>CAJQZP010000160.1:6795000-9195000 GCA_907164705.1 Parnassius apollo | reverse complement strand
GAAGGGTATTATGTCTATATCTTTGAAATTTCTAATCCAAAAATTTTGTATATTTAAAAAGATATAAGTTATAAGTTAAAAAAAATAAAAAAATTATAATTTCCTTTATTTCCAAAAATCCTATTACAAAGATTTGTCGAGTCTTCCCTTTAAGTAGTCGGAGACACTTGTGTTGGGAATAACTCGCAACTTCCCTTACGGTTGGCTAAATGAGATAAACTAGGTAGGTATATTATATCTAAAAGGTTAGGATGGTTAACATTTTTTTTACATTAAAATTTAACATTTTTGATATAATTCAAATTTAAATTTTAATTGCGGCTCTAGTGGCGATGAACTATATCATGTAAGCCTGTATGGTGGTATATAAATGTGCGTGAGTGTGTGTGTGTGTGTGTGTGTGTGTGTGTGTGTGTGTGTGTGTGTGTATACGTATGTGTGTACGTGTGTGTGTGTACATGTATATGTGCACGTGGTGTGTGAATGAGTGTATGTATGTGTGTATACGAGCTCGTGTCTGTGTGTGAGTGTGCATGTGTGCATGTGTTGGTTACCTGTATGCCCTACGAATAAGGTTCCTGGGGATCGGTATGAACATTCCGCATACAGGAACCAGCATTAGTTGAACCAACATTTTAACAAATTCTTATGAAAAGGTTTTCAACATCTTCATAGCTAAGTGATTCCAACCATTCTATTACAGTTTTCCCTGCAAGTGTAAGATAATATGGGGTATATTTTAAGTTTACTGTATATTTTGTTGTATATATAAGCAGTCTGCCTACTATATTGTCTTCTAGCGAATGCAGTACGTGCGGCAGTGACGGGTGCAACGACATCCTTCTTTCTTTTATGACTCAGGTCGACATAAGGCAGATATTTGTGGCACGTTAAGATGAGATTCAGAATATAGAGTTTTCGGACTGTGAGTAAGCCACTCATTCTATATAGTGTATCAGTGGGAAAACGATAAGGTTTGGAGTAGATGATTTTTTAGATAAGTTTTCGTTGATAAGTGATCTCTGAGCTCTTTCGAGTGCAAGGAATTGAGTTTTGCCTGCTCCTCCCCAAATCGAGATACAGTAGGTGAACATCGATTGGGCCAGGGCCACGTAGATTCGGTTTTTAAGTTAGTTACACATGACCTGCCGTAGTGATTTGAATACCCATATGTGTTTCCTAGTGCGGTTTGTTAAAAGCTCCAAATGTGAGTGCCAGCTAAGTCGTTGGTCCAGCATAATACCTAGATATTTAGTTTGGCTAACTTTTTCAATAATAGGACAGTCGCAAATAGTATAATAAGTATTATTACATGCTAGGAGTCATTCTATCTTAGTTCTCGGAGGTGACAAAGGAGGTGGCATCTGTAGTCTTCTTTATTTGAAGCTAATTGCAAGTGCGGGTGGGTGGCCACTTACAACTACTAAAACTTTAAGTTTGTTTGTCACTTCATTTTTATAAATCCATTAACCAAACTCTTACTTGATGCGATGCAATAAAGAATAATAATGAGTTAAGCCAAAGAATATCCAAAATATCTTCTTTACGAAAGGAGTTTAACGCTTTTCAAACGAATGCTGGATATCGTAGAAATAATTTTAATTACTCAAATTACGAGTAATTATTCCTTTATATCCGTCGGAAGCTAGGTGAATCACTTTTGTAATATTAATAATAATCTAAACAGCTACTAAAATGAAATGTAAATGCAATCCAAATTACTTAAAATAAAATTATTAAGAACATTTTTGAGGTGAAAACTTCTTTAGCCTCGTTGTGATTTGAAAGTCTATGAAACGAAAAAGCGACAGTAAAATGAGACAGACATATGAATTCATAAGATTTAACGTGGGAAAAAATGAGGTAGGAAGCATTATAGCTCAATGTTCGTAGGAAAAAAGACGTAAACGCCGCCGAAACAGAGTCGCTTACGCGTTTTGTTCAACAAGTTATAAAGCTGTGCCTATTGAATAAACAAGCAATGAAGAAAGGCCAAACCTTAACTTTGTAATAGGTAAAATTCATATAAATCTTTTTGTAATTAGTGAGTTCTATATAAGGTATATCGAAAAGAGTATAAACATTTGAAGTGAAATTAATCTACTCGTCGTAAACATTAGTGGTTTCCCCGTACTTTTAAAAGTACATTAACAATGTTGAAGACTTCTTTAGATATTTTAAACATGGTCGGATTAAAATATGTCGTTTAAATAAAATAAAATAAGTAATAAAACAAATGAGTCCAAATAATACTAATTTCAATAAAAAAAGAACCATCAAAACCGGTAGTAGGTAGTTTTGTGTGTTTCCCATCTGTATGGTTCACTTTTCATAATCTATGATTTTCATATAGAAAACGCAGCCACATGGCAGCTGCAGTAAACAATAAAAAAAATTACAAGTACAATTAACCATATTGAAAATAAACATTCATTAAAAAATCATGATTTCATTAATTCACGCCATCTAGCGTATATCTAGAGGATCTTAAGCTTTCCCATTCATGAAAGGTTTCCTCCCGTCTTACATCTCGCTGTTCACCTTGAAAACGGCCAACGTGTATACTTTACCTCTAATAACCTGTCAGAAAAAATAAAGAGTCCACCTTAGACAACGCTGCTAGCGTTTTTTGAAATCTGCAAAACGGATATTCTCTGGATGCTCCTGGTGGCACTGGAAAAACCTTCCTTATCAATTTGCTATTGGCAAAAGTAAGGAGTAATCGTGGTATTGCCTTAGCTGTCACATCGTCAGGAATCGCAGCAACACTGTTGGATGGAGGCAAGATAGCTCACGCTGCCTTCAAGCTCCCGTTAAATCTCATCCATGTCGAAACTCCACTCTGCAACATTTCAAAACAGAGTAATGCGGCTCAAGTTCTGCGCGATTGTAAACTTATAGTTTGGGACGAAAGCACGATGACGCATAAAGGTGTTTCGAAGCACTAAACAGAACTCTAAAAGATATTAGAGGGAACCATGACATGATGGGTGGAGTCACCGTGTTGTTAGCTGGAGACTTCCATCTGACTGCCAATAGTGCCGAGGGGAACTCGAGCTGACGAAGTTAAGGCTTGCATTAAGGCCTCAAATCTTTGGCCCTTAGTCAAAAAACTCTACCTTAAGAAAAACATGCGAGTGTACTTGAAGGGCGATGTTTGCGCTGGACAATTCTCCGATCTCCTCCTTAAAATAGGAAACGGATAATATCCGGAAACTGAGGGCAAAATTACAATTCCACCAGATCTTGCCTTAGTTGTGTCGACTGTTGACGACCTAATAACCCGAATATATCCAAATGTCCACAACTTACATAGCAAATCCACATAGTGGCTGTGCGAACGTGCGATTCTCACAGCTAAGAACGATCAGGCTTTCGTCATTTTTTGACACTTTGTTGAAGTCATTCCAAGGTGAAGAATATCAGTACAAATCTGTGGACACTGTTGTGAATACGGATGATGCTATACACTATCCTGTGGATTTCCTAAATACACTCAACCCACCTGGTCTACCGTCTCACGCACTTATCCTCAAAGTGGGAGTTCCAGTAATGCTACTGAGAAATCTCAATCTGTCTAAGTTGTGCAATGGGACCAGGTTGCGTGTGAAAGCCTTACATAAAAACGTGGTAGAGGCCATTATATTTACTGGCTGTGCTCGAGGTGAATAGGTGTATATACCGCGGATACCATTTATACCAACGAAGTATCCATTCGAGTTTAAAAGATTGTAATTCCCCCTTAAGATCTGTTTCGCAATTACGTAAGTACTTCTCCAATTATAATGAAGCTACTGACATCTAAACTAGGCAGAGCCTCTATCTTAAATGTCATGGTCTTCTCCCAAGCATAGTACAAGGATTTAAGTACAGACCAGTTATGCAATAATTTTAACTGATAAATGTGATTCGTAGTGTAGTGGGTGCCGTGTAGTGGCGGTTAAGAATATCCACTATCCCATATCTTCCCGTGGGTGTCGTAAAAGGCGACAGAGAGAAACAGGCAGGAGATGGGTTACAGCATCTTCCTGATAACATCAACTGTACCACAAACAAAAACTGCGGTTGCCAACCCGCTCGCCAAGCGTGGCAACTATGGCATTATACCCCCCATGAACAATTACACAAATAGACGGCCCCCAGTCTCCGGCGGCCCCGCTATTCCTGGTTACGTTGGCGACCATGGTAACGGCGGGGCAAGGGGTGCTAAGAATCTCCGGTGGAGGTTCGGTTGCCACCTACGACGACTCGACCTGGCAACATTTAACGCACGCACCCTGAGGACTGACGAGAAGATCCTGAAGCTGGAAGAAGAAATAGACAAGTTGCGCTGGAATATTATAGGATTATCCGAGGTCCGAAGAGAGGGGAGGACACGGTGATTCTCGAATCCGGCAACTTGTTCTATCACCGGGAGGGCGACCATCTGTCCCAAGGAGGTGTCGGATTTATCGTCCACAAGTCTCTCGTCAACGACGTTGTAAATATTGGCAGTATGTCGACGAGGGTCGCGTACCTGATATTCAGAATCACCAAACGGTATTCGCTGAATGTTATACAGATTTACGCACCAACCTCGGCACATCCCGATGAGGAGGTGGAGGAAATATATGAGGATATTTCCAAAGCCATGCATTCCTCCAAAACCCACTACACGGTGTTGATGGGAGACTTCAACGCAAAACTAGGCACAAGAGAAAACGGTGAGCTGAAGTAAGGGAAATTTGGAGTAGGGCAACGGAACCGAAGGGGCCAGCAGCTGGCCGACTTTATGGAGAAAGAGGGACTCTTTATGGTGAACTCTTTCTTCCAGAAGCGGCCCCACAAGAAGTGGACCTGGTCGAGCCCGACGGTTCGACAAAAAATGAGATTGACTTCATTATGACGACCAGACGCCAACTGTTCAGTGATGTCTCAGTGATCGCAAGGGTGAAAACTGGCAGCGATCACCGAATGGTTAGAGGCACACTGAGCCTAAACGTTAAGTTGGAGAGGTCTCGTCTAATGAAGTCAACGCTCCGTCCCCCTTGTGCTCTAATCCAGAATCCCGAAAACTTTCAGCTCGAGTTACGTAACCGCTTTCAGTGCCTACAAGATTGCAATGCAGTGGACGATATGAATGACAATCTCGTGGAAACTGTCCATGCGGTCGGAGCTAAGTTCTGCAAGACCCGTCGCAGAAGAACACAAAAACTCTCCGATCACACTCTTAATCTCATGGCTGTTAGACGGGAGATGAGGCTGCAATCGTCAACAGATTTGACAGCATACAGGCAACTGAACAGACAGATCTCCAAATGCATGCGGCGAGACTTACGCAACTTTAATACTGCTAGTATTAAAGAAGCGATCGAGCGGAACCAGGGCTCCAAAGTCTTTGCCAGAGATCTGTCAGCCAGTAAGAGCCAACTGTCAAAGCTGAAGACTGAGTGTGGCAGCATCATTTCCGGGACACTTGAGATTTTGAGTGAGATTGAGAGGTTCTATGGGCAGCTGTACACATCATTGTTGGAGCCACACGCAAGTGTGAGTAACGATCCAAGAGTAAGTCTTATCCGCCACTATTCCGATGATATCCCGGACGTCAGTCTAAGCGAGATTAGAATGGCTCTCCAGCACCATAAAAACGGCAGGGCCCCAGGCGAGGATGGAATTACAGCGGAGCTTCTGAAAGCGGGTGGAACACCGGTACTTGAAGTCCTTCAGAAGCTCGTCAATGCTGTCCCCCATGGTGGCACTACTCCAGAGGCATGGAGCAGAAGTGCGGTGTACTTGTTCTTTAAGAAAGGCGACAAAGTTCTCTTGAAGAACTACAGACCGATTTCCCTTCTGAGCCGCGTCTACGTGCCGTTTTCGAGAGTCATTACGAATCGTCTCGCACGCAGACTCGACGACTTCCAGCCTCCCGAACAAGCCGGTTTCCGAAAAGGCTTCAGTACCATAGACCACATACATACCCTGCGGCACATTGTTCAGAAGACTGAAGAGTACAATCTACCACTTTGCCTGGCGTATGTGGACTATGAGAAAGCCTTTGATTCCGTCGAAATTTGGGCGGTGCTACAGTCCCTTCAGCGGTGCCAAGTTAACTGTCGGTATATCGAAGTGCTGAAGTGTTTGTACAGTAGGGCTACGATGGCTATCCGAGTACAGAACCAGAGCTCGAAACCTATCCAACTCTAGAGAGGTGTAAGACAGGGTGATGTTATATCCCCGAAACTCTTCACCGCTGCGTTGGAAGACGTTTTCAAGCTACTGGACTGGAAAAGATACGGTACGGTCACTCACCTTCGATTTGCCGACGATATAGTCCTTATGGCAGAATCGCTAGAGGACCTTAGCACTATGCTCAATGACCTCAATGGGGTCTCCCAACGGATAGGTCTTAAGATGAACATGGACAAAACAAAGATCATGTTTAATGTCCATGTCACACCTATGCCGGTAGTTGTTGGGAGCACTATGCTCGAAGTTGTTGACGAGTACGTTTACCTAGGACAAATAGTCCGACTAGGTAAGTCCAACTTCGACCGAGAGATCAATCGACGGATTCAACTCGGCTGGGCAGCGTTCGGGAAATTACGACACATCTTCTCGTCAGGTATACCTCAATCTCTAAAAACTAGATTGTACAATCATTGCGTGTTGCCAGTGATGACTTACGGATCTGAGACGTGGTCCTTCACTGCTGGCCGTATGAGGACGCTCAAGGTCGCTCAGCGAGCTGTTGAGAGGGCTATGCTCGGAGTTTCTCTGCATGATAGACTCAGAAATGAGGATATCCGCAGTAAAACCAGAGTGACCGACATAGCCCAACGGATTAGTAAGCTGAAGTGGCAATGGGCCGGCCATATAGCTCGAAGAACCGATAACCGATGGGCAAGAAAGGTTCTCGAGTGGCAGCCTCGTACCGGTAGGCGTAGTGTAGGGCGACCCCCCACTAGATGGAGTGACGACCTGGTAAAATATGCAGGAAGTCGATGGATGCACGTGGCTCAGGACCGTGCTTTGTGGCATTACTTGGGGGAGGCCTATGTTCAGAAGTGGACTTGTGAAGGGCTCTAATGATGATGATGATGATGAAGTGTGATTCGTTTGTATGTGACATTATGATTATGACATACATATATTTTATTGATTAAAACTACTTTTACGGATTTTATCGCGTTTATTTTACTTTTAATTACTTTTATTTTTTAATTCCCGACGTTTCGGGTGCTTTCCAGCACCCATGGTCACGGGGGACTGAGATGACTGACGTCCCGATGTCATTGTTAAACCCGGAGTACCTTTAGCTTTTTTAATTATTGTTTATGGTCCGATCTATGCAAAATGAACTGACTATGTCCTGAGGTCTTGCAGTGGTATGCTTGGGTTTAGTTTTAAATTTATTGACTATAGGATCCCAAGCAGGTGGTAGTACCAGCCTCCTTCTCTATTGAAATTAGGATGTTTTTTAATTTCAATAGCCTCACGTATCATCCTTGGTAGGAATCGGTGTTCTTTCTCGAGGATTTGTGGTCTATCAAATCTGATGTAATGGTTGGGGCCGTCTAGGATATGATCGCAAACTGCAGACTTCCCGGAGCGTTGATGCTTCACATCAGCTATATGTTCTTTTAACATAAGTAAAAGTAGTTTTAATCAATGTGTAGTGTTCGCGTAAATATAAGAAATCATTACACATATATTTTATTTAAGATACTTAGATGTAATTATCTAATATTAATTATGTGATAATCTTCGTATGTTAAAGATTTTAACCAAATTGATATTTTTGATTTTAATTCATGTTTGTTGATTTTGTATATATTTAACAACTTATTATATAAACGACAGCTGATTGAATTATACTGACGTCCTGCGAAAGCTATTCTACATAAAGGTACTGGACACACATGGAAACTTATACGTCGCTTAAGGATATTAGAGTCAGGAAGTTGTGAATGTTTTCGAAGCATTGTGCGAAGAACGAAGAACTGCCTCACCGTTAGAACATCACACTCTTTGTAGAGGTCAACTGTAGGGTGCAAACCATATTTGTTCATCATGACCTTGAGCACTGCTCTTTGTGCCCTCTCGAGGTGTAGCATTGTAGTTTTTTGGGTACCACCCCAAACTAGTATGCAGTACATTAAAATAGATTGGCATAAACACATATAAACCATCTACAATGTATCCACATTTGCAGAGTGGCGAAGATTCTTGAATATATAAATTAGCCTTTTGATCCTATTGCAAAGCCCGTCAACATGTTCGTACCAACTAAGTTTTCGTCAATATAGATGCCTAGATATTTAGTTTGGGGCATGGCAGAGAGTGAGACACAATTGCAGTCAGCGTCTTGCAATGAATACTGATGAGCTTTGATAGAATCGACATTTTCAGAAATTTGGGCAGTTTTAGATAGATCAAAGTGTATAAGATAGATCAAAGTATCTTTTCAATATTAAGGGTCAGTAAATTTGATGATAACCAAAGTATAACTTCTACTAGAGCCTTTTCTGCATAATGTTTGGCGCGAATCCTATCTACTCCCCAAACCACTAAGGACATGTCGTCAGCATAGGTGAAGATCCGACAAATTTCTAACTGAATTCTACACAAATCATTGACGTAGATTAAGAAGAACGTGGGGCCCATAATGCTGACCTGGGGCACGCCAAACAAGGTAAATGTGATTTGCCACAATTTGACGGGACTTCGTCAAGGGCTGCTTACAAGAGTATCAGTTTAACATCTTTTGCAAGGGTAGCGGCTGGACTGAAGAGCAAACATTTATGACATTAGCCTTAGCACTAATAAGTGATGTTCAGCTTATTCTCGATCGGCTGCCTAACATATGGAGCACGCTTATAGAGCTCAGTTACAACTTGTTCAAGCGCCACTCCAACAGTGAGCTGATGAGATAGAGACGATGGTTCATCGCGCCTATGTTTCGCTACCGTCTGTTATTTAAGTAACTCTACTTCAAGCGTTTGAGGATGGCATTCGGGACGTTGAGGTGAGAGCAGATGTACCATTGGATCAACATCAATCTCTAAAAAGCACAATAACGATTGTCACGATCATATCTAGGAGGGAGGTAGTGTGTGTCTTCGTATATGAAGCATTTTCTCCTTGGATATTATTATTGTTACGTTATCACGTGGGTTCTAGTACTTTGCGGTTAAAAGAGTGTAACGACCTAACTTAGCCCATACATTTTAATTTATATTTTATCGAGTATAAAAGCGTATGCCGGGGTTCGGAAGGTCAGCTATTTCGGGAACGCGAAAGTGAACTCTGCTTCTGAAAGAAGATTAACGATTTCGGACGACGTAATTATATGCTACATTCGAATTGGCATTTTTACTCACCTCGTACGTAACAACATTATTTAATTCATACACTCATAACCTTTAAATTAAATATTCATGTGAACGCTGGATAATCACGAAATATACAGCTATTAATAGAGTATAACAATTTTAATCGTAAGGATTTATGTGTGTATCTTTAAAATATATTAACTGGCCCAAATGTTTATAAATAAAATTTAGGTATAGATAGATTTTTCATGTATGAAATTTTTTTTTAAATTATTTTGAGGAATAAAGATTATATATCAACTATGTACTACAAATCCTGTTTTAAAAGCAAACATGATGTGAAACAGAATCTCTACTTAAATACTAGGAAAAAAGAAGATATTGTTGCGCGCCTAAGTTGACGACATGTACCCGGCACTAGCGCCATCTAGTGTCGGGGACGCGAGCGAGGGGAGCTTTCCAGAAAATGACATCACTAATCTTTCAACCGACAGCGCCATCTAGTATCGAAACGAAGAACTAAGCTTCTAGAAGCCCGACACTCGAACTTTCGATGCCTTGTCGATTGGCGCGCGTATTTACTTGAATATTCTGGATGTTTCGGTGATAATGTGTATTTAAAGGCGCTGTAAGATGCGATCAGGGAAGTATTGAAATTGGCGAGACAAGCGAAGCTTCGGAGCGAAATAAAGTGAATCAGTGTGATCAATTAGTGTTCTAAGTTTTAATTAGTGTAAAGTGATTTAAAGAGTTAATTTTGGCAATTTTTATTGTCACGAACCTCAAGCTCGTAACAATTGCTGTCAGAAGTGGGATTAAATCATGCCGATTTTACCTAAGGAGGAAACGGAGGGTGTCCGTACCCGAAGTCAACGCCAGCAGGAAACGGACCAGAGACGATTTGGTGGTGCAACGCCGCAGACGTCAGAGGGCCAACTGCCAACCACGCAGGCTGGCCCGTCAGCAGATCCTACACCTGCAGCACCTGAATTAGGTGCTCTGATGGTGATGCTGCAGGAGCAGGCCCGTCGGTTGGAAGAGCAGCTGAAGCGCGGACAGGAGGAACAGACCCGTCAGTTGAAAGAGCAGCAGGAAGAACAGGCCCGTCGCTTAGAAGAACAGCTCAAATGCGATAAGGACGAGCAGAAGCTTCTCATGATTGACCTTCACGCTACCTTCGGGAAATAGATAAGGGAGGTGAAGGATAAGGTTGCTCAACATGATAACCGCCTGTCGGAAGCTGAGACCCAAATCAACCAAGTTAAGAAAACGCTGGATGAACTCAAACTTGGAGATGGAATTGCAGCCCCCGCAGTAGCTACAACACCTTCGCTACGTGGCTTCAAAGTGCCACCGTTCGACGGGACTTCTTCCTGGTCAGCTTACAAAGTCCAGTTTGAAGCTGTTATGAAGGCGAACGGCTGCAATAAATGTCAGGCCATGACTGCTCTCACACTAGGCCTGCGCGACCAGGCCTTAACAGTTCTGGAAGCTCTCGGTGAGGAAGTGACTTATAAGCAACTCCTTGAGGCATTGGAGGCGATATATGGCGACGCTCACCTGGAACACGTCTTTCATGCGCAGCTTAAAGATCGCGTGCAGCGCATCAACGAAAACCTGCAGCAGTGGGCTCTAGAGGTGGAGAAGCTGGTGCGAAAAGCATACCGTTCTGTACCTGCGCTCATTGAAGGGTACCTGGTGCAGACATTCATCGACGGCATCCGCGAACTGGAAGTCAGAGCTGCTGTGAGGCTCGGGCACCACGAGACCCTTAAGGACGCCTTGACCTATGCACTGGAGGTGGAAGCCGTGCGGCAGGATCATCGTTCCCATCGCGTCAGGGAGGTTGCAGCAGCCTCAGTTTGCGACCGCAACAAAGGATTCAGCTCTAGGTGCTATGGCTGTGGGGAAAAGGGCCATCTTCGATCCAGCTGCCCTAAGCTAACCCTAGAAAGGGAAGGTGAACAATCTCAGGAGGGTAGTGTGGCCAACAGCACCGCCCAGCAGCAGCAGGGAAACGAGTAAAAGCCAGAACTGCGGGGCGGGTGCTGGCTGATGTTAAAAGAGCCCCAAGGATCTCGATCTCACAAACCCATGATGGAAACAGTCTAATCATCAAGGGCGAGGTCAACGGAATGCCGTGTAAACTGACCATAGACACTAGAGCCTCTCGTACGATTGTTAGTTCCCAACTCGTAAGTCAGTTCCTTGAGGACTCTGCATACAAAAGATAACGCATTAATTTGGTAACAGCCACTGGTCAGCGTATACCCGTCCGTGGAGAGAAGGAGATGGAGTTGAAGCTAGGCAACGTGATCTACCTGCATAATGTCATCGTGGCTGATATAATGGACGACTGCATCCTGGGCCTAGACTTTATGAGGAATAACTGTTGTGAGATCGACGTTAAGCAAGGTGTTTTGAAATGTGGTCAGGAGGAACTTTTTATGGAAGGTGCGTCACCTAAGAGCATGTACAGCATTAAGAAGATTGTTCTTCCGCCGAGATCGGAAACGTGTTCCGGTTAGTCTTCCTCGAAACGTTGGGCAAGCTCACCGTTGTGTACTTGTGGAAAGGGTAAACAATGACCTTCCATGGAAAGTCGCTCGAACCTTGGTCAGAACCACTGACATCTCATGAATACGTGTGCTGAACCTTTGTGACCGGGAACAGATTATAGAAAAAGGCACGCTGGTTGGTACTTGTGAGGAAGTGGATTGGTTACGTCGGTGCCAATATCTATCGAGTGAGACCACCAGCAAGGATGCACAAACGAGAGTGACCACACTTTTGGAAGACTGTCGCAGCGTTCTCTCCCTGACCGAAATGGTCAAAGCGAAGTAGTTGTTACTCAAGTATGCCGATGCATTCTCATGCTGACATAGGAAAGACTGGCTTAGTTCAACACAAAATAAACACAGGAGAAGAATTGCCTATACGTCAGCGGCCAAGAAGATTGGCGGTAGCACGTGAAAAGGAAGTAGAAACCATGATTGAAGGAATGGTGAAGGATGGTGTTATTGAACCTTCCTCTAGTCCATGGTGTTCACCAGTGGTGCTGGTAAAGAAGAAGGATGGCAGCATGCGGTTTTGTGTTGCCTACCGCCGTCTGAATGACGTTACGAAGAAGGACAGCTATCCCTTGCCAAGAATTGATGACACGCTGGACATGCTTACAGGAGTAAAGTGATTTAGCACGCTGGATCTAAAAAGTGGAAAGTAATGCCGTTGGGGTTGTACAATGCTCCAGCAACGTTTGAAAGGCTGATGGAACTTGTACTTACCGGGCTAATTGGCGATGCCTGTCTGGTCTACTTGGATGACATCATCATCGTAGGCCGTACGTTTGAGGAACACCTTCAAAATCTGGAACGCGTGCTCATGAAGATTCAGAGTGTCAACCTCAAGTTGAGTCCGAAGAAATGTTCACTATTCAAACGGCAAGTTAACTTTTTGGGGTATGTAGTATCGGAAGAAGGTATCCGCACGGATTGGATTGGCCGGTTCCAAAAGACAAGACGCAGGTTAGTGCATTTTTGGGTTTGTGCTCCTATTACCGGCGATTTGTAAAGAACTTTGCAGATATAGCCAAACCTCTGCATAAGCTAACCGAAGAGAAGCGACATTTCTGCTAGGATGAAAGTTGCAATATCGCATTCCAGGAGCTCAAGGACCGTCTGTACAAAAAACCTATTTTGGGATATCCTGATGCAAGCAAAGATTTTATAGTTGACACAGACGCAAGTGATATAGGACTTGGCAGTGTGTTGTCTCAACGGAATGGTGACCAAGAGGTCGTGATAGCGTACTTCAGCAAGTCGTTGTTAAAACCGGAAAGGAACTATTGTGTCACAAGACGCGAATTACTAGCTGTGGTAAAGTCATTGCAGCATTTTAGCAAATATCTTCTGGGGCGAAAATTTCACTTACGAACTGACCATGCTGCACTAAAATGGCTATTGCAGTTTAAAAATCCAGAAGGACAATTTGCGAGGTGGATTGAACTACTGCAGGAATACGACTTTGAGATCGAACATCGCAGCGGGAAATCTCATGGCAACGCAGATGCATTGTCAAGAAGACCTTGTCCTGAAGATTGCAAACATTGTACTAGGCAAGAGAGTAAGGAAGTGGTATCCGTGAGGATGCTCAGGGCAGACCACCTCAACAACGAGTGGAAGGACAGCCTACAACGTGCACAGCAGGAAGATCCGGACATCAAGCCGATTCTGGAATGGATGAAGGCGAGTGCTCCCAAGCCCAAGTGGAGTGACGTCTCAGCGATGAGTTCGACCACTAAAAGCTATTGGGCCCAGTGGGACAGCTTGCTGCTTCGGGATGGAGTTCTGTGCCTTAAATGGGAAAATGTTCGGGGAGACAGCTGTCATTTTCAAATGGGTCCGATATCGAAACGACGTCGAGGACTGGTGTCGCAAATGTACAAGTGTGCAGCTGTAAAGGGACCTCAGACTCGTAGTAGAGGTACATTGAAGTTGTACAATGTTGGTGCACCATGAGAGAGAATAGCCATTGACGTGGCGGGGCCGTTTCCGGAGAGTGAAAGCGGTAACAAGTATTTCATGGTTGTGATGGATTACTTCACTAAGTGGCCACAAGTCTTCGCCATTCCAAATCAAGAAGCTTCAAGAGTTGCAGATAAACTAGTTCATGAAGTCTTCTGTCGTTTTGGAGTACCTTTAGAGATTCACAGCGATCAAGGAAGGAATTTTGAGTCTCAAATATTCCAGGAAACTTGCCGAGTTATGGGTACTCATAAAACAAGAACGACTTCTTATCACCCGCAATCTGATGGAATGGTAGAACGATTTAATCAGACATTGGAGAGGTACCTAGCAAAAGTTGTAGACAATCGGCAACTAGATTGGGACAAGCACATACAACCGTTTTGTTGTCATATCGAAGCGCTGTTCACGAAAGTACAGCAGTGACACCAGCTTTCGCAAACTTTGGAAGAGAATTACGTTTGCCTGCAGACCTGATCACAGTAATACCACCTGATACCCCCAGCAGTATGACCGACTATGCTGACTATGGGAAGACAGTTGTCATTTTCAAATGGTTGTCCCCAAAGCTAAAGTACCGGATGTTCTACAGCTGCACCATAATGGTTGTTCCGGAGGCCATCGGGGAGTTAAACGAACTCTACTGAAGATCCGAGAACGTTTTTACTGGGTTCACTGCCGAGACGATGTCGATGACTGGTGTCGCAAATTTACAAGTTGTAAGGCTGTAAAGGGAGCTCAGACTCGTAGTAGACGTGCGTTGAAGTTGTACAATGTGAGTGTACTATGGGAGAGAATAGCCATTGTGTGACGGGGTCGTTTCCGGAAAGTGAAAGTGGTAACAAATATTTCTTGGTTGCGGTGGATTACTTCACTAAGTGGCCAGAAATCTTCGCCATTTTAAATCAAGAAGCTTCTACAGTTGCAGATAAACTAGTTCATGAAGTCTTCTGTCGTTTTGAAGTACCTTGGAAGATTCACAGTGATAAAGGAAGGAATTTTGATTCTCAAGTATTCCAGGAAACTTGCCGAGTTATGGGTACTCATAAAACAAGAACAATGGTAGAACGATTTAATCGGACATTACAGAGGTACCTAGCAATAGTTGTAGAAACTCGGCAACAACAACCACATACAACCGTTTTTTTGTCATATCGAAGAGCTGTTCACGAAAGTACATCAGTGACACCAGCTTTCGCAAACTTTGAAAGAGAATTACGTTTGCCTGCAGACCTGATCACAGTAATACCACCTGATACCCCCAGCAGTATGACCGACTATGCAAATGACTTGTGGAACAAAGTGAATGACATTTATGAGCAAGTCAGACAATCGGACCAGCAAATTTCTGAAAAGATGAAAACCCGGTATGACCGCATAATGAACAACAAAGGGTTCGACGAAGGTTCACTAGTGTGGTTGCACAATCCAGTCCGCAGCAAAGGGAAATCTCCTAAGCTTCAAGCTAAATGGGACGGCCCGTACCGGATTGTAACCAGGATCAACGATGTAACCTACCGGATACAGAAAGGCGCAAAAGGGACTCCTAAGATCGTCCATGTGGATCGCTTGGCGCGTTATTATGGGGCCGATAATGCTCGGGACGAACATGTCTTAGGAGGGGGCAGTGTTGGGCGCCTAAATTGACGTCATGTACCCGGCACGAGCGCCATCTAGCTTACAAACATATCATTCCCGTGGGAAAATCGAATATGTTGCAAAATTAAGTTCAGGTGGTGGTGGCGCCACCGTGATTCTACAAGACGGACGACGGTACGATGGACGAACACAGAAGGTCAGAATATATGAATTATTATGTCTTTTTCCCAAAATTAAGATAAAAAATGTATGGATCTGTATTTTTTCACGCAGGACCGGGAAGAGAGCGATAAAAAACATAAAATTCACCAGCTGATTTTCTTCAAACGTTTTGGTCCGTTGATACTATGCCTACCCCGCAAGGGTTACAGGCGTGATTATAAGTATGGATCAGAAATACTATCACCACCTGTCACGCTTTCACCCTTAACTATTACTTAACTGTGGTAGAAACAGTTCTTAGTAAACCTTATTAATAAGCCATAGTAATATTCGGAAATAAAAAAAAATAACGGAAATGTATACAGTTCTTATATGTGGTTATGAATGAATCGGTATTACAATAAGAAAAATTGTGCAAAATTATAAGAAAATATTTTTAAGAGTTCTTATTAACTAACGTATTCATAGTTTAAATTGATTCCGCTACATGTCGTTACTAGGTTTTAAAACGCGGTAACGAAATTTTTCCTGACATGTACTTAACACTCACAAGTAGCTTGACACTCTGCCTATTCAAGACGCCTTTCCTGACTTTGAGAGGTGTTTCGGAAGCTCTTAAAGCAGCCTGACGCTCTGTCTGTTCAAGATGCCTTTGCTGACGTTGAGAAGGTGTCTCAGATGCTCTAAAAGCAGCCTGACGCTCTGCTTGTTCTTGCCTTCTCAGTTCAGCATCTTCTAAAGATTCTAGCGATCGAGCTAATCTTTTCGCTTGTCTTTGAGAAGATACTCTTGAAATGCTGTACTTACGTTTGCGAGGCATTATGAAGTAACAAAAAACCTATTTATAACAAAAACATTAAAATAGCTAAAAGGAATTAAATTTCCTTTTAAATATTTTTTAAAAGCAAATCTAAAATATCTAAAAGGAATAAATATTCCTTTTAAATATTCTTTAAAATCAAAGCAACAAAACCAATTCAAGACACAACACGAATCCGAAAACGATAGCCAAAAAAAATCGAATCAACTTAAAACAAATCGCAGAAAACCGAAATCGAAAGCAGAAGTCAATATAAATATAACCAACGAAAAAAGAAGTAAGTGTATAGGTACCGTATACACTATCTATACTATAAATATTCTTTTTAAATATTGTTAAACAACCTAAAACAACGAAAACCAATTCACGATTCCAATTAAACAAAATCCAAAATCAAAGCCAGAGTCTAAATATAAATATAATATAATAAAGGAATACTAACCAAATCAACAAAACCGATCCAAGAAAATACACAAATCCGAATATGAAAGCCAATATAAATCCATTCAACCTTAACCAAATCACCTAAATCGAAAAAAAAAATAACAAACAACCTAAATTGAAAGCAGGTAGTCGAATAAGCTACGAAATAGAAACAATTTAAGCGTATAGGTACCGTATGCACTATAAGTTGACGCGCGGCTCAACGGCGGGAGTTAAGTACATGTCAGGAAACATTTCGTTACCGTGTTTTAAAAACCTAGTAACGACATCTAGCGGAATCAATTTAAACTATGTATACGTTAGTTAATAAGAACTCTCAAAAAATATTTTTCTTATAATTTTGCACAATTTTTCTTATTGTAATACCGATTCATTCATAACCACATATAAGAACTATATTCATTTCCGTTCAATAAATATTACTAAGGTTTATTAATAAGGCTCACTAAGAACTGTTTCTACCACAGTTAAGTAATAGTTAAGGGTGAAAGCGTGACAGGTGGTGATAGTATTTCTGATCCATACTTGTAAGCACGCCTGTAACCCTTGCGGGGTATGAGACGGGAATGAGATGTTTTTCCGCGCAAAAAAGTAACCTATGTCACTCTACAGCCACCGAACTATCCCCATACAAAAATCATGCCATGCCGATGCTCTGTTGCGACGTGAAAGAAGGACAAACAAACAAACACACTTTCGCATTTATAATATTAGTATGGATATGGATAAAGTGGTTGAACTAGTTTAGTATCCAAAATGAAAAACTCTAAAAGATGCTTTGACGCATTTAGTGGTTTGAATTATTTGCAACTACATTTCTTAAACAAATAGTTTAAATAAGGCGATTTCGGATGTCGCGTATAATAACAGATTAGAGGTTAATTAATAATATAACCTTTTTTACTGAGGTTATAACCTTCATCTTAACTTTGCACCCATCATATGCGATGCTAATTTATCTATTGATTAACATAATGTTATGTAATATAAGTACATAGTACATATTATATTCTATATAAGTAGATATTATGCTAATTATATATCGACGCACATGTCGGTTTATTTTCAATTTCAACATTTTTCGATTGAATGATGAAGGTATGTAGACTAACATCACGACCCGAAAAAAATATTATAATTTCGTAGTCACTGTTCAACGGAACTGTTGAAAAGTAATAAATATAAAATGTTAATATGTAAAGACACATTCATAGTATGTAGGTATACACTGATCTGATCATTAGAATTCACCTTTATTAAAGTATACTACGCATAAGCTAATGAATCTATTATGTGGTCTGGGATTTCCCAGCCCTTTACTATGCAATTATACAAGTTTGTTTCATATGTTAACGTAATTTTTTGCAGTAATTAAAGTAAATTTGGAGAAAATAGAATGTGTTAAATGCAGTTATCAAACATCTTAACAAAGGCCCCGTTGGTCAAACAATAGTCTTTACATTGTACGGAAAAATTTACATAGAGTTTTATGATCAACTATGATATAAATATCTTCTTTTTTTCCTGGTATTTAAGTAGAGATTCTGTTTCACATCATGTTTGCTTTTAAAACAGGATTTGTAGTACATAGTTGATATATAATCTTTATTCCTCAAAATAATTTCAAAAAAAAATTTCATACATGAAAAATCTATCTATAGCAAAATTTTATTTATAAACATTTGGGCCTGTTAATATATTTTAAAGATACACACATAAATCCTTACGATTAAAATTGTTATACTCTAGTAATAGCTGTATATTTCGTGATTTTCCAACGTTCACATGAATATTTAATTTAAAGGTTATGAGTGTATGAATTAAATAATGTTGTTACGTCCGAGGTGAGTAAAAATGCCAATTCGAATGTAGCATATAATTACGTCGTCCGAAATCGCTAATCTTCTTTAATGAAGTCCTTAAAAATCGCGGAAGTCGCAGGTCGATTGCCCGTGGTCGCTTTCAGAAGCAGAGTTCACTTTCGCGTTCCCGAAATAGCTGACTTTCCGAACCCCGGCTTACGCTTTTATACTATATAAAATATAAATTAAAATGTATGGGCTAATTTGGGTCATTACACTATTTTAACCGCAAAGTACTAGAACCCACGTGATAACGTAACAATAATAATATCCAAGGAGAAAAGGCTTCATATACGAAGACACACACTACCTCCCTCCTAGATATGATCGTGCCAATCGTTATTGTGCTTTTTAGAGATTGATGTTGATCCAATGGTACATCTGCTCTCACCTCAACGTCCCGAATGCCATCCTCAAACGCTTGAAGTAGAGTCACTTAAATAACAGACGGTAGCAAAACATAGGCGCGATGAACCATCGTCTCTATCTCATCAGCTCACTGTTGGAGTGGCGTTTGAACAAGTTGTAACTGAGCTCTATAAGCGTGCTCCATATGTTAGGCAGCCGATCGAGAATAAGCTGAACGTCACTTATTAGTGCTAAGGCTAATGTCATAAATGTTTGCTCTTCAGTCCAGCCGCTACCCTTGCAAAAGATATTAAACTGATACTCTTGTAAGCAGCCCTTGATGAAGTCCCGTCAAATTGTGGCAAATCACATTTACCTTGTTTGGCGTGCCCCAGGTCAGCATTATGGGTCCTACGTTCTTCTTAATCTACATCAATGATTTGTGTAGAATTCAGCTAGAAAATTGTCGTATCTTCACCTATGCTGACGACACGTCCTTAGTGGTTTGGGGAGTAGATAGGATTTGCGCCAAACATTATGCAGAAAAGGCTCTAGTAGAAGTTATACTGTGGTTATTATCAAATTTACTGACCCTTAATATTGCAAAGACACTTTGATCTATCTTATACACTTTGATCTATCTAAAACTGCCCAAATTTCTGAAAATGTCGATTCTATCAAAGCTCATCAGTATTCATTGCAAGACGCTGACTGCAATTGTGTCTCACTCTCTGCCAAGCCCCAAACTAAATATCTAGGCATCTACATTGACGAAAACTTAGTTGGTACGAACATGTTGACGGTCTTTGCAATAGGATCAAAAGGCTAATTTATATATTCAAGAATCTTCGCCACTCTGCAAATGCCAATCTATTTTAATGTACTGCATACCAGTTTAGGGTGGTACCCAAAAAACTACAATGCTACACCTCGAGAGGGCACAAAGAGCAGTGCTCAAGGTCATGATGAACAAATATAGGTTGCACCCTACTGTTGACCTCTACAAAGAGTGTGATGTTCTAACGGTGAAGCAGTTGTTCGTTCTTCGCACAATGCTTCGAAAACATTCACAACTTCCTTTAGACTCTAATATCCTTAAGCGACGTATAAGTTTCCCTATGTGTCCAGTACCTTTATGTAGACAGCTTTCGCAGGACGTCAGTATAATTCAATCAGCTACCGTTTATATAATAAGTCGTTAAATATAGACAAAATCAACAAACATGAATTAAAATAAAAATATCAATTTGATTAAAGTCTTTAACATACGAAGATTATTACATAATTAATATTAGATAATTACATCTAAGTATCTTAAATAAAATATATGTATAATGATTTCTTATATTTACGCGAACACTGCACATTGATTAAAACTACTTTTACTTATGTTAAAAGAACATATAGCTGATGTGAAGCATCAACGTTCCGGGAAGTCTGCAGTTTGCGATCATATCCTAGTCGGATAGGATAACGGCCCCAACCATTACATCAGATTTGATAGACCACAAATCCTTGCGAAAGAACACCGATTCCTACCAAGGATGATACGTGAGGCTATTGAAATTAAAAAACATCCTAATTTCAATAGAGAAGGAGGCTGGTACTACCACCTGCTTGGGATCCTATAGTCAATAAATTTAAAACTAAACCCAAGCATACCACTGCGAGACCTCAGGACATAGTCAGTTAATTTTGCATAGATCGGACCATAAACAATAATTAAAAAAGCTGAAGGTACTCCGGGTTTAACAATGACATCGGGACGTCAGTCATCTCAGTCCTCCGTGACCATGGGTGCTGGAAAGCACCCGAAACGTCGGGAATTAAAAAATAAACGTAATTAAAAGTAAAATAAACGCGATAAAATCCGTAAAAGTAGTTTTAATCAATAAAATATATGTATGTCATAATCATAATATCACATACAAACGAATCACACTTATCAGTTAAAATTATTGCATAACTGGTCTGTACTTAAATCCTTGTACTATACTTGGGAGAAGACCATGGCATTTAAGATACAGGCTCTGCCTAGTTTAGATGTCAGTAGCTTCATAATAATTGGAGAAGTACTTACGTCATTGCGAAACAGATCTTAAGGGGGAATTGCAATTTTTTAAACTCGAATGGATACTTCGTTGGTATAAATGGTATCCGCGGTATATACACCTATTCACCTCGAGCACAGCCAGTAAATATAATGGTCTCTACCACGTTTTTATGTAAGGCTTTCACACGCAACATGGTCCCAATGCACAACTTAGACAGATTGAGATTTCTCAGTAGCATTACTGGAACTCCCACTTTGAGGATAAGTGCGTGAGACGGTAGACCAGGTGGGTTGAGAGTATTTAGGAAATCCACAGGATAGTGTATAGCATCATCCGTATTCACAACAGTGTCCACAGATTTGTACTGATATTCTTCACCTTCGAATGACTTCAACAAAGTGTCATTAATGACGAAAGCCTGATCGTTCTTAGCTGTGAGAATCGCACGTTCGCACAGCCACTCTGTGGATTTGCTGTGTAGTTTGTGGACATCTGGATATATTCGGGTTATTAGGTCGTCAACGGTCGACACAACTAAGGCAAGATATAGTGGAATTGTAATTTTGCCCTCAGTTTCCGGATATTATCCGTTTCCTATTTTAAGGAGGAGATCGGAGAATTGTCCAGCGCAAACATCGCCCTTCGAATACACTCGCATGTTTTTCTTAAGGTAGAGTTTTTTGATTAAGGGCCAAAGATTTGAGGCCTTAATGCAAGCCTTAACTTCGTCAGCTCGAGTTCCCCTCAGCACTATTGGCAGTCAGACGGAGGTCTCCAGCTAACAACATGGTGACTCCACCCATCATGTCATCGTTCCCTGTAATATCTTTTAGAGTTCTGTTTAGTGCTTCGAAACACCTCTATGCGCCATCGTGCTATCGTCCCAAACTATAAGTTTACAATCGCGCAGAACTTGAGCCGCATTACTCTGTTTTGAAACGTTGCAGAGTGGAGTTTCGACATGGATGAGATTTAACTGGAGCTTGAAGGCAGCGTGAGCTATCTTGCCTCCCTCCAACAGTGTTGCTGCGATTCCTGAAGATGTGACAGCTATCTGCTCTGCTAGCTAAAGGTGCAAAAATTAATGTATGTAATTAACAAAGGGAAAATTTCGGAGAGGTGCAGTGCTTCATGTATTCAATTGAATGGCATAAAAGAGGATTACCGCATGCCCACATTCTAATATGGCTTAAACAGAAGTTGCGACCCAGGCAAATAGACGACATAATAAGCGACGAGATTCTGGATCCTGAGCAAGATAAAGAATTGTATGATACCATCGTCCTAAATATGAATCAAGGTCCATATGGAGCACGAAATTCAATATCGCCATGTATGAAAGAAGGAAAATGTACAAAGAATTTCCCTAAGCAGCTATTAAAAGAAACAGTGCACAATGACAATGGCTACCCTTTATACAGACGCAGAGCTCCCGAAGATGGTGGCAGGAAAGTTACAATCAAATCTCGCTCTGGAGCGTTCGAAACCATAGATAACAGCTGGATTGTCCCGTATTCGCCCATCCTATGTAAAATGTTTAATGCCCACATTAATGTAGAAGCATGTAGCTCTGTCCGCGCAATCAAGTATATCTGTAAGTACATAAATAAAGGAAGCGACCAAGCAATATTTTATCTCAGGAGTAAAGGTGAGGCAAAGCCCGTTAATGAAGTACAGACCTTTCAAGCAGGTCATTATGTCAACAGTAACGAGGCAGCGTGGCGTCTCTTTGGCTTCCCTTTACACGAAAGGCACCCAACAGTTACTCACCTTGCTGTGCACTTAGAAAATGGAGAGCGTTTATATTTCACGAGAGAAAGAAGAAGAGAGAGAAAGAATTGCATCACCGCCAAAAACTACACTAACAGCCTTCTTTCAACTTTGTCAAACCGACCCCGTTATTATATTCTTAAAAACATTATTATATTCTGAAGTCCCCCGCTATTATACTTGGAACACGTCTAGGAAGGAGTGGAAATGCCGTATTCAAGGCGCGCCTGTTGCAAATTGGCCCGGTGTAAAGTCATCAGATGCCCTTGGTCGTGTGTATACCATCCATGTAACTAATTTTGAATGTTTCTGTTTACGATTGCTGCTGCACCATGTTCGGGATCCTACAGGATATAAAGACCTTAAAAATGTCAACGGTCAGGAATGCGCAACTATAGAGAAGCATGTGAAGCTCTGCATCTTTTAGAAAACGATAATCACTGGGATGAAACCATGGACGAAGCTGTGCAGTGCCAGTCACCAGCCAAAATTAGGGATCTTTATGCAACTCTCATATCATCTTGCGGGCTATCTAATGCACATAAATTGTGGGACAAATATAAAGAGTACTTGGCAGATGATATTTTGCGAAGCTTACAGCAGACACACGCGAACATGACATACAATGAACACATTTATAATAAAGCACTTGGAAAAATTGAAGATAAAGTAATGGCAATGGTAGGCAAAAAATTAAGCGACTTTGGAATGATAAGCCCTCGGCGAATAACCGAAAATGAACTAAGTCATGAAATTATACGTGAAATAAACTACCATATACCAGTTTTGCAGCAGCAAGTTGCCGAATTCGAACCCCGCTTACTTCCCGAACAAAAATGAGTTTTTGACAAAGTATTAGGACATATTGAATCTGAAAATGGTGCACTTTTCTTTTTAGATGCCCCTGGAGGAACTGGGAACACATTTTTGTTAAATTTATTATTAGCGCAAGTACGGAAAGATAAAAACATTGCTGTGGCCGTAGCTTCCTCCGGTATAGCCGCCACGCTGCTAAGCGGGGGCCGCACTGCACATTCTGTTTTAAAACTCCCTACAACTAGACCAGGAAGAATCGCCGATCTGCAACTTTAGCAAAAATAGTGCACGAGGTATAATGCTACGACAATGCAAACTTTTAGTGTGGGACGAAACTACAATGTCGCATAAAAAAGCTGTAGAAGCACTAAATCGAACGCTCCAGGATTTTCGCAGCAATACCGATGTAATGGGAGGAATGGTGGTTTTACTGGCTGGTGACTTTCGCCAAACTTTACCTGTCATTCAAAAGGGCACACCTGCAGATAAAATTAAAGCATGCCTCAAGTCGTCTATTTTATGGAACAAGGTGACAAAATTCAGTTTAACTACGAACATGAGAGTGCATTTGTATAATGATATCAATGCTGGAAACTATGCTGACACACTATTAAAAATTGGCGATGGGCGGTTGGAAACGGATGCTGAGGGCTGCGTTAAATTGACGAGAGATTTTTTTAATTTATTACAGAGTCATTCCGAATTGATTGCGAGCGTTTATTCAGAATTAACGAACAACATGCATGAAGACAAATGGTTATGTGAAAGGGCGATTCTTGCACCAATAAATGAGAGCGTTAACAAAATAAATTCAGATACATCAGGAGAACAGAGTATTTGTCAGTAGACACAGTTATGGACACAGAACAGAGCACTTCATATCCCGCAGAGTTTCTAAATTCTCTAGAGTTATCAGGTGTGCCCTCCCATAAGCTTCAATTAAAATTAGGCGTCCCAGTCATGCTAATGCGAAATTTAGATGCTCCTCTGTTATGTAACGGGACAAGGTTGCGTGTGACACATCTTGAACGGAACATAATCGGTGCTACAATTTTGACAGGCGTAGGAAAAGGTGAAAATGTTATTATACCACGGATCCCTATCATTCCCACAGATCTTCCTTTTCAATTCAAAAGGTTGCAGTTCCCTATTAAGCTCAGTTTTGCAATGACAATTAATAAAGCGCAAGGGCAAACGTTACAGGTAGCGGGGGTCAACTTAGAAAAACCGTGCTTCTCTCACGGTCAGCTGTATGTAGCATGTTCGCGTGTGTCAAATGCCCAGAATCTCCACATTCTTTCCTTGAATGGAAAAACATATAACATTGTGTACAGTAGCGTCTTAAAATAGTGTTCAGTTAGTTTTTTTTTTTCCAAAATTCCCACAATCAATTAATCAGAATTCCCACAGATCTTCCCTTTCAATTCAAAATTTCCTATTTAGCTCAGTTTCTTTTCAATTCCAAATGCTGCACCTCTGACGGACCTATTAAGCTCAGTTTCCTTTCAACTCAAAAGGCTGCATCTCTGACGGATCTTTTATTTGGCTCAGTTTCCTTTTAATTCAGAAAACTGCATCTCTGACGAATCAATTTAGCTCAGCTTCTTTTCAAAAGTCTGCATCCCTGACGGATAATCATGCTCAATTTCCTTTAATTAAAAGAATACCCCATTTCCATTTGGAATAAACAGGCTATTTTCATGCTTTCCTATACGCTGCGTTTCAAAACATTTAAATAGGCTGACGAATCAATTTTACTCAGTTTCCTTTTAATGGCTTCTCTGACAAATCTATAAAAGGCAGTTTTCTTTCAATTCAAAAAGCAAAGGATAGTTCATTTCCCAGTGACCATGCGGGCGAAGCCGCGGGTAACAGCTAGTTAACTATAATTACGACAAGTCAGATATCGTGCATATTTTCCTACGAATCGGTCTCTAAGAGTAGCGTGCGGTTTCCGGATGCAAACTCTCAACAGTCATAACAAGAATACTTATGTACTGTGGAAAAAACCTTACTGTATGACGTCAGCTACTATCCAACTACTATAAATTATTGTAATTTATTATGTGATTGGTCTTCCAACCTTAGTCCAACAAAGAGATTTGATATTTACTGATTAAGTAATAAATCATGTGCACTGTACAATTATATGTAGCAACCCGCCCTGGTTCCACAGGTTCACACAGGTGCAATTTACATATGGCGTCATTTATGTTTAAAAAGCACTGTCGATCGATTGAGATTTTGTCACTTTGGTATGGATTTTTTTTATAGGATAGGGTGACAAACGTGCACACAGTCCACCTGATGGTAAGTGGTTGCTGCGGCCCATAGACATCTACATCTGTCCTCGATTACAAATCAAAATGCAGATGCGTTGTCACCCGTGAGGACTAAGATGGAATGCATCGTTTCCAGTAAAAAGGGTCTCTGGTTCTCTACACTTACCATACGGAACACAGCAGCATTAAGCTGCTATTTCACGCTGGTATTCTGTGAGAGCGTGGTCCTTCCCCAGTTGAGCCGAACCATTCGTGCTACAATTATACTACTAATATAACTGCAGCATGGCTCTACCACGCTGAAAATGGATTGTTAATTGTTACGAAAAGTGCGCTGAGCAAGAAAATATTATATTTATTTTATAACGTTTATCAATCCAGATTTCACGGTCCACGGCTTACAAATTTAACAACTTTGGTTATCTAATTTTATATGTTAATGTCAAAATTTTCTCATTACTGCCAGTTATTATAGTATGTATTAATATACAATGTTTACAACTGACTTTTCATTATACAATGCGAACAAATTTTGTTTGGAAGTGACGCGCGAAAGGGCTACATATAGAAAATGTAATGTAATGTAAAAATACCAATGAGAAAAAGACTTTGAATGTTTGTCCTTGTGATTTGTTGATCGCCATTAAAAATGACAATTTTATAGGAAATTACAGTAGTTTAAATTAAAGGTAGATCCTTTGGTATTAATGAATTCCGGGGCAATAAAACGACTAATCCGTTTTCACATGTGGTCAGTATTGTGCACTCTATTGTTAATAATATTCAAGATACCTGTAACTGTACTGTACTGTACTGGTTCCGTAATAAAATAAATGAACACCCTACTTTTAAAATCAATGTGTCTTTTTTATAGAATAAGGATAATAAACGAGCACACACTCCACCTGATCATAAGTGGATGCTGTGGCCCACATGCATCTACATTTACCTATCCTCAATTAAGAATCAAAATGCAGATGCGTTGTCCCTCATGAGGACTAAAGTGGAATGCCTAGCATCTAGTGAATCTCCGGTAATGTAGAGACATTCATTATACGAAACACATCAGCATTAAGCTGCCATTTTACGCTGATATTCTGTGAGAGCGTGGTCAAACCGACCCATTCGTGCTACAACCATAATATAGCTGCAACGTGGCTCTACCACGTATGAGCAAACACATGAGTTCAGAGGGCTGTAAGGAATTTAAAAATTCTGTTGGGAAAAGAAAAGCATCTTCCAAGTCGAGCACAGAAATATTTTTACTTCGGTGTACCCATTGATCTTCGAGAGAATTAAGTCATTTATCTTACCTACATAATCGTTATTAGGTATATAGTTATAAATATATATAATTTCGAGTTGAGCATCGTCGACTAATTCTTAAAGACCTTTTTTTAAATTTTAAATATTTATAATTATTTTCAAGTTTCATTATTCCATTTACAAAATGTCGGGTCTCCGATTACGTTAACGAAGAAGGCCGCGCCACCTGCGTGCCTGACAACCTTTTTATTTGGTTGCGCGTTATTTTGAATCTGTAAAACTTAATTATTTATTTAAATTATATAATGTAAATGATTATTTTATTTACATTAAATATCCGAGTTAACTAAAACAGAGGGTTATTTTTCAAAGACTAGCCAAATTTAATAATTAAGTTCAAAATAAGGTTTCTACGTGTAATTAAAGAAATTGTTTATGAATTATGAGCACACATGAGCGCGTAGTCATTACACGGAGCTTTTGCCTACTATTTACTTCCATAATGACACGATTGCTACTTACGACGCGAATTATGATTCCAATTTCCCTTGCATATTTTTAACGGGTTTAGAACCGTCATAATATTTTTTTTTACATTTCAACGTCGGTTCCAATGACTGGCTTTATAATGGCGTATTTTAAAGATTGGAATCAATTATTTACAACTATTAACAATTTAAAACGATTAACTATTTACAATAACGAACTATTTACAACTTAAATATGCAATGACTTAAATAACACTGAACATTAACAAAAATGTTCTCGAGGTGGACCATCGTCATTATTCAGGGCTTGCACACGTTCGTACTAAAATGGGTGATATCCAGAAGAATTCAGTAGTTTCCACACATAGTACCGGCTAACTGTGAATTCTCGAGCTGCATCATTGGTGCTAGCGCGAGGGTTTCGGAATGACGGAGTGGTAAACTGTCTAAAGTCTAACAGCTTTTAGTTAGCTGCAAAAATTGTTGTCCGGTTGGCTGGTACACGTACATTAATTTTGTCGCAAATGCGGTAAAAACTCACTTTCGTATAATGTTTGCGCACCACGTAAACTTTCATTGCTTAAAATGTAACACCGTCCCATTTCATAATATTCGCGTTTCGAATATTTTCGTTATATCATTGCTAACGAAGTGACAGGTAGCACTACATACGAAAATTTAATAATAGAACACGCGTACGTAATGAGATCTTGCAACACTGTCAGATATCCGGGCAAACGTACCTAGCGGTACGTTTCTCATCAGCAAAAGTTACGGAAGGGAAACGTATCGCGAAAGAGTCCCCACTCTTGTCTTTACCAATTCTAAACAACTATTAGATACCTAAATCTGTAACCGAACCCAAGCGCCGATCGCCACCGACTACTACCGCATTCAACACTCCCTTACGATTGTGTGCGTGCGTAATAAAATAATCGGCGCTACATATTTATGAATGACAAACGGTTAAAATAATGCAATTCCACGCATTTTGAATATAAAAGATAAAATGTTTGAGTTTTGTCTTTTTTTTCACCCTTCGCTTATATTACCCACTCCGAAACTCTTCTCCAAATTTGGCCGTATATTGCAAAATCACACTGTATAATAAGTATTAAATAGTTACTTTCGCTACGGACTTTTCTATAAGCTTTTCGAATAACTATCATTCTATATCCATATCATAGTATATTATTAAACAGTAGACCCTTTTTACAATACGATGTATAGCACTGGGATAACAGTTGTATAACAATTGTACATACACCACAAAACGATTCACTCCTGACCGCCAGTGAATTGGACCAATCAGAAATCTAGAAAGAGACAAATACTGACCACACATTTGCTTTGTCTTTCTCAAACTTTTCAGTCTGTATTCACTGCACACCTGAATACGGAACGCACAGTCCATGCTGTGTGTTTATAGAAGTGAAACAGGAGATTGGCTACGGTAATTCCTGATACTCGTAAGAACTTGTTAACAACAAACATTTTGGTTGCCAAACCACTTGCTAAGAGATGAAACTATAGCAAATATTCCCCCTACATTCGGCAGTGAACTTTTGATAGGATGTAATTAATGAATTAATGATGGACTGAAATCTTGTGGGAGCAGAGAGGTAAACGGGTAATACGTTTGGAATAGATTTGTTGGTAGTTGTGATCTATCGGCAAAAGAAAAGGCAGACCGTGGTCGTACCGCTGTTATTGTAGTATCGTAGCAATGCCCTCTGTGTATGCTTTGTGAAGTAAACCCAGTGTCGATTAAACAAACAGTTACTGTCCCCTGTGAAACCCATAATAAGTCTAAAAATAATTTCGCAAAAATATACCGGCTGAATTTAAGTATATTTCATAGTGACCATAGTATACAATGATAGTACGAAATTCCGCATTTTCGACTACGTTTTGATGAAGACTCCATAAATTTTCATCGATATAAATAATTATTACGAACCGGACTAATAATAAAAATCTCAAATTTTAAGTCATAGCTAAATGAATTTATCGACAGCGATTTTTGTTACGCTAATAGCACATCAAAAAAAACACCTCTAGTGTTTATGGAATGGAAAAATGGCAACGGAAAAGAAATAAGGTGGGAGAAATATAACAACTATCTTTTTTTGTTCTATATTAAACGTTATATTGACTGGGAGAGAATGCCTAATGGCATGAAGTCCGCCCTTTGTAATCCTTTTTATTAAGGTGCAATAAAGTGTAAATAAATAAATAAATAAATATTATGAATAAAGAGTTCAGCTATAAGAATTTTTTTCATATTTTCGGACTCTCTATGCTAGTAATGATTCTGAGGTTCTTTCGTGTTTTGTTATCTATGAGTTTATACTGTCAGTTCACGTAAAAAGTTAAGTAACAGCCTATGTACATCCCACAGCTGGGAATAGGCCTCCTCTCACTTCTGAGAGAGTTTTAGGATAAGGAAGTGTCCGCCGCGCAACCCCCATGCGTGTTGGCGGTCTCGGCATGTCTGTGAAATTTATTTTTTATTTTTCAGGCGTGCCGGTTATCTCACGATGTTTTCCTACACGGCAGATACGTGATATTTTCACAAGATATACAAGACTCCCGCTCCTTTTTCCGTTGCATGCATATTTGTCTATGATGAAGTTAGCATGCGACTATCGGTGGACAAAAAGTTACTTTATTGGAAACGCTTTTGCTTCATCACGCAGGTACGAGGCACTTAAAACTGCAGATTACCAATTTCATTGGTGCCAGCGGGACTCGAACCCGGGATGCTCGCGTACTGTGAAATATACAGCGAGCGCTATCCCACTGAGCTACCACGGCTCACACGTAAAAAGCTAAGTAAAAATTAACGTCACATAATAAGTATTAGAAATCTTACACAGTAATATTAAATCCAAGCCATAACCTATTAGAAAACAAAGCACACAAACTTGCAGGTTGGAATAAAATAAAAGTTGCTTAACCATTTTCTTATATTATAAAATTCACATTTTATTTTAAGTACCTCATTTCGTTAAAAATCTAATCAACTAATTCACATGTTGCCAAAAAAATCACATAGTTTAAAAAAATGTAAAGTTGTCCTTCCTCCCTTTTATATGCGCACGTGAAGAATGGATAACCTATTCGCTAAATAGTAACAGCAAAAAAAAAATATAATTCATTCAATAATTGCAGCCTACCAAATTTCACTGCTAAATTAAGGCCATCTCATAAATTGCCTCATAAGGGATATTTGCCATAGGTTACGGGTTGGCAACCATACATACATAAATACATAAACACTCACGCCTGTCACCCAGAGGGGTAGGCAGAGACTACGGACTTCCATTTGGCACGATCCTGACATACCTCTTTCGCCTCCTTTACATCCATATATCTACGCATACATGCTCGTCGGTTAAGGGTACTTCTAACGTGGCCCCTTTTCAAAATATCGCCAATTTGGTCGATAAACTTTTTTAGGGCGTCCCTTCCCGACTCGGCAACCATAGTATTTTATATTCTAGTTGATATTAGAAGCACATTGCTGCCTATCTCCTAGTTCGTTCCCCTTTACGATACTCACAGAACAATATGGAGTAGTGAATATTCTTAACCACACGGTCAAATAAAAATCATGATGAAATTGATCATATGAATCATTTGAAATCGAATTCAATCAGGATGAGTTTCCTAGTTTGGCTTCAGAATACCAAATATGTTCGTTAATTCGTTAATATGTTATTTTAGAGACTAAAGTTATTATAGCCTGTAAGTTTATATGTAACTCTGGTTTATGATGGAAATAATCAATAATATGAAATATGTATTTATGTATATTTATTATTTCCTTATATATTTATTCAGCCCAACCAGATGATAATACACTACTAATACCCCGAAATAATCAATTATTATTAGGATTATTTATTGCAGGAGTGCTAGTAATTCTTGTTACCTAATTATCATGATGATGTCGTAAGATAAAACTGGTACCCATATACTAAAGTAATATAAGCTATTAGGGAAAACATTAATATAACAGGTAAATCCTATCCTAGTGTTACATAACTAAAGATGGAATTTGACAAAGTGACAGCAATATCAAGTGTATATTGAAAATCACGGGCTATGATAAAGAAGAAGAGAGAGAAAACAAAAATAAATAATATTTTGAAAAAATAAAACTTAATTTTTAATTGTTTCTTTCATAAAAAGTAAAAACATAAGGGTAACAAACAAGCACACAGTCCACCTGATGTTAAGTGGATGCTGTAGCTCATTGATGTCTAAATTTATCCTCGATTAAGAATCAAAATGCAGATACGTTATCAGCCCTGAAGACTAAGACGGAATGCCACGTTTCCAGTAAAAGAGGTCTCCGATTACGTATAATCAATTTAGGTGTATATTTATGGAATTCATAGAGGTTGATATATGAATGAATATAATATATCATCATATATTCATTCATATATCAACCTCGTCTTTTGTGAATATTTATAGTAAAATCCACCTTAGACAAAAGCCGTAATAGTCTGATAACCACGGATCGACCTAAATTGACAATCTGGTGACAAAGCACAGAATCAGGAGTGAGGCCACCAATTCACCTGCCATGGTAATTGTGCCAAAAAACTCTTATTTTACCGACTAATAACGTAGAGTAATCCAAAGTCCAAAAAGTTCATGGGCTGGGCGCTTGCCTTAGTTTTATAGTACAAAGGATGGATAAGTACTTATTAACATCGTTTTCGCCAGTGGCCGAAAACATTGTGAGAAAGCCCCATGTCAGAGACATTAAAAATATCTCGACAACATTAATACTTCCTCAACACGCATAACGGTGAATTCTTCCCTACTCAACCCTCTTAAAAATAAGAAACGGCAACACCGTGTCATAATTTCTAACTGTTAGAAGAGTGGTTTACAGGAATTAAAAGTTCAACTACAAATCGCTCGTATACATTTCGTTTCGATGAGGAATGCTCTATTAACAATCCATAATAAGCTGTTATGGCAGCTTCTTTAAGTATTAAATTAGTTAGTTTTTTTAAGTACATAAACGAATTTATCTAATTTATTATACATTAAACTTATATGATTTTTCCAACTACGAGAACAGTGATGGTCTTAGATAAGGCCGAGGATTTTTTTTCAATTTCTTGATTATGACTGATAACTTTTATTTTAGAGATAGTGCAAAATGTTAGTTTTGAGTCGATTGCTACCTAAATTATTACTTTTATTTATTTTTGTGATAGCACACAGCCTTGTGGAACGCCAGCATTAATGGGCTTATAATCGGAGCATTCACCGTCTACAGCCTTTATGCTCTGATCTGCAAGAAAGCTGGTGATCCAATTACACAATTATTCTAGAAGCCCATAGGAAGGGAGCTTCAAAAGAAGCGCTTTGTGCCAAACTCGATCGTAGGTCTTCGCAATGTCCAAACTAACGGCCAGTGCCTCCCCATTGGACTCTACAGCCTCCTCCTTGGACTCGTCATGGACGGTGGCGGTAGCCAACGCCCATGAGTCAGGTAGACCAGAAGATCAACAGCAGATTGACCCCGACGAAAATCGTATTGGCGGTCACTAATCAGCTGGTGATCCTAAAAGTACCGCATGAGTTGGCAGTTTATAATCGATTCCATTATTTTGTAGAACAAGGAGGTGATGGCGATAGGCCTGTAGTTAGATGGATCTGAGCGATCGCCTGTTTTAGGGATTGGGTGGATGAAAGCCGTCTTCCATGATTTCGAGACTACGCCTAGGGAATAGGAGTACCAGAAAAGACGCGTTAGAACCGGTGCCAACTCTGGAGCCTACGTCTTCAGCATTATTGGAGGGATTCCATCAGGCCCACTCGACTTCTGTATCTCCAGGGAGAAGAGTGCTTTGCGAACCGAGTGCTGTGTGAACCGCACATCCGACATGGAGCACTTACACAGCGGGATAGTCAGTGGTATGCTCCCCCCATCATCGAGAGTCGAGTTGGACGCAAAGAAAGCCTAGCAGATCGGCTTTCTCCTTTACGGCATGGGTCAGTAAGTCGTCCTCCCTGTGTAGAGATGTAAGAGATGGCTGATAGAAATTCCCTTAGACAGCCTTGGCGAGAGACCAGAACGCACGGGTTCTAAGAGGAAAGCGAACTAGTTTTCGCCGATTCTGCCTATGTACTCTGACTTTGCCTTGGCAAAGACTCTATTAAAGGACCTGGAGGTGGAATAATACTAATACTTTTTCAGGGCTCTGCTGTTTACGTCCCGGGACGTTGATGCATCAGCCCAGCCACGGTAGTAATCATGCTCACAGTATGATGTTATTTTACAGGAAAGACTAAACCATGACTGAGATCTGCCTCCGATGGGCACCACAGAGGAAGGAATAAAAAGTACCCTGAACTACCACATCAACGACAGAATTAGCAAAAACGTTGATATCGTCCGACGAGAAGCAAACACGATCTCTGCGGATCTACCAAGGAATCTATAGCCATTTGGACGTGGTTGATGAGTTCGGCATTATTATATGCCGAAACAGACCGACTATAGGATATAGATCCCATATATGATGCATAGGATATGGTAGTCGCTGTCTACGCATAGCCAAAGGAGGGACAGATCCGAACCTTCAAGACTGCCGAGGCGTCGAGGATAGATGTCCTCTCTGACGTACACGCAAACCCCAGCCCAAGGCACAAAGAAGTGTTCCAGTTTGTACACAGTGTTCCGGGTAGGAGAGATACGAAGTATCAGCCGGAGCGGACACTTGCGTCTCAGTCAGAAAGCAGAGCCAGCTTCGCAGCCTCGAGAGGTTAGTGGACTGCGTTTAGGTTCGTGTGAAGTCCCCTGACTAATAATATAAAGTACCCGGTTGACCGAGCTATGCTCGGTATTATTCGCTCGGTTTTTTTTTAATTCGTGTGTTTTGGAAATTATATTTAGATACAAATTACATACTGATGAAATACGAATAATATTTTTTGATCGTAGCGACATAATAGAAAAAAACTGAACTGGTTATGTGAATAAAAAATCATGAGTGCAATTAGTTTAATTTAAATTTTCGTGTTTTTAAAAAATATTAAAAAAGGGCACGAAAAAATAGATTTTCTCAAAAAAGAAAGGAACTTGAAAAAAAAAATTAAAAAAGTCGGTCGGTCGGTCTGGGCTCGAACGATGGTATTACGATTTTGTGACCGCCCAATATACCAATTAAACTATTTGTAATCATTAATAAACTGTCAAAATTTACCTTCTTACTAACGATATTGTAGCAGTTTTTCATTGCCTAAAAACACGGACAAAAAGACATTTTCTAAAAATAAATCCTAGCTAGATCGATTTATTGCCCCCCGAAACTCCCTGCACACAAAATTTTATGAAAATCGTTGGAGCCGTTTCCGAGATTCCGAATATATATATATACAAGAATTGCTCGTTTAAAGGTATAGGATTTGTGAACGTAAAATGTCAAAACTGTACTAAACTGTATAAAAATTAAAATGTCTAAATAAAAGCAAATTTAATTCAAAATGAAATTTCCAATTGAAGGTAATTCTAATATTATAATAATGCATATACTTAAAGCTATTAAAATGAATTTGTAACAAATTTATTAAGTGTAAATAATGAGGAATAAAACTATTTTATTTAATTTGTAAGTCCCCTGATATTGCAAAATTCACGCATAACGTGGCAGGGGTTGCCTTGGTGTTGTTGCTCAGTTTGCCCCGAGCAGTTATGGTCTTGCCACTTGAGCACTATGCTCAGGAGTGGATTATTTTGGTCGCGGATGCTCAGCGAGGGATTCTCCAGGGGTGCTGGTACCCCCCTGGGGTAGTCGTACATTTAATTCTGCTACCATGTTGATGTGGGGGGGATTGGGCCTCCGGCCACCTGCACTCACCAGACGACACGTGGAAGCAGAGCTTCCACTTCATACCGGTATTTTGGTATTCTGTGACGTCGTGGTACCACCCCGGCTACCAACCCGGCTCGAGCTGGCTCATGCGTGCAACAGCAAAAGCTGCCGCGTGGCTCTACCACTTCATGAAATTCAAATGCTACGCCATCACTTCTACAAGTCCCTACTGAGGGAAACCTTGCGATAAGAAGCGGTAAGTAAGTCACACGTAGGCTATTTTTCCTTCCAACAGTTACAATTTAACCTTATAAAATATATACATAAGTAAAAAACATCTATGGAAGCTTATTATGTCTATACATTCTATTCATTCATACACGGTCAGTTCAACTGATCATTCCAACTGATCAGTTCAAACTAAAACTGTTGATATATTTTAAAATAGTGGATTTTCGATATATCAATCATTATAAATATATTAATATCGGAGTTTTACATATAAGTTTATTTATGGATATATCGAAAATCCGATATTTTAAAAACTATCAACAGTTTTAGTTTGAACTGATCAGTTGGAATGATCAGTTTAACAGACCGTGTTTGGCCATCATAACAATACATTTACATGCGCTTTGAATTTATACAAAGACAAATCAGTGATATTATAGAGAATCTTGTTACTAAGATTTTCTCTTGTATCGTGGTACTTGTATAGTTTACAAACATTAATTTCACAAGGACAAACATCCAAACCCGGAACAACTATTTGTAGGCCATACAATTACGTGTTCCGTGCTGGATTCGAACCCGCGACCCATTGCTAAGCCACTGCGCCGCAGAGTCGTCAAAATATAAATTTGCATTTAAATATCTTTATGATTCTCGAAACTTTTCCTACGAAACTCGTATAATTTTGAACAATTAAAATGGGGTTTAAATCTTGATATCTCCAAAAACATTAATGTTAAATGAATAGGAGCTTGTTTAATAACACTAAACGTAAAAACAGGAAATGTGCTGCCTACAAACATGGGATTATAACAAGGAGTCTGTGGTGGTGGTGTTGCCTTTATGCGCGTTGCTGAATTTCACGTAACCTCTATTTTTTAACAGCGTAAATTAGCAGCAAACAATTTAATTGGTGCTACCAGCAATCGAACTCGGTAAACTGATATTTTAAGGTTTGGCCGTTTCCGCAGATCTACTACGGATCTCATTAAATCATGAAAAGGATCTCTTATTAAAACGAGAAAACATAATCAAAGGGTATGTCAAAAATGACAAGACTTAATTTTTGAGTAAGAAATTTGTTTCATAATCACAATAATTACTAAGAACAGCCTTCTAGCTGTCTCCACTAAGGAAACTAATCACTGATTGGATACTTCACCATCATGTCATCTCGGCACATCATTTAACGGAAAAAGCTTCCGTATAGCCGTAGGAATGATCTTAAGCGTGGCGGTTTCTCAACTTGATCGGTATTGAACTTTGCCCAGCCGAGTTTGATCCGTTGATTGTTCATCAACAACTACGAGCATTGTGTTCGTGACATTACACATGGCCTCTATCTTGTTCATATTTATCTTAAGAGTTATGACCTATACGTTAGAACCTAATATTGAGGTTAGGTTGAAGAAATCCCTATTGATGCTAATAACGTCGTCAGTATCATTCACAGTCCAGTAGCTTGAAAACTTCTTTCAATGCACCGGTTTCGGGGATATAACGTCAACCTGCCTTATACCTCTGCTATTGGATAGGTACCGTACTCTGGCCCTCCCTATTCTCGGATGGCCATCCTAGCCCTACTGTACAAATACTTCAGCAGCTCGATATACCGTCAGTCAATCCGCCGCCATTGATGGGAAGTCACGCCCTTTATTTTAATGAAATTAAACGAAAGGCTTTCTTATAGTCCACATACGCAAGCCAAACTGGTATAGAGGATTTTTTTATAAAATAAGGTTGGCAAACGAGCACAGAGTTCACCTGATGGTGAGTGGATACTGTGGCCCATAGACATCAATTATTATTTATCCTCGATTAAGAATCAATACGCAGATGTTTTGTCACCCTCTGTTATTTATTGTGTGATGTTTTTGTTGTGTGATGTTTGCCTCTACAATGATATATCCCAGTACAGTAACACCCTGCTTTACGCAAGGGATACGTTCCGCAAAATATCGCGTTAAATGAAATTCGCGTAAATCGGGCTTTACGATTGAACATAGTCAAAGGTTAATATAAAAAACACAAATAATTTATATCACTCAAGTTAATTCTAAGAACACTTTATGCAGTATTAGTATTATATGTTTTTTGTTACGGATAAATACATCTATTGTCTTTTGGGTAGCGTTTCTATTACGTTCTTGTAAAATACGTTAATAACACCCAAAGCTGTTTTTAATCGTTTGACACACAGTCAAAACACGGTCATCATCACTGTCTATGCTCTGCAATATGTCCAAACCTGAATACATTTTTGAAAGAGCATTTTGTATTCCGCTTGAAGATGAAACTCTCTTCTACTTGCTTTTCCTCATTGTTGATGGGATTGTTCTGTAACTCAAACAGATCTTCATTGCCGAGAGGTTCATCGTACGTTGTTACAAGTTCTTCGATATCTACTACCTCGACATCTTCAGGTTCAGACCCCTCAATCACTGCAGGAATGTCTTCAAGCACTTGTCTCTGCATCTGGACAGTTCTTCTAGGTGCCTCCATTTTTTTCAGTTCCATCTCTCCCGTTTTATTTTTAACTTCGTTCCAAGCCTCGTCTATATTTTGAATAGCCTTCATGACGTTGTATGTATATATACTTCCACCACTCTCGCATAGACCGTCTTCCTTCTTTTTTTTATAGGAGAGGGGGAAAACGTGCATACGGCTCACCTAATAGTAAGTGATTACCGTCGCCCATGAACAGCTGCAACGCCAGGGGGATTGCAGATGCGTTGCCGTCCTTTTAAAAAGGAATAAGCTCTTTTCTTGAAGGTCCCTAAGTCGTATCGGTCCGGAAAAGTCTCTGGTGGTAGTTAGTTCCACAAGGAAGTTCTGCGAGGAAGAAAACTTCTTTTAAATCGCTTCGTGGTGGACCCCCAGTCATCCAGATGATATGGATAGTACCATGAATTTTGTCGCGATGTGCAATTCCTCAGAGCACTCCCCGTAGTAGATGCGATAAAATACGCAAAGAAATGCAACATCTCGTCGCAGTGCCAGTGAGTCAAGCCGATCGGAAAGAGCTCAGTCGCCAACGATTCGAACTGCTCTGCGCTGGATGCGATCAAATGGAAGGAGCTGGTACTGGGAAGCCCCGGCCCAGAGATAGGAACAGTATTCCATGTACGGCCAAACCTGCGCCTTGTAAAGTTGCAGGGGGTGAGGCGGCATGAAATACTGTCCCGCTCTGCTGAGCACGCCAAGCTTTTTAAAGGCCAATTTGTCCTTCTCTTCCAAGTGACCATGAAACTGCACGTCACTCGATATTTCGACGCCGAGGATTCCGATACTGGCTGAGGCAACAAGGGGAGTGCCTTGAAACTGAGGAGATATGAAAAAGGAGTTCTTTTTAGTGGTTAACGCGCAAACTTGTGTCTTCTGGGGTTTAAACTGGACTAGATTTAGTCGCCTCCAGTCCGAGATTTTGTTCAATAAAGTCTCGACTTCAGACACAAGTTTGTTCTGGTACTCAGCGACGTTTTCCGTAGAAATATTGGCACGGCCGGTGTATAAAGCATCACCAGTGCTGCCATCTGCATAGCAATGAATGCTACCGATTTGAAACATGTCATTGATATGCAGAAGAAACAGCGTTGGTGATAGCACGCAACCTTATGGAACACCAACGTCAATGGGCTTGTAATCGGACCATGCACCGTCTACTACGACTTTGATGTACCGATCAGCAAGAAAACTGGTAATCCAATTGCACAATTTCTCGGGAAGCCCATAGGAAGGAAGCTTCGTAAGAAGCACTTTGTGCCAAACCCAATCGAAGGCACCACATCAGCGACAGAATCAGCAACAACGCTGGGATCATCCGGCGATAAGCAAACCAGCCTCCAAGGATAGGATGCAAAAAAAGATCGCATCCCGTCCCAATCGGCTGACCTATAATGCCAAACACGGCGGCAACCTGCAGTACGCAACCGCGATGGGAGCGTGAGTGGCACCATACTCCGGATCAGACAATGGTTCGAGGAGCCAAGAGGGACATCAACGGAGACCTGATATCCATCCGGATGAGAGGTCAGCAGGAGATCCAAAAGGGAAGGTTTTCCACATCTGGGATCAGCGTAGGCGAGGTAACCAGTTGCGTCAGACCATATGCCAAAGCAAAGTCATAAACAGATCTACCCGCATGATCGGTTAAACGAGAACCAAGACATTCAGCATGGTAGACGTTAAAATCACCAAGTATCACGATTTCTGCGGATGTGACCTGTTGTAGCACGAAGTCTGCAGCCATCTGGACGTGGTCGATCGGTCGGTCTGTGCCGGAATTACCGCTATGGAACCTATATAGGTACCCGTAGACGTGGGGATGGTCGTCGCTATCTACGCGTAGGGATAAGATGTACAGGTCCGTACCTTCAAGGCTGCCGAGGCGTCGAAAACAGATGTCCTCTCTGACGCACACGCAAACTCCAGCCCGAAGCACAAAAGAGTGTTCTAATCTGTATCCCGGGTAGGAGAGATATGAAGTGTCAGCCGGAGAGGACACCTGTGTCTCGGTTAGAAAGAGCAAGGCCAGCTTCGCCATTTTCAGATGGTAGTAGACGGCGTTAAGGTTTGAATGAAGTCCCCTGATGTTGCAGAAATCCACGGATAGCGTGGCAGGGGCAGCGCCTTTGTCTTATTGCTCCGTTTACCCCGAGCAGGTTTAGTTTCGAGTGGAATTTCGCCCCCCCTCCCCCCTCATAATACGAGGGGCAGCCTGAGCACCCACGCTCAGAAAGAGTAGGGGAGTTTGGGCGTGAATGCTCAGCGAGGGATACCTGTACCTTCCTGGGGTAGTGTTATATTTAACTCCGCTACCATGTTAAGGCGGGGGGAAGTGGGCCTCCGGCCACCTGCACTCACCAGACAAAATGTAGAAGCAAAGCTTCTACTTTACGCCGGCCCATACATGCAAAAGCACAAAGGCTGCTGCGTGGCTCTACCACTGTAAAAGTCTTCTCCGTCAGTTGCATGAATTAGTTGGCTAAAACTGCGGCGATGGTAATAAGCTTTGAAGTTTGCTATTGCTCTCTGGTCCATATGTTGTAATATCGACGTAGTGTTTGATGGAAGGAATTTCACGTACACTTTTACGTCTCTCGGCTTATCAAGTGAGGTTGGGTGTCCTGGGGCATTTTCTAATAGTAATATAACTTTACGTTCAAGTCCTTTTCTGCCAGAGTAGGATTTGACTGACGGGAAAAAACTACTTACTTACTTAGTACTTACAATACCAATCTCGAAAAATTTCCGGTGTAACCCACGCCTTTCTATTGGCCCGCCACACGTCTGGTAGGTTTGTCTTATCTGTACTTCGCATTGCACGGGATGTTTCTTAATGGTGCAATAGTAAAGGCTTAAGTTTGAAATCAACAGTGGTGTTACCACCCAGCAGAAGTGTTAGTCGATCTTTCACAGCTTTGAAACCGTTCTTCATTAGAAATGAATGTTCGAGATGGTATTTTTTACAGTAAAGCCCGGTACTCATCAACATTGAAAATGAGATAAGCAGGATTTTTTTCTCTTGCTACGAACTCTTTAAACTTGTCTGAAAACTCAGCTGCAGCTCGAGTGTCTGCGCTGGCGGCCTCACCTGTTATTTGGATAATGTGTAATTTGGAACGCTGATTGAACCGGTGATTCCAGCCTCTGTTGGCAGAAAAAGTTGGAGTGGAACTCCCTTCACCTTCTTCTGTCTTTGACATCTCATACAAAGATTTTGCTTTTGTGCATATGAAGTCTTGACTTAGTGGTGTGTTCTTCTTATTTAAGTCTTCGAGCCAGACTGCCAGCAACTTCTCTATTATTTCTAGGATAGAGGATCTCTAACGAGAAAGTTTTTGTGCATTTATATGTGTTGAATTTTTGCTGGAAAGTTTAATTTTTCCCGATTTTTAAAAATCGTTCTCACAGCCGATTCTGAGAGGTCAAAGTCTCTGCTAAAAATTGTTGCCTCCATTTTCCATTCTCCTTAACACTTTCATCTTCAATTCCAAAGTTGCTTGTTTTTCTTCATAGGTAGCATTTTAAACGTTGCGTTAAATTATCTATCTCCACCAGACATTTAAACACGACTGTTAAGACTAGCCTAATGCTACGTGATAGCCTATAAATTATTTCTCATGAGACGAGCTGTCTAAAAAATAAGCTAACTAAAAAAGAATTTCTCAAATCTGACTAGTAGTTCCAGACATTATCGTGTTTAAACAAACAAAAAAACCTCTTTCGCTTTATTATATTACAATAAATTAATAAATAAATGCAAAAAAATGTCTTTGTTGATTTTGTAATACTTTATTTGAACTACATTGCAAGACCCGCTTATCTTTTTACAATAAAATAATATTAAGATGTTTTTAAACTCAAAACAAGTTTACAATAATAGATTAGTGCAATCGATTATTAATCGATCAAACCTTTTAAGCATAATCGATTAATCGATTATTAAAATATCGAATCGGCAATCACAAGAACCTCACCAAAAATAACTTAAGATAGCAATAATTACAATTATCAAAGGCATACTCCAACTAATGCCATCTTCCTGCGACACGCCACAGCTGTAGCTGGAGCTAAACACCCAAGAAGTCAAGTTGAAGGCGTGTGAAGAGTGATGTGATAAAAGAGCGTGGGGGCAGCGCGCGCCGCCAGTACTAAGTCCACCTGCACGCCGAGCGCAGGCGCACTATTCGCGACGAAAACCTAAATTCGCGCACCTCGCTTATTCTCGCAACCTTAGCTTAGCAACTGCGTTAGTTTTTTCGGACTGCACTGGATACTCGATGTCCACTATCGGATAGTGTCTGTGCTCTGAACTGGTGGCTACCCTCAAGAGAGGAAAATCGAAGATCAACTGCAAGAAGTGTTGAGCTCACGAGTCAACACGTCCTCAGGTGAGACAACATTGATGATTTTAACTATAATTATGAAATCAGTGTGTGCTATATGAATCATGTGATGAAGGGAATTTACAACTCAAACTTCATTACAAAACGATATTGATTTGTTTATAACAGTTTAAATTAAATTAATACAAACGATTTTGGATTAAATTTCATCTCAGTATTACCAATCCAAGAAACCTTTGAATCTTGACTAAAGTTTTTACTATAAACATATTGCCTTTTTAAATATACAAATATTTCAATTATTTTACTTTAAGCTCATTACGCAAATATCTTAAGCAAATCTTAAACGTAAACAAGGATAAACCTTTAAGTAATGTAATATAATTTACATGATAGTGAAAATTATTATATCACGAAGTACGTAAAACTATAATTTTAAAAAAATATTGAAGAAAAGATTAAATACTTTCAAGTTAATATCCTAACTAGTTACCAGCTATTGTTTTTTTTTTTAGTTCCTTTACATAAAACAGACTAAGAGCGCTAATCTAAGGTCGATTGCTATGTACATATTGACTCTACATAATATTTGCTATGTAGAGTCAATACGTCAAAATTTAAGTTAATGTTCTATGAGGGAATTGGCGACGGCGCGGCTTCTTGTCATACAATGATACTCGTACAACTACGAAGTGCAACATAGTTTGTGAAATCGATCGATTCATCACAGATTCGTTTAGTATTCGATTTTCTTCAGCAGTATAATGGTTGTTGCTAATGGTTAATAGTGGAAAACGTGCAATAAACGCAACAGTCTAAGAAAGGAGCTCGGTTTTGAAGCCAAGGATCCACCAAGGCGTTCTGCAAGCGTTAGTATTCTCGACGCGTGTGGCGGCGTAAAGCGCTGGGACGTGTGACGTAAGGTCACTTCGCGTGGCCACTGACTTGACATGAGATTAACTCGCTCTAGTATCGCCTTATACACTGTCACAAAACTCTTTTTCGACTAATTTAGTGCTCTGTAACAAAACTAAATAAATAATTAAACGAAAATCAAAAAAGAATGAATACACACGACGCACACTTAAAATCTAGTAGAAGTTATTAAGTATCTTCTCTTCAAGAAAATTGTAACACCTGTTATAATTTTAACTGTATAATATCTACACATTTTGTAAGACAACTTTACCTAAAGTAAAATATCTAAAGTCTTGTATCTACAGTTAAGAATTTTTTTAAGAAATTATAAATCGTAACACATTTATTTTATTCTTTGAACTATTTGAGTGTTAATAATATACTTCAAAAAAATTTTTAAATAAAAACATTACTATATTACTACCACCTAACGTAATTCAAACACGCTTCGTAATTCTATCCCTCTTACAATAATTTTCTTATTATATGAATTTATTGAGATTGAGATTATGAATATATTAAATTATTGCGTTAATAAATTATCATTAAGGAAGGAATGAACTTTACAATCTGCATTTAAAAGACAAACGTTATAGACGACTATAAAATCTTTTATCAACAAAACAACCTGTCTGGGATTTCCATGAACGTCACTGATATTTTTTATACAAATGGACTACAATAAAAAAATTGTAAATTGAAGGTTGTAAGACTAAATAAAGAAAGCTAACATCGGAAATGACTGAAGGTCAACAAGTTTCATAGAGCAAAAACGTGAATAATAAGAAAGACTTGATCAACGCGATGCCGATTTCCATTGGTAAGCGACCCCTGATACGGGGCAGGAAATTATCTTAGTGTTATACAGCAACAAGTTGGTATTGATTCGTCGGTATTTGGTAGGTATATTATAACCGGTCATGAAAATTTAATGATATCATTATATTGTAAAATACATCTGTTTGATTCGTTAAGAGTTCTAAATAGTAACCTTCGCATACTTAAAAATGTCAGCTTGTATCAAATATTCGACATTAGTATTTTCCCAAAATATGATTACTATACGCAAATCACAAAAATTTCCTAACACTGAAGTGTGTTAGGAAACTTACACTTTCCCTATAATTGTTTATTATGTGTAATATAATAACCTGTACTGTGCTTAATAAACAAAAACTTAAGCTCGTTTGGTCTCTTAGTTAAAATTACGGCTATTAAATAAATTTTATGAATTTCCGGTACCATTGTATAAAAATACAGTACATTGAATTCGTTATAAAGTAAGCAGAACATGTACTAACCTCGACTCATAACAAAAAAGAGTCGTCTATAAGATTTTTACACCTAAGTATCAGGAAAAACAAGCGTGAATATATCACACCTATGCGAGAATAATGAAGATTAACACGTACTCCATACCATGAGTATTCGTTATTAGAGTATTATTTATGTATATGGGAAGTAATTCAAATTTGAACGCTATTTAGCACCTGCGAATGACTGTGTTCTTATGCTACCAAAAATATACATTTTTATAAACTGTGATAACTAAGTGAATACTGTAAAAAATGCATTAACATGAAGAAAATTTTTTTGGAAAATTGAAAAAAAAACCCCTATAGCTACTGATTTTCCAAAAATGTTTTTAACTTCATAATAACATACCTTTTATTGCAACTAGAACGCAGTTCGCCTGATTACCTGACCAAGAAAACCCCATTTACAAATGAACACTCAGATCAAGGTGATACTACCAGCAGTGTAGCCTATCTGTACCCATTAAGTGTATAGAAGACCTTCATTTTAATAAATGTGAAGTGACGAATTCGAAGACATTAAGCAAGGATAGTCATTTGATGGTGTATGATGTTCGGGAGCACGTCCAATTTGACCTCGAAAGTTCGGCTAACGCCTGTAAATGTTTACATTTGTGCCGGCGACGACTTGCGATGTCTACCAACGGCGCAACGACCAGTGATTAGTTGCAAAATGATCGCGACCGAATTGAGTTCAGGGTCGAGCGTGTTGCCTCCGGGTGTTGCGCAAGCACCACCAGAGTGCAGCCGCTCCATCAACAATAAACAACGCTCCGCGCCTCTGTACGCCCGACCATGAAGGCAGCCTCACTAGGTTGTGTGACCAAATCTAATCTGACCGCACCACAGCACGCAAGCACACGAACAAAACGCCAAACGAGTGGAATTTAAATGAACAGTAAAGATAATTTAATGCAAATGGTACAATTCTAAAATATAATACTTTAAACAACTCTGGAGAACGATAGAAGGTTAAATAAAAATCGAGGACAGCTATTAAAATTCTGCGAGATTCAACAATAACTAAATAACCAGTTACTCTCGCAAAACTGCCGTCTGTTCGCCTAGTTAAAAAAAAACTTCAAAATACAAGTGTTGATGACAATTAGACCATCATTCTACGTTTTTATTTTTATTTATTCGATAAAAAGATAAATATCGTAATATTATTACGAAAATGGGCTATTTGGTAATTTTTAAATAATATTGCATGTATTAATTAATATTGCAAGGCTTACGATAGAGATAAATAAATTTTGCATATTCGTAGCTGTGATAAATTATATTGGCAAATGCTTGTAACTTGTATTTCTTCTAATATTAAACTGTTAAAGAATGCCTCAGGCATTAATCCTATATACTACTAAAATCTACATTTATATATTGGAAATTATATACAAAATTATAAAAATACATTAATCTTTTGTTTTAAAAAAGAACTTGCTATCGCACATAGCAAAAATTCCGAGAATAATTACGAAGTACATCAGGGCCTTGATATGAGGAAATCGTTCCTGTACTCGTCGTTATATACTCGGTAGCAATAAGTGTTTCACGCCCACAAACTTGTCTATTTAACGTCATTAATAAGCCACACTAAATTACGGAATCAAGACGGTATTCTTTGTCTTGCAAAAGGAAAAACCGCGACGAACTATTTATATCATTCTTGATATGCATTCACATGTTTTAATGTGATCCTGGCCATATTTTCCAATCTGAGACTTTGGGCAACTTGTTATGTGTATTCATTTGAAAATAAACTACTTGATTATCACTCTTATTACAAAGTAAAATCATAATTTCGAAATAGTACGACTATCGTCGAATACGCGATACTTAGAATCTATCTCTGCCACTTATTGATAAATAGCACAAAATTATTTCTTAATGATTCTTATCTACAGGATACGATCAAAATTTTGAAAGTATCCTATAATTAAAATCAATATTTCAATTGTATCCTGCAGATTGCGTGGCAAATTCGTTTTAAACCTCATCCTCCTTCGCATTGTTAGAGAGGCTTAATTTTTATGGTCTAACATGTAGTGATAATAACTATTCAACTAAATATTCAATTAATATCAAATTTGGTAAATTAAAAAAATGCATTGATAATTTTCCTTTAAAACAAGTCAAGGACAGCAAAAAATTATTATAAGGCACGAATGCCTTAATATGCCTTTCAACGTTGTAAGTTTCATATTTCTAATACATACTTCGGCCGTTTCCGCAGTAGTCATAGTTCTAGAAGCGCTTAATTTACACCGATTGTGTAATAATTACTTGCGAATCATAGTTCTGGAGGCTATGAATATGACCTTTGGTATAAAAATTGTTATTTTTTCTTGATTTAGAGATAGCGATAAATGGTAAAATATTTCAAGCTTCACGTAACTCTTTCTAAGCTCGTAAGCAAATGAGCATTTAAATAGAGACTACTAGAACTTCGTGTCACAAAAAAAAATCGTCCGATAACTTTGATTTTACGCAATTTACCTGTATGATGACGTCACAAGCGAATCCGCTCCATTTCGGCCCGTGGTTGTCGCTGCAATGGAAAAGGTTACTATGGAAAATGCTAGAAAGATGGCGGTACATATCTTACGTTCATACTAGATATAAAATGCCGGGCTAGTGACGAGCATCAGTGTCAAAGTTGCGATACGTCAACTTGCGATCGCCATTCCACCTCCCAAGCGTGGCGATCGCGTCAAATCCTCCCTGTAATGAAAGAGGTACATCCCAGTCCCAGTCCCAAATCCATCACAGCGGTGGAATTTTATGGACTCAATAATAAAGAAGAAGATGTACGAGATACGCAATTTATTTCTTCCAATTTAAAAAATGAACAACGCTGCTAATGTGATGACGATACATTAAAAGTATTTTTGCTATTACATGTAGATTACTTCACTCCTCACTATACTTTCACAGTAGAGTTGCTGCAGCCCGCCTTGCGGCTTTGCTTCGATACGTTCATTGAAAGTTGTTCTCAATTACAAAACTGAATTTTTGACGCTGAATAGCGTGCAAGCATGCGTCGTTTCATTGCCAATGAGGATAGTCGAATAATAAACAATACAAACTACATACATATGCTAGCTAACATTTTAAGTTAATTGTTTAAGTTTGAGAATTTATTGCCTGAGTTTCAAGATATTTTTTAATTTTTATAATCATTTAAAACTAAACTGCCTTGTATAAAATGAAAATTGTCTACGTAAGTCCAACTGCTGGACAAAAAACCTTTTTTTTTTTGTGAGAATGTTCATGTATTGACCACATTTTAATCTCATGTTTATGGTTTCTTAAGCAACGAATCCTACGGTAACCATTTGACCTATTTTTGCGCAAAGGTTTCAGACGAAATAATTTTCTTTTAAAAATAACAATGTATTTTTTTGGAAAAAGGACATTGTTAATGCGAAATAGATGTTGATAGTTTTTTAAGGTTACAAAATACTTCTTTAAACAGTAGAAATAACAATGAAATTTAAATTAAAAAAAAACTAATGCGCACTGATCATGATCCTAGTGAAAATACTAGCTAGGTTATGGTCTAGTACTTACGTCAGTATAAATTCAAAATAAAATATGATCTATTATCTATATTTATATAGATCTATACAGATCATTCCAATATCTGAAAAATAGGTTAAACCTGAGGTTAAAACTAAATTCAAATTTTATTTCATTCATAAGTAAATCTATCCATTTCGTTACGTTCATACATATCTACATACATGTCAATCTAATAAAAGCATGTTGAAAAGGTAACAATATGATTAAAGAAATGATATTATGTATCATCGTTAAACAATATTTCAAAAAAGAATTATACTTATTTAAATAAATTATACTTATTTAAATTACATATGCCAAAATATCAATACTGGGTACCTAATAGAAGAAATCAGCTATACAACGGTCATCTCACAGAAATCTAAATAATATTGCCTTATTATTTAGTTTTCTGTAGTCATACATTTGCAATAAAGATATTCTATTACGAACTAATAAGAAGTACTAACGTACATTTTACGAAGATTTTAAAAAACAATGTGTTTTCTACTTCTTTGTTGATAATAATTGCTTTTAGTTAGAAACAAAGTAATAAATGCTCTTAATTATATCCTCATTATTAACCACACAATACCTCATTATGGCTCAGTAAGCGGGAAATATTTTTTATGTTTAAATATTATTTTATCACAATTATTTTTCATATTAACTTCCGCGTGTTCATTGATTTAGTTTCTTTCTTTTTATTTACAACCTTGCAGGTTTACGGTGAATGTTATTTTAGCGCAAGGAAAACGTAATGAACGTGATTGATTGTTTAAAGTATGCTTTTATGGAAAGACACCAAATTTGGAAGCATTTTGTGCTTAAACTTAAAGCTTTTATGATTTTAGGGTAAAGATTTTTACGCGTCCTATACTTGTACTATTATTTTAATGTAATAAAATGATTATCCTTTGTTTTCCAATAATTACTTATAACTGTAAAAGTAAAAATAATTATGTATATTATGTTGGCGGGGGATATAACGTAGGTTTTTACCACGTTCTTCAAAAATACCTAAATGGTCAAAAATTTGCACTGTCTCATGCATTAACTTATAGATTTAAATTACATCTAAAGTTATCTATACTTAATTTTTTCACTATTTTCAAATAATTATCCTAATTTTATATTGTAATTTATTATGTAAAGACTATAAGAAACCAAATTTTAAATACTGATTATTCTATAATTAAATCATCATCTTTATCGTCATAACCACAGAAATCGTAATAATAAGATAATTGTCTTATTATTACGATTTCTGCGGTCATAACAATAACAGCCTATCAAAAGTCCACAACTGTATACGGGCCTTCTCTGCAGATTGCCTCTAAATATCTGGCAGCCAATATTTTTATATTGTCACAGAATAAATAATAGTACTACGTAATATTGTTGAGTAATAAGGAAAGCATGCTGCCCACCTCTGGTTTCATTTTACTCTGTCGCCTCTTACCAAGTTCGATGATAAGTATATTATTTAATTAAGAGTTATAAGGAAAACTTTAAACAAAAGAGCAATAATGCTAGAACTAAGATTGTATTTGCCCTTTTATCTTTTATTTATACCAACGAGCAAGAATGAGTTAGGCATCAGAGACGCCAAGAGAATTTCAATACCACGTGGGCTTCCCCAGCAACTACCTCAAAACGAACATATCTAACAATTGACTAGAATAACATAAAATTATGTTCAATTTCCATAATTGCCCACAAATATGTTGATAATAATATTATATTTAAATTAAATTACAATCAAATTGTAATTAAAGTATAAATAAATTATATTGTAATTAAAACAAGATTAAAAATTAAAATCATTGCTTGGTACCACCTTCGTTTGGAGGTTTGTTTTTATCATCATAACTCATTTTTAAGCCCCGACGAAAAGAGAGGGGTGTTATATGTTTGTATATATATTTTTAGTGCGTATCTGTGTGTCTGTCTGTAGCATCACAGCTCCTGAGCTGATGAACCGATTTTGATTTAGTATTTTTCGTATGTTGAAAGGTGTCTTAATCGAGAGTGTTTTCAGCTATGGTTCAAGAAAACCTGTTCAGCCGTTTGATGATCATCAGCTCTTTTTGTCTCGGGGTTTTATTTAAAATATAAATATATCGTTTATATACATATATATATATATATATATATATATAACTATATATATATATATATATATATATTATTTTAATATTTAAAATATAAATATATCGTTTATAATATATCGTTTTTTACGTGTTAGGCTATGCTGCAGCTATACCTATTGTGCTTGCAGCACGAATGGGTCGGCTCGATCGGGGAGGACCACGCTCTCCCGCTCTCAGAATACCAGCCCAAAATAGCAGTTTAGTGCTATTTTAGACTGGTGAGTGAAGAGAACCGGATACCTTTTTATTGAAAACGAGGCATTACATCTCAGTCATCAGGGCTGACAACGCATCTGCACTTTGATTCTTAATTGAAGATAAATGTAGATATATATGGGAAACAGCATCCACTTATTGTGGACTGTGTGCTCGTTTGTCACCCTTATTCTATTAAAAAAAGCATCCTGAGAGAAAGATGTTATTTACGATATACCTGTTGTTTATTGGTGTATATTAAACATCATCAGAGTGATAACGATTTCTTGTGTTTACGCGTGCACTGCAGTCATCTGAAGGAAAATAGAACTGCATATTATATTCGTTACGTGGCTTTTCGTAATTATCACGATTAAAGTTTACACTAATGATAGTTAATAAAAAACTTCAAATATTACTGAACATATTTTTACTTATATGAAGCCAGTTTTTGGCAAAAAAAAGCGCTGACGTTATTTAAATGTAGCTTACCTTAAACATTTTCAAATTGTAGTATTATGTTAGGATTCTTGCCTTGTACAGTATGTATATCATGATCAAAAATGCCGGCGGTTTCACGTTTAATGTCTTTAAATTAAATGACGTGATAGGAATTTTAATGTTGTAGCAAATAGATACGAATATGATTGCACTAAATATTCAAATGCTGTTATTATTCGTTACACTCAGCAAAACAGATCTCTATTAGATCAGATTTATTTTACTGTTATTTATATTACTTTTTATATCTTTATTTTAATTAACAAACTAAGGGCGCTTAATATACATATTTATGAAAATACTAATACTTCAATTAAAATTTTAGTATAAGGATAGATAGTATAAGATAGTATAAGGATATTCATTTCAAATTTGAGTATAAGGAGTTAGGAGTTAGTCTAATAAAATGTCGTATTATATAGAAAAATGAAAACCATTTTGAGAAACAGTTTGTGAAATTTCCAATATAAACAAATAAATCGACATAGTCGTCACTTACCTACGTTGAAGGTTGCTCCTAATTCCAACGTGATGTAAAATAAATCCGCTCTATTACAGGCTAAAGATGTAAAACCTAATTGTGTATTATGTTTATGAGAAAGCAAAAATAGATAAATATTGAAAATGTAATGGATGATAAAGAAACTTGTAATTTATTTGTTAGTATCGAGTAGACCTTCACAACACTTGTATTTTTGTCCTTTAACACAAGCTAAAAATACAACTTTGTTTTTTTTTTTAATTAATGCTCTTTTATAGTTTTATTATTTTATCTACAAGGTTAATATAATATAGGATGTTATGGCTGTTGCATAAACGTTTACAAGCATGCAGTGAATCTCGCTTATGTCCAATGTCTGCTAAAAAAATTTTGCCTATTCAAATGATGTCTCTGTAATTTGTATATTTATAAGTATGCAATGATTTTCTACAAATTATTATTCAAAATTTTTTTTATTCAAAATACTTTAATTATAAACCGGCTTCTTTATAAAGCGAATAATGATAAAATCATGCTAATACCCATGGTTTTTATACGTCCATGCTAAAACCATACCTATGCGTGTTGCCCATAGCTATTTTTTCTTAATGATTATCACATTTTTAACCTTTATTTATGAATTAAACATAACTATTGATTATTTTACTGTAATTTGGTAGTTTATAAAAATCATTCCTTTTAAAGAAAAAATGTGTAAGTCATAAACCAATAACAAGTGGTGCGTTCATTTGTAGTAATCGCCTAGTAAACGTCGTGAAGTTCCCTGCCCACCTCAACAAGCACACAAACAAAGTAATTTCAAACTGCATAGTTACTTACGACGAAAATTGGATTGTTTGACAATCGCAAGCGCTCAACAAGTTGGTTGAATACTGGTTCAGCACCTAAACAATGCCCTTTACGAAAACTAACCCCTAGAAAAGTGATGGTCACTGTTTGGTGGTCTAGCGCCGGTGCGATTCATCGCAACTTCTTACCAAACGAGATGAGCATTACTGCAGATGTGTACTGTGAAGAACTGAACACAACAATGGAGAAGCTTGCATGTCTCCAACCATATTTGGTCAATCGCTCGTCTCCGCTGCTCCTGCACGACAATGCGAGACCTCATACTGCACAAAAAACTGTCTCCGAGTTACAAGAGCTGGAGTTGGAGGCTCTCCATCATCCGCCGTACTCACTAGGCCTTGCGCTTACGGATTTCTACTTTTCCAGAATTTGCATAACTTTTTGCAGGAAATAAATTCAATACCCGAGAGATGGTACAAAATGTCTGAAAAATTTGTTACCACCCGTCTAGCTGATTTCTTCAAAAATCAATAAATTGCCACTGCGTTGATAGAGATGCATCGATTGCATGGGTGATTACTTTGATTAATAGAAATAAAACATATAGAAAAAAATTACGTTAACTTACTTTATAAAACGGTAATTTCATAGATAAAGACTAATTTCATTAGATATATATCACTCCGTACAATACATTTGGACGAATATGACTGAAAATTATATGTTTACAAGTAATCTTTTATGATTAAAACTACTTTTACGGATTTTATCGCGTTTATTTTTGCTTTTAATTACTTTTATTTTTAATTCCCGACGTTTCGGGCGCTTTCCAGCACCCATGGTCACGGGGGACTGAGATGACTGACGTCCCGATGTCATTGTTAAACCCGGAGTACCTTCAGCTTCTTTAATTATTGTTTATGGTCCGATCTATGCAAAATGAACTGACTATGTCCTGAGGTCTTGCAGTGGTATGCTTGGGTTTAGTTTTAATTTTATTGATTATAGGATCCCAAGCAGGTGGTAGCCAGCCTCCTTCTCTATTGAAATTAGGATGTTTTTTAATTTCAATACCCTCACTTATCATCCTTGGTAGGAATCGGTGTTCTTTCGCGAGGATTTGTGATCTATCAAATCTGATGTAATGGTTGGGGCCGACTAGGATATGATCGCAAACTGCAGACTTCCCGGAGCGTTGATGCTTCACATCAGCTATATGTTCTTTTAACATAAGTAAAAGTAGTTTTAATCAATGTGTAGTGTTCGCGTAAATATAAGAAATCATTATACATATATTTTATTTAAGATACTTAGATGTAATTATCTAATATTAATTATGTAATAATCTTCGTATGTTAAAGACTTTAATCAAATTGATATTTTTGATTTTAATTCATGTTTGTTGATTTTGTATATATTTAACGACTTATTATATAAACGGTAGCTGATTGAATTATACTGACGTCCTGCGAAAGCTGTTCTACATAAAGGTACTGGACACACAGGGAAACTTATACGTCGCTTAAGGATATTAGAGTCTAAAGGAAGTTGTGAATGTTTTCGAAGCATTGTGCGAAGAACGAACAACTGCCTCACCGTTAGAACATCACACTCTTGTTCGTGTCAAATCCTGTGAACGATCCGACTTACAATATATGCAAAATCTCTTCGTACATAACTCACCTATTCTCTTCAATTTAGTTTTCACTTAAAGTACGTTTTCTTCTGTAACAGCCGTTAAAAGGCACCGTGCTAAATTTCTTTACAAAAGAACATTTCTTTATACAAGAACTTTATCCATAATTACTCTTTGAACTCTATCAAACGGTTCGTCCGGTTTTAGGCAACACTTGAAATCGTAAAATTAAATCGTCGCCCGAAAATGTTCCTCAAGCAGATCCGTTTTTCAATGCAACACAATATTTCAATCTAGCTTATAATAAAATATGGAGAGAAATTTTAAAGTGGAACATTCGTAATTTTACTTGTTAATAATGGTATCTAATTCAAAATAAATTGTACCTGGCCACTAATTCATAGAAAAAACTATTTTCGCAAAACATTCTACTTGCCCTGTCGTATATTTTTTGGAACACGTTCTTTATAGTGACCCCTAAAATTTAACTAATTTTCATACTACGCGGAGACAAATTTCCTTCTCAAGGGACAAAGTATGGAACATTTTCCACTCGAGCAACTTACTGAGAGCCTTATAGTATATACTCGTAGTTGTAAGCTATGATATTAGAAAAAAATTCAATATCATAATTTATGACTACGAGTTTCTTGGAGTCTTTCCCAAACCAGTGCCAAAAATAATATAGAAAAAATATTCCAATAATTCCTAATCTATTCTATAAATATACAATGATTTTTAAAGAATATTAACAATGCTATAAACATTACTAATATTCCCCTTACCACTCGTGGTAAGCTTAAATTGCTTGTGTTACGAGTGGTTCACACCAGTAATAGTCAAATGGCCGATTCGAACCCACCACCTTTTAGAGTTCGCGGTCCGCGCCCTGCCATTAGGCTACTGTCGTTAAATATATATATATATATATATATATATATATATATTTTAAGCGACAGTAGCCTAAGATGTGAAAGGTACAAACTACACAAATATATACACTAACTTTCATGGTGTGATATTTAAATTTGACGTAGGATTACAATACTTGCACGTAAAATAAATTCGAATTCAAAATATTTATATAAATATAAAATAAACAAAATCTGTAATAAAGCCACATTGCAATTATATCCTGCCATCTCGAAGTACGACGACGATAACAGCAACATCAGCGGTCAACACAAGTTCAGAGAGCAGTGCTGTTCCTGAGCTGATGAAGAGAAATTTTACATATTAAAAGTGATAGGTTTCAACTCTTATAGTTATAAATTATTACTTTATATTTTCATAATATTTTGTTGAAACGTGGTATTATATTATTATATTAAAATCAAGCATTTTAGCTTACCAGGAGTGGTTAAGGGAAAGTATGTTAATAAATAGGATTACTAATTTTAATATGTTAATCATGAGTAAAAGTAAAGTAGAGGTCGTCTAATTCGAACGTAGAGTACCTACGTCACAGAGTATCTTTATCTATACTGAAAACTACTTACTGCACGCGCCTGACATAGTTTTGGTTGATTTTGTCACATGTTTTCCAATTATTGTGTTTTAGTTTGTTTAAGTATTTTTATTACAATTAAGATGATAAAAGTAATGTAAAAAACTACCAAAAGAGTAATAAATTAGACGATCTTTAATAATTTTACATATAAATTAAGAAAATATTAAAGTTATAAATTTTTAAACCGTACGTAGATAAATACATATGCTTACATTTATTTGTACTTTAGTCATTGTCGCACTATGCTATGCCATGTATATGTATCTATACATTTTTACAATTAAAATCATTTTGTAAGTAATTTAAAATATGACTATTGAGTATTAAAGAACACTCAAAGATGACTACGCATCGCATCACAGAAGCAACGGTAAATATATTTTATTGAAGTACATATTATTATTAGTACGAAGTAATTATAACCACATGACCGGCCTTTGCAAGACTCACACAAGGCGTCCAGTTGCGCTTGTCAGTTTACGTGATCAGTTAATAACTTAAACAGATATTATACATAGGTACTGTAAAATAAGCATATAATTGATGACAAATTCATATAGGTGCAACTATTTTGTTAAACTTACACAGAAATCATTTCATAACAAAATCAAGAATTGCATTTTATTGAATAAGTGGAATAAACAAGTTTTATATTTTTATCTAACGGTAATTTTATATAATTATTACTGTTATTAGCATTATGCGTTTTAATGGTTAAAAGAATGTTCAAAATTTTATTAGCTCAATGCCAAACGCTAATTTCAGACATGAATACAAATGCAGCTCTTCTATCGGCCTAACGTCACATGTTAGTGCTTACAAATGAATTTCATTGTTTTATTTTATTTTGAATTAGCTACTTGTAGTTATTCCACTATTTTCACCTCTTCTACTTAGTTACTACGACAAAATATAAACAGTGGATGAATTTGTCAACACAATCTCGCATTCTGTAATAATATACATGAATAACGACCAGAATAACTGGGTATTGCAAAATTTTACATGATGTATTAAATTGAAAAACTGGTTAAATGTAAATTGCAATAGCCTTAAAAATGTCTTCTATTAATGTAAAGCGGGGTTAATGCACACCGTCGACAACGCATCGTCGTCGGTGCGGTACATTACATAACTCGACGTGTAGCCAATGACCTACTTAGTCGATTGCTGCACTAAAGAAAACAACTAAACTATATTATTGTACCAGTAATACTTGCGTACAAGCGCACCCTTCAGCTTTATCGGAGTATTTACATATCATTCTTATCGCATAAACGATCCTTGTCAAAGATGCATTAGTTTTCACGTGATAAATTAACAAGTGTTGCAACCCGTATACATTCTTACTACACAACCCAATTACAGAACAACTACAGCGAATGTTATTATCTTATCAGTAAAAGTACACGTGATACTATTTAACGATCAGTAAAGTAAGAATTAACTTCCGTCGTGTCATGACCAAATTTCGCAAAAAAAATCGCACGTAATATTAAATCGGTCGATTACTAGACAGCCTTCAGCGATCACTCTCCACAATTTTCCTGTTTTCATCATATCTGGAAGTCACGAGATGTTTGCTTTATGAAAATTACTTGCCTAGACTAATTATTTTATTGGTTCATTTTATTGCAATAAAAGTCTATTGTAATATAAAAAAAACTATGATAAGTAGTATCTACTGAAAACGAACACACACACATAAACACCAACAACATTTTTAAAACGACTTCTGGACTTGGGCTTATCATCTTCTTTTCTTCAATATCAACTCGTAAAAGTGTACTACTGAGTACTCTCACGTAGCCCTACTACGGGAGAGTACGTAGCCCTATTACGGATGGTATGCTTTAAAAAGTTCTCCTTGCTCCAAACGGCCCTCAGTTCATACAACTGCTTTCTCCCTGAATAATATACTAGAGAATTTTTTTATAATACCATGCCAGCTAAACATAGGAAATGTTTTGATATTTCCTTTTAAAATTACTAAAACTGACCAGTTATGCAATCGTTACTAAACATCCATCAAACATAAAAAATAAAAAATAAAAGTGAACAAAAAATAATGTTCAGCTTTGGAAGAAGAAAAAGGAGAATATGGAATGATGATTTCTAAAGCGGCCGGCAACGTACCTACAATTCCCCTGGTGTTGCAGTTGTTCATGGTTGCATCACGTGAGCCACATGCTCGTTTGTGGAGGAACAGGGAGTTCTATAAAAACGTACTCGTATCTGTTGCCTCACTCCTTTAAAACTTATTCTTCAAATTTCTTGCATCACGCTTGACAAGAGGATTGATGCAAGCAGTACCAAACACCTCGTAGCTTTGACTTAGCCTTTTACAAGTATGCAATTATCTGATTCTGAAGTGTTTATTGGTGCACTTCAAGCCCTCGAAGTTAGTAACATTATCTAATCTGTGTATTTTACTCCTCAGTCATGCAGGTATTCTTTTTGAGATTCGCTCGGCCTAAATTTTTTGCCCAGCGATTTGCCCAAAGAGATGAAAAACTATATATGCCTCCCACTAAGTACTCTTTTAAATTTTCTTATAAAAATTATAAGAGACCGTGTAGTGTATTAAAAAACATGGAGCGTGATTTGACAATATTTCATGATCGCGTAATTTATTGTATTATTAAATCTAATCTTTATTGGACATTATATTCTTAATTATCTAATAATCCACTATCTTTAGATGTGTCTAATCTCACCTCTAAATCACTTAGGAATCGATAAGATACATCGATAACAATCGATATATTATGGTCGTTCAACGTTATTTCTTGCTGACAAGTGATACGTGTAAAATCGCTCTCTTACCTAAATATACGTATATATTCTTAAAAGCACGTAGAATATAAACAGCAGACTTAATTGAATAACAAAGTAATAAATGTAGTTTAATCTTAGCTCATATTTTGTAAACTTCCCTTTGGAGTACTAGTATAATATTACGGTTTAATAGATATTTAAAATAAATTTCAATGATACCCGCAACAAAATTTAAAATCTGTGGTTAAAATTCCCAAAAACATACGCCACGTGTCGCGTTCTTCACTTTTTTATACACACCAACTATCGGGGCTGCAGTTGTGAAAATATTGCCGAACTTTTGGTGTTGGGTGTTAAGTGTGGTGATATTCATAGTGGAGCTCGCACTTGCGGAAGGAAAGTTAGTATTCTTAAAAGGTGTGTATTAACAGGAATTCCGTCTTGATAGGTTACCGCCCTCTAACCTTTTTTTACTCTTGTAATTTTATCTTATCACTAGTTGTCGTATCGCTGTTACTACATTTCACTTATCACAATAATTGTAAAACGGTGAGCGACAAAAAATAGGTCAACATTTTTTTATATATATAAGGGTGGCAGACGAGTACACAGTTTACTTGATGTTGCTGTGATGGTGTGATCCATAAACATCTACATTTATCGTCGATTAAGACTCAAAATGCAGATACATTGTCACCTCTGAGCACTAAGATGGAATGCCTCCTTTTCGATTCTCCGGTTCTTAACACTCACCATACGAAACACAGCAGCATTTAGTTGTTATTTTACGTTGGCATTCTGCGAGAACGTGGTTCTTCCCACCGTAATATAGTTGCAGCTTAGCTCTACCACGTAAGAACAAACCAATGATATTAAATACATTTTATTTATTTGATGATCTAATCTGATCTAATGGTCGTAAATCAACCTATATGATATAATAGTTTAAAAAAAACCTTAACAACACAAATTGAATAGTGAGAATACTAGGTCAGTCATGTTTTTTTTTTTTTGATAAAATATATTATTTTTTTTAAACGTTAGGATTATGCGTTTTATGGCAAGAACGACTAGGATTTTCTCCTGTATCGTAGAGGCAGTTTACAAACATAAATTGCACAAGGACAAACATCCAGACCCGGATCAATTATTTGTAGGTCATACAAATACTTGCTCCGTGACCGTTACGCTCAGATACCTACATATAAACAATATATAACTGTGTATATATAATATATGTGTATATATAATATATAGCTCTTTTGGGAAGAGGAAAAAACACTGAACTTGCGTAACCTTCACGCTCAGATACATATAAACAGATGTAAATACATGTTTGTGAAGCTAATAAATTATCATTTCTGACGTGCAGTCCTACGCCTGACAGTTTTTTTTTACAAAATCAGGGTGACAAACGAGCATACAGTCCAACTGATGGTAAGTGGATATTGTAGCCCGTGGACATCTACATCGATCCTCGATGAAGAATTAAAATTCACCCCTGAGTTGTTACCCCTGAGAATTAAAATGGAATGCCTCGTTTCTAGTAACAAAGGTCTCCGGTTCTCTACACTCACCATACGTAACGCAGCAGCGTTTAGCTGCCTTTATGTTAGTATTCTGTAAGAGCGTGGTTCTTACCCGGTCGAACCGACTAATTCGTGTTATAACTTTAGTATAGCCAATGTAACTGTGGTATGGCTCTACCATGTGCAAAGAAATATCTTACATGAAAGTAACATTTTTTAAAGATTAAAAACAAATAATGGCTGCGGTCAAAATTAGCCAAAGTAACATCACCAATTATTAAAATTTAAACTATTTTCAATATGCAATACATATCTAGTAATGTTATTTAACCATTAAGAGATACCTTATCCAATATTATCTTTATGCTTTCTGCCTTTAGTACGATGCTAACAGTGCATATCAATAGTAATAATTATAAAGAAAAATGTATTAACTTTGGCCTCTCATTATATCTATGAAAATTTGATGTATGTTCACAAAAATAAAGATAGTTTTAGTAAAAAAAGTGACATACACTCTGTTAACACTAGGAACAAACACAAGCTGGTGCTACCAGTTTCTCGACTCCACAGAGTCAGTTATTCATTCATGGGGCAATGTATACGCTATTACAACAAAGTCCCAGAAAATATACAAGGTCTCTCTATTACCAAGTTTAAATATATAATTAAACAAAAACTGTATAAAAAGGGTTATTATGATATAAATGAATACATGGTTGATAATAACCCCTAGGAATGAGGTGGTCGCTTCCAAGCTGTTTCTAAAATAAATTTTACAATTTCTGTGACCCGTGAAATTGTATTTTTTTTTAAAGTCCCGCTGGGTTTCTTGCTGGTTCTTCCCAGGACAGTGATTTTTTTTTCGAACCAGTGGTAACGTAAAATATTGACTTTCAATAAGAATTACTTGTAATCTATATTGAATAAAAAATACTTTATTTATTTATTTATTTTAATAAAACCGAAAATAAAAAGGTGTAGAAACATTAACAATGTATATATATTTTGCATTATTCGAACAGTTGTACCTAAATGATGTTTTTATAACCTTACTAAGAATACCATCGCAAACAACTGGTTGGTTTATAAAAGACTAACAACAATGGTTAATAACAACAACAAAGTTCAACATACCTAACACATAGGTACCTACGTGTTTTTTGTATGTTTTTCATCATCGTCATATTACGGTTTAATATTATTAGCCCTTCACAAGGCCACTATTAAACACAGGCTTCCGCTGAGAAATGCAGGAATATTTTTTGTGCTTTTATTTCTTCGAAATTTGATTAGGTAAGTACTTTAAAAATAACAAAATCAAATATGAAAAGAATAAAATATAAGATTTTTTTTTAAATTCAAAGAGGTGATAAGACGATTAACATCATAAAACACTAATATACTTAAGATTTACATCTGTTGATATTGTTTTTTTAAGGTCCCTATCTTTGTCTTGGGAGCATAGCATAACGTTTATATAATGATTTCTTAAATTTACGCGAACACTACACATTGAATAAAACTATTATTTACGGATTTTATCGCGTTTAATTACTTTAATTTATTTTTATTATTATCCCGACGAGTCCCCCCCGTGACCATGGGTGCTGTAAAGCACCCGAAACGTCGGGATAATAATAAAAATAAATTAAAGTAATTAAACGCGATAAAATCCGTAAATAATAGTTTTGTTCAATAACGTATATATTTAAATCTCACTATGGAATATAGGAGCTTTACTGTCGTATATTTCCTTTTAATAATAATTATTATTATTTTATCCTTTATTAAAAAAAAGAACCTTGTTGCTTTATGGCATTTTCTACCAGTCAACAGTTTTAGAGGAGATAGAGGGTATAAAAATATTAAATCCGGTGATTATGATTTGTTTTAATAAGATATTTGAATCAATGTTTTTATATAATCTCTTTTTTTTTTTCAAATAATTAACATCGGGTAAACTATAGTCCGGTACTGGCGTACGGTGTTGGGAGGGGGTGGGGGAGGAAGGGTGCATGAGAAGCCTCTACCGTTCCCCGTTTAGACAGGAATATTGACACAAAGTTACTTCTGCAACGGCCGTACGGTGTTGGGAGGGGGTCATGGGAAGCCCCCTACCTTTTTTCCGTTGTGGAAATGTATAGTTTATGACTAATAATTTTTTTTGTAAAATCATAATCTCACTTTTTTCTCTTGGCTTAGGCACTACGGGAAGTGCTGCCCCTACACTCTTGCGTAGCAAATCATAGGCACCCATGCTCGCCTCCGCTGGTCGCCGAAGCCGCTACGGCTTACTTAGGTGCCTGCGATTTGCTACAGCGGTCGGGGGTGCTCTCTCTCCGTGCCTACGGCTTTACAAAACACTCTAGGGGTAGGGCAGACAAGACTACGTGGAGTCAGAGTGTGCTAATTCGGTTTTAGAACCGATTCGACCAATCTTATCTATAAAGTCTGGTTGCCCTAAACTCTGCTATGATAGTGGTAAATGAAATAATGTAATGTGAATTGTTCTAATTTTGTTTTCTGAAAAACCTCTTGACTGCTGTTGTTGTATATGAGTCCCGTCTCCAGCCACAAATGGATTGTCTGGGTCCGAGTGATTAACTTTTTTATGAGTGTATCTGTGTAAAAAAACGGTCATATTTGCGTTTCGTTATTGCAATTTTTAACTGAAATTTATTTTTATCGTAATTGATAAAAACAGTGTAAATGGTTCACGCTTAACCCTGACAATCCCCTTAAATTGAAAACAAAATTAAAAAATCAAGTACCTGACATCTACTTTATATTACGAGAACAAATTGACATATTTGCGTTTCGTTATTACACAATTTTGAGTAAAATTTGTTTTCTTCGTAATTAAATTAAAACGCATTTTCAGACATCTAAAAACAGTGTAATATATTCAAGCTTAACCCCAACAAGCCTCCTAGACTAAAAACATTGTCAAAATCAAGTACCGGATGTCTATAGCCAACCCTTAACATCCTCTAATTGTAAACCACTATACCATAATAACCATTATAATTTTGTAAAAATCTACATTATATAATAACAACCAATAATAGTCTTATGATGTAAAAATCTCCAGTCATAACTATTTTTCATATCTTCAGATATATTAGTACTTATCTACACTTTTCATCTGTTATTATCATTGACATCTTATCATAATGTAATTATTGTCGAAATCTCCGTATTTAAAAAATATAGGTTGTAAAAGGTAAACGTATTAGAAGCCTTTCAAATTATTTTTATGTAGGTAGTAAATTGTAATTTTGGAAAAGTACTGCCACCAGGGCGATGTCACTTTACGGAAGGAGGTTGAAATATTCGACAGATTTTATGGCTATTAAATAGTATTTTATATAAATTAGATTAGAAATGAATAAACCAAACTACGGATATTGCTAAAAGTAGAACAATTAATCTTAAATCGTTGTATTATCGGATCCACAACTTAAATAGCATTTAAATAATGTATGTAGCTACTAAGAAAGGTAGGTACTTACCAGTAATTAAAACGAACTGAAGCCAGCGGATTACAGCGCGCCCGGAAAACTCCGCAGAGTGCCATCAGTTAAAAATTTCAACTTAAGATTTCGCACTCACGATCAATTTTTGGATTTACGTCAGTTCGACTGAGCAGTTTCAACTGACAGTGCGACCGAAAAAATCCGTGGGTTGTCGTGAGTTGAAAATTTCAACTTAAGATTCCACACTCACGGTCAGTTTTTGGATGTACGTCAGTTCAACTGATAATTTTAACTGACCGTGTGTGGCGTCCATAAGGGCTCTTCAGCAAGTGTACAAGCACGTTGAAAATGAAAAGCTGGAAAAAATATTTTCTTTGTTCTATTTTGTTCATTAAAATATCTGATGCGGTAATTCATGGTATTTCCCAAAGATTTCTATGTATAGATACTACAGTAGTATTTGGTATTTAACTCATTTATTTTGACGTCAGCTCTTATTTTTTGCTGACTACTTCACAAAAAAGTTGTAAACAGGAAACTTAAACCTATTAAATGCTTTTTTGACTTTTTAATTTGTCGCCTCTCACAACACCCACATAAATTATGGGTAGTAGATATTCTTAAACCGCCACTACATGGTCAATTTTATTAATAATAATTTTTATTTTTATTTTGGTGACATTAAAAATAATAGGGTATCAGTCAGCGTGTTTAATTTGCAACATTTTTCAAAATTTGACGGCTCCATGGCGCAGTGGCTTGACAGCAAGTTGCAGTGCTGAGGGCCGCGGGTTCGAATCCCGTATGGAACAAGTATTTGTATGGCATACAAATAATTGTTCCGGGTCTGGATGTTTGTCATTGTGCAATTAATGTCTGTAAACTGCCTCCATAATACAGGAGAAAATCGTAGTTAGTGGGTAATTTTTTTTATTACTATTGGATAGTGTACCTTTTAATCTCGGTATAGCTCACGAAAACTCGTTTAGAGAATACATAGAAGTAGGAAAATGTATTATGATGATGATGGAATCACAGACTAGGGAATATGCAAATCATACTTGCATAACAGGTATAGGTTTTGGAGTTAAAAGCTAAGTTTAAAGTTCACATCCTACTTACCTATTAGTATTATGTCATTATGTCCCACTACAGTAAAACATTTGCGCTTAAAGTGTTTTCTCGTGATTATGTGGCGTTAGATACATATTATATTGTATATGTAGTATTGCAAGAAACATATAATAAAGACAATTTTACTAAATTAATAATGAAATTCCTAACTTATACCTAAGCTAAATGTATTTATTTAAAACATAAAAGATTTTTAATATTGATATGGTCACAGTAAGATGTTGTTAGGTTAGCTAATTACGTAATAAATTAAGACAGAAGGAACCTTAAGTAGGAACTGAATAAATTAACCGATTTTTTTATTACATGGATCTTATAAATTTTTACGATAGAACAACTGAATTGCGAGACTTGTTTTTTTACAAGTTATTTTTTGATGGAATTTAGCATATTTTCTAGTGATATAGCATGAATAAAATCAGCTTAGCATACATATTTTTAACGTAACGTACCGTGTAAGTAGAAATAAGATTTTGCTGCTACTGTATCATCGTCCAAATTATAGTTTCAAATGATATTTGTATATGATGGCGTGATTTTATGGCAACAGATTGTGAAGAATTTTGAAAAAGAAATTATAAATCGTACGCGTTCAATTACCAAAGAACAAAAAAGTTTGAAAAAAAGAACGTTTTGGTTTCCTTTACAACGTTACACTGTTTTAACTACAGAGTAATTTTTGCATACCTGAAAGTTTTAACTATCACAAAGGTAACTGCCATTTATCATAATATGTAGGTAGTGGCTATACTACATATAGTATTGTTAACTTTTAGTTGATTATTCCTCAAATTTTACAAGTGTAAACTACACTATAGTATGTGCCAAGTCGATTGAGAAAAACGGACAATGACCTCAGATATGAGTCGAGTGACAAAAAGTGTAACTTACAAAATCTCAATTTAGATGTGATAACAGTATTTAAATATTGATATTATTCACACTTCAAGGTCAGCACTTATGTTTTTTTTGTTTCTTAAATAATATTGTCTGTGGTTCCTATAAAATCTTACGGTACATCGCGAAAATGGGTTATATTTTATATTTCAATTTATGGCGTGTAGCGCAGAAATTCATTTAATAACTGTTTCATATAAAAAAAAATTGAAGAAATATAATCACCATATTGAGCTTTTGCAAATTCATCCCTTTAAAATAAACAAAACGCGCGTTACGTCAGTTCGTTCCAAAAGAAACGTGACAATGGCAGCCAGAGATGCGTCACCTTTTTTTGGCCGGTCCGCATGCACCGAATACGTACGTACGTACGTAATATTGACGACTCCGTGGCGCAGTGGCTTAGCAATGAGTGGCTGCGCCAGGGGCCGCGGGTTCGAACCCCGCACGGAACAAGTATTTTTAAGGTCTATAAATAATTGTTCCGGGTCTGGATGTTTGTCCTTGTGCAATTTATGTTTGTAAACTGCCCCTGTGACACAGAAGAAAATACCATACCATATAGTAAGGGTAACGTTTAAAAAAGAGATAAAAAAAGTTCTTATATAATACTTATTGAAAATAAAGTTTTATCTTTTGAATCAAACTTTATTTTCAATATTATATATTAGTACGTAATGATTCGGTGTCGTTATCACTTGAATCTTTATATGTCTTATAAATTAATACTTTTTGTTGTCAAATGAATAAAGTACTTTATAACAATAGATGATTTTTCTTCTACAGCGATCTTTTAGATAGCTTTTTAATAATACTTAATAAATATATATATAATATCAATCATTATAAAATAATTAATAAAAAAAATCATTATAAATAAAGGAAGTACTACATATAAAATGTGCCTAATATATTGAAGGTTTGTAACCCCTGGTTTTTTCAATTTATTTATAACAAGAATGATACATGAATTAAATATATTTAACTTGCAAAAACCGTGAGGTTTGTCCGCAAGTTACAGTTTATAAGTGGTAGAGCCATGCTGCAGTTATATTAGTAAATTCTTTGTTTGTTAGAGACCTTTTGTCTCTTGGTGTTGATTGGTACCTGGGCGTGTCTCTCTATCTTAAAAAAAAAGCTCACACAACCACCGAATGGTCATTGTCCGTTTTTCTCAATCGATTTGGCACAGACTATTGTAAAATGTGTTATTTATAGTTTATAGAACGAGTTAACTAGGAAAATCTTACAAAGTGGAGATCATATATTATATTTTATAATTGCACGTTCCGTCCTTGTAAAATTGATTGATTTTTGCCACATTTACTGCATTCATTTTAATTAAATCAGAATTTGCGCGCTCATTCTCAATTTGACAAGATAAAAGTGATAAAATCTTCCAAAATCGTATGTGTATGCAGTTTTAAATTAAAAGATTTTGGAAGATAATCTCTAGGAGATTTAACATCTTTAAGTTTCTCGACTCCACAGAGTCAGTAGGTAAAGTTAGTGTATACGCCATTACAACAAAGTCCCAGAAAATATACAAGGTCTCTCTATTACCAAATTTAAAATTTTTATTAAACAAAAACCAGATAAAAAAGGATATTATCATATAAATTAATACATGATTAATTCAGTTGCTAAAAGGCTGTAAAACAAATTTTTGACTAAGTAATTTAGTATAGCACTTTTTATGCATTTTCTGTAAACTTTAGAATGTTTTTGGCATTTTCTGAACGCAAATTTGGTATTAAATATTTTTGAGCCTATTAAATACTTTTGAGCCCATAACTGCTTTGGTCCTTTCAGTTTCGGTTATGTCAAGCCCCGCTGGTGGCAACACTGATGACTGATATTTTAAGTGATGGTAATAATCGTAAATCTACTAAATCTATGGTATGGCCTAAAGGTCTAGATACCAGGCCATAAAGTAAACTCCAAAAAAAAAAGACTATGGTAATAATAAAGTGGTAAAATATTTTTGTTCAAATCAAAAATTTATCATCTTTTGCTTTTAGATTTAGCGACAGTTTATGAATAAAAGATGACATTTGGTATTATTATCATTCATCAATTAATTAATAAACATTTAGAAAACATGTACATAATAAAAATACTTACTTAGAGTGAAACATTCTGACATTCGGTAAAGACAAGTGCCATAACTCTACTCGCGCTTTGAACAAATAGAAATAAACTATTATAACATATTTTAATATAATATTTTATTTTCAGAAACCGACGAAATGGCGCTAATACTACAGTATATAAATGATATGCACGTTTTCATGGACAAACATGGAGGTAATATTTTTGTTACACTAGAATTAGTAAATAAACACCTATAATTTAAAATAATAAAAGATCGAACATATAAAAACTACTTTTGAGATACCTACCTATTGATGTTAGGTTTCGTGTTCCGTAATAACGGTTTTGCCTTAATGGCTTAAGAGAATCTCACCTAATTTAGTGTCTGATGTCATTTAAAGGCAACTATGGGATAAGTCCGAATGATCTCATAGCTACTGATTAATTGCAATATACCCATCTTGTTTACTCCAGGTGTAAAATACCCAGACTGGCAATGGAGAGCAAAATCAAGTGTGAGAATTCTGGATCTGTTATCGCCAGTCTACTTAACAAGTGTATATCTTACAATGTGAGAGGCCTATGTCCAACAAAAATTTTTTACAGGCTGGTGAAAAAAGAAGACAACAGCTTGCTTAGATGTGTATTTTTATTGATTATAAACCTTTTTTAATGGAAATATAATTACTTATACTCTAATAAACCCTAAGGATCCATTATAGTTTGACCTGAGTATTAGTTCAATTCTTTCTGCATGGTTCTATCCTTTTATGTTTAAAAAAATATTGCACATTAACAATTTAAGAGGTACAGTTAATCAGACTAGTTACTCGCCTCTGGTATGCTTATATTCTTATGACTGGGCAAAAAACCCTTCAACATTTCTCAATTATCCTTACAATGATTATTGAGATATAAATGAGTTATACAGTACAACTTTGATTTAACAAATCTAAAAAGGGTAAATTTGAAAGTTAAAGTACCAGTGATACCTTTTATTGGAAACAAGGCATTCCATCTTAGTCCTCAGGGGTGACAACACATCTACATTTGAATCTTTATTGAAGATAGATGTAGATGTTCAAAGGCTGCAGCATTGAGTTACCATCAGATGGACTGTGCACTTGCTTATCACCCTTATGGTATAAAAAAGCTAAACCAGGAAATATGCAGCAGCATCTTCCTAATTACAATTAAAAGTTATAAAAAAAACTGTAGTTGCCAACCCTTCTGCCAAGTGTGACAACTTTGGCAAAATCCAATGATCTATTTTAGCAGTAGGCTTATAATTATATATTACAGGAAATGGCTCATCGTAAACTAAACAGTGGGCTTTTGTAGGCTGTAATAGATGAATGGTTAGAAGGACTATATGTCTTCTGTTGAATTTTTATATTTCTCTCTTGCAGATCCTCGGACTAATAATTGGTTCCTGATGAGTTCTCCATTTCCAACATTATTAATTTGTTTGAGTTATGTCTTTCTAGTCAAGGTAAATAAAAACATTGGCATTTTTTATATTAAAAACTATAATATGTTGTAGAAGATAATAGTGTCTTTCCATATATACGAAAATAACCCTGGAAATAATAAGCGACCTTTAAGGCCATGAGCCCATATACACTGATATTTCATTGGTTAAACATAGTCCAAGTATCTGCTTCTCTTTGGACTCTGTCTACCCCCTTGGCTATTACAGGTGTGACAATATGTATGTATTAGACATATGTCATTCATTAATTTCTTGTGACCCAATCATTCAAGTATTGATTCATCTTATGAACCAGATCATTCGGGTTGACCTTTCAAACAGATTATTTCGAGTTTCAGTGAGTAATCTATGAGACCTGCTCGATAATGTCGGTCATCGGACACTGCTATACTCTTTGTCGTAGGTCCTGTCAATTGTTTGATCCGAAACATGCAAAAAATATAAATGCAATCATCAATATTTGATGCGATCCGGGTCAAATAAACAAATCATTCACAATTGATACTTGTCTAGTATGTATACATTGTCTATTAGTGTTACCCACAAATATTATCATAGCACCCGTATGGATGGCATTGTTATTATGCATATTATTGATAAGTTAATGATTTCAACAATTTTATACACTTGAGAATTAGAATTCACTTCATATATATTTGTCCAAACTACTGTTGACTTTATACTGTAAGATATTATAGAATTAATACTATCTTTGTACTATCTTTTTCAGGTTTTAGGACCCCGATTTATGGAAAATAGAAAACCATATGAATTAAAAAATGTTTTAATAATATACAATTTTCTACAAGTAATATTCAGTGCATGGTTATTCTATGAGGTAAGAAACTCTATTTATTTTGGATTGACATAGAAATATAATAATTTAAATATCTTAATTTAAGTCTAGGAGCTTAATTTTATTAATCAATTTGACTCTTATTAATAATAAGAGTCGAATTAATAAAAATTGTAAACAGTAAATAATTCCATGGCATCTCTCTGAAGTTAAGGGGGAGCCCAAACGTAGATAGAGGCTCTTCTACAACGCTTGAAGGCACCCCTAATAGAACTATGTAATTAAACAATTGCTTACCCTACTAGGTATCTTACAAATTATATGCCTAAGTAATTGATGAGTAATATAGTAAACCTTTGTGTAAGGAGCTGTTAAATAGAACAATTTTCATAATTATGATTGCCTATTTTATTACTTAGTATAGAAGACATAATATTATCTTTTTGGTGTGATTTAATTAATTTGCAAGCTGCCATGATACTATCTCCCTTGTTCAATTGATAAAACACAATAAATCTCGAGTTTTTATATACCTACTAGAAGATTTTATTTACTATTATTTTTTTATTCTTAGTGTGAGTTACTTTTATTTATGCATAGAAAAATATTATTAAATGATTACTTATTGTTCTATGTTATGTTTGTCTGTGTGTATGTATGTTAACACTATTACAAATTACTAAAGCAAGCAACTATCTAATCAACTAAGTTATCTTACCCAAAGTTTAGATTAATGCTTTGGAAGATCTCTATTGAAATTTGTTAATGAAATCTTTATTGTTTATAAGATATCAACGAAAGTCAATTAACTTTTTAGAATTTTCCATCAAGCCTCTTTCGTATCATTAAAGTTTTTATTTTGTTTCTATTTGTGAATATTCATTAACTATTTGATAATTCCATTAAAGAACGGAGCTTGCTGGCTGCGAGGGTAGTATACCATGTGCATTATATGTGAACATAAGTTTCATACATTATAGGATTATAACTTACACAAGCTGTGCATGTATCTGGTCTGCTATGCTCTAAAACCAGACCCGATAAAGAAACAAAAGACATAGCAGATAACACCAACTGCAAGGCACAATTTTTAAATCACACTTCAGATTTTTAGAAAGTATGTTTAAATATTATTGCATAGGCATGCCGATTTCCCTAATGTTTTTAGTAGAACAAAATATAAAATTGCCTTAGGGATAATGCGGCACTTATTTAAGACATTCAAAAAATTTTATGTATGCCCTATTTTTTAGTATACAATATCTATTATGTGAAATAAAACAGATCATTATTTTACCAAGGGAGTGTTCATGTTTAATTGAAAAAAATGGCTCTTGTATCTTAATAGTTGCAATGTCTAGAATTGCCAGGCTAAAAGTTAGAAAACCAGGTCTTGACATTAAGAGGGCTGATTGTCTACAGTTGAATATGATACTGATCAAAAATTTTCAGGTCCTTTTTTAAATGCATCATAGAATATGATTCAGTCACCAATTAGTCTGTTATAATTTTTCATTCTGTATTATACTATGTTATTGTAATATTAACAACTTCCCTATTTGCTAAAAAGACACTATAATTAAACAATTGAAATGTTCATATATGACTCATGGGGCAGAGAAATGGTTAACTTTGAAAGAATGTCAAAAACCTGTAAAGTTTCTTTCACCATTTATTCTGTGGTCATGGGCACTTAATTTCAAAACTGTAGTGGATTTGTCTGTCCTAATATTTCAAAGTTACAACTGCCCTTAATTTAATTAACCTCAAAAAGAAATTATTGGACAAACCTATTGTATATATTTATGTATAAAAACTACTAAAGAACATTGCCAGGTTCTTACATTTATTATCTATTGCATGTACTGAATAAAAATATTTGTATGAAATAAATATTTTAATTCTATTACATAAACATTTATCCAGGTAGAGATTTCTAAGATAACATAGCCCACTCCTCTAAATTACTAAAACTTCTGCCCCATTGGCTGTCAGTTCTTCTAGCTATATGGTCTGTCCACTGTCACTTCAACTTACAAATTCGTTGTGCTATGTCGGTTACTCTCGTTATACTACGGATGTCCACATTTTAAGTCTATCATACAGAGAAACCCCAAGCATAGCTCACTCCATTGCTTGTTGAGTGACCTTGGGCTTCTGTATACGACCTACAGTAAAGGTCTATGTCTAGGATCCACAAGTCATCACTGGCAACATGCACTGATTGTATAATCTTGTTTTCAATTTTTGAGGTAAATATACCTGACGAGAATATGTGTCGTATTCTCCCGAGCGCCAGCTGAGTTTAATCTGTCGATTAAGTTGGGCTTACCTAGTCGGACTATTTGTCCCAGGTAAACATACTCGTCAACAACTTTGAGTGTAGTGCTCCCAATAACTACTTGGCAGGTGTGACATAGATGTTACATGTGACCTCTATTTTATCCATGTTCATCTTAACACCTATCCATTAGGGGACACTATTGAGGTCATTGAGCTAAGTGCTTAGGACCTCCAGCGATTCTCCTATAAGTACTATACGTCGGGAAATCGAAGGTGAGTGATGTACTCGCCATTGATGTTAACACCGTATCTTTTCCAGTTGTGGAAACTTCTTCCAATGCAGCGATGAAGAGTTTCGAGGATATAACATCACCCTGTCTTACATCTCTCTGCAGTTGGATAAGTTTCGTATTTTAATTCTGTACTCAGATAACCATCGTAGCCCTACTGTACAAACACTTCAGCACTTCGATATACCGACAGTGAACTTGGCACCGCTGAAGGGACTGTAGCACCGCTGAAATTTCGACGGAAACAAAGGCTTTCTCATAGTCCACATACACAAGGCAATGCGACAGATTTTTCTGAAATCTATGGTATTAAATCCTTTTTGAAAACCGGTTTGTTCGAGAGGCTGGAATCGTCGAGTCTGCGTGTGAGATGATCCGTATAGAATAACTCTAAAACAGCATGTAGACCCGGCTCAAAAGGGAAATCGGTCGGGACTTCTTCAACAGAACGTTGCCGCATTTCATGTAGATGAATTTTTTACGTGATGTTAGCATAGCTGTAGCATAAATGGGTCGGCTCGACCGGGGAAGGACCACGCTCTCACAGAATACCAGCGTAAAATAGTGGCTTAATGCTGCTGTGTTTCGTACGGTGAGTGTAGAGAACCGGAGACCCTTTTTACTGGAAATGACGCATTCCATCTTAGTCCTCACAGGTGACAACGCATCTGCATTTTGATTCGTAATCGAGGATAGATGTGGATGTCGATGGGCCACAGCAACCACTTATCATGGGCGGACTGTGTGCTCGTTTGTCACCCTATCCTATAAAAAAAGGACAAGGCCACCACACTTTGCTCCACTTCTCTGAAGTAGTGCCACCATAGGACGGAATTAAATAGCTTCTAAAGGACTTTAAGAACTGGTTTTCCACATGCTTTCAGAAGCACTGCTGTAATTCCATCCTCGCCGGAGGCCTAACTTTTTTAAAGTTGCTGGAGAGCCCTTCTAATCTCGCTTAGCCTGACGTCCAGCACGAGGGAGATGGAGCGTTGACTTCATTAGACTTAACTCCTCCGACTTAGCGTTTAGGTTCAGTGTGCCTCTCACCATTCGGTGATCGCTGCCAGTTTTCACTTTATACAATTTAATAAATGACTATGAAGGGGAGGCCTGCCTTCACCATAGTATTGAGTAAGATCTCTACTAAACTCACCAAACTTCTTTTACAACTAGATACACACACCCACACACACACATTTTATTGTACAGGGTTATTTTTTAATAACCAGCCAAATTTGCAGAGAAGGCTCAGAATAAGTAATATAGGCAAATGGTGAAGAAACTTTTAATTAAAAAAAATCTCAAACATTGACCTTTTTATCTTTTAATTTCAAAATCTGTGGTAATGCATTATTTTAACTGATTTTACTGCGCACGCACACATTCGTAAGGGTCGATCGGTAGGCAAAAATGTTGTTGCCCATAAATCACATTCAATTTGGGATAATTTCAAATAAAAGAAGAGAAGCCTTATTTACTCATATTTTCAAAAACTGCAATAACGGTATATCGTTATTTATGTATTTGAACTTATTTTTAAAATTAGGCTACTGTTTTAAAAATAACCCTGTATATACTAAATATTCTTTTTTCTTTTTTGAGCTACTGCAGCAATCTATTATTATATAACAAAATGCAACATTCGTCCAAATGCAAACTTCACTTCAAGCAAACTGCAAATTGTTACTATACTGTTGTATTGTTATATAAAACACAGATAAAGACTATTGCCACGTCGCATTTCAAAAAAAAGATCTGTCGACCCATTTATAAGTTGTTACGCAAGGTCACAGAAATTCACTCAAAGCATAAATACAAACATAAATTAATATCTCTTTTTGTTGGGTCCGTAAAATTAACAATACAATATTTATAAATGTATTCTTACCAGACAGTAATTATTAGGGATGGGCCGAATATGGATTTCACCGAATACGAATATTCGGCCGAACGTTCGGTAAAATTTTTACCGAACCGAATATTCGGCCGAACATTATATCATAATAATTACTAATTATTATGATTAATGCTGTTTAAGTCAAAATCTTTTCCATTAGAAATATAAAGTATAGATTATTTCATTTGGAGTAAATGAAATGTAAATCGAAAAGAGAAGCATATGTATTAAGTGATGATCATAAAATAATTTTGTTTTAAAATAATACACCCAGAGCTTGATGGGGGGCTGGCTGAAGCATTACAGCTTAAGATGCCAACCGGTGGACTACTCTGACAGTCCTGTAGCCACTAGAGTAAGTGAAGAATGTAACCATTACATCCTACAGCGATACGAAAGCAAAATAAACTAACCCGATTTCATTGTAAATAGACATCGATCATGTTATTATTTTCAGGACTCCTGTACATATTATTATGTTATAGTTATAGGGTTTATGCGAAATAATTTAGTATATTATAAACTATGCCTAGTACTTACAATAGGTTTAGTAGATATAATACTAACACAAATTTGGGTTGGTGCGTACGCCAGAGTCAAACAAATTGTCTCTCATGTGTACATATGTTGAACATGAATATTCTAGTTGTATGTCATACTATTTTCCGGTATAAGGTGATTAACCCGTCAATCTACTGGAATGACTACAAGCCATGCATGCGTTGGCAAGCGCGTTATAAATACAAATATCACAGGGCCAGGTGTCGGCATATTGTTTCAGATTGGGGCCGCTGGCTGGTTCACAGGCAGGTATAACTTTCACTGTCAGCCGGTCGACCACTCCAAACATCCACAAACAATAAGGGTGAATTATAAGTTCTTCCGTTATTATACTGTTGAACCCTAAACGTCCTCAGTTTCACATTTGTTTTACTTACACCAACACCTTCCTCACCTTCATGCTGGGACTGCCACCTAAATTTGTTTCAGAATAATCTTACTTAATGTAAACAGTACAGTAAGATTTTTGCTAAAGCGCAATATTAAAGAAACTTATTCTGTAGTTTAGTTTGAACAATAAAAAGATTTGTAATACTTCTGAAAAGTATTTTATATTCATCAAGTCCTGGTTTATAAACCGCGCTGATCGTTTTTAACAAATTTATTTTCGCTTATAAAACTTAAATTAATTGATGATATTTCTGGCGTTACTTTGATAGTAATTATTTTAATATGAAGGTAGCAGTCCTTACACCTCTACTATCCGCACTTAATTTTAAAAACAACTCTTCCAAATGTTATTATAATTTGTTATAACGGGCAATATGTGTGTGATTTTTGATTATGAAACTTTTTAATTTGTATTTTCCCTCGCAGATATCTGCCTATCTAGCCCCTCAATCTAAGTCAGAATCGTTAATTAGCTTTTATCATACGAGTTATCATAATTCATTTCATGACTTGCAATCATCAAGATAAACAAATGTACCTGTTGATGGATCAAAAGCTTTGTAATTACATATCAATTAAAATAATGTTGTGACACTATATATTAAAACTATAAATCACTACTGCATATTGGTTTTTCTTTAACTTCATAATATCTAATCAGTGTTTGATGTTTTTAATCCATCATGTTATGAGTTTATTATAACATTATTAACCGAAACACATTAGTTTGTAAAAATTTCGCTCGCATAATTCTGCATAAAGCATCTTGTAATCTAGAATTATCTTAATCTTAGCACGACCCTGTCGTATAAAATTAGCTTATTTGCACGTTATTTATTATGTATTGCAGAAGTCTTTTAGTTAGCTTTATGTTAACATATTACAATAAATATAAGATAATTTTTTAAACAATTTTTCCATACGTATTTTAACTTGCATAATAAAAATAAGGAAAACCTATTAAATGAATATTTCACATGAAAATTAAATTTATTAACATAAAACTAATTAAAGACCTTATGGCTGTTTATATATGCATAAATTTTATTGTTTACCTTTTCTGTTAAAAACATGTTAGTTATTTTTTTTATTTCACAATAAAAAACATTTATTTGAAATAATACATAACAGTGACTATTTTAATGATATACTAATTATTTCTATACATTTCCAGATGGTACATGCTTGTTGGTGGTATTATTTCTCAAAATTTACGGAATTTTTTGATACGGTAAGATTTTATTTATAGATGTTATGCATTAATTAAACATTATATTTACTAGCTTGCCAGGCAGACGTTTTTCTGCCCTTTTCGACGACAATTTGTGTATATATATATAAATTACGTGTCACGTTGTTTGTCCGCGATGGACTCCTAAACTACTTAACCGATTTTAATCAAATTTGCACACCGTGTGCATTTTGGTCCAACTTGAGAGATAGGATAGTTTTTTGCCCATGAGTGACCCACAATTTTTTTGTTGCGAATTTAAGGATTTTTAATAGGACATGCCAAAGGGTCGTCGAAAAGGGCAGAACAACGTCTGCCTGGAAAGCTAGTTTATATATATATTTTTTCCTGTACTTTAATTGCTATATATATATATATATATATATATATATATATACATATAATATGTAAGATTTAAGGGTGATAAAAAAATGTTAAAAAGTTATTTAGGACTTGCACTGACTGTACATGTTTTTACACTCCATATGAATACTTTTTATTTATATTCTAAAACAATTATTGTAATTTTTTCTTTGTTTCCAGATCTTCTTTGTTTTAAGAAAGAAATTTGATCATGTATCAACATTGCATGTCATCCACCACGGAGTCATGCCAATGTCTGTGTGGTTTGGAGTTAAATTCACTCCTGGAGGTCACTCTACGTTCTTCGGGTTGCTGAATACCTTCGTACATATAATCATGTACACATACTACATGTTGGCAGCAATGGGACCTCAAATGAGAAAGTTTTTGTGGTGGAAGAAATATCTCACAACACTACAAATGGCAAGTTTTACCAATAATGTTTATTAGTTTTACAATGACGTTAATTAAATTATCGTATTTAATGTTGAGGCAGCACCGAATAAAGGCCGTATAGATTAGCACTATTAATATGTTATATAGCACACAAAAGCCTAGTCACAGTTGCCATCAAAAGATGCTGAACAAAAAAATTATATATGTGATTTGCAACTGAAAACTTCATGTGTTAGGGGTTTTTCAGGGGCGATATCGTAACGAGCAGATTATTTGCAGAAAATTACGGCTTTAGAAAGATATTCTTTATTTAGTGCTCTATAACGGCGGTTTTAATGACGGTTTTTTAGAGCGAAGACAATCCCTCCATAGCGTTTTACGAAAATAAGCGTCAGAGTTATCTTTCAGGTCGAATACAAATACTTTATTTTAAGCGTTATTATGATAGAATATTTAGTCTTCTAGTGCAACACAAAGTCTAAATTACGAAAATATTCCGATTTTCACTTCAATATCATTTTTTTCTGTGCATTTGGATATTAATAAACTTATCTATTTTAATTATTTTATCAAAATACAGGTAATGTTTAATATCCTAAAAAAATTTAGCTCGTTTTATTTAGTCAATTATTTTATATGGTTATTTTAAAAATACTATAAATCATAACGTACAAACGGCGTCCGAATCAGTACGCTCCGAGTCTCCGATTTTCAAACTCCTGGTCCTAATTTTTACTAATCTTCTTGTTTGTATTTTCATCGATCATTTTGACAGTAAAATACAATATATCTGTATGCTGTTACTACATTAAAATACTTTTACTTTGACAATTTAATATTTTCCCACCAAGTTTGAGCTAAATAGGCAACATCAAAGTTAAACTTTGCGCGTAATGTGTTGGCATGACAAGATACAGATATCAATTCGTTTATTTTCTCAATGCCTGATGCCTATCGGCGGGTTGCGCTATGTATCAATGTCTTTAATTTGACGATCATTTAATATTTCATTCTATTATTATTACTTAGTAATCAGTACAGTACCTGACTTACATGCTGCTGTATAGATAAGTAAGTACATTACATTTAGTTAAATGCAAGTCTTGTGGAAAAGTCCTTCCACTAGACAATTTCTTCAATCGGTTGTAGGTACTGTTGTTTTAAATAAATAAAGTAACATTATACGTCCGATGCAAGGATTTTATATAGGCTATCAATGTGTGAGGTATTAAAACCGTTTGATTATGCATGAACATGTACTTTTTATATTGAAAAATGCCGTTTTTTAAAGGGCTTTTTGAAGTGCATAAGTTGTGAGTTCATAACATTTATTACTATTTTCAGAAAGTTCAGAGTCTGCAACAATGTTTGGATGAAACATTCGTTCATTTGATCAGTCCTAAATAATAATTATGAAACACATCGCGAATTGTGCCGAAAAGACCAGTATAACTAATAGCGACCACAATGGCTACAAAAAATCTGCTTTTTGTAGCTATTGTAACTGTCCGATTTTAAAACCAAATTTCCGATTTTGACCCGGCCACACTACGGGACACAAATGAAAGCGCCACCGCAGAGTAAATAATAGAACGCGCTACACAACACAATGTATGATTAATTGATATTGTTTATGTAATAATCAATAATTTTATACGTTTATTTACTTAATAGTAAGCAATCTATAATGATATATTTATATTACTGATATATAATATTACTATAAAATGTATATTTGACGGCTCCGTGGCGGAGTGGTTTAGCAATGCACCCGCACGGAACAAAAATTTGTATACCTACAAATAATTGTTCCGGATCTGGATGTTTGTCGAAATTATGTTTTTTTATGTCCCCACCATATACTTAACAAAAATTCTTAGTGTGGAGGTAACATTATTATAAAATAGAAACAGAAAAGTTATGAGCAATGGTAGCTCAAAGGTGAAGTGCTCGCCGTAAACACGAGCAACCAGGGTTCGATCACCGCCGACACCAATGAAATTGTTATTTTGATGAATGTTTATCTTTACATTATCAAACAGAAAAATGTGTATCAAGCAATATCTATTTTATATAATACATATTTTTCAATTCGAACATATATTATTTACCCTTTTCTTGTTTTTACCTTGACGTTGTGATATTGCTTAGTCTACTTAATAGGGTATAAAAGAAAAGCTGACTGCAACTTACTTAAAGAATAAAATAATTTATACATTAAGGGCTAGATCGAATATTAATTCTTATATACACTATGTCTTAGCACCGACCTCATAAGCTATTATGTGGAAATTATTTTATTCCTTTAGTTCCAATAGTATCAAGATGATTTGTGCTAGATACCACTAGTAACCTTGCGCTCGCTCCACCAGAGCGATTTCGACTTGCGCATATTTGAATTTACGCTCTTAAGTTTATAGAATGAACGGACAACAAACTAGCACACAGTCAACCTGATATGCTGTGGCCCATAGACACCTACATCTGTCCTCAATTAAGAATCATAGTGTGAATGTTTTATCACCCCCTGAGGCAAAGACATTTAAATATGTAGTATTAATAGACCGGACATCAGCAACAAAATTGTCGTCTATGACTTTTGTCCTATCGGATATATCTCCGATTTTTGTCATTTAGTCTAAATGACATCGTCGAAAGATCAAGATGCATTCGTTTCATAAAGGAGGATGGCCAAATCGTTATTGTTTAAGGTCTTAAAACACACTAGAAATACCACTCTAAGTAGCTACAAAAAAGTTATCCATTTGTTTCTATTTTTGTAACTGTTCAAAATTATTTCAAATAATAGTTTCAGAACGCACCTAATGACGATTCATTTCATGTGTGAAAGGACTTTGTATTCAAAGACTATAATTATTCACGTTTTTATGAATAGTTGTTAATTTTAATTCAATTCAATTAGTATGTAGACATCAAATCATCTACTATGCTGATTTATTATGTATTGGATTCTTGTCATAAAAATAATTATGTAGGTCATAGTGAGCTAAACGTTTTGTTCAATTACATATGTACAACGGAACGTCATTTATCATCGCTTACTCTGTGATCATCGATTCGCGTCAGTATTTTTAATGTTATGTCTTATTTCCTTCTGTTGTTTTGACCTCGGTATTGTTTTACGGACTGATTTTTTCACATCTTGGATAATTGTGAGAAACATCATGCAAACACAACAAAGACAACTAGGCGTGCGTTTCCTTTGTGTTAATTGTAACATATGCATTGATAAACTTCGCCACCATCTCGTTTTTGAGCTTGATACAAGAGTAATTTCGAAGATCTGCGAGTGGAATTCTTCAATAATAGTACGTATTTACATACCTACTTATTTTATTACACTAACATAATACATCATCATAATACAATTCTAATCAATCATACATCATCATACAACTCTAATTCTTATTTTAGATCACTGAAGAAGATTACGTATGTGATGCCTGTCAGCAATTGGCAATACAGCATGTCAACTCCGGGTTACCTAATGAACCTGGTGCCTCATCTTCCTGTGGCCACAAGCATATTTGCATACTTTGTGGAAGTTCTCTGAGGACTTGTTTGTTGTGAGAGAGAATCCATCTTAGTTGCAACAAGCAATACATGTTGAGCTTGAAAATAGAATTGACCCACGGCAGGTAATAATTACCTTTTTATTTTGTACTTTTTTTTGTTTTGTCTTGGTATCAATGTTATAGTGAATTTATCACTGCAATTTTATATTGTTTTGTAAAAGTGTTTCTATTTGCTCGGATTTAATAATAATTAGCCAAAACATTTATATTAAGACAAGGCTGTATGGTTGTTTCAGGCAACTTCAACAGACCATGTTTGTCATCCCTGTTGGCTGAGACTCAAGAGAGTTGCAACACGTAATATGCAGCAGACAGAGCCAGAGCTGGAGCAGGAGCCAGAGCCTCAACCCCAAGAACCTCAAAGCCCACCAAATACCGACCAGCAAGATGACGAAATACCTTGGGTGATTAGTTTGCCGCAGTATAGACGAGCGGCAAACACTGCAGCACATTGTGTTTTTTCTGGTTGCCAGAACACAGATTTGCATAGAATTTCTGACACTCTAAGAGCAACAACTCTTAGCAAACACAAATATTACTTGCCTATAAATGCTCGTATTTGTGTAGAGCATACATTTAGTACTTACTGATTGGGATATGTTGTTCAATTCTCAAAATAGTTTGAGAACATTTACGGCTGAACAAGTGGAACATGCTCTTTCTTTTATAAATGCTTTCAACACATTTCTTGATTTCTTGAATATGGAAAGTGTTGAAAGAATTGATGAGCATTTGTTTCATTATTGGCTCGGAATGAATAAACAACAATTTGAACTTTTACTATATGAAACACCCCGTCTTGTAGAAACAAATAGGGCATTTTAGGTTTAGGTGCTCTTCTAATGAAGATGAGAACTGGTGAATCAGATGGCCGGTTATCACAGTTATTAATGGTTCCAAGGCGAACATTAGAAAGATTAATGGATAAGTTTAGGGAAATATTGGTACAAGATTTTGTGCCTAGAAATCTGGGAATTGAACACATATCACGTTAGCAATTATTGTAACACAATTTAATGATTCCAATTGCAATTTATAATCAAAATAATGATAATGCGATAATTATATGTGATGGGACACATATTTTTATAAACAAAAGTTCCAATATGTTCCAAAAGGACACATATTCCTTACATAAATACAAAAACTTGTTAAAACCATTTTTGCTGGTGACACCTGATGGCTTGTTGACTGCTTTGGCCCATAAAAAGCTACCACAACTGATGCAGATATAATGAAGTCTCATTTCAGAGATGAGAACTCTCCTCTCAGACAATACTTTCAAAATAACGATGTTTTTATTCTAGACAGGGGATTTAGAGATTCAATTAGTTTGTTAGAGGCTTGCAGCTACAGAACATATATGCCAGAATCCCTGCTTGAGGGTGAACATCAGCTCACCACTGAGCAAGCTAACAGGAGTCGTTGTGTGACCATATGCCGATGGGTAGTGGAAGTTGTTAACGGGTACTTCAAACGAGACTTTAAAATATTTCGGCAAGATTTTTTTAATAAAACTGTTCCACATATGATGCATATGTTTTCCATAGCTGCAAGCATTTTAAATAAATTCGGTGTTCGATTAAAAAACAGGAATGATGCTGAGCAAATCATAAATGTGATTAGAGAATGATTTCCATTAAATAATAATTTATCTGATTTTATAAATAGTATGAATATGAATAGACAAACATCTGATTTTACTAATAGTACAGCTCATTCCAATACTAATATTATATTCCCCCATCTATAATATAGTGAAGTTATATTATTTGCCCTAGGAACATATCAAATTCAACAGGCAAAGTCCTATTATAGTGAACATGTCAGGTTTCATGGAGGGTATCGAATTGAAATAAGCAAAGAAAACATGAATGTAACAGACTATCGTTTGAGAGGAAGTGGAAATAATTCACTTATAAGAGGCAAAATCAAATCCATTTCGATCATCATTTCGAGAAAAGTATATTATGTTTATATATTAATTGAAAATAATTTGTCTGGAAGGGAAGCTGTAATAGAGTATTGTTGCAATTGTTTAGTTGATAGAAGAACAGTTGGGTGCTGTGCACATGTTATGACGCTTGTGTGGTATCTTGGGTGGGCCAGGCATCAGCCGACAATACACACGACAATCAGCATTCCTTGATGCTGTAGTTGTAAGAGAGGATGATTAATAAAAAGTAATTTACTCTTTTTTATAGAAATAAGATGACAAACGAGCACACAGTCCACCTGAGGACTGAGATAGAATGCATTGTTTCCATTAAAAAGGGTCTCCGGTTCTCTATGCTCACCATTCGAAACACAGCAGCATTAAGCTGCTATTTTAGTTTGGTTTCTATCATGGGCACAGCATCGAGATGAGGTTGATCTACCTGCATCTTTTTTATATGATATATTACTATCAAGTGATGATATTGAAAATACAGAATGATGATTATAACCTTAATGCGTATTAATATTGTAATATTAATGATGATTTTTGCCATAGTTGCTACACTTGTGGCAACCAAAGTTTTTTGTGGTATTCTATAGGAAGATGCTGCTGCTCATCTCCTGATATTTTTATTTTAATCTGTCGACTTTTACAACATCATATGGGACGGGGTGGCAATTAACGAAAGGCCTGTGTAATATTTTACATTATATATTTAGTTTAGGAGGCCTATGTTCAACAGTGGACTGTCGCAATGATGATGAATAATGATCAATTAAAATTGTAATGTTTGTTGTTTATTTTACCTATTTCAATTTTACTGTGTGCTTTTATTTTCTGTTATATATTATATGTGTAATTTATAAATAAACACCGAGCAAAGTTGAATTTAATGCTCTGGCACCCTTTTTATCTCTTTTAATCTCCTGATTTATAATAATATAAATAGGTAAGTATCTCTAGACATTATATTTTAATGATGTTTGGTATTTATACTTGCTAATAAATGAATACTTTAATAAACAAAGGACCCTCCAAAGGGTCTTTTTTTTAAGAAAGGACTTATAAAGTGCCGACGATTTTTATGATAATAAATGCAGTGATATTATACATGATGTTTGGGATTTATAGGACAGATGGAGGGTGCGATTTGAGAGATGCCTTATTATTGGGTGATAAATAATTGTTGTATGGTTCCACCAAATATTTTTATTTAGCAAACACTGCAACGTGCTTTAAGTCGCGTGTATGAAGTTATATTATTTGCCCTAGGAACATATGGATTCAACAGGCAAGGTCCTATTATAGTGAACATTTCAGGTTTCACAGAGGGTATCGAATCGAAGGACAGTTTGGTGATGTGCACATGTTATGAAGCTTGTGTGGTACCTTGGGTGGGCCAGGCATCAGCCGACAATATCGCCAGTGCCAACATCACTCCTTGAATTGAAATTGAATTTTGAAAAAGTAATTTTGTCTAGCCTACTTGTTTCATTAAAGTACTCCTAAATTCTACCATTACACTGCATTTATTCCCGTAACCTACCATTACTCGATTTTTCAATACATATGCAACTTTAGTATTGAAGACAGAGACAGTAGGTATCTAGCGACTAACTCTCTTCAGCTAGAATTAAAATGGTCAAACTACAAAAAAGCCTTGAAATCTTTTAGGAAAGACTTCGTGTGATAATAATGTTACGAGCTTGAGGTTCGTGACAATAAAAATTGCCGATAGAATTACCTAAATTAACACTTTAATTTTCTTTACACCAATTAAAACTTAAAACACTAAAAATTAATCACACTGATTCACTTTATTTCGCTCCGAAGCTTCGCTTGTCTCGCCGAATTCAATACTTCCCCCATCGCACCTTGCAGCGCCCATAAATACACATTACTAGTCGTACACTTTAAGAATGCCGTTACCTCCCGCCGCGCCCCCTCATTCCGCGCCTCAAGCGTCGCCCTTTTAGTACCGATAGCAACGTTGAAGTGTACTTACGTCCGTTTTTTATGCTCCCGTACGTTCTCTAGTTTGTTACTGTTTTTGCTGTTTGTTCTGTTGTTTTGTTGTTGTTTCAGTTGTGACAGTGACACAGAAACAAGCGATTTCGAAAATCTTTAATTTGATATATTTAAAATGTAAAATAAAACTATAAAAAATATTTTATTTTATCGAACACGTTATTATTTCATGATCATCATCATTCAAAAAATATTTTATTTCATCGAACACGTTATTATTTAACTTTATTGAAAATATGAATACTAAAAAACATAAACATGATGACTTTTTTCGTCTACGGTACCGTCAGCTGTGACGTCGTAACGGTCTACGACGGCAAACTCGAAATGAACGCGTAGTAGTAACGAATCATCCAGAACATTCAAGTAAATACGCGCACCAATCGACAAAGCGCCGAAAGTTCGAGAGTCAGCTTCCAGAAGCTTAGTTCTTCGTTTCGACAGCAGATGGCGCTGTCGGTTGAAAGATTAGTGATGTCATTTTCTGGAAAGCTCTCCCCTCGCTCCGTTACCCGACACTAGATGGCGCTAGTGCCAGATGTCAACTTAGCCGCGCAACAATAATTACGCCATCCTTGTTTTTTACACTACATACTATGCAAGCTAGTGCAATACATGTAGGTGTAGTTTTTATTGAATTATCGGTCATAATTTGTTGTCGAAACGGTCAACTTCACGAGATGGTTTGACAGACGGCCCTTTTTGATTTGACATCGAACTCTAGGAGTATGGTGCACACTGCACATACGCAGGGTGCGCTTTGAGAGATGTTCTATTATTGGGTAATATAATTATTTTAACTACACTATTAGGCTACGTCGCAGTCGGATAAAGCGTCCAAGCAAGGTTTTTCGTTAAAAATCAAAATGTACAATAAATTGCCATATTTTATGAATCACGCTTTCTATAATATAGAATATATGAAATGTTCATTTTCTGACTTGCTTGACATGTAAAAATAATGTAAATGTATTTTGATTTGTAATTTTAATAATCTAATGTAATCTTATATCATTTGTATTGATTGTAATTTTGACATACCAATGTTATATTTTAATAAAATGGCCAATAAAAAAAGTAAAAGGTATTTGTTGATTCAGCCTTAAAAATATTGTTGACGTTATTATAAAAAATCGTGGCTATTTAGATATTATTTTTAAACGTGATTGTGTTTACAACATAAAAACAAACCAATCTAACTATAATTTGTTTTGGGACATGAAAAAAAGTCAAGTCCAGCTCCTATAGAAATTTGGCCATCTTCCTTTAAAAAATATTAAAGAAAATATGCCCGGTTGGCCATTAAGGTATATTAAGTCAAGATATGGAGCAAAAAATGAACATGAGTTCGGTTTATTATCCTAAGAATAATGTATATTTACAAAATAATCTTTAAATTTTATTATTTTTGGTAGATTGTTCTAGAAGAAAGTAAAATTATTGTAATACGTGCCCTCTGTTATCCAGTAACGTCACTATTTATTTACAAATATGTTAGTAATTGACGACGTGCCTAAAACCTATTTTAACCTTATATTTAGAAGCGTCACCTAATGGCAAATAGCTAAAATGTTTTCCAAATAAATATTCAGCGTAGTATTGCTATTTTTCGCTATATGGCTTAATACACGCGCGTGCTTTTTGTATGTAAATGTTCCCGATATACGCTCTATAGTTATTATATATTTAAATCTCTTTGATTGAGAGTCTATGGTTTACAGGAGATTTCGTCACAAAAGAAGTTTCTTAACCGTGGCACCAGTCTTTTAGAAATGTGACATTTGCTGTCAAATTCTATACTTAAAATTTTAGTCCGCATACTTTGCATGGGACTTCTTTCTTGAAACAGACTAGTTTAAACCTGAAACTGAGACTAAGAATAAACTACTTTTTGTAATAACACGGGGTATGTTTATTCCGTTAATGATCGGCTATTAGTAATGATTTTTTTTTTCTAACTTGCAGGTGCAATTCATCGGCATCATGATTCACGCATTCCAGTTGTTGTTCATTGAGTGCGACTACCCGCGCGCATTTGTATGGTGGATCGGAATGCACGCTGTCATGTTCTTCTTCCTCTTCAAAGACTTTTACAATCAGTCATACTCGAAACCTAAGGTAACTAAACTTTCAATTATTTTCCACTATATGTTTAATTATATGTATATATAAATAAGTGTATAATAATGTTATTTAGTCGGAAATGAAACGAAATAAAAATCGTAATGGGTGACTGCTTCCTTTTGAACTTCGTAAAAGCTATGAACCGTGATAATAAAAGGTTAAAATGTTAATCTAATGTGGTATCAATTTCAATTACCAAATGAAACCTCTTTTAAATTAACATGTAAATGCCCTCGTTTAAGGCCAATTTTAAATAACCTGTCCAAATTTACACCCATTAAAATAACTAAAGAGATATGGCAAACCACAAACTGATAAAAATAATGAAGTCGTAATCTCCTTTACGACTTATTAATTGAGAGTGAAATTATAAAATGGTTCCGGTGCCTTCGTGTGGTTTTAAAAATAACTTTCGGGAATCAATCAATCTCTTCTAGTGCTCTTTAATCGGTTAAGGTCTCGAAAAATCTCTTTTCGGATGACGAAATATTTTTCGCAAATGTTAGCTAGACCAATTATATTAGTATATAGACCATTATAGTGTCTAACATTTATCTTTATTATTTATTATTGTCTCTCCATCCAATCATGTGGCTGATCTTCAAGGCAAGAGTGACCAGGCTTTTGATAAGCTAAGTCACAGTTCACTTCCAAGTTTTTCTATAATTCCAATTGATATACGGAATCAACATAGTTTTTCACTTATATTAAATACAACTGCTAATTCTGACGTTATGATGAATTTTTTATTTCACTATTACATTTGATTAATAACGGGGGCTCACATTTGCGCAATACAGGATAAGATAAAGACGGGCTGTTTCCCGCAACTCCGACGGTCCAAGCGCGGATTTTGTGTGTGGGCAGGAATAATTTAATTAATAAATCTCCCCGAAGAAGTTCAACAGTCCTTTTACGTAGCAAGCAACTTCAGGGAATGTTCCCGGCGTGCCGAGATGTTTAGGCATGTATGCAGCGAACTCCGGACATCTCGGCAACACGTGGGCCGCCGTTTCTTCCTCCCCCATACATGCCCTGCACAGGGGACTATCTGTACTATTTGTAACACCCTGTTAAATAAATGTTTGTTAGAGGAGCCATGTCCTGTGATAGCACTTGTTACTATTCTGATTTGTGGTTTATTCAATCTCATTAGAACCTTGGTTAAACAACTGTTTATTTCAGGCAGGGCCTCCCTAGCTTGTCTACAGTCTTTAGAAAGTTGAGCATATTGATTAGTGAAGTTTCCACATACCAGTGACCGAATGTTACCAAAACGGATTGGTATGATTGGTTCTGGCCTATAGTGGCCAGAGCCGATCCTCTTCTCGCCTGTTGGTCTGCTGCATCGTTGCCTCTGGCACTACTATGTCCCTTTATCCATTGCAGAGTCACATTGTTGTGATTCCATACCTTATTTAGTTTTTGATGGCATTCATATATAAGTCCCAAGTTTACCACATTGCAACTCAGAGCTTGTAGTACCGCCATGCTGTCGGTCAGTATTCTGATGGAGGAGTCTTACCTTCCTAGTATCTATTGCTATTGCCGGTTGAATGATACCCATACATTCCGCCTGAAAGACTGTGTTATGGGGTATCCAGCGGTGTACATATGTAGATATTGAGGTCTTCCGAGAAAGTTCCAGATCCTTAATTTTTTTGGAACTATACTGAAAATTCTGAGTTCTTTTTGGTTTAAGCCATCCGGATGGTTAGTTTCATAAAATTTTATCTTGTATTTCTTATCAAATACAAATTGTTTAGGGATCTTATCGCATTTGGTTTGTAAGATAGGAATTTTGGTGTAAATTCTGTCAATTATATCTGTATGGGGAACTCCACTCTTACCCCATAGATTTTGGGTCTTGAGTCTAATATCAGCTAAATTCACTGCTTGTTGTATCTGTAGGTGAAGCGGGGTTAACTCGAGCATAGCTTCTGAGGCTGCTGTGGGTGTAGTTCTTACGCAGCCCGTGACAGCCATTTAAAGTTTCGTTTGTCTTGGTCCACCATACCTGACCACCGTATGTGATCAAGGGCCGAATCACGATTTTGTATAGCCACAGTATAATTTTTGGCGGCAGATCCCATCATTTACAAATCATTTGCATTCATTGCAAAGTTTTTTTTTATAGCATAGAGTGATAAACGAGCACACAGTCCACCAACACGATTTCTGCGGCCCATAGACATCTACATCTATCCTCGATTACGAATCAAAGTGCAAGCAAAAGTGCCTGTCACCCGTGAGGACTAAGATGAAATGCCTCGTTTCCAGTAAAAAGGGTCTCCGGTTCTCTACACACTATACGAAACGTAGCAGCATTAAGCTACTATTTTACGCTGGTATTCTGTAAGAGCATGGTCCCTCCCCGGTCGAGCCGACACATTCGTGCTACTACTATACTACTAATATAACTGACTCTACTACATATATCTGTACTTATACTGGCCTTGTTGATTTTATTTTCTATGTACTTATTCCAGTTCAGTTCATTGTCAAATATCAGTTTAGTGCCGGAGTGTTTATGCGTATTAGTCTACCGGATGATACACCCACTCTCCGGCAGAACCATCCCTCTTCTTTTATCTGGGCTTGGGACTGGCTTAGTGCAGTCAAAGTGCCGGAGTGTATATGCGCAAGCAAAAGTGTACTATCTTTGCCCTAACAAAAAAACTCATAGTCCAATGAGATGGCTATCCGATCATAAAAAATCTCAAGGTTTTCGGATAACATATAGCGATTCTAGGTCCTACCTTTTAGGATTAGCCCGGACAGACAAAATTTTTAAAAGTGGTTATGTATATTTTAGCATTCTAATTACAAAATGAGTCCATTAGAAGCAATTATTTCAATATTAAATGACTTATATTTCATTTTTTCCCTTTAATAAAATGTAGTATGTGTAGATCTATGTAGTTCCGTTATGTGATGTTACATGGCTTACCACGTAAAGAGCCACGCTGCAGCTATATTATGGTTGTAACACTTCGGCTTAATAGTGGTTCAATGCTAGTGTGTTTTGTATGGTGAGTGTAGAGAACCAGAAACCCTTTTTTACTGGAAACGAGGCATTCCATCATAGTACTCAGGGGTGACAACGCATCTGCATTTTGATTCTTAATCGAAGATAAATGTAGATGTCTATGGGCCACAGCATCTACTTACCATCAGGTGGACTGAGGAATTATTCCGTTTATTCACCTTAAGAAAAATCCACTCTAGGGTGGATACTCGGAAACGCGTGTCCCTCCACCCCAGACAGGGAGGATAGTCGGAAGTAACTTTTATGTGTTCTTCCGACTTTTCTTCCAAGTACAGTTCAACGCATACACTTTAATTATTAATTAGTTTTTAATAACCACAAACCTTATCAAAAAACTTATTACGGGTTTCCGTTACAGTTACCATTGCATTTAAATAATTAAATTGCTCATTTTAAATAATATTATTGCGTAATTTATAAGTCCCTTGCTCATAGATTTCTTAGCGAAGAATTGGGCGTTTTTTGCAAGCACTTCAAACCGTCGGTGGATAGACGGATACGCGTTTCCGACTACCACCCAAGGATGGATTCTTTAGGGTGGATAAACGGAATAACCCGGACTGAGTGCTCGTTTGTCACCACCATTCAAACACGCGCCTCTTAGCGCTGCAGCTCGTTATTGCTAAGCCACTGCGCCACCGAGCCGGCGAATAATATATTTATATATATATACAGCGTAGATTCAATGAATTAAAAAAAACGCTATTTTCTTTCATAAAATTTAAAAAGTTTCCGTCCAACACCATCCGTAAATTCATGGATACTCTATGCGCCCGAGTGACTAATCACTACTGTAAAGATCACCGCCCGCGCTAGTTACCTACACAACATTCCAATAAAAACACAATAGGTACACATAACCTGTGATATAACTTTTCCTTCATATTTTCATCCTGCCTTAGGACAGGTAAAAATTGAGGAATTAAGGAAAAATTAAGATTTTACTAAAAAAGAATGTTAATTTACATTGAATTTACGTTCTATAAGTGAAACCAAACCACTGGTTTCAAGGATAACGGTGTTTACACTAACACCTTGTATATATATATATATATATATATATATATATATATACAGTATAATCTCACTAATCCGGCACTTCGATAGATCGGCACGTCCAATAATCCGGCACCCTCCGCCCACGCCTCCCTCGCCCCTCTATACCTGTGCGCTTCGGTCGCTGCGTCATCGACGAGCAGTCTAACCTCAAAACTTATCACGTGCACGTGCTTACGTATTTGTTTTTTTTTTCAAGTGAGAATAGTTTATAGTTAAAAATGTCAAATAAACGCAAACACAAGACACTAGATTTGAATAATAAAATGGAGATTTTAAAGAAGTTAGATAGTGGAGAAAACATGTGCAAATTGGCAAAAGAATATGGTGTTGGGCGTGCTACTATACACGATCTTAAGAAAAAAAGGCAAAAGATAGTAGACCACGTCAAGACAATGGAATCGGGGCCAGGAAAGCGTAAAACACTAAAAGTTGGCGATTGTCCAAAGATGGAAAACGCTCTTTACATGTGGTTCTTGCAACGGCGTTCTAAACACACTCCTATATCTGGAGAAATTCTGAAAACCAAAGCAATCGAATTTTATAAAAAAATTACCCACAAAGATGATTTTCGTGCCAGCGATGGATGGCTGGATAAATTTAAAAAGCGATTTGGTATCCGTCTCTTAACAGTATCGGGTGAGAAATTATCAAGCGACGAATCTGCAGTACAGCCATTTATCCAGCATTTCAAAAACAAAGTAGAAGAACTGGGTCTTCTTCCTGATCAAATCTATAACGCAGATGAGAGTGGTCTGTTCTGGAGACTGTTGCCCAATAAAACATTCGTGTCTTCTACAGAAGCAAGTGCACCAGGTCGTAAAGTGAGTAAAGACAGAATCACATTCATGCCGTGTTCAAATGCTACTGGAACGCACAAATTGGATTTATTAGTGATTGGCAAAGCAAAAAATCCCAGAGCTTTCAAGAACATTTGTCTGCCAGTCTGTTACAAGAACCAAAGTAGAAGTTGGGTCACGAGAGAGGTATTTAGCGAATGGTTTCATAAAGACTTTGTCCCAGAAGTAAGAAAATTTATGAAAAGATCTAACTTGCCCATAAAAGCTTTACTCGTACTTGACAATGCTCCAGGCCACCCAAACGAACAAGAACTTAAATCAAGTGATGGGAATATCCAAACCATCTTCTTACCACCAAACTGCACACCTTTACTGCAGCCGATGGATCAAAACGTTATCCAAAAAATAAAGTCTTTGTATAAAAATAAATTGCTGATCCATATTATATCTCAGGATGGTGATATAACGCAGAGCCTTAAAGGAATGAATTTGAAGGATGTTGTATTCTCTCTCGCTCATGCTTGGAAGTCTGTTTCATCTAACTTAATCCAATCTTCATGGAAAAAGTTATGGCCCACAATGAATGATGTATCAGAAACAGAAGAAACAGATGAATGGGATCCTGAAGATAATATGCCTATTGTCGATTGGTTAAAAAATCTATCAGAAAAAGGATTGGAGACAAGTAAGGAAAATTTAAATTCTTGGTTTGAAGGAATCGAAGAAACAGAGCAAATTATGACAGATGAAGAAATAATATCTGAAGCAGTACAAGAAGAAAGCTTTGTAGAAATATTAGAGCCACCAACTACTACAACTGCTATAAGAGTTAAACCAGATAATGCATTGATGTGTTTCAATACGTGCATAACATGGGCAGAAGAAAACGGCATGTCTGCCAAAGATATTATAATTCTTCGCAACATGCGAGAAAAGATTTTTAAGCAAGGACTACAAGTTGCACAAAAGCAGACCTCAATTAAGGATTATTTTAAAACTACATAGTTAATCACATATGTACCTACATGTTAATCGAATACATTACATACATTGACTCCCTCTATGAAATACTTTATTTTATTCTTTACCTATGACTTTTTCACTATAATCCAATAATCCGAACATTCCAATAATCCGGCACCCTCCGGTTTTTAATAGTGCCGGATTAGTGAGATTATACTGTATATATATTATATAATTGCATAACGCGATAAAATGTTCCAGGTCCGGGCGAGGTCACCGCAGCCGGTGACGACAGACATCAAGGAGCTGTACACGAACGGCGCACTGAAGAACGGCTTCACGAACGGTCACTTTGTGCGCGCGCGCACCGTGCTGCCCGCTGGTAACTGACCGCACCCACCGCGCCCGGCCACTAGCAGCCGGACAGTGAACCTCCTATAATGTTACTGTGAGAGAACTCACTCGAGTGTAATCAACGTGGACCAAACTTTGTTCAATTGTGGACTGTCTTTTGGTTAAGGTTAACCGTTTTAACAACTTTCAGTTGACATTTTATAACTGATATGCATGTATAATAACATCCAGGCATACACCATGTTTTTGTAACAACTTTTTATTATTGAATTAATAATTAATTTATACAGAGGATTCTGGTCTCTATGAAAATTCTAAATTTAAATTATTAATTTGTTTCTTGATTTATGTTTATCTGCCAGGTTTTATATAATAATATCATAAACCTTGAAAGAAATTAAAAAAAACTGGTCCAAAGTTATTTGCATTCCAAAAAACTTGTACTATGTTTATAGCCTTACAATTCATAGCAGTATATCTCTAATAAAGAATATACTTGTATGTCGAAAAACTTAATATTCCAAAACAACTAAAATCAAGTTACCAGCTGCTTATATCTAGATATTTTTATTACGTTATAGATATAGGTAGACAAACTACCATAGATTCTCGGTTGCTTTTAGTCCAAGGGGATATCTGGTTGTTTTATAATACTTAATTTTTGTATAGCCTTGAGTGCTATCACTAAACAATAATCCATATATTGGAATTTCAATGGACAAAGGGATAATACTCCCAAAAGTACATCTTGCGACTCTTCGCCGCAATTAACTCTAGAATTAACGATAAATGTGATTTTACCTAATGTATATATTAGAAGGTATCAACGGTGTAAATTTTATTTTATTGATACAGACATAGATAGATTTGTGATCGCGTAGCGTTTTGTACTTTTATTATATTATATTTTATGTTGCTTTTAGAAGTTAGACACAGAAAGACAATACATACAGATTGTTCCAAAAGGTGCTTTTAATGTTCTAGATAATGACAGATATAAAATATAAATGACACTACACCACAAATTTTTATTACAGTTTGTTAAAATATAAAGAGAAGTCTAGCTAAAATTAAAACATTGAGTAATTGTGTATTCAGTCCAAAAGTAACTTTCATTTTCTAAATTTTATTATTGTTGGTATTAAAAAGAATTATGAAAATGATATATTAATTTTAGGTCTAATGAATCTGTATCCACGTTGCAAATTGGCCAATGTAAATAAATAATTACTTTCATTTTATACTATAACATACTCGGCTTATTGCAAATAAAAATAACAAATATTTTATTTATGTACTCTGTTCCCACAAATTGTTATCATTGGCCCATTCGCTGTGAATGCAGCTAAACAGTATTTTAATTTCACATCAAATGTTTATAGAAAATGCTGTTTTAATGCAATTTAGATAATTATCATGGTTGTGTTGATTTTTTTAAACTTATATTTTATTTATTCCAATGCCTTTATTATGGAACTATCCCAAATCTGTTCACGTTTTGTGACCATTTTGCATTTTCATGGAATTTTCAGCAGAATTTAGCTTACAAAGCGGTACCAGCGGCGCTTTATACTTACACACTTTTTACAATAGAAAAATATACAGTTTTAATATAAAACAAACATTTCGAGTTATTTTTAACCTTATTTTTATTGGTGTACTTCTTGTTCAAATCATGTTGGTATATTAGTTTAGTTTCATGAAGATAAATTTGCAACCAAAGTAAGGCAGCTAAGGGATTATAATATAAGCATTATTAGAATTTTTTTCATTGCAATAAAATAATTAGGTTTATTTATCTTAATTATTAACACTTGGAAAATAATTGTAATTATAAAGAAACGAGTTAGCACCCAACTGTCAGTCTTCCGTTTTTGTACTTACCGGAGTTTGAAGGTGCTTTTTGTACTCTGAACAATTTTCTGCTAATTTAGCAGTGATACGCTAAGCTCGCCATTTTGTAAATATACATGTTATTTCGTTAGATAGTAAAATCTGTGTATTAATGCAATTTTTATACAAAAATTGAAATAAACTATAAATATAATCTGTTATTTTATGTGCCAGTATATAATGCAATCTATGTATTATATATCCCATACCAACCTAAGTTCTTTCTTATATCCATAGTATATTTCTCAAAGCATGAAAAGTTATTCCCCTTTAAAAGTTATTACATTTTTAATTTTGTACTGAACGAAACTGATCCATTCATATAGGTCTCATGATTAGATCTTTAATTTATACTGCATAATAGAGGTCACAGTATGAAGTTTCCATGTTAAATGGAGTGGCCACTTTGAATTAAACAAAATTACAGGGTAGAGCCATGCTGCAGCTATATTAGTAGTATATTACAGTAGATGTACGGTATACCACGAATGGGTCGACTCGACCGGGGAAAGGAACACGCTCTCACAGAATGCCAGCGTAAAATAGTAAATTAATATTGTTAACCCTTTGAACGCCAAGCGCAGCGCATGGGAAGTATGCTCTCTACGCCAAGCCTTTTATTCACTATTAAATACATACAAAATGCTAGTGATGAGATATTAACAAATATCGATAAACCTTCATCAGTGCTACTGCAATAGATATTCCATATATAGGTGTTAAATTTATTAAATAAATGTTATAACAATAGCATTAATTAACCTACATGAATGAAATAATCAAATTAAACTAATTTCACAATTAAAACTTCTCTAAAACAAGTTTTTATCAAACAAAGCGCATCCGTTAAATGAGATTGACGTCAATACTTGTCGCTTGAAAGCGTTAATGGCGTATGGCTTTAAATAAAATACGTTTATTTCAAGGATGTAATAATAATATATAAAATATAATAAACACGTTTGTAGCAAATTGTTGTACTACGAATTTATACGGAAAGTCACGGAAATTCATTTTCGCCACGGCAACTCCTGATCGTATTTATGATCTGCCCATAAACATATGATCTTTCTTCAGGCCTTATTTTTTCCAATTCAAATGCAACAAAACTAGCAAAATATTCGTTTCTAATATCTGAAGGCCGTTCACAGATAAATCTCGGAGGTTGGAGTGCATCGACATTCACTTCTATTTCGAACTCGGATGTTCGTTTGTGATTGACGAAACATTCTTCACACTGAGTTGCCTTTTCAGCAGTTTTCTTTCTTTTTTTCGGCAAGTTTGAAAGTAAACTTGGAGACAATGGTTGAGACTCTTCTATAATCTCCTCTTCGAAACTTTTCAAATTATCATCTTTGTTGGCTATAGTTGACAAACATGAGTCGAACCTTTGAGTACAAAATGTTTTAGTATCATCAGACGAATACATTTGGCACAATTTATATTCTATTAACTTAACGAAACGAAATACTAACACGAAGTGTAACACGGAGTAATCTAATCCTCCATAAACCATAGACATAAAAATACTCTAGTGTAGTAGAATATTGGAAATTACAATCTATCGATTTGTTTCATCCTGAAACAAAACCGATCGATTTTATTTTTCCGACTTTTATCCCGAAACAAGGAGTTGGGCATGGGAATGGTAACATAATTTTAAAAATTTTGTACATATTCCTCTTTATTTTCCGTAACAATTTTGAATTTATATTACACAAACAAGTAAGGTACAAATCCTACCTTGAATTACACAATCAAAATAAAGTAAGAAAACTAAAATTACAACAACTTAGAGATATCAAAAAATGACGAAAATGAATTATTTTTAACTCTATCATGTGTACAGTTGTTATTATTATTCATTGAAATAATAAAGTAAAAACTTATGTTAAATACCTACCTAAGTACCTCCTTATAAAAATACTTGTTCTATATCTTTATCTAGGTACATATTTATATACAGAGCTTGTTGTATATAAATATGTACCTAATTAAAGGAAGTAGGTAAGTTATATTATTTGAATCTTTGATCTTGGTGATATTTTTTGAAGCACAAAACACACAAATTAACTTTACAGACATTATCTGTGTACATTGTTACCCTTCTACGATTATTATGCGCGCAATATTTACATCGCTGTTTTCGATTATTTTGTATTGGCATATGATCTGCAGAATTATTGGACAGCAACCGCAATGGATTATTTATATTTGCTCGCGGAACTGTAGGTTTTGAGGATACGCCGGGATTAAATTTCTTAATGATTTCTTATTAGATGTAACTGAAAACTACTAAAACGAAGATCCGCGTTATTTTTTAATATTTTTGCAAAATAAAAAGAGTTTAGTATGAGCATATCAACTACATGAAAACTAAACTTCTTATTCCACTTCATACTTTTTCTCATACAATGCAAAGATTTGCAGCATCATATCGGCTATAGCTATCGTTCCCATATTAGTATTATAATCTACAATACATTCTGGTTTTAAAACTGGTAAACCCGATTCTCTATCTTCCCTTAAACACGGTATGAATGTATGATCGTGCATCGTTGAAAGTTTTTTGTCATACCATTGCAATGCCATCAAGGGTGGACAATACTTGGCACAAACTTCGCCTTTTTTATTTTTTAAAATTTAGGCATGCCTGACCTATTTTTGTGTACTGTCCCACATGCGACTATTCCCTGCTGATATAAATATCGGAACAACTGAGGGCTACTGTACCAATTATCGACATATAATCTCCGATTAGTGTCCAAAGTCTTGTAGTAGAGTAACCACAACTGCCCCACTTACACCTAAATTTTGTTGATCTATAATAGGCGTTTCCTTGCTGGCATAAACAATAAAGTCAAGTATGACTTTGGATTTTACGTCACATAGAACAAACATTTTAACTCCAAAGCGATTACTTTTTTTTGGCAAAAATTGTTTTATGATCAATCTTCCCTTAAAAGGCACTACACTTTCTTCTATACATAGGTTGCTATGCGGAATGAATGAATTTTTGAGTTTATTGCGAACGTACTCAAGTTTGTATTTTTGACAATTTAGAAGTATCTGAAAATTGGGCGTCGTGTGGGCCAAAATGTAACATGCCTAATATCATGAAATATCTATTCTATTACGTGACATTAATTTCGAAAAAATCGGAGCATTTAATAAAGGGTTGACCAGTGCTCCTCCATAGATAAGTGTTTTTTTCGCATAAATAACATTGTTACAGCAAATAATAGGTACATTTCCGAAACAGTAACATCGTACCATTTGTGTAATCTTGAATATACCTTTAAAGTACGTGTTCGTAAAAAATGTTGGTGGTATTGATTAGTGTTAATTACTATTTGATTCATAAGGCCTTCGTCAAAAAAATGTAAAAATATATCTAACTCAGAGCAGTCTTCATTAAGCGACATTAATGTGGCAGAAGAAATTCCAGAACTGCAGTCATCAAAAGTTTGAATAACTGGCCTTGAAGATGTGTTAGACCATATAAATTGCTGACTACCATCCCCGTGCGATGTGTGAGATGATGCCGACTCTGCCACTGGATCTTGCGGTCCTGTCGAAACTTGTTCAGCCTCGTAACGCTGCGATTGTTGGCCTTCATCCTGTTACCAAAATACGTAATAAATAGATCGATTGTACTTTATAAATTTTAATTTAAGATGCACAACACTAATTAAGTACGTTTAGACTCCAAGAAAATAAAAAGGAGTTAATTTTAGGTTAGTATGGACAGTATCTACTAACCTCTAAATCCAAATCCGTGTCATGCTCGTATTCAAAGTCGTCATTATCACTGTCTAATATGCGTAGCAGTTCATCTCTTGAATAATATTCACTCATAATTAGATAGTTTTCCGGAAAATAAATTCATCCAATCGCTATCGACGCCCAAAAGCGACGACGGCCTGGGCGCGAATGAAGGATGATTCCAAATTATTGACGTGACTACTTGATGACCATAGATAAATCGATGTTTTAAATGTATGTAGGTTTTAACATTATTAATTTGATTATTATATTCGTACGATGTATATAAATCGTATTAACAATTAAGTATCACTAATTCCTCAATGGACGCATTTTTTGTAGTTTTAATCAATGTTTTATTTCAATTAGCACAATCTTCTTGTAAATTGTAGAAGGTTAAATTACCCCCATCACTAGTGTCGTTTCAAAGCGACAATGGCGTCAGGTGAACGTATATTTTGAGGTCTTATTTTCGCCTAAAACAAGTTCAAATTTGGAAAGAATACTATCAATATCAAGCTTAACTTTAGTTCAATTTAATTAAGTGACATACGGAGAAGACGATAAAATTAAAAAAATATAGTCTTTTTACCTATTTTCTATAATATCAGATTATAAAGTAGCATATTTTTTTGTCACCTAAACTCGACGTTGGCGTTCTAGCGGCCGAATACGTTTGTCGCTTGTAAGCGTCGTTGACGTTCAAAGGGTTAATATGACCTTAATAGGTTGACTCGTTCTGAAGTTGCTAAATCACTAACAAACGCAACTACAATTATAATAAAAAAGTAAAATAAAATTGAACTCTTATAGTTATCGATATGCATTCTTCAGACTAACTTACGCCAATCAATATGTAATACCCACATCCATTTTCAAAAAGTGATTTAAATGAATCCTAGAGTGATAATGAACCACAATAATTTTTATATATATTTTTTAAACCAAATAGTGCCTTAAAAATTACTTTCAATCTATCGTTTTAAATTTTCACGTGAAAACGCTAGCCGCCATACTGTTCAACTCATGACGTCACTATCCTCGAATATTGTTGATTTTGCAAAGGAATAAGATACTTTTATGAGTTATTATCTAAATCAATGTTGTGCCTGAATGCAAAAATACGAGCATAAGAACGCCGTGGAATTTATGGATTCAAGTGCCAACTGATTTAAATATAAGAAATACTTGGTTAAAACTGGCAAGAAGATACCCGAATACAAAAACTAAACTATTCTTCTGTGAAGATCATTTTGATGTAAGTATGACTTATATTTAAATATCGTTTAGACAAAACAATACATCATGAGGTGAAGGGCATAGCAAGTTAATTTTTATAATAAATTACGTTAACTTAGATATTATAATTACTGATTGCTAATTATTGTAATTATAGATAAACTAAACTATGATAACTACTAAACTATGTTTTATCAAAATACACATTGACCTGTTATTGTTTTTTGTATAACAAAAGTTGGTAATAGGTACTTAAATTGATGTTTTAACATTCCTCAACTCAGCAGAACAAAAATTTGGCAGCAAAAATTTTGCCACAGTCAACTTATTTATCCTTGGTTAGATTAGTCTGCTTTTACGAATTTGTTTTCCATGATGCCTTTGCAATTATTCGACACAGCACATTAGCTGGTTCTCTTAATCAGTGACACAGAACACTAATACCCTTAGGTGGGATCAGTGACGTCACGACATGGGCTAATATGGCGGACAGCGTTGTGCAGATTTGAGGGACAAACAAAAAAAATCTTAAAAATGAAATATCTATAAAATTTATAATGCAATTTTATAAATAGAAATCAATATTTTTCGTTGAGTTTTTACAAAATCTATCATAAATATTAGATATGGGCCGAATATTCGTTTTATATTCGGTATTCGGCATATTCAGCAGCTTTACCGAATATTCGGCTAATACACCGAATATTCGTTAAAGTGGTAATACCATGTCGTTCATAATATGGTTTTGGTATGGTTTTGAGGCACTGTAGATATATTTCCAATTATAGCAAATAGAAAGCTTGATAAATTTTTGTTTGGAATCAAAGATTCATTACGTTACAGTCGTCACTTTTTCTAAAATAGTTCCAAATAGTATATTTCCTGCCACTCATTTTCATCATTCACTAACAATAACACAACGAAATACTTATTTTCTCACAAAAATAGTCAACCCATAAGCATGTGCCGGCAATTTGCTCAGTACTATATTTAGATTTAGATGATGCAATAACATATCAGGTGTGGCAGCGAGCGAGGGGAAGGTTCCGGCGCTACCGCGCGTTTTACGATAACAAGTATCGACATAAATTAGTTAGGTACCGAGGTAACCCTGCTGAATAATGTTCGGCCGAATATTCGCATTCGTTGAAATTCATATTCGGCCCATCCCTAATAAATATATATTTTTAACTTTTTTACATGGTGTAAAATACCCCATTTAACCCTTAAACCCTACCCGGGGGGTCCAGCAAACCCCAGAGGTTGAATATTTGTAGATATTTTTGCAATAACGAAACGCACTATTGTGCCACTCGAGCTAATCTTTAATTACGTCGTCGGCCATCTTTCCACTAGTCTAGCGTCAACGCTTACACAGTTTAGACGGAATTATAGCTATTTATGGGTCTGTCAGACCCCAGGGTAGTAATAACGTAGTATTTTGTCATTTCTTTTTGTCGATACATTGGTGAATGCAGTTATTTTTGATACAATATTTTAAAGGGTAAGTTTAACATTTGATGTATTTATTACAATAACAATAGTGTTTTTTTCTTTAGGAACGTATATGAACAAATCTAGCAATTTTGTTGTTTCGTTTTAACAGTTTATTCAATATTGTGTTTTATGTCATTGTTATAGTTTTAACGATCAAAATTGCGTAAGATGGACCTACAGATCACTCAGTGGTTGCATGAAGACCAATCAGAAGACGAAGAGGCATGTGAAGTCGCTGTTCCTGACCTTGAAAATGATGTTGACGAAGACGGAATTATTGAAGACTTTCGAGCAAAACATCCAGATGATGAAACAGAAAAGTAATTTTCTACGTGTCTTACCTGTCCCTAATAATCTGAAGGGCAAGGACGGGTTTAGGTGGACAGGTGAAAAACCAGCAAAGTCTAGAGTCCCACGAAGAAATATTTTGTTTCATCCTCCTGGACCTAAAGCTGCAGCTCGTGAAATAAAAACAGAGCTGGAAGCATGGAGTATTTTTTTTCTGATGAAAAGCTTGAAGAAATTGTAAGAAATACAAATGCTGAAATTGGTAAACAGAGAAAAAAATATAAACGAGACAGACCTGTACAGAATACGGAAGACGAAAACGCGGACGCATCGAGTTCCACAAAAATACGTCCTTCTTTTGCTAAGGATGCAAGTGTGGTGGAAATGAAGGCTTTATTTGGACTTTACTACTTAGCAGGGGTACTCAACATGAATCACGTCACCACCAAGGAATTGTTTGACAAGAACTCAGGTGTTGGCTATTTTCGTGCCACCATGAGCCAAGCCAGATTTGAGTTTCTGACAAACTGTCTGCGTTTTGACGACCGGTCTACCAGAGAAGAACGCCAGCAAAATGATAGATTTTTTGATCACATTGTCAAAGTTTCGAGTGAAGCATATAGCCCTTCAGATTGCTGTACATTAGACGAAATGTTATTGGGCTTTAGAGGTAGATGTATCTTCAAAATGTACATTCCGAGTAAACCAGATAAATATGGTATAAAAATTTTGATGACTTGCGATGCTAAAACTGCCTATATGTTAGATGCTTTTGTATATTTGGGCAAAGGCTCGTGCCCTACAAATGTAGCAGCTGCTCATTTCTTTACTTTGAAATTGACTGAAACAATTCATGGCACAAACCGCAACCTCACTTGTGATAATTGGTTCACGTCAATACCGGCAGCAAAAGAATTGTTGCAAAAGCAGGTGACCCTTGTAACCCTTGAAAAGTAGGTACACTAGTTAGAAACAAGAGAGAAATTCCACCTTCTTTTCTTGAGCTAAAAGATCGCGATCGCAACACGGCAAAGTTTGCCTTTACAGGAGAACTTACGCTTTTGTCTTACTGCCCCCCAAAATCCAAACAAAAAAAATTGTCCCCATGTTGTCAACTATGCATGCAACAGCAGATCCTGATGCAACGATTCAAGTACCAGAGATGATAGAGTTTTATAATAAGACTAAATGCGGAGTCGATTTGATGGATCAGCTATGCCACAAGTACAGCGTATCTAGGAGATCAAAAAGGTGGCCAATGGCAATTTTTTTTGGCCTTCTGAATATAGTAGGTGTTAATTCATATATCCTGCTAAAATGGCCATAAAAAGAGTTACAAAAAGACGTCATTTCTTGAAAAAACTTGCCATAGATCTGATCACCCCACAAATGGAAGAACGATTAACATGGCGCTCTTTGCCCATGAATCTTCAAGTTCTCTTAGGTGGAATCTTGCAAAAGAAGCGGCCATTGCAAGAACCAAGTTCTGATCCCACTGCTAAAAAAAAGATGTGCAATGTGCCCAAGGGGTAAGGATCGAAAAACCAAGGTCACCTGTGGCATGTGCCAAAAACCTCTTTGCGGTGAACATACTGAGGCCATGTGCCAAGAATGTGTTACCAAAAACCATTAACAATTTTTTTGTATTGTCTAATAAGCAGATTATTATAATAAATAATAATTGTAATTAAATTGTTTTTTATTTTTTAAGTATGAATTTTTATATAGTGGGGTCCTTAAAACCCCTCGGTAGCAATAGTATTTCTCCTAGAATGGGTAGGGTTTAAGGGTTAAATAAATTGTTACTCTTGCAGTGCCATCCTGTGGCCGAAATCTAAACACTAGCATTTTTTCAGTTTAATAGGTATAATAAACAAAAACAAAAGATATGTCTAAAAATATAAGTATTTTTACAATAAGTGCAACAAACAAAACAAATATCTTTATTTAAAAATATATTTTGTAAATTCAGAAGACTAGTTCATATAAATAAATTCAGTTTAAGATTGTAAATTCATAAAATAATGAAATCATAGTTGATCCACTTACTTAAATGCGAGTTTTACGTAAGGAATTTTAAGTACAATATCGATATTATATCTAGTAGGTATACATACACAATTCTTACGATTTAATTACGCCGATTTAGCGCAACGGAATCCTAGATTTCCCGCTGAGCTGTCCTCAGTGTTATGAGACCGTGCCGAACATCTATAGCGGTAACAATACGAACGATGACATAAATACGAGCCTCCCTTCTTCACTTTCTCTTTAGGCTAAAACAATTTAATTGTAATAACTAAGTACATTTATTCACAAACATTAACCGACTGACCGAAAAACCGAGCTATAACGACTTCATTATGTCATATTTCCCTGTTCCCTCTGCCAAAATTATACTGCTTTAAATTTGTTTTATAACTCTAGGTAAGATTGTGGCAATGTAGGTATGTATATTTTTTCTTATCTCTTTATGTTCGTTAAATTTTGTCTAGCGGTATTAAGTACTGGGCAGTTTTAGTATTTTAAAAGGCTCCTAGTTTTTTTAATAGTTGTCAACTATTAAAAACTATTACATAATTTATTCCTTTTAAATTTTAAAAGCTGAAAGCATAAACAAATTTACTTTATTACAAGAATAATTGACGCATTAAGAAGGTACACGCTAGATAGGCACATTACCCCCCCCCCCCCGCACCGCCGCGTCATACGAGTATACTAGGATAGCTGTTGATAATGTCGGGTTTTATGCGACAGAACAGTATATGAATTGAAGGGTTAAGTGGACAAAGGTATTAACTTACAAATAGTTCTATAAGAGTAATGAGCCTTTGAAAATAATAAACAATCAAAATCTTATAGTTTTACAATACAATATTAGTACCAATAATTAGATAAGATTCAATACTTTATATTTTTATTAAAATAGGTTATTCTAATTCTAAAACATATTACGTTTTGTTAAGAAGAACTTACAATGGCACAAAATGTAGTAAAATAATAAAATATCATCATTTATATGAAATAATTTTATTACTATTTTTTTTATAATGTATATATAAGACTATTTATTAATTATTGAGAATTTAAAATATTTATGTAAACCACTGAGACTCCTGCTCAATATACTTGAGTTATGTTCTTATATCACTAAGTTTTTCTTTTGGAATTTTACCCTTGTGATTCATCTGATATCTAATGGACACTGTTTAGATAACATCACTTTTTTTATGATGATGTGTAGGGGTCATAGTTTGTATTTTAATTCTATTTTACATGAGCAAATGTAAACTATAGCTTATAACACCTTTGTTTATTTTTTTTTCATATTTAATCATGTTATTCTCACGAAGATGAAGATTTATTGATTGATACTACCTTACCTTACCTTACTACCTTATATTAATCTAAAAGTAGCAACGAAAATGGTCCTCTAATATTTCTGCTGATAGCACATTTGCAAATATTAAATATACACTTGATTGGCAGTTAACACCTTTGCTAGCGTCTGTACCTACATAACAAATATAAATTGACATTTTTTAAGTTTATGAATTGATTTATCATCAGTTAAAACCTATGTTCATGCAAAAAAAGTCGGATTTTTTAATTTTGTCAGATAACACCTTTGTCCACTTAGCCCTTCAATTAGCATCTCAATGTAATGTAGAAAAGGTGTAAATGAAGGAGATGTGTTGTTGGTCCTAAAACTTTAATTTTTTTATTCGTCCATAGTCTATACTTTGACACTGATGAAATGTGTCAACGAAATTCCGAGTGAACTCCTATAGGATCTAGCTCGTATGAGCGCACACGGTTTGAGATTACTCATATAGTGAAAATCCAGCTTAAACATTCTCTAAAATCCCATTTTTATATGTCTTAGAGATGAGATGTAGTGATGGATTGTCTCTGACACTGCGATCAAACTGCATTTATTAAAATTATCACTGATATGAATACCCTGTGTTGTTAATAACATAAGCTCGAAATAGCACTTACTAGTACTTACATTATCATCAGACCAAGTATCTGCAGTCCACTCCCAAACATTTCCAGCCATGTTATGAAGACCAAAATCATTTTGAGCAAATAAATGTACAGGATTTGTACCAATAAATCCATCCTTTGCTGAATTATAGTTAGGAAATGTGCCCTGCCATAAATTGGCCCTATAAAAACAAAATAATGAAAAAGTTAAGAAATTACATTTAAAAAAAAACAACTATTACACATTTTTACATACTGTCATTTATTAATTAGTAAGGTGTCAGCCCCTTTTGCCCACCTCATCAATCCATCTAAAATATCTTGCATAGTAGGAAGTGTTGCATAATCGCAATACTTGGCTGGTAAAATAAAAACATTGAAGATGATTGTGGTTAGTGAACAAGTCTGTGTTTTACAGGTAAGTACTAAATTACAAACTCATTACTATTTTGACCATATGGCAGACAAATCATAATGATGACTGATATATAATTATAAAATGTCACTAATTTTTTTATAAAAAAAAACTGGCCAAGTACATATCACGCCACACACAATGTAAAGGTAGGGTTCCATAGATGCCTGTAACAACATGTAGGCTTACTTGATAATGAACATAATAAGTGATTTTGCAGTTTGATTGCAATAAAGACTAAAAATGGGCCCAAATTCTTCGTCTTCACATGCCAATCATTCACATGCAAAGTCCAAACAAAGATGGGCATAGCAAAGACTACCTATCTATATATTCTCGTCAAGTACAAGCCTAAGATATATATGACTGTATCAAACCTTCCCATATACCACCACTGCCCTAAATTACCCTGAGGGTCACCCCCATACACCAAAAGTATGACGAGTGAAACTGTATGAGGCTATATGATTGTATGAATACTTTGAATGAGACCTACAATAACTACCGACTAAAAAATAAGCGAAAGTAGTAAGCAAGTAAGAATGATTTCACCTGTCCTGCAAATTAAAAACTAAAGCTATAGTAGTAATGCATATAAGTTGTTTTCTTCATAAAAATTTTATTTCTTACAGTTTACAATAACATTACAAAGTTATAATGCAGCTAGTTTTAGGTCAACTATTACTTGTTAACTTCTTTTTAGCTGTGATAGTTTTCCTTTTAATTTCATTATATATACTACTATCGTACATACTTTCACACTTCCAAAAATAGCATTTTAGTAGGTATAGAGGGGGGGAGGAGACACATTGATGAAAATACCACTTTAAAGCTAAATATTTCGCAAACGGACCCCTGAATCAAAAAGATGCTCTTGCATACAATGCAATAACATTATCAACAATATCCCCCCGTGTTACAAACAGACCTATCCAATGATACCCCACACGATGGTATACATGGGTAAAAATAATATCATTTACCTTCCTTCCGAGGTTCCTAAATGATTTTTTTTTTGAAATTTTAATTACTTACACAGTTTTGTAGGCGTGATTAATATCTATAGCTATGCCAATATACAAATTTGTAGCACCTAGGGTCTCTGAGTAAAACTGCAGACGGAAGGACGGACATGGAGAAACTATAAGAATTCCTTGTTGTGTAACTACGGAACCCTAAGAAGGATGAAGTTTATCTTAAACAAAGAAATAATAGCTTCTTTTGTATATTATTATAAAATTTATATAATACATAGAATTTTTAATATGTACCTACAATAATTATTTATTGTGAAATTGTAATTTAATTTATTATGATAAATGTTAAACTGAATGATGAAATAATTGTTATGACTCACATGTGCTTCCTGTCTGGAAATAGTTTGTCCCCCCATGGATATTTAGTATCTCTATGTCCACCACGACAGGCAGCTTCCCATTCAGCTTCAGTGGGCAAACGTGCACCTCTCCAATTGCAGTATTTACGAGCATCATTCCATGACACATGAATTACTGGATGATCCATTATATCTAAAAAAGTTACGGTAAAATACTCAATATGTAAGTACCACAGCTGAGCTCACACCTCTCCTTTCTAAAACACATATTTAGAAATATTTTTTGTAAAATCATTGTTTCTCTTTTCATTTTCAATTTGAAACTTAATGAAATGAAAAAAGGACTAAAAAAAGACAAACATACAAAAATTCAAATACAAGAAATTCTCCCTTTATTCCCTATGAGAGAATTTCATAGAATACAGTATGGTTACAATGTTTATTATAAATTTATTTATATTTTAATTACATGAACCCCAAAAATTATTCTACTCCTGATACTCTGCATTCGTCACATTCCCTTGAAGTTTAGTTTTCAGAAGGTTTCGTTTCTAGCACATTAGACCTGCACAAACTTTTATATTTTACTCAATGCTGTTTTCCTCATAATGATATCCCTTACCGTACACATGCTAAATTAGCACGTAAAATTTCAATTAACAATATCATTAGTGCCAGCAAGGACAGAACCAGGGTTACATACTTTTTACTGCGCACTTACCCCGGAGCTACCATGGCTCATATATAATGGAGAACAATTATAAAAACAATAAAATTGAACTGTCCAGTAGGAAACGATGAAATTAACAATTCTAAAACTTATAAAATATACTCACCAGCAATGTCAGAATCTGGACCATAGGGATGCTTCCAATCTGCACCATATATTTTATACCACCACAGAGCTTGCACAACACGAAAGTCCTTCATTTTATCTTTAAACGTGTTGTTGAGGAACAGTGAAAATACAAAACTATCTCCAAAAGTCTCTGCTTCAGTCTTATAGTTTGTTAAAATGGTAAAATAACTAAAGTCCCTGTTTGAAACTTCATATTTGTCTAAATAAAATGGTTCTAATTTAATAATCCTCTTCGGTCCTTCCTTATCATTTTCAATAACTATATCGTCTGAACCAAACTGATATTTATTAGCAGGTATTAAAACCATGTCAATTGTAACATTATGCTCTTCGGTGAATTTAATATTACTATCAGCAGGACATTTATCGTCTTCACTTTGTAGATTGTTAAAAAATAACTTACTATCAAAGTTTACTACTTGTGTTCGATCAACATTGCAACCACAACTGCTCTCTTTACTTTCAGTTAAATATAACTGCAAAATACACAATAATAAAAGCCTAGCTAACATTTTTCTACTCTTATCAAAAATCAAAACTAGAGGTAAATACATAGATATATAAATATGAAAAATATAAAATATGTAGGGTAATAACTAAATACTAGGCATGTCGATCTAAAATCGATTAATCGAAAAATTAAAATTATATTAAAAAAGAAAACGATTTTTTGGAGTAAAATTATCGATTTTTTAGATCGATAATCGAAGCACCGCATCGATTCACTGAATCGATCCAAAAACCTATTGAATCGGACTGATTCATTTGATTCAAGAACTAGCTGAAATTCCCAAACTGGCTGGGGTAAGATACCACAGTTTTTTAATTTTTTTTAATTTTTTGCTGTTGGGGGACGCAAAAACAACCGGTCGTACTTGGTTGATAATTTGAAAGCAATATATAATTTTTGAATAAAATAAATGTTTATAAGCGCATCCAACAATACCGAAAAGTTGTCTTTTCATTTTCATTTCTAAAATTCTTAAGCCCACTTTCCACTAAGGGATATAATGTAATTTATATTACATCTCGAGATATAAATTAATATCGCTCACCGTACTTTTAAATAAAACCGTTTCCACTGAGGTATAATATATATTACATCCCAAACTATAAATATTTTTTCGATCGACCGAGCGTTATTTCATATTATATTTCACCTCCTGTGCTAATGCTATAATGCTATAATATAATATTATAGCTGTGAATGTTCGAACTGTGAACTTGTGAATTTACATTATTTTTTATTATCAAAAATATACATACTGTGAGCTGTAACTACAGACAGAGTACTTTTTAAATACCTAGATACTGTAAAAAATATTATACCGTACGTTGAAGTTTATAGAGGTTTACAGTAAGGAAATAACCAGTATTGTGTTCGTGTAGCATTCATTTCAATACGATAAATAGTGAGTTATTAAATTGAAACAGATTTATCGAGAAATGTAGTTTGCACTTTTGCAAAAGTATTGTTGTTTTTAGCCCAAAATGTCAAATAAAAGTGTTACGTGGGATCACTTCGTAAAAAAAAAGGGATCGAGTGGAGTATGTGCGAACCACTCCTAACACAAGCGTTTCAAGCTTACCAGGAGTGGTTAAAAGGAATATTAGTAATGTTAATCAATAAGATTACTAATATTTTATTTAAAAAAATATTACAGTTTAGAAGTTAAAGAAAAAAATCGAAAATTCTTGAAATTTCATGTTTGAAAATGTCGCGATTAATCGAAAATCGATCTTTTATTCCTCGATTTAATCGATAATCGATTCAAGTACCTTCGATTCAAATCGATTAAGAGATCGATTTTTTAAGAGTGAATCGACATGCCTACTAAATACCTATCTAAACAAACAAATCAAATTTCGTACCAATATAATTATTAATTGTGGTTAATATAGCGCATAGCGCCATATTATAGCGCGCTATCTCTTCATAACACATAGCGAATGCTATGTAAGTAGTCTGTGTCTATGTACGCACCATGGCGCTAGTAATAACATTTTTGACCCTCATTCTACTACATCATGCAAAACATGACGATATATCGTTTTTTATCACGCGATAATTAATAGACGCAGCCCACACACTTACACATACACAACACGTTTCGATACTGTTTAAAAATATCGATACTATAAATATCGTATATATTTTTTCCCTTCCCATCCCTATACTATGTCAAATTTAGCTTGCTAATTTTGACAGCTCACGCCTATGAATATAGAGGTTTGAGCATGTAGGTTAGAGAACAGAACGATCGGTACGTGCTAAAGCATAGCCCGCCTGTCCCTGAAAATTTGTAGAATTTATAACCGCGATGCCGACGGTTAGTACCTAGTAAATGCGAAGTATTTTTTTAATTATTGACAAAAAGAAACATTATAAAATGGTGAAATATTATTGAAAATAATAATAAATCAATAATAATTAATAATTATTAATAATAATATGAATAAATCATTATTATTAATAATTTATATTTGAGATATTTATAATAATGAAAATTATAAAAACATGTTATAATTTATTTATTAATAAACAAATAATAACTTAGTTTTTTCTTTTTTTTTCGTTGAATGATATAATCATTTCAAACTAGCGCACAACAGCCCGCTTTTATTGAGACAACTTAGCGATCGTAGCGCTTCACTTATTTTGTCCATATTTCTGGAACACTTTCTAGAGCGATCGTTCTCCTGTTCTCTAACCTCTACTGGTTTGAGAGAAGGAGAACGATCGCTACGTACATGGAGGTTAGAGAACAGGAAAACGATCACTACGTATCAAAGCATAGCCTGCCTGTCCTAGAAAATTTGTGGAATTTATAGCGGCGCTAGTCGGTGAGTAGTGGCTGCGAAGGTAGCTGTTTATGAGTACAAGTAGATGAAGTTAGTTGAATAATGTACAAATTTTCTTCGCGGCACTGATGAGAAAATTTTCACGCTCCATAATTTTTTAAATTTTAACAAAAAGAAACATTAAAAAATGGAGAAATATTGTATTGCGCGTGGATGTGCAAGTGGTTTAGCATCGGATCGGAAAAATAGACTAAAAATGACTTGAAATAGTTGAATAATGTACAAATTTTCTTCGCGGTATTTGTGAGAAAATTTTCATGCTCCGTATTTTTTTAAAATTTTCGACAAAAAGAAACATTAAAAAAAGGAGAAATATTTTATTGTGCGTGGATATGCAAGAGGTTTAGCATCTGATCGGAAAAATAGACTGAAAATGACTTTTATTGAGCGAACTTAGCGATCGCAGTGCCTCACTTATGGTGTCCATATTTCTGGGACACTATTTTCTACGGCGATCGTTCTCAGTTCTCTAACCTCCACGGTATAGAGCGTTAAAGTTGCATAAAGTTGCACTCCTTTGATGTCGACTGCTTGCCGACGTATAATATTGTACATAATTATTATTAAACAGCTAAATCGTGCACGCAAGCTAAATAAAACTTTGTCGCTGCGCGTGAGTATTCATATTACTTTGCATCTTTTCCGCTTCCTAAGTCTCTTCAGCGGATTTTCCGTGGTTATTAAGGGATGTCAATAGAAAGTAATAAATCATCATCATCATCATCATCATTACAGCCCTTCACAAGTCCACTACTGAACATAGGCCTCCTCCAAGTAATGCCACAAAGCATGGTACTGAGCCACCTGCATCCATCGACTTCCTGCATGTCTTACCAAGTCGTCATTCCATCTAGTGAGTGGTCGCCTTACACTACGCCTACCGGTACGAGGCTGCCACTCGAGAACCTTTCTTCCCTATCGGTTATCGGTTCTTCGAGCTATATGGCCGGCCTATTGCCACTTCAGCTTACTAATCCGTTGGGTTATGTCGGCCACTCTGGTTTTACTGCGGATATCCTTATTTCTGAGTCTATCACGCAGAGAAACTCCGAGCATAGCTCTCTCCATAGCTCGCTGAGCGACCTTAAGCGTCCTCATACGGCCAGCAGTGAAGGACCACGTCTCAGATCCGTAAGTCATCACTGGCAACAGGTCAGATAATGTCTGATTATAATTATATCAAAAGATTAAATAGTTTTATTATTCTTGACACCAATATTATTCTTCTTGAAAGTATTTTAGAAAATAGTTCACAATTATGACTTCTTATATTTACTCGAAGACTACACATTAATTAAACTAATTTTACGGATTTTATCGCGTTAAATTTTGACTTTTGAATCCCGACGTTTCGGTTACTTTACAGTACGAATTTTAATATGGTACCTTTAACAAAATGCAGCACGTGCTGAGGCGGCGCGGCAAAAAATACGACCGTATGTAATCGAACAGACTGTACGCCAAAGAAAATTAAACTAAAACAACGTTTTTACCTTGTCGGGGTACGTACCTTGGTCAGCGATGAAATGAAAATTAAGCAGTTGATGAAATACCATGCTAGCAGCCAAAGGCATTATGGCTATGTCTACTACGGGTTTGATATTATATACGATAATTTCGGTGAAGCTATTGACGCGTTAGGGTTTTTATTGCTCGGTATAAACACAACGTGGAAAGTACACATAGCCAACTTTTTGATTAAATTTGAATTAAAATATGAGTTTCATCAGGCTTTCAAAAGCTGGCCATAATTTTATTTACTAATAAAATACTTCACTGCTAGCTGCATGAGGAAGTTCAAAGCCAATTAGCGAGCTACGGAGACGGCTATGCTCAGGGTTTTTCTGCGTGATAAATATAGAAATAAGGATATTCACAGTAGAACCAGAGAGACCGACATATCCCAACGGATTAGTAAGCTGAAGTAGCAATAGACCGGCCTTATAGTTCGTAGAATTAACAACCGAGGGGGGTGAGTGGCAGCCTCGTACCGGTGGGTGAAGTGCAGGGCTATCCCCCAATAGATGGAGTGATGACCTGGTAAGACATGCAGGAAGTTGATAGATACAGGTGGATCAGAACCGTGCTTTGTGGCATCCCTTGTAGTGTTTGTAGGTAATGAATGAAAAAATACTAAAAATCGCTTTTATTAACGTGATACGTAACCGAATATGATGATTGGTTTATCGATAGAAAATATTGACGTAGTCCTCGTCTTACGTTGCTTACGCATGTAGACAGCGGCACCAATGTGTCGACACGTGTACAATTTGATGATATGCGCCAATGCAATGAACACAAACACAAATGCTGTAGTGTGCGTGTGTAGTGACGCGATTCAATTTTGCATTTGTAGTGAAGTATACAGTGTTTTTCTTGCGCCCCCTGACATTGATAGACTTTTTTGTTTAGGAATTTAACGCGCATGGCCTCTCCAGTTGGTTTAATACTCAAAGTAAAGCTTTCCATAATAACCTTACAATTATAATTATCTTCCTACACATACATTAAATTTTAGTTCGGACATTTTCCGTGGGGCTTCTTTCATAAACGGACTATACAGATATTGTTGTACTTCATCTTTGAGTATTAATAAACCAAAAGAGGCGGCATCGCAAGGCATACCCCTCGGTAAAAGAAACTAGAGTCCGACTCATATTCGTTATATAAAACTAGTTGCTTCGCGTCGTGCGTTATTACGCAAGTGATCGTGCCAGTCAATTCAGCTCCGACAAAAATGCCAAATTGCAGTGTATTTTCATGCAAAAAACAATCAAAATCGTCAAATCCACGAAAGAACAACGTGGCTTTTCATCTGTGAATACTTTTAACATAACACTTAATGTTAAAACTGGTATTTTCTGAATATTTTCTTAAAATACCAAGTGTTGCCAGCATAGTTCATGAAGTGAAAAATAAGCGATTTTAAAATAAATATAATTTACTACACAAAATAAATGTATTAACGAAAATTTATTTCATATCAACTAAATCAGTTTGTGGTCAATAATAATCATTACTATATACATTTTATAATAAAGTATTACAAAAAGTAGTAATTTTTTCTGTTATCGGTTTAATTATAGTAATAGGTTCCACAAGGCTCTACATGCGCCTTTCGTAGATACAGTTGGCTCCCTCAACTGGCTACGTTTCAGTGACCTCTTCGGGAAAACCGAGGGTTTTGTCTGTGCAATACAGGATCGGGTTATTAAGACTAACAACTATCGTAGATACATCCTTAAGGATGGCACCGTCGACATCTGTCGAGCTTGTCGTCATCCCGGTGAGTCACTTAAGCATATCATCTCCGGTTGTTCGGCGCTTTCTAACTCTGAGTACTTGCATAGGCACAACCTATTAGCCAGGATTTTACACCAGGAGCTTGCTCGGAAATACGGCCTCGTGGATCGCAAACTGCCTTATTATAAGTACTTGCCGGAAGCCGGGCTCGAAAACGATTGCGCCATGCTCAACTGGGACTTAGCCATCATCACAGACAGGACTATTCTTGTGAATAAGTCTGATATTGTGCTGATGGACCGGGCACAGTCGAGGATATTTTTGGTCGACATTACCATTCCGTATGACAAGAAACTCGTGAAAGCCGAAACATATAAGCATATATAATATTTATACCTGGCTAATAGGTAACCGTCATGTGGGATGGTCTGACGAACGTAATTATTCCTGTAGTCGTTTCTGCAAACGGGCTAATCCCAGTGAGCCTCTCGGGTCATCTGCCCTGCGGAGAGCTTCCATCTGGTTGGGCTTTTATTTATTTATGTATTATTTATTTATATATGTCAGTATATTAACTATATATTTATGTATATTTATCATTTTCTTTTATATATTTATTCAACCCTACCAGATGAGATACCTTTAGATTAGATATGCGCGCGCGCGCGCGGGTGTGTTTTTGTGTATGTGTGTGTGTGTGTGTGTGTGTGTGTGTGTGTGTGTGAGTAAATGGGTGTATGTGAATGAGTGAGTGAGTGAGTGCGCACACGAGTTTATGTGTGTGTGTATTATAAATAGCTCTTTTGAAATAGCCATTTGGTTACAACATATTTGCAATTATGGTAGTTAAAATTATGAGTTTTTGTGCTATTATGCTTTTTAACGCTGACTGATTTACCTAAAACCCTCCTAGCTAAAACAGTTTTAACAGCGACAGCTGTAGCCACTACGTTTTTCCTTCTTTTGGCTATAATATAACGGTTAAACTTTATACCATTATGCAGCCTTAGAACTGAATATATGATGTACAGTTTCTAAACAGTAAGTACATTACCTATAGTATAAAGATCTTCTGTAAGGAATCTTTTCGGTTTTAAATGCATAATTTTAGTAAGTTTCTCTGTTCCCTTTCAACTTCTAGAAATTTGTTTTTGTAGCTCCACCCCATACAGGAATACAATATACTAAGATAGATTGAGAAAAAGCAATAGATATTTGGTATTGTAACTTTTTCGTCTAAGTGTTTTAAATGTCATGTAAGTTTCCTAAGTCTATTCATGACTAGTTCAATGTATCTATGCCATGACAAATGTTGGTCAACTATGACTACTAAATACTTGGTCTCAGATACCTTACTAATTAATGAACAACTGCAACTATACTAGAATTATTTTGTCCTTGCAGTTTGGGTCATAAAACATCGGAGTGTTTTGCTCTCTCTCCCACTCACGGGCCTTAGGGGCGACCATAGTAATGCGCATTATTGTTGTCGATAAGCGTTATTGATAGTGTATTTAGTTTTGTCATTATGTGGGTTAGTGATAAAAATGAAGAAAAATATATAGATAAAACAACGTATTTATTAAAATAAGAATAATTTAAAATAAATTATTAATTAGGTATCTATGTATTAAAAAAAAACTATAAGTACAATTGAATAAATTCTGCCAGAGTAGCCATTGTGTCACTAAAGAAATTCAAAGAGCGAATGTGCACACACAAATTTATCTTCGATATATGTACTAAATTATCATTACACCAATTTGTAGGTACTAGGCAGGGGAATAATGGAAAACAAATGGCTCATAACATAACAATGTCACACCATCCTTTGTATAATACCACACCGCCGCTGTGTACCTGCCTTCGATGATTCATTTGTTGTTATCGATAATGGGGTTGCCCCCGCGTAACATGCTCACCGTTCTAACCGGGTTGAGGCCGAGCTATGATTTATGATCCCAAAAGAGGTAATGTCTAACTGTAATTATATCAAAAGATCAAATAGTTTTATTATTCTTGACACCAATATTATTCTTCTTGAAAGTATTTTAGAAAATAGTTCACAATTATGACTTCTTATATTTACTCGAAGACTACACATTAATTAAACTAATTTTACGGATTTTATCGCGTTAAATTTTGACTTTTGATTCCCGAAGTTTCGGGTGCTTTACAGCACGAATTTTAATGTCGTACCTTTAACAAAAGGCGGCACGTGCTGAGGCGGCGCGGTAAAAAAAAACGACCGTATCTAATCGAACAGACTGTACGCCAAAGAAAATTAAACTAAAAAAACGTTTTTACATTGTCGGGGTACGTACCTTGGTCAGGGATGAAATGAAAATTAAGCAGTTGATGAAATACCATGCTAGCAGCCAAAGGCATTATGGCTATGTCTACTACGCGTTTGATATTATAGCCGATAATTTCGGTGAAGCTATTGACGCGTTAGTGTGTTTTATTGCTCGGTATAAACACAACGTGGAAAGTACACATAGCCAACTTTTTGATTAAATTTGAATTAAAATATGAGTTTCATCAGGCTTTCAAAAAGCTGGCCATAATTTTATTTACAAATAATATCATAATTTTATATACCATTTAAAATTCCTTCACTGCTAGCTGCATGAGGAAGTTCAAAGCCAATTAGCAAGCTACGGAGAGCTACGTTTTTTTAGTTTAATTTTTTACAAGTCCGCTGGTGAACACATGCCTCCCCCAAGGGGTGCCACAAAGCACGGTTCTGATCCACCTTTATCTATCAACTTCCTGCATGTCTTACCAGGTCATCACTCCATCTATTGGGGTATAGCCCTGCACTTGACCCACCGGTACGAGGCTGCCACTCACCCCCCCTCGGTTGTTAATTCTACGAACTATAAGGCCGGTCTATTGCTACTTCAGCTTACTAATCCGTTGGGATATGTCGGGCTCTCTGGTTCTACTGTGAATATCCTTATTTCTATATTTATCACGCAGAAAACTCTGAGCATAGCCGTTTCCGTAGCTCGCTAATTGGCTTTGAACTTCCTCATGCAGCTAGCAGTGAAGGATTTTTTTAGTGGTATATAAAATTATGATTTTATTAATAAATATAATTATGGCCAGCTTTTGAATGCCTGATGAAACTCATATTTTAATTCAAATTTAATCAAAAAGTTGGCTATGTGTACTTTCCTTGTTGTGCTTATACCGAGCAATAAAAACACTAACGCGTCAATAGCTTCAACGAAATTATCGGATATAATATCAAACCCGTAGTAGACATAGCCATAATGCCTTTGGCTGCTAGCATGGTATTTCATCAACTGCTTAATTTTCATTTCATCCCTGACCAAGGTACGTACCCCGACAAGGTTAAAAGGTTTTTTTAGTTTAATTTTCTTTGGCGTACAGTCTTTCGATTAGATACGGTCGTTTGTTTTGCCGCGCCGCCTCAGCACGTGCCGCATTTTGTTAAAGTTACGACATTAAAATTCGTGCTTTAAAGCACCCGAAACATCGGCAATCAAAAGTCAAAATTTAACGCGATAAAATCTGTAAAATTACTTTAATTAATGTGAAGTCTTCGAGTAAATATAAGAAGTCATAATTGTGAACTATTTTCTAAAAATACTTTCAGGAAGAATAATATTCGTGTCAAGAATAATAAAACTATTTAATCTTTTGATATAATTACAGTTAGACATTACCTCTTTTGGGATCATAAATCATAGCTCGGCCTCAACCCGGTTAGAACGGTGAGCATGTTACGCGGGGGCAACCCTATTATCGATAACAACAAATGAATCATCGAAGGCAGGTACACGGCGGCGGTGTGGTATACAAAGGGTGGTGTGACATTGTTATGTTATGAGTCATTTGTTTTCCATTATTCCCCTGCCTAGTACCTACAAATTGGTGTAATGATAATTTAGTACATACATCGGAGAGAAATTTGTGTTTGCGCATTCGCTCTCTGAATTTCTTTAGTGACACAATGGCTACTCCTTTGTTTTATACCAAAACGGCAGAATTTATTCAATTGTACTTATGGCTTTTTTTTTTTAAATACATAGATACCTAATTAATAATTTATTTTAAATTATTCTTATTTTAGAAAATACGTTGTTTTATCTATATATTTATTTTAATTTTTATCACTAACCCACATAATGACAAAACTAAATACACTATCAATAACGCTTATCGACAACAATAATGCGCATTACTATGGTCGCCCCTAAGGCCCGTGAGTGGGAGAGAGAGCAAAACACTCCGATGTTTTATGACCCAAACTGCAAGGACAAAATAATTCTAGTATTGTTGCAGTTGTTCATTAATTAGTAAGGTATCTGAGACCAAGTATTTAGTATTCATAGTTGACCAACTTTTGTCATGGCATAGATACATTGAACTAGTCATGAATAGACTTAGGAAACTTACATGACATTTAAAACACTTAGACGAAAAAGTTACAATACCAAATATGTATTGCTTTTTCTCAATCTACCTTAGTATTGTTGCGCGGCTAAGTTGACATCTGGCACTAGCGCCATCTAGTGTCGGATAACAGAGCGAGGAGAGAGCTTTCCAGAAAATGACATCACTAATCTTTCAACCGACAGCGCCATCTGTTGTCGAAAGGAAGAACTAAGCTTCTAGAAGCTGAGACTCGAACTTTCGGCGCTTTGTCGATTGGTGCGCGTATTTACTTGAATGTTCTGGATGTTTCGGTACTAATGTGTATTTATAGGCGCTGCAAGGTGCGATCGGCGAAGTATTGAATTTGGCGAGACAAGCGAAGCTTCGGAGCGAAATAAAGTGAATTAGTGTGATTAATTATTAGTGTTTTAGTGTTTTAAGTTTTAATTTGTGTAAGGAAAGTTAAAGTGTTAATTTAGGTAATTTTATCGGCAATTTTTATTGTCACGAATCTCAAGCTCGTAACAATTGGTGTCAGAAGTGGGATAAAATCGTGCCGATTTTACCTAAGGAAGAAACGGAGGGTGTCCGTACCCGAAATCAACGCCAGCAGGAGACGGACCAAAGAAGATTTGGTGGTGCAACGCCGCAGACGTCTGAAGGCCAGCCGCCGGCTGCAGGCCCGTCAGTAGCTCCTACATCTGCAGCACCTGACTTAGGTGCTCTGATGGTGATGCTGCAGGAACAGGCTCGCCGACAGGAGGAACAGGTCCGTCAGTTGAAAGAGCAGCTGCAGAGCGGACAGGAGGAACGGGCCCGCCGACAGGAGGAACAGATGCTTCTCATGAAGGACCTTCACGCTACCTTTGGGAAAGAGATAAGGGAGGTGAAGGATAGGGTTGCTCAACATGACAATCGCCTGTCGGAAGCTGAAACCGGAATCGAAGAACATGAAACCCGAATCAACCATGTGAACAATCGGGTTGACAATGTAACGGCTGACGTGAAGAAAACGCTGAACGACCTCAAACTTGGGGATGGAACTACAGCTCCCGTAGTAGCTACAGCACCTTCGCTACATGGATTCAAAGTGCCGCCGTTCGACGGGACTTCTTCCTGGTCGGCCTACAAAATCCAGTTCGAGGCCGTCATGGAGGCAAACGGCTGGAATAAAAGCCAGGCCATGACTGCACTCACATTAGGCCTGCGCGACCAAGCCTTAACCGTGTTGGAAGCTCTCGGTAAGAAGGTGGCCTACGAGCAGCTCCTTGAGGCATTGGAGGCAAAATATGGTGACGCTCACCTGGAACACGTCTTTTGCGCGCAGCTTAAAGATCGCGTGCAACGCAGCAACGAAAACCTGCAGCAGTGGGCCCTTGAGGTGGAGAAGATGGTTCGAAAAGCATACCAGTCTGTACCTGCGCTCATTGAAGGGAACCTGGTGCAGACATTCATCGACGGCATCCGCGACCTTGAAGTCAGAGCTGCTGTGAGGCTGGGGCACCACGAGACGCTTAAGGACGCCTTGGCCCATGCACTGGAGGTGGAAGCCGTGCGGCAGGATCTTCGCTCCCATCGCGTCAGGGAGATTGCAGCAACTACGGCACGCGACCGTAATAAAGGATACAGCCCTAGGTGCTATGGCTGTGGGGAAAGGGGCCATCTTCGATCTAGCTGCCCTAAGCGAACCATAGAAAGGGAAGGTGAACGATATCAGGAAGGTGGTGCGGCTAGCAGCCCCGCCCAGCAGCAGCAGGGAAACGAGTAAAAGCCAGAACTGCGGGGCGGGTGCTGGCTGATGTTAAAAGAGCCCCAAGGATCTCGATCTCACAAACCCATGATGGGAACAGCCTAATCATCAAGGGCGAGAACAACGGAATGCCGTGTAAACTGACCAAAGACACTGGAGCCTCTCGTACGGTTGTTAGTTCCCAACTTATAAGTCAGTTCCTTAGGGACTCCGCATACAACCGAGAACGCATTAATTTGGGAACAGCTACCGGTCAGCGTATATCCGTCCGTGAAGAGAAGGAGATGGAGTTGATGCTAGGTAACGTGATCTACCTGCATAATGTCATCGTGGCTGATATAATGGACGACTGCATCCTAGGCCTAGACTTTATGAGGAATAATTGTTGTGAGATCGACGGTAATAATCGAGGTGTTTTGAAATGTGGACAGGATGAACTTTTTATGGAAGGTGCGTTATCAGGGAACGTGTACAGCATTAAGAAGATTGTTCTTCCGCCGAGATCGGAAACGATTGTTCCGGTTAGTCTTCCTCGAAACGCTGGCCAACAAGCTCACCGTTGTGTACTTGTGGAAAGGGTAAACAATGACCTTCCATGGAAAGTAGCTCGAACCTTGGTTAGGACCGGGAACAAATTATAGAAAAGGGCACACTGGTTGGTACTTGTGAGGAAGTGGATTGGTTACGTCGCTGCTAATATATATCGAGTGGGACCCCCAGCAAGGATTCAGAAACGAGAGTGACCACACTTTTGGAAGACTGTCGCAGTGTTCTCTCTCCGAACGAATTGGTCAAGGCGAAGAAGTTGTTACTCAAGTACTCCGATGTATTCTCATCAAACGATGCTCACATAGGAAAGACTGGCTTAGTTCAACACAAAATAAACACAGGAGAAGAATTGCCTATCCATCCGCGGCCAAGAAGATTGCCGGTAGCACGTAAAAAGGAAGTGGAAACCATGATTGAGGGAATGGTGAAAGATGGTGTTATTGAACCTTCCTCTAGTCCATGGTGTTCACTAGTGGTGCTGGTAAAAAAGAAGGATGGCAGCATGCGGTTTTGTGTTGACTACCGCCGTCTGAACGACGTTACGAAGAAGGACAGCTATCCCTTGCCAAGAATTGATGACACGCTGGACATGCTTACAGGAGTAAAGAGGTTTAGCACGCTGGATCTAAAAAGTGGTTACTGGCAAGTTGAAATTGACCCTAATGACAAGGAGAAAACTGCGTTCTCAATGGGAAAGGGTCTGTGGCAATTTAAATTAATGCTGTTGGGTTGTGCAATGCTCCAGCAACGTTTGAAAGGCTGATGGAACTTGTACTTACCGGGCTAATTGGCGATGCCTGTCTGGTCTACTTGGATAACATCATCATCGTAGGCCGTACGTTTGAGGAACACCTTCAAAACCTGGAACGCGTGCTCATGAAGATTCAGAGTGCCAACCTCAAGTTGAGTCCGAAGAAATGTTCAATATTCAAACGGCAAGTCAACTTTTTGGGGTATGTAGTGTCGGAAGAAGGTATCCGCACGGATCCGGAGAAAATCTCCGCTATCAAGGATTGGCCGGTTCCAAAAGACAAGACGCAGGTTAGAGCATTTTTGGGTTTGTGCTCCTACTACCGGCGATTTGTGAAGAACTTTGCAGATATAGCCAAACTTCTGAATAAGCTAACCGAGGAAAAGCAACATTTCTGCTGGGATGAAAGTTACAATATCACATTTCAGGAGCTCAAGGACCGTCTGTGCAAAACACCTATTTTGGGATATCTTGATGCAAGCAAAGAATTTATAGTTAACACAGACGCAAGTGATACAGGTCTCGCGATTATACTGCAGGAATACGACTTTGAGATCGAACATCGCAGCGGGAAATCTCGCAGGAAACGCAGATGCATTGTCAAGAAGACCTTGTCCTGAAGATTGCAAACATTGTACTAGGCAAGAGAGTAAGGAAGTGGTATTCGTGAGGATGCTCAGGGCAGACCAACTCAACAACGAGTGGAAGGACAGCTTACAACGTGCACAGCAGGTAGATCCGGACATAAAGCCGATTCTGAAATGGATGAAGGCCAGTGCTCCCAAGCCCAAGTGGAGCGACGTCTCAGCGATGAGTTCAACCACTAAAAGCTATTGGGCCCAGTGGGACAGCTTGCTGCTTCAGGATGGAGTTCTGTGCCGTAAATGGGAAAATGTTCGGGGAGACAGCTGTCATTTGCAAATGGTCGTCCCTAAAGCTAGAGTACCGAATGTTCTACAGCTGTACCATAATGATTGTTCAGGAGACCAGGGAAGTTAAACGGACTCTACTGAAGATCCGAGAACGGTTTTACTGGGTCCACTGTCGAAACGATGTCGAGGACTGGTGTCGCAAATGTACAAGTTGTGCGGCTGTAAAGGGATCTCACACTCGTAGTAGAGGTGCATTGAAGTTGTACAATGTTGGTGCACCATGGGAGAGAATAGCCATTGACGTGGCGGGGCCGTTTCCGGAGAGTGAAAGCGGTAACAAGCATTTCATGGTTGTGATGGATTACTTCACTAAGTGGCCAGAAGTCTTCGCCATTCCAAATCAAGAAGCTACAACAGTTGCGGATAAGCTAGTTCATGAAGTCTTCTGTCGTGTTGGAGTACCTTTAGAGATTCACAGCGATCAAGGAAGGAATTTTGAGTCTCAAATATTCCATGAAACTTGCCGAGTTATGGGTACTCATAAAACAAGAACGACTTCTTATCACGCGCAATCTGATGGAATGGTAGAACGATTTAATCAGACATTGGAGAGGCACCTAGCAAAAGTTGTAGACAATCGGTAACGAGATTTGGACATTGTCATAACGAAGCGCTGTTCACGAAAGTACAGCAGTGACACCAGCTTTCGCAAACTTTGGAAGAGAATTACGGCTGCCTGCAGACCTGATCACTGGTATACCACCTGATGCCTCACGCACTATAACCGATTATGCAAATGACTTGCGCAACAAAATGAATGACATTTATAAGCACGTCAGACAATCGGGCCAGCAAATGTCTGAGAAGATGAAAACCCGGTACGACCGCAAAGTGAACAATAAAAGCTTCGACGAAGGGTCACTAGTGTGGTTGCACAATCCAGTCCGCAGCAAAGGGAAATCTCCTAAGCTTCAAGCTAAATGGGACGGCCCATACCGGATTGTAACCAGGATCAACGATGTAACCTACCGGATACAGAAAGACGCAAGACGGACTCCTAAAATCGTCCATGTGGATCGCCTGGCGCGTTATTATGGGGCCGATAATGCTCGGGACGAGCATCTCTTAGGAGGGGGAGTGTTGCGCGAATAAGTCGACGTCATGTATCCGGCACTAGCGCCATCTTGTGTCTTGTTGTTGTGCAAAGGAGAAAAGACTTGATCTGTACACCCCATTCCCTTCCTAAAACCCGCTTGCACATCCCAAATTTTTCCATCAGTTTCTTTCATAACTCTTTCAATTAACACCTTAGCATACAGTTTACCCACAATACTAAGCAAGCTGATACCACGGTAGTTTTTGCAGTCCTGCTGTGATCCTTTTCCTTTATATATTGGTACTATAACTGCTTTACACCAGTCATCCGGTACCCGTTTTAATTCCCAACATAAATTAAACAAGGTGTACAGCAGGCCTGGCCTGCAACTCGAGTGATACTCTATCATATCCAGCTGCCTTACCTGCTTTCATGCTTTTCATTGCTTTCATTATTTCATCTACACTAATCTCCATACCCCTTTCCACTTCTTTCGGAATTTCTTGTTCATTTAATTCAGACGACTCTTCACTCATAAACACGCTTTCAAAGTATTCCTTCCATCTGTTTAAATTTGGAACTACATCATTCAGAATACATCCATTCTCGTCTCTTATAGCATTAATTATAGGCTAATATTTCCCCTGGTAGTTCTTACGAGTTTCCAGAACATTTTTATATTAGCCTGGAAATTATCAAATATCCTTCTATCATTCTTATCCGTTCTTTCTTTCTTTTTCCTTTCAACTACTTCTTTTACCCACTTATTTAGACGTCTAAATTCTGCCTTTTTTCTTTCAATCTCATCATTCATACCACGATAATTACCAGTTTTAGTTGCTAGTAAATCTAACCATGCTTTCTTCTTTGATTTAACTTCCACCCGCACTCATCATCCCACCACAACGTATTCCTTTTCCTTTCATTTGTTCTCTTACTTACACCACATACTTCGGTGGCTGCATCCAACCAAACCTTTCTTAATATTATCCCACACAGTATTCAAGTCTAAATCATTCATACAAAACTCATTCAAACACCTAATAATTTCTCAGAGTCTACATTTATACTTCTCTTTCACATCTTCATCTTGTAACTTCTCTATTCTTATACGCTGTAACGCAGTGGTAGACACAGATGTCCGATGCCGCCAACGCTTGAAAAGACCATTAATTCGACATAAGACCAAGTAATGATCCGTCCCTACGTTGGACCCCCGGTAAACCCTTGTATCTACGACTGCGCTCCTCATTTTTTCATCCACAATTACGAAATCTATCATGCTTCTATCATCACCTCTTTCCCATGTATACATGTGAATCTTCTTATGACGAAAAAAAGTATTCGTCACAAAGAGATTCTTTTCAACACATACGGTGAGGAGGTCTTCACCATTCTCATTTATACTTTCATCACCAAACGTTCCAAATATCCTTTCATAACCAGACCTCTTCACCCCAACCCTTCCATTAAAGTCTCTTAACAAATAATAGAAATATTTTCATTTTCCTTACATTTTGTAAACACCATCCTTACCATGTCCCAAAACTGCTCTCGGATGTAAGTGGGCTTAGACATGTCTGGGGCGTACACCCCTAGTAAGAACAGCTTCTTTAAGCCCACTTTCATTCGTATCCATAGCAGCCTCGGGCTTACACAGTCATACTCTTTCACACATTGACCCATTCTTCTGAAAGGATGAAACCGACTCCCTGGCATGCCCGTTCGGTCTCGTCTACACCAGACCAATACGCGGTATACGTGCCATGTGCATTGGCATCCTTTCCCTTTCGTTTCGTTTCATTTACACATAACACATCTATTCCTCTGTCATTCATCATTTCGCATACTTCATCCATCTTATCATTCATTGCTCCACATACATTCAGCGTAGCCAGACGGGCTTCCGCAATCCACTTTTCGCCCCTTCGCGAGACAGAACGTGACGGGTGGCGAACCTCGTCGCCGGTTTTTCTCCCGGAGATTCTTCGCACCCCTGCCCCATTAAAGGGGCGCCGGGAACTCGGGGCCATTTCTTTTATCTCCTGACTCATGGTGCGAACAAGGGGTGGTGGTAGATTTTACGCCGCTACCACACGGCGGGAAGCCTAGTCTATTTTTTTTCGGCTTTGTCGCTCGTTTAGCACCACCCGGGGGACACGTGTAGGGTGGGCCTAAGGTTTGATGGTCGAAGCCTACGGACGCGAGCGACTCATCCCCCCCATGCTTTTTAAGGCTGACTGTTTTACCTAAAACCCTCCTAGCTAAAACAGTTTTAACAGCGACAGCTGTAGCCACTACGTTTTTCCTTCTTTTGGCTAAAATACAACGGTTAAACTACCTTTATTTTGCGGCAAAAAAACGACCGTATCTAATCGAACAGACTGTACGCCAAATAGGATCTGCTAGGTGTGCGTTGTTTGTGTTTAGCAGTGAACACATACAACCGCCGGTACGACATACTCCACCGATCGTTGAGTCCCGTGATTCCGTGAGGCGTCGAGGTCACCGGCCCCTAGGCAGATTCTTGGCACTTTAAGTCGTTCGTGTCTATAGTGCCTAGTCGCGTTTTAAAGTGCCACCACCGCACTTCCCCCAACCCTTTTGTTGCAAAAGGGGTAGGCAGTGCCCCAAGTGTGGATAGCCACTTTTTATTATTACCACCATCCGCGTCGCGCATCATCGACCGCCTGGTATATAGATAGGGCCCTTGATTACCACTGACTGTTAGGGTAGGTTAGGACATATCAGGTAGGGATAAGGGGGAACCTCCCCCTCCGATAAGAAAACCACCGGACGAAAAGGTGTGTTGGATCGACCACTGGTTGTGAGGGATCTGGAGAACCCGGAACGCACTAGAATATCTTCGTCCTTCGTCCTTCTCTCAGATACCCATGAGAAAACCCGTCTCGCTGCGGAAGGAGCCTGCACCGGGCGACGCGCTCACGCCGGCCGTGTCTCACACGGTCAGGCAGGAACCGTCGCCCCAGCAGCAGCGGGCAAAGAAAACGGCCAGACGCCATACGCCTCCAGAGACCGAAGCCTCTTTATACGAAAAGAGGCAACGAATCGGCTCCCAGCTATCTTCCGATGAACCAACATCCTCATCGGAAGAGGAAGATTACCACCAGAAGACGACGAAAAAGGTGCATAAATCACCGCCAAAGTCGCCCTCGCCACCACAACCCCCCCGCTCAATATCACCGGATCGGCGAAGCCATGAATCGGCCCAATATGAGCAGGGGGGCGAGGAATCCTATAGCTGGGGGTCAACCACTTATGCGACCCTCGCAGCATCTGCCGGCCGATCATCGCCGGTGGCAACAACCAATCCGTTCGGGCTCCTGCAGGATGATGGCCAACGGCCATCTACCAGCTATGCCCATATGGTAGCAGCACCAGCAGTGCCACCGGCGGCAGCGCCTGCTAATACGCCTGCCAACCAGGATAAAACCAGATACCCGCCCATAGTGGCAGAATGCCTCCCGGATTGGACGAGGAATTTTAAGGAGCTCAACAGAAAGTTGGGCCATCCTATAAATGCCCGTCCGTTCGGGAAGGGTGTACGTTTCACACCACAAAGCGCGGAGGAGTTCAGAACCGTCCAACGGTATATGGTAGAACTCACGAAAGAGATACCATCACTGTCGTGGTATTGCTATATCCCAGAAAAAGACAATCCCACAAAAGTGGGCATCTGGGGTCTACCAATGGGCACGGATACCAAAATCATAGACGAGGCTATAAGGGTAAAGGGCTTCCCCATTAAGTATGTAAAGGCAATCCCACCACGTAGGGGCAGACCTGGCTGCCTCTACTTCGCCCAATTGGACCACCTGAGCCTGGAGCAGCTCCAGGAATAGGTCCTGGAGCTGCTCCAGGCTCAAGGTCGACGAACTCCTCTACATGAGAGGGGTCGTCATTGAGGCCTGGCAGAGAAAAGCAGGACCGGCTCAATGCCACCGATGCCAGGCCTTCGGACACGCCTCCGCCAACTGCTTCAGGCCAGTGAAGTGTGTGCACTGTGCCGGGGAGCATATAGCAAGCCTTTGCCCTCGGGGTCATAAATGCGCCAACTGTGGCAAAAACCACACGGCAAATGACCGCCGCTGCCCAGTCCTGAGGAGGACTGCTAGGAGGCAGGGGATAACTTTGCCGGGGCTACTCCCGGAGGGCCCGAAAAAGATCCCCCAGAGTCGCCCAAAAGCCGTAACCATCCAGAAAGACGGGTGGGCAACCATCACAGGAAAGGGTAGGCAATCAGAAGTAACACCTATGGAAACGGGGCAACCCGCAGAGATAAGGGCAACCACCGGGGGCGACTCTACAGCCCCCCGCCAACCCCGTCACAGAACGGCAACCCTCTGAAAGGAGGAGGCGGGAGAGGAGCAGAAAGAAGTAGCAGCCTTCTCAGGCTGTTACCCCTACCCCGACACCAACAGGACCAGTAGCCTCACAGGCACAGATTACTCGGGAGACAACCAAAAAGAGCGTGAGTAGAGTGCCAGAAAGGGCTCAATCTGAAAATAGAGCCCGCTCTACCCATAAGCCAAGAGTGCAGGATTATCAACACCCGAGACCAGTGCCAACGCCTTCATATAGGAGACCACCTACTGCTGGCCTCGAAATAGTAGATGCAATCCAACGACTGGTTGGCATTGCCATCGAGGTCGGCACACAAGTCCTGGCCGATATAAGAGCCGGGACCGACCCAGTAACCGCGATAATGAAGGCGCTGGCAAACCTCCTGGCCCGGCATTACGGAGGAGAGTAATCTGCGCCTCCTCTATTGGAACCCGGACGGAATAAAGCAGAAGCTGCATGAACTCCGCACAGTCGCCCAATAACAGGACTTACATGTCATATTGCTGGGAGAGACAAAGTTAAGTCCAAAGACGCATATAAAGCTGCCAAACTACCATCTGTACAGAAGGGACGAGGTCACTTCTCAAGGGGCCGCCTACAGAGGGACGGCGGTTCTAGTGAGGAGGGACATCGTCCATCAAGAGCTGGACTTACCATCATACCAAACACGGACCACGAAGACGTCCGGATGTATTGGACATCGTGCTCACTAGGAACGTCAACTACCCGATAGTGGTAGAAGTGCTATACGACTTCAGCTCACAATACCTCCCGATTCTGATAACCCTTGGCCTAAAGGCGGTAACAACGCCGCCCAGAGCATTCAAGACACGTATCGACTGGAGGCTCTATTGCCAACATCTGCAGGAGAGACCTCCAGTCCACCATCCCATAAGCACAGCGGACGACGTAGAGGCCGCTGCTACTAGAATTACCAAGAACATCCAGAAGGCCCTCCACACGGCCTCTACGATCGTCCCGATTACTGCAAGGCGAGAAGATCTGCCGCGAGAGATATGCGTGCAGATCAGGCGCAAAAGAGCGTTGAGGAAGCTCTGGGCGCGCACTCGCTGCCCTAGATTGAAAAAGCAACTTAACACCTTATCGGAGGAACTGTCGGTTGCAGTCCAGGCCTTCAGAGGAGAGGCCTGGGATCGGCACATCTGGAAGGCGGATGAGCATGATGCGTCGCTCTATAAACTGAACCGACAGTTGACCAAAACCAGACCTCCCGTTTGCCCGCTGACCAACAGCGCGGGTGAACGCTGCTACGATGCCAAGGGCAGAGCGGATATCCTAGTCGAGCACTTCGAGGAGCAATTTATGCCGAACCCAGCAAGTGCGGAGTTCATGGAGCTTCATGCCCGCGCCGCCTCTTGCAGGAGAGTGGTTCATCTCCCCCCGCTGAACTGCGGAGGACAGTAACCCGCCTGCAACCGAGGAAGGCGCCGGGGAACGATGGGATTACCAACGCTGCACTCCGACAGCTGCCTAATAGAGTCCTAGTAGAGCTTGGTCGACTCTACAATGGGATATTGCGGACATCCCACTTACCGGAGGACTGGAAGAAAGGCAAAGTCATCGTCTTGCCGAAACCCGGAAAGCACAGATGTAGAGCTGCCAGCTACAGGCCGATCACGCTATTACCGCACATAGCTAAACTGCTAGAAAGATTGCTGCTAAGACGTCTCCGTCCGTGCATCCAACTTCGGGCGGAGCAGCACGGATTCAGGAGGGGTCACTCTACAGTCACACAGTTGACTAGAGTGCTGCACCTGCTTGCGGCAGAGTACAATCGTGGCCGCATATCGTTGGGCGTCTTTCTCGACATTGAGAAGGCGTTCGACAGGGTGTGGCACTCAGGATTGCTTTATAAGCTGTACGAACAGACCAGTGTCCCTCTTGCTATGTTGCGGCTAGTGGCGTCTTTCCTGGAAGACAGGAAGTTCTACGTCTGCGTAGAGGACGCCGAGTCCGCAACCGGATCCATCAGAGCCGGCGTTCCTCAGGGCAGCTGTTTGTCTCCAGTCCTGTACGCGGCTTATACTAACGGCATCCCAACAATGGCAGGCAGGCTCCAAGAGTGGGAGGACGACGTTGAGCTGGCGCTATATGCGGACGATAGCGCCTATTTCACCTCGTCCAGAAGAGCCCACATAGCCACTGCCAGGATGCAGCGTCTACTGGACCTGTTGCCACCATGGCTGGACGAGTGGAGGATGGTCGTCATCGTTAGCAAGACGACCGCTCTGCTCACTCGCCGTCTCAGAAAATTTCCACCTCCGCTGACCCTCAATGGCCAGAAGATCGCGTACCAAAAGGCCGTAACCTACCTTGGGTGCAGGATCGACAAGACGCTGCGCATGACCGCACACGTCGACTTCGTCGTCCGCAGAGCCAGATGTGCGCGGGCGACGCTCTTGCCGGTCCTGGCATCCAAGCTGCCGATTAAGACCAAGCTCCGGATATACAAGATGTATATCTGGACCATTATCACCTACGCTGCTCCGGCCTGGTACGCGCTTCTGAGTGACTCTCTGAGGCGGCCACTGCAGGCCCAGCAGAATCTGACTTTAAGGACGATCGTCGGAGCAGGTCGCTACGTTCGGAATGACGTAATAGCGGCCGATCTGAAAGTCGAGACCATCACCGACTTCGTGGCCCGGCTGGCGCGCGGCATGTTCGACCGCGCCGACAACGGGCCACATGAACACCTCAACGGCTTCGCGCCGTTGCACACCCGGCCCCCGGACGGGCGACCTTTTCCAAGAGAACTCCTCTCTATAGCGATTAGAGAGTCGAGTAACAACCCTCAATGCCGCTGATAGGCCTACTTCAACCTCTCCTGGACAACCTCCTTTTTTTCCCGCAGTTAACCGACTACGGGAAAAAATTTTTCTTACCACGGAATATCCGTACTGGATCACCTAGCCTGTTAAAGGCTCCTAGGACTGGCCCATAGTGGTGGGCCATGAGGAAAGTCCGGGCAATGGGGCATACCCCGAGGCCCTAGACCTTCAGGACTCCACAGTCCATGCAGACGACAACACGAGTACGCCAAAGAAAATTAAATTAAAAAAACGTTTTTACCTTGTCGGGGTAGGTACCTTGGTCAGGGATGAAATGAAAATTAAGCAGTTGATGAAATACCATGCTAGCAGCCAAAGGCATTATGGCTATGTCTACTACGGGTTTGATATTATATCCGATAATTTCGGTGAAGCTATTGACGCGTTAGTGTTTTTATTGCTCGGTATAAACACAACGTGGAAAGTACACATAGCCAACTTTTTGATTAAATTTGAATTAAAATATGAGTTTCATCAGGCTTTCAAAAGCTGGCCATAATTATATTTACTAATAAAATCATAATTTTATATACCACTAAAAAAATCCTTCACTGCTAGCTGCATGAGGAAGTTCAAAGCCAATTAGCGAGCTACGGAGACGGCTATGCTCAGGGTTATCTGTGTGATAAATATAGAAATAAGGATATTCACAGTAGAACCAGAGAGCCCGACATATCCCAACGGATTAGTAAGCTGAAGTAGCAATAGACTGGCCTTATAGTTCGTAGAATTAACAACCGAGGGGGGGTGAGTGGCAGCCTCGTACCGGTGGGTGAAGTGCAGGGCTATCCCCCAATAGATGGAGTGACGACCTGGTAAGACATGCAGGAAGTTGATAGATGATCAACAGGTGGATCAGAACCGTGCTTTGTGGCACCCGGACTTGTATATGGCTGTAGGTAATGAACGAAAAAATACTAAAAATCGCTTTTACTAACGTGATACGTAACCGAATATGATGTTTATCGATAGAAAATATTGACGTAGTCCTCGTCTTACGTTGCTTACGCATGTAGACAGCGGCACCAATGTGTCGACACTTGTACAATTTGATTATATGCGCCAATGCAATGAACACAAACACAAATGCTGTAGCGTGCATGTGTAGTGACGCGATTCAATTTTGCATTTGTAGTGAAGTATACAGTGTCTTTCTTGCGCCCCCCTGACATTGATAGACTTTTTTGTTTAGGAATTTAACGCGCATGGCCTCTCCAGTTGGTTTAATACTCAAAGTACTTCATGGATGAGTACCACCCACTAACGATAGTGATGTATCACGATAAACTGTAACATGCCATAATAAACCACCACAGACTATTAAACATCGGTTTTGAAATAAATTAAAAATATACAAATCACGTAAATATGTATTGGAATTGGTTCTTTATCGGCAAAATATGTTCTATTAATCGTACTGATTGCGTGCCAGCTCTATAATGATGGCTGTTATTTTGAAAAAAAAAAGAAATATGGAAATCAAAAATAGTATCTATTGACTCCAAGATTGTGGCAACACTGGAGTCTGCCATCCTCCTGTCAGTGAGCCATTTTGCAATCAGTTAGAGTATGGAGTGTAGAGGTAAGGAGAACAATCTCTCATAGAAGAATAGTTAAAAAAGTGTCCATCTGTAAGCAGTAATTAACAGTTCAAAACTGTCCACAACAGTGCTGGAGTAGCTCAGGATATGAAATGAACTTAGCAGTTGTCGAAGAAGTGAAGTGTGCTGCTAAACTGCTCAGTAGCTCTACAATCCAAAATAATTTTATTTAGTAAATATAACCTCGAAAAATTCGTCTATCCCACTATTATTTTTCGGCGCGTTCTTTAAAATTTACCCCGTAGCTATAGTGGCGCCATCCTTATTTAACGGTTTTCTTTAATAAGTTTTCAGATTAGAAACGTACAAGATTTCTTGAAAATGTATTAAGCCGGGTTTATTTTATAGGTACATATTATTGGGATAGCCTCAGAAGTGTTCCAGAAAATAAAATCCAGTAATATCTCCACAGCACTTTAATCACAAAATTCACCTGTTTCTTGTACAACGGCCACGCGATGATTGCCTATCGCAACGACTGTCCGATATGACATTTACTTCGATTATCAATACACTATCTTAAATTAATATAATAGTTATTAACAAACGATTATTCACCCACAATTAGTTGATAATTAATAATACATTTAATTATTATCATTTAGATTAACAATGTAATATATTTCATTATAAATCAAAACTGTTTACACTTTAACATCTGCCTACCTGTTGCTACTTATTACAATCAATACAGCATCTTTATATTAGATTTAGAGGTATAATAATTCTAGGATATATAGAATAATATTAATCAGTCGTACATTAAACTAATTAGGCTTACAGCTCGGCCTTCCTGTGAAAGCGAGTCCCTTCGCGAAAAAAAATGACGTTACTAATCGGGATAAACCTTCGATCAACAATTAGCAATGAAATAATTATTGTCATGGTAATAGAACACAAATGAAACAGAACCTGTAGCTTGTAAGCGCTACAGACTGATACTATAACATTATTAATGTATAATGTTCTGACATAAACATCTATACGGATCTAGACACGAAACAAGTACAAGTGATGATTGAGGCCTATAATTACACGAGACACTAATATCAATATAATCTAAATAATGTTATTTAATCATAGTACATTAGATTTAATAGTAATTTATTTATATTAGATTAATATAAATAAACACTTTAACGAGCAAGAACATAATTTTTATTTAGTTTTTATTTATAAATTTATTTTTACTCATTATCTGAACCACTTTCTTCACAACTACTTTCCAAGTTTCTATTAAAATTTAACCAGGGCTGCATTTTGACCTCGAAGGTGTGCGAAAAACTCTCTCCTTAACCCTTTGTGGACGAAGCACCCTTCGTCCTTGACGCTATCCGTCAATATTGTCATAATTATTATCAACCTCAGTATCACGCACCCGTGACACCCCTGGTTGTTCCAAACATGCCCTTTGTGGACGAAGCACCCTTCGTCCTTGACGCTCTCCGTCAATATTGTCATAATTATTATCAACCTCAGTATCACGCACCCGTGATACCCCTGGTTGTTCCGAACATGTCCTCCTAGCTAGACCCTCATACATGGGTACTCTTGGCCAAGTTGCGTGGCTAGACTCACGCCTCGAATCTACCGCGTCCCGACTCAGACCCTCAAACCTGGGTACTCCTGGGCCCGGACTAAGAGTCCTATAATCTCGGGTTTGACTCTTTTCTCTCTCCATGTCGAGCACTGAAACTGACAGACGATAGCTTAGTAAACCATTATTTTTAACATCATTAACATAGATTAAGTTTATGCAGCTATGTGTACTTATATTTCTTTAATATTTTTCGGTAATAGTAACTGAATCTCTCCTGATCAGGCTTGGTCTTTCTCACATAGTACTGCTACTACCACCGTAGCACGCCACACAATGTTCATCTCGAAATACGCAATCATTTCAGACACAGGGAGAAAAAGAGAGGAAAAAAAAAGAGAACACATTTACTCTCTTCGATTGCAACAATCGACCCCAGTACCCTTACCAATCGCGAGCAACGATAAATAATGCTTTCCAAAATATTTGTATTACTTGCTTTGAATAGAGGAAGTAGGATCAGGAACACCGCTGTGATAGACACAAAGTCTTTGATCTGATGGAAAGTAAGGTAAGGAGCTTAAGACCATTGCTCCGTGACAGGCACGAAGTCTCTTTATTTGACGGGAAAAAAGGGAACTGGGTGCTGAGCGGTCATGGACGCCGTGTCCCAGCAGGATAACATGAGAGTATAAATTGTCGCCTCCACGGCTTGTGGTTATTTTCCTTTTTTTTTTTTTAGAGAATAACTTAATGTTTATGTTTGCCTCCACGGCTTTTTAATGTGATTGAAGTAAAATTGTTTAGTTTAATAGCTATGTAATTAATAGATACAGTAATTATAATAGATAGTAGCTTAGAATAAATTGGAAACTGCTCACCATTTAATTTGTAGCATCTATCCTGACTGAAGGTCCAGCAGCGTTCTCTACCAGATTACAGTCGTCATTTTGCAAGTTTTGAGGCTGTAAATCATTTAGGGAAAACGAATCATGGGATCCACCATTACTTATTAGCTCGTTGACAGGCTCGTCCCTCGGCGACACGCCTGCCTGCTGGTTTGGGCACCTGGTTGTGGGGCACGTCGTAACTGCTCATGCGGGACTTTACAGGGCCGACAATGGTGACTGACAACTTTCTTCAGGAGGTATCGGTCGTTATAGAGTACTCTATGAATATTGTAGGGCACACTAAACTTGTGGTCCAAAAAAATGTGGTTTCTGTTGTATTAAGGCGAAATAATAAAAATACTACCTTAAATGGCATAGCAAGATCCTCCGTTATGCGGAAAATATTGCAACATTAATTTTGAAATAAATATGTGGTAAAGTGAAGGATTAATGTTAAGTACTACGTTAGACGAAAACACGATTCCGTAAAATTTTCTCCATAGAAAAAAAAAGATCCAAAGTTACCTCCAAACTGAACAAAAAAACGCTGGTATTCATAAAATACTTTAAATTAGATCATGAAACTTTGCATACTAACTGAACAAACTATAAGGCAGGGCTTATGTTTTTTTTTTTCTTTTTTAAATTACTATTATTTTCACTGTAAAAGGAAATTACCTGAACTATCGGCGTCTTGAAGCTTGTTTCCTGCCTCTCGATCAATCTCCATCAGTCTTGCTTAGGCTTTCGAAGGGGAAAGCTGTGTCGCTATAATGTGATTGTTAAGTAAGAATATAAACATGAAAGTTTCTCACCGGGATGGAATCCATATTTTCCTATGTGTCTAATCGACGATTACTGACGAAACCCTGAACTAGCACTAGCTAGTTTTTTACGCAGGTTGGGCTGGTGCTGGTGCTGTCACCGGCGTATTAACAATGCCGAATGCTCGTTTGTGTCCGTATCTTATCCGTGACGTGTCGTATATCTTAGCCCGTTCTTTGTCAAACCAGAGTTTGTCTTTCGCCGACGCCTCGGTCATCCTTTGTTGCACATGACATTGCAATGCATCGTAATTAATGGATGTGATATAAAAAATTACAAAATTATGTAACTCGGGAGATACACAGTTCGATCGTCGGGTGAGAAGTATAAGAAGAGTATTACCTATCGTTCTATGTATTCATCGGTTTTTTTTTTTCATTTCTAATTCGTCAGTGTTAACGCGAGATTTAGCGTAACCTTGAGTAAAGACGAAAGAGTACTTATTAAGAAGAGCAAGTAGTTGATTTATCTCAAATTCATCAATTAAATCAGGATTAAAATTTTCTAAAATAGGACTATGTGATCGTATATGCGTGACACGAGGTTTAAGAGATTAGAGTAGCACTATTTCGGGTAATAATTACACTTAGACCGGTTTCATGTAGTAAGTTCGCACCAATTAAAACGTCTGAAGTTATTTCAAAGTCGGGTAGTACGTGAAACAAAACCTCTATAGGAATATTATTAATCACGCATAATAGCTGTTAATGTGCTGGTAGATATAACAGGGAACGGACCAATCCTACATAAATAGTTCATAACAAATGGCCTGGAAATTAATTCGCAACGGATTCACGCATAACGGAACACTTGGTGCCGCTATCGAAAACAGTATTTATAAGCAAATTACCTACTCGAACACGCACGATGTTTAAGATAGAACTGCGGGTACTATCACTCAATTAATTTATATTAGAAGTTATTAGTTTTTCGCGGCGAGAAAAAAAAACAACTCGAATGTGTGACCAGGCTTTGAACAAAAATGAACAAAATTTACTATCACTAGTTGTAGCTAAAGGCGTCGACCGATTTTTATCGAATGGAAGGACGTTAGAATTACTTTTAGTACGGCAATTATCAGAAGTATGGCCGATCTTTTCGCAAATACTACAAGAAGAACTTCTGTTATCAAAAGGATATTTAAAACTTTTTTTTTGGGCGGTAGAATTATTTATGGAATGTAATGGGATGCTTAATACGAATGGATGAGGCAACGAATATCAATTCTGGCATCTAGGTGGCCCTAATATTTATTAACTCAATTCTAAGGCGTTCGTCACCCACGGCTCCGATAACGGCCTCTACAGCATCACTGTTTTCAAGTTTGTCTTTCGTCAAGCGTCTTCATAGAAATCATGCCCGAGATAAGAACTCTGCGATATCCTTAGAAGAGTCGTAAATGTGCTCTCTAAATCTCAATATGTCACGCGTGTAACGGCTTTCAGGTTCGGAGGTGGTGGTGATGTTTTGACGCAAATATTCCCACGTAGAATTCATCACCAGCCGGTTACCGGCCAACATTTTAGCACGTCCCTTCAAAAGGCTAGTGACTTTCATTTGAATGTCATAATCACCGAGTTGATAGGTGTTTTTAGCCGAAGAAATGTGATTGCATACGAATAACTATAACACAGGGAGATAAGAAATTTACTTACACGCATTCGCCTGAACTCGGAATACGCTCATATTTGACACATTACCTTTGAGGGTGAGAGTATTGGAGTTAGCAGTAACAGTATTGTAGGATCGATAACGTATCACTATCGCTGTCGACTGGCTCTTATGGACATCTTTTTTATTGATCATCGTAGTACTGACTTCTGCTAATCTCGTAAACCGGTAAACTGTAACACTTGTCAGCACATTAGAACACAAATAGCTACTTACTCTTTTAATCGATAACACGTTAAAGTTTGACATTTTTTTGGTACATCGCTTAACATTTCGTACTTTAAAATGTACCCAAAGTAAATCATATTTCGCATGAACTATCAAATAATGACATTACTCGAGCAACTTAAATTTCCACTGTACTTTATGGTTAAATTGAAACATATTTGGGTTAATTAAAAAAAAATTAAGAAAGTACTTGCGGGTACTTTTGATATAAATCAAACCAAAAGATTTAAAGTTTGGCTTAAAACATTTCACTTTAAACTTTGATCTATATTTTAATGATAAGTCAACGTCGTTAATAGGAACAGCAACTTTCATTACGTTATGTAACATAAAAAAAAATCAAAGGTATCAGGTAACAGCGTATCATAGTCTTTCACAAACGTAACAACACTTACACTATTCGAAGATTATATGTGGGCGATAAGAAGAACTTTATCCCACTTCTGAGATATTGGGATAGCCTCAGAAGTGTTCCAGAAAATAAAATCCAGTAATATCTCCACAGCACTTTAATCACAAAATTCACCTGTTTCTTGTACAACGGCCACGCGATGATTGCCTATCGCAACGACTGTCCGATATGACATTTACTTCGATTATCAATACACTATCTTAAATTAATATAATAGTTATTAACGATTATTCACCCACAATTAGTTGATAATTAATAATACATTTAATTATTATCATTTAGATTAACAATGTAATATATTTCATTATAAATCAAAACTATTTACACTTTAACATCTGCCTACCTGTTGCTACTTATTACAATCAATACAGCATCTTTATATTAGATTTAGAGGTATAATAATTCTAGGATATATAGAATAATATTAATCAGTCGTACATTAAACTAATTAGGCTTACAATATTTTTGTTGAATATCATCACGGCCTATTCATATTCCACTTCTGGAACACATTTCTTACTATAGGCCAGACAACTTAGTGAGACATAGGCATTCGTTTGAGTTTTCGGTTTTTGTAATAATTCTGTTCGCGAAACTCAGCCCTTACTCCTCGTACTTTAAAACATCTGCAGATATAAACGGATTTAATAAAACGCCGTTAAGGCAGTTTCGCTACTAGCTCATCCTCAACTTTTTGGATAATTAATTCGTGAAAACGAATTAATTATTATTCTCAGCTATTAAATAAGTCTCAGGACAATTTATAGTTGATAAGTTGTGATCTGTGTATTTCATTGTTGTGTATAAGTAATAAATTGTAAACTAATTCTATTTGAAAAAATATCCCGCTGGGTTTCTTGCTGATTCTTCCCAGGACAGAGATTTCCTTCGAACCAGTGGTCATAGTACTTATATATTGAATAAAAATGATTCTATTTTATTCTAAATGCCTTTTTACGTAATAACCCTACATTACACATTATTAGTAACTACCTTCCCACATCAGAAGTGAGATTAAAGCTTTCCATAATAACCTTACAATTATAATTATCTTCCTACACAACATTAAATTTTAGTTCGCACATTTTCCGTGGGACTTCTTTCATAAACAGACTACAGATCTTCTACAGAACTTCATCTTTGAGTATTAAACCAAAAGAGACGGCATCGCAAGGCATACCCCTCGGTAAAAGAATCTAGAGTCCGACTCATAGGCGTTATATAAAACTAGTTGCTTCGCGTCGTACGCAATTAATTACGCAAGTGTTCGTGCAAGTCAATTCAGCTCCGACAAAGATGCCGAATCGCAGTGTATGTTCATGCAAAAAACAATCAAAATCGTCAAATCCACGAAAGAACAACGTGGCTTTTCATCTGTGAATACTTTTAACATAACACTTAATGTTAAAACTGGTATTTTCTGAATATTTTCTTAAAATACCAAGTGTTGCCAGCAGAGTTCATGAAGTGAAAAATAAGCGATTTTAAAATAAATATAATTTACTACACAAAATAAATGTATTAACAAAAATTTATATCATATCAACTAAATCAGTTTGTGGTCAATAATAATCATTACTATATACATTTTATAATAAATTATTACAAAAAGTAGTAAAACGCGCTTGTTAATAAAACACCATATGAGATGTGGCACGGTAAAAAGCCAAAAATTAATAATTTAAAAATATTTGGCTCAACTGCTTACGTGCACGACAAAACAATGAAAGGTAAATTTGATGAAAAATGATTTAAATCCATATTAGTAGGGTATAACCCAAATGGATATAAATTGTTTAATGTTGAAAATAATCATTTTTTATAGCCAGAGATGTTTTGTTTGACGAATTAGATTTACAAAACTTTAGACCAACACGTAGCAGTAATGACAATTATGAAATTCCCGCTAAAATTAATAAGCCTGACAATGATTCGGCAAAGTTAATGGACAACAAACACAATCATTACATAAAAGATGCATTAAAAACAGAAACGCAATCGAGTAATTTAAGGCGTAGTGAAAGAATTCGTTCGTCTACCTGTTAAGAATTATAAAGAAATGTGTAACATAGATTTATTCTAAACCTTAACAAATGCTCAGTCTATGATGCTCTATCTATGCGATATATATGGAAGTGCCAGAAGGTATTTCGGTTAAAGATAATTAAGTGCGTAAATTAAATAAAACTCTATATGGCTTAAAACAGTCATCAAGATGTTGGTTTGAACTTTTCGATCATACTCTTAAAGATATAGGTTTAAGAATTCCGGAGTTGACCCGTGTTTATATTTATTAAATAATAATTCTATTGATGAAAATATGTATATTGTTCTGTATGTAGATGATTAACATTAAGGTTTTATAAAAATTATTTAATACAAAAATTTAAAATGACTGATCTAAATGAAATAAAAATGTTTCTAGGAATAAGAATTGAAAGAAATGAGCATACAATAACTTTAGATCCATACTTATATAATATTATAAATGCGAAAGTGTGTTTGTTTGTTTGTTTGTCCCTCTTTCACGTCGCAACAGAGCGTCGGCATGTCATGATTTTTTGTATGGAGATAGTTCTGTGGCTGTAGAGTGACATAGGTTACTTTTTTCCGCGGAAAAACATCTCATTCCCGTGGGAAAATAGAATATGTTGCAAAAGTTTGTCCTTCTTTCACGTCGCAACAGAGCGTCGGCATGGCATGATTTTTTGTATGGAGATAGTTCGGTGGCTGTAGAGTGACATAGGCTACTTTTTTCCGCGGAAAAACATCTCATTCCCGTTCCCGTGGGAAATATTCTATTTTCCCACAGGAATGAGATATTTTTCTGCGGAAAAAAGTAGCCTATGTCACTCTACAGCCTCATTCCAGTGGGAAAATAGAATATGTTGCAAAAGTTTGTCCTTCTGTCACGTCGTTACAGAGCGTCGGCATGTCATCAATTTTGGTATGGGGATAGTTCGGTGGCTGTAGGGTGACATAGGCTACTTTTTTCCGCGGAAAAACATCTCATTCCTGTGGGAAAATCGAATATGTTGCACAAGTTTGTCCTTCTTTCACGTCGCAACAGAGCGTCGGCATGGCGTGATTTTTTGTATGGGGATAGTGCGGTGGCTGTAGAGTGACATATGTTACTTTCTTCCGCGGAAAAACATCTCATTCCCGTGGGAAAATAGAATATGTTGCAAAAGTTTGTCCTTCTGTCACGTCGTTACAGAGCGTCGGCATGTCATGAATTTTGGTATGGGGATAGTTCGGTGGCTGTAGAGTGACATAGGCTACTTTTTTCCGCGGAAAAATTTTTCATTCCCGTTCTCGTGGGAAATATTAAGCTATTGCATAGCTTCTATCGCGGGCCTTGAGTGCGGGAAAATCCAGAAATTTCGTAACGAAAAAACCTCACGCTCTCCGACGGGCACGGAGGTGTGGCTTGAAGGCCGTGCATTGTCTAACGATGGTCTAACGTCGTTTCTTTTCCTCAGTCTTTGACACGGTGTTTGTGTATAAAGTGTTTTGAAATTTTGAATATGAATGAACAAAGTGCATTTATTATTAAGGCTGCTCTCTCGCAAAAAGCTTGAAAAAAGCGTGCAGATGAACCAACTTTTCGTCGACACTTACAGAGAAATTACATATGAAAAAAATAGCTAGTAATCTACATGAACTGATACGTAATTTGGTTTAGCCATAATTTTTCTATCGGTGTCACATAATAAATAAAAAAATACCCAAATCACCTCCAAATCGTTGAGATGAAACCACTTTACTCCTTCATTGTTTATCAAAGGAATATAAAAAAAATATCTACTGCTTTGCAATACAAAATAAAATAATTTGGTTTGGTTACTTTTTAGAAATATGTATTATTTTTATGATAATAAATTAAAAATGCGTCCCGATTAAATACTGCGTCTATATCACCCCCCGCATTCGTCCACGAATTCAGTGCGGGGCGCATCGTGTTGCTAGGTGGACGTACGCCGCGTTGCGAGAGCTCAGCACTACGAAATAAAATCGTAAAATATTACTGCAAAAATTTAATTTTGTTAATAGTGGAGTAGGTTTTTTCTGATTCTTGTTTAATAGTAGTGTTTTATAGTTATATTAATTGTACAGTTTTATTAATGTTTAAGTTTAGTTTGTAAAACATGGGGAATAAGCAGAAACGATTGAAGAGAGGTCTAAAAAAATATTACAAACAAAAGGGTATACATTTATCAAGATAAGTTTTAAGTTTTATCTACATATTTCATAATATTAGACAGGTGCTGTTTATAAAATACCTATATTACTGTGATTTCGCCACTCTGTGACGAGACAAAGCGCGGCAAACGCAAGTGGCGGCAAGGCGCGGGCCGCGTCGTCGCATGCTGGTAGCGCATGTCTGAGAAATTAAAAAATATATACTTTCGAAGAAATGTGAAGTTCGTCAACACGCATTGAGGCAGCGTGGCGGACATTTCCTTGCCTTAAAACCCTCTCAGAAATTAGAGGAGGCCTGTGCCCAGCAGTGGGACGTATATAGGCTGTAACTTTACTTTTTTTTACTTTTATAAATATGTTATTTTACCGACGAAAATTTTAAAGAAAAATAAAAAATAAGCAACCGACAACCTCCTAGGTCCCTAGGTGACTTGCGAGATGTCAGTGTAACAAAACAAAACGGCCCAGAAAAACAGACTTTCCAACTGATAGCTAAATCAGCACGCAACAATTTCATTGGTGCCAGTGGGGATCGAACCCGGGTTGCTCCCGTACTGTGATACCTATAACCAGCGCTAACCATGTGAGCTACCACGGCTCTCAACGACATCGTTCCGTTCGTGTACAGCGCTGAAGATAGCAGAGTAAAAAATTAGAGATTGTGGTGTTTGAAATTTGTCATCTGTGAGAGTGAATTTTATCTGTGTACTCTGTAATAAATAACTATATAGAAAAAAAATCTGAAAATGATATTTCGCCATTTTTGTTTGTGTACTGGTTAGGAACTCGATCAAAAATTTGATAATTTTTCTGTTTTTATACGTTATTTCTAATGTTATTTTACATCAAATTAATTGTGAAGATATTTTCTTTAGGAAATATGTTTCATTACGACGATTCAAAAACGTTTACATATAATAATTTACCTCGAAATTCACTATACGCGATTATCGTTTATTGATTATATTATGTTGTTTAAAAAGTATTCCTATCAGCTTTGTGTTAAATGGATGCTAAATATAAAAGAATGCTTCAATATTGATAGCAATTTATAAACGAAATATCTGTTGAGATCTGTCTAGAAATTATTAATACTTATTTTTATTTATTTATTAAAATAATAAATAAATAAAAATAAGTATACATTTATCTATATTGAGTACTAGTTTTTCCCCGCGATCTCGCCCGCGTGGAATATGGATTTCATGGGTTTTAATTTTTTTGTGCGGAACCCTAATTCTTTTTCTAAAACAAAAGTAGTTCAAGTTATTCCTTATATCATCAGCTATCTGCCAGTGAAAGTCCCGTCAAAATAGATCCAGCTGTTTCGGAGATTAGCTGGAACAAACAGACAGACAGACAGACCGACAGACAGACCGACAGACAGACAAAAATAGTACTTTCATATGCATTTAATAAAAAGCTGTTATTTTAACATTACAAACAGACACTTCAATTTTATTTATTTGTAGATATAGATATAAGATATTATTCATTTGGTGTCATTTTAAAGGGAATATCATGTACTATTATAATAATAAAATAATTGTCTCCAGTAAATATTATACTTTTCTTGTAAAACTCGAAATAAGTATAACAAATAAATACGATTTATTTTTATATTCCCATATGCTTTATTTTCATCCTTTATTTTTTATTTGACCAATTTTCTTTTAACAAAATTAAATTCTGAATTCGTTGAGCTTTTTGAGAATATTTTTATTTGAATGTTAGGTAGGTACCTATTTAGTTTTTCGGTAATAATCCTTTTTGTTGCGACAGTCTCGTGCGGTCGTAAAAAAAGTTACTGCGCGGACAGGTGGGACGAGAATCACTTGCGCGGCGTGGACGGTGGATAGGTAGTCTACCTACTGTTATTACCTAGATACCCACAACCTATACAACAAAATTTGGCAAACTGTCGCTGCGTCGTGGAAACTAAAATCTAAACTGCCTACCTACCTGCCTAAGTACGTCGGTACTAAGGAAACAGTCTTGACGGGTCACTTTTCTTGATAAAAACATGTGTTTACATCTAGTGATATTGTGTGTATATAAAACAAAGTAAGAAGACAGGTAAGTATTTATGAACACAATTTATAGGTAGGCAGAACTAATTACAATTATTATCTAAATATTATAAATGCGAAAGTTTGGATGGATAGATGTATGTTACTCAATCACAGCTGAAGGGATCTGGATGATATTTAGCTCAGAGATAGGTTATACCTGGTCTGGAATAACACATTTGATACCGTTTATTCAGGTATTTCGTTCCTGTGGGATAATTTTTGAGTTCACGCGTTTGAAGCCGCTGGCAACAGCTAGTACGGATATAAACTGCGATGACTGTTCCAGTTCATGCTTCGGCGTCGTGAACTCTTGAGTGATCGCTGCATGACCACCCGGGGAAAACAAAACATAATAAAATAAGCAATCTATATTAGGTATCTATAGAGCCATAGAGGTATAGTATAAAGCGATAACGCAGCACCTAATAATTTAGTACGAGTTTGTAGGTAGGTACTGCTGATTTCTCAGCAAGCGTCGAGCGGCACAGAATAGGGTGGTATGTATGTGTGCATCGTGTTCGTGTAACTTCGTTTTTGTTCTAACGGTTCGGAACGCCGTACGAACAAGACGTGCGTTCTAACTGCTCTTCACTGATACTATCTCTGTCGGGCACGATGCCAGGTGAGACAACGTGCTTTTTGGCCGCGCCCACCAATGAGTTCGAGCCCGCGACTTGTGCCACCTTAATGAAGAAAGTCACGAAAAAATAGTGAAAGAAAATGAGTGAGTACTCTATATACCTACCTACATTTTATTATTATCACAAATGCAGTACTAATTTTGAATTGAAAATATAATACTGCTATAAAGATAACCTAAATTTTTGATATTAAAATGAGCGATATTAAAAGTAGCCCTCTTTATATACACACAAACACACACACGCCTATAGTTTAAATTCTCAATTTAGATTCTCAATATGTATATATATACTCGATTAACCGGACTAATTGTTGCCGTTAGGGATTCGGATAATCGAAAATCCGGATGATCGAATGTATGAAGAAAAGCGGGTTTTGTGCATTTGTAGTACATATGTACATACATAATGTTATGTGTTTATTAAAAACAACAATTTCAACGAAAATCAATGTTTATTAAGAAATTATTATTTTTTAATAAACATTGATTAAATTCCATGAAGAGATATAAATCTATATAACCATCCGTTACTTGCGACAAACGAGCCGCCGTCACCTAATTTTTTATTTAACTGTAATGCTTTTTCACAAAGCAAAGGGCCAGATATCATTTGCCCAGTTGATCGTTTTTGTAAAAACCAACAATACAAAGCGTCTTCTAATTGCCAATTTACTCGCGGACATAGGTCCTTATGTCCGGGACGGGGGTTTGTTAGCGCCTTATAGTAGATCGTCTTATCTCAAGCGGTGTGAAGCGACGATTAGTGAGGTGCGGGAGGGAGAGGCTAGCTGCATTTGTGCGCGCGGTCGGTCACCCCTGTTGGCATCGAGCCGAGCTAGGGAGCAGACGGCGGGGCCGGGCTGCACCCGGCCCGCCGCTTGGACGCGCTCCTAGCTAGGCACGCGGCGCCTGCGCCGATGACGTTCTCCGGTCGCATTATAGGGGTCGCGAGAGTTTTTGTGCGAAGCCGGGTTGTTCATATATTGAAATTCTCCTTGTTTTGTCTTAGACTTATGTAATAGAGCGTGCCATTTGAATTTAAAGACAATTAATTGGACAGTAAATAATAAGTGACAAATCTTGCCGTGGAGCGTGGAACTGAGTAGTTGCGCGTCTTGTTAATATAATTGCCGTACGGCCGCCCTGACGTATGTACTGCGCGAACCTGAGTTTTTTGCGACGCGGTCCGGTGATACAGTATTTTTCACAAATAGTGAGTTCGTTATAACGCGGGTTCGGTTAAATCTGGTTGAATTTGATCGGATTAACCTAATGACAATTGACTTAACTATAATTAATGAGTGATAAACGAGCGTAATTTCCTAGACTCTGAAGTTTCTGTGACGGCTTGCCCCTTCGATGGATCCCATACTGGAATAGAGGTGAAGCCTTGGGATCTGCTGTTCGACAACCAGCGGGAAGTCAGGTTACATAATATAACACGTACTGAGCATAACACTATCACACACATATACTTACACCTGAATCTTAGTAGGTTTGACTCTACGTCGACGAAATAGGTAAGTCTTGTTAAGCTATTGCATAGCTTCTATCGCGGGCCTTGAGCGCGGGGACCGAATCCAGAAATTCCATTACGAAAAAAACCTCACGCTCCCCACTCCGACGGGCACGGAGGTATGGCGTTGAAAGCCGTGCATCGTCTAACGTCGTTTTAGTTCGGCAGACTTCGGCACGGTGTTTGTGTGCGTGCGACTAGACGTATGCGTGTACACTAGCTGCTAACTCAATGATAAAAATTCCTGAATAACCTACATGTATTGTAAGATATTAAAAATATTTTAAACAATATTAACTTCTCATTTATTCAATAAGAGAAAAAAAATTGTTTTCTTATCGGTCACCACTCTCAAAAAGTGTAACTTGATTTAATATCAAAGACTTAACTGCATAAATAAAGTAAATAGATAATTATAATTGCATAAGTTGATAAAAAATGCTATGCAATAGCTTTACCGCGGCAGTCATTGAGTGCCACACGTATTTTTCTATTTTCCCACAGGAATGAGATGTTTTTCTGCGGAAAAAAGTAGCCTATGTCACTCTACAGCCTCATTCCCGTGGGAAAATAGAATATGTTGCAAAAGTTTGTCCTTCTTTCACGTCGCAACAGAGCGTCGGCATGTCATGAATTTTGGTATGGGGATAGTTCGGTGGCTGTAGAGTGACATAGGTTACTTTTTTCTGCGGAAAAACATCTCATTCCCGTGGGAAAATAGAATATGTTGCAAAAGTTTGTCCTTCTGTCACGTCGTTACAGAGCGTCGGCATGTCATGAATTTTGGTATGGGGATAGTTCGGTGGCTGTAGAGTGACATAGGCTACTTTTTTCCGCGGAAAATTATCTCATTCCCGTTCTCGTGGGAAATGTTCTATTTTCCCACAGGAATGAGATATTTTTCCGCGGAAAAACGTCTCAATTCCTGTGGGAAAATAGAATATGGTGCAAAAGTGTGTCCTTCTTTCACGTCGCAACAGAGCGTCGGTATGGCATGAATTTTGGTATGGGGATAGTTCGGTGGCTGTAGAGTGACATAGGCTACTTTTTTCCGCGGAAAAACATCTCATTCCCGTTCCCGTGGGAAATATTCTATTTTCCCACAGGAATGAGATATTTTTCTGCGAAAAAAAGTAGCTTATGTCACTCTACAGCCTCATTCCCGTGGGAAAATAGAATATGCTGCAAAAGTTTGTCCTTTCACGTCGCTGTTGCGACGTGTGTCAACTTGTGCAACAAGGACAAACTTGTGCAACATATTCTATTTTCCCACAGGAATGAGATATTTTTCTGCGGAAAAAAGTAGCCTATGTCACTCTACAGCCTCATTCCAGTGGGAAAATAGAATATGTTGCAAAAGTTTGTCCTTCTTTCACGTCGCTGTTGCGACGTGTGTCAACTTGTGCAACAAGGACAAACTTGTGCAACATATTCGATTTTCTCACAGGAATGAGATGTTTTTCTGCGGAAAATAGTAGCCTATGTCACTCTACAGCCTCATTCCCGTGGGAAAATAGAATATGTTGCAAAAGTTTATCCTTCTTTCACGTCGCTGTTGCGACGTGTGTCAACTTGTGCAACAAGGACAAACTTGTGCAACATATTCTATTTTCCCACAGGAATGAGATATTTTTCTGCGGAAAAAAGTAGCCTATGTCACTCTACAGCCTCATCAGTACAGTACAGTCGCAACAGCGACGTGAAAGGGCGTCGGCATGTCATGAATTTTGGTATGGGGATAGTACGGTGGCTGTAGAGTGACATAGGCTACTTTTTCCGCGGTAAAACATCTCATTCCCGTGGGAAAATCGAATATGTTGCACAAGTTTGTCCTTCTTTCACGTCGCAACAGAGCGTCGGCATGGCATAATTTTTTGTATGGGGATATTTCGGTGGCTGTAGAGTGACATAGGCTACTTTTCAGCGGAAAAACATATCATTCCCGTGGGAAAATCGAATATGTTGCAAAATTAAATTTAGCTAACAAGACGGACGACGGTACGATGGACGAACACAGAAGGTCGGAATATCTGAATTATTATGTCTTTTTACCAAAATTAAGATAAAAAATGTATGTATCTGTATTTTTCCACGCAGGACCGGGAAGAGAGCGATAAAAAACATAAAATTTACCAGCTGATTTTCTTCAAACGTTTTGGTGCATTGTAATTCACAGAATAAGCGATAACCTCGCAGACGATATTAAGTAATCCGTTGATGCTCTGCCTACCCCGCAAGGGTTACAGGCGTGATTATAAGTATGGATTAGAAATACTATCACCACCTGTCACGCTTTCACCCTTAACTATTACTTAACTGTGGTAGAAACAGTTCTTAGTAAGCCTTATTAATAAGCCTTAGTAATATTTATTGAACGGTAATGAATACAGTTCTTACATGTGGTTATGAATGAATTGGTATTACAATAAGAAAATTTGTGCAAAATTATAATAATAATATTATTGTGTTTTGAATTGGTTTTGTTATTTTAACAGAACATAACATAAACACTCACGCCTGTCACCCAGAGGGGTAGGCAGAAACTACAGACTTCCATTTGGCACGATCCTGACACACCTCTCTCACCTCCTTCACATCCATACACCTACGCATACATGCTCGTCGGTTAAGGGTACTCCTAATTTGGCCCGTTTTCAATAAATCGCCAATTTGGTCGATAAATTTTCGCCTAGGACGTCTCTTTCCGACTCTGCCATTCACTTCTGCAACATAAATTTTCTTTGTCACTCTTTCCTCATGCATTCTTTCCACATGACCAAACCACCGAAGCATTCCTTTCTTAATCCTGGTCACAACATCATCTTGCAAACCACACTCTTCTCTTATTACACAATTTCTCACCCTGTCATTCAGATTCAGCCCTAACATACTCCTTAACGACCTCGTGCTTCTTCTGCCACACCCAACTTTCACTACCATACGTTAAAGTAGGGAGCAACACAGCATTTTGAATTGCCATACTTGCCTTTTTCAACACATTTTGACTCTTCACAATAGAGTGCAGGGCCCCATTTACTCTATTTCCCGCATTCACTCGTCGTTCTATATCCATATCCTTATCATATCTCCCATCCCTGCTAAATATGCAGCCCAAATATTCTTCTTCTATTCTTATTTCACAAATCGTTTTACTTTCTTCTCTTTCAAAAACCATAACCTTCGTCTTACTTGCGTTTACTTTCATACCCCTTTCTTTTAATGATCTGTTCATTAATGTAACCATTATTTGCAACTCGGCCACCGACGACGCAAGAATATGTTATATGTTGTTTTGATTTTAAAAAATATTTAAAAGGAATATTTATTAATTTTAGATATTTTGGATTTACTTTTAAAAAAATATTTCAAAGGAAATTTAAGTCCGTTTAGGTATTTTAACGTTTTTTTTTGTAAATAGATTTTTTGTTACTTCATAATTCCTCGCAAACGTAAGTCCAGCCTTTCAAGAGTATCTTCTCAAAGACAAGCGAAAAGATTAGCTCGATCGCTAAAATCTTTAGAAGATGCTGAACTGAGAAGGCAAGAACAAGCAGAGCGTCAGGCTGCTTTTAGAGCATCTGAGATACCTTCTCAACGTCAGCAAACGCGTCTTGAACAGAGAGAGCTTCAGGCTGCTTTAAGAGCTTCCGAAACACCTTCTCAAAGTCAGGAAAGGCGTCTTGAACAGGCAGAGCGTCAAGCTACTTTAAGAGCTTCTGAAACACCTTCTCAATGTCAGCGAAGGCGTCTTGAACAGGCAGAGCGTCAACCTACTTTAAGAGCTAATGAAACACCGGTTCAAAGTCAGCAAAGGCGTCTTGAACAAGCAGAGCGTCAAGCTACTTTAAGAGTTACTGAAACACCTGATCAAAGTCAGCAAAGGCGTCTTGAACAGGCAGAGCGTCAATCTACTTTAAGAGCTACTGAAACACCTGCTCAAAGTCAGCAAAGGCTATTCGAACAAGCGGAACGTCAGGCCGCCTTAAGAGCCGCGGAAACACCTGATGAAACTCAACACAGACTCATTGAGCAAGCTGAACGTCAATCTACTATAAGGGCATCTGAAACACCAGAACAGACACAGGTGCGAAGAGATGCAAATGCACAGCTCCAAGCTGAACGTCGACAAAATTTTCAAAGAAACAATTGGTCGGTTTTTAATGACGCAGCATTCAATTAAGATCCGTTGATTGGTTATAAAAATCACAGGTTAGTTGTTATGGGACTGATGGACAAGGCGTGTCGATTTTACAGCGCTTTAAAATGGAATGATGAGACCGCAGGCATGTGTTGGCAAAGTGTCTCTTTCGTTACTAGGGGAAACCAGAAGAACATTTGAAAACTCTCTTTTTATACGATGCTAATGAGTCACGGCGCTTTTTTAACATGATCCGGAAATATAACTCATGCTTTCAAATGACGTCCTTCGGAGTTGACCGGGAAATAATAATGCCGAGATTTTCGCCTACATTTACGGTGCAAGGGCAAATATATCATAGAATAGGTTCACTTTTTCCAGCTAAAACGAACAGCATAAATTTTTACAAGTATATTTTATGGGTGACGAAGAAATTGAGGTAGATCGTCGCTGCCAATTTATCCAGGGAGTTGAGAGAGAGTAGTTAGTTAGTACCAGTTCTGGCTCACTGAGTCAGAAGTGGTACAAGTACGACGTTCGTCGACTCACGATCCTAAAAAAAAAGGTTTTGGCATGCTCTGATCACGAATCTGCGGTCCGTTTTTGCGTAGGATGCACGGTTCCGGAGATGTGCAGATCAATTACATCAATAAAATACATTACCTAATTTTGTTTCAATTTCTATTTAGGAAATACAAAATCTTATTACTTATTATCTATAAAATAGGAGCGAAACATGTCATCCACTAAAATATAGCAAATACATTAAGCAATATTCGCCAAATGAATCAAAATATTGACCGACGTCATTTGTATAGATACATAAAGCTACCCAATGTGACCCTGGTTTGTCATCTGTATCTAAATTGTATATTATATACGTTGGCACGTGGGTGTACATGGGTAGTCTATTGGCAGCATAAACATTATTTTCTAGACTGGGGTGAATCTTTTTCATATGTTGTTGTACATCTAGTGTATCCATGATATTACTACTATTAGTAGATTATTACAGTACAATCTACTCAATGACTAACATAGGAATGATCAATTATAGTGATTTCTAAATATTAAATTGCATTATTTTGTATTATACAAAACGTATTTGAGTCATCAATACACTGAACACGACGCGACACGAAGTAATGTTGAGATAAGCAACAAAATCTGAGATAAGCTTGTTGACGCATAAAGTTACTATCAATTCCACTGCAGAAATTCTTTAGATTAGAATTATTACTTACTGGTACTATATAAGACCAAGCAAGTGCAGTCATGGAGTTAGTGTATGGTCGTTTGACCGCAGTGGATCTATCAATACTACATTTGTGTTACTTCAACGCATCAAAGGCCATGGATGTAAGTGTTTATTCTATTGACAAACTTACTTTTCTTTCTGTTATTTTCTTACGTGTGTATGATTTAGTGTTAACAAATTATATTTAAATATTGTGTGTGTGTGTATATGATTAAGCCGTGGTAGCTCAGATGGTTAGCGCATGCTGTAAATTTCACAGTACCCGGGTTCGATCCCCGCCGGCACCAATTAAATTGCTAATTGCAATTTTAAGTGTTTATTCTATTGACAAACTTACTTTTCTTTCTGTTATTTTCTTACGTGTGTATGATTTAGTGTTAACAAATTATATTTAAATATTGTGTGTGTACCGCATCTACGAATACTACAGTAGTTAAAAAATACTTTTTTAACAATGACGGTCATTAGTTGATCATTAGTGAATGTGATTCTGTTTACTTAAATTACAGGAAGACAAGAGCAGAAGGAAGAAATGGGATGATGGGAAGTAATGAAGCATTGTTATGTGAAGTTTGTTGGAACAAACATATTTTTAGTCACGTGGAAATTCTTCAAAACTGTATCGCTCTTAGTACTATCACTATTGTAATCTCGTCAAAAAATAGAACCGTGGATGACTATTGGTTTATTGCGCTGTATTCACAACCGAAACACCATGCAACGGAGACTGAGGCTTGACCCTTTCAATGAGGTACTAAAAGTTACCTACAAAAGGTACCGCAATTACTGCAACTGCATCATCAAAAAACAAAAACGAAAATATGACAGAGACGAACTTGCCAAAGCACATAAAAATCCTAAAAAAACGTGGGAGATCATTAACAACATTACACAGCGAAAACCTAAAAAAACAAATAACTTGGAACTCCTAGAGCTATCTAATACTCCCCAGAACTCTACTAACAAAGTGAATAACTTTTTCTCTAACATAGGAAAAGTTCTTGCGGACAATATCTCACCACCTCCGTCTTCTACAGTAACTAATAACGATCCTAGCTCATCTTTATCTGCCTGTACATCGGCCTCTTCTTTTGCCCTACTCGACACAGACTTTTGTGAAGTTCATGATACACTAATGAGCTTAAAACCAGATAGTGCTCCAGGTTGGGACCACATTCCAGTTAAATTCCTTAAAGCTGCACACGAACAAATTGTGCCAATCCTAACTTATTTAACAAACCTTTGCTTTGAGCAGGGACTTTTCCCGGATGCTTTAAAAGTAGCCCTAATAACGCCTGTGTACAAGTGTGGAGACAGGTCAAACCCGTCAAACTATAGGCCAATTTCAGTTCTGCCATCCATCTCAAAAATTCTAGAAAGACTCTTAAATTCACGTTTAATTAAATACCTTTCTAAGTATAACATTCTGTCACCTTCTCAGTTTGGGTTTAGGCAGGGAAGGTCTACTGAGGATGCGGTCCTGTCTTTAACATCTACTATAGTTGACAAAGTGGATAAAGGTAGCAAATGTCTGGCAGTTTTCCTCGACCTCAAAAAGGCCTTTGACACAGTATCTGTCCCCATACTTCTAGACAGGCTTGAAAACATAGGCATAAGGGGAACCCCCTCTCGATCTGTTCAAATCCTACCTAAGCAGTCGCAAACAAACAGTCAAAATAGGGGGAGTTTACTAGCTCAGAAGAAACAATTTCATACGGTGTCGGGCAGGGAAGTGTCCTTGGTCCGACATTGTTTCTTATATATATTAATAACCTATGCAATATGACTATTGACAGCGGTCACATTTTCTCATACGCGGATGATACTGCCATAGTCTTTGCTGATAACACTTGGACAAAAGTTAAAAGGTCAGCCGAAATCGGCCTGTCTAAGATTGCAGTTTGGCTTAAGCGTAACCTCCTCACACTAAATGCCTCCAAGTCCAATTACGTATGCTTCACCAAGTATACACACACTCAACCACCACTCGAATTCCAAATAAAGATCCACTCCTGTGCTAACCCCCCAATTCCTGACTGCTCTTGTACAAAAATTGACAGGTTACAGTATACTAAGTACCTTGGTATCATGATTGACCAACGCCTGTCCTGGCATATGCATACTGAACTGATCATGAATAGGATTAGGAAATTAATATGGACTTTTAAAACATTGCGACACGTTGCCTCAAAGAATCTTTTGCATAAAGTCTACGTATCATTAGTCCAATCTATCCTTACATACTGTGTGCCATGCTGGGGTGGAACAACAAAAATTAAATTTTTAGAACTTGAGAGGGCGCAGCGATCTCTGCTTAAAGTTATGTTTTTTAAACCCTACAGATTTTCAACCCAAAGCCTTTACCTAACCTCTAACCTACTGTCTGTAAGAAAACTTTACCTACTCCACCTTATTCTGAGTAAACATAAATCCCTCCCGTTTGACCCCAAAAAGCCGATTATGAGTAGCAGAAGAAGCTACTTGGTCGCTCCAACTGTCCCAGTTAGATCTGTTTTTGCCAAGCGGCAGTATGAAAGGCAATCTTCCCACTTATACAACCTATTGAATAAAGAGCTAAACATCTATCCTCTAAAACTCCGTGACTGTAAACTAGCTGTGACTAATTGGCTTAAGACTAAAACCTACGATAACATTGAGGTTATGGTATCATCGTTACCATAATCTGTTTATTAATCAACTGGACCACAGTAACGTAATCGTTGTGGATGAAGCTTTGCTTGGCTTCTTCCGATCCCAAGACATTTTCATAGGGCTAACCTAAACCTCAACGTCAACAATATTAACCCATAAACACAAGAACGAACGAACAAACACACACATACACACACACACACACACACACACACACACACACACACACACACGAGCGCGCGCGTGTGCGCGTCCACTCAAAACCCCACTCGCTTACATCACACAAGTGCGCTCCTTTATCCATTTTGTATTTGTACTTTCTTTTCTTTTATTTTGTTTCCAATTATATACACTGTATAATGTTAAGTGGAAGAGCGGAGTCACCTAACACAAGCATCTCTTTGCTTAAAAGGTGATCTCCAAACCCTGTATCTTAAAGTTTTATGTAATTGAAATAAACATTTTTATTTTTTTTATTTTTTTTAAATACTTTTAACATTTTGGTTCAAAATCACACAAAATCTAAAAAATATTAGATACATCATCGACATGGACGGATTTTACATTACATATCCTCATAAAATTTTCAATGTAGAGAAATGGCTATTCTAGACGTAAAACTATCTAATAAAAATGATGCGTTTATCGATCATTATTTGTTTCGGTCAAGTTATTCTTTCAATTATTTGTCACCAAAAGACAAAAAAAACTGTTCGTTATTGTGAAACACACGTGCACGGCATTCCATATTTTGATGTGACCGAAGAATTAAAATGTGCCTACAAACAAGAGAACATCATCCCCATATTAAATTGGTATATTAGAAATTTGTGCAAAGACGAAGTGATCGCATACAAAGGTGGTTCAACAGAAAAACAATTTTTAAAAATGTTGACGACGAATGATAGAATTTTTAATATTGAAGAATACAAATGTCCAAAATACAATGATTTGGTAAATGTCATACATTTAAACAAACGTTATGATTATTACAATCATATATTTGCAAAAAATAATCACAAAATTTTACATTGTTCTTGTGACGAAGTGTGGGTTTTTTACAAGTGGTTATTGCTTGAAAATAAAATTTCCAATTAATCATAAATTTTGTTTGATTTCCCAAAAACATTAGTTATAGTACACAATATATATTAATTTTTTACACCAACACTTTCATTTTTTATTTCACCCCTTAGAACTTTAGACGTGTGTAATGTTTCACTTAACATCCGTTCACTGCTATTGTGGCAGGACCAAGTGGATGTGGGAAGTCAAATTTTGTAACAAATTTCATAAAATCAGTTACAGAAATATGTAATTGTGATTTTAATCAGATCACATGGTGCTTTGATGAAATGAAACCTTTATATAATTTACCAAATGTTAACTATCATCAAGGAATTCCAAATCTTAATATGGATGATCTAATGAGAGAGTCCTATGTAACTTTAAACTCGAACAGTGTTTTGTTTATTAGATTAAATGGAAGATTCATAAAGAAATAAAATATAATATATCGCATACAATTTGTTTTATTTAATTTTATAACGATTTACATAGTTACATACACACAAAATGCATTACACATAACTCATAAAATCTAACACACAACACATAATATTAACTACTATAGTCTACAGTAACATTTCTGTTTTTATCTATCTCAATAATATTATCAAACTCAGCATAAACTATACAGTTAATTGTTTGTATTAGTGAGGATTCAAATCGTACTTCTAATCTTACACTACCATGCTTTATGAGATTCCAATGAGCTGATGAGTTGGCTGATAAATCAGGAGTTAAGTCAAATGCTAATAGACAGTAACCTTTGGCATACTGTTCACAAGAGATTCCATTTCCTTCATTAATAAAGTGAATATCAGTTCCCGAGAATAGAGTATTATATGCTGATGTAAATATACTATTATTAAAAGATGGTTACAAAGCTTTTGAAGGTATTTGTTGACCATCAATATATAAGCTGAAGGAATTAATACCATAGTTTTCAAAGTTAAATGGATTTTTAGTAAGGGAACCATTAAATGCAGAATTGTTCACAAATCCAATTATACATCTTTTGGGTACCTGTCCTAAAAATATATTATCAAGAGTTTTTCCTTGAACACCCGATGGAATTGTTAAAACTTTTACTTCAGCTCGAGTAATAGGATATTTAGCAGTGGTAGAAGCTAAAATTTTTGATGTGCGAGTAATACACTTGGATTAACTCGTGCTCGTCAAACAATAAGAGTTGCGTCCGTAATGCAAATTTTAAACTTTACATCGTTTGACCCAGCAATTAAATTAAAACTCTATCTTGATCGAACCAATTTAACACTCATTTCAACACCATTAATTAAAAATTTATCTTGGTTGAAAATGTCACCGTGAAGATGACCAATCATTTCTATTTCCTTACTTTCATTAATCAATTCCTGTCTTTTAACAAATCCTATGTTTTTACCATCCGTAGAATCCATTTTTCCTGCTATTCTTTGGTATCATCATACCAAAGACTACAAGAAAGATGAGATTGTTTAGCAGCAGGAGCATAGTTTAAAAGGGTTTCCATGTATGCTCGATATGCATAGGTATTATTAGGTGGTGATACAAGTTTTTGGTTTAAATAAACATCAAGTTGACCAAAAAAGTGAATGCAGCCAATTATTTACAGGGGCTACTATTGTAGTAGATTTCAAGTTAGTTGAATCTTGATTTAATACTTTTGCCTTTATGTGGAGTAATGTCTGAGACAAATCTATGTAGTCATCGCCTGTCCCAGGAACTTGAAACTCGATAGGTCCATCATCACCAAGAGATGAAATTGGTTTATAATGTAACCACAATCCATTTTCAATGCTAGTTTGTGTAGGCGGTAGTGCAAAGAAATCCAATTCTGACTTAACGCACTCGCAAGAATGATTATGAAGGAAAGACATATTTAATTTGAAAATATATCTTTGATATTTTTTGGTTTGTGACCAAGTTTTTTCGCAGCTTGCACTTTAGCAGTTAATGGAGGAATGAACGAGGTCAATCGTTTTCTTTTAGTTTTATACCCAGATCCTGTCATGTTAAATTGATCAATTTTCTCATCAGCCTTTCGTTTTAAATATGTACTAACTTGCTTTAGACGATCTTTTATTGAGGCTTCCATAGGACGCGCTTGAACCATATCCCATAAAAGTCCTACTCTAGCGCTTAATGCCTCCTTACCAATCACTCGAGCACCACTTGAAAGTAAAGGTAAAACTGATCTAAATAACCCCCCCTAAGAAGCTCCCAATACCGTGACCGCGTTGGTATGGTGCACCCTTATAAATTACTCCAACTCCTGACCAGTGTGTATAATAATTTTATATGGACATTTATGATGATCACGAAGAGAATTCATTATTATAATTTTCGGAAATGTAGTTTAATACACACGGTTCCAAACTGGAATGGTATTTTTTGTCCTATGCTCGATCTTATAACTATTTCCAGCGTATTGAACTCTCTTCGCATAACAGGTAAGTAGTTAGGTTGAGAGAAAACGTGCATTTTATTTGCACCATAAATGTATTTTGTAGGATCTAATGAAATGACTCTTAGTAAAGGAGTCGTAACATCATCCACAATCTGAGGATCGATAATGTCGCAATATAGAAATAGTTGAGATGGTAACCCTAAGTGTAAATTAGCAGGACACTTTCCAAAATTTCTCTCTAGGAGATTTTTATTTGGTTCATAACCTAGTTGTAAACTTAATTTGGGTGATAATGTTATGGATGTTATATTTTTATCCAAAACAGAAATAGACACAAATTTTGTTATTTCATCATAGCGAAATTTCAAGTTCTCTCCGATACCATTTAACACTCTTAAAATATGCTCGACGTTATCATAGTTGGTAGCTGGAATATGTTTTTTGTAGTACACTATGGATAGTTTACCTTCATTAGGCATTAACATAGATTTTGTAATGTATGTAACATTTTCATGATCTTTAACAGTAAACATGGTACATGGATATTGAAACTCGACTACTCCAACCGACCATTCGCCTTCTAATTTAATAGCTTTTGATAATTTCGTTGAAAAATTTGTGATCTTGTTATCAGGAAAGTATTCCATTGAACTATTGCTGAGAAAAGTTAAATAAAAACTTTCTTTATTCATATTTCTTTTAAACTAGAAGCTAAAATCCAACTGTTAATGTATTTATCTGGATAACCTTTCCACTTCACTAATACTTCTTTTCTGTTACCTGAATAACGAGTGTCAATTATTTTATCTATTTTATATTGTGAGGTGGGGTTGTAAGTGATTTTCTGTAATTCTCTTTCATAAAAAGTACCAACTATTGGTTCATTTTGTTAATCTGTTATTGTATAAACAACCCATGGAAATCTATCAATCATTGAAGATATAATAAATATTTCATCACTCCAATTTGATTCATATCCTTTTTGGAAAACATGTTTATATTTAGTTATTCGAACATAATCACCCACATTGAAATTTGGTTTAGGATTTTCTAAAGAAAGTTTGTTTGACCGTCTATCATAAAGATTAGTCCAAACTGTCATAATATTGTTGGAATTTACATCACATGGGCACATCTTAATACTAGAGTGAAAGCTGTGATTATAAGAGTATATTAAATCTTGTAAAACATCTATATATCTATAAGTATTATTATGAGTGAAATAACGCCACATTTTCATTTTTAGTTGTCTTTGAAATCGATTAACAATACTGGCCTTAATGTCAGGATTGTTATTGTTATAGAAAATAATATTTTTGGATTTAAAGTATTTTTGTACATCTTTTGAAACAAATTCTGTACCTTTATCAGATTGTATGTGAGTAGGTGTTAAATTACTTTCAGTAAATATACTTTCAAAACATTCTTTAGTTGTTTCTGAGTTTTTCTTTTTCATTGGTCTTGCAAAAGCATATTTACTAAATACATCAATAACACAAAGTATATACTTGAAACCATCATTATATTGAGAATAAGTTCGCATATCACTTAAATCAGCTTGCCACAGTTCATTAATATTTGATAGAATGTACCTATAAAGCGGGATTTTTTTTCGAATGGGTTTATGTAATGTGTATGTTTCTTGTGATTTTAACCATTCCTTTACTTGCTTTTTTTTCATTTTACCCTTCATTGCTTTTGATAATTTATCAATACTACCAAAACCGGCGGGATTAGATGGATCATAATAAATCCTGTTAATTTCTTCTAGTACGGGGTCCATTTTTCCCACTCAAGCCTTTTACGTATTTTAGTTGTAGACTTTTTATCTCTACTGCTCGGTGTAGAAAACTCTATTTTAGTTATAGATTTTGTATCTCCTCTACTCGGTGTAAAAAACTCTTGAACTTCAATCTCAGAGGGTTTGTTCAGATCTTTTGCTTGAAGTTGGTTAATAAACTCACATCTCTTTGGATTTCCAATATAAGTAAGTGGTACTTTAATACCTTTTAATGCTTCAGTAAAACTATCCCACCCTACTGGATCACTTTTTTTTATGGGTCTTAGTGAATCATTTATTAAATCAACAATATTACTTCCAGGAATTTTTTCATTATCAATTATGACTGTACCTTCATTATCCCAATGTATTTTATTTTTACTTGTTTCAACTAAGTTTAATAATAACTGTCCCTTTATAAATTTTTGGTATTAAACTGAGTATTTGAGCTGGTGTGTATAGTGGATTTTCATCATTTTCTTTACTTTTAATGGATCCATTCTCCTCCAACAAAGATTCAGCATCAACTGAAGTTTTTAGATCTCTATCTTTATTTTTAAAACCAATTTTAGACTTATTTGAATCTTCATTAGATGTATCAGAATAAATTGGTAATCTGAGTTTTTTTTTATAGAATAGGGTGACAAACGAGCACACAGTCCACCTGATGGTAAGTGGTTGCTGCGGCCCATAGACATCTACATCTATCCTCCATTAAAAATCAAAATGCAGATGCGTTGTCACCCGTGAGGACTGAGATGGAATGCCTCGTTTCCAGTAAAAAGGGTCTCCGGTTCTCTACACTCACCATACGAAATACAGCAGCATTAAGGTACTATTTCACGCTGGTATTCTGTGAGAGCGTGGTCCTTCCCCGGTCGAGCCGACCCATTCGTGCTACAACTATACTACTAATATAACTGCAGCATGGCTCTACCACGTAAAAAAGTGAACGAGTGGTTGACGATCTTCTTCGATAAAATGAAGGTATCTTTGCAGTGTTTGTAAATATAACATCCATTTCTTTCGGTCTTCCGTCTTACTATTCATAATATTTTGCATTTCAATATCTAATCGAGATAAATTACTATTAACCTTATTTTCTTGTTTTAATTTTTCAATCAATCCAGGTTCGATAAGTATCATTTTCTTTGCATTTTCCATGTTAACTGGCTAGACCACTCACTAATCCACTCAATATTGCACCTAATATTATTGGTAAGAAAGCCCCTCCTTTTTTTATAATTATATTTTTTCTTAGTTTATGTTTACAATTACGCACTAGTTTACTGAGTATACTTTTGTGTTTATTAAATTTTTGTTTATCTTGATCTTTAAGAGCTACTTTTCCCTGTAATACGTTATGAATACACTCACAAATACAGTTAATTTCTTCTTCATCACACGTTTTAAGTAATGCTCTTTGATATTTTGGTTTAAGCGTATGCAAAGCGTTTAGTAAATGTTTATGCGTTGTGAGTCGACGATGCATCATTTAGCAATGATTTGAATTGTTTGATTCTTGGTGTATTTAAACTCTTTTGTGGGGACGTAGACTGTACAGAAACCATTAAATGGGAAGACATTTGTCTTGATACGACAAAAATCATTGGTATTCTGTTTTAAATCTACCATTAAATATCCATGTGCCTCTAGAGTTGCATCCCTGTAGGCATCTTCAATGAATTTTGGGTTATCTGGTGACACTTGTCGTGTTAAATATCTTATTTGAGTTTTATCTCGAGGGTTTTTAAAATATATTATATAACTTGAGTTTAAAGATATGTCTCTTTGCCCTTTACCCTGATGAAATAAATTTTGTGTTAAATAAAATACACTGAGATTCCTGTGATGACTACCTTTTGTAAATATATCCACAATTCTTCCCTCGGACTCTCTCATTATATCATCAATAATAACGAGATGTGGGTTTTCACCATCAAACATATTAAGATTTGGAATTCCTTGATGATAGTTAACATTTGGTAAATTATATAAAGGTTGCATTTCATCAAAGCACCATGTGATCTGATTAAAATCACAATTACATATTTCTGTAACTGATTTTATGAAATTTGTTACAAAATTTGACTTCCCACATCCACTTGGTCCTGCCACAACAGCAGTAAACGGATGTATAAAGTGAAACATTTCACACGTCTAAAGTTCTAAGGGGTGAAATAAAAATGAAAGTGTTGGTGTAAAAAAATTAATATATATTGTGTACTATAACTAATGTTTTTGGGAAATCAAACAAAATTTATGATTAATTGCAAATTTTATTTTCAAGTAATAACCACTTGTAAAAAACCCACACTTCTTCACAAGAACAATGTAAAATTTTGTGATTATTTTTTGCAAATATATGATTGTTATAATCATAACGTTTGTTTAAATTTATGACATTTACCAAATCATTGTATTACGGATATTTGTATTCTTCAATATTAAAAATTCTATCATTCGTCGTCAACATTTTTAAAAATTGTTTTTCTGTTGAACCACCTTTGTATGCGATCACTTCGTCTTTGCACAAATTTCTAATATACCAATTTAATATGGGGATGATGTTCTCTTGTTTGTAGGCACATTTTAATTCTTCGGTCACATCAAAATATGGAATGCCGTGCACGTGTGTTTCACAATAACGAACAGTTTTTTTTGTCTTTTGGTGACAAATAATTGAAAGGATAACTTGGCCGAAACAAATAATGATCGATAAACGCATCATTTTTATTAGATAGTTTTACGTCTAGAATAGCCATTTCTCTACATTGAAAATGTTTATGAGGATATGTAATGTAAAATCCGTCCATGTCGATGATTGTTGGCGACGCGCCTATAAAAATGTTTCAGTTTATTAAATCAACCGATGACGTTGCTATGAAAAAAGGGGCAGTCACGAGCAACGACGCTCTGATAAGAGAATGCTTAGTTAAATCTTTAAGAAATGTCGAATTAATGATATGAAGGTCTTGGGTTCGACTCCCAGGCCGGACTAGTTTGTTTGTTTTCCTAAGTAATATCGCTTAATAAATTCGTAAGGAATTTAAGATATAAATTATGTTACCGGATTTGTTCCCCGGTTGAAATCATCTTTCAAATGATGTAAATTCATAAGAATATTAAAGTGAAGTTAAAGATCGGATTTGTTCCCCGGTCGAGATAATCACTCTGTGCATAGGCAGAATTAATGGATATTAATTGCATAAATGTTGTTTTGTATAAGTTTGATACGTTTTGTACGAAAACAAATGCCTATTTGTTATGATTGATTAATGAGAACATTCATTTATATTGTTATCTGATTAAAGATAGTTTCCTACAGTTTGAAAATTGTATAAAAGCATTTAATTTGCCTAATATGGTCAAAATTGGTGTATTTCATAATTTAATTTTTTCTGATAGCCGAGAGCCGTGCAAAGTTAGTTGTTCACATAGCGTGAGTACACAGAAGCACGCTGGCCACGCCCTTAGGAGGCCGAATATGTAAAAATTTAAAATGTTTGTAATTCAGTGATTTATGTAAAAATTACTTGTAAAATATTTCAGGTTAATTGTACGTGCTAAAAAGGTAAATTCTGTGTTATTTTCATGTGAAAATTCCTGTGTATAAGTGAAATAATGATAGTTTTGTATAAGAAATTTAAAAGTGTTTTAAATAGTGAAATAAATAGAAAAAATGTAAATTAAACTATTGTATTGGTTAGCTTATGTATAAATTCAAGTGAGAAACATTGTTTTAACTTTCTGTGTTAAATATTTAAGAAATTTCGATTTCGAACTTGTGAGTAAAATAGACAGTTTTCGTTTAATAAATAAAAGGTTTTTTATGATATGAAGATATGATGTATATCATGGTGTAGATATTGTTTTGTACTACCTATATTGATAAATTGTATTTGTATATGATTTGAATAAATAAAGATATTGAGTAAAACGTGAGAGAGTAATAGAACAAATTCATGTAATTGAGTTGCGCAAGCGCGCGAATGGCGCGGCTCACTTTCGCGTATAGCTCTGGGGTAGCTTAGTGAACGGGTTTTATTGCAATTAGTTCGGGAATCCTTCGGGGAAGTTCGGGAATCGTTCGGAAATATTCGGGAATCCTTCGAGATAGTTCGGGAATCCTTCGGGAAATATTCAAGGAAATAGTTCGGGAATCCTTCGGGGAAGTTCGGAAATAGTTCGGAAATAAATAAGAAAATCCGGGAAAAGTTCAAGAAAAGTGAAAAACCAGCAGTATAGGGAAAAGTGATTACTCTCTCACGGAACGGTTTGAAGATAATTGCTGTTTCATTCCCAAGATCCTTTAAGTTATACAGTCCACATCGAAGAATTAAGGCGTCGGGACCGGGACGACTTCGGAAGACCCGTAATCCCCGTCTGAACCTACTTGCTGAAAAGGAAGAGGTTATCGCCCTAGTGTGTTACTCCGTTGCGGAGATCACATACGTTGTTCCCGAACCCAACGTAGGCGTGATAGGAGGCCGGATCGAGAGAAGCCTCGATTCCTGTTTCTTAGTACCCGATCCGCTAGGTCCTTTTCAATTGGTCCTTTTCAGGATCAAGAGGGACCCCGAACCTGTGTTCCTTTTCAATTGGTCCTTCGCGGCCGATTGAGAGGACGTCGGACCTGAGTTCCTTTTCAATTGGACCTTCGGAGCCGGATTGAAGACCACCCGAACCCCGCCAGCTGGATCAAGGAACCAGCTGTGGACTGCTGGTTGTGGAAGAAGAAGACCTTCGGAAGCCGAGTGAAGATCAGCAACCGAAGGAAGCCAGAGGTTTGAGCTGAAGCAATAGGACCAAAGGCCTGAAGACCAGGACGGCAGCACTGAAGGGCTGGACCTGGAACTACCGGAAGAAAGAAAACCGGGATTGCAGCTTGGGGCGTGTGCTCGCATGGGGCACATATCGCAGCCGGGCGCAGGTGTCTTGTGAAGGCACTCATCGTGGCCAAGCAGAGCTTGGCATTTTTCCTGTCGGGCAAGCGTGCTCGGCATTTCCTGTCAGACGATCGTGTCTGGCATTTCCTGTCGGACGACCGTGTCCGGCATTTCCCGTCGGGTCATCAGGGTGCAAAAAGCATCCACCGCTGCTGCTGCCGGGCGAGGGTGCGCGTGGGCACCTGACTGCATCGCGGCCGGAGGAGGGCGCTTGGACGAGGCGTCACCGGCAACTGGGCGGCGAGCACAGCATACATCCCGACCACCTAACGGTGCCAAACGGTTGGGCTCTGGCATAACACCTTCGGGTGGAGCAGTTCTCTCGAGCGAGACTGCGCTTGCACTACCGCTCGACTGTTTCGTCATATTCCTTGGCGGGACAGTTCCTAAACCTTTCCTCCATTCCATTCCTGCACGACTCCATCCCTGGACGGCTCACCTCGGTAGGCCCCGTTCAGGATTGATAGGGCTGATAGGGCTGTTAGGGTGGTAGTAGGGTTGTAGGGTTGGGAGATAAAGGGGGGAGGGGTAGTGGTGTTAGGTTGGGGTGTAGAAGGGTTGTAGGTAAGGGGTTGTAGGGACCGTAGGGACTGTAGGGACAGTTAGGGACCGTAGGCCAACAATCACCTTCCTGCAAGATGAAGAAGGCACAAGACCAGACAGGGAGAAGCGAAGGGAGCAGGACAAGGACAGGGCTCTCAAGAAAAGCTAAAGAAGCGGAATCATCTGGAGCGACCACAGCTACTGCGTCAAATGGAGCAACTCCTTCAAGTGGAGCCACCACAGACACGTCCACATGCACGTGGGACTCAGGGACGTCCATGGCAACGACAAGTAACCGGACGGACACCAGTGGTACAAGGCCAGCACCGCACAACAATCCGTTATATCCAGGAGTGAAACGGTGGTCGAAAAAGTAGGTCAAAGGACCGAAGAAGCGGCATCGTCAAGGACAGTAATCGGGCACACTAGTGATAAAGGGTCACAGAGAGGTAGTAGGTCATCGCGATCGGCGAGGCTGAAAGCCGAATTAGAGGCGCGGATTAAATTCGAACGCTCAGAGCTCGAACGAGCACAGGCAGCTGCTGCCTTAGCCAAGTCTCAATTGGAGTTGGCACGACTCAACCGAGAAGAGGAAATCGACTCGAGTGAGGATGATGAAGAGCGGAATACTCAGGTGGAACCTTTCGTAAGGAGTTGGGTTCAGCAAACCATAATGAGCGCGCCGGTTAGTGTAGCACAACCCGATATTACTGATAAGGAAGCGTGTAAAGGATCACGCCGCAAAGGGGCGGAGGTCGAGCGCAACCTAGGAAATGCACAGAAAACACACGCGAGTGAGGTGTCAGAATTGACCGAAGCGATTGTGAGTGCAATAAAAATAGCTGGTAAAGATAAATCTTCCCAGCTTCATTTCCTCCAGGAATTACCGGTGTTCGATGGAGACCCGGGTGAATGGATAATTTTCAAAACGGTGTTTGAAGACACAAAAGGCCAATTTTCAGGGGTGCAAAATGTCGCACGCCTTAGGAGGGCATTAAAGGGCACCGCTAAAGAGGCGGTTAAGTCGCTGTTATTTACTTTATGTGAACCTGAAGAAATAATGAACGCTCTCGAAAGAAGATTCGGTAGGGTTGAGATGCTCATTCTAGCCGAAATCGAGAATGTAAAGCGTATGCCAAGATTGGCAGAAGATTGCCGAAATATAGGATCTTTTGCAAGTCGTATTACGAACGTGGTTGCCACAATACAAGCGTTGAATCAACCACAGTATTTATACTCACCGGAGTTAGTGAGCCGCATAGTGGAGAAACTTGGAACTATGATTAAATTTAAATGGTTTGAATATCGAGCTCAATATCCTTTGGAGCCAGAGTTACAGAAGATGGCCAAGTTTTTAAATTTATTGAGTGAACAATTTGGAACGTCCTTAAGCAATGAAAATGCGCCTGAAAAAAGGAAGCGTCCTGAATTCAGGAAGCAAACTGTACACACTGCAAAGGGAGGTGTACGCAGCTGTGCCGAGAGCGAGCGCTATATGCGCCGAAGTAATATGAGCGAGCGTTTAGAACGCCGAAATAATAAAAGGCACAACCGACAAGTGGTTATGATAACCCAGGACAAGCCTGTAAGTCGGGTAACACATAAGTGTGTTATATGCAACAAGGAGCACTCTATAGTGAGTTGTTACAAGTTTAAGGACATGAATATTCGCGAGAAATGGGAAGCCGTCAAAAAGGCCAAAGTATGTTTCCAATGTTTGTCACCTAACCATAGGAGGTTAGAGTGCAAAGCGAAAAAATGTGGTGTAGAAGGATGTAGAATGTCACATCATCGAATGCTACACCGATACCCCAATGAAAATACCTCGCCACAAGGGGACGAGGGGGGGTAAAGATGCTCAAATTACAACTGTTAGTACAGTAAATGCACTGGCATGTGCATATTTAAAGATCATACCGGTCGAGTTGCATGGGCCTAGAGGAAAGGTCAGGACAACAGCTCTTCTGGATGAGGGATCGACCATGACACTCATAGAGGAGTGGATGGCTCAGAAGTTAGCGCCTCGCGGACGTAAAGAGGGATTACGTATCGAAGCCGTGGGAGGTAAGCGAATTAACGACGATAGTTCGTATCGCTTAAACGTTAAAATAAAAGGCATTTATTCGAGCGACTTAGAAGAGATAAGTGTACAAACAATTAAGTCACTTAACCTCGCTCCTCAGTCGGTAAGCCGAGAATTATTGCAACGGTGTTCTCATTTGACACCGATCAAGGATGAGTTGATGTATGAGAGGTCCAAGCCTACCATATTGATTGGTCAGGACAATTGGCATCTCATAGTTACTCGTGAATTGGTTTCGGGAGGTAAGAACCTACCTGTAGCATCGCTCACCAAACTGGGGTGGGTTTTGCATGGTCACATATCGGGTGGCATTAAACCAATCAAGATTGTTAACCACATTTCCACCAAGAAGGAGGAAGATATGGATAAATTAATCAAGGATTATTTTAGTTTGGAATCTCTGGGAGTATCGGCTAAAAAGCCCGTGAACGACCCAGAAGAACGAGCTTTAAATATTTTGAACAAAACGGTACGTCGTATACCTAATAATAGGTACGAGACTGCTTTGTTATGGCGCACAGACAATGAGTGCTTGCCATCGAATAGGGCACAGGTTGAAAGTCGCCTGTTTAATATTGAGAAAAAGCTCGACAAAAATAGCGAGTTGAAAAAGGAATACGAGAAGCAAATTGAAAATCTCATCGTTAACGGTTACGCAGAGAAAGCGAACCATATTGCCATTTCCCCACGTACGTGGTACCTTCCCTCACTTCGCAGTGACTCACCCACAAAAGAAGAAAATAAGGATAGTTTTCGACGCCGCCGCAAGGACGGGCGGACGTTGTCTTAACGATGCGTTGTTGACCGGACCGGACTTATTGAAGTCGTTGTTCGGAGTTCTGCTACGATTCAGAGAAGGAAGCGTGGCAGTAATGGCAGACATTAAGGAAATGTTCCTGCAAGTGAAAATCCGGGAAGAAGACAGGGATAGCCTTCGATTCTTATGGCGGCACAATCGTGACGCGCCACCGGAAGAGTATAGAATGACGTCACTCATATTTGGAGCGGCATCATCACCATTCATCGCTATATATGTAAAGAATAGAAATGCGCAGGACAACGCACATATCTATCCAGAAGCAGCTTCCGCTACGGAAAGCAATTTTTATATGGATGATTACCTACAGGCATTTCCCGACGTGACGACGGCCGAAAGGATAGTAAACGATATGTATGAATTACATAAGCATGCTTCTTTCCAACTGAGGGGATGGGCTAGCAACCGACCCGAAGTTTTAAGTAATATGGAAAATAAATATAAGAGCGACAGTGCTTCGCTTGGAGATAAAGAGCACACAGAGCGCACGTTAGGTTTGATTTGGAATATCAAACGGGATATAATAAGTTTTTTCCACAAGTCTTCGTAGCACACCGGAAGAGGTGATGGAGGGTTTACGACCGCCTACGAAGAGGGAGATAACTAGCGCTGTGATGTCAGTCTTCGATCCTTTGGGACTCGCATCACCCATAACGATTCAAGGGAAGTCGCTGATCCAGCAAGTATGGAGGACAGGCATCTCTTGGGATGAAGAAGTTTCACACGAGTTACACGTGTTATTTTGTAAATGGATATCGGAAGTGAAGAAATTAGGTCACTTAGAAGTACCTAGACCCGTTGCTGAAGGCATCGGCAAAGGAGAGTTACATACTTTCACGGATGCTAGTGAAAAAGCATACGCTGCCGCGGTGTATTACGTCACCACGGACGAGCAAGGAATAAGGCGGATTACGCTGATCGCCGCAAAGGCAAGAGTAGCGCCATTGAAACCAATTTCGATTCCAAGGCTTGAATTGCAAGCAGCTCTTATGGGCAGCAGACTGGCTGCTTCGGTTAGTGAAGAGAGCAAGTACGAGATGTCCGAGAGAGTGTTTTGGACAGACTCACGTACAGTGTTAGCGTGGATTAAGTCGGATCCTCGCGCTTTTAAACCATTCGTTGCTCATCGATTGGCTGAGATCGAAGATCACAGTAAGCCATGTGAATGGCGATGGGTTCCAACGTCACAAAACGTGGCAGACGACGCCACTAGAAATTTTCCTTCCACCTTCGATGTAAGTCATCGCTGGTTTCAAGGACCTGAATTCCTCAGGAAAAGTCCTGATTTATGGCCCAAACAAGTGGACACCATAAATAGCTTAGAAACAGGTGAAGAAAAATCGCCAAAGGGCGTAAATACGTTAAGAAAGCAAGAACCGTTAAGTCTACCCGACTACGGACGATTTAGCAGCTTTAAGAAATTCCTTGGAGCAACTACACGCACCTTACAAGCGGTAGAAAAATTCAAGAGTTTAAGAAAGTCGGTTAAAGGACCCGACGACGCAACCGAAAAGTCGGTTATGTTGTTCCAACAAAGTTTTAGCAAAGTCGGTTAAAGGACCCGATAGCGCGTTGGACACAGCGCTCTTGAAAAAAGGCGGAAATATTAATTTGGAAATTCATTCAAGACGAGTGTTTTCATTCGGAAATAAAATGTTTGAAAGCAGGCAAAAGCGTTGAAAGAAGTTCACGCTTAAGTAAATTATCTATGGAAATAGGAGAGGATAACTTACTCCGTTTAAATGGACGTTTACCTTTCAAGTCTAATTTGACCGAGGAAAGTAGAAAACCTGTCATATTAGACGGTAAACACGAAATCGTTAAAATGATGATTAGAGAAGTTCATCATCATTTTGGACACGCCAATCACCAGACGGTGATGAATGAGGTGAACCAGAAATTTTACGTCTTGAACTTGCGTAATGTAGTACGAAGTGTGTCACACCATTGTCAGTGGTGCAGGACATACAGGTCAAAGCCGCAAAACGTGCCACAAGGAAATATTCCTCTGGAAAGAATAGCTCATCATGAGCCACCTTTTACATGCTCAGCTGTAGATTATTTTGGTCCTATGAGTGTGACTATAGGAAGGCGACACGAAAAACGTTGGGGCGTTTTATTCACGTGTCTGACCACCAGAGCAGTACATCTGGAATTAGCAGCCTCATTGACACCAGCGTCAATGATAATGGCGTTAAGGCGATTTATCGCCAGAAGAGGAAAACCAGCCGTTATATACAGCGATAACGGGACAAATTTCAAAGCTGCAAATAAAGAATTATTGAAAGCATGCGAAGAATGCTATGAGGGCATGAAAAACGAGTCATTTAAGAAATATATTAAATGGAAATTTATACCTCCGGGAGCACCGCACATGGGTGGCGCCTGGGAGAGGTTAGTAAGATCGATTAAAATTGCGTTGACCGCTACGCTTAAAGAGAAGAGCCCACGAGAGGAGGTTCTACATACGTTACTTTTAGAAGCAGAGCATACGGTAAATTCCAGACCTCTGGTAACATTCAGTATGGATAGTCCTGAAGAGGGTTTGACACCCAATCATTTTCTTCTGGGACGCTCATGTGGTGATCGACCACCTGGATTATTTTTAGAGCGACATCTGACGGGTCAACTCAATTGGAAAGCTGCACAGAGGTTAGCCGACCATTTTTGGACAAGATGGCTGAAAGAATACATGCCTACGTTAATACCTCGAACAGGTGATAACGGCAAGTTCATGGAACCTAAAGAAGGCGATATTGTTTTGATAATAGATCATTCGTTGCCACGAAATACGTGGCCAAAAGGTAAAATTAGTAGAACGTTACCGGGACCAGACGGTCACACCAGAGTGGTTGACGTCATTACTAGCACAGGTATCTTGAGGAGACCTACATCCAGAATAATAGTCCTGGTACCCGCGACGCCTCCCAAATGATGGTGCTAACGCACGGGGGGGAGATTGTTGGCGACGCGCCTATAAAAATGTTTCAGTTTATTAAATCAACCGATGACGTTGCTATGAAAAAAGGGGCAGTCACGAGCAACGACGCTCTGATAAGAGAATGCTTAGTTAAATCTTTAAGAAATGTCGAATTAATGATATGAAGGTCTTGGGTTCGACTCCCAGGCCGGACTAGTTTGTTTGTTTTCCTAAGTAATATCGCTTAATAAATTCGTAAGGAATTTAAGATATAAATTATGTTACCGGATTTGTTCCCCGGTTGAAATCATCTTTCAAATGATGTAAATTCATAAGAATATTAAAGTGAAGTTAAAGATCGGATTTGTTCCCCGGTCGAGATAATCACTCTGTGCATAGGCAGAATTAATGGATATTAATTGCATAAATGTTGTTTTGTATAAGTTTGATACGTTTTGTACGAAAACAAATGCCTATTTGTTATGATTGATTAATGAGAACATTCATTTATATTGTTATCTGATTAAAGATAGTTTCCTACAGTTTGAAAATTGTATAAAAGCATTTAATTTGCCTAATATGGTCAAAATTGGTGTATTTCATAATTTAATTTTTTCTGATAGCCGAGAGCCGTGCAAAGTTAGTTGTTCACATAGCGTGAGTACACAGAAGCACGCTGGCCACGCCCTTAGGAGGCCGAATATGTAAAAATTTAAAATGTTTGTAATTCAGTGATTTATGTAAAAATTACTTGTAAAATATTTCAGGTTAATTGTACGTGCTAAAAAGGTAAATTCTGTGTTATTTTCATGTGAAAATTCCTGTGTATAAGTGAAATAATGATAGTTTTGTATAAGAAATTTAAAAGTGTTTTAAATAGTGAAATAAATAGAAAAAATGTAAATTAAACTATTGTATTGGTTAGCTTATGTATAAATTCAAGTGAGAAACATTGTTTTAACTTTCTGTGTTAAATATTTAAGAAATTTCGATTTCGAACTTGTGAGTAAAATAGACAGTTTTCGTTTAATAAATAAAAGGTTTTTTATGATATGAAGATATGATGTATATCATGGTGTAGATATTGTTTTGTACTACCTATATTGATAAATTGTATTTGTATATGATTTGAATAAATAAAGATATTGAGTAAAACGTGAGAGAGTAATAGAACAAATTCATGTAATTGAGTTGCGCAAGCGCGCGAATGGCGCGGCTCACTTTCGCGTATAGCTCTGGGGTAGCTTAGTGAACGGGTTTTATTGCAATTAGTTCGGGAATCGTTCGGGGAAGTTCGGGAATCGTTCGGAAATATTCGGGAATCCTTCGAGATAGTTCGGGAATCCTTCGGGAAATATTCAAGGAAATAGTTCGGGAATCCTTCGGGGAAGTTCGGAAATAGTTCGGAAATAAATAAGAAAATCCGGGAAAAGTTCAAGAAAAGTGAAAAACCAGCAGTATAGGGAAAAGTGATTACTCTCTCACGGAACGGTTTGAAGATAATTGCTGTTTCATTCCCAAGATCCTTTAAGTTATACAGTCCACATCGAAGAATTAAGGCGTCGGGACCGGGACGACTTCGGAAGACCCGTAATCCCCGTCTGAACCTACTTGCTGAAAAGGAAGAGGTTATCGCCCTAGTGTGTTACTCCGTTGCGGAGATCACATACGTTGTTCCCGAACCCAACGTAGGCGTGATAGGAGGCCGGATCGAGAGAAGCCTCGATTCCTGTTTCTTAGTACCCGATCCGCTAGGTCCTTTTCAATTGGTCCTTTTCAGGATCAAGAGGGACCCCGAACCTGTGTTCCTTTTCAATTGGTCCTTCGCGGCCGATTGAGAGGACGTCGAACCTGAGTTCCTTTTCAATGATGTATCTAATATTTTTTAGATTTTGTGTCATTTTGAACCAAAATGTTAAAAGTGACTAAAAATATGTGTGTTCCAACAAACTTCACATAACAATGCTTCATTACTTCCCATCATCCCATTTCTTCCTTCTGCTCTTGTCTTCCTGTAATTTAAGTAAACAGAATCACATTCACTAATGATCAACTAATGACTGTCATTGTTAAAAAAGTATTTTTTAACTACTCTAGTATTCGTAGATGCGGTACACACACAATATTTAAATATAATTTGTTAACACTAAATCATACACACGTAAGAAAATAACAGAAAGAAAAGTAAGTTTGTCAATAGAATAAACACTTAAAATTGCAATTAACAATTTAATTGGTGCCGGCGGGGATCGAACCCGGGTACTGTGAAATTTACGCCTTGCGTTAACCATCTGAGCTACCACGGCTTAATATACACACACAATATTTAAATATAATTTGTTAACACTAAATCATACACACGTAAGAAAATAACAGAAAGAAAAGTAAGTTTGTCAATAGAATAAACACTTACATATATGGCCTTTGATGCGTTGAAGTAACACAAATGTAGTATTGATAGATCCACTGCGGTCAAACGACCATACACTAACTCCATGACTGCAGTTGCTTGGTCTTATATAGTACCAGTGAGTAATAATTCTAATCTAAAGAATTTCTGCAGTAGAATTGATAGTAACTTTATGCGTCAACAAGCTTATCTCACATTCTGTTGTTTATCTCAACATTCCTTCGTCCTTCCTGTCGTGTCTTGTTCAGTGTATTGATGACTCAAATACGTTTTGTATAACACAAAGAATGCAATTTAATATTTAGAAATCACTATAATTGATCATTCCTATACTAGTCATTGAGTAGATTGGTGCTGTAATAATCTACTAATAGCAGTAATATTATGGATACACTAGATGTACAACAACATCTGAAAAAGATTCACCCCACTCTAGAAAATAATGTTTATGCTGCCAATAAACCCACGTACACCCACGTACCAACGTATATAATATGCAATTTGGATACAGATGATAAACCAGGGTCACATTGGGTAGCTTTATGTATCTATACGAATGACGTCGGTCAATATTTTGATTCATTCGGACGGGCACCTGCACGATATCATCTAGAATTTTTTAAAAGAAATTGTAAAAGATGGAACTGGATTGTTGATAGGATTCAGAATGAGTGGACTTCAGTTTGTGGCGAATATTGCTTAATGCATTTGTTGTATAAGTTTCAGGGATGTTCAATGCATAGTTTTACGAGTATATTTACAGGGAACACATTGTACAACGATATTTTAGTGGATGAGATATTTCGCTCCTATTTTATAGATAATAAGTAATAAGATTTTGTATTTTGTAAATAAAAATTTTAACAAAATTAGGTAATGTGTTTTATTGATGAGTCAGATTAGTGTAGATAGGAACAAAGGAGAACAATAGCACCACGCTGAGGAAGAATAGATAATGACGGTATTCAATGAACAATAGATAAGTAGATAAGAACAATGGAGCGCTAATGACGGTGGAGGCCTTCACCGGATATCAATTAGATAAGAGTTAATTGATCTGCACATCTCCGGAACCGTGCATCCTACGCAAAAATGGACCGCAGATTCGTCTTTTTTTTTAGGATCGTGAGTCGACGAACGTCGTACTTGTACCACTTCTGACTCAGTGCGCCAGAACTGGTACAACGTAACTACTACAGTGCGCCCGGAGAACTCCGTGGAGTGTCATCAGTTAAAAATTTCAACTTAAGATTTCACACTCACTATCAGTTTTTGGATGTTCGACAGTTCTGACTTGCTGCTAAAACTGTTGCCGGATGCGAGGATTACCGTGTCCTTCCCCTTTCTTCGGACCTCGGATAGTCATAATATGCCAGCGCAACTTGTCTACCTCTCCTTCCAGCTCCAGGATCTTCTCATCAGTCCTCATGATGCATCAGTTATATGTTGCCACGTCGAGTCGTCTTAGGTGGCAATCGAACGTCCACCGAAGATTCTTAGCAGCCCCTGCCCCGCCTTTACCATGGTCGCCACCATAGTCAGGAATAGCGGGGCCATCGGGGACTTGGGGCCATTTGTTTGTCGTTACTCATGGGGGATGTTCGCCATAGTTGCCACGCTTGGCAAGCGGGTTGGCGTCCGCAGTTTTTTTATTGTATAATTGCTGTTATCAGGAAGATGCTGCTGCCCATCTCCTGCCTGCGTACCTGTCGCCTCTTACGACACCCACGGGAAGATATGGGGTAGTAGATATTCTCAACCGCCACTACACGGCAAACTGATATATAACCATATGATAATTTATAACGCGGTTACCGCACTTACTCCTCAAATGAAAGGCCGTTTGTTACTCAAATTTATTAGAAATCATGTTATAGCCATCTATCCAAAAAACAGTCTATAGAAAAGAGAAAACAATAAAAAATAAAAAGTTAATTTTAATCCTTTTCTTATTATAATTGAATACAACGGCGGCGGACGAACTCTGAAATAATATTTATTAAATATAATGAAAATGTATTCCATACTTACAATAAAAGTGTACATAAGGGGCATCGATATAAATGACAAGATATGGTCGTACGAACAAAAAATTTTCACGGTTTAAGCATAAAATAAATCAGCGTCATCTCTTAAATACTCATGAACTACCACGAAACCAGTGTTTCACTTACGATTTTAGTTTTACCCTAGAACCTGTAGAAATACTCCCTATATTATCGTAAAATATCTAAATAGCCTTAAATGTTGCACCTTTATTCACCTTAGGGTGGATAATCGGAAACTTGTATGCAAAATATGAAAATATAGAATTTATTAATAACCTGACTATAGCGCTACCTTCATACGGGTATAGATCTTAGCTTATAAGAATATCCACTACCCCATATCGTCCCGTGGTTTTCGTAAGAGTTATACCGTTATAAGGTTACAACCTATCAAAAGTCCACTGCTGAACATAGGCCTCCTCAACTTTTTTTTAAAGAATACGGGTGACAAACGAGCACACAGTCCACCTGATGGTAAGTGGATGCTGTGGCCCATAAACATCTACATTTATATTCAATTAAGAATCAAAATGCAGATGCATTGCCAGCCCTAAGGACTGAGATGGAATGCCTCGTTTCCATTAAAAAGGGTCTCCGGTTCTCTACAGTCATCATACGAAACACAGCAGCCTTAAGTTGCTATTTTACGCTGGTATTCTGTGAGAGCGTGGTCCTACTCCAGTCAAGCCGATCCATTCATGCTGCAACCGCAATATAGCTGCAGCATGGCTCTACCACGTAAAACATCATACTTATAGAAAAGAGGGGAGAGACGTTAAAGGAATATAAATGGAATTGAAAGTAGAACTTTAAGTTTCCATTTATTTGGGCAGAGTTATGTATTGCGTAGTTAAATAGCTGAAGTCAGATATTTATAGTCTGTTCACTAAGGTAGTGTAGCGTACACCCGGAGGCGCACTTATATTTATTATACTTTTATTTATTTTACTATACTTTTATTGTGTTTGTTAAATAAATCTTTTTCTATTCTAAGATAAAACAGTATACCATTTTATTCTTACAGCTATTGCAATAAAATAAAAAGATAAATAATAAACACAATTAACAAAGAACCTACGGCGCGCCGTTTAAAAATGCCATATGGGTGTATGCCGCACACGGCGATCTTTGACGTTGCGACGGCGCCTTTGACAAGATGCCTCATCTTGTCAAAGGCACGTGCCAAGGCGACGCGACACAAAGGCGACCGTATCTAAGCAATCAGAGTATACAAGCAACGGAGTTGTGGCTGGCGGGCTTCGATCAATAATATACATTGATCGAAGCTGGCAAGAGACTGTCGTGTGTTACACCATTTTAAGTAAGTGTTGCTTTTGGTTTCCAAGCTTCATATATTTTGGTGCTATCTTGTAAATATATTCATCACGTTACACTACATGTTTGTGTCCGGAGGGTATTACGAAATACTCGTAGATAGTTGAATTGTAATTGCGCCATGCCGTAGTGCATTAACGCTTTATGCGTTATATATGCTCTCACACTATTCTTGCATTAAATAACAAAATATTGTGTTCGAAAATGATCCTTTTTTAAATAATTTTGAGAGTAATTTAGAGGGATATTATACAATTGTCTGATTAAATCCTCGGATTGCTATATATAAATAATACATATTATGCAACAGCTAAAACAATATTAACTATTAATTGCCTCCTATTTTCTTACAATAACAATGGCATAATATCTTCTTGCTTCATGTTGCCGTAGTACTTTGCAATACCATTTACATGTCCCATTCCTACTACCGCCAACACTCGTGGATTTTGAACTGCCGGTAAACAAAATAAATCTGTATGTAAATAACAGTCTAGCGGGGCAATTAACATCTTATATAACATCTGCCACCTAAGGATTTTTTCACGAGTTGAATTCAACATCCAATAAACATTAGGTATCCTTTAGGACCGTTATGTCGACTTCTCCCAATATTGCCTATAATACCGTTTTCCCACGGCAATATTAACACAATTAATGTGTGAGAAATGTTTTATAATATTTATATATTTTAGTATAATAAACTGGCGTAACGGGAAAATTGAAAATTTTTATCCAAATTTCAACAACTCTTGGGTGGTTTGGTTATTTTCAATAAAACTTTGGTGTAATGCCGAGTGATGGACGTGTTTCTGAAAGCGGAAAACTCGTTCGAATATAACGAACACAAATCGCCTCGTCTGGTGTTGCGAGAAATATGCCAAGCAGAGCATAACTAGTGCGATTCCTGACTTTGCTTTCAAAAACCCGCCTGCGTAACGTAATATTTTCGTAGGTATTTTTCTTTTAACAAATATACCTACGCATACTGATGAAGTGCCGAAAAAACATATATGCCAATATTTTGGGAACCTTGAATTCAACAAGAGTTGTGGTGGTTCAGGAGCTAAAAACTGACTTTCAATATTTCACAGTAATGAGTAATTGGTAAAATATTTAATCGAAAATTTTATTTTAAATATTTATTTAAAGTGCACATTTACTCTCGTTTTCGCCTGAGAAATAAAAAATATTTAGCCGCCAGCATAGAGTGGTAATGTAGCAACCATTGTCCTCTCAGAAATGGGACCAGACCCGTGCCTAGCTGTGGGACGCAAGGGTAATTTTACTTTACGCTTAATTTGACAATGAGAATATAAGAAGTTAATACATATAGCGGTAACTATCGAAATAACACTTAATTTATAATAATATATTTCCATATTCACCAGAGAGATAATACACATTACATTATTTACCAGAACGAACGCATTCCTGTAATGAAAATGCCAGACATCGATCACGTTCATCGACGAATACATGAAAAATCTTTTTAAACGCTGGAACTTCCTTTGTTATCTCGTCAAATTGTGACTGTACAAATTTTTTATCTTTGTATTTCTCTAATTCATATTTACTAGAAACAACAGACATATTGATAATTTTAGTAATGTTAAACAAGTATAAAGAATAAAACAATCTATTAAACATCAACAATCTTACTCTAATGGCTTCGAATTTGTTTTTGAGAGGTGGTAAATAACTTGACCGATTTCAAACATACTTAAGGACTGAAAAGCTCTGGCTATTGTTATTTGTATTGGCCGATCACCAAGAAACAATTTACAACCAGGAATTTTTTTCATCTGAAAATCATAATTTCTAAAGAAGACATATATTTTCATAAATAATTGTATTGCCTATCTAAATAATCAGATAATTTCATTGCTTTCTGATATTTATTTATAAGCTTGCCTCTTGATATGCTCGTCTAAATTCGCCTCCCGGAGCAACTCCTAATTCTTTAGCGATATCAGCGTATGTTTTCAACAACATTGCATGTAACATACCAGAAGTTAAGCCTTTGTGTCCTTTGACTGCTTCTCTAATAATAAAAACAAGATAATTATTACGTAATATTGTCTAAAGTAACTTTAACGCAATAACACTTACTTAAACTTTTGAGAATCAAAATTTTTTGCTTCTTCTAAAAATTTCTTTTCATCCAGCTCCAAAAGTGACACTCTTTGTCTACATAGCTCCACAAGAATTGCGTTTGGATTAAGAAGGTGAACTATCTACAAAATAATCAATACATAAAATTCTGACATGTAAATTATTAAGTTGTTAAATAAATAGCTTTGTAATTAATAATATACATTTTTTAGAATAGTTTTTTCATTTACATTAAGACAAATAGAAAAAGAAGAGTAGGTATTTAAAGCCCTGTTCAAAAATATAATTGATGGTCTGCACAGTACATCTGATGAAAAAGATTACTATGTTAAGGCTCGATGACACTGGGCTAGTTTACAAACTATAACCTACCGAGTTCGCGAGCAGCTTGTAAGATTTTTTACAATCTCCTTTTGAGTATCTGATCGTAAAAAAGCTGCTTGAAAAATATAAAGCCAGGCTACTTATTAGGTAGCACTATAGTCGGATAAGTTATTTTTTTTTATCCGACTTTAGTGCTACCTACTACATAAGTATATAAAAATTATGTATGTATTAAGTACTGACGTACCTTGATAGCTTAGCTTTATCTAAATTGTAAGTACGTGAGTATTTTCTACCTACCTAAACATGTAACAGATATGTTATTAGTACACGTGGCTACATAATTATCAAACTACATTTTCCAGTATAAGCTGATCTCAAATTTTAAACACATTACGTACAATGAGAGGTCAGCTTATACTGGAAATTTCCTCTTATAGTGGAAGGATCTGCCCATTGTTGGTTTAGTAGTAAGCTTGAGTTTTATAGTTTTCGCCGTGTATGTATGTAATGTGACAGCCGTTTATTATGTTGGTAGTAGGTCTATGCAAGTACCTACATATACATACCTATATAAGAAATTTTGCAAACCGATTCTAAACCACTGCATAAATTCTACTGCTACAAAAAACTAGTCAAGCGCGAATCACCATTGCACTGAAGTTCTGTAGGTACATTGGCTTGGTATATCGTTGCCAGGCGTCCGGATAAAGCTGGACACAGTCAGGCTTTTTGATTGCGTGTCCGGCCAAATTAGACGGTGTCCGGCCTGGCCGGCTTTTGTCAGGCTTTTTATATTTGACAATTTTTTTACATTTTTCATGTACACTTAAATATATACTTTTGCAATTATTGAAATTAATATTGTAATAAATATTGAATGATTAATAATAAAGAACACTGATTCATTCAATTTTAATATAAGATTTTATGGTAAATGAGCATTGTTTTACTTTAAAATATATATTATCGTGTTATACTAAGACTGAATAATTAAGGGTGTCCAGGGCCTTTTTACCAAAATGTCCGGCTAAGCTGCATGGTCTGTCCGGCTTTTCGGTTTCCTCTTTTTTGACCGACTGGCTGTGATTCTAAGATTTTAAATTGCTCAAGATTTCTGCTCTACCTCTCATTTAATAGTGTTCTTTTGTCAAAGCTGTCCAAGGAAACTTCTGTCAGCCATTCCTTCCGTCTCTGCATAGGGAGGACAACCAATTGGCCGATGCCGCAAAGGAAGAAAGCCGATCTTTAGGTTCTCTTTTTGCGTCCAACTGGACACCAGATGACGGGTACACACCGCCAACCATCTCGCGGTATGCAAGCCGAATGTGCGGTTAACACAGCGCTCAGTGCGCAAAGTACTCTTTATTCTGAACATCAACAAGTAGAGTAGGCCTGATGGGAGTCCCTCCGCCTGTTGTTAACTTGTGCTTCGGAGTAAGCACCGGTTCTAACGGGTCTTTTCCGGTACTTCAACTCCCTAGGCGTTGACCCGAAGTCATGGAAGACAACTTTAGTGCACCTGATCACTTAATAGGCGACCGTTCAGATCCGTCTAACTCCAGGCCTATCGCTAGCACCTTCCTGTAGTCCATAATAATGGAATCCATTATATTGAGGTACCTTGAGAACCACCAAATGATTAGTGACCGCCAATGCGGTATCCGTCGGGATCGCTCAGTGATCTTCTAATTTACCTGATTCATAGATAGAGCGGTGGCAATAGACTGTTTAAACGGAAACATATCATATCTGAGAAAAAAATCCGCACTTCACGATCACACAGTACTATTTCTATAGTACTTTGTGATAAGTATATTACCTTTACAGGAAGCCACTTTTAATCTGATTGACGGTCGCCCGAGGCCTAGGTTCTGTAAATTGGCGTATGCGTTGCCGTAGACGAGTGCACAACCGTGAATCGTGTTCTTAGTAGGTTGGTTCAGTGTACCACTGCACTGGTACACTGAACCAACCTACTAACCTCATAGATATCTTCATTCATCCTCAATTTAGAATTAAAATGCAGATGCGTTGTCACCCGTGAGGACTACAATGGAATGCCTCGTTCCCAGTAAAAAGAGTCGCCGGTTCTCTACACTCACCATACGAAACACAGCAGCACTAAGCTACTATTTTACGCTGTTAAAATAGTAGCTTAGTGCTGTTGTTGCTGCTAATGTGTTCATTTGCACGTGAATTCGACTTTGACGTTTCTACACGAATAAACAATACACTAAGTAAAAGGTGCTTTCTTAGTGAAAATATATAATAATATTGTTAGTCGTCGTTGGTGTTTTGATAATAACATTAAATTTCCCTTACTTCAGAAACTTCTTCTATAGACTTTTTACTAAAATGTACTGTACCAAGAACCACAATTTTTGCCGCTTGGTCATTTTGTAACAAAATTGCAGAAGAAGGTAACTTAAAATCAACAGTGTTATTACAAAATTTCTTCACGACAGGACCAGCTGTAAATTCACAATCATGAGGGTTACCCAGATATAAACCCACATAAAATCAAGAACTTAAAAAATATATTACGCTTATATAGTTGACGGTTCAAAATTGCGACTTCATTAATATTTCTATGTGAAAAGAACCCGAAAATTTTACATGTTTGATATCTCATGTTAATTTATACATTGTAACATCTTAATACTGAAAATTTTGAAATGTAAATGTAAGTCCTTATTGTTGCATGTCTGTCTAATCAGTGTAATCCATTTTGACTATTCATGATTGTCATTTTGTATTTATTCTATTTCGTTATCGTCTGTAGTTAGAGCCAGTATCTTCGAATGTGCGCATACTACAACCATAGAATACTATATTACAACCAAAGACGTTTAAATATTATTGATAGGTGTCTTAGTCACATCGTTTTTCGTTTCATTTCCTAAATTAAAATTAAAATTTCGAAGAAAACATGCCCCGTTGTGCATTAAGGTATTGTAAGTCCGGATATGGAGCAAAAAACTGAACGTGATTTCAGTTTATTTATCACAGGTACAATACAATGTATGATATGTATGATTGTTCTAGAACATTTATCATTATTGTAATAAGCACCTTCTATTATTCAGTAACGTCACTATTTATTTACCAAATGAGTTAGTGGTTGACGACGTTTATCTATTAGTGTTATCGATACGAATATTATGCAAGATGCCGCTTTAATCATCTACGATATTTAAGGCAATGAAACAGTAAGCGATACTATACCCATACCAATAAAGGAATCGGGTGGGCCTGTGTAGGAGCACACGGCCGTTGGTTTTAACGGGGAACTTCTATGTCATCTAGTACAATCAATAGGTACAACTAGTCAACAAGATAGCCTTCGTTTTGAATATTTTAATACAATACTTTTGGGGGACCACCTTTTTTTTTAAAAAAAAATCTTAGGTTTGCTTTTTTGGTTAAAAGTTGTGTTTCTTTCCCCTCAAAAAAAACAAAAACCCACAGTTGTTTTTTTGTTTCTTCCTAATCCATTCCTACAATCTCTTTTTCTCTTATTTTAATTATATTTGTTTTAAATATTTTAATACAATACTAGTTTTAAATATTTTAATACAATACTAGAACACCAGGAAAATCGCAGGTGTGTTGCCGGCCTTTTAAAAAGGAGTAAGCTCGTTTCTTGAAGGTCCCTAAGTTGTAGTAAAAATAGCTGATAGTAAATGATTCCCAAAATTATTCGTGCGAGAAAGGTACCTCTCAACAAATCGCACGGTAGTGGACCGCCAAGCATCCAAATGTTCTTTTTATGAAATATTTCTGTAAAGTGTAAGTTTTTAAAACGTGGGTCTAAGATTGTGGATACGGCTAAAATATGATTATTTTATATCTGTCCGAATCTGTTCAATTTACTGATACAACCCCATTCATTCTATCGGTAAATTCTAGTACCGCATTTCTGGATCATAATTAATTGGGAATACTGATACAATCCGATTTGTTCCACAAAATCCTATGAATCAGTTTTTTTTTCAACCTGTAAGTATTTGGAATTGCTGTTTCAAAAACACAATAGTTTATCATACCTTCCAATAAAATATCGTATTTTATTTGGATCTATCAGGCTTTTCCACAGGGTATTTATTTTCGTAAAAACATACCCAATCGATAACAATCTTATCAGTTATTTGATTTTACTAACCTCTGAGTATGTACTTTTAAATGTTTTTCTTTTCTAAGTTAGAACTATTATCGCTAGACTTCATAACTTTAAATTTCGCTTAATTTTGATTAACTTTCCTAAAATATTTCCTCACATCACTTTGTCCTCCGCCAGGACGAGGCATTCTAAAGAAGTAAATCAAACGGGCACCTGAGTCAGCAATTGAAGAGAACGAACTTAACACCAATCAATCAATATTACTATTAAATAATAACAAATTTTGAATTTTTTTAACAAAAATAGTCTACTCTATTATTTATGACTGATAGGTAGACTTCACTTAAACAACATAAATAGACAAATGAAACACATTTAAATCCAAATATTTTGCGTTATGATTCCATTATATATTATTGTTCATTCGTCAAAACAACGAGATATTGCTACCAAATGTACAAAATATATTTACCTGGACCCACATGCATTATTTAAACTATAATAAGGTTTTCCCCGAAATCCACTCCATCGAGAGGGACGACACCATACGTCGGAAAAAAAAGTATTATCTACAACTCATGGAGGTTAAAGAACAGGAAAACGATCACTACGTACTAAAGCATAGCCCGCCTGTCCTTGAAAATTTGTGGAAATTATAGCGGCGCTACCGTCGGTGAGTAGTGGCTGCGAAGGTAGCTGTTTATGAGTACAAGTAGATGAAGTTAGTTGAATAATGTACAAATTTTCTTCGTGGCAGTGGTGAGAAAATTTTCATGCTCCGTAATTTTTTTTAATTTTTGACAAAAAGAAACATTAAAAAATAGAGAAATATTTTATTGTGCGTCGATGTGCAAGTGGTTTAGCATCTGATCGGAAAAATAGACTGAAAATGACTTTTATTGAGCGAATTTAGCGATCGCAGCGCCTCACTTATGGTGTCCATATTTCTGGGACACTATTTTCTACGTCGATCGTTCTCCTGTTCTCTAACCTCCATGCTATGGAGTGTAAAAGTAAGGAGTACCAACTCCCATAGTAGAATAGTTGAAAAAGCGGTCATCTGTAAGCAGTAAATAACAGCTCAAAACTCTTCACAACAGCGCTGGAGTAGCTACTGGGATGAAATTAACTTAGCAGTTGTCGACGGTTTAAGTGTGCTGCTAAACTGCTCAGTAGCTCTAAAATCTAAAATAATTTTATTTAGTAAATATAACCTCGAAAAAGTCGTCAATCCCACTAATATTTTTCGGTGCGTTCTTTAAAATTTACCCCGTAGCTATAGCGGCGCCACCCTTATTTAACAGTTTTCTATGGAGACTTTTTAACACAGTCTGTACTCCTTACTTCTACACTCCATACTCCATGCTACAACTTTTATCTGACAGTTTAGTGAAGAGACAATAGTATCGAGTAACTAAGAAAGTATCGACACTTAGTAAAATACTCTATTAAAAGTATCAAGTACAAAAATACTAGGTATCGACCTAAAAATATTGATAATGATTTGATTGAGTGTTGATAATAGCAAGAGCGATAGACACAACTGCTTGCTCTGCATATACACCTGTAGATATTTGATAGGTCTAATACTATTTAAAATCACAAAAAAGCAACTGCATAGTATACGAACACTAAGGTTTGTATTTAGAGGGGCGTCTCTATGAGACCTCGCACCACCTAAAAATTCTATATCTACCACTGCCATGTTCTCTATTGTTTTTTTTACAGATTTAAAAAAAAACTAGGAAACTCCTTAAATTACTAAGAGTCTTTTACTATTGTATATATTTTATAAAATTAATTTTTAACTGTTAGGAGAAAGTTAGTTTTCTTGTTTCTTAACGCTTCTTCACACAAATTCTCCTCGCTTGTTGCCGCGATGGCGTAGCTTTTGACTACTATGTTGTTCTTGATTAGGTGGTATTTAGCCATAGTTTCCGCGCTTGGCAGTGCGGCATTGCAATTAGTTTGATGATCATGAGGTCCTGGGTTCAAATCCTGGGTTTGGCAAAAATCACTTATTGGGAATTTTTCAATAGCAACCTGGAGTCAGGAAGTTGGCGGTTTTTCACCCACGTGTCTCGGAAAGCACGTAAAACCGTAGGTCCTGACTGTGGAGACTTCCTTATCGTCTCATCGGACTTTGAGAGTAAGGGATACACACGGACTCTATAATCCTGCTCTGCGCAGATTCATCAGTCATCGTTTAGACTGGTCACCGTGACTGAAATTCGGCCTGGTAATCAATTATCAATTTTTAATAAAAATCAAAATTTGTCTCTCTTGATTGTCTAGTTTGGTCGTTCGGGCAGAACACGGCCTTAACCTTCGGCAGGCAACACTTTTTTTGCATACACAAATGGCAACAGGGGTGACGTATCACCCCATCTTTTTTAAATTCAAATTAAACTGAAATATTTGAGAGAACCGAAATTAGTTATTATGAAATCAATCACTAATATAATTAGGACTATGAAAATAGTGTTTATTACAGCACCGATAATTTGGTATTATTTTTCTTTTGCATTAAATGCAGATCAAGCAAATATCTTTGCGATGTTCAGAGCAAGCGGGCTGAAGGTATTTTTGCCAAAAGTTTTTAAATTTTTGACCCGTTTTCTTGGAGACTGTGCACATCTTGCTTGTTTCTGTAACTTTGCACGGGGCTTACCTTCAGGGGGGTCCTGGGTTATATTTCGAATATCACACAAAGTGGCTCCTAATTCTCGCGGCAAATTTGTACTCAAACGAGGGATCGATCATGTGTGGTTGCGCCAATTGTAAACCTAATTTATTTAAACAACTGCTTCGGAACATGTTGGCAGTAGTGTTCTAATGTTTAGCGTCAATATAAAGCAACATAGAATGGACACCAGCCTGATCCAGCATACCATAGAATTATCGATGCAGCCTACGTCTGGTATTGCTAGCCGAACTATACGTATACACTATTTTGTTGAAAGAATCGACTCTACATACAAAGTCACAAACCTTTTCTTCAAATTTCTCGCAGACCAGCAACGGAGACCATTCTAAATGAGGTGTCAAAGGTTCCCAATCCTATCACCACTGTGTTAATCTTAAACTGTATATGTTGACTTTGGTATAATATCGTACTGCTGTCCTTACGTATCAAAAGCGGAGTGCAACGATGGGTCCAGGCCTCACTGCTTCCAATATGAGTTTTTATTCAATAACTTATAACCAAATTTCCTGTCACGCCTTCTTTCTAGATCATTCGCCACAGAGTAATTTTGTAGTCATACACTAAAGAAAGTCGTCCCGGCTTTTATAGTAGGGAAAAAAAACACAATACCTACATAATTTTATGTAATATTTATTTCTGAAAGACATGTTCATGTTAACAACGTGAGACGATTCCAAAAAACCAACTACCTTAATAATTGAAACAGAAACAATAATTTACAATACTAATATATTTCTGATTTCTATTTCACTAATAAACCTATTACGATCAGGAATTAAAAATATGAGACTTCTTAAAAATTACTTGTCATTTTACTTTTCCAACGACAAAATAAAAATGCATTTATAAACCATACTTCTCCTCCTACTATGCATTCATAAGATTCTTCTAACGCTGTGATTTACTTTAAATCAAAATCTTATATAATATACGGAAATTATTGCAAATTTAAAACGATTATTAATAATTGAAAGAAAAATCAAGGCAGGCAACTTTAATTATCACAGTCCCGAAATAACATTATGACGTCAAAACATAAAAACAAATGAATGCACGAAAATTACAAAAAGTTTAGAAATTTTAAATTTTAAATTATGTAAATAGAATTATTATCATTTTAGTTAATTCTAAATTTAATTTATTATGTATAAATTTAACTACAATATATTCAACATTTTTAATTATAATAGCAATTTCAATTTTTAATATTTACGTTTAAAGCGAGTCATAGAATACGCAACTACGATATTTTATCTGCGTTTAACACTAGAGTGCACGCACGCTCTACTATGGTAGAACACACTCACTCATTTTGGCGCCATTCATTCATTTTTACTCCTGAGCTCCCCGCGCTCCTTGTTAAGCCTCGTCGACAAAATCACGGAAAGGATTAGTACGGCGCACACCTGCAGCGTAAGCGCATTTTTCCGTAAAAGTTCAGCTTCTACCATTGTAGTACGTGCGAGTATTGACGTAATAAAACTTAATGTAAGTAAATTTATTATTTTGTGACTTTTTTACTTTACAATGTATTAAATTTGAATGTTTATTTTTTGACAATGGAACAATAACTATACTGTTTGCAGTTCAGCATGTTAGTGTGTATTTAATAATTTTACTTTGTTTCAGCGAAATAAATGGATCCTCACTTAGAATCTCGCTTGAGCCAGTGGTTGCATGAAGAACAAGATGATGAATAAGTGATTCAAAGTGAATCTGATGATGGGGAAAAAGGAGTACAACCAATGGAACAGGAAGACCTGGTACAGGAAGCCGTAAACGAAAACCATGCGTCATCGTCTGAAGATGATATGCCTCTTTCTGAACTCGCTCAGAACAATACACGAGACGATGTTTTTGTATCTAGAAATGGAACACGGGTGGAGTAAAACATGTGCTGCAGCAACACGGGTAAGATCTCAAAACATCCGGTTTAGACCTCCAGGTCCAAAGGGTGCTTTTTTTTATAGAATAGGGTGACAAACGAGCACACAGGCCCATAGACATCTACATCTATCCTCCATTAAAAATCAAAATGCAGATGGGTTGTCACCCGTGAGGACTGAGATGGAATGCCTCGTTTCCAGTAAAAAGGGTCTCCGGTTCTCTACACTCACCATACGAAATACAGCAGCATTAAGCTACTATTTCACGCTGGTATTCTGTGGTCGACCCATTCGTGCTATAACTATACTACTAATATAACTGCAGCATGGCTCTACCACGTACTTCTCAGTACGTACCCACGTACGTGGGTGCTGCAAGAAACGCTGAAACGCCATTATCTTGTTTCGATCTATTTTTTGATGCGAGTGTTTTCGATATCCTTGTTACTTGCAAAACAAATCTGTCGCATTACTTTCTACAATGCACTACGACGATGCTATAGATCCAGAAACCAATGATGACCGTAAACCGGAAATAATCACTTGTACCGTACTAATTGTGGCGTGGATATTCTCGACAAAATGTGTAAGCAGTACAGCGTTTTGCAAAACTCCCGACGATGGCCGCTAACACTTGTTTTCAATTATTTGAATATAGCTGCAATAAATGCCTTGATTATCCATCAACTAAATAAAGGCCAGGAAAAGATTGTGAGACGCAATTTCCTCTATGATCTTTCGTACGAGCTGGTAAAACCCCTCATGGCAAGAAGATCAACATTTGAAAACCTCCCCAGAGAATTAAAAAATAAAACAAAATGGCTTTTGGGGCATACAGATGAGGAGCCTCGCAATGAACCTCAAAGAATGGGAAGAGTAGGCAAATGTTGCCTGTATTCTCGAGCCCGAAATCGGTCCACGATAAAGTGGTGTAAACGACGTGCCAGGTGGATTTGTCCTGATCACCAAGTTGTGGTCTGTATCGAATGCGAGGATGGCGACCAATAAGACAGTCACCTATTATTAGAAGTTTTTTTTTGAGCTGATCTCAAACATGCGAAAAATGTTGATTATTTTGTTGCTCTCTTAAAATTTTTAGTTATTCTATTACTCAGATTTTTTGCAATAACTGTGTGCAATCATAAATAAAGAACCAATATTATGCAGATTTATCATTTTAAAACCACCCGCTTTTTAAATATTTACAATATTGTTTTCTACCAGGGTAGAGCATGCGAGCATCCATGTAAAAAAGGGGGCGCGTGCACTGTAGTGTTAAAAACCTAACTAGGTATAGGTCACGCCAGGAGTCATGAAACTGCGTAGAAGCGATAAACAGGTGTACGGTGCGGTATCAGGTACGGGGAAGCGAAACCATAGCAACGGGCGACGCGGTACCCCGCGTAGTGTCACCTTGTTGTTTTTGCACTTTTAAAACTATTGTTGTGTTTGACGTGTATTGTTTTATGAAGGACGGAAATAGTGTATTGAAAAATTATTATTAATAAAACTAGTAGCTAGAGCTACCAAAACTTGTGTCTACTGTTTGGAGAATCGATAAGGAAGCAAGTCAGTCTGATTTGTTAACCGTGTTTAGAACGCCTGGGAAAAAAAGAAGCCGGACTTTTCCCATAACAGGTATAGATGATTTTGACCAAGGCGTTATTAAAAGAATAATTCATAATCTTTCATCATCATCATTACAGCCCTTCACAAGTCCACTGCTGAACATAGGCCTCCCCCAAGTAACGCCACAAAGCACGGTCCTGAGCCACCTGCATCCATCGACTTCCTGCATGTCTGATCAGGTCGTCACTCCATCTAGTGGGGGGTCGCCCTACACTACGCCTACCGGTACGAGGCTGCCACTCGAGAACCTTTCTTCCCCATCGGTTATCGGTTCTTCGAGCTATATGGCCGGCCCATTGCCACTTCAACTTACTGATCCGTTGGGCTATGTCGGTCACTCTGGTTTTACTGCGGATATCCTCATTTCTGAGTCTATCACGCAGAGAAACTCCGAGCATAGCCCTCTCCATAGCTCGCTGAGCGACCTTGAGCGTCCTCATACGGCCAGCAGTGAAGGACCACGTCTCAGCTCCGTAAGTCATCACTGGCAACACGCATAATCTTTATTTCACCAATAAAGAAATTCCTATATACGATATAGGAATTTCCGCAGATACGATAAAACACAAAATTATGCATTCACTCGAAGCGAAAGCGAATTTAATCGCAATTTTTCAGCGATCATTCTGTATTTATCGGCAGGTGAAATCGTTTGCCATATTTGATATAGCAGATATTCAAAAATTATCTGCGCATTATGTGTTAGTTTGCTGAATCTCATAGAGCAATATTGAAAAATATGCGCGCAGATTTATCGTATTTGCGTAGTGTGTGACACGCTTTAATGTTTCACAAAATCATCGACAGCCAGTAGGTACTTGCACTTAACATTCATCGTTAGTCTCGACTAATAAAATCACCATTAAAACAACAACAATAACACTGAAAATAAATGCACTAAGCAATTAAAATATTCAAGATGAGCAACAATTTTTTTATCTGCCCGTAAAAGTCCCATGGGCCTCTCCGATACATCTTATAAATGTTTCCAGTCGAAAGAAGTAGGTACCGTGCTGAGATAACTAAACCAACGTCGCCAATCGTCAAAAATCGCCGGAAAACAGTTTTGATTGTAACATAATACGTAAGGAATAAGAATGAGAATTTGTCAATCGTGCAAAAGAAAACTGTTAGTTAAATATTTTACTATTACTATGTAGGTACAAAATATAGGTACATAATATTATGAATCATAACACTTTAACGTAACCTTGACATTTTTCAGATTTCTTTTAATTGCCTATACTACCAAAATGTTTTGGCCTCCTGCCTAAATACTTTGTTAAATCTATATTTTATGCAATTAATTCAAGTCATAAAAATATTTCACCGAATTGGTAATAAAAATTAATGTTGAGTTTAGTTTTAGATTATTTATGATCGAATTAAGACAAGCAAAACCTCGTGTTAAAGCATATTTGAAAACTCATTCTACAATGTCTCCACATGATCTGAAAACTAGAGGGTTCTAGAGGATCAATTTAAAAATCCTACACTTTTAGAAAACTATCCTAAATCACATGTTAATAGTAGAACAATAAAGGCACTCTCTGGGCCCAATTTCTGAATTCGGGAGACTTGCCCAGGTGGGAGAGTCTTTCAAAATTGTATCTAAATTAGCGCGAACGGAACGTAAACGATGTCAAATTATTAGAAATAAGTTAATGAAGAAGTTTATTCTTGTAGTTTTGTTTATTTTAGAACATTTTATTACAATTGTTAAGAAAATTTGTATTTTTTAAAAGTTTTCATTGCTGGGAGTTCTAAAATCAAGTGAATTATTGTATAAGATAACTTAATAAAGCTATGATTTAAGCTGAAAATTATTTTTCTTTTCCCAAAAATAGTATGGTCAACTCTCCCCATACCCCGATACAAGAGTCCTTACTGGTGAGGAGAATTGACTCATCAAAAAAGTGAAATAAGTATTATATGCTCGGATATAATATATGAAATACTTAATCAAATGCTCATTCTAATGTATTTTTAAACTACTTTATATCAATAAAGACTACAAAAAATTTGACGTTATGAATGACGTGGCGTAAATTGACGTTCGAGTTCTCCTTTATAAGTCATAACCATTTAATATTTTCCGATTATAATATGCAAGGCATGTTGTTGAAATAGTTTCTTAATCGGCTATATTTATATTAAGATCCTATATTTCCAAATATTAAGCAAAAACGTTTGAAATAAAGTAACTTTTTGTCTACCGAATATCGCAGCAAGGTTACTCTGTGCTGGACAAATATGCTTGCGACGAAGAAGTGAGCGTTAAAAGCCGTTTAAAATCGGAAATACAATGATTGAATAATTAGAAACAAATTTTATTTGCAAATTGACGATCCCTCTTTATTTAGTTAAGAATTTAACTACCCAATTCAACACATTCTATTATTCTTATCAGATTTTTCTAATAACTAAAAATGTCCAAATAAAGTAATATTTTTTTATTAATTAATTGTTGTTATTTCCAATATAACTAGTAACTAATAACTAGTAACTAACTATAATTATCGACCTTGTTGCTGACAGTACAGGCTAATTAACCAGCCATTTCTATTCCCATTCTATATCCACAGTGTTACACACTTTTGTGTGAAGCTTAATAATAAATATAAAGACATAATGAATGAGCCTAAAAACATACATATTTTCATTGATTACAGGCATTACACCAAGATATCTTTAGAAATATAAAACAACTGAAAAAAGAATTAAGTTGTATTTTAACTAAAAATACTATATTATGCCAATATAAAAACAATTTATATATTAGACCAACTAGGTACATACTAATAACAATTTTATTGTTTTTAAATTATAATAAGAAAACAGACGTGGTTTTATTTAACATAAATTAAAACTAAGTACGAACTGTTTTCAAATCCTGTTCCAATTTTCATTATACACAATAAATGAGCTCATACATGCTTACCAAAACGATCATTAACTGAGGCTTTAAGTAAAGATGTTTCCATAAAACATAATAAGGTTATTATATAACAGGATGAGGAGGTCCACAAGCCATTCAGTGTACCTGTAATATAAAATGCATATTGAGTGAGTCATAGACAACATTTTACTCTTTTAGAAACGACAGAATGCCAGTGTCGAAGAGTGAGAGGTACATAGGTTGTATCAAATTTCATTGTACGACCCTAAGGTTTTAAAAGCTATTATAGTAGGCAGATCCGTTTTTCGTTTTCGTTTAGACCACTTTTTCTATTATAAACAACACGTTAGCATGTCAAGACCGTGGCGATAGCTAACTCACGACGACAATATTTGGAAAGAATATACGTTCTGTGCATGGCACGCAATGTTACAAAGCCGGTCTACGGAGACGGCCAAGCCCATTGCAACCGCATTTACTTAATCTCCGTTGCCCAAAATAATAGCAATTATTGTTAGTTATCTTACAATTCATTTTCTCATAGCCTCTGTATAGTTAGGTTTATATACTGATATGACTGCCTAGTCAGTCTAGTGGTCGCAACCGCGGAAGAAGGTGCACCTTACCTTGGGAGGAAGGGGGAGGAGTTGTCCTTTCCCGAGGAGGGGCTGTCATGGACGGCCAGCTCTGATGGGGCCGCAGAAGCGTTCCCACGTCCCTGCCAATATGCGGCGAAGGTGGAACACCATGGAGTTTTATTCTGTGCGAATCGGACAGAACCCATCCTTGCCCCATGATTATGCGTAAGCATTTCCCCATGTAAAAGACCCCGGGTTTGAATCCCCCCAGTCGGGACAATATCAATTATTGGGTTTTTATGTCAAGAAATTCCCAGTAACAGTCCGGCGTCAGGGAGTTGGCGGTTTTACACCCCCGTGCCTCGGATAGAAAGTAAAGCCGTTGGTCCTGCGCCTTATCTCTCTCCGGTCGTGTCGTATTACCGCAGTGAATTAGAGAGTGCTTCTATGTTTGCGCATACATTCAGATATAATCTTCCTGCGCAGATGGCCAGTTTACGCGGAGTCTGGCTGCCGTGACCGCAATTCTGAAGGATAACAAGACAAAGTCCGACTCCTCCTGACGCGTGTTTTTAAACAAATGACCTACAACTGATAACCGATAGCCGAACGGACATCATAGCAGTACACATACTGTACTATTATGCTACACATCCCACGCCATACCATGCCTATGGTATACGGGTATGATACGTTGGTGTATGTGAAATGTATTTTTATTGGCGTAGTGGTGACTGACGTGTTGACGACTTTCGTGCCTGATAAGTTCATATCACGGTCATAGTAAGAACCGATGTACTGAGCCGAGACCTTCAGAAGATATATAAGAAGGAAGAAATTAGAAAAATATTTTTTTAACGATTGCTATAGCGGTTTGCCCGAACGATCATCCCGTATTCTCGTTTCTTCTTTCAAAATTGCAGCGATTTTTAATTATTTTTCCACGCACAATAAAGTAGTGTAAACTACGTATGCATGTTATTCTTTTATTTTTACGTTCACCAACCGGGTGTCCTTTTAAACTGTGCACAGCGCCGAGCGTTGCTCGAAAAAATAAATACGACGTTAGCCTAAAGCGTATTTAGGCAAATATATCAATTAAGTTGTTAATAAAGTAATTTAATACAGTAATTTTTTTTATTTATTGTTACAATTTTTTCTGATATGTGAATATCTCACTCCATAACGTATATCAATATGTGGACATGTTAACACTGCGTTATCAAATTACCTTACCTATAATCGGTTTTTGTGGAAAACTAAAGGTGTTATAATAGAATGCGTAGCTAATTCCAATATTTAGGCAGATAAAAACCTTAGATTAAGGTGGAAGCGCCGGCCGTCCGTCCATAAATTTTTTAATCAAAATATACACTAAACTCTTTCTTTAAAACTAATCATTTTATCACTTCTCTACAATGAAACGTGTACGCGTTTGACCTTTATAGGCAATAACTTACATTATAAACTGAGAAAAACAATAGTGAAATCCTGGAAAAATTTGACATTTCTTTAGTAGTGTGCTTGACTTTTGACAAGCAAACGAAAGGCGACGTTTAAACATTGGCATGCTAGATGGAATGCAAGTGATCTTAAATAATTCTGATAAATCAATATCTTAAGTTAAATAATTGGTTAATTTCCTTTCCAACCGTTAAAAAACAGTATAAAATAACATAGAACTAATGACCTTAGACACCTATGTTTTTTCGTAAACAATTTTATTACTTATTACTGTTGTGTGGCAACATAAATACCAAAATTCGTAGGTAGAGCGACGTTGCCGTCCTTCCTGACCTTGAATTGACGAAAACAAGCGTTGCCAAACTTCTTTCACTTATTTGACTTGTTATGAAGTACGAGACAGAACGTGACGGGTGGCGACGAGGTTCGCCACCCGTCACGTTCTGTCTCCCGGAGGGGCGAAAAAGTGGATTGCAGAGGCCCGTCTGGCTACGTTGAATGTATGTGGAGCAATGAATGATAAAATGGATGAAGTATGCGAGGTGATGTATGATAGAGGAATAGATTTGTTATGTGTAAATGAGACGAAACGGAAGGGGAAGGATGTCACTACACATGGCATGTATACCGCATACTGGTCTGGTGTAGACGAGCTCGAGCGGGCATGCCAGGGAGTAGGTATCATCCTATCAGAAAGAATGGTGCAATGTGTGAAAGAGTATGAATGTGTAAGCCCAAGACTGCTATGGATACGATTGAAAGTGGGCTTAAAGAAGTTGTTTGTGCTAGGGGTCTACGCCCTAGACATGTCTAAGCCCACTCATATCCGAGAGCAGTTTTGGGAAATGGTAAGGATGGTATTAATGAAATGTAAGGGGAAATGAAAATGTTGTTATGCTAGGAGATTTTAATGGAAGAGTTGGGGTGAGGAGGCTTGGTTATGAAAGGATATTGGGAACGTTTGGTGATGAAAGTATAAATGAGAATGGTGAAAGCCTCCTCACTGTATGTATGGAAAAGAATCTTTTTGTGACGAACACTTTCTTTCGCCACAAGAGGATTCACATGTATACTTGGGAAAGAGGTGATGATAGAAGCATGATAGATTTCATAATTGTGGATGAAAGATTGAGGGGCGCAGTGGTGGATACAAGGGTTTACCGGGGGTCAAACGTAGGAACGGATCATTTTTTGGTTTTATGCCGAATTAATGGTCTATTCAGGCGGTGGCGCCATCGGTCATCTGTGTCTACCACTGCGTTACAGCGTATTAGAACAGAAAGATTACAAGATGAAGGTGAGAAAAACAAGTTTAAATGTAGACTGAAAGAAAACGTAAGTGGTTTGGATGAATTATGTATGAATGAGTTAGGACTTGGAGAATGTATGGCAAAATGTTAAGAAAGGTTTAGTAGATGCAGCTACCGAAGTATGTGGTGTTAGTAAAAGAAAGAATGAAAGGAAAAATAATACTTTGTGGTGGGATGATGAGATACGTACGGAAGTTGAAGCAAAGAAGAGAGCATGGCTAGATTTACTAGCAACTAAGGCTGGTAATTCTAGCGGTACGAATGATGATTTTGAAAGAAAAAAGGCAGTCTTTAGACATCTAAATAAAAGAGTAAAAGAAGTAGTTGAAAGGAAAAAGCAAGAAAGAACGGATAAGAATGATAGAAGAATATCGGATAACTTCCAGGCAAATATTAAAATGTTCTGGAAACTCGTAAGAACTGCCAGGGGACGTTCAAAACAGCCTAGCTAGCTAGCCTATAATGAATGCTATAAGAGATGAGAATGGCTATATTCTGAATGATGAAGTTTTGAGTTTAAAGAGATGGAAGGAATATTTTGAAAGCATGTTTATGAGTGAGGAGACAACGTATGAACTGAATGAAATAGGAACTCCGAAAAAGAGGAAGGAGGTAGCGAGATAAGTATAGATGAAATAATGAAAGCAATGAAAAGCATGAAAGCAGGTAAGGCTGCCGGTTATGATAGAGTTTCACTCGAAATGCTAAGGGCTGGAGAGGAAGTGGTGGCAGGCCTGCTGCACACCTTGTTTAATGTATGCTGGGAACTGAAGCGGGTACCGGGAGACTGGTGCAAAGCCGTGATAGTCCCAGTATATAAGGGAAAAGGGTCGCAGCAGGACTGTAAAAACTACCGCGGTATCAGCCTTCTTAGCATCGTGGGAAAAATTGTATGCCAAGGTACTAATTGAAAGGGTCATGAAAGAAACCGATGGAAAAATTTGGGATGTGCAAGCGGGATTTAGAAAGGGAATGGGATGTACAGATCAAGTCTTCTCCATGCGCATGATCGCGGAGAAGTTTTTGGCCAAAAACCAAAAGGTTTTTTGTGCGTTCATGGACTTGGAGAAGGCCTATGACAGAGTGGATAGGAATGTGCTATGGCAAACACTGAACTCATTTGGGTTGAGCGCTGGCTTGATACAGGCATTGGAATCTCTTTATAGGGACTCTAGTGCTTGTGTTAGGATCAACGGGGTCTACTTCGACTGGTTTGGCATCCATAAAGGTGTCAGACAGTGCTGTGTGGCTTCCCCGTGGTTGTTCAACCTATTTATGGACAGTTGTTTGCAAAATTTGAAAGTTGAAGAATGCGGATTAAGAATGGGTGAGTTAACCATCAAATGCCTTTTGTACGCCGATGATCAAGTTATTCTTGCGTCGTCGGCGGCTGAGTTGCAAATGATGGTTACATTAATGAACAGATCATTAAAAGAAAGGGGTATGAAAGTAAACGCAAGTAAGACGAAAATTATGGTTTTTGAAAGAGATGAAAGTAAAACGATATGTGAAATAAGAATAGATGGGGAGTTGATCGAGCAAGTAGATGAGTTTGTATATGGAATGCTTCGGTGGTTTGGTCATGTGGAAAGAATGGATGAGGAAAGAGTGACAAAGAAAATTTATGTTGCAGAAGTGAATGGCAGAGTCGGAAAGGGACGTCCTAGGCGAAAATTTATCTACCAAATTGGCGATTTATTGAAAACGGGCCAAATTAGGAGTACCCTTAACCGACGAGCATGCATGCGTAGATGTATGGATGTGAAGGAGGCGAGAGAGGTGTGTCAGGATCGTGCCAAATGGAAGTCTGTAGTCTCTGCCTACCCCTCTGGGTGACAGGCGTGAGTGTTTATGTATGTATGAAATACATTCTGATTTCGGTTGTCACGCGCTATGATTTGCGCGCGGAATTTCTTATACATATTTTGTGTGCATGTTTTCATTGATTCGAATTGCAATATTTCTCTAGTATATATTTGAGACTATATTGTAATTTATCGTAGGTATAGTAATTAATTATTCTAAAAACGCAATTATGTTTTCGGTGGTATTAGAAACAGCAGGCTGGCCTGTGATTTTTCTGTAATATCGTCACAATACTGATTACCTACGTCATACGTGTCAGTGTTTCATATGTATATGAATGTGTTTGAATATGTTTTTGGTCAACAATAATTACAATTATTATAAATCGGTAAACTACCAAAGTAGTCACAAAATTAAACTTGCAAACATTTGTTAAATATGGTTTTGCCGGGTTACACCTTTTACGAATTTTGCAAACAGTTTTAGACAGACACACATTATTAGTTTGTTATATTTTGTAGAGCTCAAGTTCACGGTTATGGTGCGTTCAGAAACAAATATAATTCAGTTACATAAAATCCTTTTTTCTGTTCTGTGGTCTATTGTTTATAAATAAATAGCTTATTTTAATCTGAGTTGTATTTTTATTCGTCGGCCAATTCTACCAGGAATATAAAGATAACATTGAAATAAAAAGATAAGTAAATTTTTGTACATTTTAGTGTTTTAGATCTTGTGTTCCGAACGCAACCCAATTCATATAGAATTGAAGGATGATTTGTATATATATATATATATATATATATATATATATTGTATATTTATATCTTCGTTTTACTAAAAGCTTTTGTTGAGTGCCTCGAAATTAGGAAATATTATTTTCAGCTTCCTGGTTATTATCACAAAATAAATCGTTTTATAGATTTGTTGTTATCTCTTTTTTATGAATTATAGTTTCCTACGTGTTGGTTATGAAATGTCTAATTATTGTAATAATTGGTACTGTTACAAATCATCAGTGTTATTAGTTTTGAGTGAATAGGCATGTATCAGCATAATTATGTTGCTTCAAATAGGTACTTCTGTTTTGATAAAAATTCAATAGTGTAATGTAATAAAATAAAACTGCGTTATATTGTAATCAATGTTGACATCATTTATTTCCCAAAGTTATAAATCAATTAAATAGTTTACGCCAGCAAATATAACTTTTATTTTTATAAAAATCGTACATAGCGTTTTGTAGTTCTGCCTACCCAATCTACACATACAGAAAAATTAAAAACTTGTTTTTTTACATACACGCCATCTAGTGTTCAAGCTTCGTAAACGTAGGGATACGTCTGTGTGTGTAAACGACACTATATTCAATGACAGATTGACAGACAGACAGACGAATTGGGTGGATTTCGAGGCAATGATATGACCCATTCCAATAAAAGGTAATATCCGATAACCGCAAAGTCTACTCCTACGACTTAATAATTTTCCAATTACACAATAACCCCAATTAAACTAAAAGTGTTGACTTCAGCGCCATCTTGCGGGATAATGGCTGGGAGCAGTGTGAAGGTTTCACCTTAATTAAACATTACATAAAACAACTATAAAATCCATACAAATAATAACAATGCATTCCTAAAAGTATTTTTATTTCATTCGTACTCGACGTTCTCACGCTCATGAAACGCGCCCGTGTTAAAAATACATCCCAACCCACTTTAGGTGAAACTATCACTAAACTTCAAGACAAGAGTGAATAAGCTTTAGTTAAGTTTAGACTGCGATTCACCATCAGGGGCTTTATCGCCACATCCACCTATACCATAGTAGTAACGCACGCTATGGTGTGTATACATGTCCCAAAATTCAACGATAAGCCAACACCGGAAGATAGACCTTCCCTGGACTAATCGAGGAAAAAAAAAGAAAAAAAAATATATACCAATTATATTTTAAGTTATATAAAAAAAATTAAATTCTTCAGAAATTTAGACCGTTTATGATATTTTTCACTACCATGACCACAATTTTTTTAAAATATTTGTTACTTTTTTATAGGCAACCTGAATAGCACTGCTATCTACCACAATTCTTAAAAAAATCCAGAATAACTCTTATTTTATCACGAAAATTAATGAAACTTATTTTATTTTATAAATTTTTGAAGACTTTTACTTTTAACCAACTTTAACTTATCGTGGTGTAAAAAAAAGTATGAACACTAGTATGGCAAGTTTTTTTTTTAAAAATTGACGCAACTAACCAACATTCCAAAATAGTATAATACTCTAGGAAAACAAGTTATAAAAAAATATGAGCCTATTATTTCTTAACAGGGGAGAAATGACGGTCGGGTGTATTAAAAGTATTAGTTCTTGAAAAATGTTTAATATTTCAAAACAAATGGTACAAACAGTTTCACGTGTAGTTTATTAAGTTATTAACATTATAGCAAATGTTCGAACTGTTTGCCACCAGCATTAATACAGCCTAAAAATGATCGTTTTATTTGTCTTGCATATCTTCTGCTAATAATGTAATCAGCAGCCTGAGTGATATTTCGACGAAGCTCGTCCAATGTCGCAATGGGTTTTGAGTAGACCCTGTTTTTAAGACAATCCCAATAGAAGAAGTCCAGGGGGTTCAAATCGGGTGAACGGGGTGGCCATAAGATAGGACCAAATCGCCCGGTCCAACGCCCTGGATACTCTTGATTTAAATATTCTCGCACAGGACGGGCATAATGTGCTGGGCAACCATCATTTTGGAACCACATGTTTTGGAGATCACTTAAGGTGTCTAACAATTCGTCGTCGTCTAACAATTCTTGCAAGTCATTTTGTAAAAAGTTTAAATAACTATTGCCATCTAAGCTTCCTTCTCTAAGGTCCATAGGTTAACCTTAAATTGATATTGGGATTTGTCTTGTCTCATCAAGTGCGGATTTTCATTACTCCAACTATGTAGGTTGTGAAGATTTAAATACCCATCTTTCTTGCATGTTGTTTCATCCGACCACAGAATTTTGTCTAGGAATTGGGGATCTTCACTGTGCCTTTGCAGCATCACACGGCAAAATGTGACTCGTAGCGGATAGTCCCGCGGTAATAACGTCTGCACACGCCTGTAGTGATATGGGTGAAGCTTGTGACGTTTTAATATGCGATGTGCAGAACTTTTCGGGATTCCTGTAGCTTCTTCTATGGCACGTACCGAAGTAGTCGAATCATTTTCTATCTCATTGAGAACTTCTTCATCACGATCCAATCTAGGTCTTCCAGCACTTCTCCTATTGGATGGCATACGACCCTCCGAAAACGCTTGATGCACATTAACTCTCGATAATCAGGATATCTTTGAGCATTTGGGTATCTTTTTCGATACAGTCTGCTAGCAGCGTTAGCATTACGTCGGCATTCTCGATAGATTAAATGCATATTAGCGTATTCCTGTGGTGTGTACGGTTGCGGCATGTTAAACGCCAAACAGTCCAAAATGCGCCAGAACTCTAAATCACAAAACACACAATCGTAGTCCAAGATAATGCCAGGTCAGTTCAGTTTGCAGATCACTTCCAGTCCAAATAATGCCAGGTCAGTTAAGTTTGCAGGTCGATTCCAGTCCAAAAAGCCAAGCCAAAAAGCGGTAGTATGTACTAGAGCCACGTAAGTTGAATTGGGAACGGTGCGCAGTAAACAAAGGAGCAGAGCGTACTGAACTGACTTGCTGAGAATAATAACAACTTCTCTACCTGCCCTGTTGTTGTCTCTTTTTAACGTAAATATCTCTATCTATCTCTCTCTAACATCTAAGATTAGTATGCCCATTCAAATTCCTAGAAATTGTAACAAGAACCCATTTTGGGCATGTAGTAAAAGTGATTACTGACAATTACAATTTAAGGAATTTGGCCCCTGTTTAGAAATAATAGGCCCATATTTTTTATAACTTGTTTTCCTAGAGTATTATACCATTTTGGAATGTTGGTTAGTTGCGTCAATTTTTAAAAAAACTTGCCATACTAGTGTTCATACTTTTTTTTACACCACGAAAGTTAAATTTGGTTAAAAGTAAAAGTCTTCAAAAAATTTAGGGAATAAAATAAATTTCATTATTTTCGTGATAAAACAAGAGTTATTCTGGATTTTTTAAGAATTGTGGTAGATAGCAGTGCTATTCAGGTTGCCTATAAAAAAAGAAACAAATATTAAAAAAATTGTGGTCATCGTAGTGAAAAATATCATAAACGGTCTCAATTTCTGAAGAATTTCATTTTTTTATATAACTTAAAATATAATTGGGATATTTTTTTTCTTTTTTCCCCCGATTAGTCCGGGGCAGGTCTATCCTCCGGTATTGGCTTATCGTTGAATTTTGGGACATGTTGTATATAGAATGTATCTTAACCATACTTTTTAGTAGCTTATAACAAGTATAAAAAATAACCTCATACGTACCAGTTTGTGAAAGAAAGCATCAGTCATCAGGGCAGCCAACGACGCGGGAAGAACTTATAAGCCGCGTACACGACTGCGCCTGCGCACGCCACTCGCACCGACACGCGGATAATGCGCGTGGATAGCGATGGAGGGGGGATACTGCACAAATATTCGTTAACGGTGTGTTGGAAAATTATAAAGCAGAACAGTTATTGCAAAATAACCGTCATCATTAGACCTTTAGTTTAAGTAAATAAGGTCAAAGTATGAAGATTCCGTATTAACTGGAGTGACCACTTTGAATTTAAAAAAAATCCATGGTAGAGCTATAACATGGTTGTAGCGCTAATGGGTCGACTCGAACAGGAAAGAACCATAATGATTTCTTATATTTACGCGAACACTATACATTGATTAAAACTACTTTTACGAATTTTATCGCGTTTAATTTTTACTTTTAATTATTTTTATTTTTAATTCCCGACGTTCCGGGAAGTCTGCAGTTTGTCATATCATACATATCCTAGACGGCCCCAACCATTACATCAGATTTGATAGACCACAAATCCTCGCGAAAGAACACCGATTCCTACCAAGGACGTTACGTGAGGCTATTGAAATTAAAAAACATCCTAATTTCAATAGAGAAGGAGGCTAGGTACTACCACCTGCTTGGGACCCTATAATCAATAAAATTAAAACTAAACCCAAGCATACCACTGCAGACCTCAGGACATAATCAGTTCATTTTGCATCTAGATCTGACCATAAACAATAACTAAAAAAGCTGAAGGTACTCCGAGTTTAACAATGACATTGAGACGTCAGTCACCTCAGTCCCCCGTGACTATGGGTGCTGGAAAGCAGTCGAAACGTCGGGAAAAGGGTCGTAAAAGTAGTTTTAATCAAGGAAAGAACCATGTTCTCATAGAATACTAGCGTAAAGTAGCAGCTTAATGCTGTTGTGTTTCATATGGTGAGTGCAAAAACCAGAAACGCTTTTAATTAGAAATGACCCATTCCATCTTAGTCGTCAGAGGTGACAATACATCTGCATTTCTTAACCGAGGATAGATGTCATCTATGGGCCACAGTATCTACTTATTATCAGTTGGAGAGTGTGTTCGTTTGTCACCATTATTCTATAAAAAATTGTGAGTGTAGAGAACCGAAGACTTTTTTTACTATAAACGAGGCATTCCATCATACTCCTCAGGGTTGACAGTGCATCTGCATTTTGATTGTTAATCAAGAATAGATGTTGTAGTAGGGGAGCCCATGATACTAAATGGGGATTTACTCGAGCGTGGTGGGGACCTATTAGATTTTGTAGATTAGTTGATAGAAAGAAAAAGGTTATAATATAATGTGTCCCCTTCCCGTGGTGGGTGAAGCGTCTACAGATTTTCAAAAATGTAAAAACTACAACCAACTACTACAGATGTTCAAAAATTAATTCCAGCACGTCAGATCTTCAAAGGGGATATTAAGTGAATCTTAAAAATACACCCATTCAAAAGACTGACGATTCGAAGAGATACAAGTTCGTAGCGAAATTTTGAAAATGTGAAAAATATCGCCATATTGAAATACTCAAGCGTGTCAGACAATTATACAGAAGGTTCAGATTAAGGTCCCAGTTACGGTAGCTTAAAATTTGACGATAATTTTGAGGGATATTAATAATCTGACTGCTAGAAGTCATTTTTTTATGAACTTATTTTCTCAATAACCATAAAATGTGACTTTGAATGGATAGGAATAGCACGAGAGACAAAGATAGCACGAGAGAGTCAGAGATAGGGAAAAAGTGAAATGAAGAGAGAGGCGCGAGGTGGGGTATATGGGTACATGCTTTTACTTCAGCTGCAAGCTTTCATCTTCATAGACGATTTTTAGTATTTCGGCTGATGGAAATCCATGAAATGCTATCGCATGAAAACAATGTCTTCTTCTCTCTCTTCTCTTATCTTACAAGTAATACATTTTATATTAAATTAGATTGGTTAGTGAGATTGCCGAGTCAATCTATTTATTTAAAACATAAAAGATTTTTAATATTGATATGGTCACAATAAGATGTTGTTAGGCTTAAGACATAAGGATCCTTAAATAGGAACTGAATAAATTAACCGACTTGGTATTACATGGATCTCACAACTTTTTACGGTAGAAGAACTGAGTTGCGAAATTTCGTTTTTTACATGTTATGTTTTGATGGCATCTCATTTCTCTTTGTAGATATTCCTAGTTTTTTTTCCTTTTCGGTAACTTCCACTTCTTGAATACCAAAAACGTACCTATCTACACCTATCATTTCATTATATTATACATATAAAGGTACACGATTCATTCACTCCAAATGTAACTTTATAATCCTATATATTTATATGGGATTACAAAAGTTATTTATGCAGTTGGTGTATCTAGAAAACTGGACCGATATTGCAAAATATTTTACTTTTTCATTGATTTATACACGAAAGACTAATTGTATTCTAAATTTGAAGCTTTTATGTCTGCTAGAAGTGCCTTAGAGTTTTGATGATCTGTAAGTCAGGGAGTGAAAAAAATTAAGAAACTTTGACTAGTTATAATTCTTAAACTTCTGGTTCAAATTGAATGAAATTTTAAATATACTGTGTTTATACAATGCCTGCTTGGTTACTTAAAACTCAGGCTTCTAGTTTTATCCACAACGAAGTTATAAATAGCCTTAGGTTAGGTTGAAATTAGCCCAAACTGCTTCGAGAAAAGGATGGTACGGCCGTGCCGCTTTTTTGTCGACTTGGCGGGGGCACTGCCGTGCCCACAGATAATTCGTAATTAAATAACTATTCCAATTTTAAAACAATATTTCTACAATTATTTCTTCTGCGGCAGCAACGTAACAGCTAGTAATTAATAATTTTAAATACTCACACAAGTAAGGGAGTTATATCCTGCGGTGTGACCTTGCCCCAATGTTCCACGATGCCGGCCACATGGCCAATGCCCACAACACCAACTATTCGACATGGTTCATTACCTGTACGAACAAAAACAGCTTTTGATTTCTTAAATTTACGCGAACACTACACATTGTATAAAACTATATTTACGGATTTTATCGCCTTTAATTAACTATTTTAACTTATTTTTAATTCCCGATTGCGGGTGCTTTACAGCACCCACGGTCACAGGGGGAACTGAGTAGTTTGACCATAGTTCGTCCAAAAATTAGTATTGTTGCGCGCCTAATTTGATGTCTGGTACCTGGCATAGCGCCATCTAGTGTCGAGGAACAGAGCGAGGAGAGCTTTCTAGAACATGCCATGCTGGAACTCTCCACCTCCAGCGCTATCTAGTATCGAATAGAAGAACTAAGCTTTCTGGAAAATTCCACACTCGAACTTTCTGCACCTTGTCGCACGGGGGCCGGTATTTACTGGAATATTCTGGATGTTTCGGTGGAAAAGGCCTATTTAAAGCCATTGCGGACCGCGACCGGAGCAGTATTGAATTGGCAATATGAGCGAAGCTTTCGGAGCGAAATAAAGTGAACTAAAGTGTGGAGTGTGATTAATTATTAGTGTGATTTAAGTTTTAATTGGTGTTCAGTAATAAAAGTGTAAAGGGGGACGCCCATTTTCGGCCATGGAACGCCCAACAATGTGCATTTGTTAAAAAATTATATCTTTATTTATGGTTATTAATCGCGGTATTTATTTATCCTCAAACAATGGGAATATTTTTGCACAAATTAAAAGTACCGAAAAGAACATAACATAAAATAACATAAACACTCACGCCTGTCACCCAGAGGGGTAGGTAGAGACTACAGACTTCCATTTGGCACGATCCTGACACACCTCTCTCGCCTCCTTCACATCCATACACCTCCGCATACATGCTCGTCGGTTAAGGGTACTCCTAATTTGGCCCGTTTTCAATAAATCGCCAATTTGGTCGATAAATTTTCGCCTAGGACGTCCCTTTCCGACTCTGCCATTCACTTCTGCAACATAAATTTTCTTTGTCACTCTTTCCTCATTCATTCTTTCCACATGACCAAACCACCGAAGCATTCCTTTCTTAATCCTGGTCACAACATCATCTTGCAAACCACACTCTTCTCTTATTACACAATTTCTTACCCTGTCATTAAGATTCAGCCCTAACATACTCCTTAACGACCGCATTTCTACTGCGTTCATTCTACTCTCGTGCTTCTTCTGCCACACCCAACTTTCACTACCATATGTTAAAGTAGGGACCAACACAGCATTGTGAATTGCCATACGTGCCTTTTTCGACACATTTTGACTCTTCACAATAGAGTGCAGGGCCCCATTTACTCTATTTCCCGCATTCACTCGTCGTTCTATATCCTTATCATATCTCCCATCCCTGCTAAATACGCAGCCCAAATATACAAACTCGTCTACTTGCTCGATCAACTCCCCTTCTATTCTTATTTCACAAATCGTTTTACTTTCTTCTCTTTCAAAAACCATAACCTTCGTCTTACTTGCGTTCACTTTCATACCCCTTTCTTTTAATGATCTGTTCATTAATGTAACCATCATTTGCAACTCGGCCGCCGACGACGCAAGTATAACTTGATCATCGGCGTACAAAAGGCATTTGACGGTTAACTCACCCATTCTTAATCCGCATTCTTCAACTTTCAAATTTTGCAAACAACTGTCCATAAATAGGTTGAACAGCCACGGGGAAGCTACACAGCCCTGTCTGACACCTTTATGGATGTCAAACCAGTCCGAGTAGACCCCGTTGATCCTAACACAAGCACTAGAGTCCCTATAAAGGGACTCCAATGCCCGTATCAAGCCAGCGCTCAACCCAAATGAGTTCAGTGTTTGCCATAGCACATCCCTATTCACTCTGTCATAGGCCTTTTCCAAGTCCATGAACGCACAAAAAACCTTTTGGTTTTTGGCCAAAAAACTTCTCCGCGATCATGCGCATGGAAAAGACTTGATCTGTACATCCCATTCCCTTTCTAAATCCTGCTTGCACATCCCAAATTTTTCCATCAGTTTCTTTCATGACCCTTTCAATCAGTACCTTAGCATACAGTTTTCCCACAATGCTAAGAAGGCTGATGCCACGGTAGTTTTTACAGTCCTGCTGCGACCCTTTTCCTTATATACTGGGACTATCACGGCTTTGCACCAGTCTACCGGTACCCGCTTCAGTTCCCAGCATAAATTAAACAAGGTGTGCAGCAGGCCTGCCACCACTTCCTCTCCAGCCCTTAGCATTTCGAGTGAAACTCTATCATATCCGGCAGCCTTACCTGCTTTCATGCTTTTCATTGCTTTCATTATTTCACCTACACTAATCTCGCTACCTCTTTCCTCTTCCTTCGGAATTTCTACTTCACTTAGTACACACGTTGTCTCCTCACTCATAAACACGCTTTCAAAATATTCCTTCCATCTCTTTAAACTCAAAACTTCATCATTCAGAATATAGCCATTCTCGTCTCTTATAGCATTCATCATAGGCTGTTTTGAATGTCCCCTGGCAGTTCTTACAAGTTTCCAGAACATTTTAATATTTGCCTGGAAATTATCCGATATTCTTCTATCATTCTTATCCGTTCTTTCTTGCTTTTTTCTTTCAACTACTTCTTTTACTCTCTTATTAAGATGTCTAAAGACTGCCTTTTTTCTTTCAATATCATCATTCGTACCGCTAGAATTACCAGCCTTTGTTGCTAGTAAATCTAGCCATGCTCTCTTCTTTGCTTCAACTTCCATACGTACCTCATCATCCCACCATAACGTATTATTTTTCCTTTCATTCTTTCTCTTACTAACACCACATACTTCGGTAGCTGCATCCACTAAACCTTTCTTTACATTTTGCCATACATTCTCCAAGTCTAACTCCTTCATACATAATTCATCCAAACCACTTATATTTTCTTTCAGTCTACATTTGAACTTCTTTTTTCTCACCTTCATCTTGTAACCTTTCTGTTCTAATACGCTGTAACGCAGTGGTAGACACAGATGACCGATGGCGCCAACGCCTGAATAGACCATTAATTCGGCATAGAACCAAATAATGATCCGTTCCTACGTTAGAACCCCGGTAAACCCTTGTATCTACAACTGCGCCCCTCAATCTTTCATCCACAATTATTAAATCTATCATGCTTCTATCGTCACCTCTTTCCCAAGTATACATGTGAATCCTCTTGTGGCGAAAGCAAGTGTTCGTCACAAAAAGATTCTTTTCCATACATACGGTGAGGAGACTTTCACCATTCTCATTTATACTTTCATCACCAAACGTTCCCAATATCCTTTCATAACCAAGCCTCCTCACCCCAACCCTTCCATTAAAATCTCCTAGCATAATAATATTTTCATTTCCCTTACACTCCATTAACACCATCCTTACCATTTCCCAAAACTGCTCTCGGATATAAGTGGGCTTAGACATGTCTGGGGCGTAGACCCCTAACACAAACAACTTCTTTAAGCCCACTTTCATTCGTATCCACAGCAGTCTTGGGCTTACACATTCATACTCTTTCACACATTGGCCCATTCTTTCTGAAAGGATGATACCTACTCCCTGGCATGCCCGCTCGATCTCGTCTACACCAGACCAGTATGCGGTATACATGCCATGTGTAGTGACATCCTTTCCCTTCCTTTTCGTCTCATTTACACATAACACATCTATTCCTCTATCATTCATCATATCGCATACTTCATCCATTTTATCATTCATTGCCCCACATACATTCAACGTAGCCAGACGGACCTCTGCAATCCACTTTTCGCCTCTCCGGGAGACAGAACGTGACGGGTGGCGAACCTCGTCGCCGGTTTTCCTCCCGGAGATTCTTCGCACCCCTGCCCCATTAAAGGGGCGCCGGGAACTCGGGGCCATTTCTATTATATTGTTCCTCATGGTGCGGATAAAGGGTGGTATATTTTACGCCTCTACCAGGGCGTGGAGCCGAGTCTGTGCTATCGGCTTGTCGCTCATTTAGCACCACCCGGGGGACACGTGTAGGGTGGGCCTAGGAATAGGTGGTCAGAGCCTACGGACGCGAGCGACTTATCCCCGAACCTAATAATAAGAATATACCGAAAAGATAATAATAAAAATTAGGTAGATCATTATGTCATTAGTTTGTGAATAAAAAAAAGTGTTGCCAATCACAAAACACATTTAAAAAAATCGATTCTCTTTTTCGATCGATTATTTACGGTGTCATCATTATAGTACTAATATAATTTTTAAATAATTATTATGTTATGATAATTAAACAAGCGAATTACTAGTTGATTTCCCATGAATTCTTTAGAGAGTAACAAAACGCTACGGCACAATTTTACTGTTAATCTTAACCGATCTTCTTTGAAAACAGATAAGAACTGTTATTCTTATCTGTTTTCAAAGAAGATCTGTTAAGTTATTCTTATTTGTTTATAACAATACATTTAAAATAGAATCATGTTATGATAACGAAACAAGTTAGTTTCCAGCTGATTTACCATGAATCCTTTAATCTTTTGAGCGCCAAAGTCGCCTATACTTGACCAACACCTGCGGGCCCTGAGCGCCAACGACGTCTATAGTTGACAAAAAAACCCGGCTCTCAAAAAATGAAATATATATATTGGAAAATTATTACAGGTATTTTAATTCTACACTCCTCAAAATAGGAATAACCCAGCAACATGTGAGTATAAAAAAACAAGTCTTCTAGAGCCACAAGTACTAAGTAACATTGAACTAATAAAAATTGATTTTTATCAAAGTCCAGCACGCCAAAGTCGTCTATGGTTGACCGCTAATGTCAAACGCGGGAAGCATAGATTTTTTGAAAACTATCCAAAATTCAGCTCAATGGTGTTTTTTTTCTATTATTATTGATATTTGAATAAAATTAAAGGTTAGAAACATAAAACTATAATTAGCTACATGAATAAAAAAATGTTATCAGATCATCTTCGCATAATAAATCTAATATCTTAACACTCAACTTTAGCGCGTTATCGAAAATCAGTTCACTGGGCACCGTGATCAAGGATAAACGACACCCTGATGATGTCATAAGTGATTACCGAGAAAAGTAGAGCAATGCAACATGAACGATTCCTCAGAACTCATTCGGATTTCGGAAAGCGTCGGTGATGATGAATTTTGATTTTTGATTGATGAATTGAATTTTTGATTGATTGGTGAACAATTATGTTTATTTATTCCATGACCAAGATTTTAATATTATTAGGCTGATTTACCTAGTGCAAATAATTATATACAATTGTTGATTAATGAATAATTATGTACCTTTTTTAATAATAATACAAAATTACAATTAATGTTTTTTTTACTTAAGGTGTGAAGAGCAATTTTTCATTTTGTTTCTCAGTCTCAAAATCATCTAGCAGCATCAGCATCATATCAAATCCCCATTGTCATAAGAGTGTAAGACTTTTCTTCTGTGCTTCACTTGGTCTACGCCGTCCCCGACACATAAAATATTATGAATCGATGTCTGTATATTTCGGTTAGATCGATTTTGAAATCGATACACAACATTCTAAGAATGTTTAAAAAAGGAAGGTCAGCTACGCCGTTGTCGTCCAGTCGTGACAGTGTCGTCATTAGGATGGAGAGTAGTGCTGTGGTTTACTACTATTTTATTGTTATTGTTCGTTTTTTTATTTATGTTTATATGTACAAAGTACATATATAAAAAGAATGGATGACAGCACAAGATTAAATAAAACATACAGTTTATAAAGAGTCATTTATAGCATAAAAAACCAACAAAAACAAGTTATTTTACGTTGTCGATATATCAACTCTTGGCAACACTATTTTGTTTTGGCGCTTTGGCGTACAGGACACGGTAATGCGTTTTTGGCGTGGCGCTCAAAAGGTTAAAGCTTAACAAAACGCTACTGCACAATTTAACTGTTCTTAAAAATACATTTCAAATAGCATTTAAATAAATAAAGGAAAATATATTTTAAAAAGTGTGCAGAACTTAAAGCACCTCAGATTGTTTTTTAACGATATTATTAATCGAATAAAAATCGACATCTTTTCATTGATTTTATGTCAGTTAAGTGGCAACATCGAGTCTGACAGCTAGGCCCTGTCATGGAATGAAATCACAATTCAGTTCACATTTCACAACTATATCTATACCTATATAAATAGTCACATGTAGAATTCATTTGCGTGTTACTTTGTTTGTTTTTATTTTTGTGAATTTGTTATCGAAGTAACGAACTAGCCTTATAAATGGACTCTGACATTTTTTCCCATCATATAACGAAAACACGAAGGCATTTGTTGGAAATTCCAGAACTGCGAAATCTTATACAAGAATAGGTTCGACCACAGCAGGTAAATAGTTACAATCATGTGTCATGTCTTCCTTTTCGTCGTTCTACAATTGCAGCAATGCTTATTAACTGAGTTGTCTTACAATTATATCAATTGATATAATAATTATGGCTTCTTTATTAGGTACAAGTTTCGAGTGATAGTGTCGACGACATCCAACTAGCGAACAGGAAAATTCACCAATTAATAGTCACGGACATGTATGTATCAGCTGTGGCAAGTCACTTTTGAGAATAAGATCACACACATTGTTTGGGTCTGATTCTCCACGTGAGGAACTCATAAGGAATGAAATTGCCCATCAAATTGCACCACGTGAGGTACGTGTTCAACATTTTTTTAATTTATTGAGTGTGTGTGCTCATATCTGATAGTGATACATGTTTTTACTCTGATTACATCCACACAAACTATATCTGACAAACATACAAGCTTATTTATAACATGGCGATAAGATTAGCTTGTCACCACCAGATAGACTGCTAATGTTTTTACCAACTACCAAGTAATGAGACAATTGATTTTTCATTGTTTTTGGACTACTGGTAATTTTTAAGTGCTTAATTATTAAATAATATAGGCCATTAAGTCTGCTTTTGTGCAGTAACAATTAACTTGATAAATATTTTATATGTATTTGAGTTTAAAGGAAACAAATCTATTTTATTTTTATTTAGTTCACTTTTTCACTTTTTTATTTAATATTATTTCAGTTGCCATCGTCATCTCGTGTGTGTCATAATTGTTGGCGAAGGTTTTATTGAGCAGCATCACATTCAACTGCAGAACGGGAACCATCTGAATCATCTAGTTCATCCTCGTTGCAATCTGAAGTCGGTAATGTATTGCACCCAGATTCAAACATTCTAATTTCAATAGAGAATGAAGCTGGGTATTCCCACCTGCTTGGGACACTGTAATTAATAAAATTAAAACTAAACCCAAGCATACCACGCAAGACTTCAGGACAGTAAGTTCATTCTGTGTAGATCGGACCATAAAAAGTTACTCCAAGTTAACACTGATTTCGGTACACCAGTCACCTCAATCCCCCATGACCATGTGTGCTGGAAAGCACCCGAAAGTCGGGAATTAAAAATCAAAGAAATTAAATGCGATAACATCGGTAAAATTAGTTGTTAAAAAACTGTATTTGTGAAAATAAAAACTTTTATATCTTAAAATTCCCGACTTTTTTTAAACCAATTTCTTAACCATTTCATTCCTTTAATTGTATATTATCATATCTATATGCTTTTATATGTGGGCACCCATGGCCGAAATGTCTATGAAGAGTGGGCATTCCTCTTTTGGTAATTCAATCGGCAGTTTTTATTGTCACGAACCTTAAGCTCGTAACAGTATTTAAAAACTGAAGGTAGCCGGGCTTATTATTTTTTAATTAATTAAATAAAAGTACCATATATTTCACTACGCCGGCCATCTGAATTCACTAACGCGCGAGCTCTTGTCGAGTTGGACCTGTGTCGGTTTATTTGGCGCGCTCCGTCTCATTTCGATATTATCGTAGTGTGCGTCGATTGCCGTTATAGTTCCGAAATAGTTAGAAAATTAGTGTTCCGAAATAGATCTCAACTACGACCGCAGTTTTTGATCGTTGGAATTATTTACTTTCGTACAGTATATTTTAATTAGTATAAAGTTCGCACATTATTATTATACCAGACAGTTAACTCATTATAGTTATTTTGATTGTAGCCGAGCTTTCTTAATAGTCGGAATGAGGAAAAATAAATACAAGTATCAATGTGCCACTAAACGTAAAAAAAGAAATATCCTATCTCTGGAGAAATAATAATGGAGAATAAAAATGTCTGCATGCTTGCCACATGGTCTGGCCCAGATTATGCAGTAAAAGAACTAAAAATCAACAGACGACAAATTTTTAAAATTGAATATGTTACCCAAGTTACAAGCGTTTTATAAAAATGTGTACTGCCTGAAATTAATGACCCGAGATAAGCTCGGTCAATGCCGCTGCGGCAAATATTTTTATAATAAAAAAATATGGTAATTGATTGTAAGTACCGATTAAAAAATATTAGTTACAATTGGTTATTTTATTTATTAACACAGGTTGCAACCGTACTATTTATTTATTTATACCACTATGCGTCCGTTAGTAGATATATCCTCTCAACTGTTCCGGTCCAAATGGTCACTTTGGCGTATACTGTCCAACCCTAAACGAGTGATTTATTGCCTACGTGGCGCGTGGCATTAAAATCGCAATATCTTAATAATTATGAATGGAAACTCTATAAAATAATATGTTGTTAGAATTATTGTTAAGTAAGCTAATAGAATATGTGTAAATGTGTCATTCACCTTTTTTATATTTTCTAAATACCATAGTTAAAATGCTAATTGCGATTTTTTTCCAGTTCGGTGAATAGAAAATGTAAAAAACAAACAATTACTTCATTAAATATTTATTTTATTTACAATAAGATAAATACACTTTACAATAATTAATAAAAAAACACAACTCTGCGTAGGGGAGACTGGGGCTGGTAGTGACTGGGGTAGGTACTTACAGCGGCAACGGTGGCTAAACTGAGAACGCTGTATTGTCGTGAGAAAGATACAAATGATCACGCGACCATCGGCTAGCACGCCGCGCGAACCTGTGGCGCCAGGGCTATTGTGAGAGGAGCCCGTACATGTTGCCGTCAAAACCGCATGTTAGTAACATTTTCGTTTTTTCGTAATTTTGGTCTAAAACCTCTTTTCCTTTGAAGCAGATATGTGTGTGTTGTGATATGTGTGCCCTAATCCTTTCTTGTTGCAACGAATTTACATTTATACAGTTATACTTATTTGTGTTTTTACAACTTAACCTTAAAAGGTCAGTTTTGGCGTTGGGGCTAAAAGTAACATTTGCTCGGGGCAGGTTGTTACTTGTTACTACCTACCCCGTAGTGCTGATTGCCGACTGATATATTTGACTTATTTATTGTTTTGCTAATGTAATTTTATTTTTTATTATTTGTTCATCTTCAATTTATACTAAGCTTTTGTTTAATAAAGAAATTTATAATTTTCTAACGGTTGGAAGTTACCTAAATTTTATTTTTATAAGGCGTAAGTCTAAAAAATAAGATTATAATTTTGTTCAACGAAGTTACTATGTTTTTATTTTAATGAGGCAAAAGACTGTTATATAGACAATATAGTTTGACATTGTATACATAATAATTGTTATAAACTGTCATTATTCTCAATAAAAAGTGTTATATTACATTTGGTTTTTGTTGTAACATTTTGCCCCTTATAGTGTAACAACCAGCCCCTGCCGCGGGGCTAAAAGTTTCATGCCTCTTTTCCCAGAATTAATTCATTTGTCACTTCTAATTGTCTGTTATCTAAAATTGTTTTTAAATTAATAACCCGAATAATTAATGAAAATTAATTAATCATTAAAGTATATGAGTTGAACTGTACTTGGGGTAAAAAGTCAGAAAAACTGTGGCCGTAGAAGGAAAAGGGGAGATCTCCCACCGGGCAAGGTGTTCTGCCCGGGGAGCGGCCAACAATCCATGTGATAGTTCGGACATGTTCTATATATGATTCGGAATGTTAATAGCGTGATTTAAGCTTCGGTGTATTTCGCTTGCGGCGCGACGACAGCGCCGCCACATCACCCCCCTGCTCAGACCGGAGGTCGATAGTGCAGTCCGATTGCCGGTGCGTCCTTAATGCCGGTGGGGAATGCATGCTGTGTGCGTAAGGGCAAGTGACACCGGTGCGAATGATATGCCGATGTGTAATGCATGCCGTACTACGCACTGGCAAGTGATGCCGGTGAGAACGATGTGCCGGAGCAAGTGCCAGAAGTCTGCCTTATAAATCTGCGGTGAGTCGAGATGAAGACAAGTTGGACTGGCTTGCAGGAACTGAAGACTGCAGAAGACGATTCTCAGTAGTGAATGGTAGGGGTTCTTGAAGATAATGAAGGCTTGAAAGTTGTAGTTTCCGAAGGTTGTTGGTTGCGTGTTCATCACGTTGGGTAGTCACCACTGTGGCCGTGGTAGAAAAAGGGGAGATCTCCCACCGGGCAAGGTGTTCTGCCCAGGGAGCGGCCAACAATCCATGTGATAGTTCGGAGATGTTCTATATATGCTGTTTAAGCTTCGGTGTGTTTCGCTTGCGGCGCGACGACAGCGCCGCCACAAAACAAATAAAAGAAGTGAATTCCGATTGTCCACCCAGTCTCGGATGGATAGATGTTTCCCATATCCACCCTAGGTTGGAAGGACGGGTAGTTTTAGACGGACTGAACTATTCATTCCCTTTGATTCAATTGTCGTGTACGACCATAGAATACTATAATACACAATAGAATGGCTGTCAACCTTATTTTGTACGAGGATTGGCGTCGCCGGGAGCACACATGCAAGCAATTACGTCGTATTATCAGTTATCACTACTACAAACACATTTTACACTTTCGATTAATGTTTTTGACACATATTTCTTTATTTTTGTTTCTAATATTCACAAAATATAAATAGTTTCGACTTACTGAATGTAGAATATGTCTAATTTATTTAAATTCCATTTCCCGCTGTTCTTTCGACAAGTAATTATTCCACAATTTGCCATTTTTTTAATAATTTGCGTGCAGCGACGCTTGACACGAAAATTGGAAACGATTGTGTTGACATTTATACGTGTGAATTGACATATTAGTGACATGTTTGTGGCTACACGTGCTCCACCCACTCCCCCGTTCTATTATGTATGTAATATAGTATTCTATGTGTACGACAATGGGACCAAAGAGAACTAAAGGACCGAATATAAATGGCAGCATATGGAAACGTGTCTTCTTGAACATTGCGAAGAATTGCATCCACGGCTCCCTATAATAAGCTAATAACGTATTTTATATATAACTTACTACATTATTTGTAAGATAACGAAGCGGTTGAATATTTCCATGACAAAATCATCATCATATCAATCAATTACATATTTATGAAACAATATTATTCTTAAACGAGTAAGGCAATGCATTTGTCCTTTATATTTAATTCATAAGAACCAAGAAAGTGAACAAACCAAAAAAAACTTACGAGGCTGTAAGGCAGCGATTTGAAGTGAATGACAGAGATACATGTCACGCTCTACAACAAAAACGCGCTTAAGAGCTGGAAATTCTTCCGCCATTTCTTCCAGCATATCGTCCAACATTTTTTTCATTTTGCATTTCTCAACTTCTTCTACACTGTAAGAGTAAAAACGTGAAAGAGTAAGTAAAGTCAATTTCTAGAAGACCTTAGAGTTATAGAGATAAAAAGGATAAAACTGTTAATAAAATGATGAAGTAGTTAATATTATACTTCATCTTTTGACTTCTATAATGTTAACCTTATTATGTCGTTACTAGTTCTCTAGCATGCTAATAAATTTAAGTAAATAAAGCAGTTCGCAGGAAGTTGCAGAAACAAAGAATATAATTATATATAAACATTACTTATTGGTTTGTCGCTAATTGCTCACACAGTTTTAAGATATACATATTAGATTAAAGTTTTAAATAAATAAATAAAGGCCTTCACACTGTAGAGCCAATTATTATTTTATAATACATCATACAAATTTTTAATTTTATACTAATATGAATATATCTTCAGAAAGAAATAGAAATTTACACCTGATTCATCAATCTTTAAAAAAGCCTTTATATTTGACATAGACTGTGACGGAAATTTCCATTAACCCAAATCATCTTGTGGGTATTGCAAGAGACGGCCATTGGAAATGCTAGAAAAATATTTCGGTCTTTGAAAGAGTATTTTACATGAGCCATAAACATACGTACATGATAGATAACGTATATATATATATATATATATATATATATATATATATATATATATATACAACATGTATATATGTATACATACATACAACATGTAACATAATTAACGCACTTTGAGAAAGTAGTTTGTTCAGAATCGTTTACTGAATCGATTCCTATCATTTTTAATATAGGTAATTTTTTATCCCAAAAATAATTAAAAGTACGTAAATTACAGTCACACTAAATCTGTACAGTCAAAACAAAATGAAATGGACCTTAACTTAGGGCAATAAGACTTTTAAGAGCGCAGTTTTATTTGTATTATTACTAATTCTGTCATTCAATAAAAATAAAGAAAAATGAACTTTATTTCAAGCACGTTAAAGTCTTTGCGTTCGTGGATTTGTACTGTGACCACAAAATTCTTCCGGAATTAGTATAACTAATTTGATAAATAATCAGTGCATAAAAATGTTTAACTAAAAATTCAGTGTATGTATTATACTAGTATAATGGTCTGAGGGTGTGCGTTAATTACGTTATATATATATATATATACACAAGTGCTCATCCGTGTCATGGCGGTGTAAGAATATCCACTACCCTATTTCATCCCGTTCAGCAAGAAAATAAAAAAATGTGGTTACCAAACCCTCGGTCAAGTGTGGCATTTAAGGAAAGTAAGTTCTAGAAAGTAAGTAAGAGATGTATGCTTAGACTTTGAATATTTGTCTTGAATATATGGTATAATTAATAATTATACATATTAATATATTTGCATAATGCCAAAGTTGCATTACTTAATATAGAAGTACAGCAAAAGTGACCACAGAAAACCTTTATTAATTTACAAAATATTTATTTTAAATAATAAGTGGTTAACCATAAAGCCACCGATAATTTTTATGCATGCAACACAATTAAGGTTTTTAAATTACCTAATACTCTTGTTAGAAGTAAGTAGGTGCCATATAAAACGTATTGTCTGTCCCCAAGATAGAGATGCTATAGCTCTATGTAATGTAATGTCGATTGCTCTGTCACCAAGTTGCACGATACAATTAGGAATCTTTTTAGCCTGAAATGTTATATATAATTATTAATCACAATAACCACCAGCATGTACACACAATGGACGTTTGGTGTTGACGTAAGAGCATCTATTTCCATTTTTGCATTTCACACCGTGGCTATCATAAGAAACGACTATGGGAAACCTAGTATAACCATCTCGTTTACGCTAGGCTAGTAGTAAAATATCAAGACCGCAACGGTGTGCAGCATTAAAGGTGTGAGACACCTGTATGTACCGTACTATGATTACCAATTCGCCCGCCAAGCGTGGCGATTAATGTAATTCCTTTTTACAATGGGAAAACCCAATAATTGAGAACAATCGCCGTAAAAATAATAAAAATAGCTGAACTTGTTGTACACTGATGTGGCTACCCGTGGGTGTCGTATAAGAGACGTCAAAGGGAAAGAAACAGTAGATGTGTAGCAGCGCCTTTCTAATAACAACTAAAAATAAAAATCTTCGATTGTCAACCCGCCTACAAAGAGTGAGAACTATGGCAAATATGATGCAATCTATGGGGGAGGTCTATGTTCAGCAGTGGACTTTTAATAGGCTCAACAGTAACGCTAACCGTGCACATTATCGAATAGTAAGGACAAAGAGGAGTTACCGATAATTACACAATATACACTTTCATATAAGCTAAGAGGCAAGGTGATGTGTTTAGTAAAAATTAAGCGAGAAGTGTGGCAACCGGCTTGGCTTAGCTTGCTACAAACTTATAAGTAAAACTATCTAGCAGCAAAAACGAACATATTGGTCATTGGTCTCTTAAGCTGTTTACCATTGTCTGTTCTTTTTATTTTCATCACAAAAGGACACGATCAAGAATTGAATTGAATATTGTATCATAGTGTAGTCTAGTATATTTGGGTATTATTGGGACACCCCACACAATTATCTCAAACTTCAAAACGCTACTCATCAAATCTAACTAAAACTAAATTAAGTCTATATTTGGATAACCAAATTTTATAACTAGGCTAAATTTTAATCATACACATATAATGCTTTCATTTAATAAACCACTGTGACAGACAGACTGACGGACAGATGCGGCACGCTAAATAGAGAATATAAATGAATGGCGAACGCAATGGCGCCGATAGATTTACTAGGATAATCGTAGACAGAGAAACCTATAGACAAATTGACGCCTTCTTTCGCATCCGCACACGAAAGATAGATTTATGCATACGTCTTGCATAGAAATGAGACAGAGCGGTGTGATTGTTTGTCCCTTTCTCCGTGCCGGTTTTTTTGTTTAGCAAACTACACTTTGCTAAACAACTTTGACAGTTCGTAGCGATCTAAGGAGTTTACAAGGTGGTTTAAGCGAGAAAAAAGTGAGATTGGTGAATCTTGTTCAGTTCAGTTCTTAGAACAATTAAAATTTTTATTTAAAATATGTTTAAAAGTCATAAAGATTATTGTATAACCTAAAACTACGTTATCGTCCTTTCTCACTCGAGGCCACGCTAATCATTAGTCTATAGGTTTCTTTGTCTACGAGGATAATAGACCAACATAATGTCAGAACTTATAAGGAACTACAGAGCTCACTTGCTTAGGACAGCTTCTCTTTATATATGCACATTACCATTTACAAAAGTAAGAAATTATGGACTAAAATATAATCTGACAAAAGTAGTGCATTGTTAATAACAGTCAAAAGAATATTTTTAATACATACATAAATCCATGTTCTATTTTTATAGGGGAAAGCAGGAGTGATGATGATGATGAAATAAACAATATTGCAGAGATAAGCGAAATAGAAGTGGTTTATTCAGATTAAACACTTTCGTTGGTGGTTACATTTGTAAATAAATAATATTTCAAAAATATCTGTTTTGCTCACCCTACCTAATTGGTTTAAAATTACAGCAAAGACGTCGCAATATGGCGCAAGGTCATACATAAAGAAGATATACATATAATATTCATATATCTAATTTTTATTTCCTGTTCTATATAAGAGTGACAAACGCACTGTTCATCTGATGGTAAGTGTATGCTGTGGTCCATAGACATCCACATTTATGCTCAATTAAAAATCAAACTACAGATGCGTTGCCACTACTGAGGACTTAGATGCAGTGGATTGTCTCAAGTAAAAAGGGTCTCCAGTTTTCTACACTCACCATATGAAACAGGGCAGTATTAAGTTGCTATTTTACACCTAAGACTAAATATGAATAACAAATACCTCTGCCATAGCTCGGCGAAACTCTCCTCCAGGAGCCATACCTAACTCACGAGTAATGTGTGCCGACATATTTAATAGTAATATATACATTAAACCGTTGAATACTCCATTCTGAGCCATGGTTGCCCTGTATATAAACAAACAAAAAATCAATACCTCTAGAAAAACAAGTCAAAGATCAATATGATAAAACTACAGACACACCTTATCTTTTTGAAATTTATATTCTTGGCCTCTCTTAAAATAATCTCTTCATCTAAAAGTAGGATATTTGTTCTCTGTTCACACAACTCCACCATAACAATATGAGGATTAACTTCTTGTATAACCTAAATAAAACAAAACTTAGTACAAACTTTTTCATTTAACACAAAATTGAACAATCATTTACCTACCCTAGAAACATCTTCCTGAGATTTAATACTAAAATGTGCTGTCCCCACTAAATATACTTTGCCTCCATCAGGAGTATCCAACACTGTTACAGTGCTAGGCATTTCCTCTGCAAATACACACATAGATATTTAAGTAAGTCACTATAGTTATTGTTAAGAATTTAATTTAAAGTTATTTTATTTAAGTTAAATACCATTTCCATCAGCATTGCTTTCCTTAGAGTCTTCCTTTTCCTTCTCAGGAGATTCTTTATTAGTTTGACTATTGGTAGACATCCCAATATCTTGCTCTCCTACAATTTAAACAGCACTAAATTAATATATCTCATGTAGTGTATATACAGTTTAGTTGAGGTGTAAGAATATATCTACCCATAAAGGATGTTATGTATGGAATGATACAGAGGATCTCAGAGGGAAACTAAAGCATATTATATTCTACTTTGGCCTCTCAATATATTTACGAAAATTTAATGTATATGTACACAATAAGTTAAATTGAAAATTAAGTTATTGTGTACATAAAAAAACCTGATGATCTTTAAATGGCTAAACCGATTTTGATAAAACATGTCTAAGAGCCACTGCTCGAAAACATGCTTCCAAATTAAAAAAAACTGCACCCAAATCAGTTCACCTGTTTAAGAGCTATGGTGCCATAGACAGACACACAGACAGGACAGACACACAGACACACAGACAGGACAGACAGACAGACACACAGACAGGACAGACAGACACCACAGACACACAGACAGACAGACAGCACAGACAGGACTGATAGACAGACACACAGACAGGACAGACACACAGACACACAGACAGGACAAACAGACAGACACACAGACAGGACAGACACACAGACAGACAGACACACAGACAGGACAGACACACAGACAGGACAGACAGACAGATACACAGACAGGACAGACACACAGACACACAGACAGGACAGACAGACAGACACACAGACAGGACAGACAGACAGACACACAGACAGGACAGACACACAGACAGGACAGACAGACAGACACACAGACAGGACAGACAGACAGACACACAGACAGGACAGACAGCCCGCGCCACAGACACACAGACAGGACAGACAGACAGACACACAGACAGGACAGACAGACAGACACACAGACAGGACAGACAGACAGACACACAGACAGGACAGACAGACAGACACACAGACAGGACAGACACACAGACACACAGACAGGACAGACACACAGACACACAGACAGGACAGACAGACAGACACACATAGCGGTCAAACTTATAACACCCCTCTTTTTCATTGGGGTTAAAATCAAAAATAGTTTTTCTAAAAATAATTATGTAAATTCTGTAAATACTAGGAACAAGCACAAGTCAGTTATACCAGTTACTCAACTCCAGAGTCAGTAATACCTTCATGGGGCAATGTTAAATGCTTTTACAACAAAGTTCCAGCAAATATGCAGGCCTTATCTATCAAAAGGTATAAAAAAAATTTATTAACAAAAAATTGTTTAGTAAGGGTTATTATTTCTTTTCATAAATTGCCACAAAGCACAGTGCAATGATTTTTTTTGTCTCATTAGCTGTCAATAAATCTAGTAGCAAGTGGCTTAAAACCATATATGCAGGAGCAACGCAGCAACTACAAGAACTGTTTTCACACAGGTTGTTGGTTCTTCAAGTTATATAACCAACCTATTAACACTACAGGTTACCAACTCATTAATTAGATTATAGTATAGCCACATAAATAACTATTTACACAAGCTTGCAGTTTAACTCCTCAAACTGCAAGCGTTCAAATTTGACCGCTTAGATATTCTGTCAAAATTCAAGAGGTCAAATGTGACCGCACCCACCCACAGCATGTTAACTCATAAAAACTTATGTTTAGAGACTACTTTTCTATGAAGAGGTGTTGGCATTATAGAATCAATATGAAATTTTCTATCCTCTAGTGGAATAAAAAATCAGTCCATGGATATTTATTTATAATCTACGCACATTTCGTCATTGTGCCATTTTCATGTGAATGTTATTGTGTTGATTTTTGGATTTTTCTAGTGTTTTATTAGTGTTTTAGCACAGTGTTTTGTTATAAAATTGTAATGAAAGGTTTTGTGTGAATATAATTTATCTTTTTATGTAAATAATTTCGAATAATATATAGAAATAATTGTGATTTTCATGCTGCCAACATCCGATTGGTATGTTTTTTTGTTATCAAAATACAATAAAATCTTTTTGTAATGAAGGTAAACCTGAATTTCGTTTGAACCACAGGATAGAGAATTTTATAGATTTTGTAATTAAAAGTAGAACTCTAAATATAAGTTTCAATGGTTTAAAGTGCTGTAGGTGTATGCGGTCGCATGCTAAATCCTGTCAAATCATATATTATATTGTTGCGCGCCTAAGTTGACGTCATGTAATGTCAGGGACGAGAGCGGGGGGAGCTTTCCAGCTTTCCAATGACATCACTAATTTTTCAACCGACAGCGCTATCGGGTGTCGAAACGAAGAACTAAGCTTCTAGAAGCCGACACTCGAACTTTCGGCGCCTTTTCGATTGGTGCGCATATTTACTTGTATGTTCTGGATGTTTCGGTGCTAATGTGTATTTATAGGCGCTGCAAGATGCGATCGGGGAAGTATTGAATTTGGCGAGACAAGCGAAGCTTCGGAGCGGAATAAAGTGAATCAGTGTGATTAATTATTAGTGTTTTAACTTTAATTAGTGTAAAGTGAATTAAAGTGTTAATTTTGGTAATTCAATCGGCAGTTTTTAATTGTCACGAACCTCAAGCGCGTAACAATTGGTGTCAGAAGTGGGATAAAATCATGCCGATTTTACCTAAGGAGGAAACGGAGGGTGTCCGTACCCGAAGTCAACGCAAGCAGGAGACGGACCAAAGATTTGGTGGTGCAACGCCGCAGACGTCGGAGGGCCAGCCGCCGGCTGCAGGCCCGTCAGTAGCTCCTACATCTGCAGCACCTGACTTAGGTGCTCTGATGGTGATGCTGCAGGAGCAGGCTCGCCGACAGGAGGAACAGGCCCGTCGTTTGGAAGAGCAGCTGCGGGGCGGACAAGGGGAACAGCTCCGTCGTTTGGAAGAGCTGCTACGGGACGGACAAGAGGAACAGGCCCTTCGGTTGGAAGAGCAGATGGCCCTCATGAAGGACCTTCACGCTACCTTCGGGAAGGATATCAAGGAGGTGAAGGATAGGGTTGCTCAGCATGACAACCCCCTGTCAGAAGCTGAAACCCAAATCGCGAAAGCTGAAACCCGAATCGAAAGTCCGAATAACCAAGTGAACAATCGGGTTGACAATGTGATGGCTGACGTGAAGAAAACGCGGGACGACCTCAAACTGGGGGATGGAATTACAGCTCCCGTAGTAGCTACAACACCTTCGCTACGTGGGTTAAAAGTGCCACCCGTTCGACAGGACTTCTTCCTGGTCAGCTTACAAAGTCCAGTTTGAAGCCGTTATGAAGGCGAATGGCTGGAATAAAAGTCAGGCCATGACTGCTCTCACACTAGGCCTGCGCGATCAGGTCTTAACCGTTCTGGAAGCTCTCGGTGAGGAAGTGACTTATGAGCAGCTCCTTGAGACATTGGAGGCGAGATATGGCGACGCTCACCTAGAACACGTCTTTCACGCGCAGCTTAAAGATCGCGTGCAAAGTGCAGCAGGTGCAGCAATGGGCTCTAGAGGTGGAGAAGCTGGTACGAAAAGCATACCGGTCTATACCTGCGCTCATTGAAGGGAACCTGGTGCATTCATCGACGGCATCCACGACCTGGAAGTCAGAGCTGCTGTGAGGCTCGGGCATCACGAGACGCTTAAGGAAGCCTAGGCCCATGCACTGGAGGTGGAAGCCGTGCAACAGGATCATCGTTCCCATCGCTTCAGGGAGGTTGCAGCAGCTACAGTTCGCAACTGCATAAATGGATACAGCCCTAGGTGCTATGGCTGTGGGGAAAGGGGCCATCTTCGATCCGGCTGCCCTAAGCGAATTGTAGAAAAGGAAGTTGATCGATCTCGAGAGGGTAGTGCAGCTAACGGCACCACCTGGCGGCGGCAGGATCATCGTTCCCCTCACGCTAGGGAGGTTGCAGCAGTTACAGTTCACGACCACAATAAAAATTACAGCCCAAGGTACTATGGCTGTGGGGAAAGGGGCCATCGTCGTCCCAGCTGCCCTAAGCAATCTGTAAAAAGGGAAGGTGATCGATCCCGAGAAGGTTGTGCGGCTAACAGCATCGCGAAGCAGCAGGAATACGACTTTGTGATTGAACACCGCAGCGGGAAATCACATGGCAACGCAAATGCATTGTCAAGAAGACCTTGTCCTGAAGATTGCAAACATTGTACTAGGCAAGAGAGTACAAGGAAGTGGTATCCGTGAGGATGCTGAGGGCAGATCACCTCAGCAACGAGTGGAAGGACAGCTTACAACGTGCACAGCAGGAAGATCCGGACATCAAGCCGATTCTTGAATGGATGAAGGCCAGTGCTCCCAAGCCTAAGTGGAGCGACGTCTCAGTGATGAGTTCGACTACTTAAAGCTATTGGGCCCAGTGGGACAGCTTGCTGCTTCAGGATGGAGTTCTGTGCTGTAAATGGGAAAATGTTCGGGGAGACAGCTGTCTTTTGCAAATGGTTGTCCCTAAAGCTAAAGTACCGGATGTTCTACAGCTGTACCATAATGATTGTTCAGGAGGCCATCTGGTAGTTAAACAAACTCTACTGAAGGTCCGAGAACGGTTTTACTGAGTCCAATGTCAAAACGACGTCGAGGACTGACTGGGCTAAAGGGACCTCAGACTCGTAGTAGAGGTTCGTTGAAGTTGTACAATATTGGTGCACCATGGGAGAGAATAGCCATTGACGTGGCGGGGCCGTTTCTGGAGAGTGAAAGCGGTAACAAGTATTTCATGGTTGTGATGGATTACTTCACTAAGTGGCCAGAAGTCTTCGCCATTCCAAATCAAGAAGCTTCAACAGTTGCAGATAAACTAGTTCATGAAGTCTTCTGTAGTTTTGGAGTACCTTTAGAGATTCACAGCGATCAAGGAAGGAATTTTGAGTCTCAAATATTCCAGGAAACTTGCCGAGTTATGGGTACTCATAAAACAAGAACGACTTCTTATCACCCGCAATCTGATGGAATGGTAGAACAATTTAATCAAACATTGGAGAGGTACCTAGCAAAAGTTGTAACAATCAGCAACGAGATTGGGACAAGCACATACAACAGTTTTTGTTCTCATATTGAAGCGTTGTCCACGAAAGTACAGCAGTGACACCAGCTTTCGCAAACTTTGGAAGAGAATTGCGGCTGCCTGCAGACCTGATCACCGGGATACCACCGGATGCCCCACGCAGTATAACCGATTATGCAAATGACTTGCTGAACAAAATGAATGACATTTATGAGCACGTCAGATAATCGGGCCAGCAAATGTCTGAAAAGATGAAAACCCGGTATGACCGCAAAATGAACAACAAAGGGTTCGACAAAGGTTCAATAGTGTGGTTGCACAATCCAGTCCGCAGCAAAGGGAAATCTAAGCTTCAAGCTAAATGGGACGGCCCATACCGGATTGTAACCAGGATCAACGATGTAACCTACCGGATAAGAAAGAAGAGGACTCATGTCCATGTGGAGCTGGGTTTATGGCCGATAATGCTCGGGACGAGCATGTCTTAGGAGGGGGCAGTGTTGCGCGCCTAAGTTGACGTCGTGTAGTGTCAGGGACGAGAGCGGGGGGAGCTTTTCAGAAAATGACGTCACTAATCTTTCAACCGACAGCGCTATCTGGTGTCGAAACGAAGAACTTCTAGAAGCCGACACTCAAACTTTCGGCGCCTTTTCGATTAGTGCGCGTATTTACTTGAATGTTTCGATGCTAATGCGTATTTATAGGCGCTGCAAGATGCGATCAGGGAAGTATAGAAATTGGCGAGACAAGCGAAGCTTCGGAGTGGAATAAAGTGAATCAACGTGATTAATTATTAGTGTTTTAACTTTAATTAGTGTAAATTGAATTAAAGTGTTAATTTTGGTAATTCTATCGGCAGTTTTTAATTGTTACGAACCTCAAGCGTGTAACAATATATATCATATCACACATATATTAAGCAAATCTACCTTCATTTATTGAAGACACACTGTTGGAAACATTCAATTTAGCATCTCCTCCTCCATCTTCAGCTTTTAGGAACATTTGACACTCATTAACTATGTCACATTTTACACCAGATGGATTTTGGGTCATAAGCAATTTTTCACTTTCCATATTACTATTCAGAGCAGAGTTATCATTTGTGATAAGTGTATCCATTAACTTTCACTGGAATGAAAAAAAAATTAACATTTTGCATTACTTTTACATATTTTATATGTATTTAACAAATCATACTCATACCCAGTTACTCTCATAATTGCAACGATTTAGTAAGCAAATAACGAAATAAATAAATCTTGGATGACCAGTTTTCAATTAAAACTTAATAGATATGTTTTTGTTTTGGGATTACGTACCTTGTGTTTTTAAAAACACCGAAACACTCAAATATTCTGCTATGAGAAAAAATTATTACACCAAATTACACGTTGCAGGCAAGGAAAGAGTAAACATTAAAACAAGGGAAGCAAGGCAATTTCACAAACAGACAGATCACTATCTACGACAAACAAATAAGACTACCTCATAGACTACCTACACTAGCATTCTCTGGCTACGAACTACACAGTAATCTATGAATAGGACAGTACTCTCTGGTTGACTACAGATCATTATATACTAGTCACAGACTACATTATATATACCTGGAAATACTATATAGTCTACGATGGTTGACGTTTAGTTCCAAAAATATGCGCAAAACGGCGCAAAAGTGCTTAAATGTAATGTCACCTAGTGACGTGTAAACTCCTTAGATCGCTACGAACTGTCAAAGTTGTTTAGCAAAGTGTAGTTTGCTAAAAAAAAAACCGGCACGGAGAAAGGGACAAACAATGTTGTCTTTTTTGAGACTTGTTCTTTTTCGTCTGCGAATGCGAAAGAAGGCGTCAATTTGTATATAGGTTTCTCTGTCTACGCCTAGTGATGACCCACAACATGTTATTGAAGTGTTGATTGCACAAAATATCGATAGCATAGTGACATGCCATAATTTTTATAGGGTTAATAATATTTGCATGGTTTATTCTTTATTTCTTTATGTTCATAGGATACGAATATAACAAAAAATGTTACAATAAAACGACTTTAGAGATTTTACTTTTTATAAATTAATCCTCTTAAACTATGGGCTCTAAATTTATCAAAGGCAATTTGTTGAGGTGCACATATCTGTCTTTCTTGCACCAATTATGAACATGGATACGTATCATTAAATTAAGTAACCATTCTTTTACTTCAGTTTTATTATGTGTACACCTCAACCAGTTTACATCCAATTTCTTTATTATTTCAATTTTTAGATGTGTTTTTATACATTTTTTGTAAGCATATTTATTTAGGTAATTATGTATAAGGCCCGGGATATCCCTATATAACATTAAAACCTTCTTTGATAGATAAGTTAAATTGTTATATTTTAAAAGGGTGTATTCCCCTTGTTTGATCCATTTACGAAATTTTATTTGGTATGTTGCACCAATTATGAACATGGATACGTATCATTAAATTAAGTAACCATTCTTTTACTTCAGTTTTATTATGTGTACACCTCAACCAGTTTACATCCAATTTCTTTATTATTTCAATTTTTAGATGTGTTTTTATACATTTTTTGTAAGCATATTTATTTAGGTAATTATGTATAAGGCCCGGGATATCCCTATATAACATTAAAACCTTCTTTGATAGATAAGTTAAATTGTTAAAAGGGTGTATTCCCCTTGTTTGATCCTTTTACGAAATTTTATTTGGTATGTTGCACCAATTATGAACATAGATACGTATCATTAAATTAAGTAACCATTCTTTTACTTCAGTTTTATTATGTGTACACCTCAACCAATTTACATCCAATTTCTTTATTATTTCAATTTTTAGATGTGTTTTTATACATTTTTTGTAAGCATATTTGTTTAGGTAATTATGTATAAGGCCCGGGATATCCCTATATAACATTAAAACCTTCTTTGATAGATAAGTTAAATTGTTATATTTTAAAAGGGTGTATTCCCCTTGTTTGATCCATTTACGAAATACATCTCTTTTTGTTTGGGTATATAAGTCTCAGTGCATTACCTACAGTAAACAAAAAAAATTTCATTACGCCTGTGGCATCGCTTCCGAGCGGTCGCATCCAGGCAGTCCGCGCTTTCGTCCTCGTACGGTAGTGCTCTCCCGCTCTCGCGCCTCCGCTGTCCCGCTCGCGCTGTACAGCGCCGACGCAGTGCTCACTCCGCCGGTGGCATCGTTCTCGGACGGTCGCCTCCAGGTGGTCCGCACTCTCGTACCAGTACGGTAGCGCTATCCTGCTCCCGCGCCTCCGCTATCCTGCTCACGCTTGGCAGCGTCGAGTCTGGTGAGTCACTTCACGCAAACAGTTCTTGCCCCCCTGTCTTCGGGCAGGGAGGTTTGACTGACCTCCGCTTTTTCATTTTCATTTCATTTCATTTTCATTTTTCATTTCATTTTCATTTTTTTTTGCGTCTCTTTTATTTTCCTGTTGTTATTGCATTATTATTACGTGTATATTGTCTCGTAGTACGTCTTGCGTTCAAGTCCCTGTTCTACCGAGAACAGGGACCCGTCCTCATCGTTACCGAGCTTAGCTCTTAGCGTTAAGTGCCTCTGCACCAAAATGGCCACATCCAGCTTCACTGAGTCCCTAGCCGCGCTCATAAACCAATACGGTTTAAATGGCAATGAGACGGTCCTCGCCGCCATCGCCACCATCGCCGCCCAGGCTCCCCTACCTGCCCCTCAGGCACACCATCCGCCGCCAGTAATCGCGACATACCTCGAAACAAGGAACTCTTTCGCCCCCCCTAGAGTCTTCTGCCCCCTTAGAAATGGAGTACGCATGCTCCGAGTCCTCGGCGCCGGCCTCCCGGAAGAGGCCCGCCACCACTTCAGGCTCCGGTTCATCGGAGTCCTATGACTCCGACGGAACCGGGGAGTCTACATTTACCACCGTCAACTCCAAGCGCAACAGTAAGCGCGCCGCGTTAAAACGTACCCCCCTATCTCAGCGGCCCCTGCCGCTCCTACAACCTCCGCAGCCCCCGCCGCTGCCGCCATCCCACTTATGTCACTAGACATCCTAACTCCGACAAAACCATCCTCTCCATGCGCACCAGTCCTTGCTAAGAAGCAAGTCCCGCCCCCTGTCTTCCTTAGAGACAAGGCAAAATTTACCCAACTGTCTAAAACCTGCTACGACGCAGGAATAAAGTACGACCAGACCGTCAACCTCGGGGAGGCAATCAAAATCATCCCCAGCTCGATCGAGGATTTCCGCCAACTCACTAGGCTATTCACAGCCGAAAGAGTCTCTTATCACGCTTACACTCTCCCGGAAGAGCGTAAAGTCAGGGCCGTCATCTGAGGCGTCCCATTCGAGTTCTCAAACGAGGAAATCCTTGAGGACCTTAAGTCCCAAGGCTTCCCCGTGGAAGCCGCGCATAAAATGCACAATAGAACGGGCAAGAGATTCAACCCTGCCCTAGTAATCCTATCCAACGTGCCGGAGGCAAAAGCCATCTTCCGGCAGGTACGCACAGTGTGTGGCCTGTCGAGAGTGAATGTTGAGCCCCCACATAGGCCCGGATTCCCGGCGCAGTGCCACCGCTGCCAACTATATGGTCATGCGGCGGCCAACTGCTCCGCCCCACCCAGGTGCGTTAAGTGCCTCGAACCCCACAACACTAAAGAGTGCCCCCCGGCCCAAAGACGCCGAATCCCCGCCCGCATGTGTCCTGTGCAAACAGACAGGCCACCCGGCTAACTACAAGGGCTGCCCCCGCGCACCTCAACCTCGCCCCAGTAGGCAGGCTCCACCGCCGGTCACTGACCGCTCATTCCCGGCCCTCTCCCAACGGCCCCGTCAGGGTCCTTCTCAGCCCATCCAGCGCTTCTCTCGGCCCTCTCAGGGTCCCCCTAGGCCCCCCTCAGGGCATAGTTCGGCCCCCCTCCGGGCTTCTCCAAGCCCATGCAGCCTCCAGTCTTCCCCTGGGGCCCCAAAAAGGCTGATCCACCGCGGACAACCTCCTACTCCAATGAGTCAGAGCCCACAGCTGCTGACTACAATACACTGTATTCCGCTATTAGGAATATAGACATCAGGGAAATCACGGTAGTAGCACGCAAACTGCGCGCTGCGAAGTCCCCACAAGAACGTCTCCTCGTTCTCGCAGAACATAATGAATCTCCTGTTAGCGTTATAAGTTAAGTTAACTTAATTAACTTAACCTCAATGTCAGAGCAAATTAATCTACCAAAATCTCACGGTCGTATTAAACCTAAGGGTTTATCGCTTGTATCATTTAATATTCGCGGTTTGCGAAATAACCTCCCAGAGCTTAAGCTCTTTCTTCGGAATCGTGAAGCCGATTTCCTCCTCCTACAGGAAACTAATCACAAAACCAAGGACACTAAAGGCCTTTCTATTAAAAACTTCTCTCTTCTTCGTAACGACAGACCCGACCGCCGAGGCGGCGGAACGGCCATCTATTACAAGAAGACACTTCATTGCACGCCCATTTCTACTCCGCAGCTTACCAACATGGAAGCCACGGTATGCAGGCTAGCTACGACTGGACATCAGTCCATCCTCATAGCCTCCTGTTACTTTCCTTCAGGAACCCATCCCCTCAAAAAAGATTTTGAGGCCATTTTATCTTTAGGCAATTCAGTCATTAAGTTTGGAGATTTTAACTCCAAGCATACTGAATGGACATGCCGTACTACGTCCCCTAGTGGCAAGATACTGCTCGATATCACGCAGTCTCTTGATATTACCGTCCATAGTCCCCTCGGTGTTACTCACTTTCCCGATAACACCGATCACGCCCCCGATGTACTAGATTTTGCGTTACTCCAAGGAGTTTCTCTCAACCTCAGAGCAATCGAGACACTAGACGATCTAGGATCCGATCACCGACCGGTCTCCCTCATTCTTGGCCATCAGCCACCTCCCCCAACACACACGAAAACCTTCACTGAAGATAAAGAGGCACAGGACTCTACCATCTCCCTACCGTCGGACTTAGACAGTCCCGAAAAAATCGACACTGCGGTCGATTCACTCTCCACCCTTATTAAATCCTCCCTTAAGGAGAACGAAAGGGTCGTCCCGGTTGCTAACAATAGTGGGCTTCCCCTATTCCCTATTCCCTACATATTAGCAACCTATTAAAATCCAAAAAAGCTGCTTTCCGGAGAGCAGCAAAATATCCCACCCCCGAATATAGGCGCGCGGCCAATCGTCTTCAACGAGAACTCCGCTTCCGCCTCTCTGAATTTCGAGACCTCGAAAAGAGTAAACTCATGGAGAATATCTCTCCATCTCATACAGCGTACTATCAGATGGCCAGAGCCCTCCGCATAGACGCTATCACCCACACTCCCCCTCTCTCCCGTCCCGACGGCACGGTTGCCTTCGAGGACGAGGAAAAGGCTGAGTGCTTTGCAGATAGCATTGCCGCTCAATGCTCTCCTAGCTCTCAACCCGTCGACCCCTCACACGTCCAGGCAGTGGAGGATGAGGTCCACCTGTCGGAACTCACCCCCTACGGCCTCCGAACCTATCTCTGTGTCCAATGATGAGATTTCATCCCTCATCAAAGGACTTAAGCCTAAAAAGGCTCCGGGCGCGGATGGCATCTCCAACCAAGCCCTAAAACACTTTCCTGAGCAGGTGTTAACCTTTTTATCCATTATCTTCAACGCCTGCTTCAACCTTAGTTACTTTCCCACTACGTGGAAAGAGGCAACTGTGATTGGAATTCCCAAGCCAGGCAAGCCTCTCAACCTCCCCCTCCGGTCATCGCCCCATTAGCCTCCTCAAGGCAATGGGCAAGCTCTTCGAAAGAGTCGTTCAAACACGAATGAGGCGCTATCTGTTTCCCACAGACGGTGACCCTCTTATCATTCCCCATCAATTCGGCTTCCGAGCCCAACACTCATGTCCCCAATAAGTTCACCGCATTGTGGAATATAGTATAGTCGTCATAAGACCATCGCGGTCTTTTTCGACATAGCTAAAGCCTTCGATAGAGTCTGGCATACAGGCCTTATCTACAAGCTCACAAAATAGGTCTCCCCGATCGTCTAGTACGTCACGTAGCCTCCTACTTAAAACAACGTACCTTTCGTTTTAGACACGAAGGCACGCTATCATCACAGCGAACTATCAAGGCTGGTGTCCCTCAGGGCTCAGTACTTGCTCCTTTGCTGTACATCCTGTTCACCAACGACATTCCCATCCCGTAGAAAAGGTGTTCAGCTCTCCCTCTTCGCAGACGACACTGCTATCTACTGCAAAGGTGTCTCACTACCCTTCATACGGAACAAGATCCAAAAGTCAGTTGATAACCTAGGAGCTTGGTTCAAAAAATTGCGCATCGATGTGAACCCGGAGAAGAGCTCCGCCGTTCACTTCGATTATAAACGACGCCATCTTAAAAACACCCCACCAATACGTATGCTAGGGACTCCTGTCCCCTGGCATACGACCACCAAATATTTAGGTGTCACTCTAGACACAGGGCTCACTTTCAGGCCCCACGTCAAAAGAGTAACCCGTCACGCACGGTTCTATCTGAGTAGGCTCAACTGTATGTTGGGCCGACACAGTAAAATGTCCCTTAGAAACCAGCGTACCCTTTATAAGGTCTGTATACGACCAGTCATGTCATACGCGGGCCCCGTTTTTGCCCACGCCAACCTTAAAATCATTAATGAACTACAAATAGTTCAAAACCTTTTCTGTCGTCGAGCTGCGAACGCACCTTGGTACGTCCGTAATGCTGACCTTCATCGGGACCTAGAGCTCCCCACAATCCAACAATTTCTCCAAAAACTCTCTGAGAACTTCTTCAAAGCCTCAGAGTCGCACCCAAATCATTTAATTCGTGAGGCAGCTACTTATGCAGCCCCACCCCCCTCTCGCTATCGAGTCCGCAGGCCGAGAAACTCTCTCTCGGACCCGCCTAATAAACTAACTAACGATCTGAACTGCCTCCTGGCGGCTCAGGCCAACTCTAATTAAATTAAATTATTATATTAACTAATATTAATTTGCCTTCGTAGGCACTCCCTCAGCGGCTCGTAGCCGCCTGCGCCCTCTTCTCCCAAAAGAGGGTCGCTCACGAAAAGACACAATACAGCTTAATCAGCCGGTTGCCTGTCCCCAAAGGCGGTATTTAGAGGGTATCACTTAGGGTCCCCGGTAGGACAGTGAGTCCCTCATAACCACGATAGACCGGCTATCGTGGTATGCGTAATGCATTTTCCGCCTCCCTACGTATAGGGTAGCCCTTTAATTGCTTCGGGCGCAAAAAAAAACCTACAGTAAATTTTTTTTGTCACTCTCCTGCACATATAACCTGCTGTATAGGCAGAAGAGTGCACGCGCAATCTTTCATTCACCGAATTTAGTGACCGATTGCAACTGCTAATGTTTTGGTCTTTGTTATGGGTCCACTACATATAGCCTTTTCTTTATCTTCATCAAATGTTGATGTGGAACTCTAATCAACATTGGATGAGGATATGAGTTGAATTAAATCTATTATTGTATCTTCTTTATCATCTTCACAGTTTGCATATATTGAATGTGGACCCATAACATTGGACGGTAGCAGTGATTTAAACGCATTCATAAAACAACAGTTTAGACAACCTTTATTTTTTTTTATATAGGATAGGGTGACAAACGAGCACACAGTCCACCTGATGGTAAGTGTTTGCTGCGGCCCATAGACATCTACATCTATCTTCCATTACAAATCAAAATGCAGATGCGTTGTCACCCGTGAGTACTGAGATGGAATGCCTCATTTCCAGTAAAAAGGGTCTCCGGTTCTTTACACTCACCATACGAAATACAGCAGCATTAAGCTACTATTTCACGCTGGTATTCTGTGAGAGCGTGGTCCTTCCCCGGTCGAGCCGACCCATTCGTGCTACAACTATACTACTAATATAATTGCAGCATGGCTCTACCACGTAAAATACCTTACGAAATTTCTAGAGTTGTAACCTGGATGGGGCTAAGAGAAGGAACTCGAACCTTATAGGTTTTGTTATTTTTGCGGGCTTTCTTGATACTTTTATCAATAAAAATATTTTTTAATATTTGTTTTGCTTTTTTATAGAAGAGGGGGCAAACGAGCATGGGGCTCACCTGATGTTAAGTGACTACCGCTGCCCGTGATCAACCGCAACACCAGGGGAATTGCAGGTGCGTATTGCTGACCCTTTAGAAAGGAGTTAGCTCTTTTCTCGAAGGTCCCCAGGTCGTATCGGTCCGGAAAAATCGCCGGTGGTAAACTATTCCACAGAGAGGTTGTACGCGGAAGAAAACTCTTTTTGAAACGTACAGTGGTGGATCGCCAAGCATCTAGATGGTGTGGATGGTATCGGGACGTTTACCGCGTAGTGCGTTCACGAAATTTGGCGACTGAGCTTAATCCGAACAATTCCTCAGAGCACTCCCCATGGTATATGCGAAAGAAAATGCAAAGAGATGCAACATCTCTTCGCAGCGCCAGTGAATCGAGCCGATCGCAAAGCACTCGGTCGTCGACGATTCGAGCCGCTCTGCGCTGGATGCGGTCATGTATGGGGCACCGAGTAGAACGCCTTTCTGTAGTCTATCCAGGCGGCGGAGAAGTTCCGACGGTTGCGTTTCACCACTTTGCTAATGACCGCGTCAATGAAGAGTGGTTCCTTGGTTCCACGACCACCATCCCGACATACATTTTGAGCGCGTGACATCACCTGATTTAGCTCCAGGTGACGAGTGATTCTCGCGCTCAAAATGGATGTCAGTGTCTTACATATAGTGGGTAGACACGTGATGGGGCGATATTTGCTCGGGTCTGTGGTATCCTGATATTTAGGAACCAAGTGAGTGATCCCAGTAGTGAGGAGGCTCGGGAGCGACTTCAGTCGAGAGCCTCTTGAAACTGTCGGGTGAGCACAGTGTGACACACTATGAACCCCTTCAGCCAGTAATGATGCAGCCCGTCGAGCCCCGGATTTTTCCAGTTCGGGGCCCTACGGACCGCCTCAACCATGTGTTCCGTAGTTGATGAGTGATGGGGTCCATAGGCGTAATACTCGCACCCTGGCTAGCCACAACTTTCATCCAAGGGCCCTCGTTGTGGTTTACGGGCTCTGACCACAGGCCACGCCAGAATGCGATAATATCAGCCTGATCTGGTCCTGAGCCTGCTCCTCATGCCTCTGGTCGCTCCAATGATTTATAGAGCCTCTTCTGATTACTCTGGACGAGAAGATTCTGGTTGAACCGCCTTGACCTCTCGGTAAATCGCTGAATCCGCGTCCCCCAAGCAGCGATTTTTTGCTTCAGGTCATCTATGTGCTCCGTTAGTTTCTGCGTGATATCCGGCTGGGACAAACTGAAATTTGTCCCAGCAAACTCCATTCTAACGGTGCGCACAACCCTCGGTCTATTATTACCTGACTTGCAGCTTGTCAGTTTGCCGATAAGGGCCCTTGATTTTGCGATACGTTCCTCGATTCTTTTTCTCCAGGCTGGGATGGTGCTACTTTGCCTAGTAGCGCGTCCAGCGATAGGAAATTTGGCGCCAATAATGCGGCAAACTACCACTGCGGCGCCAAAAAGAATTGAGTCCGTCTCGCAAAGGTCCCGTCTGGCTTCTAAATAGGTCACCGGCATTGGGTTAAGAGCCCTCACGACAGCCCGATTTCACTTGCTAGGGGTATGCGGGGGAAGTCGCGGTCGATTTTCGAGAGGCATGCTGCGCATTTCAAAATCGCTTCTTCCAATATGCTCCTCATTTGCTCTAGTTCGTGGGAGACTATTTCATCCTCGTCCGAATCAACCACAACTGGAAGACCTGTGGCGGCTTCCACATGTGGATACTGGTATGTCGCATGTGGAGCCGCATCCCCAGCCATAGCCGATTCATTCGATGATGGAATAGCTTCACGTCGTAGTCGTTCAAGTTCGGCATCATAAAATTTTTTCGAGCGCATGATGTGCCGCACTCGGTCTGCCAAGTTTTGTTCCGTGACGGGCATAGACGGCTCCAGCTCAGCAAAAAAGCAATGCATCCGAGCCCTATATGCTATCCCCACAGTTTCTTCCCCTTTATTATTATTATTATTTATATTTTCTACGTTTTCTCAGTTTGTTTTTAACAAAACTGGATTAATGGTTATTACCACGGGACAAAGCCAAGTGGATACCATGAACTTGTTTGGTTATGGGTAGTTTTCTGTAGAGATAAATTTTCTAACTATTCTACAAGTATTAAGTAAAACTGCTTTTTGTAATTGAATATATGTTAGTTTTGGTAAATCTAAAGTTTTTAATGATTGATGAAGCGCTTTTGGTATTACACCAGTTGTAGAGAGGACTATAGGGACTATAATGGCGTTATGCAAATTCCACATTCTAATAATTTCATGTTTTAATTCGGTGTACTTGGAAATTTTTTCATTAATTGTTGTCTGTAAGTTATGTGAATTAGGTATAGCAATGTCAATAATAAGAGCATGTTTATTCGCTTTATCTATTAATGTTATATCCGGTCTATTAAAGTGTATTGTTTTGTCAGTAAGTATAGCTCTGTCAAAATACATTTTGTGAGTGGTATTTTCAAGGACTATTTCTGGTTTATATTTATAGTATACTTGAGTTGGCTGGTCAGTTAATTTATACTTAAAGACAAGTTTTTGGTGAATGATATTGGCTACTTGATCATGCCGATACTTATAGTCCGTCTGAACAATCGCTTTACAGGCACCAGTGATGTGTTGAATTGTTTCTGAAGCATTACAACAGCGTCTACATGTGTCGGTAGGTAAATTTTTTATTTTAATAATATGCTTTTGATAATTGCGTGTCTCTATGATTTGGTCCTGAATTGCGCACATAAAACCCTCAGTCTCAGGGAAAAGCTCACCACGTTGAAGCCATGCGTTCGACGCTAATTTGTCTACGGTAGGTTGGTTCAAATCATGGCGATGTCTTCCATGTAGAGACTTTTGGGTCCATATGTCAATTTTTGTGTTGTTATCTGTAAGTAACTCATTTTTTTGCAATGTTTTATCATGCATATTAAGCGGTGTCAATTTATGATCATTCTGTACTATGGCATTGTGTAGTGATGATATTGCTGTTTTATCATAAAAGTAATTTCTGAGTGTAGTTATTTGTCTGTTATGTAAGTTAACTATGTCTATTACCCCTCTTCCACCTTCATTTCGTGGCAATGTTAGTCTTTGTATGCATGATCTTGGATGGTGTTTACGGTGCCTCGTAAGAGATGTATTTATTTCGCGTTGTAGCTTTTTTAGTTCAGTTTTGGACCAGTGTATTATGCCAAAGGAATAAGTTAGTATGGGAATTGCAAATGTGTTAATAGCTTTAAATATATTCTTAGAATTTAATTGAGATGTTAATACTAAGCGAAGCCTATATCGAAACTGATCTGTTAATGTATTTTTAATTTCTTTATGATGTATTTGCTTAGACTGATTATATCCTAAATACTTATACACTCCATTTTCCTCTAAAGATTTGATTTGCTGTCCTGTTTGCAACTGATAGTTATGTTCATAATACTGTCCAGCTCTTACTGAATTAATGTTGCACTTATCAATACCAAATTCCATTCCAATATCTCGTGAAAATTTTTCCGTTAATATAACTAATTGATCTAATTTATCTTGAGTAGTAGCATATAGTTTTAGATCGTCCATATACAAAAGATGACTGAGTTTTTTTCTTCCTTCTTAGTATGTAGATGATCTTGTGTTCTATGGTATTGTAAAGAGTACCCTATGTTTTTTGAGTTTAACATTTGTGATAAGGGATTTATTGCAAGGCAGAACCAGAGAGGACTAAGTGCATCCCCTTGAAAAATACCTCTCCTTATTGCAATCATATCTGTTTCTATCATTCCATCTCGTGAGTTAATTTTAAGTTTCGTTGTCCAATTGGTCATCGCAGCCTGTAAAAATTGTATTATGTTTGGGTGTATTTTGTATATTTCTAAAATTTTTAATAACCAAGTGTGCGGCATTGAGTCATAAGCTTTCTTATAATCAATGTACATGCTAAATAAATCTTTTCTTTTTGATTGTACCTGCTTTAATACTACTGCATCTATTGTGAGCTGTTCTTTGCAACCCTGACTAAATTTTCTACAACCTTTTTTGTTCTTCTGACAATATGTTATTAGCTTCTATGTGTTCATAAATGGTTTCAGTTAAGCAAGATGTAATTATTTTGTACAATGTTTGTAAACATGTGATAGGTCTATATTTTGCAGGATTGTCAAGATTACTAGGCTCTTTTGGTATCATATACGTTATTCCTGAACTAATGTATTGCGGCAAAGTATGCGGGCTTTGTATGAATTTATTAACAAAATTAAACAGAATCGGGTGGATAGTTGTAAACTTTTTATACCAATAGTTATGTATATTATCTGATCCAGGTGTTTTCCAATTATGCAGTTTTTTAATTACTTTATGGAAAGTGTCTATCTTGATATGTTGAAATTGCATGGCTTTAATCTGTGATGTGTCTATTTGATTTTTGATCCAATCCGCTTCTGTATTATAATGTTTAGGTTCCTCCCATATTGTAGACCAGTAACTTTGTAATTCTCTCGGTGATGGTAAGATATTATTTTCGGAGCTTTTCAAACTGCTGATTTTATTTTTAAAAGGATTTTTTATATTACGGTAGAAAATTTTTTCATTTGAGCAAAATAGAATGTTTTGAGTTTTTCGTAGAGAGCATGCTCTATATCTTTTTAACCGACTACTAGTAAGTTTTAGTTTCTGTTTAAGTGTGTCTAAAAAATGTTCGTGTTTGGTGTTATGTTCTTCGTGGACAGAATGAATTTTATGTTGTTCGAGTATAGAATTTACGCGTTTGATTAATTTTTGACCTCGGTTTCCATTAATATATTGAGTTAGCCTTGCAATTTTTGCTCTTAATTCACTTACTTTGTTTTCTAATCTTTGTTCCCACTTTGGCTTATTATATTTCTTTTGTTTCTCAGGTCCTAACGGATTATCAACTTGTATAGCTATTTCAATTTTAGCTCCGTTGAGCTTAGCTGAAGTCCATGCTGCACAGTACACTAAATTCTGAAATGTTTTAAATTCAATTTCGCTGTTGATATATTGTGGCAATAAAATATTGTTTACATATTATTATGGGTTATCAATTAACGCTCCTTTTTATTATTATTATTTTTGGGGTATCTGTATAGTTTTCTCATCTGGTTGGTTTCTATAAATATATAATTATAAATTAAAATGAAAAGATAAATATACATAAATATCAATAAAATAAAATAAATACAAAAAATACACAAATAAATAAAGATCCAACCAGATGGAAGCCCTCGGCAGGGGGAGACCAAACGGCCGAGGGTTAGGGGGAAAGGGAAAGAAACCGACGGACGATGCGGGCGGTATCGAGGACCACTGCCTTCTGCATTTGAGCCCGGAGCGGTCCGTCACGGAGTCCCAGTCGCCTCAGATGACCCGAGAGGCTGACTGGGATTAGCCCATTCGCAGAGACGACTACAGGAATAATTTCGGTCGGCCAACCACACCACATGTCGGTCACCTCGTGAGCCAGGTCCAGATACTTTGTTCGCTTATCTGTTTCGGCTTTCACGAGGTTCTCGTCATACGGAATGGCAATGTCGACCAAAAATATCCTTGACTGTGCCCGGTCCATCAGCACAATATCAGGCTTATTTGCAAGAATAGTCCTGTCTGTGATGATGGCCCGGTCCCAGTAGAGCCTGGCGCGGTCATTTTCGAGCACGGCTTCCGGCAAGTACTTGTAATAAGGCAATTTCCGGTCCACGAGACCGTATTTCAGAGCGAGCTCCTGGTGTAGAATTCTGGCTACTAGGTTGTGCCTGTGCAAGTACTCAGAGTTAGAAAGCGCCGAACAACCGGAGATGAAATGCCTAAGTGACTCCCCGGGATGGCGACAAGCTCGACAGACGTCGACAGTGCCATCCTTTAGGATGTATCTCCGATAGTTGTTGGTCTTAATAACCTGATCCTGTATTGCACAGACAAAACCCTCGGTTGCCCCGAAGAGGTCACCGAAACGTAGCCAGTTGAGGGAGGCGACTGTATCTACTAAGGGCTCATGTAGAGCCCTGTAGTACCTCCCGTGGAGCTCCTTCTCCTTCCATACGGTCTCCCGGTCGGAAATGCTAAGCACTGCTGGGTCCTGCCATTGCTCGTTGGCCAAGGATAGAGGGGTAAGCCCTTTAGCACAAGAAATGACGTCCTTATAGAATGGATCATCCGATCTCGCCAGGAAGTAATTACGGAGGCTGCACACTTCGCGATTATGCATGGTGAGCGTGCTCAAGCAGCCGCGCCCACCATGCTTTCGCGGCAAGTACAGCCTCATTACCGACGATCTCGGATGATGCATCCTGTGGGACGTCATGGTAGTGCGGACTTTTCTATCCAGGGCGTTAAGTTCAGTCTGAGTCCACCTGAGTCACTATGCCAAAGGTATACATGAGGACAGGCATGACCCAGCCGTTATATGCTTGTGTCTTATTCACACCGGACAAAAGGCTGTTAAGCACTTTGGTCAAGCGTGCATAAAACACGTCGCAATGTGACATTTCATACCAGCCTCATCGATACCGATGTTCTGTGACATACCCAGGTATCGGTATGTTTCAGCCTCGGAAAGGGTCCTTAAGTTGACGGGCATAGATAAGTCTATGCCCTCAGAGTTAGCAACCCTTTCCCTTTCAACGTGGAGGACCGCACACTTATCCGTCCCCAGCTCTATTCTGCTGTCATCTGTCATCTTCTCGCCTAGATGACAGAGAATTGTACTCCACTGCCCCATACACTGCTTGAGGAAGTCTCGAACTGTACAGTCAATCTTGTACAGCTCGAGGACCCTCTTTAGCCATGTATGGGGCACCGAGTCTAATGCGTTTCTGTAATCTATCCAGGCGGCGGAGAAGTTCCGACGGTTGCGTTTCACCACTTTGCCAATAACAGCGTGAATGAGGAATGGTTCCTTGGTTCTACGACCGCCGCTCCGACATCCATTTTCTGCGCGCGACATCACCTGATTTGAGTCCAGGTGACGAGTGATTCTCGCACTCAAAATGGATGTTAGTGTCTTGTATATGGTCGGTAGACACGTGATGGAGCGGTATTTTATAATTATTATTATTAAAAGAAGTTTTCTTCCTCGCACAACTTCCTTGTTGAATCGACTACCACCAGAGATTTTTCCGGACCGATACGATAAGACTTTCAAAAAAAGAGCCTACTCCTTTTTAAAAGGACGGAAACGCATCTGTAATTCTCCTAGTGTTGCAGTTGGCAGCGGTAATCACTTACCATCAGGTGAGCCGTATGCTCGTTTGACCCTCTCCTATAAAAAAGGAAAATACTGGTAAGATAATTAAATAAAGTTAAAAGTTGACTGTTAAAATTAGCATTAATATATTTTTATAATTTTGATTGCTTACAGATGACTGTTTTCATTTTAGATGACAGAATCATAATAAGAGGTTAAAAGATTAAAATTATATTTGATCCTCAAATGGTCTGAGAATTTTCTATTGTTAGCCGAAATAACAAAGGAAAACCCTTAAGGCCGTGGAGGTTAGAGAACAGGAGAACGATCGCTGTAGAAAATAGTGTCCCAGAAATATGGACAAAATAAGTGAGGCGTTGCGATCGCTAAGTTTCAATTATTTTAATTTTTATAAATATTATAAATTATTACAAATATAAATTATTAATTACTATAGATTTATTATATTATAATATTTCACCATTTTTTAGTGTCTCTTTTTGTCAAAAATGAGTAAATTACTTCGCAGACGGTACTTACCGACGGCAGCGCGGCTATAAATTTTACAAATTTTCGGGGACAGGCTATGCTTTAGCACGTGGCGATCATTACCCTGTACTCTAACCGCCATGCTTAAGGCTTAAGGCAAGATGTAATGTAGTTTTGGCGAGAACTTGGCCGTAGACGGATTGTCGCTTGAATAATGGTTTGAAGTGGATTTTCATTCGTATAAGTGATCATCAACTGTCCGCTGGGTTGAGCTTTTATCAAAATCCCCCAAGAGCTTCGCAATGTGACGCATCAGCATATTGTGAAGAAAAAGAATATAAAAATTAAGATTCCGAAAGAAATGATAGGCTCAAAAGGGCTAGAACCCAGAGCCGTAAAGCTAGTTAATAAAAAAAGCAAGCTGTAATCCATGAAGGTTGGAGAATAGGAGAACGATCGCTATATATCACTATGTATCATACGTACTAAAACATAGCCCGCGTGTCCTTGAAAATTGTAGAATTTATAGCTGCGCTGACGTCGGTGAATAGTAACTGCAAAGTTAGGTGTTTATGAGTACAAGTAGATGAAGTTAGTTGAATAATGTACAAATTTTCCCCTCGGCATTGGTGAGAAATTTTTAGAATTTTAGTTGTATAATTCTTATAAACAGCAGTTAAAAAAGAATTGATCTGAGGGGTCTAAATTGTTCAGATAAATCAAAACAATATTTTCTTCCCACTTAAATTGCTTAGCTTTGTAATAAATAGCGCCTTCTACTTCGTCCTATAGTTAAAGATTAAAGTAATTCTCATTTTTAATGTCTCACACAGTCAGCAAAGGCGTCTTTGCTGACTTTGATCAGTTTGAAAGTCGAACCAATTAGATGCTAGACGGCCTAAACACTAAAAAAATACTATGAATCACTTTGAGTATTCAACCAACTGGAGAGGCCATGCGCGTTATTTCCTAAACAAAAAGACTGTCAATATCAGGGAGGTGCAAGAAAAACACACTACTGTATACTTCACTACAAATGCACATATAAATCGCGTCACTACACGCGCACACTACATCATTTGTGTTTGTGTTCATTGCATTAACGCATACCGTCAAATTGTACACGTGTCGATACACTGATGCCGCTGTCTATATGCGTATGCAACGTAAGGCGGGGACTATATCGATATTTTTATGGATAAACAAATAATCATAGTCCGCATAAGTTCAGTGTTGGTAAAAGTGATATTTAGTATTTTTGCATTCATTCTTATCGCTCTTCTTAAGTCCGCTGCTGAACATAGACCTCCCCTAAGGAGTGCCACAATGCACGGTTCTGATCCACCTGCATCCATCGACTTACTTCATGTTTTACTAGGTCGTCACTCCACCTATTGGAAAAAAGAATTGGCCAACCCCTGCACTTCACCCACCGGTACGAGACTACATCTCGAGAAACTATTCCACACCATCAGTTGCCACTGCCGTTGAAGCCTTTTTAAGCGTTTTGTGTCAAAATGTTCGGAGCAAATGGTCCTAAATTTCTACACACTGCAATCCAAGTCTGTCGCATAAGAGGATCTCGTGGAAAAATGTAAAATGAACCCTTGTGCACAGGCTTAAGCATATGGGTATAAGGGGTACTCACTTAGACCAGACCAGGGCGGCGGGCCTAGGGTTCCCGAATTCGATTCCCAGGTCGAGCCTTGACCCTATTGTGCGAGATGTTATACTAGGTGGACTGTATACTCGGTTGGCATCTTATGCCTCAACAAGATGGTGGACGTGGCACGCGACAACCTTAGATAATACACTCGCTCTTCCAAATCTATTGCTTGCCAAGGTTAGGATGGAATTCTACTTGAGACAATTAGGAAAATTGGGGCGGGTTAGTTAATGAACAAAAGGCTCAAGTAGCAAATAATTTTTTTACACTTACCGGGGTGTGATTCTGATGCTGTGGACGACGCTTCCGTTGCGGTGATGCGACGTGAGGTGGTTTCTTCTGGGGTGCCCCAGAGATGCGATCCAGGCTAGCGATGCGAAGGAAGAGCGCTCAAGTCCCCGCGCGCGTGTCTTTATTGGCTCGGCTTTCCCACGAATTCACCTCGGTGGGGCGCGCGTTTAATTGGTCGTAAGAATCGCGTCACCTTCTAGACCCCCCCCCCTTTCCGAAGGACAAACACTTGGCAAATATACTCTCGAACAAAATTAAAATACACAAATCGTCGTAATTTAATAACTATCGTTTTAATTTGAAAATTAATGAAGTATCATCAGCAAATAATACTATATCATGGTTATACCCTACTATGTAAGGTTAATTATTATATACATATATATCATTAATATATACAAGAAAAAGAAAGGGGTCGAGAATTGAGATTGTTACAATCGACCCGGAAGAACTCATACTATTAATGACAAATTTTTGCGTTCTGTCACTTAAATATGAAATAATTAATTTAAGAGCATCACTTCTTACACCGTAGTGTTGAAGTTTCCTGATTAACGTCTCATGGTGAACACAATCGAAGGCTTTGGATAGGTCACAGAATATACCCAAAGCACCCTGTGAATTCTCCCATGCATTAAAATCAACACCAGCATCAGTTGCTGAGCGACCCCTTGTGAAACCGAATTGATTTTTATGAAGTAAATTAATTACATTAAATTTTTTTTATATTTGATCAAGAATAATTTTTTCATAAATTTTACTAAGTGTTGGCAGTACAGAAATAGGTCTAAAATTAGCGGGGTCCAATGTACTACCAGATTTAAATATAGGTATTACTTTACTATGCTTCATTAAATCCGGAAATACACAAAATTCGATACTAGTATTAAAATAATAGATAGTTGAGGTGCGATTGTATCTATTATAGACGCAATAACTTCAACGGAAATCCCACACAGATCGTCGGTTTTCTTAATATCAATAGTCCTAAAATATTTTAAAATATATTTTGATGACACTTTATGAAAGGTAAAATTTTTTGTACATGCATTTACATTTTATTTAAGTAATGATTCGGCGACGGCAGGAGAAGAATTCATTGACTTAGTGGATACGGTATTAACATCAATGGCGAGTACATTACGCACCTTCGATTTGCCGACGATATAGTCCTTATGGCAGAATCGCTGGAGGACCCAAGCACTATGCTCAATGACCTCATTGGTGTCTCCCAACGGATAGGTCTTTAGATGAACATGGACAAAACAAAGATGATTATTAATGTTCATGTCACACCTATGCCGGTAGATGTAGAGGAGGAGGTTAAAGAGACTTTATCATCCTCATCATCATCATTACAGCCCTTCACAAGTCCACTGCTGAACATAGGCCTCCTCCAAGGTATGCCACAAAGCACGGTCCTGAGCCACCTGCATCATGTTTAATGTCCATGTCACACCTATGCCGGTAGTTGTTGGGAGCACTAAGCTCGAAGTTGTTGACAAGTACGTTTACCTGGGACAAATAGTCCGACTAGGTAAGCCCAACTTTGACCGAGAGGTCAATCGACGGATTCAACTCGGCTGGGCAGTGTCGGGAAATTACGACACATCTTCTCGTCAGGTTTACCTCAAACACTGAAAACTAGATTGTACAACCAGTGCGTGTTGCCAGTGATGACTTACGGATCTGAGACGTGGTCCTTCACTGCTGGCCGTATAAGGTCGCTCAGCGAGCTATGGAGAGGGCTGTGCTTGGGGTTTCTCTGCGTGATAAACTCAGAAATTTCAGAGTGAGCGACATAACCCAACGGATTAGTAAGCTGAAGTGGCAATGGGCCGGCCATATAGCTCGAAGAATCGGTACCCGATGGGGATAAAAGGTTCTCGAGTGACAGCCTCGTACCTGTAGTCGTAGTGTATGGCGATCCCCCACTAGATTGAGTGACGACCTGGTAATACATGCAGGAAGTCGATGGATGTAGGTGGCTCAGGACCGTGCTTTGTGGCATTACTTGGGGAAGGCCTATATTCAGCAGTAGACTTGTAAAGGTCTGTAATGATGATGATGATGATAGATACAGAATAACAGTGTTATGTTAAAATAGATAAAGTTTAAATATTGTTTACTGTTCTGTGTGTATGAACAATGATAGAACAAATATCATCTTCATTACAGCCCTTCACAAGTCCACTGTTAAATATCGTAATGCAATTTTGCAGGAGTGACTAAACCATGGCTAGGTTTTGCCTCCGATATGTACCAAAGATGATGGAATAAAAAGTTCCAATCCCTGTAGCACCACATCAGCGACAGAATTAGCAACAACGCTGGGATAATCCAGCGAGCAGCAAAATCACAATTAATACAAACGATATGAAAACTTTACGGAGAAGAAACAAATCCATATCCATATTAATATTATAAATGCGAAAGGGTGTTTGTTTGTTTGTTTGTCCTTCTTTCACGTCGCAACAGAGCATCGGCATGGCATGATTTTTTGTATGGGGATAGTTCGGTGGCTGTAGAGTGACATAGGTTACTTTTTTCCGCGGAAAAACATCTCATTCCCGTGGGAAAATAGAATATGTTGCAAAAGTTTGTCCTTCTTTCACGTCGCAACAGAGCGTCAGCATGGCATGAACTTTGGTATGGGGATAGTTCGGTGGCTGTAGAGTGACATAGACTACTTTTTTCCCGCGGAAAAACATCTCATTCCTGTGGGAAAATCGAATATGTTGCACAAGTTTGTCCTTCTTTCACGTCGCAACAGAGCGTCGACATGGCATGATTTTTTGTATGGGGATAGTTCGGTGGCTGTAGAGTGACAAAGGCTACTTTTTTCAGCGGAAAAACATATCATTCCCGTGATAAAATCGAATATGTTGCAAAATTAAATTCAGCTAGGTGGCACCACCGTGATTCTACAAGACGGACAAAGGTAGGATGGACGAACACTGAAGGTCAGAATATCTGGATTATTATGTCTTTTTACCAAAATTAAGATAAAAAATGTATGGATCTGTATTTTTCCACGCGGGACCGGGAAGAGAGCGATAAAAAACATAAAATTCACCAGCTGATTTTCTTCAAACGTTTTGGTGCATTGTAATTCACAGAATAGGCGATAACCTCGCAGACGATATTAAGTAACCGATAGGACGATAAAAGTAATAAAAGTGATTATAAGTATGGATCAGAAATACTATCACCACCTGTCACACTTTCACCCTTAACTATTACTTAACTGTGGTAGAAACAGTTCTTAGTAAGCCTTATTAACAAGCCTTAGTAATATTTATTGAACGGAAATGAATACAGTTCTTATATGTGGTTATGAATGAATCGGTATTACAATAAGAAAACTTGTGCAAAATTATACGAAAAATATTTTTTCAGAGTTCTTATAACTAACTTATACATAGTTTAAATTGATTCCGCTAGACGTTGTTACTAGGTTTTTAAAATGCGGTAACGAAATGTTTCCTGACATGTACTTAACTCCCGACGTTGAGCCGCGCGTCAACTTGTAGTGCATACAATACCTATACACTTAAATTGTTTCTATTTCGTGGCTTATTCGACTAACTGCTTTCGATTTCGGTTGTTTGTTATTTGCTTTGTGATTTGGTAAAGGTTAAATGGATTTATATTGGCTTTCATTTTCGGATTTGTGTATTTTCTTGGATCGGTTTTGTTGATTTGGTTGATATTCCTTTATACATATTTAGACTCTGGCTTTGATATTGGATTTTGTTTATTTGGAATCGTGAATTGGTTTTCGTTGTTTTAGGTTGTTTAACAATATTTCAAAAGAATATTAATACTATAGATAGTGTATACGGTACCTATATACTTACTTCTTTTTCCGTTGGTTATGTTTATTGACTACTGCTTTCGATTTCGGTTTTCTGCGATTTGTTTTGTGATTTGGTTTATTCTGTTTTTTTAAATTTCTGTGTTTGGGGGGTGTTCTCCTGGGGGGGGGTTCCTTCCTCCGGTCAGTTTGAAGTCAGCAAAGGCTATTCGAACAAGCGGAACGTAAGGCCGCCTTAAGAGCCGCGGAAACACCTGATGAAACTCAACACAGACTCATTGAGCAAGCTGAACGTCAATCTACTATAAGGGCATCTGAAACACCAGAACAGACACAGGCGCGAAGAGATGCAAATGCACAGCTCCAAGCTGAACGTCGACAAAATTTTCAAAGAAACAATTGGTTGGTTTTTAATGAAGCAGCATTCAATTAAGATCCGTTGATTGATTATAAAAATCACAGGTTAGTTGTTATGGGACTGATGGACAAGGCGTCTCGATTTTACAGCGCTTTAAAATAGAAAGATGAGACCGCAGGCATGTGTTGGCAAAGTGTCTCTTCCGTTACTTGGGAAACCAGAAGAACCTTTGAAAACTCTCTTTTTATATGATGCTAATGAGTCACGGCGCTTTTTAAACAGGATCCGGAAATATAACTCATGCTTTCAAATGACGTCCTTCGGAGTTGACCGGGAAATAATAATGCCGGAATTTTCGCCTACATTTACGGTTCAAGGGCAAATTTATCATAGAATAGGTTCACTTTTTCCAGCTGAAAACGAACAGCATACATTTTTACAAGTATATTTTATGGGTGACGAAGAAATTGAGGTAGACCATCGCTGCCAATTTATCACGGGAGTTGAGAGAGACACAGTGTTCAAAATTCAAAGATTCTTGCATAAACGTAACATTTTAGTCAAAACATTTAAAACTGCTTTAGAAAACCTACCTGAAGAGGAATATAAAGTCGTCATTCACGCAGATCGGACCCCTCGAGGAGAGCATGAAAGGCGCTACAATGCACCTTTGATAAACGAAATAGCAGCCGTAATTAGTGGTGATCAATTTTCTTCACGAGACATTTTCTTGCGAGCACATGATGATACGTTGCAACGGGTAGCCGATACACACAAGTTTTATGACGCTCTGCAATACCCATTGATTTATTGCAAAGGACAAGAGGGTTATCATTTTCAAATTCCACTCATTAACCCGGTCACAAAGGAGCCTACTCCGAACAAAAAAGTATCATGTACGGATTTTTATGCGTGTCATATGATGTTGCGAGAAAATGATTTTAACCTCTTAGCCCGGTGTAGACAATTATTTTATCAATTTTTGGTAGACATGTATGTGAAGGTAGAAAGTGAACGTCTCCGTTATATATCTTTAAATCAAAAAAGCTGCGCGTTGAGAATTATATACATTTACAAGATGCAGTTTCTAGCGACGCCAATGTAAACCCCAGAAATTTAGGTAAAATGGTAATTCTGCCCTCATCATTCGTTAACAGTCCCCACTACCTACATGAGTACACACAAGGCGCATTCGCCTATGTACGAACTTACGGAAGACCTGATCTTTTTGTTACTTTTACTTGCAATCCCACATGGAAATAAATAACCACAAACTAATAAGAGTATTAACGTAGTGCTTCATGTATTCAATTGAATGGCAAAAAAGAGGATTACCGCATGCCCACATTCTAATATGGCTTTAAGAGAAGTTGCGGCCCAGCCAAATAGACGACATAATAAGCGTCGAGTTTCCGGATCCAGAGCAAGATAAAGAATTGTATGATACCATCGTCCAAAATATGATTCACGGTCCATGTGGAGCACGGAATTCAATATCGCCACGTAAGAAAGAAGGAAAATGTACAAAGTAATTCCCTAAACAGCTATTAAAAGAAACAGTGCACAATGACAATGGCTACCCTTTATACAGACGCAGAGATGCTGGCAGGAAAGTTACAATCAAATCTCGCTCTGGAGCGTTCGAAACCTTAGATAACTGCTGGATTGTGCCGTATTCGCCAATTCTATGTAAAATGTTTAAAGCCCACATTAATAAAGGAAGCGACCAAGCAATATTTAATCTCAGGAGTGAAGGTGAGGCAAATCCCGTTAATGAAGTACAAACCTTTCAAGCAGGGCGTTATGTCAGCAGTAACGAGGCAGCGTGGCGTCTCCTTGGCTTCCCTTTACACGAAAGGCACCCAACAGTTACTCACCTTGCTGTGCACTTAGACAACGGAAAGCGTGTATATTTCACCGAAAGAAATTTCCAAGAAAGAATTGCATCACCGCCAAAAACTACACTAACTACACTACACAAAATTACACACAACAGCCTTCTTTCAACTTTGTCAAACCGACCCCTTTGCAAAAACTTTGTTATATTCTGAAGTCCCCCGCTATTATACTTGGAATACATCTAGGAAGGAGTGGAAACGCCGTATTCAAGGCGCGCCTGTTGCAAACGGCCCGGTGTAAAGTTATCAGATGCCCTTGGTCGTGTGTATACCGTCCATGTAACTAATTTTGAGTATTTCTGTTTACGATTGCTGCTGCACCATGTTTGGGGTCCTACAGGATATAAAGACCTTAAAACTGTCAACGGTCAGGAATGCGCAACTTATAGAGAAACATGTGAAGCTCTGCATCTTTTAGAAAATGATAATCACTGGGATGAATCCATGGAGGAAGCTGTGCAGTGCCAGTCACCAACCAAAATTAGGGATCTTTATACAATTCTCATATCATCTTGCGGGCTATCTAATGCACATGAATTGTGGGACAAATATAAAGAGTACATGGCGGAAGATATTTTGCGAAGATTACAGCAGACACACGCGAACATGACATACAATGAACACATTTATAATGAAGCACTTGGAAAAATTTAAGATAAAGTAATGGCAATGGTAGGCAAAAAATTAAGCGACTTTAGAATGATAAGCCCTCAGCGAACAACCGAAAATGAACTAAGTGATGAAATTATACGTGAAACAAACTACGATATACCAGCTTTGCAGCAGCAAGTAGCCGAATTTGTACCCCGCTTGCTTCCCGAACAAAAACGAGTTTTTGACAAAGTATTAGGACAAATGGAATCTGGAAATGGTGCACTTTTCTTTTTAGATGCCCCTGGAGGTACTGGGAAGACATTTTTGTTAAATTTATTATTAGCGCAACTACGGAAACATAAAAAACTTTGCTGTGGCCGTAGCTTCCTCCGGTATAGCCGCCACGCTGCTAAGCGGGGGCCGCACTGCACATTCTGTTTTAAAAATCCCTCTAAATCTAGCCCAGGAAGAATCGCCGATCTGCAACTTTAGCAAAAATAGTGCACGAGGTATAATGCTACGACAATGCAAACTTTTAGTGTGGGACGAAAGTACAATGTCGCATAAAAAAGCTGTAGAAGCACTAAATCGAACGCTCCAGGATTTGCGCAGCAATATCGATGTAATGGAAGGAATGTTGCTTTTACTGGCTGGTGACTTTCGCCAAACTTTACCTGTCATTCAAAAGGGCACACCTGCAGATGAAATTAAAGCATGCCTCAAGTCGTATATTTTATGGAACAAGGTGACAAAATTCAGTTTAACTACGAATATGAGAGTGCATTTGTATAATAATATCAATGCTGGAAACTATGCTGACATACTTTTAAAAATTGGCGATGGGCGGTTGGAAACGGATGCTGAGGGCTGCGTTAAATTGACTTTTTTTTATTTGTATTGATTAATTTAGTACAGAGTCATTCCGAATTAATTGCGAGCGTTTATTCAGATTTAACGAAAAACATGCATGAAGACAAATGGTTATGTGAAAGGGTGATTCTTGCACAAAAAATGAGAGCGTTAACAAAATAAATTCAGATATATTAAGCGAAGTAGCAGGAGAAATAACAGAGTATTTGTCAGTAGACACATTTATTGACACAGAACAGAGCACTTCATATCCCGTAGAGTTTCTAAATTCTCTAGAGTTGTCAGGTGTGCCCTCACATAAGCTTCAATTAAAATTAGGCGTCCCAGTCATGCTAATGCGAAATTTAGATGCTCCTCGGTTATGTAACGGGACAAGGCTGCGTGTGACACATCTTGGACGGAACATAATCGGTGCTACAATTTTGACAGGCGTAGGAAAAGGTGAAAATGTTATTATACCACGGATCCCTATAATTCCCACAGATCTTCCTTTTCAATTCAAAAGGTTGCAGTTCCCTATTAAGCTCAGTTTTGCAATGACAATTAATAAAGTGCAAGAGCAAACGTTACAGGTAGCGGAGGTCAACTTAGAAAAACCGTGCTTCTCTCATGGTTAGCTATATGTAGCATGTTCGCGTGTGTCAAATGCCCAGAATCTCCACATTCTATCCCCGAATGGAAAAACATATAACATTGTGTACAGTAGCGTCTTAAAATAGTTCAGTTAGTTTTTTTTCCAAAATTCCCACAAACAATTAATCAAAATTCGCACAGATCTTCCCTTTCAATTCAAAATTTCCTATTTAGCTTAGTTTCTTTTCAATTCCAAATGCTGCATCTCTGACGGACCTATTAAGCTCAGTTTCCTTTCAACTCAAAAGGCTGCATCTCTGATGAATCAATTTAGCTCAGTTTCTTTTCAAAAGTCTGCATCCCTGACGGATAATTATGCTCAGTTTCCTATAATTAAAAAAATATCCCATTTCCATTTGAAATAAACAGGTTATTTTCATGCTTTCCTATATATACGCTGCGTTTCAACTTTAAATAGGCTGACGAATCAATTTTGCTCAATTTCCTTTTGATGGCTGCATCTCTGACAAATCTATAAAACTCGGTTTTCTTTCAATTCGAAAAGCAATGGATAGTTCATTTCCCAGTGACCATGCGGTCGAAGCCGCGGGTAACAGCTAGTGAGCTATAAATAGACTTTTTAAATAAATAATTTTAAAATTTGGTTATTTTTTCCTTAAAATACGGCAACTTAGTAATTTTTTTCTTAAAATACGGCAAACCAGATTGTGACGCACGGCAAATCATTTTTTTACATTGGCAATTTTGCCGTCAGTGTAACAATATGGGGCAGGTTCCTGCCATTTTGGCAGGATTGGACACTTGTTTAAGCCTTTGGCATGATCGATTGACGTTTTATAAAATCTAGCAGTTTTTGGCAGTATTAAGGTATTAAATAAGGATTTAATTATGGCAACTCAAAATGCCTAAAATGCCAACCCTATATACTTAGCGAGCATGTTGGGGATTTCCTGTATTTCTCGTTTTATATTTGTATCACATTCAATTAACAATTTTACGGGTTTATATTATGTAAAATTGATACTCTTAAAACAAGTATTCATAAACACGAGTTCATGGTTAATACTTCATTCAGTCATAGAAGAGACTTAAAATATGTATTGCAAATTTCGCAGAGGGTCTGCTATGCCTCCCAATGTCCAACGTTGCATGTGAAAGAATTATATTCTCTCAAATAAATTTAATTAAGACAAAAACAGGAAACAGATTTATTAACATCGTGTACTGTAAATAAGTTGAAGTCATTGGTGAGCACGGCGATTGCATTGCATTCAAACCAACGGAAGATATGTTAAATCGCAGGAATAAATTCATGTATAAAGATTTAAAAATTGGAGAATATGAGGCTCACTGCAATGTTTAATTTTAATTTAATAAAAATATAGCATTTGAGTTGTGTATTTTACTTTTCTTAGTCTAATAAAATGGTAAATAAAGTTGGTAGTATTTAGGAACTTTCCCCTACAGACTGGCAGGTTTTGGTAGGTTTTTAACCTAAGTAAGGCAGGATCTGTTTTTAAAGATAGATGATCACACTGTTTGCCGTAGACAGAGAAACCTATAGACAAATTGACGCCTTCTTTCGCATTCGCACACGATAAAGATAGATTTATGCATACGTCTTGCATTGAAATGAGACAGAGCGGTGTGATTGTTTGTCCCTTTCTCCGTGCCGGTTTTTTTGTTTAGCAAACTACACTTTGTTAAACAACTTTGACAGTTCGTAGCGACCTAGGGAGTTTACAAGTTGGTTTAAGTGATAAAAAAGTATTTTGAGAGCTTAAGATTGGTGAATCTTGTTCAGTTCAATTCTTAGAACAATTAAAAAAAAATTCTAAATATGTTTAAAAATCATAAAGATTATTGTATAACCTAAAACTACGTTATCGTCCTTTCTAACTAAAGGCCACGCTAATCATTATTCTATTGGTTTGTCTTGTCTCTGTCTACGCTGTTTGTCGTGTTTTCTTTTCATACCCTTTGTCTCCACAGTACACTATATACTAGTCTACGATTTGTCTCTCTAGTATATATACAGTAATCTATGCCGTAGACAAAGAATTCTAATGCCTTCATCTGATGATGTCATTGTCATGGAGTTTCGGCACGAACTTGGCCGTAGACGGATTGTCGCTCCTGTTTTGTCGCTTGAATAATGGTTTAAAGTGGATTTTGATTCGCAAAAGTTTTGTGAATTAAGTGTCCGCGCGTGTGAACTTTTTGAGAAAACGACGAAACAAGTGCTTTGATGTCGATATAAACCTCAAGTTATTTTGATTGCTTGGGCGCCTTATGAACTTGAGTGGCTGTTGTCATCAACTGTACGCTGGGTTGAGCTGTTGTTAAAATCTTCCAAGGGCTTCACAATGTGACGCATCAGCATATCGTGAAGAAAAAATATTAAAATGAAGATTCAGAAAGAAATGATAGGCTCAGAAGGGCTAGAACCCAGAGCCGTAAAGCCAGTTAATAAAAAAAACTAAGAAAATGTCACTGTCATTGTCATTATCAAATGTTATCAAATATCATCCTTTCTGTAGGTATATATTACTCTACTCTGTGTATCATCCTCACCACAAACTAATAAGAGTACTAACGTAGTCTGACCTATGGTCAAGCCAAAGAGTATAGTAGGTTTCGCCAAAGACAATTTTGTTAAATGAAGGTAAATATAACTTAGAGTCATTACCATGTTCTTATCCAAAAATAAAAATTATCAACAATTAAAATATCGAATTATTTGTATGAAAGTCACGTGAGCGCTAGAGAAATGATTGTAAGACGTTGTTGACAAATAAAATGTTTAATGAAATAGTACAGTAAAAATAGAATTTAACATTGCACGAAATTTCCGATTCAATTTTATTTTTTTTTTTGAGGTTTAGGATCACTTATTCAGAATAAAATCACAAAATTCACAAATCAAAAAATTTTTATCTGAGTAGGCTCAACAGCATGTTGGGCCGACACAGTAAAATGTCCCTTAGAAACAAGCGTACCCTTTATAAGGTCTGTATACCAGTCATGTCCTACGCGGGCCCCATTTTTGCCCACGCCGACCTTAAAATTATTAATGAACTCCAAATAGTTCAAAACCTTTTCTGTCGTCGAGCTGCGAACGCACCTTGGTACGTCCGTAATGCCCATTTAATGAACCGGTTTTTCTATCGCGGCCAATAACTCTTGAAATGTTGGATTAATCAATAAAATGCATAAATATATTTTGAAAGATCAGTTTATTTTCCAAAACTTTTGTTTGAAACTTTTTTTCTAACATTCATACTTTTTGAGTTATAGGACGTTTCATGTCACGCATAGCTGCCAGCGTCACCCGCCGAGCTCGACCGAGGCTCGGCAGGTGACGCGGCAGCTACTTTATGATTAAGAACCCGGATTTTATTGCTATTATTTCGGGGAATTCCAAGTAAGACGTCATTATTGTTGACTAACTACGACTTACGGAGTCTCATTTTTGAAATTCGAGTTATAGAGTATAAATATCTATTATCAATATTTCGTAGGGAAATAACATTTTGTTCTAGTTACAAAGTTTAATAATTCGAGATTTCGCGTATTTAGGGGTTCAGCGGAAGGGAATGGCAATTTTTTGAGGATTTTTTGACTTACTGAGGATTTCAACTTAACGAGGTTCGAGTTATAGAGATTCCACTGAATATCATAACATGCATATAATTTTTTAAGTAGAGCGTGTCTATCAGCAACTTAATATTACCAAGTTTTTAAGTTTATATGTGAACTATATAATAATATAATTATTTTTAAATGTTATTTATAATTTTATCTATGGCTTCGAGTAAACTTAGTGATCATATACTCTTTGGTTCTAAGAGGCGTCCCTCTAAATATTAGAATACTCTTTGGCGCGGTCTAACAAGGAGACATGTATGCATACTCCGTAATAGTGTTCTGTGATCTCTATCATAGATAAATAAATATGTAGCAAGCTAATCTCTATGGCTAATGGCTCTATACCTACATATTTATGCTAATATTTATTTATTATGATATTTTTATCCACAAACCTGTTAAGAAGTGCTAGCGCTAGCGTACTTTTATCTAAGGTCACAGGTCACCAAGGAAGGATTCATCCAAGGAATATAATTACAAACTAATGTGAAGTTTATTTGGGTTTGGAGCCAGGAACTGATATTGAACTACTCGTTGGCCGATATGGAAAGTATAGAACCCACACCTGAAGCTTTACAAAGAAAGTTATACTTTTTGCTGGAACAGTTGCAAGACATGGCTAGAGAGCTCCCGCCGTAAAGTATTATTAATTTAACTACTAATTAGATGACATGCATCGAAGTATAATGTACAGTCCGTTTCACGAAAAAAGTCCCTTAGCCGTGGCACCACAGTCTTTGCAAAGTTTGACATCTGGAGTAAAATTTTCGCATATTTTCCGCGGGACTTCTTTCGTGAAACGGATTGTACTTACGAACATAAGTACATAATATCTTATTGGTGAAAGGACAGCCATTAATGGTAAATACTAAAATATTATTTCAGAAAATATCAAATGAGAGTGCCTATAGAACTGCTTTCTGGATTGGCCAATTGTTTGTTAAATGATACCATATTTGAAATTGTTAAAGGATTAATGGAAATTCAGCATGTTACTGAAAAACATCTATTTCAGCAAAGACTTCAAATTATCAACAAACATACCAGTGAGTTGATTTTGCTGTTATTTTTCTATTCATGCTCTTCTCTAGTTTAAAAATAAAATGTTAACGAAGTAGTTCTAAGTTCTCACACCTGCATAACCTTTAGAAAAGCATGTATGTTAATATAAAATATTACAGGGATCACAAATTAGTTTAATTGTGGGTCCATTTAAGAAATATATAAATCTGTCGCAATCCATTTGCTACATGATTTGTGACCGAGGTTTAAAATGTCAATTAACAAATAAAACTAAAAAAAAATCAGAATATTTTTTATTAAGGACACATCTAATTAAAAAAAAGTACTCAATGAAAAAAATGAATAATGTCTGACGTCTGAAATTAAGTTGGTGCGAGCTATTGTTATTAAATCTTGAAGATGTTCATCGGTGAGACAAGATTCAAATTTATTTAGAACCCTTCAATCCCCATAAAATTCCATGCAGTCGCATGCGCCTGGCAAATCCTGAGCGGTCGCATGCGACCACACCCACCCACAGCACTTAAAACCATTAAAACTTATATTTAGAGACTACTTTCCTATGAAGAAGTTTGAGATTATAAAATCTATACATTATTCTCTATTCTGTGGTCTAAACAAAAGTCAGATTTTACTTCATTACAAAAAGATTTTATTGTATTTTGATTTAAAAAAAAATATATACCAAGCGGATGTCGGTAGCGTGAAAATCACAATTATCTCTATAATATTACTTGAAATTATTTACGTAAAAAGATAAATTATATTCATACAAAAACTTTTATAACAATTTTATAATAAAACACACACAAATATAGTGAAACACTAATAAAACATCCAAAAATCAACACAACATCCAAATGAAAATGGTGTACATAATGAACATAGAATATAAATTAATATCCATAGACTAACTGTTTTTTTATTCCACTAGAGGATAGAAAATTTCATATTGATATAATGCCTAACTTCTTCATAGAAAAGTAGTCTATAAACATAAGTTTTTATGGGTTAAAGTGCTGTGGGTGAGTGCAGTCATATTTGACCGCTTGAATTTTGACGGAATATCGAAACGGTCAAATTTGGCCGCTTGGTGTTTAAGAGGTTAATAAAGTTCATCCTGGAAAACGCTGCTTCACAAATATAGTATGTTGATCATCCAAACATTGTACAAAGTATTAACGCCTTTTTAGTGCTAGAATTTTACAAAATAGGTTGTTGTTCAAGATTTTGACCACAGTCTGCCATTTGGTGACTCCTGAAATACTTGGTACTTTTGCACACCACATCTCTTTTATTGTGAAAAATTTCTCAAATCTATTCACATGTCACTGTAAAAGAAACTCATATGGCAACTAAAAAGTCTAAAAGTTATTTTAAAAATTCTTGACAGCTCCATGTCTCTGTGGCTTAGCAAGTTGCTGTGTGTGGCCGTGGGTTGGAAACCCGCATGGAACAAGTATTTGTATGGATGGCCTACAAATAATTGTTCTGAGTTAATGTTTGTCCTTGTGCAATTTATTTTTGTAAACTGCCTCCACAATACAAGAGAAAATCCTAGTAACCTATCCTAGGTAACCTTTTTTAAACTAAAAAAATTATCATGCAAAAATATATGTCTATTTGCGATGTGTTATCCACTAATATGGTTACCAAGTATGAAGTCTCACTACATAAGAACAGATGATGAAGGATCACATTTTGAGAAAACCAGCATCCTTGCAGAATTAAAAATATTTTGAAGTGTGAAATCTGACAATACGTATGTGTGAAAAATGGCACATTTCTTCATCTTTTCCAAACTCACAGTATAACGAACTACTTGGCCTATATTTTACAGTTGTGGCTATAATGTAGTATTTTTATGGAATATTTAAATTGGAATAAATATGTATTTTGTGATTGGAGCATGGGTATTTTTCGGTCTCAATGAACAAACAATAACAAGGCTTAAAAATTACATAATTACTCTTATCTTACCTAGACAAAAACTTTTTTACAGATATCTGAGTGAATAGTGAGTTTCACAAAGTTATTTGATTTACTTCACAATCATGGTAACATTTAAAATATCTACTTCCCTGTATCGTCTTGTGGCGACAGAGGGAAATTAAAAGAAAAAATGGGTAGCAGATTTTTCATCATAGTTTCATCATCATCATTCAACCATATTATCACATGAGTAAATAATATACAGAGAAAAAGCTATTTCCACAATGACAATGTATGTTTATTTTTATGACGTTGATATAATTAGCTATAATAAATATGCATAGCTCGCGTGCTGCCATCAGTTTCAACATCCGTTGTGTTTCAAACGCAAGCGACCTAGTGTGAACAGTGTAGCAGCGCGAGGAGCGTAGTGTGGCTGAGCCATAAGAAATAAAATTTTTTTGGAGAAAACGATTTATATGCATTAAAAGAAGAAAGAAAGAAAGAAAACTTTATTTGAAATCACAAAGAGAAAAAAAAACTGGAAATATTACAATAAAAAATAAAATGAAATTTTGTATCAAATTAAGTCCCTATTTCAGCTAACTGCTGCTGTACTAAATGACAGCAGCGCTGATTATCAAATAGAGCCCAATATTCGCTTCATGGACGGTCATACATTACTTAAAGCTTAAAATTAAAAACAACCATTCCGAGAAGTGAGTAGGGAAGGAATCAGTATAAAAGAGGTATTATTTGGAACTAATAACACAATGTATAAGTGAACTGTACACTTGTATATCACATATATCTATACATCAATACGTACGTATATACATCAAACACATTTAAATGTACATACATATACATTATAAAGTGCTCAACTGCTCAACATCATATAGTATATTAGTAAAGTAAAGTAAAGTTACAGCCTATATACGTCCCACTGCTGGGCTCAGGCCTCCACTCATTTCTGAGAGGGTTTAGGGCAAGGAAGTGTCCGCCGCGCTGCCCAAATGTGTGTTGACGAACTTCACATGTCTTCGAAATATTTTTTTTTCTTATTCCTCAAACATGCAGGTTTCCTCACGATGTTTTCCTTTACCGCCGTAGATCAGGGTAGATCTTTCTTACTTACTCATTACTTTCGCTTATTTGTTAGTTGGTAGTTATTGTAGGCCTCATTCAAAGTATATTCATATAATCATATAGACTCTTACAGTATAATTGGTGGTACTCTTGGTTTATGCAAGCGAGCTTCAGGATAATTTAGGGCAGTGATGGTTTATGGGAAGCTTTGTTACGGTCATATAATTATATCTTAGGGTTGCACTGCTGGGAACATATAGATAGACAGTCCAACTATGACCATCTTTGTACACACTTGGCATGTGAATGATTAGATAAAGAATGTATAATTTTCAAAATTGTAAAGTTTTAAGTTAATCTTTTTTGAATACCATAAGTCTGATTAAAAAATAAGTCCAGTTACCATAGTCCTATTTAGGGCCATTTTTAGTTGTTATAGTAGTCAAACCGTAAACTCTTAATGTGCTCATTATCAAGAAAGCCCACATATTGTAATGGGCAACTACAGAATCCTACCTCTACATTGTGTGTGGCCCGACACACACTTGTCCGGATTTTTACTCTAGAGAAAAGCAAATGTTTCACATAATTTTTAAAACTTAATCTACTAAACTAGATCTTTCAATCATACCATATATGAATTGCTTTAAAATTTAATTAAAGTGTAATGCTGACTTATGTTTCATAATTATGTTATTTTTAGTGGAAATTCAAGATATGATGAACAACACCCCAAATTTAGAACAGCAAGAACTGCAAAAAAATATATTATTAAGAAGGCACAGAGAAGAACTTAAGCAAACAGATATGAAATTGGTACTTCAATTAGACCAAAAGGTAAATAAAAATATAGAATTGGAGAAAAGTTAAAAACTGCTCCAAGCAGCTACTTACTTAATCTATGTTATCTACTTTACTGTCCTAAAATCATTTTTGAACCAAAAGCCAAATTATTGTCCAATCAATTTATAGCGCTTGGGATAAGAAGTGTCCATAAACTCATTTACTTAAATACTAAATTGGAACCACATAGTCGAATGAATACCAATACAGATTATACAAAAAAGAGAGTCTGAAGTAACTTTTCAAGGTATTAACATTATTAATAGGAACTCTTTATTTTTTCAAAGTAAGAAATTAAAATTTTCATTTATCAAATAGCAATATATTTATAAGCAGCTATGCAGGTCTCGGGAAAGAGACCAGTATCACTGCGATCTAAAAGATCTATTGTGATCGCTGCTATGGCTATAGTTCACTGCTAATGAAAGAAGCCCTATGTCTCCAATGAAGCGAAGGAATTGCTTAGCTGTGAGCTATTTCACTTCTTCTGGGCGGAGTACATACTTTCCCAGATGAGTGTTACATTTGCACATTAAGGGTCCGCAATCAGTTAGGATGTACAGAGGCGTTTCTTCCGTTATGGAACAGAACCGACACATCCTTGAGTTACTTACTAGCTTCGAGTTCACTAAGTTTGACCTCATCGCTAGCAGTGCTGCTTGACTATCAGAGTTTATATAGGTGTATCTACCCAAATTCATACTAAGTTTGAATTTGGGGCGTTCCCCGTAAATTCTAAAGCCTATGTCGAGGCCCATTTTATACCCATTGGTATACCATATGAGGCTACCGACCTCACAGATAACTTGGCCATTCAGCCGGTCTTCTCTGGAGGGTAATTCCACTATATACTTTTTATCAAAAGTGTGTAGGCGACACATGATATCTGAGATCATGCATAAGACCGGTGTTTCCTTAATTGAGTCAAGCATGGCTCTCAATCTGTAGGAGAGCAAGCTCAGACCGTCCTGGGCGTTAATCCTATACAAACTAGCCCTCGCCTCCTTGTCTAGATAAAGATCAAGGGGCGTTAGGCATAGAAATGCATTAAGAGCCGCTCCAGGCGATGATCGCATAGCTCCTGTTGCCATTAAGCAGGCAGTCCTTTGTAGACTATTTAGTCTGTCCGCAGTCGTCTTTTGGCTGGCCTTGTTGCACCAGACAATGGAGGCGTAGGTGAGAATCGGCATCACTATGCTGCTGTACAGCAATAGGACCATAAGGGGACATAAGTCCCGGTTGTTCCCGACCAAACGACTGCACGTACCTAAAGCAATTTTTGCCTTATGGCATACGTTGCTAAGGTGAGATTTCCACGTTAGTTTTTGGTCGATTGTTACGCCCAAGTACTTAACTTCCGCGGAAAATGGTACTTCTTTACCATTAAGTTTTGGTTGGACTAATTAGTCCAACCGTCTCTTTTTGGTAAAGGGTATTATAACAGTTTTATCAGTATTAACTGATAAACTTTTATCCCTACACCAATGGGAGGTTGAGAGTTTTATTGGGAAGGCTTTCCTCTGATGGTTGTGGGGTCAACATTTTTATATGTCAGGCCCCCAATTAGCAGTGATCGCAGTGCAGCCGACTGCACCAGGTTTGGCCTTATTATCTTTGCAGCCCTACACCAGTCTTCATTACAAGGCCTTAGTAGGGCTCTGAAAGAATTCAAGGCTGAAGTCTTGTGTGATCCTATGAAATGGGTTGACGCTAGTAACTCCAATGTTACTGTTTCACTATTAGTGAACTTACCATCCGGCTTTTTAAGAAGCCCAATCTGATTAGGTTTTTCGATAGCATTTTGTGTAGTCTTGCACTGTGAGACAAAGAGTCAACTTCCTCGCATAGCTTCCTCCACAATGCTCTCTTGGTTATAGTCTCTTTAGTTAGGGCTGCACTATAAATATCCCACTCTTTGGTTTTCTTAGCCCTATTAAATAGTTTCCTGCTCTTTTCCCTAAGTTCTTTTAGCTTAGTATTCCACCAATGACCTTTTCGTGTTGAGGTCTTGGTTTTGACGGGACAACCATCCTCGAAGGCTTCACGGATACCTACGGTTACTGTCTCCGTCGCTAACTCCAGACCTTCAATTGTTTTGATGCTTTCAGGAAACGTTTCCAAATTCCTCCTTAGGCTAACTCTGTAGATATCCCAGGAGGTCACTTTTGGATCCCTAAAAGTAACGGTTTCATAGGTTGGTGATGCTCCAATCACAAACCGGTTTCATAGGTTGGTGATGCTCCAGTCACAAACTTAATGTGTACTAACTTAATGTTGTTTGTGTACAACATAAGTTTAGGCTTACCAGGCGGTTGGAGATGAGAAAATCATAAAGTAACTCATCTCTTTCGTTGATGTTGAAGAACCAACAACCCCAGGCTGTGTGGTGAGCATTAGCATCACAACCCACCACAAGTTCGGCGTTGTGTTTTCGGGCGAACTCCGCCACTCGCTCTAACTGGATGGTGGGATCTACGTTCTCTCCGGGAAGATAAGCTGAGCAAATAATTACTTTGGCCCCTGTGTATCCCTTGAGATTTATGAAGGCTGTAACCAGGTCATCATTGCACTACTCTAATAAAACTTACACGACAAAAAATACAATACATGCATAATTAAGGCTTAATTTATCAAAGACTTGAATGTTGTTATATCAATAAAGCGTTATTTAAGCTTAAAAAATAAAGTCTGTAATTTTCAGTTAGGTAACTAAAGTTAATATTATGAAACTACCATCGTCCATCAATATAAACATAATATATTGATTGGGTATATTCTGAATGATGAAGTGTTGAGTTTAAAGAGATGGAAGGAATATTTTGAAAGCGTGTTTATGAGTGTGAATGAAATAGAAACTCCGAAAGAAGCGAGGTAGCTATATAAGTATAGATGAAATAATGAAAGCAATAAAAAGCATGAAAGCAGGTAAGGCTGCCAGATATGATAGAGTTTCACTCGAAATGCTAAGGGCTGGAGAGGAAGTGGTGGCAGGCCTGCTGCACTTCTTGTTTAATTTATGCTGAGAACTGAAGGCAAAGCCGTGATAGTCCCAATATATAAAGGAAAAGGGTCGCAGCAGTACTGTAAAAACTACCGTGGTGTCAGCCTTCTTAGCATTATGGGAAAACTGTATGCTAAGGTACTAATTGAAGGGATCATGAAAGAAACTGATGGAAAAATTTGGGATGTGCAAGCGGGATTTAGAAACGGAATGGGATGTACAGATCAAGTCTTTTCCATGCGCATGATCGCGGAGAAGTTTTTGGCCAAAAACCAAAAGGCTTTTTGTGCGTTCATGGATTTGGAAAAGGCCTATGACAGAGTGGATAGGGATGTCCTGTGGAAAACACTGAACTCATTTGGGTTGAGCGCTGGCTTGATACAGACATTGGAGTCTCTTTATAGGGAGTCTCTAGTGCTTGTCTTAGGATCAACGGGGTCTACTCAGACTGGTTTGGTATCTACAAAGGTGTTTGACAGGGCTGTGTGGCTTCCCCGTGACTGTTCAACCTATTTATGCACAATTGTTTGGAAAATTTGAAAGTTGAAGAATGCGGATTAAGAATGGGTGAGTTAACCGTCAAATGCCTTTTGTACGCCGATGATCAAGTAATTCTTGCGTCGTCGGCGGCCGAGTTGCAAATGTTGCTTACATTAATGAACAGATCATTAAAAGAAAGGGGTTTGAAAATGAACGCAAGTAAGAATAAAGTTATGTTTTTTGAAAGAGAAGAAAGTAAAATGATATGTGAAATAAGAATAGAAGGGGAGTTGATCGAGCAAGTAGATGAGTTTGTATATTTGGGTTGCGTATTTAGCAGGGATGGGAGATATGATAAGGATATAGAACACATAGTAGACAAGTGAACGCAGGAAATAGAGTAAATGGGGCCCTACATTCTATTGTGAAGAGTCAAAGTGTGCCAAGAAAGGCACGTATGGCAATTCACAATGCTGTGTTGGTCCGTATTACTAATTTAACGTATGGTAGTGAAAGTTGGATGTGGCAGAAGAAGCACAAGAGTAGAATAAACGCAGTAGATATGCGGTCGTTAAGGAGTATGTTAGGGCTGAATCTGAATGACAGGGTGAGAAATTGTGTGATAAGAGAAGAGTGGTTTGCAAGATGATGTTGTGACCAGGACTAAGAAAGGAATGCTTCGGTGGTTTGATGTTGATGCTTCCAAGTGCTCGTTTTTTCCTGGCTCGAATCGCCCTGGTCTCGGACAGGCACCGTTTGCGACTGAGCTGCCTCCAGCCACGCATCCATCGGCACGGTACGTTTGGCACCTTGTATTGGGTTAGGAAGGAAAAAGGGGGTGGGATAAAATAAAAGAAGAAGGGGATCGTCTGAGTGTTTCTTTTCTGTCTGTTTCCTATTGAACCAGACCAATTACAGGCGGCAACCACGTGAAGGAAAAACTCCTCAGACTTGGCCTGGGGATCAACACGACCTGCGCTCTCCCCCAGAGCCATTCGCTAAACTGCTCGCCGGACAGGAAAGCAGATTAGGTGTTAATCCAGTCCTACTGATAATGTCAAAAGTTAGGAGTAGACTAACCCCCGCCCTTCTCCGCCTTACGCCTTACTTACTCATCTTTTTCTTACACTTTTCACTTGACTTGACTTTTTATTTTAGGGTATAAAATACATTGCTAAATCAGGACTGTAAGGAGGGTGACTTAAAAGCATAACTGGTGTGCTGTCCAAGGTCCTTCGTTTTCAACGCTGAGTGCGCGAGTGCGTTGTCGTGGTTAAGAATGGGTATAAAGCCAGATAATTTTGCGATTTCCCGCACGGAGACCCGTCTAGACGCTTTCGATTACCGACTGTTAGTAGTAGCGCAGAATAAATAATAGTACTTCGTACAGAAGTTGCACTCCTTTGATGTTGACTGCTTGCCAACGTCTAATAGCCTACATAATTATTATTAATTATATAAATCGCACGCACAATCTAAATAAAACTATCGCTGCGCGCGAGTGTCATATTACTTTGCATCTTTTCCCTTCCTTCGTCACGGCGGATTTAAGCGGTGGCGGAGTTAACAGTAAAACAATATACATTACAAAATGTTAATTGATTACAAGCACATATTCTGACTGTGATCGACTGATAATATTTTCGCACCTATGTGAGTTCATCGATGTCAAATGCATGCATAGCCATAGCCATTCGTCGGTAATCGCGATGCTTGGCTCGGAAGAAACACCAAATAAACCTGAAATACGATTCCTAACAGAAATGTAATCGTATTCTACTTAGTTAAAAATCTTGTTAGTGAAAAAAGTTTTAATTTCAGTACTTTGTGTTATTATAACAAATCAGCCAATGTAATCACCCACCAAACTTAAAATATTTTAATTACAAAATACAAGTATGAAGTAGGTATGTAAGTAGATACTTGAATAGTGAAGTAAATTTCAACTAAGTTTCTAAATATAGTACTGAGGTATTCCTCCGGTTATAAATTATTACCTTATGCTTTATTGCTATAATTACGTATCTGACAAAAAAAATTTAATCAATTCACCTTTCATAACTTCCTACTTAAATCATTCGTCCTTCAGTAACTTAAAGAATTATATGTCTGAACCCTTTTGTTTGTCATGCTCATAGAATCCATCCACCCTCATAAGATTCGAATTGCGAATTACCACATATTATATATATATATATATATATATATATATATATATATATATATAACTTTTAACTATTTTATCCTACAATTAAATGTACTAAACACTAAACAAAAACTATTTCAACAAGTATTAAAAACTATTTACGTAAATAGCGTTAAAAAACTTTGAAATTCAATCGCCTACAACGCGCCAGCCCCGACTGCGTATGATGAAGCCCGGGGCGCCTCGCTATTATACGTATTTTTTTTTTTTTTTATTATATTCATGCAGGTAGCAAGAGTGACAGAGGCCTGGTTAGACTGTGTCCATGTCTGTAGATGCTTTACAGATACCACAGCGATAACTTGAACACTAACCCATAGATCACATTCAAATTGTTGCAGATTCTGTGCTAAAACAAATCCCACCCTAAATGACGTTCCATAATGCTCACCTTCCTGAATGGCTCGGATCTCGTAAGACCGATTTTGCAAGGATATGGTTTGATGCAACTGGTTGCTACTGAGCGCTAGCATTGGCGCCCCGGAATCCTAGCGCTAATAAATAAAAGTATCATTAGGACTTGGTGAAAAGAGTTATTGCCAAGGCGAAGTCAGAGAGTTGCCGATAAACTAGTTCGCTTTTGTTGGAAAACTCATGCATTCTGGTTTCTCATCTAGGCTGTCGAAGAAAACTTCTGTCAACCATTATTTCCATCTCTGCACGGAGAGAGAGAACACGCTGCTCCGTGATAGAATTTTAAGCAGATTTTAAGAATAAGTGTAACAAATGAGCAGTCCGCATTATAGTAAGTTGATGCCATGACCTGTTAAAATCTTAATGTTTCTTATGATCTTATGAATTGCGAATCTAAATTTAGATTCGTTTTCACTTCTGAGGACTAAGATGTAATGCCTCATTTCCAGTAAAAAGGATCTGCGGTTCTCTACACTCACTCAAACAAAACACAGAAGCATTCAGCTTTGGTATTTCGCAAGAGCGTGATCCTTCCACAGTTGAACACTTTCGTGTTACAACTATAATATAGTTATAGCGCAGCCCTGCCACGTGTTAGTTTTTCTAGTTCTTTTTTTGCGTCTAACTTGATGACAGGGAAAACTCACACCATTCGTAATCGTCTCACAACGCTCTATCGCTAGCGCTACCTTCCCTGGACTAGAAATCCGTAAGTCAAATCAGCCAATGTAATCACCCCAATTGTAGTTGATGTATGCTCTGGAATAGGCAATAATTCCTGTCCTTTTCGTTTACTTTTACTTTAACTCCTGGAAGGAAGCTTTAGTGTCCCCGATAGAACCATGGAGCGGGTACATATTTGCTCCATAGTAATGGTGCATAATAATATTCCATGCCAACATGAGATTTGTACTCGAAATGTCGCTAATAGCTTTCAAAAAGTTAAAAGTAAACTGTTTTGATTAGGTATACCTACATATGATTTGAAAATTATAAATGCTGTAAGTTTTTTATTTTCAGGTGAGTGATCAGCAAGATACCTTGGAAAAGGCTGGAGTTCCAGGATTCTTTGTGACAAATAAACCCATTGAAGTCAAAGTGCAGATGTACCTGCTTGATTTTATTTTAAGATTAAGTAAAATGGATATTCCACAAGGTGTGATGTAAATTTTTATGTAGTATATAATGAATTTATTTGTTGTATACTTTTTAGAATCCTAAAGTTTAAGAATTTATGTAACTTTACTGAGTAGGGTTTAGTATAGTCTGCCTTGGAATAAGAAGCAAACTTTTTTTCAATCGCTATGCAGCCAATGTACATGTTTCAATCAAGTTATTCAAAAAATCCTTCAAGTCTAAGCAATGTATGCTTAATTAGTGCCATCAGCCCGAATGTTAAATGATATTTTAAGTAATTTAAATAGGTATTAAATAAAATAAGTGTCCCTTTGAGTATTCAACCAACTGGAGAGGCCATGCGCGTTAATTCCTAAACAAAAATTCTGTCAACATCAGGGGGGCGCAAGAAAACAAACTGTAAACTTAACTACAAATGCAAAATTAAATCGTGTCACTATAAAGGCACACTACAACATTTGTGTTTGTGTTCATCGCGTTTACGCATACCATCAAATTGTACACGTGTCGATACACTGATGCATAGATAAATAAATATGTAGCAAGCTACACTGATGGCGCTGTCTAAATGCGTAAGCAACGTAAGGCGTGGACTATGTCGATGTTTTTTTATCGGTAAACAAATCACCATAGTCCGCATAAGTTTTTATTTGATTATAAGTAATACATAGATAAATAATACCAAGGTGTTATTTGAAATTCTTTTTTTTAAAGTATTTAGAATTTTTTTCGGAAGAAACTTAGAAATTATTGAAAATAAGTATTATTTTGCTACATTTATTTTTAGGTTTATTTTACATTATGCAGGATAAAATTTTAAACATTTAACAAGTCGAAATAGGTTTAGTTAACTTATTTTAAAAATCTGATTGTTTGAAAAGAAAAGTCCTATCAGTTTATCGTCTTAGATGGTGTTAACCAAGTTTTTGTTTTTATTATAAAGCTTCAATCACAAAACCGCTAATTATAAATAGTTGTTGATTTTCAATAGTTATTAAACGAACTGTCTGGAAAATATTTAATAAATTAGGAAAAAAAAAAGTTTTACACTATATAATAGTATGTATGTGTATGTAGTTGTTCAAAGTGAACTTTAAGCAGACAGCTGCTTAAAAATAAAACGTGACATCTACCTAGGGCTAAGTATTCCCCAGAAAGATGTTTTGCTTTAACTTTACATTACTATTCACCGAAAGCTTAACAATATGTGCGAAATATCAAAAGTTTTGAAATTGGTCTGCCTTCATCACATACGATAACAAAGTGGTACATTACAATTTATGGCCGACTTGGCTACACAAAAAAAAAGCTTTAACTGTTTTAAAACTTAGACTAGAGAGTAACCCTGATAAGAAATTATATTGTATATTAGTGATAGATGAAATGAAAATAAAACAATTGACGGAGTACCATGCAAGTTCTAAAAGACATTTTGGTTATATATATAATGCCTTTGGCTACTAGCATGGTATTCTGTCAATTGCTTAATTTTCATTTCATCCATTACCAAGGTACAATAAAAAAAATTATCAGGGTTACTCTCCGCTCTCAATGTTAATGCCGTCAGCGCTTCTTGAGTAAACCCTGGTCGGCGATCGATGGTAGTGTACCACTTAGTCAATGTACGGGTGCAGGCAAACATGTTCCAAAAGTTTTACGTACATAGCGACAGGCTTTTGGTGAGTAATAGTTGAGTGTTAGGGCATAGTATTTCTTACAAACTTGTGAAGCCTGTTTATGCTATTGTTTTTTATGTCAAGGCATTTTTTTATTCTAATTTTCCCTTGGCCTAAGTGTTGGCTCGTACTCGCAGTGGGAGTAGGACTAGTTCGGGCTATATAAGGATTTTTTTTTCGAATTGTGACTTTCGAGATAACTTATGCCGCCCCTTTTTTTTTTTTTTGCTTTTTTTTTTTCCTTCTTTTATTTTGTATAACATGAGTAAATAAAATAAGTGTTAAAAAACTTAAAACAAGCTACATATTTTGCCATTTATGGCGTACAAAAATTATACTACATTAAGTTTACAATTACAATAATAGGTATATAAATATATGAATTAAATTTGATAGGTTAGTGCTTTTGTAAACTTAATAAAATATTTTCAAGTAGAATAATATTGGTGTCAAAGGTAATAATAAAAATATTTAATCTAAATATAATTACAGCCCAACATTACCTCCCACAAGTTCAAGGTTGGTACTGCAGTGTCAGATTCATGGTTTCTACAAGCTACAATCTAAGTGTGCCGCCTAAGAGGATCTCTTGGAAATCTGTAAAAACAAACCAATAGAAAAATTACTACTTTTTGTAATACTTTATTATAAAATCTAAATAAAAACGACAAACTGGTTCGGCAGACAAACCCGCATGGTTAATTAACTTATCGATAGCTAAAGTTGCGGCATTCATCACTATAGTGCAATACTTTCGGTTGCAGTGATACCAGTTTATTTTTATAAAAATTGCACACTTTTGCTGCGAGGTAGCAAGTTTCGATTTGACTTATTTGGCCTGTATTTTGTATAATATTTTAATAAATACTATTTATCGATTATATTTAATTATATAATATTCAGTATCGTGTTGAAATTGAGCTGAATATATAAATCATTTAACAAAATCCACTACACATCTATATGTAGTGATTATTATTCATCACAAACTGATTTAGTTATTAGGAAATATATTTTCGTTAATACATATAACTTGTGTAGTAAATTATATTTATTTAGAAATAGGTTATTTTTCACTTTATGAACTATGATTGCCACTGGAATATTCACAAAGTACGAGTTTTAATGATAAAATTACTTTAATATTATGTTAAAATACTCACAGATGAAAAGTCACATTGTCCTTTTGTATACTTGACGTTTTTGATTGTTTTTTTCATGTAAACACACTGCAATTCGGCATTTTGTCGGAGCTCGATTTACTGGCACGATCACTTCGAAATGACGCACGACGCGGAGCAACTAGTTTTATATAACGAGTATGAATCGGACACTCGTATCTTTTACAGAGGGGTATGCCCTGCGATGCCGTCTCCTTTGGTTTAATACTCAAAGGTCTGTCCACACGGTACTAATATTTCTAATTTGTTAAATAATTGTCATATAATAATCATATTAATCGCCAAAAAAGGAGAGATACTAGTCTGTTTTGCGATATTTTCATCAATTGGTTTTTTTCAATGATCTTTTTTGTATACCATTCCATTCCTCAACTGTCTATAAAAGTCCACTCCTGCCTCTCTGATTGCCTCATCGGGAGGAATTTGCCACAGTTGCCGCACTTGGCATGCGGGTTGGTTATAGCACTTTTTAATTTAGGGTTGTCATCAGGAATATGCTGCCACCCACCTGTTTCAGTTAACCTCTGTCGCCTCTTTCGACATCCACGGGACGATATGGGGCAGATATTCTTAGTCCACCCTTACATATTTTAAGTAATGTATTAAATAGATTAATTTAAGAAGTGGTCCAATATAAATTTAGAAAAACAATTCTGTACCTTAAAAATAGGGGATAAGAGTTTTGTAACTATTTAGACATTTTATTTTGTGATAGTCTTTATTTAGTCCATTCAAAAGGTATTAAAAATAGAATGAATGAAAAGTAAAAATAAAAGTTAACTTCAAGGAACTAAAAAGGACAAAATAATTACTTCTGAAATAGGAACGCGATAAATTATGTCTTTTATTGAAAGTCTTTTTTTATTTAATATAATATGTAGACTACAATACCTTTACTACGCCTCAGTCTTGGGAAGAAGAACAAGCAAGAAACCTAGCGAACTTTTTAAAATAAATTTAAAATGTTTAACGTACAATTAAATATAAAAAAGAAGCAGTATTATAGCGACCTAATTTGTAGGAGCTATTATTACAATAGGGAATATAACACCATGTAAAAAAAATTAAAAATAATTTGTAAAAAGTAAACGAGAAATATTGATTTCTATTTATACAATTGTACATTATATAATAATAAATTATAAATTTTATATTTCTATTTTAAGAATATATATTTTTGTGTCTCCCTCAAATCTGCAAAACGCTGTCCGCCTTACTAGACACTGTCGTGACGTCACTGATCCCATCTAAGGGTATTAGTGTTCCGTGTCACTGATTAAGAGAACTATTGTGCTGTGTTATTTCGAAATTTTTCAAGTAATCATTACGATTATTGAGTTTTATTCCGAATTTTAATGAAAAAGGCATCATGGAAGACGAATTTGTAAAAGCAGAAAGTACTAATCTACCAAGGATAAATAAGTTGATGGTGGCAAATTTTGTTGCATGCAATCCCAATTTTTGTTCTGCTGAGTTGAGGAATGTTAAAACATCAATGTCATTACCTATTACCAACTTTTGTTTATACAAAAACAATACCAGGTTTGAGGTTACAGGTTATGGCTGCCGTCAAAGTGATTGGTGGTTACACGTGTTTTTGTATTGGAATAAGTGTTTAACCCTTTTTCGATTCAAAGTGTAAAATCTCTCAATTTTCTGTGTGTTGTCTCTGTGTGTTTGTTAGTAGGTGAGTAGTAATTTTTGTTTAGTTAATGTGGATCAGTGTGACGACGACGGAGGTTGACGGAGGAGATGCTGAACCACCGGATTTATCCGGTGATTCTGGCCCTGCTAAACGTAAACTCACTGATTCCTTACCATTACCCAACATCCCAAAGAAAAAAAAATAGGGCACGAAGATCATCCTACTGCCTCCTACCAAAATACACATACGTCCACCCTGACGACATCCAAGATAAAAAAGTATGTAGATAGCGATAAAGGTTCATTTGTTACACATTTAAGCCGTTCAGAACCTGATCCATCAGCAGGTTACACAATTAGACCTGTGAAAATTGGTCATATCCTTACTCAAAATAAAGTGGCCAATATTGAAAAACAGGTTATCAAAATTTTAGGGTGCAAAAGAGTTTCAATTGCTTTTTAAATTGCTTCTGATGCTAATAATTTTATTGACTCAGAGTTTTTCACGCAATATAAACTTTCTGCTGTCATTCCAACTTTTAATGTTTCTCGTATGGGTGTGATCAGGGGTATCCCGACTGACATCTCTGTGGAGGAATTAGTGGGCGAGTCTGAGCTCCCTCCAGAAGGGTCAAAAAGGGTGATGAAGTGGAGTGGGTGCCAACTCAAACTGTTTTATTTATTTATTTGCTTTTTAGGGAAACATACAGTACAATAAAAACACAGTATAAAAATAACATAAACACTCACGCCTGTCACCCAGAGGGGTAGGCAGAGACTACGGACTTCCATTTGGCACGATCCTGACATACCTCTTTCGCCTCCTTTACATCCATATATCTACGCATACATGCTCGTCGGTTAAGGGTACTTCTAACGTGGCCCATTTTCAAAATATCGCCAATTTGGCCGATAAACTTTTTCCTAGGGCGTCCCTTCCCGACTCGGCCGTTCACATCTGCCATATAAATTTGCTTTGACACTCTTTCTTCATTCATTCTTTCTACATGACCAAACCACCGAAGCATTCCTGGTCATAACATCATCTTGCATACCACATTTATCTCTTATCACGCAATTTCTCACCCTGTCATTCAGATTACACCCTAGCATATTCCTTAAAGACCGCATTTCTACAGCATTTATTTTACTTTCGTGCTTCTTCTGCCACACCCAGCTTTCACTACCATACATTAAAGTAGGGACTAACACAGCATTATGAATTACCATACGTGCCTGTTTTGATAAATTCTGGTTCTTCATAATAGAGTGTAGTGCCCCATTCACTCTATTCCCTGCATTTACTCGTCGTTCTATATCCCTATCATATCTACCATCCCTGCTAAATACACATCCCAAATACACAAACTCATCCACTTGCTCAATCAACTCTCCTATTCTTATTTCACATACCGTTTTGCTTTCTTCTCTTTCAAAAACCATCACTTTCGTCTTACTTGCGTTCACTTTCATTACCCTTTCTTTTAATTCCCAGTTCATTAATGTAACCATCATTTGCAACTCTGCCGCCGATGACGCAAGTATGACTTGATCATCGGCATACAAAAGGCATTTGACGGTTAACTCGCCCATTCTTAACCCACATTCTTCATCTTTCAAAGTTTGCAAACACCGGTCCATAAATAGGTTGAACAGCCAAGGGGAAGCCACACAGCCCTGTCTGACACCTTTTTGGATGCCAAACCAGTTCGAGTAGACCCCATTGATCCTGACACAAGCACTAGAGTCCCTATAAAGAGACCTTAATGCCTGTATCAAACCAGCGCTCAACCCATATGAGTTCAGTGTTTGCCATAACACATTCCTGTCCACTCTGTCATAAGCCTTTTCCAAGTCCATGAACGCACAAAAAACTTTCTGGTTTTTGGCCAAAAACTTCTCCGCAATCATGCGCATGGAAAAGACTTGATCTGTACACTCCATTCCCTTTCTAAAACCCGCTTGCACATCCCAAATTTTTCCATCAGTTTCTTTCATAACTCTTTCAATTAACACCTTAGCATACAGTTTACCCACAATACTAAGCAAGCTGATACCGCGGTAGTTTTTGCAGTCCTGCTGTGACCCTTTTCCTTTATATATTGGTACTATAACTGCTTTACACCAGTCATCCGGTACCCGTTTTAATTCCCAACATAAATTAAACAAGGTGTACAGCAGGCCTGCCACCACTCCCTCTCCAGCCCTTAGCATCTCGAGTGATACTCTATCATATCCAGCTGCCTTACCTGCTTTCATGCTTTTCATTGCTTTCATTATTTCATCTACACTTATCTCCATACCCCTTTCCACTTCTTTCGGAATTTCTAGTTCATTTAATTCATACGACTCTTCACTCATAAACACGCTTTCAAAGTATTCCTTCCATCTGTTTAAAATCGAAACTTCATCATTCAGAATACATCCATTCTCGTCTCTTATAGCATTTATTATAGGCTGTTTTGTATTTCCCCTGGCAGTTCTTACGAGTTTCCAGAACATTTTTATGTTAGCCTGGAAATTATCAGATATCCTTCTATCATTCTTATCCGTTCTTTCTTTCTTTTTCCTTTCAACAACTTCTTTTACTCTTTTATTTAGACGTCTAAATTCTGCCTTTTTTCTTTCAATCTCATCATTCATACCAGAAGAATTATCAGCTTTGGTTGCTAGTAAATCTAACCATGCTTCTTTGATTCAACTTCCACCCGTACCTCATCATCCCACCATAACGTATTACTTTTCCTTTCATTTGTTCTCTTACTTACACCGCATACTTCGGTGGCGGTATCCACCAAACGTTTCTTAATATTATCCCACACAGTATTCAAGTCTAAATCATTCATACACAACTCATTCAAACATCTAATATTTTCTCTCAGTCTACATTTATACTTCTCTATCACATCTTCATCTTGTAACTTCTCTATTCTTATACGCTGTAACGCAGTGGTAGATACAGATGTCCGATGCCGCCAACGCTTGAAAAGACCATTAATTCGACATAAGACCAAGTAATGATCCGTCCCTACGTTGGACCCCCGGTAAACCCTTGTATCTACGACTGCGCTCCTCATTCTTTCATCCACAATTACGAAATCTATCATGCTTCTATCATCACCTCTTTCCCATGTATACATGTGAATCTTCTTATGACGAAAAAAAGTATTCGTCACAAAAAGATTCTTTTCCGCACATACGGTGAGGAGGTCTTCACCATTCTCATTTATACTTTCATCACCAAACGTTCCCAAAACCACACCTCTTCACCCCAACCCTTCCATTAAAGTCTCCTAACATAATAATATTTTCATTTTCCTTACATTTTGTCAACACCATCCTTACCATGTCCCAAAACTGCTCTCGGATGTAAGTGGGCTTAGACATGTCTGGGGCGTACACCCCTAGCAGGAACAGTTTCTTTAAGCCCACTTTCATTCGTATCCATAGCAGTCTTGGGCTTACACATTCATACTCTTTCACACATTGACCCATTCTTTCTGAAAGGATGAAACCGACTCCCTGGCATGCCCGTTCGGTCTCGCCTACACCAGACCAATACGCGGTATACGTGCCATGTGCAGTGGCATCCTTTCCCTTTCGTTTCGTCTCATTCACACATAACACATCTATTCCTCTGTCATTCATCATTTCGCATACTTCATCCATCTTATCATTCATTCCTCCACATACATTCAGCGTAGCCAGACGGGTTTCCGCAATCCACTTTTCGCCCCTCCGGGAGACAGAACGTGACGGGTGGCGAACCTCGTCGCCGGTTTTTCTCCCGGAGATTCTTCGCACCCCTGCCCCATTTAAAGGGCGCCGGGAACTCGGGGCCATTTCTTTTATTTCTTGAGTCATGGTGCGAACAAGGGTTGGTGGTAGATTTTACGCCGCTACCATACGGCGAGGAGCCGAGTCTATTTTATCGGCTTTGTCGCTCGTTTAGCACCACCCGGGGGACACGTGTAGGGTGGGCCTAAGGTTAGGTGGTCGAAGCCTACGGACGCGAGCGACTCATCCCCCTATATCTATATCACAATAAAAACACAGTATAAAAATATATAAAAGTAATCCTAAAACCAATGAAGTTTCCACAAAAATTAAAAGCTTGCAACCACAATATGTATAAAAATTAAAAAAAAAAACTAAATGGTATTTATAATTAAACATTAAGTAGGTACTACGTTAGTACTCTTATTAGTTTGTGTTAAGTACTAAGCAGTTAAAAGTAATACAATAAATGCAACCTGTAGTGAAGCTACCAATTATAAATTAAGTTTTACAATATTTTATAACTATTATATTTAAGGTGAAAAATATCAAGTTCACAATATTTTAAGTTAAAATTTTTACATGTACGAGATACAAAATTGTTTGAAGCATACTTCGTTTTAACTTTACGTAATGCAAAAAGAGGTTGATTTCGTGCATAACCGGTGACACGCAAGATTCACTTTGCTTAAAAGTAGGGGACAGTCGATGATATTATGTAGCAATTTGTACAACAACATTTGATCTCTTATATCACGGTGTTTTTCGAGTGTATTGCTGTCTAAGGTATGAATAATGGAGTATACAGAAGAATTAGATCGCTTTAAGTGACGCAGAAACTTATTATTGATTGTTTCAATCATTTTAACATAAACTTTGTATTGAGGATTTCAACATGAAGAACAATATTCAAGAATAAATCGCATCAGAGTATTAAATAGTATAATTAATGTTGTAGACTTTTTAAAATCTTTTGAGATACGCATAACAAAGCCTAGCATTTAATAAGCGCAAACAACAACTTACTATACAACTGAACACCAAGATCACGCAGTTCATTTACTCTCTAGTAAATTATCGTCGAGCTTATAGTTAAAGAGGATTGTATACTTTTTCCTGGTAAATGAGATAATTCTGCATTTCCTGATGTTCAAGTAAAGATGATTTGTTTGGCAATAATAACTAAGCCTACACAGATCTTCTTGAAGTAGATTGCAGTCTTCTATAGATTTTATAGAACTGAAAATTTTCATATCTGCAAAAAGGAGAATTATTGAAGCAGGATATGATATTATTTATAAATAGTAGTGGACCAAGATGCGAACCCTGAGGTACACCTGAATAAACTGGGAGAAATGATGAACAGTGTCCTTTTATTGCAACTGCCTGACTACGATTTCTAAGATAAGAAGATATCCATTGAAGTAAATCACCATGTACACCGATTGATCTAATTTGTGTATCAGAATACTATGTGAAATTTTGCCAAATGCTTTTGTAAAATCGGTGTACACTTCATCTACCTACAGTCCACTATCCATTGCAATATGGAGATGATCAAGAAACTCGGAAAGATTACTTTCTGTCGACTTTTGACCTATAAAACCATGTTCATGAATTATAATTGGTCGAACTATTTGGGAGAGTGTGTCATAAATAATTTTCTCAAATAGTTTTGGAATCGAGCTTAATTTTGAAATAGGACGGTAATTTGAAATATCGTGCTTATTACCACTTTTAAATATGGGAATTATGAACGATATTTTCCATTGTAAAGGCATGTCACCCAACATCATGGAAGTTGTAAACAAAATTACTAATGTTTTAGCTAATTGACGGTAATATCTTTGTAAAAACAAGGGTGGAATAGCATCAGGTCCTGGTCCCGTACTGATATCCAACTGAACCTTGAGGGACTGTAAAAGTGACCGAATTTATACTGATCGAATGAGCCGAGGTAGAAATCTGAGTATTATGATTTGGACTATTAACACTAAAAGCTGAGCTAAAATGAGTATTGAGTAAATCACATATATTCACAGGATCTGAAGTCGTATAATCATCTATAAACATTATGTCTGAAAGATCATTACGTTTTCGTTTTGATTTTACGAAAGACTAAAAGAATTTACTATTAATACTGTAGGTTGCGTGGGCGAAATGAAATAAAGTTTTTATGCAGTCTATATATTATATATTCCAAATTACACGCAACACTTATAAGTTCAGAAGCAGAATAGCACAAGCACAGATAGTTTGAAATATTTCATACAGCACAGAAAGGAAGCAAACAGTAGAGAAAATAGGCAGAGAAAATTTACAGCAAAATTAACAGTTAAAACAGTAGTAAAATACACAGTATATATAACAGTACGTAAGCAATTCTAGTACCGAGCGACATGCACTTCGCGTCAGGAGCAGGTTCCGACTGGCACATAGAGTAGAGTAATATATACGGAAACATAAAATATATGGACTGGCGGGAGGTCCGTAGAACTCGGACGATGCGCATGAGTTGAACGAGCCGTCGAACGTCGAATACAAAGGAACCGGTCTCTGTATGGAAGTTTCCATTTGCGGTATACGTCACGACTGCGCGCTGGCTGTTGCTATGTGAGTTACACATGAACTGGATTTATATATATATATATATATATATATATATATATATATATATATATATATATAATCAATTCCAAATCGGGTACTTAGTGTTAAATTTAATAGTTTTAGTAGGTACCTATGTGTTTTTCTATTATATTATTTAAAAGGTCTAGAACAGGAAAATGAAATTGTATACTTGGGGAGTGCTTTCAGCCGGGATGGAAGATGTGATTTAGATGTGGATAGGCGTGTCGCTGCCGGAAACAGTCAATGGTGCCCTGAATGCATTAGTCAAAAAGGCAAGGCGTGGTGAAGAGTGCACGCCTTGTAATACATAACGCAGTGTTGGTACCGACTTTATTATATGGCAGCGAAACCTGGGTATGCCAGAAGAAGCATAAAAGCAAGTTGAATGCAGTGGAGATGCGATCTCTTCGTAAAATGTGTGGCGTTACCATAGCCGATCGAAAGCGAAACGAAGAGATTCGCAATATGGCAGGATTGAAAGATGACCTTATCACAAAAATTGATAGGGGCGTACTCCAATGGTTTGGGCACGTTGAGCGAATGAGTAAAGACCGAATGGTGAAGAAAATATATAGAGCGAAAGTAAATATTAAAACTGTCGAGGTCGAGGTGGTGTCGAGGTAGACCGAGACTAACTTTCGAAGACCTTGTGAGCAAATTGCTCGAAGAGGGGAAGGTCAGGAGTACTCGGATACCTAGACGTGCATGTATGAAGAAGTTAATGAACCTGAAAGAAGCGAAAGAGGTATGTAAGGATCGTGACACTTGGCGATCTGTTCTCTCTGGCTACCCCGTTAGGGATTGTGCGTGAAGATAAGTATAAGTATAAGTATTATTTCAAATCAAAATTCGACACAGAGACATTGATATTACCGTCACTCAAATTAGATTCCCAGTCTATTTGCGAAAGATGTATATTTATTGCCTCATTATCGGCATCTCTATATAACTTGACTGTTTGAGCCCGAGCCTCGAGTAGTTTCTCATGTGATTTTAAAATTGTAAACTCAAAAGCTGAATGGTGCGAATCCTCTGAAACTATTGGAGTAGTTACTAATCTGACTTTGCAATTAATGTTGACTATTAAGAGATTCAAAATACTATCATAAAACTTTTAAATATATTATGTTGACTAAAATTATTAAAAGAAAGAAAATTTGCTAGTTCATTAACTGTATCCGATGAAAAATCTCCATGTAAGGTCACATCACCATTACTATTATTCGACCAGAAAGCGTTAGGTATGTTAAAATCTCCTAATATAATGAAGTAGTCATCGGGGTAAGACAGAACTTCATCAGAGATAAGTTCATAAAAGTTTGACAACACATCTTTATGAATTCGACAATTTTGGAAAATAACAACAGTATATGTTGCATCGTGTATGTCGTTCAAATGAAATAGAAACATGAATCACGTCAGCAGCTGAATCTGTTGACGGGATGCATGCAACGTTAGTGACCTTTATCTTACGTCTCATTGCAATCAGAACTCCTCCACCCATTGTATCACTTCTGACTTTGTAGATCGCTTATATATACGTAATACCGTGCGTCAAATAGTTCTAAGTCGAATATACCCGAATGTATAATGATTTCTTAAATTTACGCGAACACTACACATTGAATAAAACTATTATTTACGGATTTTATCGCGTTTAATTACTTTAATTTATTTTTATTATTATCCCGACGTTTCGGGTGCTTTACAGCGCCCATGGTCACGGGGGGGACTGAGATGTTTGACGTCCCAATGTCATAGTTAGTCCGGCTACCTTCAGTTTTTTAATATTAATTTTTGGTCCGATTTACGCAAAACGAGCTTATAGTATCATGAAGTCTTGCAGTGGTATGCTTGGGTTTGGGTTTAATTTTGTTGATTATAGGATCCCAAGCAGATGGTAGCACCCAACCATCTTCTCTATTGAAATTTGGATGTTTTTTAATTTCAATAGCCTCGCGTATCATCCTTGGTAGGAATCGGTGTTCTTTTGCGAGAATTTGTGGTTTATCAAATCTAATGTAATGGTGGGGACGATCTTGAACATGTTCGCAGACTGCAGACTTCCCGGAGCGTCGGTGCTTCACATCAGCTATATGTTCCTTCACGCGGGTTTTTATAGATCTCTTTGTTTGACCTATGTAAGAGAGACCACATTCACAATCTAGCTTGTACACACCTGCATCTTGTAGAGGAATATTACATTTGATGGATGGTAAAAATTGACTAATCTTCTTCAGCGGCTTGTAGTATGTCTTAATGGACGCTCGCTTCAAGATGTAGCCAATCTTGTCCGTGACTCCTCCAACATATGGTAGTAGAGCAGGTGCGCGCTCGACTGTTGCCGGCTTCACTCGTTCACTGTGACGTAGGCGCGGGACCCGAAGCTTGTTGTCTTGCAATACTTGCTTGACGTGCTGAAGCTCCGCGGCCAGATGTTTTCTGTCACAGATCCCTCGTGCTCTCTGAAACAAAGATTTACCCACGGTAGCTAACTGTGAAGGATGATGGTGAGATTCACCATTTAGATATCGGTTGGTATGGGTCTTTTCCTATACACAGTGTGACCAATAGTGTTATCAGGATTTCGGTTGACTAAAACATCTAGGAAAGCTAAAGAATTATTTGCCTCTAACTCCATTAAAATACAATTCACAATGGAGTTAGAGGCAAATAATTCTTTAGCTTTCCTAGATGTTTTAGTCATCCGAAATCCTGATAACACTATTGGTCACACTGTGTATAGGAAAAAGACCCATACCAACCGATATCTAAATGGTGAATCTCACCATCATCCTTCACAGTGACTCCTCCACTCAATCAAAAAAATACAATTCACAATGGAGTTAGAGGCAAATAATTCTTTAGCTTTCCTAGATGTTTTAGTCATCCGAAATCCTGATAACACTATTGGTCACACTGTGTATAGGAAAAAGACCCATACCAACCGATATCTAAATGGTGAATCTCACCATCATCCTTCACAGTTAGCTACCGTGGGTAAATCTTTGTTTCAGAGAGCACGAGGGATCTGTGACAGAAAACATCTGGCCGCGGAGCTTCAGCACGTCAAGCAAGTATTGCAAGACAACAAGCTTCGGGTCCCGCGCCTACGTCACAGTGAACGAGTGAAGCCGGCAACAGTCGAGCGCGCACCTGCTCTACTACCATATGTTGGAGGAGTCACGGACAAGATTGGCTACATCTTGAAGCGAGCGTCCATTAAGACATACTACAAGCCGCTGAAGAAGATTAGTCAATTTTTACCATCCATCAAATGTAATATTCCTCTACAAGATGCAGGTGTGTACAAGCTAGATTGTGAATGTGGTCTCTCTTACATAGGTCAAACAAAGAGATCTATAAAAACCCGCGTGAAGGAACATATAGCTGATGTGAAGCACCGACGCTCCGGGAAGTCTGCAGTCTGCGAACATGTTCAAGATCGTCCCCACCATTACATTAGATTTGATAAACCACAAATTCTCGCAAAAGAACACCGATTCCTACCAAGGATGATACGCGAGGCTATTGAAATTAAAAAACATCCAAATTTCAATAGAGAAGATGGTTGGGTGCTACCATCTGCTTGGGATCCTATAATCAACAAAATTAAACCCAAACCCAAGCATACCACTGCAAGACTTCATGATACTATAAGCTCGTTTCGCGTAAATCGGACCAAAAATTAATATTAAAAAACTGAAGGTAGCCGGACTAACTATGACATTGGGACGTCAAACATCTCAGTCCCCCCCGTGACCATGGGCGCTGTAAAGCACCCGAAACGTCGGGATAATAATAAAAATAAATTAAAGTAATTAAACGCGATAAAATCCGTAAATAATAGTTTTATTCAATACCCGAATGTAACCAAATACTATAGAAAACATACGGTATAATATGTGCAGCTCCACTCAAAAGTTGGCAATCATGCACACTAGCGCCTCTAGTAGCATGAGTTGTTGAATTTAGTTTATAGCCTTGTAAATAGTCGCGCGGTTAACATTGTTTGCCTTTGCATTATTTTACTAATTACATAAGTAATTAATAATGTGGTTCAATTTGTGCTGCATATGGTTGCAACAATTATAAACAACAAAAAGACCCAAAATCACTAGAATACCCAAAGTTTTGGAGAGGTTAGTTGTATGTGATTATGTTAAACAAATGTGATAGTAGGCTTGTAATACTTCGTTTGTTGTACCTATTAATAAATTTCCTTTTAGATTGAAGCAATGGATTGCGGCTTGGCAAAGAACTGACCTGGACAATTGGATGAAAATTGAAGATGCTGATTATTTTTCCAACAATTATGTTGTTTGTTCAGATCATTTTGATGAAGAATGTTTTCGAAATAAAGATTTATATAGCCAGGAGTAAGTTATCTATATTTAGATGGTATAATATATATTATAATGTATATATTATTTATGAATGTGTTTTTTCCATACTAATATGTGCAGATGTACCTATAAAAGTATCATTTTTTAGGTTAAAGCCAGGTTGAGTACCAACCTTGAAGTTGTATAATAAGAAAAATATAATAAAGAGAAGATGTCTACGTGAAATAAATTTAGACTATTCAATAAAGTATACCTTTCTGTCTTACATACCTAAATTTTAACATTTTCATTACTATGTTTGTAAGGATTTAGTAAGAAGAAGAAACTACATAGTATGTGTGCCCTTTTTGTTGCAGTTCTAAACAGATCAAATTGAACTCAGTAGACCAGATATTGGAGACCCAAGAACAACATGAAAGCATTATACCTAATGTTGCAAATTTGCAGACAGAAATGCTGTTTGCATCTTGATAAAGATAATTATAAGAAAAGAGTAAATAATAACTCTAGTTTATTATCAAAATATAAGAAAAAATTTAAAAGTTTGAGCTCTAGCTGTGTGTAAAAATAAGTGAATTTCTTTTGAGCAAATCAAGCATGAAAACACAAGTGTTACTGTCTCAAAAACAAAGTTTTAACAAAACACATTATCCTGTTAGTATTTCTGAAAAGAATTCACAATAGGTACTATGTTTTAGATTGGGTATGTAGTTTACCGCCACATGATAAATGTAAAAAATTTGTGTGTAACCTAGATAATGATTATAGTTTAGAAAATACACAAATAGGGAATGTCAAGAGAGTTTCAGACATTATCAACAAAATGTTCAAAGAAAATATAGACAATTATTTAAAAATTTCTGTAAACAATTTTAAAGGTAGATTAGTTTTAAATGTACCTATATGCACACACACAAATAAATATTTCTGAATGTAAATTTATCACATTATTATTTCTTATACATTAGTATTTCAACGTTCTGCTAAAAGCATACGTAAATAAGTTTAATGAGTCGCGCACAAGTAGATTGAAGTCTAAAAACTTGAAAATTAAAGAAAATTTCACATTCCTAATGTATTTAGTTTTATTTTAAAACCCCCAAGAAATCTTCAGAAACTATTGTCTACGTTTTGATTCTAGTACAGTGTAAAATTTGTACAAAATCTTCAAATTCTTTTGAAAAACTACGTACAAACAAGGAGTTTTGCATAGTTCATAACTTTTTCATCAACTCATGCCACTAGATGGCGCTATTTTGACAGTTGCCATTCCAATGTATGGAAACTGTCGAGAGCTACACGTATTAAACCGTAAGATTTTTTTTTTATAGTATTTGATGTATGGAGTGTAAAAGTAAGGAGCACCAACTCCCACAGTAGAATAGTTGAAAAAGTGGTCATCTGTAAGCAGTAAATAACAGTTCAAAAACTCTCCATATCAGCGCTGTAGTAGCTACTGGGATGAAATGAACTTAGCAGTTTCGACGGTTTGAAGTGTGCTGCTAAACTGCTCAGTAGCTCTAAAATCTAAAATAATTTTATTTAGTACTTAAATATAACCTCGAAAAAGTCGTCTATCCCAATAATATTTTTCGGTGTGTTCTTTAAAATTTACCCCGTAGCTATATAGTGACGCCACCTTATTTAAAGGTTTTTATGGACACTTTAACACACAGTCTGTACTCCTTACTTCTACACTCCTTAATTTGATGTAACCAAGTTTCAGTGAAACAGATTATATCATACTGATGACATCAGACCTTTCTGAAAAGCAAGTCAGTCTTATGTACGTAGAGCGCGTATGTTTTGATAGTAAATTTTAAAATTAGAACCGTTTTTTATACCGATGTAAAAATATATATGTCGTACATAGCTTAGAAAGAACTGTATTAAGGCCGAATACGATGCGATTGACCTTGCTCGTTTCGCAGCAAATCATGCGCCGTCTATCGAACATCACGTGTGTTACCCGTAGGCTTTCTTTATATAGACATGTATAATATAATCAAAGCCGTACGGGCTTTGTTTATATTATATTTGACTGAGCTAGCTCAGTATGCAGAGTAATGAACAACACAGACAGCATTGCTTACTTCTTAAATAAATCTTTCTTATTTATAATATTAGTTCCTATAGATCAGCGGTCCGCAACCTTTTTGATATTGCGACCCCAAAATTCAAAAAAGTTATGAGCGACCTTAGAAAAAAAAATCACTAAGTTAACAAGTGCAAAGGTTGGTTCAGGTAACGAAGTTAGCTGTTTTTATTTCGAAAATTATTTATATTGAAGAGTTTATTTATTTTGGAAAGTAATATTAGAGCAAACTAGAAAATATGCATTTAACATACGAGTAATATTTATGATGGCATTAAATGAGACAAACAATTATTTTAATATTTTATTTAAAAAAGAAGGTACATATACGTAACCTTAAAATCTAATGTGAACCTTGTGCTTGCACACTTGCAGTCAGTATATTAATTCTTGGTGATATATTATCAGAAACAGACACCCTCAAATCAGGTTCTCCGTTAAGTCTGGAGCGATATTTTGTTTTTATAGCAGTTAATGTGGAGAAAGCTGTCTCGCAAAGGTATGTAGATGCGAATGGCAGCAATTTCAGCAGAGATGTTTTGAATAACAGTGGATATTCCTTTTCCGTCATTATTCAGAACTTGGATAGATCTGTGGTTTTGAAAATAGATCGAAGGCTTTCATCGGACATTAAATCGATCAGCTGCTCCTTTTCTTTTAAGTTCATCTTCACAGTGTTAAGATCACAAGTGAATGGATTAATTATCCATTGGTCGCCGTGTGACGTATCTGGGAATCTTATTTCAAAGTCTTGCTTAAGGTTTGTAAGATGCATCATGATTTTGGTTATAATTTCTTCTTCGAGTTTTATATTGTTTTCTTCAGAAATTTTTTCCAAACATGCAAACATCTCGTAGTTTTCAGCACTGATTTCGTCTATCCACAAACTTATTTTCCTACAAAAAGCTTTTATTTTGTTAGCTAAAATCAATACATTTGTACTCTTCCCTTGCAACGATTGATTTAAATCGTTAAGTTTTTCAAAAATAACCGAAAGATAGCCAACTGTTGCCAACCAATTTTCATTCAAAAAATATTCCGCTAGCTTTGGTTCCCGTTCAAGAAGATATATTCTGATTTCATCTTTGAGATCAAATACACGTCGGAGTGTTTGGTTGCGCGGAAAACCATTTGTATTTATTTTATTTGACGGTAGGCTGCCAAATCGGTTATCCCTTTCCAAAACGATATCATTCGTACCCTCCTATCGACACATCGGAGTGGTGGGGTGGGAGGAGAAAGAAGATGATTCTAGAACATCACGTAATCATCGGAACCGAGGATATATAAGACACGCGCGACCGACGCGTGGCCTCTTCCCGCCGCGCTCGTTGTTGGAAACACATCTAGTAGAAACCGCTTTAGCCTGGAAGCAGTCGAGCTCCAGGAAACCCGCCTCACCTCGTGTGAGATATAGTCGCGCACCGCCTCTCTCCGGAGTGTTCCAGAAGTCGCAGTTATAGTGTTCGACCGCACAGAAGAAACATCCCGGTGAGTCAAAATTTTCCTAATAGTATTTTCCTGCTTGATATAGTAGTTTTAACCCGCTACAATTTTGTGTTTTCCTAATCAAGCAGGATTCCTTTCATCGATTTGGCATAATAGTTCGTTTTTTTGGGAAGAGCGAGCGCATTGTACCGCATATACAAATGTAGAAGCATTAGTAGATACAGTCCACTTAGATTAATAATTCGCGCAATAGGTTTAAGGTTCGACCGGGGAACTAGACTTCGGCAGCCTTAAACACGTGGCTCCACCAGTGTTTTTCCTCGAGATAACCACCTGACCTCCGTATGTAACAGTAGATTTTCGTATTCTGATCCCATTTCACGACGCATTATTTTGAAAAGGCGACTGTTTAATGCGCGAGCTTTAATAAAATTTATTATTGTAACGACTTGTTCCAACACTTTATTTACATCTGGTTGCAAATGTTTTGTTGCAAGGGCTTCATGGTGAATCATAGAGTTTTTTTTTTAAAAATTGTGGTTAGCTACATTAGCTACATCAGTGCTTTTATCCAGCTGAATAGCATAATAGGGGCTCCCTTTCACGCGATCTATAAGTTGTATTTTAATATCATCAGCAAGTAGATTGATACGACGATGAACAGTGTCACTTGATAGTGGAATTGTTTTCAGTAAATTGGCATACTTTTCTCCTTGCATGATCGAAACCATTTTCATTGCAGCTGGCAAAATGAGCGTCTCGCCAATCTTGTGAGGTTTTTTAGTTTTGGCAATCAAAAAGGAAACCTCGAAAGATGCTTGTAAGGCTTTTTGGTTAACTGTTGAGTATTTTTGGAAATCAACCTGCTGTGACTTTAGTTTGGTGGCAAGTCGTTTAAAATAAGATTCATCTTTATTTTTTAACTATGGATGCTTAGTTTCTAGGTGCCTTTTCAGTTTGGCCGGCTTCATGCTCTCATTTGTCAAAACCTCCGAACAAACAACGCACTGTGGACGTTGTTCAAAATTCAACACTGTACAATTAAAACCAAACTGGATGTACGATTCTTTAAAGATTCGTTGACGCTTCCCAGTTGTCTCCGATGTAGCTGTTGCTTGTTTATTTGAAGTTGAAGCGTCACTCTCTGTATCGATGTGTAAGGTAGATGTGGCTGTTGAACTACAATCATCGCTGTTATGACTAATAGTTATAGTAGTGGAACTAGATGTTTCTCTGCTTTCATCGATAGTAATAACGCTACTAGTACTTGAAGTGGTGGCATTGGTCTCACGACTTATATTACTCGTAACAGTAGTTGTCATTGAATCTGAGGCGACACTGCTGTCAAGAACTACGTGTTTAATTATTTTGATTTGTGATGCGTTATTAGGACTTCCGCCACCTGCATCTGTAGATGTGCGTTTTATCAGTCATTTATCCATTGTTAACTGCAATAATAAATACGTATTAATAAATAAAAAATGTATTCTAAACGATTAATATTAGGTTTTTCGTCATATGCTCGCGTGGTAACAGGATTTACTTCAAATTTATTTTCAACGAAGCACAAATAGACAAGCAAAAAAGTGGCCAAGTGCGAGTCGTACTCGCCCATGAAGGGTTCCGTGGTAGCAAGTAATGATATGACTGGATGTTAGTTGTAACTTTGTTTTTTATAGTGTTTGTATGAATGACAAACATGACTTGACGAAACTATATATATAACTATATATAGGGTTCCTTGTTTCTCAAACGGAATCCTAAAAATACACAAGTGAAGCGTAAAAAATATTTCGCGCTGGTTTTGTTATTGAACCCACGCGTCCAACATGACCGCGCTGCGATGACGCCTCACTTTATTTTCTAAGTATGAGTGCACAGTTACTTACCGTGTGCGTGGTTATCCACGAGAACACTAATCTTCTAAAAAAACTTTCTACAGAAGTAATCTTCCGTGTTTTGACATCAATTTAGTATGTATTTGCAATCGACAAAGCGGCAATGAGTACGCATTTGCGGATAGAACTGACTGAACAGACAGACTGAACGAAGAAAGAGCGATCGGGGTGGGGGGCGCGGGCGCGGGAGCGGTGAGGTTGTGACTCACACTTGCGTGTGGCTCCAACGATGATGTGTACAGCTGCCCATAGAACCGCTCAATCTCACTCAGAATCTCAGGAGTCCCAGAAACGATGCGGCCACACTCAATCTTCAGCTTTGACAGTTGGTTCTTACTGGCAGACAGATCTCTGGCAAAGACTTTGGAGCCCTAGTTGCGCTTAATCGCTTCTTCAATACGAGCTGTATTGAAGTTGCGTCCTGTATTGAAGTCTTGCCGCATGCATTTGGAGATGTTTGTTCAGTTGCCTGTATGCTGTCAAATCTGCTGACGACTGCCGCTTCATCGCCCGTCTAACATCCATGAGTATGATCGTAGAGATTTTGTGTTCTTCTGCGGCGGGTCTTGCAGAACTTAGCTCCGACCGCATGGACAGTTTCCACGAACTTGTCATTCATATCGTCCACTATATTGCAGTCTTCTAGGCACTGAAAACGGTTTTGTAATTCGAGCTGAAAGTTTTCGGGACCCTGGATTAGCGCACGAGGGGGACGGAGCGTTGACTTCACTAGACGAGACCTCTTCAACTTAACGTTTAAGTTCAGTGTGCCGCTAACCATTCGGTGATCGCTGCCAGTTTTCACCTTCGTGATCACTAAGACATCACTGAACAATTGGCGTCTGGTCGTCATAATGAAGTCAATCTCATTTTTTGTCGAACCGTCGGGGCTCGAACAGGTCCACTTCCTGTGGGGCCGCTTCTGGAAGAGAGTTCATCATAAAGAATCCCTCTTTCTCCATAAAGTCGGCCAGCTGCTGGCCCCTACGGTTCCGTTGCCCTACTTTAAATTTCCCTAACTTCAGCTCACCACTTTCTCTTGTGCCTATTTTTGCGATGAAGTCTCCCATCAACACCGTGTAGTGGGCTTTGGAGGAATGCATTGCTCTAGAAATATCCTCATACATTTCCTCCACCTCTTCATCGGGATGTGCCGAGGTTGGTGCGTAAACCTGTATAACCTTCAGGAAATACCGTTTGGTGATTCTGAGTATCAGGTACGCGACCCTCGTTGACACACCCAATATTTACAACGTTGTTGATGAGAGACTTGTGAACGATAAATCCGACACCTCCTTGGAACAGATGGTCGCCCTCCCGGTGATAGAACAAGTTGCCGGACTCGAGGATGACCGTGTCCTCCCCTTCTCTTCGGACCTCGGATAATTGAATAATATGCCAGCGCAAACTTGTCTACCTCTTTTTCCAACTCCAGTATCTTCTCGTCAGTCCTCAGGGTGCGTGCGTAATATGTTGCCAGGTCGAGTCGTCGTAGGTGGCAACCGAACCTCCACCGGAGATTCTTAGCACGCCTTACCCCGCCGTTACCATGGTCGCCACCGTAGCCAGGAACAGCGGGGCCGCTGGGGACTGGGGGCCGTTTGTTTGCGTCGTTACTCATGGAGGGATATTTGCCATAATTGCCACGCTTGGCGAGCGGGTTGGCAACCACAGTTTTTATTATATTATTATTATTAGGAAGATGCTGCTGCCCATCTTCTGCCTGTTTCCCTCTGTCGCCTTTTACAACACCCACGGGACGATATGGAGTAGTGGATATTCTCAACCGCCACTACACGGCAATATGTGTAGTTATGTTAAATAAATTATGAAGACCTTTCTAGGCAATATTCCGCTCAAGACTAAAACTGCTCGGGGCAATCGGAGCAACAAGACCAAGGCGACCCCTGCCACGCTGTCCATGAATTTCTGCAATATCAGGGGACTTCACTCTAACCTAAACGCCGTCCACTACCATCTCGAGACGGCGAGGCCGGCTCTGCTCTTTCTGACCGAGACGCAGGTGTCCTCTCCGGCTGATGTCTCGTATCTCTCCTGCCCGGGGTACAAACTGGAACACTCCTTTGTGCCTCGGGCTGGAGTTTGCGTTTACGTCAGAGAGGACATCTGTTCTCGACGCCTCGGCAGACTTGAAGGTTCGGACCTGTCCATCCTTTGGCTACGCGTAGACAGCGACGACCATCCGCGCATCTACGGGTGCCTCTATAGGTCCCATAGCGGTAATGCCGAAACAGACCGACTCTTCGACCACGTCCAAATGGCTGCAGATTCGTTGCTACAGCAGATCCCCTCCGCAGAGATCGTGATCCTCGGCGACTTTAACGCCCATCACGCCGAATGGCTCGGTTCACGTTTAACCGATCATGCGGGGAGATCTGTTCATGATTTTGCCTTGGCATATGGTCTGACACAACTGGTTACTTCGCCTACGCGGATTCCAGATGTGGAGGATCATGCACCTTCCCTGTTGGACCTTCTGCTGACCTCTCACCCGGACGGATATCAGATTTCCGTCGACGCCCCTTTAGGCTCCTCGGACCATTGTCTTGTCCGGAGTGTGGTGCCACTCACGCTGAAATCGCGGTTGCATTCTGCAGGCTGCCGCCGTGTTTGGCACTATAGGTCAGCCGATTGGGATGGGATGCGGTCTTTCTTTGCATCCTACCCTTGGGGGCGGGTTTGCTTCTCGCCGGATGATCCTAACGTTGTTGCGGATTCTGTCGCTGATGTGGTACTTCAGGGTATGGAACTTTTTATTCCTTCCTCTGTGGTGCCCATTGGAGGCAAATCTCAGCCATGGTTTGGTCGCTCCTGTAAAATAGCATCATGCTATAAGCAGGAGTGCTACCGAGCCTGGGCTGACGCTTCAGCGTCCAGGGATGTAAACACCAGCGCTCTAAAAAAGAAGTATAATTCCGCCTCTAGGTCCTTCAAAAGAGTCATTGCCAAGGCAAAGTCAGAGCACATAGGCAGAATTGGCGAGAGACTAGTTCGTCTTCCTTCTGGAACCCGTGCATTCTGGTGTCTCGCCAAGGCTGTCCAGGGGAATTTCTGTCAGCCATCTCTTCCATCTCTGCACAGGGAGGACGACTCACTGGCCCACACCGCAAAGGAGAAAGCCGATCTTCTAGGCTCTTTCTTTGCGTCTAACTCGACTCTCGATGACGGGGGGAGTACGCCGCCGACCATCCCGCGGTGTGAGTGCTCCATGCCGGAAGTGCAGTTCACTCAGCGCTCGGTTCGCAAAGCACTCCTCTCCCTGGACATCTATAAGTCGAGTGGGCCTGATGGAATCCCCCCAATTGTGCTGAGGACGTGTGCTCCAGAGTTGGCACCGGTTTTAACGCGTCTTTTCCGGTACTCCTACTCCCTAGGCGTAGTCCCAAAATCATGGAAGACGGCTTTCGTCCACCCGATCCCTAAAAAAGGCGACCGCTCAGACCCGTCCAACTACCGGCCTATCGCCATCACCTCCTTGTTCTCCAAAACAATGGAGTCCATTGTAAACTGCCAGCTCATGAGGTACCTTGAGGATCACCAGCTGATTAGTGACCGCCAATACAGTTTTCGCCGTGGTAGGTCAGCTGGTGATCTTCTGGTCTACCTAACTCACAGATGGGCGGAGGCAGTAGAGTCCAAGGGGGAGGCATTGGCCGTTAGTTTGGACATTGCGAAGGCCTTCGATCGGGTTTGGCACAAAGCGCTTCTTTCGAAGCTCCCTTCCTATGGGCTTCCCGAGAAATTGTGCGATTGGATCACCAGTTTTCTTGCAGATCGGAGCATCAAGGTCGTTGTAGACGGTGCAAGCTCCGATTGCAAGCTTATTAATGCTGGTGTTCCACAGGGCTGCGTGCTATCGCCAACGCTGTTTCTTCTGCATATCAATGATATATTGCAAACCCGTAGCATTCATTGCTATGCAGATGACAGCACTGGTGATGCTCTTTACACCGGCCGAGCCAATATTTCTCGGGAAAACGTCTCTGAGTGCCGGGACAAACTTGTGTCTGAAGTCGAGTCTCTGCTGGACAGAGTCTCGGATTGGGGGCGACTAAATCTAGTCCAGTTTAACCCCCAGAAGACACAAGTTTGCGCGTTAACCGCTAAAAAGAACCCCTTTGTCGTATCCCCTCAGTTTCAAGGCACTCCCCTTGTTGCCTCAGCCAGTATCGGAATCCTCGGCGTCGACATATCGAGTGACGTGCAGTTTCGTGGTCACTTGGAAGGGAAGGCCAAATTGGCCTCTAAAAAAGCTTGGCGTGCTCAGCAGAGCGGGACAGTATTTCATGCCGGCACACCGCCTGCAACTTTACAAGGCGCAGGTTCGGCCGCTCATGGAATACTGTTCCCATCTCTGGGCTGGGGCTCCCCAGTACCAGCTCCTTCCACTTGACCGCATCCAGCGCAGAGCGGCTCGAATCGTCGACGACCGAGTGCTTTCCGATCGGCTCGACTCACTGGCGCTGCGAAGAGATGTTGCATCTCTTTGCGTATTTTATCGCATCTATCACGGGGAGTGCTCTGAGGAATTGTTCGGATTATTCCCAGCCGCCAAATTTCGTGAACGCACTACACGGCAAACGTCCCGATACCATCCACACCATCTGGATGCTTGGCGGTCCACCACTGTACGTTTCAAAAGGAGTTTTCTTCCGCGTACAACCTCTCTGTGGAATAATTTACCACCGGTGATTTTTCCGGACCGATACGACCTGGGGACCTTCAAGAAAAGAGCTTACTCCTTTCTAAAGGGCCGGCAACGCACCTGCAATTCCCCTGGTGTTGCGGTTGATCATGGGCGGCGGTAGTCACTTAACATCAGGTGAGCCACATGCTCGTTTGCCCCCCTCTTCTATAAAAAAAAAAAAAAAAAAAAAAAAAAAAAAAAAGATTTTTGCGCTGCTTATTCCCTTATTTGCCTTTCACATTGTCAATGTTTTGTTAAATCACAATTTATGGAAAGGATTAATAAATAGTTTAGTCGATTGTTCAACACTGTTTACCTACATTTGTTTTCTTTATATGACATCCTGGAGAAACAGCGCACTGATTCACAGCTAGTGTTTGACAACGTTATAAATTCTAGAAGATGACAGTAATGATTTCTTATATTTACGCGAACACTATACATGATTAAAACTACTTTTACGGATTTTATCGCGTTTATTTTTACTTTTTATTTACTTTTATTTTTAATTCCCGACGTTTCGGGCGCTTTCCAGCACCCATGGTCACGGGGGGACTGAGATGACTGACGTCCCGATGTCATTGTTAAACCCGGAGTACCTTCAGCTTTTTTAATTATTGTTTATGGTCCGATCTATGCAAAATGAACTGACTATGTCCTGAGGTCTTGCAGTGGTATGCTTGGGTTTAGTTTTAATTTTATTGATTATAGGATCCCAAGCAGGTGGTAGTACCCAGCCTCCTTCTCTATTGAAATTAGGATGTTTTTTAATTTCAATAGCCTCACGTATCGAATCGATAATACCTTCATGTGCCAAACCACCGAAGTTGTATGGGTTACCAAAGATACACAAACCGAATGCTCCATTACGTCCAATAGTGAGTCAGATTGATTCGCCAACTTACAGATTGGCTCAATACTTAGCTAAAATATTATCACCACTCAGAGGACACACAAGAGCACACACTAAGGATTCATACCATTTTGTCAGTGAGATAAAAGACCTACATCTTACTGACAATGAAACCATGGTCAGTTTTGATGTTCAGTCTCTATTTACATGCCTACCTGTTGAAGACTGCATCTCAATTATATCTAGGAAACTAGAGGAAAATAACATGCCAGCAGAATATGCAGTATTACTAAGACATTGCCTTACATCTGGCTATCTATTGTGGAAGGAAGAGTTTTACAAGCAAGTAGATGGTGTTGCGATGGGCTCACCTGTATCTCCCATTGTCGCTGATATATTCATGGAAGACTTTGAGGAGAAAGCCCTCCTTACTGCACCTGTTACACCAAGGATCTACAAGCGGTACGTAGACGATACTTTCACAATTTTACCATCAGACAAAGTAACTGCATTTTTAGAACATCTTAATTCCATAAACTCTAAAATTCAATTTACTATGGAGTTAGAGGCAAATAATTCCTTACCTTTCCTAGATGTGTTAGTCATCCGAAATCCTAATAACACCATTGGTCACACTGTGTATAGGAAAAGGACCCATACAAACCGATATTTAAACGGTGAATCTCACCACCATCCTTCACAGTTAGCTACCGTGGGCAAATCTTTGTTACAGAGAGCACGAGGGATCTATGACAGCAAATACCTGGCCGCCGAGCTTCAGCACGTCAAGCAAGTTCTGCACGACAACAAACTTCGGGTCCCGCGCCTACGTCACAGTGACCGAGTGAAGCCGGCCACAGTCGAGCGTGTGCCTGCTGTACTACCATATGTCAGAGGTGTCACAAACAAGATTGGCTATATCTTGAAGCGAGCTTCTATTAGAACATTCTACAAGTCGCCGAAGAAGATTAGTCAGTTCCTACCTACCTAGTCAAGTGTCATATTCCTCTACAAGATGCAGGAGTGTACAAGCTTGATTGTGAATGTGGTCTCTCTTATATAGGACAAACAAAAAGATCAATTAGGACCCGCGTAAAAGAACATATAGCTGATGTGAAGCATCAACGTTCCGGGAAGTCTGCAGTTTGTGATCATATCCTAGACGGACCCAACCATTACATCAGATTTGATAGACCACAAATCCTCGCGAAAGAACACCGATTCCTACCAAGGATGATACGTGAGGCTATTGAAATTAAAAAACATCCTAATTTCAATAGAGAAGGAGGCTGAGTACTACCACCTGCTTGGGATCCTATAATCAATAAAATTAAAACTAAACCCAAGCATACCACTGCAAGACCTCAGGACATAGTCAGTTCATTTTGCATAGATCGGACCATAAACAATAATTAAAAAAGCTGAAGGTACTCCGGGTTTAACAATGACATCGGGACGTCAGTCATCTCAGTCCCCCGTGACCATGGGTGCTGGAAAGCGCCCGAAACGTCGGGAATTAAAAATAAAAGTAAATAAAAAGTAAAAATAAACGCGATAAAATCCGTAAAAGTAGTTTTAATCAAGATGACAGTAAACTAATTTGGGAAAACATCAAGTTTTTTTTTCATTGATTAGCATAAACATTTCACTGCAAGAGTGTAAGAATCTAGCTTAGTCTTTAGTAAGATTTTAACCGAATTCACTGATTGAATTTCTTGCTATATGCCTCATAGACTTGACATTTTCTATTTAAATCCAAAATCCTTATTCAACACAATGTTTAACGTTTGACTCTTTTGACTTCAACTGAAAATTCTGCATATCTTTTATTTATGTCAGTACCACTCTAGTATTTAAGTTTTAAGCTTTCTCCTCGTATATCTTTAATTTCTCATCCGATTGATGTCGATGTCGTTACTCACGAACTCTTTTGATGACATAACTAACTTGTATGCCTTTACAAATATCCTCTTTAAAAATTTCTTCCAAAAAATAGTATCGGATTTAGCAACTCTTTAAATTTCGTGCCTCTTTTTGAAAAATAACTCTCTCATCCTCATTTCTACCAAAACTCATGAAATTTTCATAATATTATCATAATTATTTTTAAAGCTATGACAGCTAGTGTTACGGCCCTCAGTTGCCCCGACAGAAGTCGACTGGGCTAGGGCCCATAGTAACTCGACGAGCACCAGAGGGTTCGGGCCCAAATGGCCTATGGATAATTATTATGTAATGGCTGGACAAGCAAACACAAACTTACCGAGTTCCGGAGGTAGGGTCGACCACAAGGTACCGTCAGGGGCAAGTAAATGGTAGGTGTGAGTGGTGTAGGAAGGTGTGTAATGTAACCTGACGTCACCGATGTAATCGGCTAGCAGACCCACATGCGCTGCCCTGCTCCACAAGGTGCAATCACTCCAGAGGGCGTTCACCGTTATCTGAACTCAAGTCTAACGTCACTTAGCACAAAACTATAATCGAAGAGAAAGGCGATCTTCTCCCGGATCACAAAGTTTAGCGTTCCTCCCGACAAAGCAAAAATTCCGTGTTTATTTCAATCAATCCATATCACATAAGCAACTCGTCGACGCAAATTAATGGCAATCGAATTTAAATTAATCACTCAAACTCAAGGAAAGCCTCGTTGTCACGTATATGAACGAAATAAGACAACAAAAAGGAGGCAGTCTTAATGCGACGTAACGATTCTAACCTACGCGGCCGTCGCGGACAAAGATTGTTCTAGACTAACTTCCCGACCGCCAACCGGCACGGCCGTCGCGCACAGATATTCTATTCGGCTCGGCCGCAGGCCGCAACACGAATCCCCCCGGCGCACCGACAAACCGGTTCCCTGCCCGAGACGAGCGCCTTTGCAAGTTTCAAGTTGGTATGATTTGGCCTAAACGAACCACCGTCCCGGGCATAAGGACTTATGCCCGCTAGTAAATTGGTAAACGGGATAGGGTCGCGACGGCACGTTGCAAGCCCGAATTTCCAACCAAAACCTCGGCCACCCTAGGCACCCCATCCGGTCCATACGACAACTTAACAATGCGCTCACGGCGCCTATACAAAGGCAAAGCGTTAGGTTCTTTAACTAACACGACGTCTCCAACCCGAGGAGGATCTGTCTTGTTAACTTAACGCGCTGCTGCAAAAGATGTAGGTACTGCAAAGACCAACGGTGCCAAAAACTTTGAGTCATTTGTTGCAGCAGGTCAAATCTGCTCAACCGCGTACAAAGAAGAAGTTTGTTTCCCTGAAGGGGTACTCGGGCAGGGCGTTTAGCGGCTGGCCAATCAGGAAGTGGCCCGGGTTAGAAACTCGAAACCATTCGGATCGGACGAGAGGGGACAGAGGGGCTGAGAGTTGAGTACCGCCTTAATTTTACAGAATACAGTGGCAAGCTCCTCAAATCTCAAAATAGTTTCGCCAATAACGCGACGGAGATGAGTTTTTGCAACCGTAACCATCACTTCAAAAATACCGCCCCAGTGTGGGCAAGCCGGAGGGTCGAATTTCCACTGGATGCCCTTCTTGGACATCGCAGTACCTAAATAAGTCCTGTTGCTGGACAGAAATTCGACGACCTCTTTCAAATATCTATCCGTGCCCTTATAATTCGTACCGCAATCAGACCGGATCAGGTCCGGCAAACCGCGACGCGATACGAAGCGGCCCAGCGTGGCCACAAAGGCTTCAGTGCTGAGGGCACTTACAAGTTCTAAGTGAACGGCCTTAGTGGCGAGGCACACAAAAACGCACAGATAGGACTTATATGAACACGCGTTACAAAGGTTGGAGGACTTGACGAGGAAGGAGCCAGCAAAGTCGGTTCCGACTCCAGCGAATGGTTGGATGGCCCTGACGCGGTCGGGTGGTAAGTCACCCATCATAGGCTGCGATATGGTGGCCTTCAGTTTATAACAAGATATGCACTTAAAAATGACGCTCCGAATGGTGCGTCGGCCAGCCAAAATCCAAAACTCCCGCTGCAAAATAGCCGAAAGAGCGTTACACCCAGCGTGGGCATTCTGAACATGGTGGTGAGTTACCAGCAACCGAACAAAGGCGCCGTCCTTAGGGAGCAGTAACGGGTGTCGAGCCCCGTACGGCAGTTGAGAATTTTTCAAATGTCCGCCGACGCGCAGCATCCCAGCGTAGTCTAGTAAGAGGTTCAGGTGGGCCAGAGCGCCCTTGACAACGGAGCCCCGCTTCAAGGTTTCAATCACGGGCTCAAAATGCTCCGTTTGTACCATACGGGTCCAATGCATCAAGGCTTCGCGACGCTCGCTAGGGGACAAAACGGAATCGGAGCCACTCTCGCAAGAGAGCACCACTTATAGGGTCGTCCCAACCCAACCTCGGATATCCAGAGCTTTTGACAGAAAGCACTCAGCCAAAAAAATGACCGGAGTGATCCATCTATTAGGAGGATCGAAGGTGCGGGCTACAGTCGACAGCACGGGAAGCGCTTGGTCCATGATTTAGGAGGGGGATCGAGTTTGACTCGATACGTGAAAGTATCCTGAACAGGCTGATATTGAATGCCCAGCACAGTCAACAAATTAAGATTTTCAGGGTGCTCAATGATGAGGGTCTTGTTGTCCTCGTCCTGTGAGGTCATCCTTCAAAATATGAGGGGAGTTCGACAACCATTTGCGCGACTCATAACCTCCGGACAGTTCCAGGATGGCAATCAATTCATCTCGCAATACAAGCTTTAGCCTCCTCGACGGTGGAGGCGCCCGTGCAAATGTCGTTCATGCAGACCGAAGTCTCCAAAATAGAAGTCCCCCGAGCGTATTTTACACGCTTTCTCTCAGCGAGTTCGAGGAGGGTTCGCATGGCGATATACAGGCTGGACCGGAGTCCATAGGTGGTGGTATTCAACTCAAACACCTGTTTTGGATAGCTGGGCTACTCGCGCCACAATATCAGCTGATATCGACGGTCATCTCGATGAACCACTGATTGTCGAAACATCATCCGAATGTCGGCTACAAAAACCGCTTGGTGCCGACGGAAGTGGGTCAAAATGTCGGATACGTCCTTGATTAATTTAGGACCAGAGTGGAGACACTGGTCCAGGGACACACCATTTGACGAGGGGCGGAGCCGTCAAAAACTACCCGAATCTTACTCCCAGGGGTCCTCAAGACCGCATGGTGAGGGAGGAAGTAGTGCTCCTGTGACCGCCAGTCGAAGTTGGACGGTCACATGTGACCCAGCTCTTGATACTCGCGCATGAACTCGACATATTTGTCGCGAAAGGCTGGGTCGCGCCGCATACGGCGCTCCATGGAAAGCAACCTCTTTTCGGCCAGGGTACGAAATTGGTCCAAAGGGAGCCGTGAGTCAAGAAAGGGTAAGCGAGTAACAAAACGACCGTCGACACGACGGCCGGTATTGTTCTGGTAGAACCACTCGCACTCACGGTCCAGAGGGTTGACTCGAGACGCGTGTGGTGGCTCCTCAATTTCCCAGAACCGCTGGACGACGTCCGAAAGGGACACGCCCACCACAGAGAGCGGGTCGGCCGTCTGAGGAGGTGGAGACCACAGAACCGGTCCAAAGAAACTGTGCCCAAATACAGTGGACATGGCTGACAAGCCATCGGGCTGTAGGGCTCGTAGCTCGCCTAACAAGATGAACCCCAGCGCGTCGGCCCCCAGCAACAAATCTATAGGCCCAGGTTGGGACCATTGAGGGTCTGCCGGTCTCAAACACGACGCACAACGAACAGCGCTGTCATTTATACGGACGTTAGGGAGAAAACCTACAATGTCATAGAGGACGTTTACTTTAACTAGAATGTGAAGGTGTTCGCTGGCAGATCCAAACACCAACCCCGCTTGTCCCCTAGGAGCAGGAGGCTCGGCACCTCCGATACCTACCATTGGACGTGATTCAGAGCTCCAGGGGATCCCTAGTCTTCCCACCAACCAAGTGGAGGCCACACAGCGTTGTGAACCCGAATCCTATAGAGCGCGAACTGTTAAACAGTCGCCACTCGGGTTGTACACCTTCACTGAGGCCATCGGCAATAGAACAAGTAGACTGTTGACGGCTCAAAGGATCAGTGGAGACGGCCGTGGTGGGAGCTAGGGCGGCAGCTACCTAGCTGGAGTTTCCTCCATCGGACCCGTACTCGAACCGGGGGTCTCGAAAGCGGCATTCCGGCGGCATCTCAACGACCCGTGGTTGGAAATCACCGAACGGGCCGACCTGGGATGCTTCGGGGAACCTCGGCCTTGAGACCTGGGACAGATTCGAGGGCGCAGGAGCCCCGTAGTACCGGTAACGACCAAAGGGGGAGGGGGGGACTCTAGTCGCGGCCACTCAGCTAACGGGGGTGAGAAGGGTCTAGCTGACCGCTCAGTGGTCGTGAAGTTCCTCTCAACACGCTGAGGGGGCGACGACCTCCCCGCCCCTGGGGGGGGGACCCCCGACTGGTTGAGGGAGGGACCTCTTCAAACCCAGGTGCACGGTGGCCGGCAGTGGAGCGCCAAGCATCGCCCGACAGAGGGCGGGGCTGAGCGCCCCCACCCATGGGAGTTGAGGGCCCGGCAGAGCCCCGAGAGAAAGCGCCGTTCGCACCCAGGCACAAAACGGCATGGTGGTTGCCCTGGCAGTGCGGACAGGGTCGCTGATGCGGGCAAACTCGTTGGGGGTGCTTTTTCAAGCACGAGTGGCACCAGCGGCGCTCCTTGACGATGGTTCGCCTCGCCGGGACCGGCTTACCCAGTAACTTCGGGCACAACGTCATCCGGTGATCGGACGCTCAACAATAGGAGCAGGGGGGCGCCTCCCTGGCCGCTAGGCCGCTATAAGATGGTAGGGGTGGCGCCCTCCCGCGGGAGCTCCACTCGGTCTTAGGGGGATTGGCGACGACTTGCCCGGTGGTTTCCGCCTCTCCCTGGGCACGGCTCGGTTGGCAACACGTAGGTCGTCCACGGTGCCCGCTGCGTTCTCAATTTGCCGGCACTGCTCCTCCAAGAACCGCAGCAGGTCCCTGAAGGGCGATATATAGGGGGCGCCGTCCCCGCTGTACCTCTCCTCAAAATGGATCCGAAGATCGAGAGGCAGGCGGGACAGCACGATGTGGAGCAACAAGAAGGACCATTCGTCCACCGGTAAATCCAGCCGCCTCAACGGATTACAGGCTACCACGACTGGATTTACGATGTCCGGACGCAGTCAGGCCCGGTCACTAAGCAGCGGGAGGTTTAGAAGCTGCCTAACGTTTTCATCCGCAATTCGCCGGATGTTGGCGTACCTTCCTGCGAGGAGGTCTCGGGCGGTCTGGTAGGCGTCGTCCGACAATTTCAAATGGCCGACGACGCCCAGGGCCTCCAGTGAGGACAGGAGGTACGCCATCTTCTGGCTTGGTGTCAAGTCCCTCCGGGCATCCACTAGGTTATCAAAAAGGCCAACAAAGGTCAGCCAGTCGGAGAGGACCCCGGAGAACCTTGGCAGGTCCAGAGTTGGGAATCGTCCCGACAGCTCCGGCTGAGTAGGCTGCTTACGAGGGGACTCGAGCAGGCCACTCAGCCGAGCTTCACGCGCTTCACTAGCATACTTGGCCCCCGCCTCGATCAAGTCGTCCGTGAGCGAAAAGAATTGCTCGAAGTCCGCGAGGCAGGAGTCTAGGAATCCCTGTTCCGCATCCGAGGCCAAAAGCTCAGTACAAGCCTGCTCCACTACGGCCCTTCGGGCCATGACCTGCTCAAGCCGCTTCTCTAAATTATGGATCCGATCGGGTCGCCCTATCAAGGTGTGGGCATTCGCGGCCCAGCGCAGCTCCGCCTGCAGGCGAAGCGCCGGTGGCTTGTGCGGTGACATCACTACTAAATACAAATTACTATTTAATTAAATTAAATACAATTACACTACACGGCAAGTACACACTACAGTCGGTCAGCAAAGATGCCTCACGCTGGCGACAGATCCTTCGGCAATTTAATCTACTTACCCGAAATACCTGACGCGTAGGTACCTAACCCTAAACTACACTCCTGCTTGTGCAGCCTAACGGGCGTGGTTCTGACCACCGATCCGCTAACAAAACAACAAATAAAATCATTATATTATAATCGGTCGTGATTGGAGAAACAATCAACCACGCTCTGCTACCAGGAATTTTTACGGCCCTCAGTTGCCCCGACAGAAGTCGACTGGGCTAGGGACCATAGTAACCCAACTCGACGAGCAACAGAGGGTTCGGGCCCAAATGGCCTATTGATAATTATTATGTAATGGCTGGACAAGCAAACATAAACTAACCGAGTTCCGGAGGTAGGGTCGACTACAAGGAACCGTCAGGGGCAAGTAAATGGTAGATGTGAGTGGTGTAGGAAGGTGTGTAATGTAACCTGACGTCATCGATGTAATCGGCTAGCAGACCCACATGCGTTGCCCTGCTTCACAAGGTGCAATCACTCCAGTGGGCGTTCACCGTTATCTGAACTTAAGTCTAACGTCACTTAGCACAAAACTATAATCGAAGAGAAACGCGATAATATGAACGAAATAAGATAACACAAAGGAGGCAGTCTTAATGCGACGTAACGATTTTAACCTACGCGGCCGTCGCGGACAAAGATTGTTCTAGACTAACTTCCCGACCGCCAACCGGCACGGCCGTCGCGCACAAAGATTATTCCAGACTAATCGGCTCGGCCGCAGGCCGCAACACGAATCCCCCCGGCGCACCGACAAACCGGTTCCCTGCCCGAGACGAGTGCCTTTGCAAGTTTGAAGTTGTTATGATTTGGCCTAAACAACTAAACAGCTAGTCTTCACTGAGGGCTGGGGTCCCTTTATATCCACGAGGCCCTGGGCTGCCAAAAAGCCTATATATAGATCCGGCCCTGTTATTATCCTTAGCCTTAATTTTCACCTAGCGCAATAAAGATTTATTTAAACTGGTCAAGTGGTCGTTGAAAAATATCAAAGATTGAGTACCGTTAACCACGGCATCTTTACCATAATTTTGAAGAAAAAACTTAATAAACTGATCAAGTTAACAGCTTTATTTAAGTTTACTTCTTCAATTATTTGTTTTAAAAGTAAAGGAAAGTGGGTTTTCTATTTTATATTTAATAAGAATTTTCCCCCACGTTCGTTTTAAGTGGAGCAAAAATGCAACATCCAGAGGCTGAGTTAAGTGCGTAGAATTGGGTGGTAGTAACACGAATCTAATATTGTGATGCTCGCAAAGTTCTACCACATCTACGTTAATGTGGCTTGAAAGGTTGTTTCCTATAACCAGCTTCGGTCCTTCTAGACGTTGAGTCCACGGTATTACTATTGTTGTGAACCAATCCATGAACGTGGCAGAGTCGAACCAGCCACTTTTATTTCGATTATAACGCGCCCCTTCTGGACCTCCATTACACCATTGTGTCCACATATTTTCAGATTTATAGACGACGTAAGGAGCTAGAAGATCACCACTGGCTGTTCCGAAAAACATTATGGAAATATATTATACCTTTTGAGTAGTTTACTGTTCTTTCCGGATATTTGATTCCCCGGCGGAAAATGCATTTGACTGCTCCCGGGTCATCGCTGACAATTGTTTCGTCGTAATTGAGTATATGAGTAGCCGACAAATCTTCAACACAGCACTTTAAATTTTCAAAGTATATTTTAAAATCTTGAACCGATTTTTCGACTCTCACTTTTTTATGTTTTGTGTAGATCACGGTAAGCTTATCGTGGTGTCTTATAAAAAGTTCTTGACCCACCAGTCACCTGGAGGATTCTCATTAAAAATATAGGCTTATTTTTTTAAGGTAATCAAACACAATCATACGGAAATCCAATTGTGTCAATGGACATCCAAATTCAGATGCAACAATAAGCACTTTTACAAATCGGAGCTCCTTTTCTTTGGACCAGATTTGTTAGTGTGTAAGTTTTTTTGCCCTTTTATCTATCGTATGGCGTGGTATTCCAAATTGTTTTTCTGCGTCTTAAGATGACACATTTTTGTTACGGACCATTTCAACAGCAAGAGTGAGCATTTCATCGGAATAGTTTTTATAGGCCCTTGCACCAATTTTTCTTCGATTTCGTTTTTAGGTTTAGGGCGAGTCATATTCAAATTTATCTGAAATTAAGTAAACTAGGTAAGTACCAACACCAAAAGCATTAATTTTTTTGTCGCGAGGTAAGCGGTAGCGGCGGTTATTTGGCCCTCCAGGTCTTCAACTATATCCATGCAATAAATTACGTCGACCCATTGCACTGTTGCAACGCGATCAAATGGCAAATCAACAAACAAGCACACTTTCGAATTTATAACACACATATGGCCATAGCCATATGCCTAGCTAGCGTCAGTTCAGTGTTCAATGTGACGCCGACAGAGTTGAGCCTCGACAAATATGGGTAAATAGGTAGTGAAAGAAAGCGATTCAAGGTCACAAAAACATAATAAATCAAGCGGAATCGCTTTCAACACATAATTTTTAGTTCTTGTTTTCGTATAAATGTAAAAACCTTAAGTAATTAAATAAAATTATCGAATATTGCGATTTAGGTTCAATGTAGTGAAAGAATGCGATTCAAGGTCACAAAAACATAATAAATCAAGCGGAATCGCTTTCAACACATAATTTTTAGTTCTTGTTTTCGTATAAATGTAAAAACCTTAAGTAATTAAATAAAATTATCGAATATTGCGATTTAGGTTCAATGTAGTGAAAGAATGCGATTCAAGGTCACAAAAACATAATAAATCAAGCGGAATCGCTTTCAACACATAATTTTTAGTTCTTGTTTTCGTATAAATGTAAAAACCTCAAGTAATTAAATAAAATTATCGAATATTGCGATTTAGGTTCAATGTAGTGAAAGAATGCGATTCCAGGTCACAAAAACATAATAAATCAACCGGAATCGCTTTCAACACATAATTTTTAGTTCTTGTTTTCGTATAAATGTAAAAACCTCTTGAATTGTATAAAATTATCGAATATTGCGATTTAGGTTCAATGTTGCCGCCTTTATGATTATCCCACATTAATGGGAGACTATATAATTATGTTTAACTTTTTATGTTAATTCATTACCTCTGATTTTAAATATTTTGGAAATTATAATAAAAACTACGTTTTAACTTTCATACTAAATAATTAATTATTCTTATTAAAGTTTATTTAAGAATGATCTACCAAATATATTTTATTACCTATTTCATATTATAGTCAATCAAATCTAAGAAATACATTTTGACAGCTGTCAGACTTATTGCACCAAGCATGCCAACCAAAACAATAGGAACGTACAATATTCGATTCTTAAAAAAATTGATATCGATTATTTAGAGTTGGTAATCATTTACAATTTGGTTTGAATAATACTAGAATAAATTAAAAACGGATAATTTATAACACAAGATTTATCAGTTTCTTCGAATTTGTTAATACTACTTATTTCTAGAGGCACAGGTATAAAAATTTAAGATTGAATCTAGATTAAAAATAAATTTATTCAATCACTTTCAGTAATAGTTACGCTGTCGTTGTTTAAATTCCCCCTCTTCCCCCCCGGACCGCATCGAGTGCGAACGTGTCCATTAAACCTGTGCGTGTTAAATAAATATATTTTTTTTTTTTACCGAAAGTGTTCACATTAAAAATCATTTTGAAATAATAGGACAACAGAAGTCTCGAAGAGTTCATTTAGCGGCCGCTTCGTTTAACGCCGACCCAACACATCTACGCCGTGTACGCGTGTGATTACGCGTGATACTGGTTAGTTATAACCTTTATTATTTTGAGATTAGAGAACATCCAACGCGTGGTGCGCCTACGTCATCCTACAATACACTCTACACACATTACCGAACTGCTCCTGTCCTGCACGCACCCGCCCGCTGCGCTTACTATCTCTCTCACGCGCATGCACTGAAATTACTCTAATAGCACACATACATCAATTGGATAGCGCGTCACTGTCGCTCAGCTAGCAAATCCCCGTTCATCTCTTTTTAACAACATTACGCCTGTCTGCGCTTTATTCTCAACTAGCTACTGCGGTGAGCGAAAAACAATATCTTAATTGAAGCTATCTCGCTCGGACGTGTGTGCATTGTACATACCTCCTCCAGCCTTCTATTTACCTGGTAATGAGCCACGAAGACACTAATATGTCGATCTGCGAAGGCGATGAATCACGGAACGCTGCGAATGTGACGCCGCCGTTTGTTTACAATCGGCCTAGAAATGTTACAATGGAGGATTTTAAGAAATTTCAAGTGGAAATGAGAACTATGTTTGAGAAGTTAAATACAACGGTTACGAGCCAACACCAGGAATTTAAAAATTTCTCCTCAACTTTGATGGAAATTAAACAGGCGAATTTAAATATAGAACATTCTATTGCTATGTTATCGTCTCAAAATCAAGAACTAACAAAGAGAATCTCTCAGTTAGAAAATAAAGCAAAAGAAGACAGAGAATATATTACGCTATTGGAGGAAAGGATTGAAAATTTGCAAATAGGGTGCCGTAAATCAAATCTTGAGATTAAAAACGTGCCTAAAAAAAGTAATGAATCAAAAGAAGATTTGATCGAAATGGCCTTATGTTTATCAAATACCGTGGGAGGTAACCTGCTCAAAACCGATATTAAAGACATTTATAGGGTTCGTGCAAAAAAAGACTCCCAAAACACTCCGATTGTAATTGAAACTACATCAACTTGAAATTATGTAAGACCTTCAATATAAAAACAAAAAGTAAACTATGTGCTAAGCACCTGGGCTTCCGAACTTCCGAGGATACGCCAATCTTCGTATCGGAACAACTCACCTCAAAAAGGCGCCCGGTTGCATTTTCTTGCCAGAGACCTGGTCAAGTCCAAGCAGTACAAGTACTGCTGGACTGCTTATGGCAGGGTTTATGTTCGGGAGACCGACGGAGCTCCTGTCATTACGATTAAATCGGAAGATCAAGTGCATAAACTTATGAATAAGTGACTGATATTAGTGATGTATCTTTATAATAGTCGTAAAATAATACTTTTCCGCGATCCTAGAATATATTATGTTTTAGATGTTTTTATTGGTAGGATGTCATTTGCAAAATCGAAGCATTATATATATATGGTTATGTTTTGTTATACACTAGTAAATATTTATACTGCATGCAACTTATTTGTTATAAAATTAATTGTTAAACACTCAACGTCACATAACCACACATACACATTCACTTTCACCCTCATATATACACCCTTTCACACACACACACCAAATCACTTAGCTATAAACGTAAATAACCTTAATAATGTTGCGAGAAAAACAAACTATTTGCTACCACTTTATACTTCAATATCTATTTTTAATGATTAGCACATTAAATACTATAACTAACATGGACAACTTAGAAATTGCACGATCAATAAAATGTAATGTTGAAGATGTTGAAAAGTTATTAAATATAAGTTATGAGGATTTCAAGATGATAACCCAAAACGTTCGTAGTATCTATTCCAATTTTGATGACTTGCTTACTACACTAACTAGTTTTAAATTTTGTCCATCAATCATTATTTTGACGGAATGTTGGCTCTCAGAACACAAATCAATACCAGCTATCACAAATTATGTATCATACTCTTCTACTCGATATTTTAATAAAAGTGATGGAGTAGTGGCTTACGTTAAGAATGATATGGCTGTTAATGTAAAGGAAATTTTACTTCAAAATGCCTCGTGTCTTCAAATAGAAATAGAAACAGTTATAATTTTGGCTATTTATAGATCACCTAATACAAATGCAGACATCTTTATAAATTCATTAAATGATCATTTGGAATCTATAAGTATGTGTAAAAATATCATTTTATCAGGTGATATAAATATTAATATTATCTCCAAAGACTCAGAACAAAGTTTGGAGCGGAATAATCGATTAAAATATCTAGATATGCTAGGTACTCATAGTGTAATGATGGGACATTGTTTCCCTACTAGGGAAGATAGTTCTTTAGATCATATAATGCTTAAACTTACGCACGATAAAGTGGCCCAAATTGCAGTTTTGAACACGACTATAACTGATCATACTATGGTATTGCTACACATAACTAATGTTAAACCTCAATTAGTGTATAATAAAACAAAATGTATTGTGGATTTTGAAAAAGCTATAATCGATCTAAAAAATAAAAACATACATGAACTGCTTTTATGTAATGATCCAAATGTATTAACCGAATTATTGTTAGGAAAACTAATGCAATCTTTAAAAGAAAATACAGGACTGCTTCTTGTACCTAAATGTAAACGCATAATTAAGCCTTGGATGACTCCAGGTGTGCTGCGTTGTATCAGGCATAGGAATAATCTACAGCAAAAGCTCCGTCAAAATCCCAACGACGAGATTCTTAGAATTTCCTACCGAAGATACCGAAATTATTGCAAAAATCTAGTTAGAAATTTGAAACGGAAATATGAACAGAAGCTTCTGGAGGTCTCGGTGGGTGATTCTAGGAGTCTCTGGAAAAATATTGCTAAAGTAACATATAGGAAGCACTCTAAAAGGGATAATACAAAGTTACTGCAGATTGGGCCTTGCGCAGGTGATTCCGTTGATCAAGCTAATAACTACTTTAGTTGTGTGGGCAAAAACTTGGCCGATGCGATTGTCCGGCCAAACAAGAAACAATTTATGCACAATTTTTGTACAAATACTCAGACATCATCTTTTGTTCTCTACGATACAGATATGGAAGAAGTACACTCTATTCTGATGGCATTAAAATCTACCAGTGCACCAGGCTGGGACAACGTTCCAGCTAGTTTCCTAAAACTTGCAAGAGCAGAAGTCGTGCCGGTTCTTTGTCATTTAGTGAATCTTTGTTTTTGCAAAGGTATATTTCCGTCTTTGCTCAAGGAGTCCCTAGTAACACCTGTGCATAAGAGTGGAGATGAGAAGGATATCAGCAACTACAGACCAAATTCGGTATTGCCTGCAATATCGAAAGTTATAGAAAAACTTATCAACAAGAGGCTCATAAGTTTCCTCAATAAGTTCCACATCTTATCCAGCTCACAATTTGGCTTTCAAGCAGGGAAATCGACTGAAAACGCTGTAGAAGCCCTAACTTCTGTAATTGTTGATAATCTTGATAAAAAGACAAACTGCCTCGCAGTGTTTCTTGATCTTAAAAAGGCATTTGACACCGTGTCTACACCCATTCTGTTGCAAAAGTTAGAAAACTGTGGGATTAGAGGTGTGCCCCTTGACCTGCTTAAAAGTTACATGACTGGGAGGACTCAGAGGTTAAAAATAGGTTCATATATAAGTCAAAAAACTGGTCTTACTTATGGCGTACCGCAAGGAAGCGTCTTAGGGCCCACCCTGTTTCTAATATACGTAAACGAACTCTGCAATATGAAGATCCCTCATGCTAGCATATTCTCATATGCTGACGACACTGCCATTGTGTTTACAGGCGACTCCTTGAACAATTTAAAGATGAATACAGAGTACGGTTTGGCTGTGATTTCGCAATGGCTAAGTCTTAACTTACTAACATTAAATACCATCAAAACAAACTATATTTTGTTTTCCATAAAAAACAGTCTGCCTGACTTTCCCAGTGATATTAGGATTCATTGCTGTCAGCCGCTAGTTAGCACGAATTGCAACTGCCCCACTATAACTAGACTAACTTCTACGAAGTACCTTGGTGTCTTAGTGGACCAGAGACTTTCATGGGTGTCTCATGTCGAATTAGTTTCTAGCAGATTACGTAAATTAATGTGGATTTTTAAAACACTAAGACACGTTGCAAGTAAAAAGTTACTTGATCAGATCTATATTGCGTTGGCACAATCTGTTTTGATTTATTGTATAACGATATGGGGTGGTGCAGTAAAAACTCATTTTATACAATTAGAACGAGCTCAAAGGGGATTATTAAAAATTATGTATTTCAAAACACGTCAGTTTTCAACAAATTCATTGTATTTATATGCAGATTTATTGACAGTTCGTAAACTATACATATTGCACGTAGTTCTGAAAAAACATATGTCCTTTAATGTTGACACCAATATTTTAACTAAAAGAAGAAAAGATAGAGTCGTCACACTAAATTACACCAAGACTAAATTTGCTCGCAATCAGTACAAAAACATCTCGTCTCACTTATATAATCAAATAAATAAAATACTAGATATATATCCTATGACTTATAGAAACTGTAAACTAAAACTCACTGAATGGCTGAAGACATTAGAATTTATTGAAGTTGAAAATTTGTTAAAATTAGAATTTTGATATGAGGTTATTTTTGTGTAAATCACTCACACATTACATACATACACACATCATAACCTCCATGTACTTGTATATGTAACTACCACCTCTGCTCAGTGGTTTAACGCTGATCCCAAGACCTTTTATGTCGTAGGGCTGTGCATAGGGGTAACGTATGTAAACTTTCACACAACACATTACACTCACATACACTACACACATACAACACACACACTACACTTTCACTACATACACACACACTACATATATATTATTTTTACTTTCTTTAATTTGTACAAGCGGTTCTTGCTTTAGTAAATTTTATGATATGGAAGAGGGGCTTACTTCTGATACGGGCGCATTATGCGCTCAATAGAAGAAGTCTACCATGATATATGTATTTGTCAGACCGTGGTTATGAATAAAACTTTTTATTTATTTATTTATTATTATTAAATTAATTACTATTTGAATTTAAATAATGCAGTCAAATTAATGTCTTTTTCAAGGTCATCTAAAATCAATTTTTTCATTTTTTCTACCACTTTTGCCCAATCATCCTTTGTGACATGGGCACATGCGTCAACGAATATAGAAGAAGCAGTCCAAAAACTTAAAGCCGAGCCACAAAATAAGAAGATAAACACAAAATCACAAAATTACACACAGTAAGCTCCCGAAATGGCATGAGATTGAAATTACGTAGTGGTTTTTTTGCCTACACAAATTACATGAATCATGAAAAAAAAATAAACTTGTTTTGTTCATGATTCATGTAATTTAAGAAATTTTAAAAATAAAAATTTTATTAAATAAATAATACATTAAAAATTTAATGATTCGATTATTTGAATATTTTTGTCGATTATTCGCGTAACAATGAATTTTAATCATACAATCACTAACGGTAAGGTATATAGCGACATATCATTGAAACGACGTTAAGTAAAAAAAGTTGATACTAGTTATTTTTTAATAGTTTGCTTTGTTTGAGAGATTCGAATTTAAATTAGTGATAAAAAACTATACATATTGTAGAGAAATATAGATAACTTCATAATTCTTCTGATTTACGTAAAAGGTTAATTTAAATCATGTGAGTATGTTTGTGTAAAGTTATTACGAAATGATCAATGTGAAACGTCAAAAGGTGTTTCTTAGATTTGGTTGACTATAATAATTTTATACTGATTATAATTTTATATTAATTATATTTTATTACCTATTTTATATTGTTTGATTTATTAGTACAATAAAAATAATTATAAAAATATGTTTTATTTCATCATTATGCTTACTTCTATTCATAAGCTTTGTATCCTTTTTTTCTAAAGGGACGCAATAAAGATTTAAGAAAAAACATATATACCTTTATAAAGTAAAAACGATTAACTGCAGCTTTAAAAATAAAATCATTTTCATTGCGTATTTTGGGTAAAAATTCATATTGTAAGCCACACCAACCCGCCATTGCATGTTTGTGTGTCTATCTTTATCTAATCTTAGCGACGGTAATGTTTTCGCAACTTGTGTAAGAGAGACAGATATATGTTTATTTAAAATATTTAGTAATTTCAAAGCTACGTCGTCGCGGTTGGATAGTGGTTACACTTTTTTCGACGCGCGGTAATGTAGTTTGATCCTCTAGTTTTGTATTGTAACTCAATGTATGTCACACTTTTTACTTAAATATTTCTATCAACATCTTTCATTCATAATTACGTATACGTTACGTAACTTAGTTCTAAACTTTATTCACATGTTTTACAAATTTCATATACTCTCATAAAATATTTAGGTACGAGTACATCATTTTCAGTCATAGAATAAGGCTCACAATGATCGCACCAAGATTTTAATTAATTAATTGTATACTCGGCTGCACTAAAAGTATCGGGAATGGAATATTTCCACTGTTCCTGTCATATTAAAATCTTTTTAATTGAAAACTCCTTGGTTTTAAAAATCGAATACCATTTATTTATTTAATCGAATACCATTTATTAAAAAAAGATTCTCGGTCTTGTCACAAGGTTTTGTCAAACTTGTTTAGTCTTTGAGAAAATGGAATTGACTCGAGAAAATTCAAGAGCGATGATTTATTATGACTTTCGAAGTGGTTTAACACAAAAACAGTGTGTTGACCGGATGATTTCTGCATTTGGTGATGAAGCCCCATCCAAAACCACAATTTATCGATGGTTTGCTGAATTTCAACGTGGACGTGTCAAGCTCAGCGATGATCCCCGTCAAGGTCGTCCAAAAACTGCAGTCACCCAAGAAAACGTTGATGCTGTGCGTAAGCTGATTGAGGAAGATCGACATGTGACATACCGCGAAATTCAGGCAACTTTAGACATTGGCATGAGTCAAACACAAATAATCTTGCATGAACAATTAGGTGTAAAAAAGTTGTTTTCCCGATGGATACCGTATTCGCTCTGTGAAGAGCAAAAAAGCGGCTCGCGTTACTTGGTGCGTCAGAACTCTCGAAAGATTCCACGCAGGATCCTCAAGTACTGTATACAACATCGTATCGGGTGACTAATCCTGGATATACGCGTACGAACCCGAAACAAAAAACCAGTCACGAGTTTGGGTGTTCGAAAATGAGTTAAAGCCAACAAAAATTGTTCGTTCACGGAGTGTTGCAAAAAAATGGTGGCCACGTTTGTCTCCAAAACCGGCCATGTTACGACTATTCCTCTTGAGGGACAAAGAACGGTTAATGCAGAATGGTATGCTAGCATTTCTTTGCCACAGGTCGTTTCTGAACTCCGTAAAGAGAACTACAACCGCCGCATCATCCTCCATCACGACAATGCGAGTTCTCACACCGCACACAGAACAAAAGAGTTTTTAGAGCAAGAAAACATAGAATTATTAGACCATCCGCCGTACAGCCCCTACCTAAGGCCTAATGATTTCTATACTTTCCCTAAAATAAAGAATAAATTGCGTGGACAGAGATTTTCATCGCCTGAAGAAGCTGTGGACGCCTACAAAACGGCCATTTTGGAGACCCCAACTTCCGAATGGAATGGTTGCTTCAATGATTGGTTCCATCGTATGGAAAAATGTGTCAAATTTCGCGGAGAATACTTCGAAAATCAAATATACATTTTTAAATAGTAATGTTGTGTCACTTCCTTGATTCCCGAAATTTTAAGTGCCGCCCTCGTATAGGAGTTTTAAAATCGTAAATATTTTCATATTTCACACAAGTACCTATCTTTATATTTCCGAGAAAATAATAAATTACTTATAATACTTAAAAGCCTATAATTTAAATTAAATTTAAATTACTACATTGCATATTAAAATTAACAGAATAAAGAAATAATAACGAGAACATAAGTTGTCATCAACAACAGAGAGATCAAAATACAAATTGTAATTCTAGCAGTGCTAGCGATTTGAGATATAAATCTTTGTATGAAGTCAAGTAAAATGTCCCTTAAAAAGGATGGTCTTAAACATTTCTTTAATTTACACAGAAGTTAAGAAAAAGTTACGTTGTTAAAAGTTATATTCAAAGATTTAAATAGTTAAATTTTTGGTTATGTTACTTTTACGTAGATCGAAAAAAATTGCTGGAAGTATGATATTTATTGTATCGTGTATACAAAATAATTGAAAAGCACTTTAACAGTTATCAACTTTACATAGTTGTAAATGCCATGTAAAATTCATGTATATATTTTAAAGAACTTTACATGTATTTAACGGTGTATTTTACGCATCTTTCATTTGTTTATAATTACGTTACGTTTTCATAGTCTTCCATACTTACGCGTACGATATATTATGTGACACATCTCTAAATTACGTCTCCCGCGCCGTCCGTACACCTTTCCTTCTTCTAACCTTGGCAGACTAATTTAATTAGAGAATCGTAATGGTTTCACGTCTCGTAGGCTGGGTGGTCTATGGCTTAAAATATAACTTAATTTTGATATTGTACGGGTAACTCAGCTAACTTTTTAAATTTAGATCGTTAATAAATTCGCGGACAGCGGGGCTACCGGAGGTGAGGTACAGCATTCGAAAGCTACCGGTCTGGAAATTTTTAGTCGAAATGACGCCATGTCGTGGTCGGGAGCGCAATGAGCGTATGCAGTGGAGGCTTATTTTAGCAATGGACATTCGTACACACGAGCACGACTTATATTTTGTAGTCATTTCAAAATTCGGTATTTGCATGATGCAACAAGTGTCCAATTAATAAAACACGGGTACAAAGATTTCGACTAACGAGTTACATATGATATGAAGATCGCTGACTACTGCACCTAGAACAGTTGCTATGTAAACCGACAGGAATGCAGGCGCAGCAATTCAAGCCACGTGCCGGATGTATAAAATATCACGTACTCACTTACACGAGGCTCATTCTGTTAGATTAATTAGCTATAGTAATTTTGTAACAAATTTATTCAGTGTAATGAAATTTCCAATTAAATATAATTCTTACGTTATAGTAATGCATGTACTTAAAGTTATTAAATTGATTTTGAGTGTAAATGAAATTTTCAAATGGAATGTAAGTCTAATATTTATAATAATGCATGCACTTAAAGCTATTAAAAATGAATTTCTAACGAATTTACTAAGTGTAAAAAATTGAGGAATAAAAAGGCTATTTTATTTATTTTATTATTAACATAATTTGTAATTTTATTTTAAATATATTTTATAAGTAAATTTGGTTTTTTTTTCGAACCTCCGATCGCAGCTAACGTAATTGGCGCAGTCGGTAGGATACTCAGGGGTAGTTTTGCGATAGTTAGGGAATATCTTTTCATAACGGTGAAGCACCCCGGCGGCTATCAAGTCCCTTCGAAGAGTATCCGAATCTACGGAGCAGCTGCAGACCAGGAGGAGAATCCAGCCTTCGATTCGTCGAGAGAAACCAGATGAAACCCACGTGAGTACACTTGAATTGATCTCGTGTTGCTCTCCCTTATCCCTAAGTTTGAAATCTTTCCCTTCAAGATTTATCATCCTAGAGTAACTCGTTCTCGGGAGCCTGAATCTCGACAGGCTCGCCGTCATATATTAGATAATAATAGGCAAACCGATTTAGATTTAGAATTAAATAATACTTATTTAACAGAGAAGGCCCATGGCCCGGACACAATTTTTAAGGCTTTACGCCTCGTCCCGGAGTTTGATGGGAACCCTAACGTTTTAACTAGATTTATAAAAATATGTGACAGACTAGCCTCGCAGTACCTAAGCAATGCGCCCGATAGTGAATTTTCTAATTTATGTCTTTTGAACGGTATTCTTAACAAAATAACAGGAACCGCTGCCTGCACTATAAACTCTAATGGCATTCCTGAAAATTGGTTAGGTATTAGGACAGCACTAATAAATAATTTTTCCGACCAGCGGGACGAAACGGCTTTATATAATGACCTCTCCTTAGCTTCGCAAGGCAATAGAACTCCACAGGAATTTTACGACCATTGCCAAACTTTGTTTAGCACGATAATGACTTTGTGTCTTTACATGAGACCATACCGACCACCATCAATGCCAAACGGGACCTTTATAGGAAAGTCGCAATGCAAGCATATGTCCGTGGCTTAAAGGAACCTTTAGGATCTCGTATACGTTGCATGCGACCGTCGACAATAGAGAAAGCATTAGAATATGTACAGGAGGAATTAAACATTATGTATCTCCAACAGCGCAACGACTCCATAAAAAGTCAACATTCCCCCAAGTTCATTCCACCATCCACACCACCTTCCATTCCACAACATCAACCTTTCCAAACTCCAGTACCTAATTGCCCAGCTCCTGTTGGGCAAAGACCTTATAGACCCCCACCTCAGCTGTTCAAATTTCCTCAACCCGTACCACACCAACAGCGCATGCCAACTAATACCCAGCGCATGTTCGGTGCACCCCCTCCTAACGTGTTCCGATTACCACCCCGAAATAACCCTCAACAACCTCAGCCCATGAGTGGAGTCCAGCGTTTTATTCCCAAGGCTTTACCACACACAAAAATGTTGACAGGACATGACTGGAATAAATTTGGCAATCCGCCACCAACAAATTATTTTAAATCCCGCGAAATGAATACAAACGAATGCACTGCTTATAACGATTCATATTACGAGTATAACCCTGTATACGAGTACTATACACCGACTATACCGACGTTAACAATGCTTATGCCCCGGATTTCGCTTCTGATTTTTCCTATTATGACCAGACTGACGAAAACCAAGATAATAATTATTATATTCAAAATCAATCACAATCTAAGCACTCCGATCAGAATTTTCAGGACGATTCGACTATAAAAAAACCAAAATAGAATTAAATCTTCAGACTCAAAGACAGTTACCATATATACAGATAGCAAACCCCCCAATAAAATTTTTAACAGATAGAGACAGGGCTGATTAGCCCTGAAGCTGTAGGAAAATTTTTCAGCGATTTCCCACTTAATTTTGACTCGTTCGAAGTACAACACACATACACGCGACAAGTCGTAATAATTATTCTATAACGTTACCTTGTTTTTCTGAATTTAATGATTCCGATAAAGTGAAATTCTTTGTATATCGCTTTCATAACTATTTTGACGGCCTACGGATAGGATTGGACTTATTAAGTAAATGGGAGGCCCGTATAGATTTAAAAGAGGGACAATTAATAACGCATTCAGCATGTAATCCCATAAAATTATATAACTCGCGTAATTTTAATTTATACGAAGATATAATACCTGCCAGCTCTTCGAAAATTATTAGAGTTCCATTGGATACAAGGGATGGCGAAGCCTATATTACGGAACAGGTTCTATGTAATTGTACTATTCACGAATGTGTTACCACTGTCGTCAGTAATCGTTTGGTTATATTGAGGTAGAGAACCCAACGCCAAACGATATAATATTTTCACTCGACCGACCAGCCCATGCCGAATTATTTAATATTGAGTGCACGCGTACCGAACAATTATCAGCACGCGCAAAAGACGTAGTTTCGCGATTACGTACAGACCACCTAAACGAGGAGGAAAAGGCTAATTTAGTAGCACTTTGCTCTTGTTACTCGGACGTTTTTTATATAGAAGGTGAAAGTCTCACTCTCACAAATAGAATAAAACATCGGATTCGAACCACGGACGAAGTACCAATACACACTAAAAGCTATCGTTATCCATTCATACATAGACAAGAAGTTAAGGACCAAATAAGCAAAATGTTAGATCAGGGTATTATAAGACCTTCCGAATCGGTATGGAGCTCACCCATCTGGGTTGTGCCAAAGAAAGCAGATGCTTCTGGCAAACAGAAGTGGCGTCTTGTAGTTGACTTTCGCAAATTAAACGAAAAGACACTTGACGATAAATACCCTATCCCGAACATTAGTGATGTTCTTGACAAATTAGGGAAGTGTCAATATTTTACCACCTTAGACTTAGCAAGCGGATTTTATCAGGTCGAAATGGACCCTCAGGACATAGCGAAAACCGCTTTTAATGTAGAGCATGGCCATTTCGAATTCCTTCGCATGCCAATGGGCCTGAAGAACAGTCCATCTACGTTCCAGAGAGTTATGGACAACGTCTTAAGGGGGCTACAAAATCATATATACCTTGTATACCTAGATGACATAATTGTGTTCAGTACTTCACTCCAAGAACATATAGTTAACCTAGACAAAGTATTTAGTAGACTTCGTGAGTCCAACTTTAAAATCCAAATGGACAAATCGGAGTTTCTCAAACATGAAACGGCTTATCTCGGTCATATTATCACCAGGGACGGTATTAAACCAAACCCCGATAAAATTTCGGCTGTACAAAAATACCCTATTCCAAAGAATCCAAAAGAAATTAAACAATTTTTAGGCCTTCTCGGTTATTACAGAAAGTTCATTCCGGATTTCGCCCGTATTACTAAACATTAACTCAGTGTCTTAAGAAAGGCAAAAAAGGTAACAATAGACAGTAATTACATTAACGCTTTCGAAAAATGTAAGTCTCTTTTAACGAACGATCCCATCTTGCAATACCCAGACTTTACTAAAGAGTTTAACCTAACGACAGATGCTTCTAACTTTGCCATTGGTGCCGTACTGTCACAAGGTCCAATAGGATCCGATAAACCAGCCTGCTACGCTTCTCGTACGTTAAACGAAAGCGAAGTTAATTACAGTACAATCGAAAAAGAACTTCTCGCCATAGTCTGGGCTACGAAATACTTTAGACCATATTTGTTTGGACGTAAATTTAAAATTTTGACAGACCACAAACCATTGCAGTGGATGATGAATTTGAAAGAACCAAATTCTCGTCTCACAAGATGGCGACTTAAACTTAGCGAGTATGACTTTACAGTAATTTATAAGAAAGGCAAAATTAACACCAATGCCGATGCTCTCTCACGTATAGAGATTCACAATGAAGACATAAGGGATGTTAATGAACAAAATTGACGAACTAAACTCGTTAATAGGCAACCCAAGCGAAGGTATTGTGAACTCTTCGACCGTACACACCAGTAACGAACACCCTATACTTGAAATTCTTATAACTGACGAACCACTCAATAAGTTTAATAGACAGATTCACTTGACTGTTGTTAGCGACGTTAAACGAAAAACCATTGTGACTAAACCCTTCGATACCCATACACGTGTTAGCATTCAACTATCGGAAAATAGTCTCGAAGAAGACGTCATAAACGCTGTAAAAGAGTATGTCAATCCGAAAATCAAAACAGCTCTCTTAATAAACCCACCTTTAGCATTATATAAAGTAATACCAATCTTACAGAATAAATTTAAAAGCTCTTCACTTAACCTTGTTTTAACTAAAATCGAGTTAGAGAATGTTAAGGAATATTTGCGACAAGAAATTATTCGTCACTATCACGACGGTAAAACCAACCACCGTGGTATTAATAAGTGTTACCTAGCATTATCTCGCAAATACTATTGGCCAAAAATGAAAGACCATATAACAAAATTTATTAACGAGTGTACCATCTGCGGACAGGCCAAATATGATAGAAACCCAGTAAGACCTCAATTTAATGTAGTACCATCTGCAACCAAACCCTTTGAGATAATTCACATGGACCTCTTTACAGTTCAAAGTGAAAAATATGTAACTTTTATAGACGTTTTTACAAAATACGGACAAGCTTACCATTTACGCGACGGAACCGCTATTAGTATATTACAGGCCCTTCTACAATATTGTACCCATCACGGTGTTCCCCTAACAATAATTACTGACAACGGAACAGAGTTCACTAACCAATTATTCTTAGAATTTACTAGACTCCATAAGATAAATCACCATCGTATTTTAGCCCATTCTTCTAACAATAACGGTAATATTGAAAGATTCCATTCGACCCTTTTGGAACATATTAGAATTTTAAAATTACAACATAAGGACGGACCGGTCATCAATCTCATGCCTTACGCAATAATAGCCTACAATAATTCAATACAAGTTTTACTGGATGTCGACCATTTGACTTATTAACGGGACACTTTGACCATAGAGACTGTCTCGACATCGACATGACCCAGAAACTACTACAGCAGTATGTACAGACGCATATGGATCAAATGAAAAAGGTGTACGAAATTATTAATAGCACGTCACTAGCCAATCGCACAGCCATTATAGAGAGTAGGAATAAGGACCGCGAACCGGAAATAGAATACGGAGCAGCAAGTTTTTATTAAATCCTTGCCCCGGCCAGAAAACCGCACCACGTTATACTCAGGACACTGTACTAGCCGATTTACCCATTCATATATATACATCTAAAAAACGTGGTCCAGTAGCAAAATCACGGCTCAAGCGTATTCCTAAAGCAGTTAATTTGTTGCAGGATACTGCTAATAATGCTCCTTCAAAGGACCCAGACGACAGAGATAAAACTTGAAAGTCTATCAGACGGACCAGGACTACTACCGTATAAACTAGGACCCACGAAATTGACTACTCATTACCATACATTTTTACAGTACGTACGACGAATTGAAGGTAATATCCACACCCTACAGAATCAACTACTGACTTTCCAAAACCAACTGACTAACGGTAATTATTTACTATACGAAATCCAAATAGATTATCTGTCTAACAAACTTGGCAAGGTGTTAAGTCATCTCAGAACCCTAGAGCCCAATAGAGCTAAAAGAGGTCTTATAGATAGTCTTGGTTCAATCATAAAAATCATAACTGGTAACTTAGATTATACAGACGCGTTAAGATATAACGAGGCAATTAAAACCCTTAAGGATAATCAACTGAGCGTTGCATCCGAATTCGATCAACATCTCAGCTTAAGTAAAGAATGGATGTCTAAGCATAGTAATGCAATTATTGAGATAGCGGAAAATCAAAGGAAAATTAATGAGACTTTGATACTTATATTAAATAGTAATGCATATAGGCAAACTAGTTTAATTAAATACGCTAAATTCGCGCAATTGTTAGAAATAATTAGTGATAATGTAGAGGACTTAATGCTAGAATTAATTAGAATATAAAACACTTTAGCTTTTATTCGTGCATCTAGCACGCACCATTCTATGATAGATATAGATGTATTAGGTTCCATGTTAAGTAAGCTTAGAAGTATTTACAGCTCAGATCAGATATTAAATTTAGAACTCAGAGACTATTATGACGTAATAAAACCCGGCTCATATTACACGGAGAAAGAAATCGTGTTCATCTTTAAATTTCCTATAACTTCTAGAGATAATTTTGATTTATATAGACTATCCATTGTCCCAAATAAAAATTCACAGGGCCTTATCCCAACCTATCCCTTCATAGCAACTAACGAGTTATCATTCGTGTACATTGAGACAGAATGTCCGAAGTTTAACCACTGGTATCTCTGTGAAGAACGCACTACCTATTAGATACGAACACAACCCGATTGCATCCAAGAGTTGATCACCAAGCAAGTCATACAAGAAGCCTGCAATCTTACTACTATCATACTGTCAAAAGAAGCGATGGAGAAACTAGATGACCAGCATTATATCCTGTCCTTTCCACACTATACCAAGGTACAATTATCTTGCGGAAGAAAAGAATTCACCATGCTACAAGGGAGTTATCTCATTACGACTCCAGTCAGCTGTCTTCTTAAAACTGCCGAGTTCACCATCGTCAACGACAATAATGAGATAAAAGGTCAACCTCTAAAGCTCACTGGACTACCTTTCAGATCTCCGGAACAAGCTACAGCATCTACCCGCATCCACCTAAACTCAATCCATCTCCAAGGATTACACAGCATCCAAGACAAAATTCTAATGCAATCACCAGTACAACTACGTGCCATAAGTGACACATTATATCATACGACAATTCCCTTTTATATCATATTATCGAGTGGAGGTATCCTTATCTTTGTACTGGCCACTCGTCGCTACATATCAAGATGCAGAAAAGAAACGAGCAAAGCAGCACAATCACCAACACCTAATTCAGAAGATCATGGAAACTCCGAAATTCCGGCAACATTTTCCCTGAACATACTCAAATAGTTGCCGTTCTGAGGGTGGAGGAGTTACATATACCTATGATATGAAGATCGCTGACTACTGCACCTAGAACAGTTGCTATGTAAACCGACAGGAATGCAGGCGCAGCAATTCAAGCCACGTGCCGGATGTATAAAATATCACGTACTCACTTACACGAGGCTCATTCTGTTAGATTAATTAGCTATAGTAACATAATTTGTAATTTTATTTTAAATGTATTTTATAAGTAAATTTGTTTTTTTTTTCGAACCTCCGGCCGCAGCTAACGTAATTAACGGGCTCAGTAATAAACAAAACAATTCCCCGCCGAAAAAGACCTGTGCGTCCCGAGGAAAACATTAACCGCGTCGCCGCTGCAGTTGAAGCCCAGCCGAGACGTCGAACGAACGAGTCGTTGAATATTCATCGCTCTAGTCTTCAACGCATATTGACACTAGACCTAAAGCTGAATCCATACAAGACCCAAATAATGCAAAAAATTAAGCCTAAAGATTATTTTAAGCGTAAAACTTATACTGAACGAATCTTAGAAATTTTCCCGGAGCAAAGTGACTTGGAAGACGTTTATTTCAGTGATGAAGCTCATTTCCACCTGGAAGGTTATGTCAACCCAAATCAAAAGCATGAAAAGATGTTACATAGTCCTAAAGTGACTGTATGGTGTGCAACGTCTGCAAAAGAAATTATCGACCCATACTTCTTTGAAGACCATCGTGGCACTACTGTTACAGTGACGAGTGAGCGCTATACAGCTATGATAAACCCCTTTTTCAAGCCAGAACTAAGACGGGGTGTCAGTAATTATCCAGAAGTATGGTTTCAACAAGATGGAGCCACTCCGCACACCGCCAGAGTCTCAATGATTGCAGTCAGGGCACTTTTTCCTGGAAAACTCATCATCCGATTTGGAGACATACCCTGGCCTCCCAGATCGCCCGAACTTACCCCATCTGATTTCTTTTTATGTGGCTTTCTTAATCACAGAGTTTTTACTGGTCCGCTTGCCGATCTCGAAGACTTGAAGGCTAAAATAACTGAAGAGATAAACTCTATCCCCAGCAATGATTTCAAAAAGAAGGATAGGCCCATCTAAATATTTTACTCATAACTTTTTCATACAAGAAAAAGTAGCGCATATGTCATAATATAAACGTCACATCAAAACACGACGTAACCAGGGTCGGATTTCGTAGTATAATTATCCTAGTTGTTCCATTATTTCATAGTTAGTAGTACATGGCACCGTATTAACAATAATACTAAGCGAAAATACCATAGTTTTACCTAAAGGTGCTTTTAGATTTTAATACTAACCCTACGATATCGAGAATTTCTGTATTGTACATGAGTACCGCGTTTTTTTAATAAAATTAGAATTAGCTCCCTTTCTGGTCTATAGATGCTTGATCGATGCATTTATGTTGCATTCTTGATACAACTATAATGAGGGGCTACCACGAAAAAACTCTATGCTCCAGAAGCAAGGTTTGAAAACAGAATTTCAAAATATTTTATGAATCAGATTTTCAGATTCAATTAAGCTTTCGTTTTAGCCTTATTGTATATAAAATATATTAGATACCAAATACCAATATTCAAAATTTAACTTACACTAAGTTCTTTAGACAAAAAATAAAGTGGAATAAAAAGAAAACCCTCCGAAACGTATAGATAAACTAGACACGTGACGCCAAAATCCCGTCACATGGGAAAAAAGAAATATGAAACGTCAAACGTGATATAATTTCTTTAAAATAGTATTATTTTATTTTTCATATACAATATTTTTGAGGGTCTGAATCCTACCCTGGCCTCATCTTGGTAACGTAACTAAACTAACTGTAAAATAAAACTTTAAAAATGCGTTTACATAATAATTTAATTGTAACAATATTAATATAAGGTTATTTACCGATGATACGATATCCAATGTTTTCTAAAATCTTTGTATCGTAATTTTTGCATTCTTTTACCACGCAACTAGACATATTTATGACAGGCAAATCTGTCCTGCGCGCGCACCACTGTCGAGCGATTCGCGTTGGCCCTAAACTGTAATTTTAGGGCCAACGCACTGGTCCGTTTTAGTTGTTCGGTCTGCCCTGTCCTTACGCTAGTAATATATAAGTCAATGATCCCCAGCAATTTATTGAAGCGTGTGATAGGGAATACACGCGTCCGCCTTGAAGAGTGTGTACGGCGAGAAGAAAAATATCTTGATGATGTAATATTTCATAAATAAATTTCCAATTTGTAAGCTTTCTTTTAATATGTTTAAAATTACTACAATAACATCTGTTATTTTTTGAAGTTTAAAATCTGGAATGAGTCAGCCTGTATTGCATTTTTTTGTAGTAATAAAAATATTGAATAATCAATTTTACCGTGATTTATCTGATAAATAATTTCAACGTTAAATACAGAATATTTAATATTTAACTTTAAAAACCTAATAGCAAAAAGAATATCTATAAAACAATCTCAAATTGACAAAGTTCTAAACAGAATAATAATCACATAGGTGTAAAGTTACCTCATAATTTGTTCTTTTCGGCTCAATATTTTCTATCTACTTATCGGCTAATGCTTACAAGACTTAAGTTTCTTCTATTTTACTTAAATTATTGGTCTAATTTTTTTTAATTCGTTTAAACTTCATGTTACACTTGAAGCTGTCATAATATTTGTTTCTAAAGTTGATCTTTGCTTTTTATAACACTCTTCTTCTCTTTCTAATAGGATTTATTAGTGTATCTCCATAAAGAAATAATAACCTTGTGGCCTCTTCTCATATCTCAGTTTTTGTTTTTCTTGTCACATCCGGTAGTGTAAATTCAATAATTGAATTTTTTTCCTTTAGTTTTATTTCTCCATTAATAATTTTTTATTTAAATTATTTTTCCATTTTTTTAACAATTTACGCAGACCGCGGCGGTGCGCGTGTATTGTCGCAGCGCACCGCCTGGCAGGGTCACAATGCAATGTAGGAAAGGTGCCAATGAATAGGAGACGTATTACTTAATCTTTAAGTATACTGTTTTTTATTACAACCTTATGGCTTAACACGCACTGCGATTAAACGCGAGCGGTTTAGGAATAGCTGAAAACGCAACACCGCATACCATCACGCACTGCGGCTAGTTTTGCTTAATTTTATTTCAGTACCACCACCATGGATTTCGAGCAAGTAGGGTGTGTTGTAGTTTTGGCTTTTCAATTAGAAAATAGAATACGTAAACATCGGCGCTGCCATAAGTACTGGGTACATCCACTAACAGATAAAACACATCTGAAAAGATACTTTTGCTACTAATTAGTACCGCAAAAAACAACTGTCCTCTGAGCTAGTCTAGTCGAAACCGAATGCGGTTAACCGCAGTGCGTGCGCCACCATACTGTTACTATGGGACACATAAAAATCGCACGTTTACAAACCGCGATCAAAATGTAGCAAGTAACGTTTTTAAAATCAGTCACTGAAAAAAGTCGCTAATGCGTGCACTTGTATAGGTTACATTTTTTGCGGTTTCAGTGCTGTTAAACGCGTGCGTGCCTTACTCTAATATTATGTAACTATGTCGTGTGGGCTACACATTGAAGTAATATGTACTTACGTACTAGAACAGCTATCTCAAACAAAAAATGTGCGCTCCTTTGTGTTCGCGCGGTTGTTTTTTTATCATAGAATAAACATAGGTGTTAAATAGGTAAATTATATCGAGAACAATATTTAAATTTTGTCATTTATTTTTTATATTATATTTGCTTATTTAATATAATATTACATGACATTATATCACATTTACATTTTAATGATATTTTTATCCGAATATTTTAAAAGTTCAAATATAAAAAAACATACTAAATTTATGTTTAACAAAACTTATTAACATAACATTTAAATTACTAATATATTTATTAAATTAGAATAAAAAAGTCGTTCATAAATGCTGGGCACGCGAGAGTTAAAAATGGACGAATTTATATCACTTTGACTTTGATGTGGAAACCTAAAAATAAAATAAAAGAATAATAACCAGATTTAAACATGAAAAAAATTGCCAAATTATAATAACTTATACATATTTCTACAAAAAAAATGTGTTATACAATATATTCGTCCTATACTTAAGTACCCACAAAAATGTCGCATCTGAACTTATAAATTTCATAGTCTATATTCCCTGACATGAGATGTCGTCTTAGGAATAATTTGTTTTATTATTAATACATAATACTTTTTTATTAATTAAGTATCTTATTAACCGATGAAAAGTAATTCCCTGGTTTTTACTGACATTTCTTGAATTATTTGTGCAATATCTAAGTACACACAACGGCATATTTTTATCAAGAGATTTTTTTCAAATCAACACAACACGTGACAACTCTATAAGCGCCTAGCGAGTGATTGATTAAAGTGCGGTGTATGCACCGCAGTTGAGTGGAACAGAGTAGCTGAATGCAGTGTCGTCTCTAGTACGTAGTACATAATAGCTCAATGTGGCTACAACACAATTTTTTATACTTTTTCATAGATATTCCAAATAGACCATAAAATACACCAATGTTTTCTGGGACCTGATTGGTTGTAAAAGGAATAAATAAAATACGCTTAATATGTTTCTTCCTGGTAAGTATTCACAGAATGTACATTTTTATTTTTGTGTAATATAACATATACTACACTAAATTTTATAAATGTATTGAAACCAAAGTTAATATATTAATCTCATCTTTTTCTATGACTCACAATGTCAGTCGAATTTCCTAATAACAAGATTCTCTTTCATTCATTCGTTCAATCTTTTATCTATTCCACTGACGATTCTTTGCTAAATATCCGACAGTTACGCCTAGTGCGCCGCAAGGACTGAGTCATACACATAAGATGCAACTGTGACCGCGATTCGCGACTGATAAGTGTTTAAGCTAAGACATGCTTGTGCTTGGAGCAGTGCAAGAATTTATAAAGTAAAGTTACAGCCTATATACGTCTCACTGCTGGGCACAGGCCTCCACTCATTTCTGAGAGGATTTTAGGGCGAGGAATTGTCCGCCGCGCTGCCCTAACGAACTTCACATGTCTTCGAAATATTTTTTTTTCTTATTTTTCTGACATGCAGGTTTCCTCACGATGTTTTCCTTCACCGCCGAGCACGTGGTAAATCAGCACTTAATATTGCAATTAACAATTTCATTGGTGCCGGCGGGGATCGAATCCGGTTTGCTCGCATACTGTGAAATTTACAGCGAGCGCTAAACATCTGAGCTACCACGGCTCTCTAAAACCACGGCTCATTTAAAAAGCTAAATTGTACTATTGTTAAAGATATAAAGTCGGTGAAAATCAAAATACAAATTTGTGTCAAATTTTTATTTTATACATTATGTAACATTTTTCTATAGTACAAATATCACCTATATTTCTGCTAGTATTCATTATTTAGTTTGACAAGGGATTGATTTTTAAAATAGTATGTTAAATTTCTAACCATCATTAATATTAAAAAAAGGACAATATAAAGGAGAAATTCAAAACATGACAAAATAACCGCAAGCGGAGGGACATCTGCATATTTTCAGTTTCGGAAAAAAGTTATTAGTCCAGCATCCGCGTATATTTTTGAATAAATTTAGACATTTGTTTTACTTTAAATCCCAATATTGCTTTGAATATTTAATAATAATAATATTTTTATAGGATTACAGGAAACAATTGCTAATGCAATTTTCTTTCTTAGTGGTTAAGCATTCTCAAAGTGCCAAATTCACTTACATATAGGGGTTCCTGCTAACTGACAAACGAGGCTCTGAAAAATCGACCGAAAAGGCGGAAAATCCACCCAAATCCAATTTGATCTTTGTTTGTTGCCAAAAGTACATAAGTATTATTGTATAATTAGTACAGCTTGACCACAAGAGTTGTGCCATGCCATGGGTACGGCAGGCGTAGTAACAGAGCTGACAGATTTATTGACAATGGCAAAGCAGACTAATATGGGAGTAATATATGTTCGAATTGCTAATTCTGTCGTAACAATTCAATCATATTTTAACGTAATTTATTAAATTAGATCGAAATTTAAAACCCATATTTTCAGAAGAATACCATCCTCTGCAAATGCCATAACAATTACTAAGGTTTAGGTATATAGTTTACTAGACATACTGATGTTCTGACCCAAGGTGGGATTATTAAACATAAAATACCTTCCTATGATGCAACCTATGGGGGAGCCCTATCTTCCGCAATAGAGGTTATTGGGCTGTAACAGAAGAATCAGGCGTTACTTTGGAGAAATCCATTATATTGAAGTTGTTAGAACTTAGATTCTATGTCCTATGGACGTCCTGATGTTTACGACAGAAATGTGCAAGACAATCAAAACTCGCCGTGTAAGTGGCATCTTTGGTAAATCCACTCTCCCATATGATCCCGTAATTTCAATATTGCCGCATCAGTTAAATACAATGATGTGTCCTGCCTAAAACTTCGTTCATTTACTCGTATTTTGTAACTTTTCTTAATGATAGGCTACTAAGAAAAAGTCGTTCTCACCAGTAACCCAAAGCTGCTTCTCACTTTGCTCGTCGTCGCACCTACATTGCTTGGCTTGTATTTACTCGTGTTTATTTTATCTCAATACCTAAATGTTTTCTATCTATTTATATTAAATAAGATCACATAACATAATGAATCAGTAAAGAAACATATTTCAGTTGATTTATACATAAAATGTTGGCATCGTTTCTAAATTTAAGATAAAATAAATAGTATTATTAAATAAGTTTATACAAACAGATTGTTATTTCTAATTTTGCTTATACGCAATGAGCGTTACTAAACGAAATGAAAGTATTCAAAAAGTATTTCGAAAGCATGAGATACTATGGAGTATGGACCCACGACCACGTCACTTAGAGGCACTTCCTTGCAATCAAGCTGTACCACAAGCATGTTATTTAGACTTCTAAGAATATTTTCTGTCTATATGCCTAATTATTATAAATTAACAAGTTTCCACCATGATCGTATTTATTAAGATACTATAAACAGTTACCAAAATCGTCGCGCAAGTTATATACACATAATAAGTCATTTAGATGGTAGATTTGACATTATTTTTTTAGGGACACCAGTTAGTTTTGTTATGTATCTTTCAAACAGGTAAAAAAAATAATTACGAAAATTCAGGAAATATATTACATATATAAAGTAATACGCATAAATACATTCCATTTATTTTACATGTGAAGTTTTATTTACAAGACTATAGTAATGTTAGTTATATTATGACGAATAAATGAATTAATTGTTCAACAAAGACACTAGTCTAGTATAACACTAAAAAGTAACGGAATAAAAAAACATAATACTATGGAGTATGGACACACTTATTTACTGTAAGAACTAACATAGTATTACTTTTTGTATATATGTAATATAAACATTGTGCTTTCTTTATTTTTAATAAGTTAATATAAATAAACAGAATCATATAAAAACAATGTTCAATATTATAAAAAATGTTATCACAAACAACTACCCCTAAAATATAAAATAGTTAATCTATGTACTTGTATATGTGTAACTATACAAATTACTAAAAATATAACATGATACAAGGGCGCGCTCACGTCAAAATGTTATTCGATAATTTTTACTCTCCTGTCAGACAAGGATCTCTAGTTGTGATTGTTCTAGTTTTTGACCAAATCATTTAACAAACTAAGGGTACTTACTTTTTATTAATACAGGCTCAATTTTAAAATAAAAAAAAATCATCATAACACATATTTTTTTATGCACTATCCCTCGAAACGAGTCTGTTATTTCCTATTGTTTGTTTTTAAGCCCCGGTGCAAAAAGAGGGTTGTTGTGAGATTGACCGATATCTATGTGTAGTTCAGTGTCTATATGTGGCTCAGTTGTTCTAAAACAGGTGAACTGATTTGGGTGCAGTTTCTTTATTTAAAAGCAGGTTTTCTAGCGGTGGTTCTTAGACATCTTTTATCAAAATTGGTTCAGCCGTTTGAAGATTATTAGCTCTTTTTGTTTCGGGGTTTTTTAAATGTTCAATTTAAGTTATGTAATTAAAAATACTCTTTCGCCAAGTCCTATTGGACAATTTTGGGCAATTGTACTCTTTATATATTATCTAAACTTTTCTAACGCCTTAACACAAATGCAAATTATTATTAAAGTTCAAAATGATGCGAAATTTCTTTAATTAAAAGAAAATGTGTTTTTATAAAAAATACATCATGATTGTGCAACATATTATTATTATCATACGCCAAAAGTTGGTTTTTACATTTGAAAATTGTATGTAAAGTTATGTATATTATGTTATACAATAATAAATATTTTAGAAAAATATAACAGAATAATGTAGTGGCTAAGTCAAATTGCTTTCTGTTTATTTTACAATATTAATATCTTTGAAATGATTTTCAAAAATTAGTCAAGTATAGGATTTATCAAAACATCGATCAATAATAAAAATGCAACATTTTGATATACGTGTATAGTAATAAAAATATCACACACCTTAGTGACATTTTCAATTATTTGTTTATTTAAAAATAACATAATATAAAACCAAATACAAACTGTTAAAACAAAGACAAAAGTTATACTTTTATTAATAATACCAATATACACCACAAAACGTTACCAGAAAAAATAAAGGTATATACAGTACCGTTTACTTATATATGGGAAAACCTATAAGTGGAAGCAGAAATTTAATTTGAAGAAGTTATTACATTCTGTCCTTTAAAATATTCGATTAAAATATACAAAAAACAAAAATACTATAAATATTTACTAGAACACCATTGTACTTGGGCTCTACAACCATTCCACGTATTGTCAGTGAAATTTGGTTGCCTGTGCTTGATAAAACCCAATTTAAAATATTAATAAAAAAAATATTTGGAGTTTTGAAATTTATCTTATATCCTTTAAGTTTTTCTGGTAATAAAAATAGTATTGTATATAGTAAACTATAATTCTTAGATACTCACATCATATGATTTTAAGATTTATAAAACAAAAAGATATTAGATATAGATGTTATCAGAAAATCATCAATTAAGTTATTTCTTCTCAGTCCCATATGAAGAGCCTTGGCTGATTTGCGTGATTCCAATTGATTTCTGAAGCAGTATATAAACTGAAAATAAAATTAGGGACTTAGTTTCATACAACTAGTAATGAGTCGCGCTAGCTTAGAAGGCTCGATACTTGCTTTAAATTTTACTGTCGACACAACAGAAATGATAGTTAAGCGTAAAATTATGTTTAGCGGTTAAGGAAAATATCACGAGTAATTTTACACGTCTCAGTAGCTAGTGTAGTGCTGAGTAGCGATAATTTACGAAACTGAAACGCGGTCTTTCTCTGCTGATCGTACTAGGGAGTCCAAACTTACTCGTCGTTTGACAGAAATGGCTGGGATCGGAATTTTCGGAATTAGCCAAAATAAATTTCTACGATCGTTAACGCCGAGTGGAAGTGACATATTATCTATACGTCATGTCACGTGACTTAGCGTTTATTTTTATAGTTTTGTATAGCGTTAATGACCGTAGAATGTCTCTTGGTTAACTCCACCGAAGTGGCAGTGACAGATCATATGGATTGAAGAACCGATAACCAACGGGGAAATAACGGTCTCTAGTATCAGCCTCGATTGGTAAGCGCAAAGTTAGACGATGAGATCAGATGGTGTGCCGGTCTCATCGTCTAACTGAGTCATCACGTGTCTACCCACCATATATAACACACTGACAACCATTTTGAGCGCGAGAATCACTCGTTACCTGGAGCTAAATCAGACGATGTCACGCCCTCAAAATGGATGTCGGGGCGGTGGTCGTGGAACCAAGGAACCACTCCTCATTGACGCGGTCATTGGCAAAGTGGTGAGACGCAACCGTCGGAACTTCTCCGCCGCCTGGATTGACTACAGAAAGGCATCCGACTCGGTGCCACATACATGGCTAAAGAGTCCTACTGAAGGGCTCCGGGAGGGGATTTCAGCTACGGAAAGGAGGGACAAAAGTTACCCACCTTTTCTATATGAATGACCTCAAGTTATTCGCCTCCAGTTGCTCCCATCTTATGGAATTGCTAAACATCACTTTTTGAATTTAGCAATTCTATTGGAATGGAGCTGGGGACGGATAAGTGTGCGGTCCTCCATGTTGAAAGGGGAAGGGTTGCTAACTCTGAGGGCATAGACTTATCTATGCCCGTCAACTTAAGGACCCGAGGCTGAAACATACCGATACGTGGATATGTCACAGAACATCGGTATCGATGAGGCTGGTATGAAATGTCAGTTTGCGACATGTTTTATGCACGCTTAACCAAAGTGCAGTCTTTTGTCCGGTGTGAATAAGACACATGCATATAACGGTTGGGTCATGCCTGTCCTCATATATTATACCTTTGGCATACTCAGGTGGACTCAGGTGGACTCAGACTGAACTTAACGCCCTGGATAGAAAAGTCCTCACTACCATGACATCCCATAGGATGCATCATCCGAGATCGTCGGTAATGAGGCAGTACTTGCCGCGAAAGCATGGTGGGCGTGGCTTTCTGAGCGCGCTCACCATGCATAATCGCGAAGTGTGCAGCCTCCGTCATTACTTCCTGGCAAGATCGGATGATCCATTCTATAATGACGTCATTTCTAGTGATAAAGGGTTTACCCCTCTACCCTTAGCCAACGAGCAATGGCAGGACCTAGCAGTGCTTAGCATTTAAGACCGGGAGACCGTATGGAAGGAGAAGGAGCTCCACGGGAGGTACTACAGGGCTCTACATGAGCCCTTCGTAGATACAGTCGCCTCCCTCAACTGGCTACGTTTTCGGTGACCTCTTCGGGGAAACCGAGGGTTTTGTCTGTGCGATACAGGATCAGGTTATTAAGACCAACAACTATCGGAGATACATCCTAAAGAATGGCATCGTCGACGTCTGTCGAGCTTGTCGCCATTCCGGTGAGTCACTTAGGCATATCGTCTCCGGTTGTTCGGTGCTTTCTAACTCGCACAGGCACAACCTAGTAGCCAGAATTCTACACCAGGAGCTCGCTCTGAAATGCGGTGTCGGGGGCCGGAAACTGCCGTATTACAAGTACTTGCCGAAAGCCGTGCTCGAAAATGACCGCGCCAGGCTCTACTGGGACCCACACACCCCAACGCCATCATCACAGACAGGACTATTCTTGCGAATAAGCCTGATATTGTACTGATTGACCGGGCACAGTCAAGGATATTTTTGGTCGACATTACCATTCCGTATGACGAGAACCTCGTGAAAGCCGAAACAGATAAGCGAACAAAATATCTGGACCTGGCTCACGAGGTGACCGACATGTGGGGTGGGCTGTCGACCGAAATTATACCTGTAGTTGTTTCTGCAAACGGGCTAATCATGCAGTTCCTAAGCATGCAGAAGGCGGTGCTCCTCGATACCGCCCGCATTGTCCGCCGGTTTCTTTCCCTTTCCCCCTACCGGTTACCCTCGGCCGTTTGGTCTCCCCTGCCGAGGGCTTCCATCTGGTTGGGCTTTTATTTATTTATGTTTTTTATGTATTTATTTTATTTATTATTATTTATGTATATTTATCATTTTCATTCGCAATTATAAATTTTTGGAACCCAACCAGATGAGAAAATTATATAGACACCCCAAAATAATAATAATAATAACATTACGAAGTATTAATGGTCGGACAAGAAGAGAGATCTCATGACTCAACAGATGGCGGTAATTGGTAATAAACAAACAATACGCCAAGATGAAATATAAATTACAACAACAGTCAGTCTTATGGCTAGTAAATGGTACGATTCGCTTGTATCTTACCACAAATATCCATTAATGCGAAAATTACATCACATTTGTTAATTAAATTGCACGCAATTTGCTTCGTGCCATGCCTATAATTGCAAGAAATACAGACAATACACAAGCCAGTACCACAGTACACAGTAAGTTTTCACATCGGGTGAATCATGGAATATATTACTTGCAATATAATAGCCAAATTAATAAGCCAAAAAAGGAACCGAAGAAGGTAAATTGGGGTGAATGATTGGATTACTGCTACTGGTGTGCCTGCAGCTGTCGCGTGCAATCACACGTGTTTTCTGGTATACAGTCTGCATCCACAATTTTATTACTCTTTATCTGTACGCTAATCACGAAAAAACAATAAAGAACCACGCAACTCCTTCACAAGTCACCTTATCTAAACCTACGGGTGTTTAAAGAGTCGTATATTAGAATTGTAACGAAAATATAACATACGTATCTGATAGATTTTAGGATAACTTTTAGGGTAATTAAAGGTTTTGGCTAAAAAGGCGATCTCAAATTCTTATATATATATATATATATATATATATATATATATATATATATATATATATGTTACTGCCCCAGGCTACCCTGACAAAGGTCGTCAGACTCGGGCCCATCGGAATCCAACTCGACGAGTAGACAAGGGGAGGGTCCAAAGACCTATGGAATATTAAACTATAGCGGCTAACAAAACTAAGACACTTACCGTTTACCGTCGAAGTAGGGTTAACCATAGGAAGAGTCAGGCGGAATAGTGGGTGTGTGTGAGTCGTGTTCAGTACGTGTTCAATATGTAACCCGACATCCCCGCTGGTTGCAGAACAGCAGATCCCAAGGCGTCGCCTCTCTTCAAATATGGGATCCAGCTAAGGGGCATGCAGCCATAGAACACTTCCGTTTCTAGGAAAACTATGTTCGTATATCACTTATTATTTATTGTCCAATTAATTATCTTCAAGTTAATCCAATCAAGTCCAACAACGTTTAACCGAGACACGCGGTACAACTCAAGGACGGCTGGTCAAAGTTCAATGTCACAGGCCAACGTAGCACAAACTACCACCGCGTCGATTCAATTAACTGCATAAAAGGTCCTTTAATCACTACAAATTCCTAGCCGTCCTCTGTCACGTAACGCGACAAAATAGACACTAAATTCGAGGCGGTCTAGGTTATATTCTAATATTCAATAATATATTCAAATGGCGCGCTCCCTTAATACAAGTTCTCGACGCCGGCTAGCGCCGGCGTCCGTCGACCTCCCCACAGCTCGGCTCGATGCGAACAGGGCGACTGCGCTGTGCGAATTATGCAGCTAGCCTCCTCCTCCTGCACCTCGCTAACCGTCCTTTCACTCCGCTCGAGATAAGACAATCGAGCGTAAACAATATATATATATATATATATATATATATATATATATATATATATAAGAATTTGAGATCGCAGACATAATATAGGATGGGGTGACAAACGAGCACACAGTCCACCTGATGGTAAGTGGTTACTGTGGCTGTAACTAAGATGGTGTACCTCGTTTCCAGTAAAATGGTATCCGGTTCTCTACACTGACCATACGAAACTCAACAGCATTAAACTGCTATTTGACGCTGGTATTGTGAGAGCGTGGTCGTTTTCCGGTCGAGCCGACCCATTCGTGCAACTATACTACTAATATAGATGCAGCGTCAAGCGTCAAGATTACAGTATTCCCATACTGAGGGGGTCTTATTCAGCATTAGTAAGGGACGGCATTAGTTATACACAACATCCTTGCGATTAAACAAGTTTCTTTTTTTTAATGATTAAAAATCCAGCAAACAATGCTGCTGTCTCAATTTATGACACAATAATATAATACTTAGATACATAAATTATTTGTACATCTAAGTATCTAAGTTTTTGCAATGGCAATAAATCACATATCGCTACGAAGTCATTAGTGTAATAATTTATACGTTATTTGTAGGTATGTTTTTTAATACATTGTGTGTTAGATGATCATAATATTTAAAGTTCAAAACATGTTAATAACAGTTTTTATACTTAATTTAGGAATTAACAGTATCCCTTGAATACATACATATACACAGAACACTTTTTGTAGTAACTAAAATATTTTTCATAATTGCATTATATAATATCCAAGGTTTTCTTCGTACGTGATAAAGCTATGGCTGTAGTGTATTATAGCTACAGTATGAATAGCTTAGCTCGACCGAGGAAGGATCACCCTCGCACAGAATATCAGCGTGAAATATCAATATAATCCTAAAAGGTTTTGCATGGTGGGTGACCAAAACAAGAGCCAGACAAGCGTCTACGCCAGTGTCCAAAGCATCCAGTCACCATCAGGAGGACTTTGTGCGTGATTGTTATTCCTATAACTATAAAAAGCATAATTACGTAATAATTCCAAAATATGAAAAGGCATGTGCCAAGCAGTAAGACGTGTATAATCTGTTATAACTTTACTTTCGTTATTAAAAATGTATTATTATGTCACTTTTTCGATAAAATAAAAAAATACATACATGCAGCAAGGATGGCGCCGCCGATAGACAAATATAGAAGTTTTCCGCTAAAGAGTAAACCCACTAAGTAGTACAGCATAGGAGTTAGGGTAACGATCGCCCATCCCAGGGTGTTTATAAGTGAGTACACACGACGTGACACTTGTAGGCAATCTACTTTTTCAACACCGGACTCCAAAAAGAAGTCACCTGTGTTTAAGAACGATTCCTGCATTTTATCCTGAAAGAAATATTAAATTGTTTAATAAAGTTAATTTTGAGCGTTCTTTAGTGTAAAATAATTGGCAGTAAAACAAATATCGTCAGTAAAAAAGTATGTTTCGTGGTTCAATTTCATGTGTCGCACCAATCGATCGATTGTCGATCGATGCCATTTATTGACTGTGCGGTAGCTTTATTAGCTGATCGACGGATACTGGTCGATAAAACGTTGTTCAATCATCGAACAACGTTGATCGACAATTAATCGATGTGTTTGTGGGTCAGTATCTTTTAAAATGCGGTCAGCGGACTGGGGCGGGTTCTCGAATAATCAAGCAGCTCGATCGACGTCAACCAATTCATTCAACATTAAATCGGCGATCGGTCGATTGGTGTGGTGGCAACCTTAGGCAGAAGTGCATATGTAATTTTATATTCATAAATTCCAGAGCGGTCTGTGTTTTTGACATTCGACACAGAACGCTAAAATTATAATTTATTTACGAAAATAAAAGAAAAACTTCGAGGAAAACGTTTGGACGCCGAGGAAGCAATGGCCGCGTTTTTAAATGCCATCGAAGAAACCCCTAAGGAGGAGTGGGCAAAGTGCTTTTCTTAGTGGTTTTATCGGATCGGATGCAGCGATGTATTGATGTTGATAAATTGCTAGTTTGTTCAGTGTTTGATTTTCTAAGAACTTTCAGTGTCACCCTCGTACAACCATAATATAGCTGCAGCGTGGCTCTACCACTTATAAATCTGCATCCAATTTCAAACAAAGCAGGCTACAGTTGCGTTGTCACTACTGAGATAATAGCATTGGCAATGTCGATAATATCTTATCGGCAGTTTTAATATTGATACAAATAGGTATTTAAGCTTGGATATAATCGATATTATCGGTCGACCGATATATTGTTGCAACCTCAGTAATGATACCCGAAATGATTCATTTGAATGATCGACCGGTTTGACCTAGAATGCCCTACATTTCTCCTATGTTTATAAAAGCGTGCAACGGCGATCGGAGAATCAATTATTTTGAGAACGCGGTAGCAAACTCTACTCCAGGAAGCGACTATAAAGAAGACATCTGCGAGTATTAAGAACCTCTCCGAAGAACTTAGCCATTTCGGACGCTGGCATTGTAAACTTGGGTAGCATGTGGAGAATACATCAGTTTTCATCCTAATCGGCAATTTTAGTGCTCATGTGCACTACGCGGGTAACCCAACCGGATTGCGGGCAGCCGCAACCACAACCGCAACCGTTGCGTTTTGTAGTTATATCGATTCATTTCTCCCACGGTTTTTTGGGTTTGTTGCTTTTACCTAGTGAGGAATGTCGACGGATTTTCGTTCCCGTTTTATCATTTACATAATGGTTTGAAGTGGATTTTGATACGTAAAAGTGATGCGATTTTGTGTATGTCTCTGCGCATGTGACCTATTACAGAAAATGACGATACAAGGTCTACGATGTTATATATATATATATATATATATATATATATATATATATATATATATATATATATATATATATATATTTATATATGATATATATGTTGATATATAAATCTCAAGTTATTTTGATCGCTTAGGCGCCTTATGAACTTGAGTGACTGTCGTCATCAAAACTCGGACTGGCATTTGTCACGGTTTCAATTTCGAAAATAAGTGTCGAGCGCGCGATCTCTGTCAATATTGTCAAACATAAGTTGCGGAATAGGTTATCTATTGAAATGCATAAAGTGTGATGATGGACCGATTCACATAGCAACGAAATGGTGGATCTTGCAACATTTAATCCATCCACTAAAATGTAAAGCTTATTTAATATCTAAAGGTTTTAAAAAGCCAAAAACAGAAGAAAACGAACGAACGAATATTACATAACCGTGAAGCCGTGGAGCCGTGGTAGCACAGATGGCTTGCGCTTGCTGTAATATTCACAGTACGCGAACACCGGGTTGTTCATTCAACCCGGCGGGAGCGCCGGTACCAATTAGATTACCAAATAGTTAATTGTAATTTTAAGTGTAATGTACTCGGCGGTGAAGGAAAATATCGTGAGGAAACCCGCATATCTGAGAAATAAGAACAAAAATATATCAAAGACATGTGAAGTTCGCCAACACGCACTGGGGCAGCGCGGCGGGCAATTCCTTGCCCTAAGACCCTCCCACAAATGAGAGGAGACCTGTGCTCAGCAGTGGGACGTACATAGGCTGTAACTTTAAGAATATAACATAAAGTAAAGTTTTATTTTTTCTTAGTGGCGCTTTCAAGTGACGATTTTAGGGGTTTTAGACTTTAAGCCTTAGTGGTTAATATTTATGGAGTTAATAACACTGCGTCCGGCTGACCGCCATTCGGGTTGCTGCTCGCAGCTTTCCGAGCGACCGGAGCAGATTGCGGGTAGCCGCATCGCAGTCCGCATAGAAATAGATGTACGTATATATTTTTGCTTGTGGTCAGCGTTACGGTTAACCGCATAATGCGTATAAACTTGTGCTCGCCGCGCACTTAACAATATTACTAAAGAGCTTACATAATATTAAAAACAAGCAACAATTAACATATATTTGATAGTACGATTTTAATTACTTTATCAAAATGTATAAAATCATTACAATACAATTTAGATTTGAAATAATCAAAGACCTTATCAATTTTTTGGATAAATATAGCCCAAGATAAGTCTTGACAGTGCTATTTTTCTGTCCATGAAGTTTTATTACAATCGGTTCGCCATTCCGAATATTAGATCGGACAAACAATTTTATAAAAAAAATTGTTATTCATGTCTTAATATCATGTAAATAACCCCTCAGTTAAATAAAGTGCATTTATTTCGATATTACAGACACACTTCAATTTTGTACGTGAAGAGAAAACTGTACCCCTTTTTAACTGCGCGCCTGACGGAAGTGAGTGAGATTTGGCAAAGGTTTAATTTATATGGATAAAAAGAGTGTTTCTGCACTCTCTTAATTGAAGTTAAAATGTATATATAATGTGTTGTGTTACATTAAATCAAATATAATAAAACATTCGTGTTAACGTTCATACCATCAAGGTCATACATATATGTCGCTTCGCCAAATTATATCGTTTGTTGACGTTCATTTTGCCAATATCTTATGCCGGGTTTAGACTCTCGCCTCGCGCCTTGCCTCGTACCTCGCCTCGCAGCTCACGTATTGTTGCGAGATAACGAGTGCCTGTTTACACTCTCGCGATACGTTCAGTTTGCTTTGAGCCAGCAACGATGGAAGATGTTGAAATAATAGCGGCATCAACTCTTGACCTTATAAGTATTAATCTATGCTTGACCCTTTCTCTTCGCAGGTGTTGACGAAAGGTAACCATAAGCGAATTCTTTTTTACTTTTTATACGTGGTAAAGCCACGCTGCAGGTATATTATGGTTACGTCTACTGCTTGAGAAAGTCTACGTCTACTGCTGGATCCGTAACTGTACGATCATGGTGCGCCGCAGTGATCAATCGCCAATTATATACATCACGTCTGAACACTCTTTAAACAAAATTGTATAAGTGCTATGGTTGTTTCACATTTTTCTTACCGCTTATTGTTTTTGGCTATAAATGTAACTAAATTATTTTTTTAAATGAGTATTGTGTACACCAGTTGTCAACTTGCTTTTTATAAAACTAACACTGCAGTATTGCTGCAAGCCCAAATATTTTATATTCACGTTGTAAGATTCTATCAACTTCCTTTGGAGCCGGCAATAGACCTACACTTGAAGTGGTTTCTACTTTATTTGAACGTTCTATACGTAAGAAATTATTTAGTTAAACTTAACATTTACAGTGTTACTTAACATATTCTATCAAAATGCTAGAGGTCTGCGGACGAAAGTTAAACAATTTTATAGAAATATTCTAAACTCAGATTATGATATTATATGCATAAGCGAAACTTGGTTGTTACCAGGAATCTATGATGCAGAGTTATTTGACTCCCGGTATAACGTGTACCGTAACGATCGTGACTATGATAATTTAACTGTTAAAAAAGGCGGTGGGACCAAGATTGTGCTTCGCCGAGGAATAAACGTGAGTATGCAGGGATTACGCAAATTACTTTTAATGTATGATGCTGACGTAACATGTGTTAATATTTTATTGAATCAGTCACCGAAGACATCAATGTTGATGCTAATTTGTTGCTACTTCACCCAAAATGATTATCAAGCGGCATCGGAATTATCGTTTTATGAATATTTATCTGATCTTAAAACTGACTATCCTAATGATAAGTTTTTATTGGTGGGAGACTTTAATATAAGGGTTGCTAGATGGATCTCAAATCCCCAATCTTCAGATAGTAATTTGTATCCTAAGAATCCACATGATAACATATTGACATCGCAACTGTTTGCATTTTTAAGCTTTAATGACTGGTCACAATATAATCACGTTAATAATATGAACGACAGACAGTTGGATTTGGTGATTTCTGATTTGAAGTGTATTGTACAAAGAGTCGCGCCGTTGTCATTGCCGGAGGAAGGCCACCATCCGTCTTTATGTATTGACATAAGTATTGATTATACTTCAAGTCTGTGTCCAGCCACCCGGATAGCACGACGTTTTCATGTGGCGGATTATGATGAAATTAGTCAAGAAATGTCAAATATTAATTGGAAAGACCATTTAAATCTAAACGATATTGATATTGCTGTTGACAACTTTTATAAAATTGTGCGTAATGTTATAAATAGGTTTGTCCCTCATAAATTTGTTAAAAATAATAATTAATACCCAGTCTGGTTTAATAAGCGTCTAATTAAACTCATTAATAGAAAACTTAAACTTCATAAAAAATGGAAAATTTATGGTAGGCAGTGCGATTATGACAACTTTTCGTATGCACGGCGTGATGTTAAAGAATATGAAGCTTTATGCTATGAACAATTTATTAATCAAGCTGAGAGAAATATTCGAGTTGACCCCAAGTACTTTTGGACGTTCATTAAATCAAAGCGGAAAAGCTGTGATATACCTGATACTCTATACTTTGGTGATACACATGCATCGGAGGGTCAGACAATTGCTGATCTATTTAATTCATTCTTCCTTAATAACTTTAATTCATTATTTTGAGCCACCCGGCAATAATGTCATGAACAGCGATACGGAAAATAATAATTGTATAATTAATTGTGTTTACATTGATAACGTTAAAGTCGAAAATATTTGAAGAATCTCGATATTAATAAAGGTACTGGCCCTGATGGTATTCACCCTATCTTTCTCAGACAATGCAGTAAACACATAGCGGCTCCTCCTTCATTACTCTTTAATATATCTTTGAAGCAAGGTGTTATGCCCTTGCTTTGGAAACAATCCTTTGTTGTTCCCATATTTAAGTGTGGAGACAAATACAATATAGCTAACTACCGTGGCATCTCCATACTATCTGTTATATCTAAGTTATTTGAAAAAAAATATATACGACTCTCTATTTCCTGCAATCAAACCGCAAATAGCTTCAAGTCAGTACGGTTTCATATCTGGTAGATCCACAGAAACTAACTTATGCGAGTTTCTGGATGAAACATTGGAGGCCGTGGAAAAAGGCTATCAGGTTGACGCCGTGTATACCGATTTTTCTAAAGCATTTGATAAAATTTCGCACAATCTACTGATTGCTAAACTTGTAAACGTCGGTATACACGGTGATCTCTTGAGATGGCTATCCTCATATCTGCGTGATAGGTCTCAGGCAGTAGCTGTGAAGGGCTATACCTCGAGCTTTGTCCCGATCACTTCTGGTGTGCCTCAGGGCTCTCATCTCGGTCCTCTTCTTTTTAATATATTTATAAACGATGTCATGCGTAGCATTCAAAATTCGAAAGCTTTACTATACGCTGATGATACTAAAATATTTACATTCGTTAAGAATATCGAACACGCTTTCCTATTTCAAAACGATTTAAACAATTTTTACGAATATTGTTCGTCTAATAATCTAAAATTAAATATTGATAAATGTTATACTATAACTTATTCCCGAAAAAACAACCCATTATTTACAATTATAAATTAAATCATATTTTGATTAAAAGAGTGACCGAAGTGATGGACCTGGGAGTATATCTCGATGATAAACTAAACTTTGCGTCTCACATTAACAAGGCTACTGCCAAGGCTTATAGAATGTTAGGTTTTGTCTTCCGACAATGCAAGGACTTCAAAAACATAAACACGTATATTATGCTCTATAATTTTTTATTAAGAAGTCATCTTGAATATGCATCTACGGTGTGGAACCCTATTTATACTACTTACGTGAAACAAGTAGAAAGGATTCAAAATAAGTTTCTGAAAAGACGTAGTTATAAATTTAAGGATCATTCTGCGCTACATCATTCATTAGAATTACGGCGTGAACATAGGGATCAGGTGTTCTTGTTTAAACTTTTACATAACTATATAGATTCCCCCTTCCTTCTAAGTCGTATTTCATTTAGATACCCTAGGTTAAGTGCTCGCTCCAACGCAGTATTCTCTTCTCCTTTTTCCAGAACTAAGTATTCGAAAAATCGGTTTCTGGTTCGTGTTTGCAACACACATAATGAACGATATAACCATATTGATATATTTAACTGCAAACTAAATGGTTATATTTCATCTATTAAGCAAGTTGATCACGCTTAAGCGCTACTAACATTGCTATTAGGCATGCATTAAGTATATTTTTCTCTTTGACAAACACAAATATGTACTTCATTTAATTATGTCTAAAGTTTTCGCAATGTAAATGAAATAAATGTTCTTATCGTTGGAAACTGTTCTGGCTAATGTACTGTTAATATTCACCTTACATTCAAATGTAATATAAGAGCTGTAAGTTTCTTTGAATAAATAAAAAAAATAGGTACTTCACCTAAGTAACATATTTGACATTTCGCAAAGTATTTTTTTACTTTCCATTGACAACCCTTAATAACCACGGAAAGTCCGCCGTGACTTAGGAATCGGACAAGATGCAAATTAATATGGACTCTAACACGCAGCGATAGTTTTATTTAGCTTGCGTGCGCGATTTATGTGATTAATAATAATTATGTAGGCTATTAAACGTCGGCAAGCAGTCGACACCAAAGGAGTGCAACTTCTGTACGTAGTACTATTATTTATTCTGTGCTATTAGTGTAAGTACAGACATGTGTAATGTGTATTCTATTACTCTAAGGCCAATGTCAAACAATTATACCATAGTAAACTGTAGACAAAGAATTTTAAAATGTTACCAACAAATAATTACTACTTAATTTTGTGTGATTTTAAATTTATGTTCCTTTTCAACCGAATCCAAAAGAAGGAGGAGGTTCTCAATTCGACTGTTTGTTTTTTGTGTATTACCTCAGAACTTTTTTCTAGGTAAACCGATTTTGATGTTTTTTTATTTGAAGCTGGTGCTTCTCATGTCCCATATTAATTTGATCAAGATCTGATTAGTAATTTTTAAATTAGCTTTAATAATGCGTATTTAATTGACTTGACTACATTGATTATGTTCCAATTTTATTTATATTGAAGTCGGTTGTACAAAATTTGCAATTTTACCACTTGTTCAATAGTACATAATTTCACATTTTGTATTTCATTTATCTGTTATATAATATATATTCCTATAGCCCCGACCTAGCTTACCTTGCGATTTTTATTTATTTACGAAAATAAAAGAAAAACTTCTGCGTTTCAAAAAGCCGCCGAAGAGACTCCTAAAGACGAGTGGGCAAAGTGCTTTTCTCAGTGGTTCCATCGGATGCAGCGATGTATTGATATAAATGGACACTATTTTGAAAAGATATAATAAAACTAGTTCACTTGCTAGTTTGTTCAGTTTTTGATTTTCTATAAACATTCAGTGTCACCATCGTAGCGGCAGAGCACGTATATCGCTGCATCTCGGCTATTGTTATCCACAAACTAATAAAAGTACCTACTAGCGATCTTTTTATGGTGAGTTATTAGATTCGCGTTACATTGCACTGTATTGTGTAGGTATTATTTATTTGTATGAAACTGATGCTAGGTAGATATTTGTGCTATCAATTCTTGCTTCAATTTTTGTTATCAGGTTTTGCATCGACATTGGACTTTAGATTCTGACTTCACCAAAGAACCAAAGAAGGGCCACACTCGCAATAATAACAGCATAAGTTAGCAGATTAATGCTATTGAGTTTCGTATAGTGAGTCACAAAAACAGGAGTTTTAACTGGAAATGAGTCATTTCATCTTAGTCCTCAAGGGTCACACGTACGCACGGACGGACGCACGGACACGGACAATACACACTATACAAAATATGTATTGGGAATATTCGCATACGTGACGAAAGTCTATGATAAATTATTACAGAACATGCTGCCAAAAAATACTGTACGGCTTGTCATTCTTGAACCTGCTTAACCTTTGTGTTTATCACATATGAGTACTAGACAACAAGTAGTTGAAATAGAAAATTATTATATTGAATATGGGGTAATGTTAACAACACTATGATGCAACGCAAAAAACACATTACATATGTTGTTACTCAATAATCTCTAAGATATGATTATCGCAACACTATCGTCAGCTATCAGAAACGCAATTATTCGGCGAGATTATTATTAATCAAACCACATCGTATCCGGTCAGTAAATGAAATCCATATTGATATAAGTCTCCATAATGAGATGTCCATTACAATACTTATATTATCTTTGAATATTCAGTCTTATTGTAGTCATATATGTCATGGAGAACTACTCGTAACTTTATATATATATATATATATATATATATATATATATATATATATATATATATACTAGCTTGCTAGGCAGACGTTGTTCTGCCCTTTTCGACGACCCTGTGTCATGTCCTATTAAAAACCCTTAAGTTCGCAAAAAAAATTATGGGTCACTCGTGGGCAAAAAACTATCCTATCTCTCAAGTTGGACCAAATTGCATACAGTGTGCAAATTTGCTTAAAATTGGTTAAGTAGTTTAGGAGTCCATCGCGGTTAATGCTCGCTGTAAATATAACAGAACGCGAGTAACCCGGGTTCGAACCCCGCCGGCACCAATGAAATTGTTAATTGCAATTTTAAGTGCTGATTTACCACGTGCTCGGCGGTGAAGGAAAACATCGTGAGGAAACTTGCATGTCTGAGGAACACTTCCTTGCCCTAAAACCCCCTCAGAAATGAGGGGAGGCCTGTGCCCAGCAGTGGGACGTATATAGGCTGTAACTTTACTTTACTTTTTTATATATAATGTCACGAGTAATTCTATATACATATAAACATGAGATTTATGTCTTTATTTTGTAATTTTAAAATTTCATAAGCTTCCTCGATAGTATGCATAATATGCACGTCCATCAACTGCACTGAAATTATGAACTTTCCCGCGGCAATTTCGCACATTAGCTTATTGTCAATGAGAGTCGATAGAAAAGTTTGTGAATGTAGTAGAACCACGCTGCAAATAAGTATATAACGTTAGTAGCGCGAATGGGTCAACCCGACCGGGATAGGACCACGCTCTCATAGAATAGCAGCTTAATGCTGCTGTGTTTCTTATGATGAGTGTAGAAAGCCGGAAGCTTTTTTACTGGAAACGATGGCATTTCATCTTAGTCCTTAGGGTTGACAACGCATCTGAATTTTGATTCTTAATCGAGGATAAATGTAGATGTCTATGGGCCACAGCATCCACTTACCATCAGGTGGACTGTGTACTCGCTTTTTCTATAAACAATAGAAGACTAAATAAACACATTTACCATAACAAAATTCGTATTTCTGTATGCTTCTTTTTACACGTACCTTAACTACGAATAGATCATGAAGCCACTTCGTCGCTTCAGCTTCATTATCAGGCACGTTTTCCACAGGTATCCGCTCAAGGTACATATGTGCGTGAACCGGTTTACCGTACAGCAGGCTCAGTAACGTCGGCGGAGTCTGCAAATGACAACATTATAGGTGCAAACTGCATTGACTGCTCGATCTTGCAATGACTAAGCGAATGGCTACGGTGTGAGGCCGCAGGTTCGAATCCCACACAGGTGTGGTGTGTTTGTTTCTTTGTGAGATGAACAAATAAATTTTGTTTATGTAATCAGTAGGGTAAACAGAAACCGTAAATAAATTAAAGTCGATAATATATTATTTTGCAGACCTTCATTATTACAATAAGCACTGCTTTTACTGACTAGATTTATGATTATATCGCAGAGATCAAATCTTATGACATTTTATATTATATATATAATAAATAATATAAAATATCATAAGATTTGATCATAAATATTTTATATATTATATACCTCAATTTTTCTAAAGTTAACACAAATCACTAATCATTATCATTACATATAATCACAAGTCCAGAGGTGAACACAAGCCTTCCTTAAGAATGCGGGCCTGGGCCACCTGCATCCATTGACTTTCTCCATTTCTTACCAGATCATCACTCCATCTAATGGAAGTTCACACTACACTTCACTTACCGCTACGAGGCTGCTACTGCTTCTTAAGAACCTTCCTTCCCCATCAACAATTTATTGATGATTGGGTTCTTCGAGCTATATAGCCGGTCCATTGCTACTTCAACTTATGGATCATTTCTGTTATTTCGGTTACTCTGGCGTAACAAAACTATCACACAAAGAAACTCCCATCATAGTCCTCTCCATAGCTCGTGAGCAAGCTTGAGCTTCCATATACGGCCAGCGGTGAAGGACCATGACCATGTCTCATATCCAATGTCATCACTGGCATAGCAACACGCTTTATTTGTTCTCTCTTGTTTTCAAGTATTGATGTAAACGTAACATGTGTTGTAATCGTTCGATTCGTCGATTGACCTCTCGGTCGAAATTGAATTAACATAGCCGGACAATTTGCCCTGAGTAAACATTCTCGTCAACAACTTCGAGCGTAGTGCTCGCAATAATTGCCGACATGAGTTCAATCAAAAATAATCCTTGCATACTACTAAAGAAAAGTTAATATAATAGTCAATTATTATCTAAACATACACAGTTTACGATAAAACATATTCTTTTCAGATAAATTACTCGTACCAGACGGTTCATAAGACAAATAATTTTCGTAATACATAGGTCTAGTCATAACAAAATGACATTTAATTACATATAATTAAAAAAAAACAACGACATACTTTACTATCTCGATCAAAGGCCAACTGGATGTTATAAATAGCCGGTATTTTGCCTCTAAAGTACTGCAAACTTGTTGTAAAACCCCTAGTACGAGGCGTAAGATGATGTTTAAGTATCGGTAAGTTTTTCTCTTTCGCAAACTTAACAGACGCCTCGTGTTTTGTAGCCGTATAACGAGTTCCTTCCGGGGTCATCAATAGCTAAAAACAGTAACGAAAACTTAATACCTAAGTATTTTAAATTAGATTAGGTACAAAAAAAATGTAAGACTGGGACTAGACACGACTTATGATTAAGTCGCATTTTTCAACCTTATAATTTGTCTAATTGTGGTCACAAATACGTTTACCCAGTTGTGGGAAAGGTTAAATTCAGCAAAAGCCTATAATCAGCAATGAATTTACAGTGTCAGGTAAAGAAAGTACCTAAAAATATAAACAGTGTTTTGTTCGTATATTAGGAGGACATGAAATTATTATTTTCATTTCCACCAGCCCATTGTCACCACCTCATTAAAGTAAAAAATTAAAATTTATCAGTAGAAGCAAGGTCTAGCAAGAACGATAGACGACGCAGTTTCCAGTCAAAGCTCCCATAATTTGAGATAGTACGAGGTGTCGTATGTGGACGAGTACTGTGTTGTAAAGCTCTATCATCATCATCATCGTTCAAAAATCTGTCAACTTACTTGAGCGTGTGCAGTCATTGTGGTGCCAGATCTCAAGAAGCTGTAATGAATATAGGGAAAAAACCACAATGTAGTTAAAATCAGCATCTTTTGACTAAATTTGCATTTGACTCATGATTCGACTGATTCTAACAAGAACAATTTGATTCAGGATTTCCTTATTTGTGTTCCCATTCAACTAATATAGTCAAACAGTTGAATCGTCGAGTTTGTAGTTGTTGTTCAGTAATCTCCAACGAACCAGTTTCCGAGGGTCTTATAATTCCTAATTTGACATTGATTAATCGATATCGCTGTCACTGACGTAGGCTGCTGCTAACTTACCGACGCAGTCCGAGATGAATCCGCTTTCAATTCGTTATTATCGATTTTAGTCACCAGTCGCCAGTGATCTTAATTAAGGTGAAATTTCCAGACCGGAAGCGAAAATACCAAAACCGCACCGTGGATTAGTTTGGTCACCAACTAAGGGTTTTTTTTTATAGAATAAGAGTGACACAGACCATCCGATGGTAATTGGATGTTATGGCTTACAGACATCCACGTCTATCCCAAAATAGAATGAATATGCGAATGCCTTGTCACTCCTATGGTTCATAAAAGATAGCTTGATCTCTGCGACAGCTGTCAGTAAAAATCATGCCGATCGGCATGCCCATAAAGTATGACATTGACAGGTACTGTCTGTACTACTAAGAAATTCAGGACTTCATAGGCGTGATTTTTACTGACAGCTGTCGCAGAGATCAAGCTATCTTTTATGAACTCTAGGACTAAGATGAAACGCCTCATAACCAGTAGAAAGGGTCTCCGATTCTCCTCTACATTCATTTTATGAAACACATAATTATTCCGCTGTTTCACTCTGGTTTTCTGTGAGAGCTTCCCGGTCGAGCCCACCCATTCGAGATGCAGCTATGTTAATGAACTGATTTTTTTTTGATAATTCTATAGCGATAATGTGACATTAGTTTAATTTGGATTTCCAAACTTCAAATTGACCAGTATCTGAAAATGTTAGTTTTATTGGAAAAACCACATCATACTATAAACATCGCATTAAAAAATTATATATTAGTACTTTAAATAACAACATACACAACAAACATAAAAAAATGTTTCATACGTTTTATACATAATTTATGATTTTTTATATGATAGCGCCATGCTGCAGCTATACTAGTAGTATAGTTGTAGTAAGAATGGGTCAGCTCGACCTAGAAAGGACCACGCTCTAACATATTACCAGCGTCAAATAGCCTCAACGCTGCTGTTTCGTATGGTGAGTGTAGACATCCAGAGACCCTTTTTACTGGAAACCTCATCATCCGTGAGGATTAAGATGAAATATCCCTTACATTTCATCTTAATCCTCACGGATGACGGTGAGGAGGATGATGACAACGCATCTGCATTTTGATTCGAAATCGAGGATAGTCTACGGGCTACAGCAACCACTTACCATCAGGTGGACTGTGTGCTCGTTTGTAACCCTTAGCCTATAAAAAAAAATGTGATACAAATACGACAGTTCAATAATTGTCATACAGAGGATCAAGTATGTTAAATCATGTGCTATTTATGTATTTAAACAATTATACATTCATTATCACCGATTGTAATATCGTATCACACCTTGTTGATACGCAAGCGTGTTGAGTACTCACCCATACTGGATCCGGATAGTCGCAAAGTTCTGTTATTTGCGTCTTTATTATTTCCTTATCTTTCTCGAATGATCTCTCCAAAAATACGAACTCTGAAAATTTCCACATCCAACCGATAGGCGGCAAATATTGGATAGCTTTTTTGGCGTAGGCCTTGCAGTTCTAAAACAAATATTAATAATGATGCGAAAATTAAACAAATAAATAACCCATGATAAGACTAATGAAAAATTAGATAGCGTGGCGGCTTAATTTCAGTGTATTCGTAAACGTAGCAGATAACGGACAATTGGTATTAATCAATATTGCAATATAGGATTGTTTCTTCAGCAAACATTTAATGCACACATGTTTACTTCCAATTATTTTTTCAACACAGCCGAACTTCGAACTCATATTTTGACCTTGGCAGTGTAAGAAATACCCACTACCACATATTATATAACATGCCACATGCCCTCGGACTCGTAAGAAGCGAAACAGGAAACCAAAACAGGAGATGAACAGCGACGTCTCTATAATAACAAGTACAAAATAAAGAAACAGAAGTTGCCAACTTGCTCACCAACTATTGCAAATATTTCTCTTATGAGGCAATATATGGAGGCCTTTGTTCAGTAGTGGATTTTAATGGACTGTAATGACATGTATAATTATATATAATAATAATAATAGGCGGCGTGAGGAAACATGTATGTCTAATAAATAAAAAATATTTAGAAGAGATGTGAAGTCCACGCGCTGGGGCAGCGCGGACACTTCCTTGATCTAAAAACTTCTTAGAAATGTGAGGAGACCTGTGCTCAGGAGTCCGGCCTATATACTGGATCGTGTGAATACACCTAAAACAGTTTGTGATCACTAGCAAAAGCTGATATATTTTTAAAATTTAACTTCATCAAAAAGTGTTTACGTAATTGTTCACCACGTTTTCGTCCATGTACATCAGGCGTATTCGGAGGGACGACTACCTGGTGTTCGAAACCTTGATGGAAGACCTCGAGGGGACTACAATGATGTAGTTTTGAATAAAATTTAAAATTCAAGACGACTACAGAACTTCAGTACGTGCGATTCAAGAAAGTACGAGAGTACCTAAAACTGTCGTGCATCGAATTTTGGAACGTCATACATACCACACCTATCATGTGAGATAAGTACAGAATTTACTACCGCGTGACTACTCTTTTAGAATAAACTTTTGCAGAACAATGTTAGCAAAAAATAGCGAAAATCCGAAACTGGATAAAATATTATGAAACGATGAAACAACATGCAAAAAAGGTGGTTATTTCAACATTAATGATCATGGTTGGCATACTGAAAACCCACATTTAATGCGAGAGGCCGATCGCAAAACCAATTTAAAATTAATTTGTGGACTGGAATAATAAAGGTTCAAATTATTGGACCTTTTTAATTACCGGAGACCTTGAATGGTGTGAAATACATAAGTTAAGTGACCCACCAGAAGTGGATCTGGTCGAGTCCCGACGGTTTGACAAAAAATGAGATTGACTTCATTATGACGACTAGACGGCAACTGTTCAGTGATGTCTCAGTAACCGCGAGGGTGAAAACTGACAGCGATCACCGAAAGGCTAGAAGCACACTGAATATATACGTTAAGTTGGACAGGACTCGTCTAATAAAGTCAACGCTCCGTCCCCCTCGCGCTCTAATCCAAAGTTCCGAAAACTTTCAGCTCGAATTACAAAACCGTTTTCAGAACCTAGAAGACTGCAATACAACTACGAGCTCGTGGAAACCGTCCATGCGGTCGGAGCTATGTTCTGTAAGACTCGTCGCAGAGGAACACAAAAACTCTCCGATCACACTCTTAATCTCATGGCTGTTAGACGGGAAATGAAGCTACAGTCTTTAGCAGAGGCAACTGAACAGACAGATCTCCAATTGCATCCAGTGAGACTTACGCAACTTCAATACAGCTCGTATTGAAGAAGCCATCGAGCGGAACTAGGGCTCAAATATCTTTGCCAGAGATCTATCTGCCAGAAAGACTTAACTGTAGAAGCTGAAGACCGAGTGTGGCAGCATCATTTCCGGGATACCTGAGATTTTGAGTGAGATTGATAGGTGCTAAGTTCATCTGTACACGTCATCTTTAGAGCCACACGCAAGTGTGAGTAACGGTTCAAGAACAAGTCTTATCCATTATCGAGACACTATTCCGATGTTATCCCGGACGTAAGTCTGAGCGAGATTAGAATGGCTTTCCAGCACCTTAAAAACGGGGCCTTACCCAGGCGAGGATGGAATTACAGCGTAGCTTCCAATAACGGGTGGAAAACTGGTACATGAAGTCCTTCAGAAGCTCTTCAATTACGTCCTACATGTTGGGACTATCCCGAAGTCGTGGAGCATAAGTGCAGTGGTCTTGTTTTTTAAGAAAGACGACAACGCCCTCTTGAAGAACTATAGACCGATTTTCCTTCTGAGCCGCGTCTGCGAAGTGTTTTCGAGTCATTACTAATCGTCTTGCACGCAGACTCGACATCTTCCCCGCTATCTACCGAACAAGCCGGTTTCTGAAGAGGCTTAAGTACCATAGACCACACACATACCCTTCGGCAAATTGTACAAAAGAACGAAAAGTGCAATCTGCCATTTTACTTTGCGTATATGGACTATGAGAAAGCCTTTGATTCCGTCGAAATTTGAGAAGTGTTAAAATCCCTTCAGCGGTGCCACGTATCGGTATATCGAAGTGATGAAGTGTTTGTACAGTAGAGCATCGATGGCTATTCGAGTAGAGGTGTAAGGCGGGGTGACGTTATATCCCCGAAACTATTTATTAGGTATTAACATTATTGGAGAGATGGAGAGTACATCACTCACATTTGATTTGCCGACGACACAGTCCTTATGGCAAAATCAAGTAATGTGAAATAACTGTTCGCATTCCATTTGTAAAATGAATGTTCTTTATTAGTGAGATTTTTGATTTGTTTAATTTTTGTGTTGATTGATATTAAAATTTAAGTCAGTAACGTAAAATAACTTTTTTTATAGGATAGGGTGACAAACGAGTGCCAAGTCCACTTGATGGTAGGTGGTTGCTGTGGCCCATAGACATCCAAAGACATCTGTCTTCAAATACGAATCAAAATGCAGATGCATTGTGCCCATGAGGACTAAGATGGAATGCCTCATTTCCAATAAAATAGGTCTCAGGTTCTCTACACACACCATTCGAAACACAGTAGCACTAAGCTGCTATTTTATGCTGGTATTCTGTGAGAGTGTGGTCCTTCACTGGTCAAGCCGACCCATTCATGCTACAGCTATATACTACTAGTACTAATATAGCTGCAGCATGGCTCTACCACGTATAAAACTGTGAGATGTTTGATTTGTTTTATTTTTATGTGTATTGATATTAAAATTTAAGTAAGTAATGTAAAATAACCGTATGTGCAATTGCAAAATGAATGTTCCTAGTTAGCAAGATGTTTTTTTTAAATATTTAATTATAAAGAAACTTTTTTTACTACTAAAGCAGCATTATGTACTTGAATAATTACTTTTAAAAATACTTTATGCTAACCAAATAAAAAGAAATGATCATTTTTATAATATTTAGATATATTAAGTACTTACTTAGTATTCCATTATGACTCAGAAATGATTGTAACCATAAGACTTGAAATTTTTAAAAATAATAAATAGTACCTACATTTTGCAATAAACTGTTTTATTTGTGAATATGATTATAACACTGAATTTATGAAAACAAAGAAAAGAACCTAAGAACCGAAAAGTCCGGTTTCTGGAAAGGGACTGGTTCTTGATGCCCTAACCATGACACAGAAAAAATTAATTAGATAATGAACATTATTACTTACACCTAAGACACCAATTCCATCACAAAACTGCCAACCCATTAGCCAATCTATCTCATAACTATGGTTCATTATAAGGTATCCATGTTCTTTTCCATAGTACTTATTATATTCATCTTTTTTTATATATATGGATACTGTAGTTCCTGACCACCATTCAGACATGAAAACTAACTCTGTAAATAATTTAATATTTAAGGAGTCTAAAAGTAGGAAATCATCATTCTTAACCACTTTGAAATGTAGGAGATATTTTGGATGTATTTTTGAAATACGATAATTATGTAACTATAGCCCGTATGGATAAAGAATGGGATTATATTATATGGCGGCTTATAAAGCTCGTACCGCCAACATGTACAGTACCAATAGCGAAAACTCGCTAGTAATGATATATCGTTATAACATTATATTATTCGGTAAATTCGAGATTTTCTATTAATGAGAAAATATTTGAAAAATCTGTACACTTATATTTTAATGTAAGAAATTTATAACTAGCAACCCCCTATGTCTTTGCCTAGGTGGTTTCTAATAATGTGTCGTTATTTAGACTTAAGATAATCATTAAAGTCCATTTATTTTATCTTAGCAATATTTATATTTTAATGAAATTTCAAAATTAGTGGGATAAAATTTAGTCTAAATCACTCCTGGTATTACACTCTATTTATTTGTGAAGTTTTATTGCAATCGGTTCAATCATTCCAAAGATTGCCTCGGACAGACAGACAAATAAAAAATTTAAAAATGTTTAGTTATATCTCAATGGCAAAAATAAATTTAAATACCATTAAATTATGAAGAAAACTCAAAACGCGTCATAGCTCATAAACAAGCAAACCTGGACTGATTTTTTGTGGTTTATGGCATTTTGTTCAATAGCCCAATAACAAGTTGGACTGAAGTTATAGAATGTACAAAAGACACATATTGCAACATACTTTTTATGCAGTCGTTACCTGCGGGTTTGAGTAAAGATAGCAACAGTGGGCAAACAGAGGTGAATAGAGGTGAATAGAGGCTGCGCCATTTTCAATCTCAATCTTTAACCACACGGGTAGTACAAATAAGTATAATTACTTACGGCTATAAAATGAATATGAAAGATAATAATTTATTTTCCTGTACAATGTCTTATTGAAGGGTCTCAAGCCAAAATAAAATATGGCTTGTACAAAATTTAGTATTAAGCCTGATGTAAAATATGAAATAGCAAAACACAAGTGTACAACAGTAGACTGTTTCAAAACATTTAAATAACTCATGTTTAAATTGGCTTTTATCTAATTTCACTTAAACCTGAAACAAAAAATATTTGAGTCACATCACTTCGATTTGATAATGCAGTCAAATCTCGACAATTTAACACTCGAGGGTCTAGAGAAAAATTTCAAATTATCAAGAGTTCACAATAACAGAAGTTTTAAATAACCAAGAGAACAAGAAGGAAAGAAAAAAATCAAGTAAATAAGAATTTCATCAAAATTTGTGATTTTGTGATAAACACTTCAAATTGTAGAGGATAGGGAAGGCCAGACTTTAAATTATTGTATGTTGGCTGGCAAGATACTAATCCTTCAACTTCAAATTACAGAGAGGAGCAATTAATATTGATTTTATTCAATTTATCAAGTATTTTTCAAGAGACCCAGGAAAATTTCAAATTATCGAGAGATTTAAATTAACAAGTGACAGACATCAACAAAACAACACATACAACAGGTATATTTATTGCAATTCACAAGTGCGGTCCACCTCTGGATGTGGTTCGACATGTAAATGCACTGCCTGGGTGCCTGGTGGAGTGGGAGTCCGCCGACGACTGACCTCTTCACCAGGCGTGCACACTGTCCCACTGTGCATGTACATGTCAAACCACATCCAAAAGTCGACCACACTCATAAAGTGCAAGAACTATAACAAAATAAATGCAACATACATGAAGACATTGTTTACTAAAATTATAATATTGTATTAATTAATATAATACAAAATAAAGAAGGTTAAATATCTATAAAAATATCAATTTTTTTTTAATAGGATAGGGTGACAAACGGGCACACAGTCCATCTGATGGTAAGTGGTTGCTGTGGCCTATAGACATCTACATTTATCCCCAATTACAAATTGAATTGCAGATGCGTTGTTACCCTTGAGGACTAAGCTGGAATGCCTCATTTCCAGTACAAAGGGTCTCTCGTTCTCTACACTCACCAGACGAAACACAGCAGGATTAAGCTACTATTTTACACTGGTATTCTGTGAGAGTGTGATCCTTCCCTGGTTGAGCCGACTCATTCGTGGTACAACTATACTAGTAATATGACTGCAGCATGGCTCTACCATGTAATCAAAACATATACTATATATAATAAATCAATATATTAATCGTGCAACAGCATAACGATAGGCGACAAGTACCAAAGGTTGCTTAAAACTGGTTCAAGCCACAGGTTTAATACAAAAATACTTAATTTTATGTAGTTTTATTAAATAAAGCTAACCTATTCATATATTGTGTCATATTTTACAATAAATACGAGGTGTAATTTTATTCATTTATTATTCTAATCTTAATAACTTTATATAATTAAGATTTAATACTCTCATTATCATAAATGCAAGAAATAGAATAACAAATAAATATCAGTGCTTACCGCAATATTTGCAATAAAATATTTCTAATACAGAATTTTACATTACAAGAGAAATTTATTTTTATCAGATTCAAATTGCAACTACATACTACAATAATTTCACGAGAGCAAAAAAGTCATTTTTATAATCTTAATTGGAGGTGGACGAACAGACTAACTATAAAAATAGACTCTCTAGTACATAGTCAGTAATCTATGAAACAGACTAATTATAGAGATGGATGTAAATTGTAAAGTTGTTCAAAACGACTATAAATCAATAGCACGCTATAGACTATAAACTATAAATTTCTAGCGCGCTATTAAAAAAGCTATGTTATAGCACGCTAGTTATAAGAAGGCTTGTAAGAGGCCGGCAAGCGCGTTGAGTTTTGCAGCACGCTATATCTTGTAGCGCGGTACATTACATGTCGTTCGTTGGATTTTTTTTGCGCCCGAAGCAAATATGGGCAACCTCCAGTTTACAAAGCGGGGGAGGGAGGTGGGGAATGCTCATAGCATACTTTTACACACTAAACCCCACCTTTTAGGAACTGGCTTAACGATCTAACTAGAGATCTCTAAGCCTTATCGAACGCGACCCCCCTTGGGTGAAAGGGGGGCGCTAGCGGCGAGTAGCCACTGGGAAGAATAGCTGCCTAATTAATTAGGCAGCTTACGAATGGGATGACTAATTATATTGAATTTAGAAGGTGTTGGTGCTCGGTAAGCGCGAGCAGTCGGTCCTGAGGGGACTAAGAAGCGCGCAGTTTGCGTGCTAAAATTGCGATCTCTCTTATGAATGATATTGCGGATAGCAATGTATACTGTACGTTATCGGCGTAAGAGGGTGCCACGTGATGTCGGGGCCCTAATGGGCGAAGGTGAGGATTTTGTAGGGTCCCTGAGGGGGCCGATATAGGTCCTGAGGTGACTGAGAGTTGCCCTGAAGGGGCATTTTGGATGGGAGAGCCGGAAATGTACGGTCATTGACCGGTGATGGAGCCTGTTTGGCAGCTTTGTTGCCGAGATTTGAGCGAGGCGCGCGAGGGCAGCCTCTGAAGTTGGCCGTATGGCCAATCTGACCGCAAAGGACGCAAGCGGGTGGATACTCAGTGTCACGGGGCCGAGGACACTCTTTCGAGCTGTGCGGGTCTAGGGACTTAACGCACCTGGGAGGGCCTGTGCAGTTGGCCGCCACATGCCCGTAGAGTTGGCAGCGGTGGCACTGCGCTTTGACTTTGACTCTCGACAGACCGCACACAGTGTGTACCTGTCGGAATATGTCTTTAGCCTATTGCACGTTGGACAAAATGAGGAGGGCAAGCGAGTACCTCTTGCCCCTACTGCTGTGCATCTTGTGCACAGCCTCAACTGGGAATCCCTGGGACTTAAGGTCCTCCAGGATTTCCTCGTTGGCGAGTTCAAAAGGAACTCCGCGGAGGACAGTCCTGACTTTACGTTCTTCAGGGAGAGAGTAGGTGTGATAGGGCACACCTTCGGATGTAAAGAGTTTGGTGATGTTCCTAAAGTCTTCTATACATTGCGATACGATTTTAATTGACTCACCAAGGTTGGTGGCTTGGTCATATTTAAAGTTTGCGTCGTGCGCCCCCTGAGGAAGACAGGGGGCGGGACTTGTTTCTTTGTGGCAGCGACGGGGGCTGCGGTGGAGCGAGCAGGCGTGGGGGCTGCGGTGGAGCGAGCAGGCGCGGGGGCTGCGGTGTAGTGGAGGCTACGGGGGCGCGGGTGGCGGCAGCTGCCGGGACGGGAGGTGTGCGAGAGGTCGCAGCGCGTTTTGAGCCGCGCTTGGATTTCATTTCCGTGAAGGGGGTTGTATCAATAACTAATTGATCGGAATCTGTTGAGTCCAAGGAGCAGCTAAGGATGAGGTGATTGACGTTTGAGCGGACCTCTCACGGGTGGACGAAGTTTCAGACACATTGTCCGAGTGCTCCATGGATTCGGAGTCACGGGCCGTTACGAATGCCGCGACGGCGGACGGAGGGTTACATGCCTGAGGGGCACGGGGGGTAAGCTCAAAGGTGAAGCCGTCAAGGTCTACGCCTTGGGTTTTTAGGAATTGGCAGAAAAGAGCCATAACTTGACTAGCATCCAGGGTGGACATGTTGGGCAGACAGGGAGGTTAACGCTGTATTCCAAGAAACTTGGGTCCCTTTGTTCTGAGAAGAACAAAGGGCTTCTCTCAAAAGAACAAGTGACGCCTATTCCAAGAACAGTAATACAGTATTAACAAAATATTAGCAAGAAACAATAAACAATAAACAATAGAATAACAATATAAAGCAAGACAATCGCTCAGAACTCCCCGCCGGAGCGAGGGGGCAAGAACGGTACTAAGAAAGGTGACCAACGGCGACAGCCCAGCCGGTGCGAGCGGGAGAGCAGAGGCGCGCGGGCGAGAGGGGCGCTATCGTACAGGGACGGGAGCGCTGACTGCTTGACACGGCCGCTTGGGAGCAGTGCGGCAAACGGAATGACGAGTTCGTTGGATAGACCGCGTGCTATATAAGAACATTATTCCGTAATAAGTCGCATTTTAGACTAAAATAAATTAAACCAGTAAAAAAAAACAATGAACATTCTTTCATACTGTTGCGCATCACAGTTGATGGCACTAGGGCCATCTAGTATCAAGTATCAGAAATAGAAGTGTCAAGATCTTTCTGGAACTCTCCCAACAGCGCCATCTAGTGGCGGGTGGAAGAATAAGGCTTTCTAGAGGAGTCTACGCTCTAACTTTTCGCACTTAGTCAGTTGGGACCGGTATTTGGTGGAACGTTCTGGATGTTTCGGTGGAAAAGGTGCATTTAAAGCCGCTGCAAGCCGCAATCGGGGCAGTATTGAATTTTGCGATACAAACGAAGCTTCGGAGCGAAACAAAGTGAATCAGTGTGATTAATTTTAGTGTTTTTTAAGTTTTAATTGGTGTTCGGTAATTAAAGTGTTAATTTTGGTAATTCAATCGGTAGTGTTTATTGTCACGAACCCTAAGCTCGTAACAATACTTTCCAGGCTTACGACTATCTATAATCGATGTAAACGATATTTTAACCTTAATGTAAATTATAAATCAATTAAAGGCGTATTTAAAAGTTTGTTAACTGTATATACAAAATAAACTAATTACATATTACATACTTAATTATACACAACTTTACTTAATTTATATAACTTTAGTATCTATATTTGCGTGACACGTCCGCTCCCAACAGCGCTGCTGTTAAAACTAGTTTCCGCTAGATATTTAATACTTATTAGTAAAGGTGGGCGAAACTGTTATATTTTCTTATTCGTTAAGATGCTGTGATATATTTTTCGAACTGTTGTTTTAAACTGTCATAATATATTACAACAGTTTCAAATATAACATTATACACGTTGTTAGTTGAGTTCAATTGTCGGCTGTGTTAACGTTCTGTTCTATGTTGTTATAACGACTACAAGTATTGAATAAAACTAAATTTATGGATTTTATCGCGTTTATTTCACTACTTTTACTTATTTTTAATTCCCGACGTTTCGGGTGCTTTACAGCAACCATGGTCACGGGGGGGGGGGACTGAGATGTTTGACGTCCCAATGTCATAGTTAGTCCGGCTACCTTCAGTTTTTGAATATTAATTTTTGGTCCGATTTACGCAAAATTTTTAGTTTTATTCAATGTGTAGTGTTCGCGTAAATTTAAGAAATCATTATGACTACAAGTATGATAAATAATAATGATGGACGTTATAATATAAAACGTTTTTCTAAAATTTTGCAATAATTGCACACTGCTTTTTTATTTTCGTTCACACTGAACAATAAAATAGTTTCTAACGGCTACTGCGCTACACTGGTGCGACATTATTATACACTTTTATATACATCACGTAAAATCCTATCTATATTACACTAAATATATAAAATTACATTGGGTATCTAGGGGCACGGCAGTGCCCCCGCCAAGTCGAGCAAAAAAGCGGCACGGCCGTCCTATATATATAATACTTTTCTCGAAGCAATTCAGGCCATTTTTGACCCCTTATAACTTCGTAACTTCGTAGTTGATAAAACTTGAGTAGACATCGTATAGATATGGTATATTTCAAATTTCATTCAATTTTAACCAGTAGTTTAAGAAGTATAACTAGTCAAAGTTTCTTAATTTTGTCACTCACTGACTGACCGACCATCAAAACTTTAAGGGACTTGTAGCGGACATAGAAGCTTCAAATTTAGAATACAATTAGTGTTTAGTGTATAAACCAAGGAAAAACTAAAATAATTTATCATTTCGTTCCAGTTTTCTAGATACACAAACTGCGTAAATAACTTTGTAATCCCATATAAATATATAGAATTACAAAGTTACATTTGCAGTGAACGAATCAGTGTAATTGTATAATATGTAAATAGGTGTAGATAGGTAAGTGTTGGTATTCAAGAAGTAGAAGGTACCGGAAAGGAAAAACAGTAGGATTACCTTATCTACTAAAAGAAATTAGATGCCATCAAAAACAAAATTTTGCAATCGCACTAAGCAATCTAATTTAATATAATATGTTTTACTTGTGAGATACATTGTGTTTTCTTGCGATGGCCAAGTCAATCTATTTATTTGAAGCATAAAAGATTTTTAACATTGATATGGTCACTCTAAAATTTCCTTAGGTTAGCTAATTACGTAATAACTTAAAACAGAGGGACCCTTAAGTAGGGATTGAATAAATTAACCGACTTGGTATTACATGGATCTCACAACTTTTTAGGGTAGAAGAACTGAGTTGCGAGACTTGGTTTTTTTACGAGTTATGTTTTTGATGGCATAAATCTTAACTAAAAACAAACAAAAACGACAATAGCTTCTTGCAAATTGTACGTGGTTTTATTCTCCGCATTGGCCGAGGAGTAATAAAACCACATACGATTTGCAAATTAATTTTTTTCGTCTAAATTATTTTTTTAAATGTGTTTTTTTTGAAAAAAAATATTTTTTTTTTCAAAAAAAACACATTTTTGTATGCTTGGATACTGATTCTGATAACACACTTAACGGGAACAACAGGGTTTTTGTTACATGTTGTATACATTTAGTAGCAATACCTATCTCGTAATTTTAATACATGAATATTGTACATAATGGAATCATAACGCAAAATATTTGGATTGAAATGTGTTTTATTTGTGTATTTATGTTGTTTAAGTAAAGTCTACCTATCAGTCATAAATAATTAGAGTAGAAGACTATTTTTGTTAAGAAATTTATCAATATTTGTTATTATTTAATAGCAATATAGATTGATTGGTGTTAAGTTCGTCGTCGAAACGAAAAAGTTTATACAATTAATTTTACTGTCTTTAATTGCTGACTCAAATGCTCTGCTTGATTTGCTTCTTCAGAGTACCACCCCCTGGCGGTGGACAAAGTAATGTCTGGAATATTTTAGGAAAGTTGATCAAAATTAATTGAAATTAAACTTATGAAATCTAGCGGTAATACTTCTAACTTAAAAAATAAAAAATACATACTCAGAGATAAGAAAAATTAAATAACTGATAAGATTATTATCGATTGGGTGTGTTCTTACGAAAATAAATACCCTGTGGAAAAAGCCTGATAGATCCAAATAAAATACGATATTTGATTGGAAGTTATGATAAAGTATTGTGTTTTTGAAACAGCAATTCCAGATAGATTGAAAAAAGTAACTGATTCATTGGATTTTATCTGGTACAGGTACAACAAATCAGATTATAATTTAGTTTAGTTTAGTTTACAACGGTCTGTTTTCCGCAACTCCACGTCAAAGTGCGTATTTTGCGTATGGGTAGGAATAATGTGGTTATTCGAGCCATGATATTTCCCCGAAGAAGTTCAACAGTCCTTTGATGTTGCAAGCAACTTCGGGAGCGATACCGGCGTGCCGAGATGTTTAGCCCTGTATGAAGCGACTTCTGAACATGTCAGAAACACGTGAGCCGCCGTGTCTTCCTCTCCCATGCATGCCCTGCACAGGGGGCTATCAGTAACACCTATGGTAAACAAATGTTTGTTAAAAGAGCCATGTCCTGTGATAGCACTTGTTACTATCCTGATCTTTGGCTTGTTCAGTCTCATTAGAACCTTGGTTAGACGACCGTTTATTTCAGGCAGGGCCTCCCTAGCATGTCTACAGTCTACTGAATTTTCCCAAAGCTGAGCGTGTTAATTATTGAAGTATCTACGTACCAGTAAACAAACGTAGCCAAAGGGGATTGGAATTATAGGTTCCGGCCCTATAGTTGCCAGAGCCGATCCGCTTCTGTCCATTTCATCTGCTGCATCGTTACCTCTAGATCCACTTTGTCCCTTGATCCATTGCAGAGTCACATTGTTGTGCTTACATACCTACTTCAATCGTTGATGGCACTCATATATCAGTCCCGAGTTCACCACATTGCAACTCAGAGCTTGTAACACCGCCATAGTGTCGATCAGTATTCTGATGGAGAATTCTTTCACCTTCCCAGTATCTATTGCTATGGTCGCTTGGATGATACCCATGCAATCAGCCTGGAAGACTGTGTTATGGGTACCCAGCGGTGTGCATATGAGGATATTAAGATCTTCAGAGAAAGCCCCAGACCCCACACCTTCATTTGTTTTAGAACCGTCCGTGAAAACTTTGAGCTCTTTTGGTCCCAATCCTTCCAGCTGGTCAGTTTCCTTCAATTGTATCCTGTACTTCTTATCGAATACAAATTGTTTTGAGATGCTATCATACTTGGCTTGTAAGATAGGAATTTTTGAGTAAATTCTATCAATTATACCTGTATGGGGGACTCTACTCTTACTTAAAAGATTTAGGGTCTTGAGTCTAATGGCAGCTAAAGTTGCTTCTTGTTGTATATGTAGATGAAGTGGTATTAGCTCCAGTATAGCCTCTAAAGCTGCTGTTGGTGTAGTTCTAATGCAGCCCGTGGCAGCCATACAAACCAATCTCTGGTAACGCTCAAGCTCTCGTATAGTGGTGGCCTCATTCGTTTTGGTCCACCATACCAGAGAGCAGTATGTGATCATGGGGCGAATTACAGTTTTGTACAGCCACAGTATAATTTTTGGCGTCAAACCCCCTTTTTTATATATAATATAGTAATATTATTAATTTATATTACTAATATTCCTTTTAACCACTCCTGTTAAGCTTGAAAATGCTTGTGTTAGGAGTGGTTCACGACAGTAGTCAAATGGCGGATTCGAACCCACGACCTTTTGAGTTCGCGATCCGCGCCCTGCCATTAGGCTACTGTCGCTTCAACTTCGCCCATCGTTGGCCAATCATGTTTCTGCATTGCCAGAAAGTTAAACTAGCTTTGTAGATTTTGTTTTCAATGTGTTTATTCCAGTTAAGTTTACTGTCCAAATTAAGACCTAAGTATTTTACCTCGGAGGACTGCTGTCAGGTCGCACACAATTAGGGTTACCATATGACCGATAAAGCCGGTCTAGACCGGATTTTTACGTGTTAGACCGGACTCCGCCCGGATTTTAGGTCAGACCGGATTTTTGTCATATTTGCATGTCCACCCGCCCGCTCAAGCGACGGGTGAGGCACGCACGCACGCAACTGATTTGTTAGACAATGACCTTGAATCGTTAGTGATGAAAATCTTTAATAATTTTTCGGTATACACTATAAGAACAGAAAAGCTAAAAGAGTTGTGCAGCTACATAGATATAAACTATGAAAAACTCCTTTTTCACAGCAAGACAAGATGGCTTATTCTTTTTCCAGCTATAGAAAGGATTCTGAAACTATACGAGCCATTGAAGGAGTATTTTACAACGACGGGAAAAGTACCTGTTCTGATAAAAAAGTTCTTCGAAAATGAAACTAGTGAGATATAATTGTTCTATCTGCATTCTCTAATGGCTATATTTCAGACAAGGATTGCTTCGCTAGAAAAAGAGAAAACCTCAATCGCCGAAGTCCTCAGTGCATTAAATAGAACGACAGAGTCACTTAATCAAAGAATCGAGCAAAATTTCATTCCTTTGAAAGTACGATAGCTTTATCAGAAACACAATATTACCGCAGCTGACCAAAAGCAGATAAATAGCGAAATAAAATAAATGTATGAAGAATGTATCAACTACATAAACCTTTGGATAACACCCTTACAATCCTTAAAATGCTTCGAATTGATGTGTTTAAAGAAGGATGTACAATTTAAAAATATCACAGACGCTCTAGTGTTTTTAAGGGGCAAAGGAATTCCTGTAGATGACGCAAAACTATTTGAAGAGTTCTGCCTGCTTAAGAATTTTCTGAACACAAAATAGAACGATTTTTATGACGAGCTCGCTGAAAAGAAATGGTGTATCTTTTTTAATACAATTAACGACAGCTGAAGAAATTCAGAATTTCTGAAGATTTGTCAATATTTCTTTAGTATTTTGCCACACAACGCAAATGTGGAGAGGGTCTTTTCTCTCATGACTTCTCAGTGGACCAAAGAGAGAAACAGACTTTCAGTGGAGTCAGTGAGAGCCATATTGCTTACGCAATATAACTATAAACACGTGATGTGTGAACAATTTTATTGCGAAATAGCTGGAAAAAACAACTTTTTGTATGCGATTGCTAGCAACCAAAAATATGGGTCTAAATAATATAAGTAAATAAAAACGTACATAAATACTATAATTTTTATTTAATGCAGGTGCATGACCGGACTTTTTTTTTTCAAAATCAGGATTTTTATAAAAAATCATAGACATGTCAGACAGGATTTTGCATTTTTAAGCCTGGTAACCCTACACACAATGCGTGCTGTCTTTCCAGAGACGAGTATTGTCAGATCATCTGCATAAGCGACTGTGTAGAAATGATTAGCATTTAATTTGCTAATGAGTTCCATCAAATGAATTATTCCCAATGAATTTTGATCTAGAATTGCGGTACTAGATTTTATCGAAGGAATAAACAGGGTTGTATGAGTAAATTACAAATGTAATTGAACAATAGATTCGGACAGATATAAAAACAATCATATTTTAGCAATATCCATAATTTTAGACTCACGTTTAAAAACTTACAATTTACAGACTTAAATTCATATACATGAGCAATTGCTTTCAAAAAAAAAAAAAATTAACTGTAAACGCTCTGCCCTCTCCGGAAATAACTTCCGATACCAATAAATACGATTTTTGGTGCCCTCACCGTAAATTATCTCAAACCCGACAAACTAGACACATGAACTTGGACAGAGATGAAACATCGTTGTACCTTGGAAGCCCAGTATGTGCCTTAAAAAGGATCCGTTTGATCAATGGGCGGAAATTAAAATCGGTTTTCTCGAAATTATATTCCATTGCTAGTAAATATCTCATAATACTCGGAACTTCAGTGCCGTCACAAAGATTATTTTTCAAGGCGGGGGCAGCGGTAACAGCGGCTATGAGTTGATAAACTACTTTTCATGTCAGATTGCAATTCACGAGATTGGGGGTTCAGTAATTATAGTTGTTATCCATTTTATAATTAAATTTTTCTAATATTTAAAATATATTACTCGATACCAAGTAGAATCGATACTTTTTAGTCGATTCTTTTGGTATCGAGAAGGTATCGATACTTTTAAAATCTTGCGGAAACCTAGGTATATACCACAAACTAATGAGAGTACTAACGTACTATGGTTCATAAAAGATAGCTTGATCTCTGCGACAGCTGATGCCGACCTAATTAGTGCATGCCCATAAAGTATGACATTTACAGGTACTGTCTGTACTACTAAGAAATTCAGGACTTCATAGGCGTGATTTATACTGTCAGCTGTCTATATTCCCGTAGATAGAGAAACCTATAGACAAATTGACGCCTTCTTTTGCATTGCCACACGAAAAAGATATATTTATGCATACGTCTTGCATAGAAATGAGACAGAGCGATGTGATTGTTTGTCCCTTTCTTCGTGCTGGTTTTTTTAATTTAGCAAACTACACTTTGCTAAACAACTTTGACAGTTCGTAGCGATCTAAGGAGTTTACAAATTGGTTTAATTGAGAAATAAAGTGTTTCGTGATCTTAAGATTGGTGAATTTTGTTCAGTTCAGTCCTTGGAATAATTAAAAACTTTAAAAATGGTTAGATGTAGTGTCTTCGGATGTAAAAGTGATAGTAAACGTAAACTCACCGGTATATCATTTCACTCGTAAGTGTAGTACATTTTATCTGGTATTACGTACAAAATTCAATTGTTATTTTAAATTTTGTTACAGAACTATATAAAAATACGTTTATATTTTATCTAAATATGTTTAAAAGTCATAAAGATTATTATATAACCTAAAACTACGTTATCGTTCTTTCTCACTCTTGGCTACGCTAATCATTACTCTATAGATTTGTCTGTCTACTTATTATGGAGTGTAGAAGTAAGGAGTACAGACTGTGTATTAAGAAGTGTCCATAAAAACCATTTAATAAGGGTGGCGCCGGTGGCGATAGAAAAATATTATTGGGATAGACGACTTTTTCGAGGTTATATTTACTAAATAAAATTATTTTAGATTTTAGAGCTACAGAGCAGTTTAGCACCACATTTAAACCGTCAACAACTGCTAAGTTCATTTCATCCCAGTAGCTACTCCAGCGCTGTTGTGGAGAGTTTTTGAGCTGTTATTTACTGCTTACAGATGGCCACTTTTTCAACCGTTCTACTATGGGAGTTGGTACTCCTTACTTCTACACTCCATACGTATATACCCCTAAAAAGTGTGTAAGCGGTCAGTGCACACTACTTATCATTCCTGTATATGAGTCAGTTACTATACTAGCAAAGTACCGATACTAAGAGCATGGAGTATAGAGGTAAGGAGGACAATCTCCCATAGGAGAATAGTTGAAAATGTGTCCTTCTGTAAGCTGTAAATAACAATTCAAAAACTCTCCACAACAGCGCTTTAGTAGCTGCAGGGTATGATAAATCGCCATAAAATACGTTGAGAGTGATTTTGAAACTAAAAATTTTGAAAGCATTAAAATAATTACTGTAAAAATAATTATGGTGAGTCTGTACAATAAAAAAATTATAAAAAATTCTTTAAAATTTAGACTGTAGCTACAGTGGCACCACCCTTATATAATGGTTACCTACGGACACTTTTTTATACAGAGTCTGTACTCCTTACCTCTACACTCCATAACCGTTATACTCTTATTAGTATGTGCACCATAACTAAGAGGATCGTAAACAGAGAATACTATAGGCACCGGCAAAGCCGGCTCACTGAAGTTAGCCCACCAAAACATGTTATTTTTTATTTTTCAAATATCGTTATCACGTATAGTCTGTTCGTGATTTGTTCTTGATTGTTCTCTATCAATAATTGTTTTTTCATCAATAATTTATTTATAAAAAATTTATTAAAAATCTGTCTTATACTTAGCCCCCCCCCCCCCACTCCAATTTATAATTTCTTTCGTTATTATTGGTCCTTTTATATTCAATAAAGTTTCTTCTTTAATAAAATGCGTTTGTTCTATCAATAATATATCTATTTTTGTTTTTTAACAATTTTTATTCAGCTACCATTGAAGTAAAATGTACTTACGTACTAGGACAGCTATTTCAAACAAAAACTGTGCGCTACTCTATATCGTGACGCAAATGCGCGGTTTTTTCTAGTCATATATCTATTTATTTAGATTACATAATATAAAGTTAATTAATTTATTAAAAGAAGTTAAATTTTCGACAATTTATCAATTATTTTGCATGATAATAAAATAAATTAATACGATATTAAATAATATTGTCACAATTGCACTTGAATTATATAAAATTAAAGGGTAATTTTATACTTTCGTGGTCCCCGCGTTTTTTGGCTCAAAAAAATCGAAAAATCATCCGATTTCGGTGATTTTTTTAAATCTTCGTTTTTATGGCGGATTTATAAAATAAAATATGGAAAAGGATGGATGATTACATATAGCTTTATGACTTTAAATGTGATCATAAACGCACTTCTTCGAATATAATCGTGTATAACTTTTCTGAGAAGCATTAAACGAAGTTTATATATTTTTTTTGTTAATCGACACAAAAAACGAACATTTCAAAAATAACATTGAAAAATATTTTCTTAAATTTACGCGAACACTACACATTGAATAAAACTATTATTTACGGTTTATCGTGTTTAATTACTACTTTAAATTATTTTTATTATCCCGACGTTTCGGGTGCTTTACAGCACCCATGGTCACGGGGGGTGCGTGTATGTGTTTACGTGTACGTGTGCGTGTGCGTGAGCGTGTTCGTGTGCGTGTGCATGTGCGTATTCGTGTGCGTGTGCATGTGCGTGTGCGTGTGCGTGTGCGTGTGCGTGTGCGTGTGCGTGTGCGTTTGCGTAGTGTGCGTGTGCGTGTGCGTGTGCGTGTGCGTTGCGGGCGTGTGCGTGTGCGTGTGCGTGTGTATGTGCGTGTGCGTGTGTATTTTGATAACAAAAAAAAATATACCAAGCGAATGTCGGCAGCGTGAAAATCACAATGAATTCATTATATATCACTCGAAATTATTAACGTAAAAGATAATTATATTCACCCAAAAAAATTTCATTACAATTTTATAGTAAAATACTATACCAAAACACTAATAAAACGATAGCAAAAATCCAAAAATCAAAACAATAACATTCACGCGAAATTGGCATATGAAATGAACGTAGATTATAAATAAATATTCATAGGATAACAGATTTCTTATTGCACTAGAGGACAGAGTATTTCACATTGATTATATAATGCCAAACTTCTTCATAGAAAAGTAGTCTCTATACATAAGTTTTTATGGGTTAAAATGCTGTGGGTGGGCGCGACCTCATGAGACCGCTAGGGATTTGATAGAATATGGCCGTGGTCTCATGAGACCGCTAGAGGGTTGAGAGATTAAAGGACAATAATCAATAAAAGCTTATTATTAATAAACATGTTGTATTATTTACTCACGAAGTCAGAACATAAGAAATGGCAGTTATTTAGAACCAATTCATCATCATCCATCCTCACCGTTTTGCCCTCATCGCAATTGATTTGAGTTTGGCAGCATGTTGTCTTCCCTTCCGCATGAAATGCCAGTAGCGTGGTAGAGACATGTTGCAGTTACATTAGTAGTATAGTTGTAGCATGAATGGGTCAGCTCAATCGGGAAAGGACCACGCTCTCACATAATACTAGCGTAAAATAGTAGCCTTAATGCTGCCGTTTCGTATGGTAAGTTAAGAGAACCGGAGACCCTTTTTACTGGAAATGAGGCATTCCATCTTAATCCTCATGGCTGACAACGCATCTGCATTTTGATTCGCAATCGAGGATTAATGTAGATGTCTATGGGGTACTCTTATTAGTTTGTGTCTATGGGCCACAGCAACCACTTACCACAAACTAATAAGAGTACACCTCTTACCATCAGTTGGAATGTGTGCTCATTTGTCACCTTATCCTATAAAAAAAACCTACTCATGATAATCGGTAATAGTAGTGTTTCTTTTCAGACTTTCTTTACGTACTGATTTCTTATTTTGTAACTAGTTGTTGGGTAAATTTTTCCTCACACTTGTAACCCTAAATATAGTAACGTATTTTTTTGTCTCTTTTTGCGACACACTTTGGCGGCGTAGACAGAGAAACCTATAGACAAATTGACGCCTTCTTTCGCATTCGCACACGAAAAAGATAGATTTATGCATACGTCTTTCATAGAAATGAGACAGAGCGGTGTGATTGTTTGTTCTTTTCTCCGTGCCGGTTTTTTATTTATTTAGAAGACTACACTTTGCTAAACAACTTTAACAGTTCGTAGCGATCTAAGGAGTTTACAAGTTGGTTTAAGTGAGAAAAAAGTGTTTTGTGAGCTTAAGATTGGTGAATCTTCTTCAGTTCAGTTCTTAAAACAATTAAAATTTTTATCTAAATATGTTTAAAAGTCGTAAAGATAATAAGGATAATAAGAAGATGTATAAGCTAAGACTACGTTTTCGTCCTTTCTCACTCGAGGCCACGCTTATTATTAGTCTATAGCATTCTCTGTCTACGGTACTGTAGGCTTACTCTTGAAAACAATTCCGACCGATCGTAACGTTTGGTACTCTTGAAAGCGACTCTAGCGCTAAATTACTTTAGTATTGCGTGGTGATTGTGTGAACTAATTGGGATTGGAATTGAAATTGTCCAAGCGAAATCAGTACTCCCGACGCACTTTTGACAGTTAGTTGACAGCAGCGTATTGTGTTTGATAATGCGTTGGAATTGGAATTAAGGCAATAGCAAAACAGTAACGTTTTAGGAATTGTGTTCATATTAATCTTTTGTTTTCTGCAATTATCTTATTGTTTTCGATAAAATAATGACATGTTTAGCTCTTGCGTCTATTATTCTACGCCGTAATAGTGCATTACAATTAAAATAATGACGAAATGAGCTTCAAATTATGCGTTTTAGGAACTTAAGTTTTTTTCTATGAGTGATGGTGATTATGGAGCTAATGATTGGATTATTAAGGACTTTAGTGAGAAAATAGTGCTTGAATAAAAACCTATATATGACCCTCCGTAGAGAATATATTTTACATCATATTGTTACAGCCTTTATTTTTAATTCGTTATAAAGTGGTTGTTTTGTAGAAGAAATATTTTCAATAGTTAGGCGGCGCAAAGGTTTAAAGAGGATTGTTTAGATATCTCAAGTATGATCTAAAACATCCCACTGCTGGGCAGAGGTCTCTTATCATGTTTGAGAGGTTTATTGGCGGGTTTCACACGTAAAGGAAATATGAATATAATAAATGTATAATTTTATAAGAATTAAAAATAAAGGCTGTAACAATATGATGTAAAATATATTATGATTTCTTATATTAAATATCTTGTATTTAATAAAGGAAATGCTACGGTTGTAATGGATATGTCGCAATTTTAAAGTACAACAACTTTTGTCGGATGAAAGTACGTACCGTAAGGTCAAAACAGACTCTACAACTAATACGCTTAAAGCAACTAGCGATCTAATTAAGAAATACTCCGAGAAATTGAATCTAGACGTCAATTCGATGATACTTTCGTGTGCAAAACCTCCCAAGTTGTATGGGTTACCAAAAATACACAAACCTAACGCTCCATTACGTCCAATAGTGAGTCAAATCGATTCGCCAACGTACAGATTGGCTCAACACTTAGCCAAAATATTATCACCACTCAGAGGACACACAAGAGTATATACTAAGGATTCATACCATTTTGTCAGTGAGATAAAAGACCTACGTCTTGCTAACAATGAAACCATGGTCAGTTTTGATGTTCAGTCTCTATTTACATGCCTACCTGTTGAAGACTGCATCTCAATTATAACTAGGAAACTAGATGAAAATAACATGCCACCAGAATATGCAGTACTACTAAGACATTGCCTTACATCTGGCTATCTATTGTGGAAGGAAGAGTTTTACAAGCAAGTAGATGGTGTTGCGATGGGCTCACCTGTATCTCCCATTGTCGCCGATATATTCATGGAAGACTTTGAGGAGAAAGCCCTCCTTACTGCACCTGTTACCCCAAGGTTCTACAAGCGGTACGTAGACAATACTTTCACAATTTTACCATCAGACAAAGTAACTGCATTTTTAGAACATCTTAATTCCATAAACCCTAAAATTCAATTTACTATGGAGTTAGAGGCAAATAATTCCTTAGCTTTCCTAGATGTGTTAGTCATCCGAAATCCTAACAACACCTTAGGTCATACTGTGTATAGAAAAAAGACCCATACAAACCGATACTTAAATGGTGAATCTCAACATCATCCTTCACAGTTAGCTACCGTGGGCAAATCTTTGTTTCAGAGAGCACGAGGGATCTGTGACAGCAAACACCTGGCCGCCGAGCTTCAGCACGTCAAGCAGGTTCTGCACGACAACAAGCTTCGGGTCCCGCGCCTCCGTCACAGTGACCGAGTGAAGCCGGCCACAGTCGAGCGTGTGCCTGCTATACTACCACATGTCAGAGGTGTCACAGGCAAGCGAGCTTCTATTAGAACATTTTACAAGCCGCCGAAGAAGATTAGTCAGTTCTTACCATCCGTCAAGTGTCATATTCCTCTACAAGATGCAGGAGTATACAAGCTTGATTGTGATTGTGGTCTCTCATATATAGGGCAAACAAAGAGATCAATTGGAACCCGCGTAAAAGAACACATAGCTGACGTGAAGCATCAACGTTCCGGGAAGTCTGCAGTTTGCGATCATATTCTAGATGGCCCCAACCATTACATCAGATTTGATAGACCACAAATCCTCGCGAAAGAACATCGATTCCTACCAAGGATGATACGTGAGGCTATTGTAATTAAAAACATCCTAATTTCAATAGAGAAAGGAGGCTGGGTACTAGCACCTGCTTGGGATCCTATAATTAATAAAATTAAAACTAAACCCAAGCATACCACTGCAAGACTTCAAAATACAGTTAGTTCATTCTGCGTAGATCGGACCAAAGACAATAATTAAAAAGCTGAAGGTACTCCAGGTTAACTTTGACATCGGGATGTCAGTCACCTCAGTTCCCCGTGACCATGGGTGCTGGGAAGCACCCGAAACGTCGGGTATTAAAATTAATATAAATAAAACGCGATAAAATCCGTAAAAGTAGTTTTAATCAATGTAAAATATATTCTCTACGGAGGGTCGTATTTAGGTTTTTATTCAGGCACTATTTTCTCACTAAAGTCCTTAATAATCCAATCATTAGCTCCATAATCACCATCACTCATAGAAAAAACTTAAGTTCCTAAAACGCATAATTTGTAGCTCATTTCGTCATTATTTTAATTGTAATGCACTATTACGGCGTAGAATAATAGACGCAAGAGCTAAACATGTCATTATTTTATCGAAAACAATAAGATAATTGCAGAAAACAAAAGATTAATATGAACACAATTCCTAAAACGTTACTGTTTTGCTATTGCCTTAATTCCAATTCCAACGCAATATCAAACACAATACGCTGCTGTCAACTAACTTTCAAAAGTGCGTCGGGAGTACCGATTTCGCTTGAACAATTTCAATTCCAATCCCAGTTAGTTCACACAATCACCACGCAATACTAAAGTAATTTAGCGCTAGAGTCGCTTTCAAGAGTACCAAACGTTACGATCGGTCGGAATTGTTTTCAAGAGTAAGCCTACAGTACCGTAGACAGAGAATGCTATAGACTAATAATAAGCGTGGCCTCGAGTGAGAAAGGACGAAAACGTAGTCTTAGGTTATACATCTTCTTATTATCCTTATTATCTTTACGACTTTTAAACATATTTAGATAAAAATTTTAATTGTTCTAAGAACTGAACTGAACAAGATTCACCAATCTTAAGCTCACAAAACACTTTTTTCTCACTTAAACCAACTTGTAAACTCCTTAGATCGCTACGAACTGTTAAAGTTGTTTAGCAAAGTGTAGTTTGCTAAATAAAAAAAATTTATTTAGCAAACTACACTTTGTTTTTTTACATTTCTATGCAAGACGTATGCATAAATCTATCTTTTTCGTGTGCGAATGCGAAAGAAGGCGTCAATTTGTCTATAGGTTTCTCTGTCTACGCCGCCAAAGTGTGTCGCAAAAAGAGACAAAAAATACGTTACTATATTTAGGGTTACAAGTGTGAGGATAAATTTACCCCACAACTAGTTACAAAATAAGAAATCAGTACGTAAAGAAAGTCTGAAAAGAAACACTACTATTACCGATTATCTTGAATAGGTTTTTTTTTATAGGATAAGGTGACAAATAAGCACACAGTCCAACTGATGGTAAGTGGTGTACTCTTATTAGTTTGTGGTAAGTGGTTGCTGTGGCCCTAGACAGTACATTACAAATCCTCGATTGCGAATCAAAATGCAGATGCGTTGTCAGCCATGAGGATTAAGATGGAATGCCTCGTTTCCAGTAAAAAGGGTCTCCGGTTCTCTTAACTCACCATACGAAACGGCAGCATTAAGGCTACTATTTTACGCTAGTATTATGTGAGAGCGTGGTCCTTCCCGATTGAGCTGACCCATTCATGCTACAACTATACTACTAATGTTACTGCAGAATGGCTCTACCACGCTATTGGCATGTCATGTGGAAGGGAAGACAACATGCTGCCAAACTCAAATCAATTGCGATGAGGGCAAAACGGTGAGGATGGATGATGATGAATTGGTTCTAAATAACTGCCATTTGTTCTGACTTCGTGAGTAAATAATACAACATGTTTATTAATAATAAGCTTTTATTGATTATTGTCCTTTAATCTCTCAACCCCCTAGCGGTCTCATTAGACCACGGCCATATTCTATCAAATAATACTGGTAAAATTACCAAACGCTCTCGTCCTAATGAGTCTAGAAGTGCTGTAGATTTATCAATTTGTACTCCTGATATAACCGCTCTTTTAAATTGGTCAGTTCGAGATAGCTCTCACGGCAGTGACCATTTTCCCATTCTGATTTCCTTTTCGAACAAAGAATTGGCAGAAACTAACAAAAAAACATGTATTAAATACAAATTAGACAGAGCAGACTGGAACCTGTACAATATTTTTCTTTACAATGAAATTCTAAAAATCACTCCTATTTCTGAAAATATATAACTTCTGTTGTTGAAGCTTTTACACACGGAATTATAAATGCAGCAGATCAAACAATCCCTGTTAAAACTCTAAATAATAAGTGTAGGCCCTCCCCTCCATGGTGGGATTCTGAATGTACTGAGGCCATTCGTAATAGGAAAAAAGCCGAAAAACAATATAAATTAGACATGACTTCGGAAAACTATTCATACCTTCAACGTATACAAGAAGTGACTAAAAATACTCTTCGCACTAAAAAACAAACAAGTTGGCATGCCTTTTGTTCCTCAATTTCTCCTTCAATGCCTTCATCGGTTGTTTGGTGAAATATTAGAAAATTTCAATGTTGTTTTTCATCTTGTTCTTACAGTGGTGCCATTCCCTCTCAATCTATAAACACTTTTCTAGATAAACTTGCCCCCCTCTTCTGCTCCTTTGAGAGAGGAACTACCTCAAAGTATTCCATGTGATTCTTTTTTCCCTTAGATCCCTTAGAACGTCCATTTTCTTTATATGAATTAAAGCTCGTCCTTTCTCACGTTCACGATTCAGCTCCTGGTTTAGACGGTATTTCATATTCACTACTTGCCAAATGTAATGATCAAATTTTATGAATGAATGAATGAATGAATATACATGTACAACAACAATAAGTTAACGTGTGTCGGGGTGTAAGGATAGTCCTACTATTTAAATATCATTAACGTTTTGTTTGACATAGGCTTTGTTCCCGACTCTTGGCCGACTCAAGTAATTATTCATATCTTGAAACCTGACAAAAATCCTAACGATGGCTCTTCCTACAGACCGATCCGACCGAGGTGCTAATTTGTGTTTATAGGCGCTGCAAGATGCGATCGGGGAAGTATTGAATTTGGCGAGACAAGCGAAGCTTCGGAGCGGAATAAAGTGAATTAGTGTGCTTAATTATTAGTGTTTTAAGTTTTAATTTGTGTAAAGAAAATTAAAGTGTTAATTTAGGTAATTCTATCGGCAATTTTTATTGTCACGAACCTCAAGCTCGTAACAATATGATCAAGAACCGTCTTGAATGGTATGTAGAAAGTCATGGATTGTTATTAAATAACCAATATGGATTCAGAAAAGGTAAAAGCACATATGACAGTCTTTCTATCTTCACCACAGATATTAGACTAGCATTTTCGATAAGTGAATCGGTCCTTGCTGCTTTCCTTGACATTTCTTCTGCTTACGATAATGTCAGACTTAACATCCTTAGAGAAAAGATGTTTAAGCTTAATATATCCAAAAAACACAACTTTGATTGTCAATTTATTTCTTGATCGATATATATATATTAAAATTGATGATGATCTAAAATATACTCGAAAGGTTTTCAAAGGCCTTCCTCAAGGCTCTGTTTTAAGTCCTTTATTACACAATATTTATACGTCAGAGTTAGACCAGTGTATTTCAAAGTGTAGAATTTTGCAATACGCTGATGATATCTTAGGTTCTGTTAATGATAAATGTATAGAATGCTGTGCTAATGCGGTTGAACAAGATCTCCTCTCTATGGCCTCTTGATCAGCTGATCATATGGACTAGAAGTTTCCCCAAATAAAAGTAATACAGTATTTTTTTCGCGCAAAAGAGTTTTACCTGAAATCCAGGTTCGCCTTTTTGATTATCCGCTCGTAAATATCCAGCAAGTTAAACTCCTTGGTGTAATTCTTGATAATAAATTATCCGGCACGCCTCATATCATTTATACCCAAAAAAAAAATGCGAAAAAAATATAAACATTCTAAGAGCTTTATGCGGGGTATGGTGAGGCGCTCATCCATATTCTTTAAAATTAATTTATAATGCGATTATAAGAAGTCGATTAGATTATGCCTCATTTCTTCTTGAACCCGCTAATAAAAAAAGGATTAAAAATATTAGATATCATTCAACACAAGTCTTTAAGATTAATTATAGGCGCTATGAATTCGTCGCCTATCAATGCCTTGCAGATTGAATGCGGTGATCCTCCACTTTTAATTAGACGACAATATTTATCGGATTCCTTTTTTTATCGGATTCTTGGTTTAATTCAGGAAAATACTGGCGTAATGAAGAAATACCTAACCTAGTGAAACAATACAATTCCTTACTAGATCCTATTCATAGGTCGGTGACTCTGCCTCTTTTCTCCAATTCGTATGAAGTTGCACTTTTCAAACCCAATGTTATATTAGATATAGGATTAAATAAATTTTCTATTGAATCAAATAAAAAAAATTTATTTACGTTGGACAAGAATTTCCCAGATTGTCATTATATTTTTACAGATGCTTCTAAGATTAACTCAAAAGGTTGTACTGGCTACGCAATATAACATCAAAACTGGAGAATAGTTCAAAAAATTAAAATCCTCCCGAATCTTCAGTTTTTACTGGAGAAATGTTAGCCATTTTACAATCAATAAAATATTGCTACCTTTTTAAATTAAAATCAAGCGTGATATTTTCAGATTCTGTAAGTTCTTTGTTATGCAATCCTTTCTGTGACATTTCCCGCAATCCTCTGATATTTGAAATTAAGAAACTTCTATTCTTATACCAATTCGAAAACATCAACATTTCTCTCGTTTGGATTCCGAGTCATATTGGAATATCTGGTAATGAATATGCTGACAAACTTGCTAAACAAGCTATAGTTTGTGGGGATACTTTTCTATTTAAAAATTATTGCTATGACCTTATAGGAACTACGAAATTATTATATAGAGAGAGATGGCAAAACATTGGAACAAAACCAAAACAACAAAAGGCTGTCACTATGCCAAAATTCAACCTATCATTCCTTCTAAGCCTTGTTTTTATAAATTATCCTAAAATAAGAAACATACATCAATGTTATGTAGAATGCGCTTGGGTCACTGCTGTAGTTCGGTTCACCTTGCTAGGCTTCATATTAAAAATTCTTCAATATGTGACTGTGGTTTGGATATTGGTGACCTCGACCATATTTTCTTCTCGTGTCCTTTGTATGATTCACTATTTAACACTTTGGTAAATCTTAAAATTCCTCTTCCTACAGAAATTCGTTCTCTTTTAATTTTTTCTAAAAAAATTAAAAATGTTTTCAATTGTCTTATGGAATTTTTAGAATTAAATAATATTAAGTTATAAAATATTATTCATTATTTAGCAATCAATCGTCTTTATTTAGTATTATTTATTATTTTAACCGTGGTATTGAGTTTAGTATTATTTTAATTCAACATAACATCCATCATTAATTTAATAAACTTCAGTACAAGTCACTTCATGATCATTATGATAGTATTCTATGGTTCTTAACATTATGATTTCGGTTTTTAATCAGAATCGTAGTTTCTCTTTAGATTGTCCGTCGTTTCATTACAAGTTACAAGTATTTTTATTGGATGGAGGTTGGCAGTAATTGTTAGGTTGCCATATTAAAAAAAAAACTCTATGACTCCTTATTAGTTTGTGATTATGGAGCATTATGAATTTCTGTATATAATACATAGATAAATAAATATGTAGCAAGCTAATATATATAATACTCTACGGCCATCTACGGCCTACTCTATGATTATGGAGGTTTAACATCAGGCCCGGTCAACTCTGTATGGACAGAATGAAATACCTACGGGGGCTGAATTTTATTATTGCCATTTGTCAGATAAATTTCTTGTTTCATAATTAGTAAGATTTTGCTAAAGATAAATTACACTCAAAAATTTTGAATACAGAAATAATTATCCATAGGAAGATAACTATGCCTGTTGTATTTTTCTACATTATTATATTAGCATATCCTTGACAGTGAAAGAAAATTAAATGTTTTCTTTTTGTTTTGATTTTCATTGAGTAGAAAATTATATTTTTTACTAGTAGCACCAAATACCTAAATGAGTATATATTACTCTTTTCTCATAATCAAGTCAAATCAAGTTTACGATGTTGAGTTGAGATTAATGTCCTTCGTTTATATGATGTGCAATGTGTTAGTCAATGAATCGTAGTGAAATACGAAATAGTGACTCTTAAAAACTACGCAGCAATGGCGGATAAAGAAAATAGAAAAAGTGTTCTAAGTGCAACAGCATACCAACCATTGACAACATTAAATTATTTAGGTTTCCGAAATTCGCAGTAAAGTATATTTTGCGGTATGTATACGATATACATATACACTATTTAATAAGTTCTAACCTTAAAGTAAATCTCTTGTCCAACTTATTGTTTCTCTTTTACCATTTAAAAACAAATTATTGGTTTGTAAACCATTGGACCTACTTTGATAAAATTTGTATTTAATAATTATATCTTTTGTTTTCAGCTGTAAATTATGGGCGAAATATTATATTCCTTCCCAAGAGCGGTATACTACTTTAGCTTTCCAGACAAAGCTACATAATAAGCCCAGAATGCTGTGTGAAAAACATTTTCATGATGGTTAATTTAATGATGCAACCAAGAAAAAGCTCTTAAGAACTGCAGTCCCATGTGATGTAAGTAAAGTGTATAATGTATATGGTAATATGGTATGTATATAGTTTTCTTTAAGGATTACTCAGATATTTTATATGGGGATTACTATATTCAGGAGTGGACTTTAATAGACTGTAATAAAGATGATGATGATTATTCATATGACCATCATCTGGATCTAACATGGATGGATAGACCACATACGGTAGTTTGAATCCTGTTAATTCTTTCAACTAATTTAAATTGGATTGGACAAAGCATCCAAAGGATTGAAGTCTATAAAGTTGACACAAGCCTTTCCTTACATTATTAAAAGTGCTACACACTACATATTATTTTTAACAATCAAATTTTATTTTAAAACAACAACAAACCTTAAGAAAGTTCTGGCATCACAATATGAATAATTACATTTGGTCCTAAACCTATCAAATTTAAAGGCACAACTTGTACAACACAGTAGAAATACATGCATCAAATGGTTCTCAAACAATAGATAAACACAAAATTTCTTTTCACATAGTTATTGTATTTACTATCTTATTTTGTTATATTAAAATAGTGGGTGTATTATAGAGCAAGTTGGATGAACAAGACCATTCATTTATTTTGTATTGATAGAAGGGTAATGTAGTGCCATGAGTAGGGACTGGTTTACTATGAAAGTAATGTCAATGAATATAATGTTAATTTAATTTTATATAATAATTTTATGATACTATAATTTATTTCAGTTTTTATTTATTTCCAGACTAACAAAGTGTATTCCCATTTTATTTTGTGGAATCACAAGCTGGTCCCTCGCAAATTATTGCTGCAAAACCACAAGCAGGATCTTCAAAAAGGACATCATATCCACTGAAGAACAACCACAAACATCAAAGCATAACACATAATGTTGAACCTGAAAAAGAAAGTACTCTATATGAAATTTTTTAAAATGAAATAAGGAATATTTTTTGTAATCTAATATTTAATATGTTTTATAATTTTGAATTAAAATTATTCTATTTATAAGCTGCATTAATATATTGCATATAATATAGAGACAAAATTTTTAGTGTCAATTCAGGGAAATAGATAGTAACATAACATAACATAAACACTCACGCCTGTCACCCAGAGGGGTAGGCAGAGACTACGGACTTCCATTTGGCACGATCCTGACATACCTCTTTCGCCTCCTTTACATCCATATATCTACGCATACATGCTCGTCGGTTAAGGGTACTTCTAACGTGGCCCATTTTCAAAATATCGCCAATTTGGTCGATAAACTTTTTCCTAGGGCGTCCCTTCCCGACTCGGCCATTCACATCTGCCATATAAATTTGCTTTGTCACTCTTTCTTCATTCATTCTTTCTACGTGACCAAACCACCGAAGCATTCCTTTCTTAATCCTGGTCACAACATCATCTTGCATACCACATTTATCTCTTATCACGCAATTTCTCACCCTGTCATTCAGATTACACCCTAGCATATTCCTTAAAGACCGCATTTCTACAGCATTTATTTTACTTTCGTGCTTCTTCTGCCACACCCAGCTTTCACTACCATACATTAAAGTAGGGACTAACACAGCATTATGAATTACCATACGTGCCTGTTTTGACAAATTCTGGTTCTTCACAATAGAGTGTAGTGCCCCATTCACTCTATTCCCTGCATTTACTCGTCGTTCTATATCCCTATCATATCTACCATCCCTGCTAAATACACATCCCAAATACACAAACTCATCCACTTGCTCAATCAATCATTGTTTACTTAAGTAATTGAAATGTTGTAATCAATATTGATTTTCTTTTCATTTTTAAACCCATCAAATGTCTTTATAGAAAGAACTAAGCTGCTTGAGAAATTTTGTTTCTTAAGTTATGTATGTTTTTTATTTAATTTGTATTTTTATTTTGAATAAATAAATAGAAATTTTGTAATTTTTGTTCTTTTATTTAGCGCTGGGATAGGAAACCCAAAAATACCTCAAATAAAAAAAACAAAATAGACCACATCCAAATTTTCCCGCCACACGAGAAGTGCTGGAGGCTGACGATAGATAGCGCTAGTAGTTATATATCTCATTTCTTAAATTTTGTATGAAGTTGTCGTTCCTCTCCGATAGGAGTAATAGTGTTCTGTGTTTAACATCATAGATAAATAAATATGTAGCAAGCTAACATGGTTTAACAGGAACGTGATCGCCGACTTATATTAAGTTTTGGTTTAAAAATCATAACACAACAATATAATTTACCAGTAGTAGTAACATACGTATTTATGTACTATTATAAATTATAATCTTTGATTTCTTGCAAAAGGTACTTGCACAAAGTTTTTAATGGTCAAAAATGAATAGCAAGAGTATGTTTAATTAATATGTAATTAAACGTAGTAGGTATGTAATTAACTAATTTAATATAGAAGCATTAAAACAGGAAATTTCGGAGAAGTATTTTTTTATTTTATTATGTTACCTACATATGTATTGTGTACTGTGACGAAAATAGATCTAGTACTGCTTCTGACAACTTGTTTTGTTATAGAATAATAATTTAATATATCTACTAGAAGTAAGTAGTTTTTATTTTAATGTAATGATGTGTTTGATGTATTTCCGTCGTAAATTAAAAATATATTATCCTTTTATTACTTTATACAGTAGAAATCTTTCTTATTCAAGAAAAACTACCATTTTAGGTATTGAAACTTCTTGCGATGATACTGGTTGTGCTGTAGTTAATGGTTATGGTAATATTTTAGGTGAATCTTTATATTCACAAAATGCACTTCATGTTAGATACGGTGGAGTTAATCCCACGCATGCATGGGAACTTCATCGTGACAATATTGATTTAGCTGTAAAAGATGCTTTAAAAAGTGCAAAAATAGGAGTAAATGAAATTGATGCTATAGCAGTTACTGTTAAACCTGGCCTGTTATTGAGCTTAACAATCGGTGTAAAATATGCAAAATTTCTTGCAAAAAAGTATCACAAAATTTTAATTCCTATACATCATATGGAAGCCCATGCATTAGTTGCAAGAATGTATTATGACATACCATTTCCATACTTGACATTATTGATATCAGGAGGACATTGCTTTTTAGCTGTAGTAAAAGATGTGAACAGCTTCCTTTTACTTGGTCAAACTTTAGATAATGCACCAGGGGAGGTCATGGACAAGGCTGCAAGAAGAATGAAATTAAAAAATATTTTAGAATATTCGTCAGTTTCTGGCGGTAGAGCAATTGAATTAGCTGCCAAGAATGCTGCTAATCCTGCTATATTTCAATTTCCAATACCACTACTGAAAAATAGAGATTGTAATTTTAGTTTTAGTGGCCTTAAGGATTCACTGATGCGTAAAGTAATAAAGAAGGAAGCAGAGCATGGATTAAGGGGTGATGAAGTAATACCAGAAATTTATGATTTGTGTGCATCATTTCAGGCTAGTATTGCCAGGCATTTAGCACACAGACTTGAAAGAGCCATAATATTTTGTGAAATGAAAAAGATACTACATTTTGATACTAAAAATATTATAATATCAGGTGGTGTAGCATGTAATGACTACATATATTCATGTTTGGAAAGTGTGGGTAAAAAGTTTGGTTTTAATTTGTATAGACCACCCCATAAAGTTTGCACAGATAATGGTGTAATGGTTGCATGGAATGGTATTGAAAAAGTAAAAAAAGGAGACCCTATTCCATCATTTTCTATTAGTAATGTTGATCCTATTGCATCTTTTGGCTTAAATATTATAGATCAAGTGAAAGAAGCAAATTTGCCAATAAGAGCTCCTATGATTGAAGACATCAAGAAACTGTGATAAATAATTAGTAAATTATAGAAGTATATTTTATTTTTAATAATTTTAGTTCTCAATTATATTTTTTTTATAACCTAAAAATATCAAAAACAAAACAACTTTACCTGCTGAACTAGTTTTCGATAATACAATACTGATAATGATTTATTTCATTACTAAATCAATGGCAGTTTCTGATTATATCATTACATAAAACTGAAATATTTAATGATTTACTCCAATTATGTATCTGAATATAATGTTCTTTTTTGACCCTTAATAAAATAAAAATAACTATTTTGCAATCTATTGTTTGTGATAAATTTTTATTTCAATTTTTTATTAATAAAAAACCTTTTTTTATATAGGAGAGGGGCAAATGAGCATATGGCTCCCCTGATGGTAAGTGACTACTGCCGCCCATGAACAACTGCAACATCAAGGGAATTGGTGGTGCATTGCGGGCCTTTAAAATTATCTAATTTTTTTATTAAAAATTATAAGTATGGTCTCGGCAATACAAAAATTTTTTACTCTTCATAATAGTTTGTCTATAAAATATTATGGCACTTTTAAATTCAAATCTTTTTAAATCCTTCAAATTAAATGAAATATATGTATATTTCACAAATATAAAATAAAAGTTTAATTTTATAGCAAATAAATAAATATAAGTAATAAATCAAAATAATATTTTCTTTAGAGTAAAACTTCTTTGTAATAGTGTCATTGACTTCTAAAGTCATTTATCGAGCAAAAATTGATTGAATCTCAAGGTGGTACATAAAATAGACGCAAGATAGCTTGAAGTTATAAAATGGATTGTTTTGAATGAATTAAGTAAAGGCAAAAATAAGTCAGTAGTCGAAAAGCAGATTAGAACCCACAAAGCTTTAGAGTTCGTGGTCTAAGTACACTATTCTATCTCATTCTCTCGTAGGTTAAATCCTATGGATATATATTTTTACCTCTTTTTAGTGTCGCTTTTATGTTTCATTGAGTTTCATGGCGGTGGCACGTTTACATTATCGGCACGAGCAACTGACCGAGTTATTTGTGGACGAGTATGACACGTTTACATACATACTTGTCTATATTCATTCAATGTAAATCTTCTAAACATGGATGACATGTTTGTCGTTGCCACAAATTTATGTCTACTTGATATTTATAGACTCACAAATATTTTTTGGAGGGAGTAGGGTGGCCCACTAGATGGATCATGCAGTGACGACCTGGCAAGACATGTAGAAAATCGATGGATGCAGATCGATGGTGGCTCAGGTCTGTCCTTTGTGGTATTTTTTGGATGAGGCCTATGTTCAGCATGGAACTGGTGAAGGGTTGTAATAATGATAATGATGATATATTTATTTTCATTAACATTATTTTTAAACTGATTCTATTTTCTTGATACATTTCTAAAAAAAAATAGTATATTCGTTATCCAGTCCATCACGGCAGGTAGGTATTTTTATTATTATAATTTTACTAAATTATTATATAAGAAAAATATTAACTACCAACTATGTAAACACCATCACGAACATACACGGGCATTCCTTTTACTGGGGCCAAAAAACCACAAAAAACTGACATCGAAGTGGAGAACTATAATGCTCGGGCTGAGTAGCGAGAACACCCGAACAAGGTTTTGAGTAGGTGTTCAAGAACAAGGCGTTTACTTTACGGCGCCTCTACACGTGTTGGCCAACACAGTGGCGAATGTAGTGGCGAAGATATTGGCCGAGAGTTTGTGACGGCATCCACACGTTGGAAGTTCATTCAGTTTGCTTCGGTTCAGGCCAATGTGCGGACGACTTTATTAGTCGACGGTTCCGTGGCGCAGTGGCTTAGCAATGAGTGGCTGCGCCGGATGTCGCGGGTTTGAATCCCGTAGTATTTGTATTCACAAATATTTGGGGTTGATGTATGTCCTTGTGCATTTTATGTTTGTAAGCTGCCTCCGCGATACAGGAGAAAATCCAAGTGTGTGTGTGTGGGGGGGGGGGGGGGGTAACGTTTTTATAAAATAATTATAAAAGAATAGTGTATATTAATGGGGCTGTAAATAGTTTAGTGCCAATTTCAACTTTAAACATTCCTACTACTTTAATAAGCGCGATTTAATTATTTTTAAACAATTGTTTTAATCGATAAGCTATTTATCAAAAAAAAATTATGAACATTTATTTACAATCATATTATTAAGAGAACAATTTTAAAATTAAAAAAAAAATGAAACACGTCGTTTATATGTGGTAGAGCCATGCAGTTATATATATATATATATATATAGTTGTAGCACTTTGTTTTGTTGTATGACTGCCTCGTTGGTCTAGTGGCTGTAGTAGAGCGACTGCTGATCGTGAGGTCCTGGGTTCGAATCCCGGGTCGGGCCAAAAAATTAATTATTGAGGTTGTCCGTCAAGAAATTCTCAGTAGTTGCTCGGAGTCAGCAAGTTGGCGGTGTCTCACCCCCGTGCCTCGGAAAGCACGTAAAGCCGTTGGTCCTGCGCCTGATCTCTCTTCGGTCATATCGGTTTACCGTCCCATCGGATTATGAGAGTGTAGGAAGAGAGAGTGCACCTGTGCTTGCGCATACACTTGGGAACTATAATCTTGTCCTGCGCTGATGGCTAGCCTCCGTTGAGGCAGGCCGCCGTGGCCGAAATTCGGTTGGGAGGATTATTATTATAGTTGTAGCACGAATGGGTCGGCCCGACCGGGGAAGGACCACGCTCTCACAGAATATCAGCGTAAAATAGTAGCTTAATGATGCTGTGTTTCTTATAGTGAGTAGAGAACCAGAGACCCTTTTTAAAGGAAACGAGGCATTTCATCCTTGTCCTCACGGGTTACAACTATAGTTGTTTAAACCGACTATAAATCAATAGCACGCTACAAACTATAATTTTTTAGTACGCTATTAAATACGCTATGTTATAGCGCGCTATTTATAAGAAAGCGCGTGGGCGGCCGGCAGGCCGTAATGCCTTGTAGCGCGCTAAACCTCATAACACTTTACATGTAATATAACGTGTTACGAGATTCGACGACGAGATTGTTCGTTGGACATACCGCGTGCTAAACAAGAATATAATTTATTAAAACGTTAAATTTTATTCTAAAATAAAATAAACCAATGAACTCTCCTTCATACTTTTCAGGATTAGGAGTGTCTATAATTGATATAAACGTTGTTTTTAATGAATGTAATTTACAAATCAATTATAGGCGTATTTAAAAGTTCATTGATTGTATATACAAAAATCATCTACTTACATACGCTATTATATACAATTTTCTATTTACATTTTATTTATATTTAAAAATATTAGTTGGGCTACTTTTGTAGAGGATAGCCGTGTTCTTCGATCACTTATTACTCCGAAGGATAGCCGTGTTCTTCGATCAGTTATTACTCCGAATTCGGGGTAAATGAATTTGTGTTCTCGTCAGTACTTTAAGGGACGTTCCGTTCTTTTTATTAGGTTGTCAGCTAAATATTTATCTAACTCTTCGGCAGCCCCAACATCTGATGTCTTAAGTGAAAATTCTTTGTCTGTTTCGGTGTCAAATTCGGACCACAAACTAAGAGTCTGTAACTGTACAGGATTAGCAGCTGATGTTGCCGGTTCAGATGATGATGATGATGATGATGGTACAGGTTCGCCAGAATTTACTGGTTGATTTTTACTGTTTATTTCGTTTATAATTTTAATTTTTAGTATATTTTTAAGGTGTTCAATCTGTTCTTTGTTTTTTATAGCTTTTAGTTTGAATCTGGGATCAAGAATTGTGCTTAAACTTATCGTTTCATTTCTTTCTAAATTTCCTAGTCGAGTTTTCATGCCTTCTTTTAATTTTTCAGCGAGTTTTTTGACTGGGTCGTATAGTTCTTGTACTGTGTAGTAATTACATATGTTGATAAGGCTAGAAGATAAAATAATCGCCTTACTTGCAACCAAATAATTTTCGGCGCTCATTTCCACGGTAGGTAAGGTTTGAAAATGACACAAATTTGTTCCATACATTTCCACTCTTCCATAGGAATTATTGGAAGATCGGTTTCTAAATTTGAAATGGTAGCTCGTAATGGTTCTCCTAGCTCAACAAACCTTTCTAGCATTAAATAAACTGAATTCCACTTCGTAGGTACCGATTTTATAACTGTTTAAGGTTGTGCCACATTCTGTTGGTTGATCTGGTATTTTAATAACTTCTCCTTGGCTATGGTGCTCTTTCGAAAGTGGCTTACAACTCTGCACTTTAGTTAGGGTATCTCCAATTTCCTTAAGTGCGTCTTGAATCACGAGGTTCAACTTGTGTGCTAAGCATCCAAAATGTGGCAAGCCGTCGACTTCGAAATATCTGGCAGCACTCTCCATGTTGGATGCATTATCGGAGACAAAAAAATTTACTTTGTCGTAAATGCCCCAGGTTTGCAATATGTTTTTTACTTCTCTATATATCCTTATACCAGTATGGTGTAAGGATATATAGAGAATTGTAAATTGCGTAAATTGCCCCCGTCACTGTTATGTCACAAGAATTCAATTGCGTGTTATCGTGTTATTTTGTTTTGTTGGAAAATGCAATTGTTGATCTCTCAACAATTGGATATAATTTTGGAGGTAAGTGTTTTTCAATTTATTAAGATTGGTTTATTAAGTGTGATGCTCATATCTGATATCTGATTACATGTTTTTACACTGATTGTATATCAACTCAAGAACTTGTTTTATTTTTTCACATCTGCACAAGACAATCTATCTGACAAACATACTAGCTTATTTATGAGATTGACCATTTTTATTAACTACCAAGAAAGGAGACCGTTGATTTTTCATTGTTTTTGGACTGCTGGTAGTCTGTCAGATCTTAATTATTAAATAATATAGGGCATTAAGTCCATCCTTATGCAGTAACATTTAATTTGATAAATATTTTATTTATATTTGAGTTTAAAATAAACAAATCTATTTTTTTTTCACTTTGACTTCATTTTTTGTATTTTACATTATTTCAGTTGCCGTTGTCATGCCGTGTGTATCATAATTGCTGGCAATGAACTGATAGAACAGCATCACATTCAACTGCAGAACGGGAACCATCTGAATCATCTAGTCCATCCTCTTTGCAATCTGAAGTGAGTAATGTATTGCATCCAGAACAACAAAGCTTAGATCATACATCACACAGTGTACTGCTAACTAATTATTTAAAAGCGCCACTAACAACAAATCAATGTTTTTTACCTGGTTGTAACAATTCCAATGGACTCAATGTTCCATCAGCATTGCGAGTATGTCTCTTTTGTGATTACAATTACTATGTATGTGTGTTATACGTGGTAGAGAAATGCTTCAGTTATATTAGAAGTATAGCTGTAGCATGAATGAGTCGGCTCGGCCGGGGAAGTACCACGCTCTCACAGAATACCATCAGAAATAGTAGCTTAATGCTGCTGTGTTTTGTATGGTGAGTGTTGAGAACCGGAGACCCTTTTTACTGGAAACGAGAAAATGATCTTAGTCCATAGGTCACACTGTGTGTAGAAAACAATGAATTTCGCCATTATCCTTCACAGTTAGTTACCGTGAGCAAAACTTTGTTACAGAGAGCACAAGGGCTCTGTGTCAGCAAACATCGAGCCGTCGAGCTTCAGCACGTCAACAAGCTTCAGGCCCGCGCTTACGTCACAGTGACCGAGTGAAGCCGGCCACAGTCAAGCATGTGCAGTACTAGCATTTGTCAGGGGTGTCACAGACATAATTGGCTACATCTTGAAGCGAGCTGACATGAAGCATCAAGGTTCAGGGAAGTTTGCAGTTTGTGATCATATCCTGGACGGCCCCAACCAGATAGACGTATAAAAAAGATTTGATAGACCACAAATCTTCTAAAAGGTACTTCAATTCCTATCAAGGACCGATACCTGAGACTATTGAAATAAAAAAAATTTCAATAGAGAAGGAGGCTTGGTACTACCACCTGCTTAAGACCCTGTAATTAATGAATTAAAATTAAACCCAAGCATACCATTGCAAGACTTCAAGACACAGTAAGTTCATTCTGTAGATCGGACCATAAATAAAAATTAAAAATCTGAAGATACTCCGGGTTAACACTGACATTGGGACGTCAGTCACCTCAGTCCGCCGTAACCATGGGTGTTGGAAAGCACCCGAAACGTCTGGAATTAAAAATCAATGAAATAAAACGCGATAAAATAGATAAAAATAGTTGTTAAAAAAAATTTCAAACATTTGTGAAAATAAAATCTTATATATCTTCAAAACCCCGACTTTTTTTAAAGCAATTCCTTAACCATTTCATTGTTTTAATTGCATATTATCATATCTATATGCTTTTATATGTGGGCATCCATGGCCGAAGTGTCTATGAAGAGTGGGCAATCCCCTTTCAAATGCCCACTACAATGGTGTCAAAAAAACATCAATTTTTATACCCTAATCTGAAGAAAATATTTGTGAAGCACTGTAATATAGTGGCCACGTCCGTTCCTTGTGAACGGATGTTCTCAAAAACTGGTCTCATTATCAACCAAATACGTACAGGGCTGACCATCAGCAAAGTTGAACATATCATGTTTCTTAACGTAAATTCACCTCAGGACTGGTTCAACGGGTATGAATTAAATGTAAAATAAAACAAATTGATGAATGAACTTAAAATCATCAAAATCAACATAAAAATATGGAAAAAAAAAACAAAAAAATTTGTAAATAATATTAATTTGTGTATATTGTTATTGATTTGTTTACATAGAATCTGATGATCTTTTAAATCTACCTGAGTAGATTACGCTAGTGTGTGTGTGCCACCCATAAGCATGTGTCAATCATTCATTTCTCGTTTTTTTATTGGCTGTGGTTGACAAACGAGCACCAGTCCACTTGATGGTAAACGGCGTTGCCAGCCTTGAAGACTAAGATGAAATGCCTCGTTTCCAGTAAACAGGGTCTCCGGTTCTCTAAGCTCACCATATGAAATACAGCAGCATTAAGCTACTATTCTACGCTGGTATTCTGTGAGAGCGTGGTCCTCCCCGGTCGAGCCAGCCAATTCGTACTACAACCATAATATAGCTGCAGCATGGCTCTACCACGCACGAAATCGTGACCAAATCATTCTAGTACATTTTATGCGTCGGTCGGAATATTATGAATGGAATGAACAAATATGATACCTTTATTGAATATTATTAAATATATATTTTATTTATTTAATAAATTTATTTATTTAATAAATTTGTTTATTTTAAATTTCACTCCTAACAATACACAATTTCATCTTACTGACTAATATTATTTTTTTGTGTTTAGGCCATCTAGCATCTAATGTGCGTACCACCTTGAGAGTCTCATCAATTTTGGTTCGTTTCGATAAAATGAGAATGACTTCAAACTTTAACTACAGAACGAAGTACTTAGATGGCGCTATTTATTACAAAGCTAAGCAATTTTAGCAGAAAGAAAATATTGTTTTGACTTAGAACACTAAAATTTAGGCTTTACATATCTAAAAATAAGGATTGTAACGTTTATTTGCTATAAAATTAAACTTTTATCTGTTCTGTCAACGCATATTTGCCAAAGCAGGGTTAACAATATGTAACAAATACAGTCATTTGAAGCCCAATAAGGCAGAGCAATGCTTAGCTTTAAATTACAATCTGTAAATTTTCATTTTCGCCTTACTTGGCAACACTTCCGAATGCATGCACTGCATTGAGTACCTACCATTGATTTATATATTACACTGGATTAGTAATTACCGCGCCAAATCGTTGCCACTGCACATATGGCCACAGCCATATGCCTAGCTACGTCCGTTCAGTGTTCAATGTGACGCCGACAGAGTTGAGCCGAACAATCCGCGACAGAAAATGGGTAAATGCGTAGTGAAAGAATGCGATTTAGTCACAAAAACATAATAAATCAAGCGAAATCACTTTCCACATAAAACGATAATCGCTGTTTAGTTTACAAATATAAATTGCACAAGGACAAACGTCCAGGTCCGCAGCAATTATTTGTGGGTCATACAAATAATTGTTCCGTGCGGTACTCATTGCTAAGCCACTGCGCCACGGAGTACCGATAACGTAAGGACGGATAAGTTACAGTTTTATTTCTTTATAGTTAGATATTATAGGAAGGTACTTACCGAACACACTTATATTTTTTTATTACTAAGTGCTTGGCTTCTGCACTACGGGTCGGGGGTTCGATTCCCATACGGAACAAATATTTTTATGGCCTACAGATGGTTGTGAAAATTTGTGTTTGTAATCGCACCGTCTCCGATTCAGGAGAATTCCTGGAGTGGGACAACGTTATAAAAAACAATTACTACTAATTTTGTTGAATATTGATAAAACAAAAAAAAACCTGCTTAGGTAACTTTTTATCTTTTTTTTTCATAAAGTTGCCCTCACTCTATTTCTCCTGAATCGTAGACGGTGCGATTACAACCACAAATTTTTACATACAGAAACACCTGTGACTAGTAGCCCAACAACCAATCGCTTAGCCATTGCACCAAACCTGTCATATGCTAAATTTCTACATAATATTTGTAATCACTAATACTGTAAGTAAATAGATCGGTAGATACTTACTTCATTAAGTTTATCATACGCTTCTTATTTTTATTACGCTTATTTCCCATTTCGCCAACACTATAAACCTAAGTGTCTATTTTAATATTACGTAGTCCTGTGCGTAATGTGTGTTCTGAGCACAAGCGACACAGCCCTTCCAAATTCCGATCAAAAGCCGGAGCTAGAGTGAATGACGGTGTCGGGCGGCAGGGAACAAACTTTAAAACGACGTTAGTTTATGTAATTTCTTTTTACGATGAAAATAATGATAAATAAATAAAAGTAAATAACATAAGCCCTGCTTTATAGTTAGTTCAGTTAGTATGCAAAGTTCATGATCCAATTTTAAGTATTTTTTGAATACCAGCGGTGTATAGTTCGGTTTGGAGGTAACTTTGGAATTTTTTTTCTATCAAGAAATATGGAATCGTGTTTTCGTCTAACATAGTACTTAACATTAATCCTCAACTTCACCATATATTTATTTCAAAAACAATGCTTTTTTTTATATAGGATAGGGTGACAAACGAGCGCACAGTCCACCTGATGGTAAGTGGTTGCTGTGGCCCATAGACATCTACATCTATCCTCGATTACGAATCAAAATGCAGATGCGTTGTCACCCGTGAGGACTAAGATGGAATGCCTCGTTTCCAGTAAAAAGGGTCTCCGGTTCTCTACACTCACCATACGAAATACAGCAGCATCAAGCTACTATTTCACGCTGGTATTCTGTGAGAGCGTGGTCCTTCCCCGGTCGAGCCGACCCATTCGTGCTACAACTATACTACTAATATAACTGCAGCATGGCTCTACCACGTAAAAAAGCTGCAGTGTTTTCGGTATAACAGAGGATCTTGTTAAGCCATTTGAGGTAGATAGTATAGGCTCTCAACGGGAGACTATATATTATATGTAGTAAGTTAATTTTTTACCTCTGATTTTAAATATTTTGGAAGTTAGAATGAAAACTACGTTTTAACTTTCATACAAAATAATTAGTTATTCTTATTTTAGTTTATTCATGAATGATCTATTAAAAATATTTTATTATCTATTTAATATTAATAATTTTATACTGTTTAATTTTATTTTTAAAAGTAAAGTTAAGTAAAGTTACAGCCTATATACGTTCCACTGCTGAGCACAGGCCTCCCCTCATTTCTGAGGGGGTTTTAGGGCAAGGAAGTGTCCGCCGCGCTGCCCAATGCGTGTTGGCGAACTTCACATGTCTTCGAAATATTTTTTTCTTATTCCTCAGACATGCAGGTTTCCTCATGATGTTTTCCTTCACCGCCGAGCACGTGGTAAATCAGCACTTAAAATTGCATTTATCAATTTCATTGGTGCCGGCGGGGTTCGAACCCGGGTTTTAGTTTAGTTTAGTTTGCAACGGGCTGTTTTCCGCAACTCCACGTCTCTGCGCGTATTTTGCGTGTGGGCAGGAATAATGTGATTATTCGAGCCATGAGATCTCCCCCGAAGAAGCTCAACAGTCCCTTGATGTTGCATGCAACTTCGGGGAGTGATCCCGGCGTGCCGAGATGTTTAGCCCTGTACGTAGCGACCTCCGGACATTTCAGTAGCACGTGGGCCGCCGTTTCTTCCTCCCCCATACATGCCCTGCACAGGGGACTATCTGTAACACCTATAGTAAATAAATGTTTGTTAAAGGTGCCATGTCCTGTGATAGCACTAGTTACTATCCTGATCTGCGGCTTGTTCAGTCTCATTAGAACTTTGGTTAAGCGACTGTTTATTACAGGTAGGGCCTCCCTAGCTTGTCTACAGTCTATTAGATTTTTCCAAAGCTGAGCGTGTTGATTAGTGAAGTGTCTACGTACCATTGAACGAACGTTACCAAAGGGGATTGGTATGATTGGTTCCGGCCCTATAGTGGCCAGAGCCGATCCTCTTCTGGCCAGTTCGTCCGCTGCATCGTTGCCTCTGGATCCACTGTGTCCCTTTATCCATTGTAGAGTCACATTGTTGTTTTTACATACCTCATTTAATCGTTGATGGCATTCATATATTAGTCCCGAGTTCACCCCATTGCAACTCAGAGCTTGTAGTACCGCCCTACTGTCGGTCAGTATTCTGATGGGGAAGTCATTAACCTTCCTAGCATCTATTGCTATGGCCGCTTGAATGATACCCATACATTCCGCCTGAAAGACCGTGTTATAGGTACCCAGCGGTGTGCATATGTGAATATTGAGGTCTTCAGAGAAAGCTCCAGAACCTACACCTTCCTTTGTTTTAGAACCATCGGTGAAAATTCTAAGCTCTTTTGGGCTTAATCCTTCCGGCTGGCTGTTTTCATTTAATTGTATCTTGTATTTCTTATCGAAAACAAATTGTTTAGGAATCCTATCGTATTTGGCTTGTAGGATAGGAATTTCTGAGTAAATTCTATCAATTATGCCTGTATGAGGGACACTATTCTTACTCCAAAGATTTAGGGTCTTGAGTCTGATGGCAGCTAAAGTCGCTTCTTGTTGTATATGTAGATGAAGCGGAGTTAGCTCCAGCATCGCTTCCAAGGCTGCTGTTGGCGTAGTTCTTATGCAGCCTGTGGCAGCCATACATGCCAGTCTCTGGTAGCGCTGAAGCTTCTTAATTGTGGTGGCTTCATTGGTCTTGGTCCACCATACCAGAGCGCCGTATGTGATCATGGGCCGGATTACAGTTTTGTAAAGCCACAGTATGATTTTTGGCGTCAGTCCCCATCTTTTGCCAATCATGTTTCTGCATTGCCAGAAAGTTATACTAGCTTTGTTGATTTTGTTTTCTATGTTTTTATTCCAGTTAAGTTTGCTGTCCAAGGTAAGACCTAAATATTTTACCTCAGAGGATAGCTGGAGTTTTGTGCTGAAAAGACTTGGAAGATGATAGTTATTCAGCATCCGTTTTTGTGTGAACATTACTAAAACCGTTTTATTTGGGTTGACGGTTAAGTCGTATTCCCTGCACCATCTCTCCACTATACGGAGAGCCGCTTGGGTCAGGTCGCACACTATGCTAGCTGTCTTTCCCGAGACCAGTATAGTCAGGTCATCAGCATAACCTACTGTATAAAAGTGATTAGTATTTAATTTGCTGATGAGTTCATTAATGACCATATTCCACAGGAGAGGTGAGAGGGACCCCACCCTGCGGGCAACCTTTCTTAATTAGGATTGGTTGAGATTCACCAGCAATCTTTATTATTCGTGTACTGAGCATGCAAACTATCCAGTCGATCAGTGCCGGTTCAACTTTATGTCTACTGAGTGCACCTTTTATGCTGGAGAAGTTTGTTCTGTCAAAAGCACCTTCTATATCTATGAAGGAACCTAGACATATTTCTTTGTTTTGGATGGCCCCTTCAATCTTAGTAATTACCTGATGAAGTGCCGATTCTGTTGATTTGCCTAGACTGTAGGCGTGTTGCTTGTCGTGTAGTGGTAAGTTCATTAGCGCCGACCCCCCTTAATTTCCTTTCACACATCCTCTCCATCGTCTTTAGGAGAAAGGATGTGAGGCTAATGGGCCTGTAGGATTTAGGGTCAGTGTAATCGCTCTTACCTGGTTTGGGTATAAATGTGATTTTCACTTCCCTCCATCCCCTAGGAACATATTTTAGAGCCAGACAGGCTCTCATTATGGCAACAAGTCTGACTATTAGGGCTTTACCCCCCCCACTGTAGAAGTGCCTGGAATATGCCGTCAGGTCCTGCCGCCTTATAGGGGAGGAAACTGTGAATGGCCCAATGGATTTTGTCCATCGTTACCACTCTCTGTGCTAAATTCCAGTCTTCTACTGTTGGTGTCAGTATGTCGTCATGCCGGTTTGCCTCCTGGGTTAAGCAGCAACCTGGGAAGTGCGTTTTAATTAGGATGCGTTGGGCTTCATCCGGCGATGTTGAGTAGCTACCGTCGGGTTTCTTTAGAGACATGGATCCCGACGTGTTCTGTTTAGCTAGAATATTCCTTATCCTATTTGCTTGTTTGCAGGTTTCTATGTTGCCACAGAATTTACGCCACCCAGTCGAGCGTCGATACCTGATACATTTTTTGTATTCAGACTTAGCTTTCTTATATAGTAGCCAGTCTTCATCCATTGAGGTATTCATGGCCCTGTTTAGGGCTTTTCTTACCTTCTTGCGTTTCCTATCGAGTTCTACACCCCACCACTGTTGCTTTACCTCGGCATGCCTTGGTGGAGTGATTTCTGGACATGATTCATGGTAGCTATCTATCATGGCCTTAGTAACAGCTGCTACCTGTTCTTCTAGGAGCGACTGATCTGCTATAGTATTTATCCCCTCAGAACCCGCGAGCGAAGACGTCAACTTATTTAGGTATTTTGTTTTATCCGTCTTGCGGGGATTTCTCCATGGTGGTGTAGAGGGGATATCGACCTGTAGTGCGAAGCAGATCCATCTATGGTCTGAGCATGAGGCCTCTTTCGACACATGCCATTCCGTAATTAGTTTGGCTGCTCCTTCTGTTGCAAGTGTGAGGTCGATTATAGTGCGACAGCGTTTGTTTATGAAAGTAGGTTCAGAACCTATGTTTAAAATGGTTAGGTTAGTACTAAATAAAAATTCAACTAAAACCTTACCTCGTTCATTAGGTTTTTCCATTCCCCAAAGGGGATGATGTGCGTTGGAGTCCGTCCCGATCACAACCTCTAGTCCGGTCCTCTCGCAGAAGTTCACCAGCCTGCCGAGGTCATGAGGGGGAGGAGTGTCTTCCTCCGGCATGTAGACCGAGGCGACGACTAACCTTCTCTCCTGTGTGTATTGTATTGCCACGGCATACATGTCTCTAGAACAGAAATCTGTTAATGGTTGTGCACAGATATCTTTAGTAGTGTAGATACACGCTCTAGGCTTGTCGTGTTCAGAGCTGTAGAATAGCTTACCTTTTAGGTTGTTTAGGCCTTTAATTTTACCAGCCCCAACCCACGGCTCCTGGATTAAGGCTATGGCAGTCTTTTGAACCTCTAACCACTTGCGTAATTGAGCCGACGCAGTTTCGCTGTGGTGGAGGTTGGCTTGCACTAGGCTAGTTTTAGACGAAGGGCACGCCATCATTGATCGCGTCCTCCCCGTCCCCGCCCAAAAATAGGCCTGCCAGAAGATCTCGGGTCTCTTCGTCAGCCACCGAGTCGGAAGTGGTCGGCAAAATGCAGTCCTCTTCGTCACTCAGTGAGCTGCCGCTGAGCCCGGTCTCCACTGGGGACTTTGGCTCAGTTGTGCAGGCCGTTTCTTCACTGGACTTGGCCTCCAGTGATTCCACTGTACCGGTAACCGTGGCTCCGGTATCCATAACTTCCGGGCTGTTTTCTACCTCTTTGCTCGGTGGCGTATCAAAGAATTTACCTCCACGACCCTGGAATTTTACGTATACCGCCCTGCATACGCATGCGAGACGGCGTCCGGCCTTCATCAGGGTCGGGATGTGATCCTCCGGCACCGAAACAACGAGGAACCACCCGTCCGTCTGCTTATCAGCCTTGAGTAACAGCCAGTCCCTGATGTTAACCCAGCGGTTCTGGTACGCCAGCACGCGACCAATGTCACGTGAGTCTTTCCAGGCTCCTTGGGCATCAGGGATTAGGATACCACATTTGACTCTTTGTGGTATCTCTGACTGTTTTTTTATAGTCAGCAAGGTGTTGGATTTAAGATCGAGGGTAGCAATATTCCCCTTCAACCAGTCCAGAGCCTTCTGATCGTCGCACCACAGTTTCAGGACACCCTCCGTATATACGGGTTTGCCCCTAAAAACTGGGCCCGACGCATCAGGGTCCTGACTACTCCACGCCTCGCTGATTAATTTCCTCTGTATTGCTACGAGGATGTCGTCTGCTACTTCCTTCGTAATGTGACCTGAACGCGCACACGTTAAGGTCACACCCAAATCTGCTCTAGCAGCGGAAGCGTAGCTCGTTTTTGCAGCCTTTGGTTGCTGTCCGAGTCGCACTTTTTTGTGCTCCCCTCTAGGCGAGGTGGACTCTTCCAGCATCCTTTTGGCTGCTCTTTCTTTCTTCCCAGGACGCTTGGCCGCTCGCTGCTTCCTGGCGGATATCCTAGAACTGGTTCCTGCGGCCGCGACTTCCACTTGGTCTGGATTTTTATCCTTCCCAGCTTCAGTGCGGCTACTGGTTCCAGCTCCAAGCACCCCAGTCGCAGTAGCTTGCCCAGCCTCCTTGGTTTTAGTTTCAGAAGCAGCCAGTGCGGCTCGTTCCCTTCGGCCTTTTTCCCGCTGCTTCTTGTTCTTCTTTTTGGCCTTTCCACTACTGCCTGCAGGGATAGACCCTCCTGATGGTCCGTCAGGTCGGCAAGTCACCTTTTTTGGGTGCCTTGCCTTTCCCCTTACGGCTCACCACTTGCCAGGCAGCAGAGAAAAGGTCGTCAGTTCGTATTGGCTCCGCAGTTTTGTCACTCGCGGGCTCCTGTTCTTTTTTTCCCCCCAGCTCCTTGGAACTGGTTTTGGAAACGTTCAGCGAGGTAGTTGTCCCTTTGATGGGGGCACCTGCGCTGGACGGTACTGTCCGTGGAACCGCCGGTTTAGTGACGGTTCCCCCTTGTTCATTGGTGTCTCTGGTAAGCACCTCTGACACCTCTCCCCCTTTCTTTTTGGGCCTTAAATTGTCCATAGTATTTGTTCTTTAAAATTCATCCCCCCGGCTTCCCACCCTCCATGGAGCCCGCACCTTTGGGGAACGCCCTATTTCAGGCGTTAGGATTACCGGGAGAATATAGGGACGCGAAGTTGGCTCACAGCGCGACATCGGGAGCTCGATCCAGCTGGTAGATGGGGCTGACAAGGCCCATCCCCACCACCCAAATAAACTGTCACTTGCTCCGTCAGCATGGCCTTTACCACCACCCAGCCCCCCTTTTCAGGAAAACTAGGCAGCCCCCACATCCCTCGCCTGCGACCCTCTGACGGGGCGTTTGGCCATTTCCCTATCTGTGGCTAGCAGATAGGGCCACCGTTTAGCTTGAAATCCGGACCAAAGAGGGCGTGTTGCCTCTCGCCACTATATACCCCAGCGACGATCGGCTCAACCCTCCAGGACTCCTTCATCCCCGCGTACGGCGCTCGACTGCGCAGGTCCTAGCGCAGGTGGGTGTGTTAGTCCACCGGATGCACCCACTCTCTCCGGCGGAACCGTCCCCTCCTCCTTTCTCATCCGGCCTTGGGACCGGCAATGGCGGAGTTCGAACCCGGGTTACTCGCGTTCTGTTATATTTACAGCGAGCGTTAACCATCTGAGCTACCACGGCTCTTTATTATTTTATTTTTATATTAATTATGTTTTATTACTTATTTTTTATTGTTTGATTTATTAGTACAATAAAAATACTTTTATGCTAACTTCTATTCACCTGATAAGAAAATATACTTTTTTTAAGTAAAAAGAATTAACTGCGGCTTAAAAAACTCCTTTTCATTGCGTATTTTATTAGGTTAAATTCCAAAATAAAAAAAAAAAAATTAAGTTTTATTGGTGTGGTGGGGGGGGGGGGGGGGGGGAAGGGGTTTTGGGGGGGTTTTTTGTGGGGTGGGTGGTGGGGAGCGGGGCTTTTTTGGAGGGGTTTTTTTCTCGGGGGGTTTTTTTTTTTATTGGGGGGGGGGTGGGGTTTTGGTTTTTATTAAAATAATCTATATAATATATAGTAAGCCACATCAACCCGCCATTGCTTGTTTGGTGTGTCTGCCTTAATCTAATCTTAGCGACGGTATTGTTTTTGCAACTTGTGTAAGTGAGACAGATATATGTTTATTTAAAATCAAAGCTACGTCGTCGCGGTTGAATAGTGGCTTGCAAGTACGCCCACCTTCAAATACCAGTGCCAAAAACCAGGGCTTGAGATACTTTCAAGTATTTTCATTCTGCATCGAAAATTGATTCGTAAGAACGTATAAGGAGTGCAATCGCATATTATGCTAAAATAGTAAACTTTCAAGCCTTGATGGAACAAAAATACTTGCATAGAATATTTATTTATTTATTTACGGGGGCGTTATACGCTGGTACTCTGTGAGTGTAGTTCTACTTCAGTCGAGATGACACATTCGTGCTGCAACCCCCCTTACGTTGCAGCGTAAATTGCACAAGGACCCGAAACAATTATTTGTAGGCTTTACAAATACTTGTTCCGTGCGGTAATCAAACCCGCAGCCCTAGACGCTATATGAGTTATGGCGTCTAGGATTATGATCTGTAGCTATATACAAATAAAGAGCACAATCGCGTTTACAAAAAAATACTTCCAAACCTTTAAAAGTTTCAACTTTCAAGACTTATTGTAAGAAAAATACGTGCATGGAACATTGATCCGTAAGCATATACAAATAAAGAGCATCATCGCTTTTACGAAAAAAATACTTCCAAACCTTTAAAAGTTCCAACTTTCAAGACTTGTAAGAAAAATACTTGCATAGAATATTGATCCGCAGCCATATTCATATAAAGAGCACAAACGCGTTTACAAAAAAAAAAATCCAATCCTTTAAAGTAAATATACCTTTATAAAACATTGATCCGTAACATAATATAAATAAGGAACAGAATTGCGTATAGTGTCAACAGAGCGGGAATACTCAATTACTTTGAAGTCTTGTGAGTATTTTGTGTCGACACTTGGTCGGCGTACTTGCAAGTAAATACGTGTAAAACCTGGTCTAAAAACCTGGTATAAAAACCTGGTCGCGTAAATACGCACCTTCCCTAGTGGTTTGCTCTTTTGTATAACTCAATGACTATGCTAGTGTTTTTTCAAAAAATCGCGTTTTTGGGTATTTAAGTCCTAGTTCCTGGTTTCGAGAGCTGTGGTAGTTTTGGGGCAAAGAGAATTTCACAGTATGTTCGATCCCAACCGCGACCAATGAGTTATTAATTTGGTGATCGTAACTGATGTGTTATTTGTAGTTCGCCGACACATTGGGGCAGCGCGGTAGGCAATTCCTTGCCTTGATTGAAATCCTCTCAGAAATGAGAGGAGTTCTGTGCCCAGGAGCAAGATGAATATAGGCTGTAACTCACATGTAAACATTTTAACTACATTAATTCTACTACCTAGTATTGTAGTAATTTATGACATTATTTATTCATGGATTTATAAGGCTTGTGTACATGTATAATTTATTATAGACTTTAAGAATTGTCAACATTGCTATTTTAGTTCTTTTTTAAATGATCTATCAAATGGTTGAGAAGCAAAGGTCAGGAACTGGTGCCTGTCAACTACCCTTGATTTGCAAATGAGGAAGCTGTTGTAGTCTTGTACATAAATGTTTGTTTGTTAGTTTTCTATGTGTTCTTTTATTCATCCAATTACAACGTAACATGAGTTATATGTGCACCTGTGGAAGTTTCTAACAATAAAAGAGGCATTGCAATGCGTCTTTAGGGTATGAAATTCAAAATAAAATAATAATAAGAAGAAAACTTTAATAATTTATTGAAATATAAGTTAACTCTAATAAATATAAACTCCACGGTTTCTTATGCGTGATTTCAATTTACTTTGCCGCATTCTGCTGAAGATCTGTAATAAGAAAGAGTTAAAATATTAATGATTACCTTTTTTATTACATAAAAATACACACACAAAATGCATATTTATCAAACTCAAACATAAGTTAGTAATTATTTATGGTGATAAGTAAATAGTTATTAAAATAAACACGCTTCAACTGAAAACATTAGTAGTGGTTCTATCTAAAATTACTATTCTAGATTAAATGTTGATTATTCAATATTTATTACTGGAGAGTGGAGACAGTCACAGAAACACAATTAAGGCGACTTTAAACATTGTTGTTAATCAAAGCATATTTCCTAAAACAGCTTAACTTACACTTTATTTGACTATTCCTTTTCGTCTGAAATAAAATACAGTTTTTTTTTTAAATAGGTATACATATGATTTGTACAAGTAACTTTAAAATTTTAGTATAAAGTTGGATTTCTGACAGTTATGCTTAACTGCAATTGTGTAATGGTGGTATAAGAATATCCACTACCCCATATCTTCCCGTGGGTGTAGTTAGAGGCGACAGAGAGAAAATGAAGCAGAAAATGGGCAGCAGCATCTTTTTGATAACAGCAATATTACAATAAGAAATTGTAGTTGCCAACCCATGTTCAAAAGTGGACTTGATTGGATGATTGTAAGTCAAGCGTGGCTGACAATACGCCCGACACAATAGAAACGACCCACAGTCCCCGGCGAACCTATTAATCTGGGCTATAGTGGCGACCATGGTAACGGCGGGGCACAGGGTGCTACCCACGGTGGTCTGGTTCTTTAAGAAAGACGACCATTCTCTGTTGAAGAACCACCGACTTCCCTTCTAAGCCACGTCTACGTTTTGTTTTCGAGTCATTACAAATCATCTTGCTTACAGACTCGACTAATTCCAGCCTCCAACAAAGGTTTTAGTACCATAGACCACACATAGATTTCAGCAAATTATACATAAGACCGAAGAGTATAAACTGCTACTTTGTCTACTACGTTGCTACTATGTGGACTATGAGAAAACCATGGATTCCATCGAAATTTGGGTGATGCTTTATTTTCTTTAGTGATACCAAATTGCTGAAGTGTTTGTACAGTAGGGCTATGATGGCTATCAGAACCAGAGTATGAAACCTATACAACTGCAGAGGTGTAAGACAGGGTATATAATGTCAATTATATCTCCAAAACTTCACTACTGCATAGGTAGATATTTTCAAGCTAATGTACTGTAGTTTTTTTTTAAATTAAAAAATGGGTCACACTTGATCTCCAACTGGCCTGGGGGCAAAGATGACGTCTACGATGGAGTGAGTTTGCCCAGAAGAAGCCTGTTAACACGCACCTAGAAGAGGTCCACATTATAGGTAGGTAGAAAAAATGGATACGGTATTAACATCAATGGTGAGCACATCACTTACCTTTGATTTGCCGACGATATAGTCCTTATGACAGAAATAATGGAGGACCTAAGCACTATGCTAAATGACCTCAATAGTGTCTTCCTGGTAGATCTTAAAATGAATACAAACAAAACAAAGATCATGACACGTCCATGTCATACCTATGCAGCAGTTGTTGGGGGCATTATGACAAAGTTTTTCCTTTCTGTAGAGTTAACAACACAGCAGTCAAGCATAATAGAAGCATCTGATTCTGATGTAGGGTATGGTCCAAAAACATCAAGTATATTACCATAACACAAATAAAAATGGCTTAACTAAGTTACAATACAAACAAACATACACAATATACAAACTCTATATTTGCTTTTGGTATAAGTAATTACTACTTTTTTACACATTAATATATATACTATGTGACAAGTTATGTTTTCCTGAGACAAATAGTCTAAGTCCAGCTTCTATCGTGAGATGAATTGACGGATTTAACTCAGCTGGGCAGTGTTCGATAGATTAAGACACATCTTCATCAGGTATACCTCAAAATCTGTAACTTTTCAGCACAAAACTGCTATCCTCAGAGGTAAAATACTTAGGTCTTACCTTGGATAGTAAACTTAACTGGAATCATGTAAAAAAACAAAATCAACAAAGCTAGTATAACTCTTTCTGGCAATGAAGAATCATGATTGGCAAATTATGTGGTCTGACTCCAAAAATTATACTGTATAAAACTGTAATTCGGTCCATGATCACACACGGCGCTCAGGTAGTAGTGTGCCAAAACAAATGAAGCCACCACCATAAAGAAGCTTCAGTGTTACCAAACTGGCATGTATGATTGTCACAGGCTGCATAAGAACTATACCAACAGCAGCTTAAGAGGCTATGCTGGAGTTAACCCTGCTTCATCTACACATACAACAAAAAGCTACTTTAGCTGCCACTAGACTCAAGACTCTAAATCTTTGGAGTAAGAGTCCAAAGAGAGTCCTTCATACAGGTACAATTGATAGAATTTACTCCAAAATTCCTATCTTACAAGTCAAGTATGATAAGATCCCAAAATAATTTGTAGTCAATAAGAAGTATAAAATACAATTAAATGAAACCGGCCAGCCAGAGGGATTAAGCCCAAAAGAGCTTAGAGTTTTCATGGATGGTTCTAAAACAAATGAAGGTGTAGGGTCTGGAACTCTCTCTGAAGACCTAAATATCCACATATGTACACCTACGGGTACCCATAAAACAATCTTTCAGGTGGAATGTATGGGTATCATTCAAGCGGCCATAGCAATAGATGCTTAGAAGGTAAAAGACTACTCCATCAGAAAACTGACAGACAGTATGGCAGTACTACAAGCTCTGAGTTGCAATGTGGTGAACTCGGGACTAATATATGAATACCATCAACGATTAAATGATGTATGTAAACAAAACAATGTGGTATCCAGAGGTAACGATGCTATAAACAAACTGGCCAGAAGAGTACTGGCTCTGGCCATTATAGTGCCAGAACCAATAATACCAATCTCCTTTGGTAACATTTCGTCACTGGTATGTACTACACTAATCCACATACTCAGCTTTAGAAAAATGTAGTAGACTGTAGACAAGGTAGAGAGGCCCTGCCTTAAACAGTTTTTTAACCAAGATTCTAATGAGACTGAACAAGCCACAGATTAGGATAGTAATCAGCATTATCCTTTAACAAACATTTATTTACCATAGGTGTTACAGATAGCCTCCTGTGCAGGGCATGTATGGTCTCGACATGCCGTGATCACTCTCCAAAGTTGCTTGCAACATCAAAGGACTGTTGAACTTCTTCGGGGAGATTTCATGGCTTGAATAATTACAATATTCCTGTCCACACACAAAATATGTGCTTAGATATGGAATTGCAGAAAACAGCCCGTTGTAAATCAACTAACTAACTAATCTGCAATGAAGACTGTACAACCAATTTGTGTTGCCAATGATGACTTATAAATCTGATACATGGCCCTCTACTGCTGGCCATATGAGGAAGCTCAAGGTTGCTCAGGAAGCTATGGAGATGACTATGCCCAGAATTTCAATTATGTTTTCAGTATAGGAGGCTTATCAGGGTTAAGCCTTTTACACTGTTTTTGGATTACAGAAATGCGTTTTCAATTAATTAGGATAAAAATAAAACTCACCAATAATTGCATATAATGAAATGCAAATACTTCGATTTGTTTTTTTTTTTAACATGGGTACAAACATAAAATTTCTTATTAGACAATTCATTTGAGGCTGAAAATGGGACTCATACACAATTAATTGAGTAGCAGTGGAGAGCAGTCAAGAAGTTTTTTAGAAAACCATATTATAACAATTCACATAACATTATTTAATTTACCACTATCATGGCACAGTTTTAGGGCAACTTGACTTGATAAAATAGGTCACATCAACTAAAACCGAATCAGCACACCTCCAACTCCACATAGTCTCTCTACTCTACCATTAGAAAGTTTAAAAAAAGCTGTAGACGCACAGAGAGAGCAGCTTTCACCCGCCATAGAAAACCTGTGCGAGCCATATCAGGCAAGGCTGGTCACTGAAGGTGACCAATAAGCCAAACCTGCAGAGATGAGCATGAGTGCCATGCAAGGGCGAAGGGGCTGCACTTCTCGCAGCACTGAAGTCTTTGCAGAAGTAACTTTAGATCAATATTCCTGTGTATTAAAAGTGAGGTTATTATTTTACAAAAAAAATCATAACTCATAAATTATACTTTTCCGCGAAGGAGGAATGGTATGGTGGTGGAGGTGGAGGAATGGCTTTCCCTTTTGAATATAGACATATCATGAAAAAAGCTTGTGGTCAAGGCAATCTGAACTAACATTTTTTGAATGCAGTAATATTTCTATAAAAGAAATGTTATGATATATACAGGTAAAGAAAAAATTCTGCTTAAAGAAATGTATATATACCAGAGCTAGCAATCTGATATTATATTCCACATGTAATCTTCATCTCCTTGATTGTTAGTTATTTTACAGATGTGTAGAGCATTTTAGTGTTCCAATATTAAGAACATGGAACCCTTAAGATTTCGATAAAAATACAAGTATTACAAATTGTAAGAGCCAAAAGCCACAACTTACGAGCAGGTTTTCCATTGGCCCATGGTGTAATTTTGACGTGGGATTCATCTCGTCTCAACGCCTCAGTACGGAATTCTGGTTTTAAGGATCTTCGTAACACCTTGGCAGCGATGTTTGAGAAGTTAATGTAGCTAAAAATATTGCAATATCTATAATTGACCTTACTGATGAAATGCATAAGTGTAGATATTGCTTATTTAATATTTAGTACTTACTTTAGACCAACTTGCCTCCAGGCGCTCATTTTGCGTTAGAGTGCAACTTGTAGAATTAAATGCACAGTAGAAATCAAATATTCGAATCTTAAAATCCGAATTATAAGTGATGTAACAATGTATCCACCACAGACTACGGTATCCACAGACACAGACCTCGTTCGTTATGGAAGGAGTAGTTAGGTAGTCTGTAATCTTGCCACAGTCAAAATCATCCCATAGATATAAAAAATGTAAAAAGCCATAGAATCGTAGACAGAGAAACCTATAGCACTAACACTAACGATTAGCGTGGCCTCGAGTAAGAAAGGACGATGGTTGGCGGAAAACCATTCGTATTTATTTATTTTGACGGTAGGCTGCCAAATCGGTTATCCCTTTCCAAAACGATATCATTCATACCCTCCTATCGACACATCGGGGTGGTGGGGTGGTAGGGGAAAGAAGATGATTCTAGAATATCACGTAATCATCGCAACCGAAGGTATAAAAGGCACGCGCGACCGACGCGCACCCTCTTCCCGCCGCGCTCGTTGTTGGAACCACACCGCTAGTAGAACCGCTTTAGCCTGGAAGCAGTCGAGCTCCAGGAAACCCGCCTCACCTCGTGTGAGATATAGTCGCGCACCGCCTCTCTCCAGAGTGTCTGTCCAGAAGAAGTTCCAGAAGTCGCAGCTATAGTGCCCAACAGCATAGAAGACACCCCGGTGAGTCAATATTCCTAATAGTATTGCCCGTATTGCTGCTTGATATAATTGTGTTTTAACCCGCTCCAATTTTGTTTTCTCCTAATCAAGCAGGATTCCTTTCATCGATTTGGCAAATAATAGTTCGTTTTTAGGGAAGAGCGAGTGCATTGTACCGCATGTTATAGTCGCCGTTTATATAAGTGTAGAAACATTTTGTAGATACAGTCCACTTAGATTAATAGCTCGCGTAATAGGTTTTAAGGTTCGACCGGGGAATTAGACTTCGGCAACCTTAGGCTCGACGCTCCACCATTTTATGGTCACTTCGGCAGGATTTGGACTGGTGTTTAGTAGTCGTTCAACCATTTTCTGGTCGAATTATTAGATTAATTATTTAGATAATGCACTCTAGTTTATGGAATAGTCTTAAATAGTGTTCGTTTAAATTTAAATTTTGGTTAGGTACTCGCAAACAGAATTATTCATTTAAATAGTGTTTGTAATTGGTTTAAATTTAAAGCTTATTAGTCGCTTAAATAATTGAAACAGTGTAATAGCAATCGTTTTGTACGCTTACCCGACAATTTTGATAAAAATATATTGAGTTTAGCGAGCGACACGCGTCACCTCGACTCGCTGTAACAGGTGTTCGATTTAATTACGTAATACGGCATACGAGTGTCCATCCTTCATTATTTGTGCGTTGTGAGATTAATTGTGATTAATATAACTTTATTACAATAATTTAAAATGGCAGTTAGTGGAAATGAAATTAAAATTAAAATGCTTTATGCCAAGAGGGACATACTTTTTTCACGTATACAAAGTATTAGTGATCACATAAAGAACATCAATGTAGAAGCAGTGCGGGAAACTTTTTTGAATGAAATTGAAACGGTAGATTCTTTGCGGACGGATTACGAAAGAATATTAGACCAAATTAATCATTTGGAATTACAAATCGACCCGAAATACATAGTGAACTACCAACCGCTTCTAGCATTTGAAGATATGTTGTGTCGCGTGAAAAGAACGGAGAAACTCTTACAATCTCAAAACGAAGCAAAGCCGGAAATACAGGTACGTCCACGTGACTCAATTAGGTTGCCGCCAATAGATATTCCGGTATTCAATGGTGATGTTAAGACATGGCCCTTCTTCTTCAGTAGTTTTCAAAACAATATCACCCATCGTTATCGGACGCTGAAAAATTATATTATTTAATTAGTAAACTTAGTGGCAGAGCACAGTCAATTTGCTCGGGTTTTACACCTACAGCAAACAATTACTTGTTAATATTCGAAACGCTTAAAAGTAAATATGAAGATTGGAGAATGTTAGCTTCCGAATATTTGAACCAGATATTCGATCTTAAACCTATATCATCCGCGAACATCAACGGCTTAGAGCAGTTTTTAGATAAATTTGTGGCATCGGTGGCTGCACTTAAGAATTTGAAATTTAATGACCTTATGGACGTGGTGTTTCTCCATATTGCACTAAAGAAATTAGACCCCGACACCGTGCGTGCGTTTGAAATGGAGCATCGTAGCTCGGAGATGCCTTCCTTTCATTCATTAGCATCGTTCGTGCGAGATCAAATAAAGGTGATGCAGCGCTCTCCGAACGTTAAACGGAGATTAAAAGGTGCGTCGACCGTAGACAGACTCAACCATCTAAAATAGCAGGGTCGTTAACTTACGTAACCGCTACGTCAGCATCACTTCAGCATGCTTGTATCGTATGTAAAGATAAACACGGTAATTTATATAATTGTGCGACTTTTCGTAAATATTCACCAAGCGAACGTTATAATTTAGTAAAGACAAACAACCTATGTCTGAACTGCTTAAGTGATAAGCATTTAGTTGCAAAATGCAATTCGAGTTCCGTATGTAGCAAGTGCGCCAGGAAACATCACACGCTATTACATTTTGAAAATAGCAACATAGCGGCGTCAAGTAAAGCGGATAAGGAATTCACCCCTACTAAAGTCAACGATTCTAGCGGTCGACCTGGTGATATCGCTCTGTGCTCATTGGCGAATATGGGAGCACAACCTCCTTCAACCGTGTTACTGGGTACGGCGCGTATTTTGGTTAGGGATTCGCGTGGAAACGAACAAAGCGTCCGTGCACTGCTGGACAGCGGAGCCCAAAATAGCTTTATAACGCGACAATGTTGTCAGCGCTTAGGCTTAGTAATAAATAGGTCACTTTCGTGTCCTGTAGTCAAAGGCATCGGAGGTACTAGTAAAGCTACCCAGGGATATATAAATTTAAAATTTTATTCTCGGATAGATCGTAATGTTAACTTTGATATAAATGCACTAGTAGTGGATAGGGTCACTGAACGGCTGCCAACCGTTTCGGTTGACACCTCGGCAATGATTGAATTTAAAAATTTGACTCTAGCAGACGACACTTACGCCGTTCCTGGAAACATAGACATGCTCATTGGAGCATCGCTTTTCCCTCATCTTTTGTTAAACAATAAGGTCAGGGGCAACTCCTCGCATACCGCGCCTTACGCACTGGAAACCGTATTGGGCTATGTTATCGTTGGCTCCGCCCCCATCATAGATAGTATTTCGGCAACCTCTTATTGTGGTATGGCTGTCGAACCGCTCGAGTCGTTAGTCCGCAAATTTTGGGAGATGGAGGAGGTGAACGTCCCACCCATAGCTAGCTCAGATGACAGATTATGCGAGGAAATTTACGTCCGCACGACCGTTCGTGATCGCGACGGTAGATATAGTGTAGCGCTACCCTTTAAAGGAGATGTTTTATCTCTCGGCGATTCGCGTCAAATGGCGGAAAAACGTTTCTACAGCTTGGAGCGTAGGATGCTCGCTTCACCCCAGTTAAAAGAAGCTTATGACGGCGTCATTAACGAATATATAAGAGAAGGTTACATATCACTTGTGGCTTCGAAATTAGATAATTACGAAGACACACCGTCGTATTTCATACCACACCACGGGGTCATTAGGGAGGACAAACTTACATCTAAGTTACGTGTAGTGCTCGACGCTAGTGCTAAAACTAGCACTCACCTGTCGCTTAACGATATCCTCTATAGTGGGCAAAATTTACAGGGCAGTTTATTTAATATAATAGCCAATTTTCGTTTGTTTAGTATAGCACTATCCGCCGATATTCGCCAAATGTTTCTTTGCATAGGGGTCCGTGAATGCGACCGTAGATTCCATCGCATTTTATATCGTTTCAACCCAAAGGAACCTCTAATGGTGTTTGAATTTAACCGCGTTTGTTTTGGTTTAAAGTCGAGCCCATTTCATGCGTTACGCACGGTGAGACAGCTCGCCCACGATGAAGGTCCCTCTTACCCTAAAGCTAAGAGGGCAATTGAGAGCGGTTTATATATGGATGATTTTGTATACTCGGTCGATAGCGTGGAGGAGGCCACCCTAACCACCGCCGAGGTTATAAAGCTCATGAAATCGGGTCAATACGATCTTGTGAAGTGGACTAGTAATTCGCGTCCGGTTTTAGATACAATCCCACTATCACACCGTCTTTCGGCGATAAAGGAATTCGACGATTCTGATACACACAAGGTGCTCGGTCTGTGTTGGTCACCAGAGTCCGACGTGTTTAGCCTTAAGGTAAATCCGCCCGTAGAGAAATGCACAAAGCGCACAATACTGTCATGCGTTGCTAGATTATGGGATGTCATGGGTTTCGTAGCTCCGGTGGTATTATACGCTAAGCTTTTGATTAAACAACTTTGGTTATTTGAATGCGATTGGGATGATTCGCCGCCTGACAGCATTGTTCGGTTGTGGCAGCATTTTAGAGAGGAACTTCCTTTACTAAGAGAAATTAAAATACCGCGTCATATAAACGTCGATAGAAATCGCGTCATAACGGTCGTTGGGTTTGCAGACGCCAGCGAGAAGGCTTACGGGGGCGTTGTATATTTCCACGTTCAGAATAATGGTAGAAATTCGATTAGCCTCATTAGTTCTAAGTCGAGAGTCTCCCCCCGTAAGGTTGTCTCTCTGGCGCGCTTAGAGCTTTGCGCAATATTAGTACTCACCAAGCTTATTACCGCAGTTATCAGCGCATGTAGGGATAGAGTTCACATAGAAAGGATATTTGCCTTTTCCGACTCCACCGTCGCCTTATGCTGGGTTCATTCTTCACCCCACCGTTGGGATACGTTTGTCGCGAACCGAGTGGCCAAGATCCAAGACGAGTTAGAAACGCGGAACTTTTATCACGTGTCCGGTACGGAAAACCCTGCCGATTGTCTATCCCGTGGACTCACCCCGATGCAAATAATGGACCACCCGCTTTGGTTCCATGGACTTTCTTGGGTTCACTTGGATCCCTCGCAATGGCCGATAACCGATTTCGAACCTTCGTCAGTGTCACAACCGCCGGAAGAGAAGAGACACGCTCTAGTGGCGAACGTTTCGAGCGAGGTTTCTCCAATCATTGATTTGGCGAACCGCTTGTCCTCTTGGTCGAAATTATTGCGTAGCGTAATTTACGTTTGTCGATTCGCGAAGCTTTTACCGCGACGTTCGTATGTCTTAGCGTCCGATTACAACTATGCCGAGTCGCTAGTATTGCGTGAACTTCAACGTGCACACTTCTCTGAAGAAATTACAAGATTACAATCGAATAGAGCTTGTAGTCGCGCCTTTCAACGCCTTAAGCCATTTTTACAGGATGGGATTGTAAGGGTAGGTGGACGCTTGTCCAACTCGCAGTTGAGTTTCGACCAAGGGCACCCTATAGTTTTACCGCGCAAAGACCATATATCATGAATTTATTAGTGGATTACCATCATAAATTGAATTCGCACGCTGGCCCCGACTTGCTGATGTCGATCTTGCGTCAGAATTATTGGATTCTTTCTGCACGTAGTTTAATACGCAATCGGGTGCACAGATGTATAGCTTGCTTTCGGGCACGCCCCAAGCCGTCATTTCCGGAAATGGCGGAACTTAGATCTTGTAGAGTAATACAATCAGTAAAGCCCTTTACGCACACCGGGTCTGATTTCGCTGGTCCGTTTAAGGTCACGCTCACTCGCGGGCGTGGTATAAGATCCACAAAGGCTTACGTCTGCATTTTCGTATGTCTAACTACTCGAGCGGTGCATATAGAACTCGTTGGTGATCTAAGCACAGCAGGCTTTATGGGTGCATTTAAAAGATTTCTATCCCGTAGAGGCCCTGTGAGTAAATTATATTCGGATAACGGTACGAACTACGTCGGTGCAAAACGTATTTTATCAGAACTACATGAACTCTTAGCTAGCAAGTATTATAATTCGGAGTTCGCTCACATTCTAGCCGAGAACCGCATTGAGTGGTCTCTGAACGTCCCAGCCGCGAGTCATTTTGGGGGCAATTGGGAGACTAATATTAAGAGTCTAAAGAGTCACTTATACCGAGTAATAGGAGATCAAATTTTGTCCTTCGAAGAGCTAAGTACGGTGCTCGCTCAAATCGAATGCGTAATGAATAGCCGCCCACTTTGTCGTACGTTGTCTAGTGACCCCTCGGAACCGCTGGCTCTAACTCCAGCACATTTTTTTAAATTTAACGCCTTTAAAGTATTTGCCCGCCGTAGATATGGATGAGAACAGACTTAGCATTTCCGCACGCCACAAATTATTAGACCGGTTAGTGCAATCGTTTTGGAAACGATGGAGGATGGAATACTTGTATACTTTGTAGTCTCGGCAAAAATGGAACACAGCAACTGAGCCTTTAGCTGTAGGAACTGTAGTTGTGCTCACCAAAGAGAATACGCCGCCTCTTCACTGGCCGCTAGGAATTGTCGAAGAGGTCTTTCCCGGTTCCGACGGAGTAATTAGGGTAGCTCGCGTTAAGACCACGGTTGGGTCTTACCTGCGTCCTGTTGTCCGTTTGTGCCCCCTGCCTCTTCCATAATTTAAATTAGCTTTCTAGATTAGAAATTGTAGTTGAATTTAGGTAATCTTAGCGTTAGTTAGTTATTTTGTTAGTTTGATCTTAGCTCTAGTTGTTTTAGTTATTTTTTGAAGGAAATCCTTCAAGGGCGGGGGGAGATGGTTGCGCGGAAAACCATTCGTATTTATTTATTTTGACGGTAGGCTGCCAAATCGGTTATCCCTTTCCAAAACGATATCATTCATACCCTCCTATCGACACATCGGGGTGGTGGGGTGGGAGAGGAAAGAAGATGATTCTAGAATATCACGTAATCATCGCAACCGAAGGTATAAAAGGCACGCGCGACCGACGCGCACCCTCTTCCCGCCGCGCTCGTTGTTGGAACCACACCGCTAGTAGAACCGCTTTAGCCTGGAAGCAGTCGATCTCCAGGAAACCCGCCTCACCTCGTGTGAGATATAGTCGCGCAACGCCTCTCTCCAGAGTGTCTGTCCAGAAGAAGTTCCAGAAGTCGCAGCTATAGTGCCCAACAGCATAGAAAACACCCCGGTGAGTCAATATTCCTAATAGTATTGCCTATTGCCTGCTTGATATAATTGTGTTTTAACCCGCTCCAATTTTGTTTTCTCCTAATCAAGCAGGATTCCTTTCATCGATTTGGCAAATAATAGTTCGTTTTTAGGGAAGAGCGAGTGCATTGTACCGCATGTTATAGTCGCCGTTTATATAAGTGTAGAAACATTTTGTAGATACAGTCCACTTAGATTAATAGCTCACGTAATAGGTTTAAGGTTCGACCGGGGAATTAGACTTCGGCAACCTTAGGCTCGACGCTCCACCAGACGATAACGTAGTTTTAGATTATACAATAATCTTTATGACTTTTAAACATATTTAGATAAAATTTCTAAATGTTCTAAGAACTGAACTGAACAAGATTCACCAATCTTAAGCTCGCAAAACACTTTTTTCTCACTTAAACATATTTGTAAACTCCTTAGATCGCTACGAACTGTCAAAGTTGTTTAGCAAAGTGCACTTTGCTAGACAAACTGCTGCTAAAAAACCGGCACGGAGAAAGGGATAAACAATCACACCGCTCTGTCTCATTTCTATGCAAGACATATGCATAAATCTATTTTTTTCCTGTGCGAATGCGAAAATAGGCGTCAATTTGTCTATAGGTTTCTCTGTCTACGTTTAATACAAATAAACACAGACTACTAAGAGGAAACTACGCACCCGACAGGAATCTTAGAACAATCAATACGAACCCGGTAGTATAGAGCATGGAGGTTAGAAAACAGGAGAACGATCGCTGTAGAAAATAGTATTCCAGAAATATGGACAAAACTTGCTGGTGCCCGCGACTTCGTCTGCGCAGGATTATTATTTCTAGTAGCTTATATTAGCGTGGCGTAGTAAAGTTTGACGCTGAAGTTTTTCTGCATTATGACATTAAAATTATCACATAAATAATTTTTGTAATGTTCGCCCGCCACCGCCGACGGCGCCGTGCCATATATGTAACTCTGGCGGTTTTGGTAGCGCACGCCGAAATAGCTCGCAGTTGGTAGATTTTTTCCTACTTCATAATCATCATCATCATTACAGCCCTTCAGTCCACTGCTGAACATAGGCCTCCCCCAAGGTATACCACAAAGCACAGTCTGAGCCACCTGCATCCATCGACTTCCTGCATGTTTTACCAGTTCGTCACTCCATCTAGCGGGGGTCGCCCTACACTTAGCCTACCGGTACGAGGCTGCCACTCGAGAAACTTTTTTCTTCAACGGTTGTCGGTTCTTCGAGCTACATAGCCGCTCTCATTGCCACTTCAGCTTACTTACCCGTTGGGGTATGTCGGTCACTCTGGTTCTACTGCGGATATCCTCATTTCTAAGTTTATCACGCAGAGAAACCCCGAGCATAGCCCTCTCCATAGCTCGCTGAACGACTTTGTGCGTCCTCATACAGTCAGCAATAAAGGACCACGTCTCGGTTCCGTAGGTCATCACTGGCAACACGTACTGGTTGTACAATTTAGTTTACAGGTTTTGAGGTATACCTGACGAGAAGATGTGTCGTAATTTCCAGAAAGCTGCCCAGCCGAGTTGAATTCGTCTGAATTCTCGGTCGAAGTTGGATTTACCTAGTCGGACTATTTGTCCAAGGCAAACGTACTCATCAACAACTTCGAGCTTAGTGCTCTCTACCACTAAGGGCATAGGACAGGGTGTGATATGGATATTAAACGTGATCTTTGTTTTGTCCATACTCATCTTAAGACCTATTGTAGAGAACAATCAACTGCGCACGTTATACCGCCCCGGCTTGGCCAAATTAAGTATAAACAGAAAATGCGTGAAAAAAATTCCGGATGCTGTATGGGCAATTCACTCAAACATATCAAAGGTACAAGAAAATATAGAAAATAACATAAAAAGACAATTATACCCCGTAAACGTAGAAAATACAGCAGTTTAACAAAAACCGTTTGGTATTAATTTTGTTATAAATAAGTACCTACTAATAATTTATGTACAAAAAGTAGTGATATCCCATCAAAAACATAAATGTGAAATGAGAGCCAAGTTCAATATTATGATATATGTCTTGGTTTTTGACTTCAACGACAAAAGAAGTGAGATCTAAATGGGTGCCAAGTTCAATAGTCAGCCCTGAAATTTATTTATAACAACATAAAATATCGTTTCTTCCTATAACTTAGGATAATATATTGTAGCCTAAGGTCTGACTTGGCTAGTTTTCATATACGAATTATATTATAGCCTTCGCAAGTTCTAAACCTGTTACTTGACGGTTCTTATTTTATTATTCCGAAAATTTGGCTTGCTGGTAAAAACTAGCCATCGAACATGATAATTCATATATGAGAACTAGCAAAGTCAGACCTTAGGCTACAATATATTATCCTAAGTTATAAGAAGAAACCATATTTTATGTTGTTATAAATAAATTTCAGGGTTGACCATTGAACACCCATTTAGATCTCACTTCTTTTGTCGTTGAAGTCAACAACAAAGGCGTATATCGTAGTATTGAACTTGGCTCTCATTTCACATTTATGTTTTTGATGGGATAATATATATAAGAAACAGAAAGGGACCGAAAATTGAGCCCTGAGGTACGCCCATTTGTACAATCGACCCGCAAGAACTCATACTATTAATGACAATTTTTGCGTTCAACATCAGCATCCGTTGTCGAGCGACCCCTTGTGAAACCGAATTGATTTTTATGAAGAAAATTATTTACATTAAAAAATTTAACATTTGATCAAGAATAATTTTTCAAAAATTTTACTTAGTGTTGGCAGTATGGAAATAGATCTAAAATTAGCGGGGTCCAATGTACTGCCAAATTTAAATACACTATTTACTATGCTTCATTAAATCAGGAAACATACCAGATTTGATACTAGTATTAAAATTAATAGATAGTTGAGGTGCGATTGCATCTATTATAGACGCAATTACTTTAACGGAAATACCCAACAAATCGGCGGTTTTCTTAATTTATTTAATAATATTGTTGCGCGCCTAAGTTGACGTCTGACACTAGCGCCATCTAGTGTCGGGTAACAAAGCGAGGAGAGCTTTCCAGAAAATGACATTACTAATCTTTCAACCGACAGCGCCATCTAGTATCGAATTGAAGAACCAGCTTTCTAGAAGCCCTACACTCGAACTTTTGGCGCCTGGTCGATTGGCGCGCGTATTTACTTGAATATTCTGGATGTTTCGGTGAAAGACGTATTTAAAGGCGCTGCAATACGAGATTGGGGCAGTATTTAATTTGGCGCGACAAGCGAAGCTTCAGAGCGAAATAAAGTGAATCAGTGTGATTAATTATTAGTGTCTTTTAAGTTTTAATTAGTGTAAAGTGAATTAAAATGTTAATTTTGGAAATTCTATCGGCAATTTTTATTGTTACGAACCCTAAGCTCATAACAATTGATGTCAAAAGTGGGATAAAATCATGCTGATTTTACGTAAGGAGGAAACGGAGGGTGTCCGTACCCGAAGTCAACGCCAGCAGAAGACGGACCAAAGAAGATTTGGTGGTGCAACGCCGCAGACGTCGGAGGGCAAGCCGCCGGCTGCAGGCCCGTCAGTAGCTCCTACATCTGCAGCACCTGACTTAGGTGCTCTGATGGTGATGCTGCAGGAACAGGCCCGTCATTTGGAAGAGCAGCTCCGGGGCGGACAAGAGGAACAGGCCCGTCGTTTGGAAGAGCAGCTGCGGGGCGGACAAGAGGAACAAGCCCGTCGGTTTGGAAGAGCAGATGCTCCTCATGAAGGACCTTCACGCTACCTTCGGAAAGGAGATGAAGGAGGTGAAGGATAGGGTTGCTCAGCATGACAACCGCCTGTCGGAAGCTGAAACCCAAATCGCGAAAGCTGTAACCCGAATCGAGAAAGCTGAAACCAGAATCGGGTTGACAACGTGATGGCTGACGTGAAGAAAACGCTGGACGACTTCAAACTGGGGTATGGAATTACAGCTCCCGTAGTAGCTACAACACCTTCGCTACGTGGGTTCAAAGTGCCGCCGTTCGACGGGACTTCTTCCTGGTCAGCCTACAAAATCCAGTTCGAGGCTGTCATGGAGGCGAACGGCTGGAATAAAAACCAGGCCATGACTGCACTCACCCTAGGCCTGCGCGACCAAGCCTTAACTATGTTGGAAGCTCTCGGTAAGAAAGTGACCTACGAGCAACTCCTTGAGGCATTGGAGGCGAGATATGGCGACGCTCACCTGGAACACGTATTTCGCACGCAGCTTAAAGATCGCGTGCAACACAGCAACGAAAACCTGCAGCAGTGGGCCCTTGAGGTGGAGAAGATGATTCGAAAAGCATACCAGCCTGTACCTACGCTCATTGAAGGGAACCTGGTGCAGACATTCATCGACGGCATCCGCGACCTTGAAGTCAGAGCTGCTGTGAGGCTCGGGCACCACGAGAGGCTTAAGGACGCCTTGACCCATGCACTGGAGGTGGAAGTCGTGCGGCAGGATCTTCGCTCCCATCGCGTCAGGGACGTTGCGGCAGCTACAGTTCGCGACCGCAATAGGCCCAGGATACATCCCCAGGTGCAATGGCTGTGGGGAAAGGGGCCATCTTCGATCCAGCTGCCCTAAGCGAACCGTAGAAAGGGAAGGTAAACGATATCAGGAGGGTGGTGCGGCTAACAGCCCCGCCCAGCAACAGCAGGAAACGAGTAAACGCCAGAACTGCGGGGCGGGTGCTAGCTGATGTTAAAAGAGCCCCAAGGATCTCGATCTCACAAACCCATGATGGGAACAGTCTATTCATCAAGGGCGAGGTCAACGGAATGCCGTGTAAACTGACCATAGACACTGGAGCCTCTCGCACGGTTACAACGGTAAGTTAGTTCCTAACTTATAAGACAGTTCCTTGGGGACTCTGCATACAACCGAGAACGCATTGATTTGGTAACAGCCACCGGTCAGCGTATACCTGGTCGTGGAGAGAAGGAGATGGAGTTGAAGCTAGGCAACATGATCTACGTGCATAATGTCATCGTGGCTGATATAATGTACGACTGCATCCTGGGCCTAGACTTTATGAGGAATAATTGTTGTGAGATCGACGTTAAGCAAGGTGTTTTGAAATGTGGACAGGAGGAAATTTTTATGGAAGGTGCGTTACCAGGGAACGTGTACAGCATTAAGAAGATTGTTCTTCCGCCGTAAAATCGGAAACGATTGCGCCAGTTAGTCTTCCTCGGAAGCCTGGGCAAGCTCGCCGTTGTGTACTTGTGGAAAGGGTAAATAATGAACTTCCACGGAAAGTAGCTCGAACCTTGGTCAGAACCACTGACATCTCAGGAGTACGTGTGCTGAACCTTTGTGACCAGGAACAGATTATAAAAAAAGGCACACTGGTTGGTACTTATGAGGAAGTGGATTGGTTACGTCGGTGCCAATATCTATCGAGTGGGACTCCCGGCAAGGATTCATAAACGAGAGTGACCACACTTTTGGAAGACTGTCGCAGCGTTCTCTCCCCGAACGAAATGGTCAAGGCGAAGAAGTTGTTACTCAAGTACGCCGATTTATTCTCATCAAACAATGCTGTCATAGGAAAGACTGGCTTAGTTCAACACAAAATAAACACAGGAGAAGAATTGCCTATCTGTCAGCGGCCAAGAAGATTGCCGGTAGCACGCGAAAAGGAAGTGGAAACCATGATTGAGGGAATGGTGAAGGATGGTGTTATTGAACATTCATCTAGTCCATGGTGTTCACCCGTGGTGCTGGTAAAGAAGAAGGACGGCAGCATGCGGTTCTGTGTTGACTACCGCCGTCTGAACGACGTTACAAAGAAGGACAGCTATCCCTTGCCAAGAATTGATGACACGCTGGACATGCTTACAGGAGTAACGTGGTTTAGCATTTTGGATCTAAAAAGTGACTACTGGCAAGTTAAAATTGACCCTAAGGACAAAGAAAAAACTGCGTTGTCGACGGGAAAGGGTCTGTGGTAATTTAAAATAATGCCGTTTGGATTGTGCAATGCTCCAGCAACGTTTGAAAGGCTGATGGAGCTTGTACTTACCGGGCTAATTGGCGATGCCTGTCTGGTCTACTTGGATAAGATTATCATCGTGGGCTATACGTTTGAGGAACACCTTCAAAACCTGGAACGCGTGCTCATGAAGATTTAGAGTGCCAACCTCAAGTTGAGTCCGAAGAAATGTTCACTATTCAAACGGCAAGTCAACTTTTTGGGGTATGTAGTGTCGGAAGAAGGTATCCGCACGGATCCGGAGAAAATCGCAGCTGTATTGGCCGGTTCCAAAAGACAAGATGCAGGTTAGAGCATTTTTGGGTTTGTGCTCCTATTGCCGGCGATTTGTGAAGAACTTTGCAGATATAGCCAAACCTCTGCATAAGCTAACCGAGGAGAAGCGATATTTCTGCTGGGATGAAAGTTGCAATATCGCAATCCAGGAGCTCAGGGACCGTCTGTGCAAAACACCTATTTTGGGATACCTTGATGCAAGCAAAGAATTTATAGTTGACACAGACGCAAGTGATATAGGACTTGGCGGTGTGTTATCTCAACCGAATGGTGACCAAGAGGTCGTGATAGCGTACTTCAGCAAGTCGTTGTCAAAACTGGAAAGGAACTATTGTGTCACAAGACGCGAATTGCTAGCTGTGGTAAAGTCGTTGCAGCATTTTAACAAATATATTCTAGGGCGAAAATTTCACTTACGAACTGACCATGCTGCACTTGCAAATGGTTGTCCCTAAAGCTAAAGTACCGGACGTTCTACAGCTGTACCATAATGATTATTCAGGAAGCCATCTGGGAGTTAAACAAACTCTACTGAAGATCCGAGAACGGTTTTACTGGGTCCACTGTCGAAACGATGTCGAGGACTGGTGTCGCAAATGTACAAGTTGTGCGGCTGTAAAGGGACCTCAGACTCGTAGTAGAGGTGCATTGAAGTTGTACAATGTTGGTGCACCATGGGAGAGAATAGCCATTGACGTGGCGGGGCCGTTTCCGGAGAGTGAAAGCGGTAACAAGTATTTCATGGTTGTGATGGATTACTTCACTAAGTGGCCAGAAGTCTTCGCCATTCCAAATCAAGAAGCTTCAACAGTTGCAGATAACCCAGTTCATGAAGTCTTCTGTCGTTTTGGAGTACCTTTAGAGATTCACAGCGATCAAGGAAGGAATTTTGATCTCAAATATTCCAGGAAACTTGCCGAGTATACTCACCAAGAACGACTTCTTATCACCGGCAATCTGATGGAATGGTAGAACGATTTAATCAGACATTGGAGAGGTACCTAGCAAAAGTTGTAGACAATCGGCAACGAGATTGGGATAAGCACATACAACTGTATTTGTTGTCATATCGAAGCGCTGTTCACGAAAGTAGGTCAGTGACACCAGCTTTCCCAAACTTTGGAAGAGAATTACGGCTGCCTGATCACCGGGATACCACCTGACGCCCCACGCAGTATAACCGATTATGCAAATGACTTGCGGAACAAAATGAATGACATTTATGAGCACGTCAGACAATCGGGCCAGCAAATGTCCGAAAAGATGAAAACCCGGTATGACCGCAAAATGAACAACAAAGGGTTCGACGAAGGTTCACTAGTGTGGTTGCACAATCCAGTCCGCAGCAAAGGGAAATCTCCTAAGCTTCAAGCTAAATGGGACATCCCGTATCGGATTGTGATCAGGATCAACGATGTAACCTACCGGATACAGAAAGGCTCAAGAATGCCTCCTAAGATCGTCCATGTGGATCGCCTGGCGCGTTATTATGGGGCCGATAATGCTCGGTACAAGCATGTCTTAGGAGGGGGCAGTGTTGCGTGCCTAAGTTGACGTCTGGCACTAGCGCCATCTAGTGTCAGGTAACAGAGCGAGGAGAGCTTTCCAGAAAATGAAATGACTAATCTTTCAACCGACAATGCCATCTAGTATCGAATTGAAGAACCAAGCTTTCTAGAAGCCCTACACTCGAACTTTCGGCACCTGGTCGATTGGCGCGCGTATTTACTTGAATATTCTGGATGTTTCGGTGAAAAGACGTATTTAAAGGCGCTGCAATACGCGATCGGGGCAGTATTTAATTTGGCTAGACAAGCGAAGCTTCGGAGCGGAATAAAGTGAATCAGTGTGATTAATTATTAGTGTCTTGTTTTAATTAGTATAAAGTTAATTAAAGTGTTAATTTTGGTAATTCTATAGGCAATTTTTATTGTCACGAACCCTAAGCTCGTAACAATATCAATATTCTTAAAATATTTTAGAATATCTTTTGATGACACTTTATGAAATGTAAAATTCTTTGTACACGCTGTGGTATATTGTTTGTAGTTTAGTATATGTTTAGCTTTAGATATACGGTAGACTCGACAAACTATTGTAAGACGATTTCGCGCGGCGGCAGTCTCGCAATAAACGTGGAACAAACAAGAGTGTCTTATTTCGCAGTGGCGACGAGGAATTTTATCATAATAAAATATGGCAAACATGGGCAGAATCGGAGAATTCGATGTTTCAAATGGCAATTGGAGTGCATATTGTGAAAGGTGGAAATGTATTTTTTGGTTAACGGCGTCAAGGAAGAATTAAAGTTACCTACGTTGATATCTGTGGTTGGCGAAAGTGGATATGAACTGATGACTAACCTGTGTAGCCCAATTAAACCCGCTAAAATGAAATACGACGATGTTGTAAGAATAATGAGCGATTATTTGCAACCAAAAACGTCAATTCTAGCAGAGCGCTATAAGTTTCGCCAACGTAGGCAGAGTGAAAACGAAACAGTATCTCAGTTTGTAACGGATTTAAAACGTTTGGCAAAATCGTGCGAATTCAAAAACACTTTGGACGAAAATATGAGAGATCAATTGGTGTGCGGTCTACGCAGTGATATGATGCGTCAACTACTTTTTGCTGAGGATTCTTTAACCTGGACGGGCGCAGTGACATTAGCTACGTCAATGGAAGCAGCCCAGCGTGACTCATCAGTGGTAGATTGCACGGGCCGCGGCGCGGGCACCTCTGGTATCGCCATTGCGAACGAAAATTTAACAAGGGTAGTAAAACAGGAGCGACAAAGGATGAGCACGGCAGACTATCAAGTGATCGAAGTGAATAGGGTGCAAATGAGTCCCTGTACAACGTGTGGCAGTTCCCGCTATATTTGGCGTCAATGTCCGTACCGTAACTACAAATGTGATATTTGTGGCAAAATTGGACATTTAAAACGGGTGTGCTCGCTCGGCGAGAGACATCAAAATAAAAGTACCAACAGGCGCGTGTGGACCTCGAGTACGGGATCAACTGGCATTCGCGGTTCAGCGCACGGCAGAGGCACCGGCGTGCGGCACGGGCAAGGCTCCGTGCGTCATGAGCGCGCCCACCACGTAGCTGAGGGGGAGAAGGACCCCTCCGCACCGGAATCGGCAAGCGAGGGGGAAGAAAACGAGCATCCAATGTTCCAAATGTCTTTGAGGGACTACAAGCCGGTTAGCATTTCTATTAGTGTTGACAATAATGTATTATTAATGGAGATTGACACAGGCTCAGCATTATCTTGTATAAGTTATAATTTGTATATAGAAAAATTTTAACATTTGGCATTGTTACCCTGTAAATTAATACTTTCATTTTATGACGGCAGTAAAGTTCAGCCAGCCGGTTATATAGAGGCCCCAGTACAATACAACGGTAAATGTAAAATACTTGATTTGTATGTAATAGAAAATGGGACAACCATATTGTTGGGAAGGCAATGGTTAGCTGAATTGGGGATTGATGTCCCAAAATTTCATGTAAATAGAATAAGTTGTACACAAAAATGTGATAAAATGGAAAGTTTAAACATGTTATTCGACAGATTTGAAAACTTATTCGATGGCGGTCTGGGGCGGTTTAGCGGTGGGCAAGCAACGCTGCGCGTCCGGACCGGCGCCGTGCCGGTGTTCTGTCGCGCGCGGCCGGTACCGTACGCGATGCGCGAGCGGGTCGATGCCGAGCTTGACGCCATGCTGCAGGCCGGAGTCATCGAGCCGGTTGACGCCTCCGATTGGGCCTCACCCTTGGTATTAGTAAATAAACCGGACGGGTCGCTTCGTATTTGCGCAGACTATAAGGTAACATTAAACCGTGTCTTACTGGTGGATAAATTTCCGGTTCCCAAAATTGAAGATTTACTATCGAATCTTAGCGGTTGTAATTGGTTCAGTAAGTTAGACTTGTCCCAGGCCTACAACCAAATAGAATTAGATGGGTCAAAAAAGTACACTGTAATAAATACACATAGGGGGCTTTATATGTACAATCGTCTAGTTTACGGTTTGGCTTCCAGTCCCGGTATTTTTCAAAGAATTATGATAAATCTTTTGAAGGATATATCTAGCACAGTAGTGTTCTTAGACGATATTTTGATTTATAGTGTATCTGAAAAAGATCACCTAGATACATTGCGTAAGGTACTGTTAAGGTTAAGCCAAAACGGGTTTAAAATTAAGAAACAAAAATGCGTATTTTTTGCGAACGAAGTAAAATATCTCGGTTACATTGTAAACAAAGACGGTATAAAAGTTGATAACGAAAAGATAAAAGCCATTTTAAATTTACGTGAACCTAATGACGCATCCGAATTGCGTTCATTTTTAGGAATGGTTAATTTTTATTGTAGATTTATAAAGAATTTAAGTTTTTACCTGAATCCATTTTACACACTTTTAAAAAAAGGTAGGCATTGGTTTTGGGGGGAAACAGCAAAAGCAGGCGTTTCAGAATGTGAAATTATTATTAAGTAAAGCTGAGGTGTTAGATCATTATGACACGCGGCTGCCGGTGGTGGTGACGTGCGACGCCAGCTCGCGTGGCGTGGGAGCGGTGCTGGCGCAGCAGCGGGCCGGCCGCGAGCGCCCAGTCGCGTACGCGTCGCGAGCTCTCACGCCCGCCGAAATAAATTACAGCCAAATAGAAAAAGAGGCTTTGGCGATTGTTTTCGCATTAAAAAAAATCCATTAATATTTATATGGGCGAGAATTTGTACTTAGAATGGATCACAAGCCCTTAGTGAGTATTTTCGATCCCGGGCATAGTATTCCTAATATGACGGCTAGCAGACTACAGCGCTGGGCATTAATTGTATCTTCGTATAATTTTAAGATTGAATTTATAAGTACCGAGCGTAATACGGCCGACGCGTTATCTCGTATGATAAAAACTTATAAAGAAACTGGTTCTTGCGAACAAAGCGACGAACCGGAGCAAACGTATTTGCATTTCGCGACGGAAGCGTTACTCTTAGACTATAACATACTAAAAAAAGAAACTGTACATGATCCTATTTTAAGCAGAGTTATTAGTTATATAAGAGACGGCTGGCCAGGAGAATTGGATATTAAAGAATTAAAACCTTATTATAACAGAAAAAACGAACTATATACGGAACTTGATTGCGTAATGTGGGGCCATCGTGTTGTGATCCCGAGCGTCTGTAGGTCTAAAGTTTTAAAAGAGTTGCACGACTCGCACATGGGCATGGTTAAAACAAAAGGGTTAGCGCGCAGTTACGTATGGTGGCCGGGAATAGATGAAGATATAGAGAAGTTATGTCGGTCGTGTCAGGTATGCTTAGAGGTGGCGGACGCGCCTCCTGCCCATGCGATTCGCTCGTGGCCTTGGCCAGATCGTCCTTGGTCCCGTTTACACATAGATTTTTTCGGCCCAATCGCAGGGAACACGTACTTAGTCCTAATTGACGCGTGCACTAAATGGATGGAGGTAATAAAAATGTCTTCTACCAACGCTAAAGCGGTGATAAAAGCGCTAAGAGAAATATGGTCTCGGTTCGGTTTACCAAAACAATTAGTTTCGGATAACGGTCCACCTTTCACAAGTTTAGAATTTAAACAGTTTTTGGAGAACAATGGAATACAACACACGTTTTGTGCTCCATATCATCCTTCGTCCAACGGAGCGGCCGAAAATGCAGTTAAAACCTGTAAAAAAGTAGTAAAGAAAGCCCTTTCTAGAGGTACTCTCGATTTCTATTAGTTTACAGAAATACCGAACATTGCACTACAGGAGAAAGTCCGGCAAAATTATTACAAGGCCGTTCGTTGCGGATGCGACTCGATTGTTTAAAACCGGAGCGCGCAGATCGCGTTAATGCAGCGCAAAGACGCCAGCAGTTAGCAGCAGGCGGGTCACAGCGGTGTTTTAACGAGGGGGATGAGATTTTATACCGTAACTACGGCCCGGGTAAGAAATGGTTGGACGGAAAAGTTCAGTTGCGGCTAGGTAGCACTGACTATGAAATTTTGGGCATCGATGGAAGTTCACATCACCGACACGCAGACCAGCTAAGACATAGATTTAATTTTCTTTTGCAAGACCCGATCACGATTAAAGAGTCATCCAGGCGTAATTTAATAAATCCGTTTCTAATCAACGTAACTAGTAATACTAATAACCCAGGGGAAGGTCCGGCGGCGTTGGCCGGCACGATGGCGGGTGCGGCGGGAGCACAGCGTGGCATGACATCGCCTGATATTAATAATGCTATACAACCACAAGGTTTTGAGCCCGAATTAAACCGCCGTTACCCTGTAAGAAACAGACATCCGCCAGTACGGTTTCCTTCACTAAAATAGTGATTTATTTTATATATATATATATAATTGGGTTATCTCGTGTTACGGGAATCTCTATGTCTCTCCAAGCGACGTTCATTTACTGGAACAAACACCACTTTTTTATTCACTTGCTTTTTGTGAACATAAGGTAACGAAACTAATTGTCCACAGTGATCAGAGCTCAATTTTTGAATAATACATTTATTGAACGGCTTAAAATTTGTCAAAATGTTATCTATACATGTTGCACTAGATTCAGCAATACACGTTGGCTCCAAAAATAAATAAAAAGACCATAAGATTTAAAAAATGACCTAAATTTGATATTGGTGGAGGAAGCTTATAGGAGATTGATATTAAAGTCTCCACTACTCTTATTAGTTTGTGATCTCCGCATATTACAACAGATTTATTCTGTTTATTAAGCTTTGTAAAAACTTCTACAAATTGTAGCCTATATATTGTTCTGATGTATAAATTATATTACTGTAACATTTCATCTAAATCCGTTCAGCAGTTTTTACGTGAAAGAGTAACAAACATCTATCTATCCTTCCATTAATACTTACAAACTTTCGCGTTTATAATATTAGTAGGATAAGTGAGGCGTTGGAATCCCTAAGTTGTCTTAGTAAGAGCGGGCTGTTGTACGCCAGATTGAAATGAATATAATATCATACAAAGAAAAAAGAATATATATGCATAGAAAGAATATACATACATACAAATAAAAGAAAATATATCGTTATCTTTGACTCTAAACTAGATTTTAAGCAACATTTTAATCACTTAACGCAACGTGGTTATCAGTTAGTTGGTTTTGTTACACGAGTTATGAAGGAATTCAAGAGACCTTTTAGTCTAACATATCTTTTTAACGCTCTTGTGAGATCAATCCTAGAATACGCCTCAGTAGTCTGGTCACCCAATTACGAAGTACATATAGCTAATATTGAAGGAGTCCAGAAATGTTTTCTGCGGGGCTTATGTCGTAATCATGGATTGATCCGTCAGTTGCCAACGTATAATGAAAGAGTGAATTACTATGGAGTTATGAAATTAGATAAACGTAGACAATATTCTGAGCTTATTTACCTTAACAAAATCATTCACTCCTCCATCGACTGCTCAGAATTGCTTAATTTAATTCATTTTAATGGTCGATCCCGTCTACGTAACCAGCGCATCTTTCGCCTTGATGTTTACAGAAACAACACGTCTTCCTTTAATCCGGTCATTACAATGTGTCGAAATTTTGACGAGCTGAGACATCGTAACGCTTATCTGGACATTTTTAATTCTAACATTTCACAATTTAGAAGATCTGTAATTGCTACCTTAGATATGTAAATATCACGGATATCATTATGTCGGCGACAAGCATACAATCAACCAGTGACGAATTTTGTTTTAAGATTATTTCAATTCCTTAATTAGTGTAGTGTCAATCAACCAGTGACGAACTGTGTTTAAGACTATTTCAATTCTTTAAATTAGTGTAGTTAGCGCCTGCGACAAATATAATTTACCAAGTGACGAACTTTATTTTAAGACTATTATAATTTCTCAATTAGTGTGATTAGCATATCAACTCTTAATAGAATATAATTTAAATATAATTACAAAATTGAAAGGTTAGCCTTTAATGATAATTTTGTAAGGAAGTTTTTTAAGCAAGAATTTGTATTGTAAATACTTATGAAAAATTTTAAGTTTTGTTTAACGCTTAAAAATGGTGTTAGATTAAAGGTTTATACGTAACATAATGTAAACAAAAAGAAATAAGTAGATTAGACATCTGTTTTAATAAATATAAGACAAAATTTATAGTAAATTAGCAGTTTTGTAGGGTTTTTGTTCTATAAGTTTTGTATAGAGAACTTAATAGTTTTAAATTATTATTTTATGTTATAGAACATAACTAGAGCAATCTAACAATATATAATTTGTAAGGGTTTTTTGAAAATTTTCAATAAATAAAGGCTCCTAAGGTTTCGGCTCGAAGTAAAAACAACGCGTGAGATAGGGAAAACCGCGCTAACGCCCGTACGGTAACGCCGGCGGGTATATAAGCCGAGCAAATTTCGGCTCAAATCGCAGTCAGTAGTGTCGTAGTCAGTCAGTCATTCCGATCAGGTACCTCGCCGCGTTCGGTCGCCTGCAACCCAACAGTGAAGTGCAGTAGTTCGGTCGAGCCCATGTGCTCCCAGTACGTCTATTCAAGAGAGAAGACAAAGACATTTTTACCTGCGTGCGCGAGTGCTTCAGTGTCGTTGTGCTCCTTTACGGCCGCCAGGTACATCGGGCCGCCGGCCTATTGTTCTTTTGTGTGTAGTACCCACGTTCTCCGGATTTCCAGTAAAAACTGTAAGTAGTTTATTACACACCCGCTGCCTCAGATGCAGCAATTCTATTTTTAAATTTCTGTGTTCGCTTGTCGCATTAGGCGACAGCTAGGTACACACCCTAGCGTACCAACGCGCTAGTTGTATAAGTGTTCGTTTAGGCACATATCTCCCCCACCGAAAGGTGGGGTGCTTGATACACAAGTGTTCTAAACCACTGACAAGATGGCGGCTATTACTATAGCCGAACTCGCCGACTTCTTCGGACAAGTGTGCCCCGACGCCTGGGCTAAATTTCTAGCCCAACGCAACGTATCTACTGCTGAACGCCCCGTAGTACGGATCGACGATCCTAATACGCCGAGCATCGGCCGCTCGACCCCAGTGTCCATCGACACAGTCTACGACGCCGCGTCCCCCGCGCCTTCTGCGCTCTCCACCCGCGGTCCCTCACCGTTGTTTTCGGACGCCGAATCAGGCTCCGAAATGGATATAGAGATTCGCCGACCCGAAAAACCCGAAGACGAAGGCTTCACCCTAGTCTCGGGTAAAAAGCGCAAGCGCCCCGCCGCGAAAAAGGGAGAAGAGCCTCACTCGGCCCCTACGTCGCCTACCGCCACTCCGGCAAAAAAAGCCGCGCCTTCCGCGCGCAAAACGACCGCGACCAAAACCGCGAACCCGACTCAGGCCGTACCTAGAAAGGAGAAGCCGCCGCCCCCAATCCAATACCTTCAGGACAAATCGCGCTGGAGCAACCTATCCAAGTGGATAGACTCCAAAAAGATATTCTGCCCCAAAGTCCACAATGGACCACAGGGCATTCGTATCCACGTCGCAACGACGGACGATTTCCGCGCTTTAACTGCGCACCTTAAAGCTCAGAATCTGAGCTTCCATACTTATTCTCTCGCGGAGGACCGTAACCTCCGTGTTGTAGTTCGCGGACTCCCTAAGGAGCTAGAAACCGATTTCATACTAAACGATCTTAAATCGCAAAACCTGCCTGTCAGAGAAGTGCACAGGATGCACCACCCAACTGATAAGAAACGCTATCTCGATCTTTGTCTTGTCATACTGGACCTGTCTCCAGATGGCAAAGCAATATACAACATCACTAGGATATGCAATCTCACGGGGATTGTTGTAGAGTCCCCGCGTAATAGGGGGCCATCGTGGGCCAATGCCACCGATGCCAATTGTACGGCCACTCGGCCAGGAATTGTTTCGCCCGGCCTAGGTGCGTCAAGTGCTTAAGGCGATCATGGCACTACCGAGTGCCCCCGAATGCCCGAGACGGAGGGCCCTTCGAGCTGTGTTCTGAGCGGCGAAGAGGGACACCCAGCGAGCTATCGCGGGTGTTCCAAAGCGCCGCGTAGGAAACAGAACGGAGGAGCAATCCGGCGCGGACGTGCGGGCAACCCCAGTAGGTCGCGCCCACGGCATTCTGCCCATCGGTCGCACCAATCTCGGTGCCGCAACCCGCTCCCGCTCAGGCTACAGCCAAGCCCGCCCCCGTTAAAGGGACTTCCGGGCAAGGCCCAAGCCTTCCGGTGCCTTCATCACCTAAGCCCAACGCATGGGTTAAGCCCCCGGCGATAGTCAGCGCGGCCGCCTCACGGCCAGTGCCTCCTCGCCAGGCCTAGAAGCCCAAACCCGCCCCTCAGGCACCGTCAAACATCGACACTGACCTTTCGTTAGTGTTCAACTTCGCCAGCAGCTTTAATGTGACCGAAGTCACAACCCTAGCCCGTAAACTTCGCGAAGCTAAATCAATTCAAGATAGGCTCAATGCTACCATTGAGCATCTTAGTCTTATCCAAGCGATAGGTTCGTTCCAGTGCGCCTAAGCGACTCTTTTCTTTTATAACTAAAATGGAAATAAGACCTGTAGGTAGAACTAAGCCTAGGTCTCTGACTGTCGCGTACTTTAATGCAAACGGTGTCAGAGATCAAAAGGAAGAGATCATATATTTTTTACACAACCATGATATCGATATCATGCTAGTGCAAGAGACCTTCTTGAAACCTAGTTTGAGCGATCCCAAAATAGCCAATTATACCTTAGTAAGAAATGATAGGCTGACCGGACCTAAAGGCGGCACCTTGATCTACTACAAAAAGTCCTTGCAATGTGTACCGATAGATACTCCGCCGCTTACTAACTTAGAAGCGTCGATCTGTAGGATAGCACTCTCGGGCCATCCGCCATTAATAATTGCATCAGCATACCTGTCTCCCTTAAAAAGTATATTAGATTCCGACATATCGGCTCTATTAAACCTAAGCGCTAGCGTATTAATCGCAGGAGACCTAAATAGTAAACACGTTAGCTGGAATTCTAACGTTAACAATTCTAACGGAATAATTCTAAGAGACCTCACGGAGAGACTTAACTTCGATGTTATCGCTCCCGAGAGTCCAACACGTTATCCTTTTTCAAACAACCAACATCCGGACGTCCTTGATATGACGTCCTGGAAACTAACGAGAGCTCTTAAAGCCGACAAATCCGCACCGATGCCGCCTCTCGTGAGGCTGGACCGCCCTGATCTCGCCCTTGACGATCTCGAAAAATCCGAATGCCTAGCAGACAGCCTAGAGTACCAGTGCACGGCATCCACTGCACCAATAAATCCCGCTCACCTATTAGAGGTAGAAACGGAAGTAGAACGTAGGTCTGCGTTGCCACCAGCGGGTGAACCACTCGATCATGTGACAGTAGACGAAGTCACCGAAACCATAAAAAGTCTTAAAAATAGATCAGCCCCTGGGCCAGACGGCATCAGCAACAAGGTGATCAAATCCCTTTCGGCGCCACTTATTTGCCTCCTTGTTGGAATATTTAACACCTTTCTTACGAACTGCTCCTTCCCGCACATCTGGAAAGAGAGTAGAGAGTAGAGTAAAGACGTAATAGGGATCCCAAAACCGGGTAAACCACGTAATCGTCCCTCTAGCTACAGACCCATTAGCCTGCTCAACACATTGGCCAAACTATACGAGCGCATTATTCATAAGCGTCTCCGTCATTTCACTGAAGCTAACGGACTCCTCCCAGACGAACAGTTCGGCTTTAGAGCCAATCACTCATGCACTCACCAGATTCATCGCCTAACAGAATACATTCTGTCTGGCTTCAGCCAAAACCCGTTAAGGAAAAAGTCTCGAAACACGGGAGCCCTCTTCTTCGATGTCGCGAAGGCGTTTGACAAGGTCTGGCACGACGGCTTGATTTACAAGCTGTACAAACTAAACGTGCCCGATAGGCTCGTGCACATCATACGAGCTTTCCTTTCGAACCGCACTTTTCGATATCGAGTGGAGGGAACTCGTTCTTCGAAACGTTTCCTCAAGGCCGGGGTCCCACAGGGTTCCGTACTATCTCCACTCCTTTTCACACTCTTCACGAGTGATCCCAAAAGACCCCGTAGTGAACACCGCTCTCTTTGCCGACGATACGGCACTCTTTGTGTCAGACCCCAACAAAAATAAACTCGCTATAAAGCTCCAAAAAGCGACAAATCGCCTTGGTGAATGGTTCCGCCTATGGAGAATTGACGTGAATCCCGAAAAAAGTGTAGCAGTATACTTTCAACGGAATTCTACAGGAGGTACTAAACCCAAAACAATCTCTTTATACGACCGCCCAATCCCTTGGGAAAATCGGCCAAATATCTAGGCGTCACTTTCGACACCGCATGAGTTTCAAGACGCACATAAGTGTAGTACGCAACAGAGCCAAGTCAATAATAGGCCGTCTACACCCTCTCGTTAACAGCAAGAGTAAGTTGTCGCTACGACACAAACTCCGGCTGTACAAAACCTGTATTAGACCAGTTATGTACTATGCAAGTGTAGCTTTCGCCCACACATATAAGACCCATATTTTAAAACTCCAAAGAGTACAAAACTTTTTCATCCAAAAAGCCACCGGTGCACGGTGGTATCAACGGAACTTTGATTTACACAAAGATTGTGAACTACCATCTATCTCCGAATATTTTAAGGAGATGTCCCAATGCTACTTTGATAGAGTAGAAACCCACCCTAACCCGCTAGTGACAAACGCAGCTAACTACGTTCCGATAACAAACGTCGCGCCCTATCTCCGTAGCCCGCGAAATGTTTTAATAGAACCACCTCTACCTCTCGATTAAGGCGACCCAAGCGTCGCAGGCACATCACACAACGACACTACACCCACACTAAATGGGACAAACACAAATGGAACAACGAATGGGACGCGTCGCACCTGCAGACGGGCACGACGCGTTCCAGCTCACACCGCGTACACGCCGTACACCCGCGTTCCTGGACGGTTCTCACCGCCCAGACCACCAACCGACACGAGCTGAGCAGTCAGGGACGGGGGTCCGCACACCCCCCCCTCGGACTGCGGTTAGATAGCTCAAAGAAAAACGCCTAAAAGGCGACATGATGATTGGTAACAATATCAAATCATAAACCATCTCATCATCATTTTCACCTCATTGCCTTTCCCTTTTTAATTAGCTCGCGGCTTTGCAGGCCGCGAGCCCTGAGACAAGATGAAGCTGTAAGAGTCATTATATATACATATACTAACAGCACTAACATCTAGATAATAGAGCTCAAATCGCAGTCGCAGAACAGCCGTCGAAGAGGCTTCAACAATAAGGAAAAAGGAAGCCGAAACCTAAGGAACAAGAAGCTACCTAGAAGAAAAGTGTTTTAATTGCCTCCTCCCGGCAGATCGTCTATCTCTCTCTCTCTCGGGGTCCTAGTAGGGTCGTATCGTACATACGCATTCAGGGGTGCGTGGGACGTGCGTCACCAGCACTAGGCAAGGAACGTACGTCATAAAGTGGGAGATTGTCCCAGGGCGACTGCGGGCACTGGACGTGTCCCTGCCGTCCGAAACAGTTGGTCCTTCGAAATCCGGATCCCTGCTAGAAGTATATAGAAGAATCCGTTCAAGATGCCGGTTACCAGGTCACAGAAGGATGCCCCCTCACGTCCCAGGTCCCGTCCCTCAGATAAGGACGCGACAGGTGAAATGTCAGGATCAGAAAGGGTCACGTCTGCGTCAGCATCATCAGGAACAGCAACTACGTCAGATTCTTCAGGCACTACGACCACAGAGGATACCACAACGACAGAGACCACAGTTGCAACTGCCACAACTGCCACCACGGCGGCATCCAAGGATGAAACCACACAGAAGGAGACGACCAAGAAGACACCAGAGGATATTCCAGACAAGGGCATTCATGGCTCTGCCAAAACTCTTAAGCCAAAGAGGGTCAGTCGTCGCGCCAGGTCTACGAAGACCACGAGCTCCTCAGCCAGGAGACGGGAGCTGGAAGCCAGAGAAGAATTAGCCCGCATGGTGCTAAAGCAAGCTCAAGCTGCGGCGAAGCTAGCACGCATCAGACTAGAGCTGGCACAATGTGAAGATGAGGACTCCGTGGATGAAGACCAGGAAGACAGAACAGAACAGGTGCAGAACTGGATCGAGACATCAGTAATGGAAGAAAACAACATGGGAAAACACGAGCAACGAGGTCAGCACCCTCCAGAAGAGCCAAATGTGAAGCCTGAAGAGAACTCCTCAACGAAAAAAGATACGAGCGAAATTCAAGCGCTGACGATAGCATTGAAGGAAGCCCTTACCACACGAGGAGGACCAGTAGCTCAGCCGAAGTATATCCACGAGCTACCCTACTTCGATGGCAACAACAGCGAGTGGTTGGCCTTCAAGGTGGTCTACGAAGATACCGCCCCGATGTTCAACGCAGTTCAAAACATGGCTCGACTAAGAAGAGCACTATAGGGCAACGCAAGAGAAGCCATCAAGAGCCTGCTGTACTCCGAAGCCTCTCCACTGGAAGTAATGCAGGCCCTCAAGAGACGATATGGAAGACCTGATGCATTGGTGCTGGCTGAATTGGATAAAGTCAGGGCATTACAGAAGATTTCGGAAAATCCAAGGGAATATATGCGTCTTTGCGAGCCAAATCAACAACAGCGTAGCAGCAATAAGGGGTTTGAAGAAACCACAGTACCTGCATTCACCTGAAATGGTAAAGCAAATTATAGAAAAAATGCCTACAATCCTGAAGTTCCGATGGTATGACTTTACGGCAGCAACAGAAGAGGGCGAGTTCTCCGACCTGACGATGGTCTCCAAGTTCCTGAACAGCGAAGCAGACGAATGTGGAGCCTTCGCGACCTCAGAAGAGAAGAGCGGGTTCAGAAGAACTCATCGACAAGCGACGCATTCTACGAGGGAAAAGGACTTTAAAGAAAAAGATACAAGACAGTCAACAGAAAAGACTTGTCCTATGTGCCAAGGTAGACACTTCCTCGTCGACTGCCAGAAGTTCCAGAAGACGTCAGTACAAGATCGATGGGCAACAGTAAAAAAAAGTCACGTTTGCTTCAAATGTCTCCAAGGAAAACATCGAAAGGAGAGCTGCAAGAAACCACCATGTAAGGAATGCAAGAGGTGGCATCATCATTTGCTTCACGTCGAATCAGAAAATAGGATCTCGGGAGAGAAGAAGGCGGAAACACAAGAAGAAGTAGCAAGCGTCATGACATTAGTGAATGCAGTCAACAACGCAAGGGCATACCTGAAGATAGTTCCAGTAGAAGTCTTCGGGTCAAAAGGATCCAAAAGAATATTGGCCCTCATGGATGAAAGGTGGCAGAAGAAGGAAGAGCACTCGCCATCCTAGAGAAGACCTGCAGAAGACTTGAAGATGGACGATTCGAAGCTGGACTCTTATGGAAAAATGAAGATGAACAGATGCCTGAGAGCTACACGTCTGCAAAGAACCGGTTGTTCAATACTGAAAAGAAGATGGATAAGGACCCTCAGCTGAAGGCAGAATATATCAAGCAGATCCAGCATCTTATCGACAGCAAGTATGCAGAAGAAGCACCTATGACACAAAAGGATTCCAAGAAGAAATGGTACCTCCCTCACTTCTCCGTAGTACATCCACTGAAGAAAAAGATAAGGATCGTCTTCGACGCTGCAGCCAAGTCAAAGGGAAGAAGCCTAACGATGCTCTACTGCCAGGACCAGATCTACTACAATCGCTCTTCGGGATACTACTAAGGTTTCGACAGGGCCCGCTAGCTGTGGCAGCCGAAATCAGAGAAATGTTTCTTCAAGTTCGCATTCGACCAGAAGACAGAGATAGCCTGAGGTTTTTGTGGGGCGGGGCTCGTCGCGACGTGCCTCCAAAAGAGTACAGGATGACATCGGTTATCTTCGGCGCAACATCATCTCCGAGCACCGCAATCTATGTGAAGAATCGAAACGCAGTGGACTACAAAGAGCAGTATCCAGAGGCAGCAAGGGCGGTCGAGCTTCTTCCACTCAGAAGAAGACTTTAGAAAAGTGACGACGCAGGTGGACTTCATACACAAGAAGGCAGGCTTCGAACTCAGGGGATGGGCGTCAAATCAACCCGAACTGCTGCAAGACGTGAAGATCGACTCCATCGATAAGACAGAAGTGGACCTAGGCGAGAAGGAAGAGAAGACATTAGGTCTGCCGCTGGTTCACCAGAAAGGACTCCATCGACTTCAGGGCAAACCTCCGAAATACACCAGAAGAAATAGCAAGAGGACTCAAGGTGCCTACGAAGAGGGAAGTTACCAGCGCAGTAATGTCGACCTTTAATCTGCTTGGTTTAGCATCACCAGTTCTCATCCACGGCAAGAAGCTGCTTCAGAACATATGGCGAAGTGGCGTCGGTTGGGATGACGAAATAAAAGAAGGGGAGTACGAAGCATGGAAAACCTACCTGGAGAAGATGGAGCTGCTCCAAGACCTGCAAGTTCCGAGATGCCTGGCGCCACATTGCACCGAGGGGGAGCTACACACTTTCGTTGATGCGAACGAGCTGGCGTATGCAGCGGCAGTTTATTGGAGGACAGAAGGGCAAGATGGAACCTACCACGTCAGCTTACTGGCAGCAAAGGCGAGAGTCACTCCATTGAAGCCAGTGTCCATCCCGAGACTCGAACTACAGGCAGCCCTTCCTAGGAAGCAGACTGGCTTATTCAGCTGAAGAAGAATTGGACCTAAAAGTAACAAAGAAAACATTTTGGACAGACTCCAGCATCGTACTTTCCTGGATAAAAACAGACCCGAGAACCTTCAAGACGTTCGTAGCTCATCGCTTAGCAGAGATAGAGGACCTCACCAAACCGCAAGACTGGAGATGGGTGCCTACAGCGCAGAATCCTGCAGATGACGCAACACGCGACGTGCCAGAAGACTTCAACTGCACTCACCGATGGTTCACCGGACCAAGCTTCCTGAGAAAAGAAGAAGCACATTGGCCGGCACCAAGAACTTTCAAGAAAAAAACCACCGGCGAAGAAAGGGCAGCGGACGTCGCAGCAACAACACAAACATCTCATCCATCACCAGACCCGGAGAGAAAAGGGAGAAAAGCAAGACCTCAAGAAATACCAATAGGCAACTTACCGGCGGAAAGGCTGATGCACGGATATCATCCTTTTACGTGCACGGGCGTGGACTACTTCGGACCGATGACAATCACCGTGGCAAGACGGCACGAAAAGAGATGGGGGGCTCTATTTACATGCCTCACAACAAGGGCTGTGCACATTGAGCTAACTCCTTCGCTCTCCACCGACAGCATGATCATGGCACTTCGACGATTCGCCGCAAGAAGAGGGATGCCTAAGAAAATCTACAGCGACAACGAGACTAACTTCGTCGGCGCCAACAAAGAAATAAAAGAAGCACTCGACACCTTGCAGCAAGAAGACCTCACCTCAGAAGCAGAGAAGATCGGCGTGCAATGGAAATTCATCCCTCCAGTTGCGCCAAATATGGGTGGCGCATGGGAACGTTTGGTGCGATCAGTCAAAACCGCACTAGACGCCACACTTCACGAACGGTATCCACGAGAGAGGTACTCCACACTCTCCTCCTAGAGGCCGAGCACATAGTCAATTCTCGACCTCTCACACACCTCTCCGAGAACCCTGAAGAAGAAGCACTAACACCGAACCACTTCCTCATCGGGCGGTCCTGCGGCGCAGCGAGAATCGGCAGCTTCAACGACAACGAACTCGTGGGCAGATCCACTTAGAAGACCACGCAGCGGCTTGCTGATCACTTCTGGCAACGTTGGCTGCGAGAATATCTACCCACTCTCTTGCCAAGGAAGATGAAGGCAAGAACCAGCACCACAGACCTGCAAGTTGCGGACATCGTGCTGATCGTCGACCACAGCCTACCAAGGTGCACCTGGCCACGCGGAAGAATCTCCCAAGTGTATCCTGGACCTGATGGGCGAACAAGGATCGTCGACGTCGAGACGCGCGGAGGTGTGCTTAGAAGGCCCAGTTCGAAAGTAGTGCTGCTGGTGCCGGGAGTATCGCCGAGCCAGGAGGATGGTGCGACGCACGAGGGGGAGAATGTCGGCGACAAGCATACAATCAACCAGTGACGAATTTTGTTTTAAGATTATTTCAATTCCTTAATTAGTGTAGTGTCAATCAACCAGTGACGAACTGTGTTTTAAGACTATTTCAATTCTTTAAATTTGTGTAGTTAGCGCCTGCGACAAATATAATTTACCAAGTGACGAACTTTATTTTAAGACTATTATAATTTCTCAATTAGTGTGATTAGCATATTAACTCTTATTAGAATATAATTTAAATATAATTACAAAATTGAAAGGTTAGCCTTTAATGATAATTTTGTAAGGAAGTTTTTTAAGCAAGAATTTGTATTGTAAATACTTATAAAAAATTTCAAGTTTTATTTAAAGCTTAAAATTAGATTAAAGGTTTATACGTAACATAATGTAATCAAAAAGAAATAAGTAGATTAGACATCTGTTTTAATAAATATAAGACAAAATGTATAGTAAATTAGCAATTTTGTAGGGTTTTTGTTCTATAAGTTTTGTATAGAGGACTTAATAGTTTTATATTATTATTTTATGTTATAGAACATAACTAGAGCAATCTAACAATATATAATTTGTAAGGGTTTTTTGAAAATTTTCAATAAATAAAGGCTCCTAAGGTTTCGGCTCGAAGTAAAAACAACGCGCGAGATAGGGAAAACCACGCTAACGCCCGTACGGTAACGCCGGCGGGTATATAAGCCGAGCAAATTTCGGCTCAAATCGCGAGTCTCGTCCGGACCGCGCCAACGAGCGGTCACGTCCGCCGGTCGGCTTGCGTCGAGCCTTGAGGACGCCCCTGACTCCACCCGGGATGAAGATCACCCAACGCTGCGCATCACCTACACGCTGGGAAGCGAACTCCGAAGGCCTGGCGCGCCCAAGTGCGCGCGCCTGTTGGTGACTTCGGCTCCGCGTCGAGGTGCTCTCCGCCGGACCTTGAGGTTGCTGACCCTTCGGCAGATTCCCTTCCCAGAAGGCGCGAGACACGCCAACTTTTTGCCTAGGAATACCAGGCCTTCAACTGGAGCCAGGAAGGAGCACTGGAGGTCCGGAGCAGCTGGAACACCCTCCTGTCGGCAAGATTGGCCCTGCATCGACTCCTACCCTCGGGACTCCGCGGGGCTTCGAGACGGCTGACCCTCCGGTAGCACCGACCTGGTGGCGCGCAATACGCCAACCAAGATAGCCAATGATGCCGTACTGGTACGGCTCCCAAGACCGGCTCATTGTCATGAACCGTGAGGATCACCCGGGTAATGGGGGTTTCCCCGAGGCCCGAAACCTGCATGGGATGAATAAAACTAGTCCCATAGCAGACGACAATCGACAATCAACGCTCAAATCGCAGTCGCAGCACAGTCGTCGAAGAGGCTACAACAATAAGGAAAAAGGAAGCCGAAACCTAAGGAACAAGAAGCTACCTAGAAGAAAAGTGTTTTAATTGCCTCCTCCCGGCTGATCGTCTATCTCTCTCTCTCTCTCTCGGGGTCCTAGTAGGGTCGTATCATACATACGCATTCAGGAGTGCGTGGGACGTGCGTCACCAGCACTAGGCAAGGAACGTACGTCATAAAGTGGGAGATTGTCCCAGGGCGACTGCGGGCACTGGACTTGTCCCTGCCGTCCGAAACAATTAAATAAGTTCTTTTTTTTAAATGTCACTAATACTATGTATTATTAGTTTATTTTTCTGTCATACCTGTTGTCATATTTAGTTTTGCTGTGCACACTTTATTGGATTATAGACTAGTTACAATATATTTGTTACTTTGTCTTCAATCTGTTTGTGTGCCTTATTAATAAAATAAAAATAAATAAATGGATATGCTATGCTCGAAGTTTCTCTGCGTGATAAACTTAGAAATGAGTATATCCGCGCTAGAACCAGAGTGACCGACATAGCCCAACGGATTAGTAAGCTGAAGTGGCAAATGGCCATATAGCTCGAAAAACCGACAAACGTTGGGGAAAAAAGGTTCTCGAGTGGCGGCCTCGTACCGGTAGACGAAGTGTAGGGCGACCCCCCACTAGATGGAGTGACGACCTGGTAAGACATGCAGGAAGTCGATGGATGCAGGTGGCTCAGTACCGTGCTTTGTGGCGTACCTTGGGGGAGGCCTATGTTCAGCAATGGACGTGTGAAGGGCTGATATGAATGATGATGATAATGAAATAAATAAATATCTATACCTCAGAGTAATTACATACATACGTATGCATAGAGGGAACCTACAATTGTACATAAATTGAGTCAGTATACTTGTCTCGTTTTTTCTAATTTAATTTTCAAATATGGCAAAAAGAGACAGATTTATTGAACGATGTTGCGTATAATTCATGCGTGGAAATAAATATGTCAAGTGGTCACCTTTGGTCTCTTTATATTATGCCAAATATGAGAGTAAGTACACTCGTATGTTCTGATTTACTAGAAGAATGACATCCCAATTGTAGCAGTTTTATGTTTGACGTTACTTTTCAAGACGTTATGATCGCCATCGATATACCCGTTTTTGTTTAGTTATTTATTGTTATTACTTTATATGTCATAAATATAAAAAAATAGGACCAGACATATTATTATTCGAACGATTAAGTAAATTGGTTTCGAAACCAAGTGATATTATATTTCATTTCAAATAATCTTTTCGCAAATTTAAAAAAAAACTGTAGCACCCAGGCTAATTAAACCTAAACGGTAATAAAAAATATTTAGCCCAAAAAGGAGATTTCCTCCCCCGGCTACTGAGATACTGGGCTGCATATCGATGCGAGATAATTTGACGTATATATTTAACGTTCTAATATAGAAACAACAAACAGCCGCAAATCTCATCAGCACCGCATTAGGTTCGTAAGTGCACGTTATTGTGTACAGACGTGTCATATAGTAATTAAAATAATTAAATAAGTATGTGCTTAGCCGTGACCTCGTTATAACAATACCGGAAGTAACTGTGTCATACTTTAGTTATATTTGTGTTAGTGATGTTGTTGAAATGTTTTAGATTTATCTAGAATAGGTACTAAAATGGAGAACAGTCCCTTCAACCGGAGTGCCAGGACCACTCGCACCCCGCCTCCATCAACCCCGCCCATGCAGACACCCACTTCAAGCGAACCAATTAAAACACTTCCAACTCCTGAGTTGCAGCATTGGATGACAAGCATTGACCTGTGCCTTAACGAGGTGTGCTCCATCGCTACAGAGGGAAACTTAACTCTGATCAAAAAATGCGCATTAGCTCGCTTTGTCGAAAAGTAAGCCACGGTACATCACAATTGGTAATCCAGTACATGTCCCTCAAAATGGATGCCACTAAAGCCCAGACCTCCATCGTATCTCTGCAGAAACAACTTGACCTGTACCAAAAGCTGCAGGAACTCAAGAATAGTATCGAAGAGTCATCAAAACCGGACTCTGGAACCACTTTTGCGGACATGGTCGAAAAAAGGTGGCCAAACCCTCATTCGCCCAAACAACCTTAGTGCCCTAGCAATTTATCCGAGGGACAAGTCCAAAGCCAGTGATTACACGAAGTGCCTCTTACAAAAAATAATATCCCCAGAAGAACTCAAACTACATGTCCGAGGCATGAGGAAGGTCAAAAATGGGGGAGTTATAATTAGCGCTGAGACAAAAGGAAGATATCGACAAATTAAAGAACTCCGAGAAGCTTGTATCTTCTGGCCTTACCATGGAAGAACCGACTAAACGACGTCCAAGGATTGCAATTGTTGGTGTCCCTGTAGCCCTCACGGATAAAGAAGTGTTCGAGTGCATTTTCGAACAAAATATTGCCGATAAATTTCCCAATGCCACGCGTGAGTCCTTCCTGGCAACAGTCAAACTGAGCCATAAATCGGGTAAGAAAAACCTTCCTACCTGTAATTACATTGTCGAAGTGTCACCTAGCATCAGGAAGGCCCTTATCAATCAAGGACGAATTTATATTAATTGGACCTCATGCCCAGTCAGAGACTTTACAATAGTAACAAGATGCTTCAACTGCCAGCAGTTTGGTCATTCAGCCAAATTTTGTCGGGAAAGTAGCCCTACATGTAACTACTGTGGATAGCTCGGGCATTCCTTTAAGGAATGTAATAACAAAGCGCATGCCACCGTTTGCGCGACGTGTAAACGTTTCAAAAGAAAATGCGACCACAAAACTGTTGAGGAAAGCTGTCCAGCACGTAAATTCGCAGAGGACAAATATATCAACTCCATAGACTATGAGGGCGCCTAAGAGCGCCGCGTATTATATTATTTACTTAGCTCTTAAACACTAGTTTTAGTTTATCTTTAAGCTTAAGTATGGCGAATCAATTACTCAATGACCTAGACAACTTTTCTGTGTCTGACGCCAAAACATGTAATGTTGATGACTGTAAACACTTCCTTCCACGTCCTGAAAATAAGTTAATCTTACTTACACAAAATATTAGAAGCATAAATTGGAATATAACCGGGTTTGAAGTTTTGTTACATAGACTGGATATAAAATGTGATATTATTATCCTTACAGAATGTTGGCTGTCAAACCTCCCATCCCACCTACCGATTCTAAATGGCTATTCTTTACACAAAACCGAGAAAAACATTAATCAAAATGACTGTTTAGTAATCTATGTTAAAAATAATTTAAAAGTAACTGTCACAGAACCTGCATTCCGGGATAGTAATTGCTTAATCATTCGAATTAATTCAGAGACGATTGTTATCGCAGTTTACAGACCTCCTTCACAAAATATTGATAGATTTCTAGAGTCCCTTGATATTACCTTAAGCAAATTTAGCACATATAAAAATATAATCCTAACCGGTGACATAAATATTAACATTACCCCTGGGAAAACAGATAACCATGCACATAACTACCTAAATATTTGCTCTTTTCATGGGCTATTACCAACACATTACCACCCTACACATCAAAGCGGCTCTTGTTTAGACCATTTTGTGATTAAATCAAATAACCCTTCTTTAACATTAGTTACTAATTCCTCGCTTACTGATCATCAAGCAATTTTACTAACATTACAATTAGCCTTACCTAGGAAAAACTGCATACGCAACTACACTAAAGTTCATATGACGAACCTTGAAAATGATATTCGCAGCATTAATTTTGACTTTGTTTATTGCTCTGACGATGCAAATACGTCCTTGAGTTACTTTATACATTCTTTACAATACGCAATAATGAATAATACATCAACAATAAAACTGTCACGAAAGTATTATAATATTAAACCTTGGATAACACCTGGTCTCGTCCGCTGTATAAGAAATAGAGACAAACTTCATTTAAAATCTAAACTTTCTCCTGATAATTTAATACTTTCTGCTACTTATAAAAGATATAGGAATTTTTGCAATAAACTATTAAAAAACCTCAAAATACAATATGATAAAAATGTTTTACAAAAGGCCGGTAAAAACAGTAAACTTGTATGGAAGTTCATTAAAAATAATACCTTCAGTTCAAAAAATCTTGGACTCCCACTTGATCTACTGTCATTAGACAAAAGCCCAAACGAAGCAACTAATAAAGTAAATAATTATTTTATTAACGTTGGCAAAAAAATAGCAGAGACAACTTTAAAATTAAGCAACACTCGTAATCCAAATTTTATGCCCACACCCTTTTCTAAGTTAAATTCTTTTGTATTGTTAAATACCGATATTGATGAGATTTTAAGTATAGAAGATTGTGCAGTTGGATGGGACAATATACCTAATTGCATACTCAAAAGATTTAAACATCTACTGGCCGCCCCGTTAACACATATCTTTCAATTATGCCTAGCAAATGGTATTTTCCCGAAAGTGCTTAAAAAAGCAGTAGTTTCTCCTATTTACAAAGCTGGTGATAAAAACTTAGTAACTATAGGCCGATTTCAGTCTTATCTGGCTTATCTAAAATTTTAGAAAAGATTATAAATACCAGATTAATAAAATACCTGGAAACTAACAACTTGCTGTCAGACAGACAATTTGGTTTTAGGCCTAAGAGATCATGCAATGATGCCTTGCACCAATTGACAGATTACGTCACAAGTAATCTAGACAACGGTATGCACTCAATTGGCATCTTTTTAGACCTTGCCAAAGCATTTGATACTATTTCTTGCCCTATACTATTGCAAAACAATAAAGAATGAAACAAGTCAAAAGTTTAAACGAAAGTTGATAGAATGGCTTCTCAGCAAGTGTTTTTATAGTCTTTCTGAATATTTCAATAACTAATTTTGTTTGTAAAATTATTATTTAATTAATATAATTATAATAGTAAATATAGGTGACATATATAGCAATTTGACTATGACATGTATTATTACTGATTTTCTCTTTGACATATTTATGACAATTTGTAAAACATTTATCCATAATTAATTTTTTATAGTTTTGTAATAAAATTTTATGTCGAAATTAAATTAAGACGATTTAATATTTGTACGCCTATAAAAGAGGCAGAATAAGTGAACTTCTGTATTAGATTTAAGACCATTATGTATTACCTTATTTTGACAAATAAATAAATAATAATAATAAAAAAGCTTGAAACACTTGGCATAAGGGGAACTCAACTACAATTTTTTTCTGATTACCTCAGTGATCGCTTTCAATGTGTAAAAATCGGTGAGTATACAAGTACTGAATTACAAAACAGCTCTTATGGAATCCCACAGGGCAGTATCCTGGGGCCTACATTGTTCCTAATTTATATAAATGACTTATGCAACCTTCAACTTCAAAATGGTGTCATTATGTCGTATGCAGTTGACACAGCCCTGTTATTCTCAGCTAAATCACGAGATGAGGTTTATAAATGTGCTCAGCAAGGCTTTAACATAGTGTCTAATTGGCTTCTTAATAATCTCCTACGCTTAAACGCTGATAAAACACAATATATGTTATTTTTAATGAGAAATAATAACATACCTACTCACCTAAATATTTACGCTCATAATTGTAACTCGTATAATGACACTGCATGTGCATGTTCCGTATTAACAAAAACAGACAACATAAAATATCTAGGTATCACGCTTGACACAAATTTAAATTTCCGCAAGCACATCGATTTACTTTGTGCTAGAGTTGGTAAATTAATATATATTTTTAAATATCTTCGTAACATCGCTGACTTCAAATTGGTAAGACAGGTCTATTTAGCTTTGTGTCAATCCATACTCACTTATGGCATTACTTCCTGGGGTGGAGCTTCTAAAACAATATTGCTCCCATTAGAACGTGCCCAGAGAGCAGTTTTAAAGGTAGCCACTTTCCGTCCATTCATGTTTCCTACACATCAACTTTACTTGGCATGTAATGTACTAACTGTCCGTCAGTTGTTTATCCTGAACATCGTATTAAAACAGCATACCGAACTTCCATTTAACTTAAAATCCATAGACAGGAGAAGAATGGACTTAGTTTGTGTAAACCCTCAAACCAAACACGCATTTGTGAACAAATTTTACATATTTTTAGCACCCTTTCTATATAACAAGCTCAACAAGTCACTAAAGGTATATAGTCTAAGTTATAAGAACTGTAATATAAGTGTAAGGGAATTTCTAAATAAATTAAATTACGAAGACACAGAGAAGTTGTTAGAAATTCTAAAATAGTTTGTATTAATTGTAGGTAACAATTAATTGTTATTTTGTTATTTAGTTATTTTTATTTATTATATAATATAGGTAGTTTAATTATTTAAATATCTAGTGTCCTACATTATTAAACCCATTGTGTAAGTGATGTCTGAAACACAGGTACTCAACCTAGTTCAGGCAGGTAGCTAATATTATAAACTTGACTTTTTTATTTTTCTTTTGTATATTCTACATTATTAAGCTACATAGTTTTAATTTTATCATAGTATGTTATTTTTGTTAGACTTATTGTTACTTTATTTAATTGTAATCATATTTATTCCTGTATGTAAACAAGTGTAATTGGAAATGAAATAAATATTTATTATTATTATTGTTTTTACACGCCGGCTATCTTCATGCATCCGTCGACCATTTTCGAGCCGTTTCTTCAGCGCCGCAGCTTCGCTTCTTCTTGCTGTTCCGGAGATGTGTCCCACGCCGCCGCCGCTCGCCGATTTCGCGTGCGCGTTGGTCTGCACCACTTTTATAGCCCCGTCCAGCAATGCAGCTACGACAAGCTAGCCACGAGTCTCACGCCGGCAAATGGAGCGTACATAATAGTTGTGCATAATATTTTTGATTAATCTTTATTGGTTTTTAATCTTTATTATATATCTAGGTAGATTGTATTACATATCAGCAATCTTTTCAGCTACAATGCTTCTATTCTACAAAAAAATGTCTTTGAACAAATTACTAAAACTGTAAAGAACAGGAATAGAAGCATTGAACATGTAGGCTCATCATCGGCATCTGGAGGTGATGATGACCTTGAAAACGTAGCGAAATTTTCTAATTTAGTTGATTTTATTACCTTATATTATTTAAGAAATTAAGATGTAAATGGTGATTGAAAATGATCAAATAATGATGCTTAAATAATTTTTTTCTTATTTCCTTATAAATTTGCAAATATAATAAAAATATAAAAATAAAAATAGGATAAAACTTAGCGGAATTTGGTGGTTTTTAAAAAGCAGATTTTTGTAAAATATAGTGCAATTTTGATAAGGTTTAGTGCATCTTTTTTCTTCATACGGCAACTCTGATTAGATTGGATGTTTTAGCCCCTCTACACGTTGGGCCAACGCGAAGGCCCACTATGATGGGCCAGCGTGTGGAGGGCGTATTTGCGTCGGATGGCTTATGGCACATGCGATGGTCTTGGGGATGGCAACGGTGTCGGTTTTTCCGCCACACATCAAATAAAAGGCAGTGGGCCAGCGATGGTAGTACGCATCTACACGTGGCCCATTCCACAGTTGTGCGCGCTCGATGGTTGCGTGTGGATGTTCGTGCTTTGTTTATTAATTAACGAATTAAAAATGACGAACATGTGGCCAATTATTGAAGTTATAAAATTTGAATCATAGAGCTACTAAAATCAGAGCATAAACCTACATGTTTTATTTTTTATCTATTTATTTTTAATAATTAATTAATAATTATTTATTAAATTATTAATAATTAATTATAATTATTTAATTATTTTTGTTTAAAGAAAACTAAATTGACTCAGGACATATTTAGTTCTATTGCGATGGATAGAAGATAACATCCACCATTTTCTACGGCATTTCTTTTTGATAACTCTATTCATGTGCACATTAAAAAAAGACAATAAAAATGACATGTTGTATAAATATATTGCCGCAGCGGCTAATTCTTCCACGTCCATCTCGCAAAACGTTTCGATCACAACTGAACTGAATGTCGCCATCGTGTAGATGCGTTTCAACCATCGCATGGCCATTTCGCTGGGCTAACGTTGGCCCATCGTGCAGTGGCGAAGCTAGAGCTCCAAGCTAGGGCAAGCCTAAGATATAAATTGATAAAAATATAGATTGTTGTTTTTAGCAGTTTTATAAAAATACACCACTCTTGATCTGTCTCCACGCTTTCGTTTCATATTCAGTGCTGTCAAGGACGTGTTTAACAAAGCACACAGAAGGCATACCACTGCTAGATAGATTGTATTACATATCAGCAATTGCATAGCTTCGATGGCTTTGAAGAAAGCCGTTTGGATTTGTTTAAGCGAAAGAAAAAAAATATTTACATCCAATACAATGCATGAACAAAAGTAAAACACGAACAAAGTACAACAAGTTATGTACAAAATTAAAAAAATTATTTACATTCTAATGGATAAGAGATAAGATAGATAAGTGGAATCGTCTCGCTTTTTTATGGAAAGATTTAATTACGTCCACGTAAAATGTTGGTGAACGTTTTAATTGTACCAATAACTGTTTTTAATTGTGATAATTGATAAGTCTGAAATACACTCTTAACCTTGTGTATTATCTCAACAAAGTTAAAAGATTTCCTCTCCGATTATCACTTTAACACACTTCAATTCATCACAAGGAACACTATTATCCTCCATTTTCATTAAAAATCTTTAAAAAAGCATAAATTTTGAACTCGTAATATTAAATCGCTTAAGATAAGCACACAGAGTAAATAAACATTGAAACGTGAAATTAACTTGCAAACGTATTGCCCGCGCGCCTCCGTTTTCAAAAAATTTATTCCCAAAAGCCTGGCTTTAAATCTGTGTACTAATTGCTATATATACAATCGTAGTTATATTTCATTATAGAATATTTTGCCATAGGTTAGAAAGAGAGCGATCGTCTTCTCGAAAGCCCCGTATAAAGCCCACGCGAGCGAGGGAGACAACTATTAGCTCTATTAAAACTCATTTTTTATGACAGCAGCAGTATCGCTAAGGCAATACGAGGTCATCGGTCGACATGTGTCGAACAGTGGAAAGCGCGGGAAATTTGAAATAGCTTGAAACATTTTACGAGTTATTTTATTAGTTGATATTATTGATTGATTCAGGTTTAATAACGCAAGCCCGGCTTTTCGGCTTTAATGGAAGCTTCGCCACTGCCATCGTGAAGAGGAGCTATTTCACATCGTATACAGAGAAGCCAATAGACAAATTGACGCCTTCTGTCGCATTCGCACACGAAAAAGATAGATTTATGCATACGTCTTGCATAGAAATGAGACAGAGCGGTGTGATTGTTTGTCCCTTTATCAGTGTCGGTTTTTTTGACAGTTCGTAGCGATCTAAGGAGTTTACAAGTTGGTTTAAGTGAGAAAAAAGTGTTACGTGAGCTTGTTGAATCTTGTTCATTTCAGTTCTTAGAACAATTAAAAACTTTGAAAATGGTTAGATGTAGTGTCTTAGGATGTAAAAGTGATAGTGAATGTAAGCTCACCGGTACATTTTATCTGGTATTACGTATAAAATTCAATTGTTATTTTAAATTTCGTTACAAAACTATATAAATATACGTTTAAAATTTATCTAAATATGTTTAAAAGTCATAAAGATTATTGTGTAACCTAAAACCGTAGACAGAGTATTTCTCTGGCTACCGCTGTCTACGTTATCGTCCTTTTTCACTCGAGACCACGCTAATCATTAGTCTATAGGTTTCTCTGTCTACGTTTCACATAGATTACTGAATATATAATAGATAATGTTTCAGTTGGGATTTGTCACAGCTCACCATATTTTCACCATACTTTCTGTATATATTACTCTACTCTATGCAGCTCACAGAGTACTTTTTATATGTGATCGGTATTCAGCACTCAGATGAAGTAAGGAGTTTTGGCGGGAACTTGGCCGACGACGGACTGTCGCTCCTGTTTTGTTGCTTGAATAATGGTTTGAAGTGGATTTTAAATTGTAAAAGTGATGTGATTTTGTGAATTAATTGTCCGCGCGTGTGAACTATTAGAGAAAACGACGAAACAAATGCTTTGATGTCGATATAAACCTCAAGTTATTTTGTTCGCTTAGGCGCCTTATGAACCTGAGAGGCAGTCGTCATGGTCGTCATCAACTGTCCGCTAGGTTGAGCTGTCGTCAAAATCTCCCAAGGGCTTCGCAATGTGACGCATCAGCATATTGCGAAGAAAAGAAAAAAACGCGGGAACTTGAAACTGTACTGATAAATCTATATGGATTGAAACTTATAAAGATTATAATATAAAGAAGACTTGGCTTTAGCCTTTGTGGTTTTTAAAAATATGAAGAATTAAAGAAAATAAGACTTGGCTTCGGCCTTTATGGACTTTGAAGAGATGGAAAAAAGAAAAATAAGAATTGGTTCCGACCTTTACACTTCAAAATGCTATATATTCAAATTAAAAAAAGACAAGGCTGTATGGTTTAGTTCCTTTGCCTGCTCTCTCGAGTGAATAATAAATATAACAACAACAGCAATATTTTTCAATAGATAAATAAAATGTAGAAGATTTCATTAGAAGTATAATTATCTCAATGTATAATTTGTTGTTCAGTTTCAGTCAGTTTCAGTGATCAATGAAAAAATAAAGGAAAGAAAGTTACTAGGTTTGTATTGAATAGATGATTGAGTGGAATTAACGCTGGAAAATCAATTTACTTTGTCATTTTCCTATATACGGGTAACTTTGTGTCAATAATATGGTTATGGAAGCATAAGCGAAAACAAATTACCGACATGGTTGTTTCACCGCAAAGTCCTGCTAGCGAAGCCCCAAGCGTGCAAGGGTCTAAAACTAATATGGCGTCTAAACAGAGCTCAGTAGCTGACACACGAGCAGAATTAGCGGAGCTGGTGAAAAGAAAGGCTGAAGTCGCCGTAAGTGACATTTCTTCTGCCAACAACTTGTCATACTATACATATAAAAGTAAACAGTTTGTGAACAATCATTGTTATTTTTTTAATATAGGAAACCTTGGCTAATTTAGAGCGCCAAATTTATGCATTTGAAGGATCATACTTGGAAGATACACAGTTATATGGTAACATCATTCGGGGATGGGATCGCTATCTTACAACAAACAAAAGTACTAACTCAAAGGCAGATAAACGTAATAGAAAATTTAAAGAAGCAGAAAGGCTATTTTCGAAATCATCTATAACTTCAATGGCAGTAAGTAGAATAAAAATATTCAAAATATTATGTATATTATTGACTTATGTGTTAGAGGTACAACTGTGTATTGTAGCTATAGATGGGCATTTTAATGATGAAGCGTATAATGTAACAAGAACTTTTCAATGTAAGTAATTTAACAAGTTAAAGGAGGATGGCCTTGACTATATTGACTACTTGACTATAGGAGCTGGACTTGACTTTTTTTTCATCTCCCAAAACAAACTTTAGATAAATTGGTTTGTTTTATGTTGTAAACACTATCACATTTAAAAATAATGTCTAAATTGTCACAATTTTTTGTAATAAAGTCAACAATATTTATAAGACTAAATTAACAAATATATTTAACTTTTTTTTATTGGCCATTTCATTACATTAAAATATAACATTGGTATGTCAAAATTACAATCAATACAAATGATATAAGGTTACATTAAATTATTATAAATTAAAATACTTCTACATTTACATTATTTTACATGTCAAGCAAGTCTGAAAATGAACATTTAATATATTCTTCTATATTATAGAAAGCGTGATTCAAAAAGTATGTTTTTGTCACTTGTCAAAACATGTTTAATGGAAGTCTTGTTATTTCTAAAGGCAATTTATTGTGCATTTTGATTTTTAATGAAAAACCTTGCTTGGATGCTTTATCCGACTGCGACTGGACATAGCCTAAAAATGTAGTTAGCAATAAATGAGGAAGGTAATTAGCGATCTCGTTTCCATTTATTTAGATTTCTCTAAAATAACTTTATTACCCATTAATAGAACATCTCTCAAAGGGCACCCTACATCTGTGTATCATACTCCTAGAGTTCGATGTCAAAAAGGGCCATCTGTTAAACTGTCTTGTGAAGTTGACCGTTTCGACGATAGATTATGACCGATAATTCAATAAAAACTATACCTACATATATTGCACTAGCTTGCATAGTATGTAGTGTAAAAAACAAGAATGGCGTAATTATTATCACACGTGAAGTCTTTCCTGAAAGATTTTAAGGCTTTTTTCTAGTTTGACCACTTCAATTCTAGCTGAAGAGAGTTAGTCGTTAGATACCTACTGTTTTTCAGTCTTCAATACTAAAGTTGCATATGTATTGTAAAATCGAGTAATGGTAGGTTACGGGAGGAAGTGAACTGTAATGGTAGAATTTAGGAGTACTTTAATGAAATAAGTAGGCTAGACAAAATTACTTTTAATTCATCATCCTCTCTTACAACTACAGCATCAAGGAATGCTGCAGGTGCTAGCGCCATCACATGTGCACAGCACCCAACTGTTCTTCTACCAACTAAACAATTACAGCAATACTCTATTATAGCTTCCAATCCAGACACATATATAATATTTTTAATTAGTATATAAACATAGTATACTTTTCTCAAAATTTGTTTGGATTTGATTTTGCCTCTTATAAGCGAATTATTTCCACTTCCTCTCAAACGATACTCTGTTACGTTTAATGTTTTCTCTGCTTATTTCAATTCAATACCCTCCCTGAAACCTGACATGTTCATTATAATAGGACCTTGCCTGTTAAATCTAATATGTTCCTAGGGAAAATAATATAACTTCACTATATTCTGGACGGGGGAATATAATAATAGTATTCGAATGAGGTGTAATACTAGTAAAATCAGACATTTGTCTATTCATATTCATACTACTTATAAAATCAGATAGGTTATTATTTAATCGAAATCTTTCTCTAATCACATTTATTATTTGCTCAGCATCATTCCTGTTTTTCGATTGAACACTGAATTTATTTAAAAGGCTTGCAGCTATGGAAAACATATGCATCATATGTGGAACAGTTTTATTACAAAATCTTGCTGGAATACTTTAAAGTCTTGTTTGAAGTACCCGTCAACAACTTCCACCACCCATCAGCATATGGTCACACAATGACTCCTGTTAGTTTGATCAGTGGTGAGCGATGCTCACCGTCAAGCAGCGATTCTGGCATATATTCTGTAGCTGCAAGCCTCTAACAAACTAATTGAATCTCTAAATCCCCTGTCTAGAATAAGAAGATTATTATTTTGAAAGTATTGTCTGAGAGGAGAGTTTTCATCTCTGAACAGAGACTTCATTATATCTGCATCAGTTGTTGTAGCTTTATATGGGCCAAAACAGTCTACAATGTAGCCATCAGGTGTCACCAGCAAAAATGTTTTTAACAAGTTTTTGTATTTATGTAAGGAATATGTGTCCTTTTGGAACATATAATTGGAACTTTCGTGTATAAAAATATGTCCCATCACATATAATTATCGCATTTTCATTATTTTGATTATAAATTGCATTTGGAATTGTTAAATTGTGTTGCAATAATTGCTCACGGGATATGTGTTTAATTCCCAGATTTCTAGGCACAAAATCTTGTACCAATAGATCTCTAACCTTATCCATTAATCTTTCTAATGTTCACCTTGGAACCATTAATAACTGAGATAACCGGTCATCTGATTCACCAGTTCTCATCTTCATTAGAGGAGCACCTAAACCTAAAATGCCTCTATTTGTTTCTATAAAACGTGACATATCATATAATAAAAGTTGAAATTGTTATTTATTCATTCCAAGTCAATAATGAAACAAATTCTCATCAATTCTTTCAACACTATCCATATTCGAGAAATCAAGAAACGTGTTGAAAATATTTATAAAAGAAAGAGCGTGTTCCACTTGTTCAGCCGTAAATGTTCTCAAACTATACGAGAATTAAACAACATATCCCTATCAGTACTAAATGTATGTTCTACACAAATACGAGCATTTACAGGCAACTAATATTTGTGTTTGCTAAGAGTTGTTGCTATTGGAGGGTCAGAAATTCTATGCAAATCTGTATTCTGGTTACCAGAAAAAACACAATGTGCTGCAGTGTTTGCCGCTTGTCTATACTGCAGCAAACTAATCACCCTAGGTACTTCGTCATCTTGCTGGTCGGTATTTGGAGGGCTTTGAGGTTCTTGGGGTTGAGGCTCTGGCTCCAGCTCGGGCTCTGTTTGCTGCACAATATTTTGCCTGCAAATTATGTGTTGCAGCTCTCTTAAGTCTCAGCCAACAGGGATGACAAACTTGGAAACATTCATATATCTGTATCTTAATATATATGTTTTGGCTCATTATTATTAAACCCGAGCAAATAGAAACATTTTTACGAAACAATATAAAATTGCAGTGATAAATTCACTATAACATTGATACCAAAACAAAACAAAAAAGTACCAAATAAAAAGGTAATTATTACCTGCCGTGGGGCAATTATATTTTGAAGCTCTACATGTATTGCTTGTTGCAACTGACATGGATTCTCTCTCACAATAAGGTCACCTTTACGATTCCTCAGAGAACTTCCACAACATATGCAAACATGCTTGTGCCCATGGGAAGATTAGGCACCAGATTCATTAGGTAACCCAGAGTTGACATGCTGTATTGCCAATTTCTGACAGGCATCACATATGTAATCTTCTTCAGTGATTTTAAATAAGAATTAGAGGTGTATTTCAATGTATGATTAATTAGAGTTGTATTATGATGATGTAATAAAATAAGTAGGTGTGTAAATACGTACTATTATTGAAGAATTCCACTCGCATATCTTAGAAATTACTCTGGTATCAAGCTCAAAAACGAGATTGCGGCGAAGTGTATCAATGCATATATTACAATTAACACAAAGCAATCGCACGCCTAGTTCTCTTTGTTGTGTAGTTTGCATGATGTCTCTCACAATTATCCATGATGTGAAATCGGTGTACCGAAATCAGTCCGTAAAATAATAACCGAGGTCAAAACAACAGAAGGAAATGATAATAATGGCGCGGATCGATGACCACAGATTAAACGATGACAAATGACGTTCCTTTCTACATATGTAATTGAACAAAACATTTAGCTTACTATGACCTACATAATTATTTTTATGACAACAATCCAGTACATAATAAATCAGCATAGTAGTTGATTTGATGTCTACATACTAATCCATCTTTCATGCGAAGTTGTGGCGGCGGTGTTGGGTTTTATGTTAGGAGTGGTATTCCAGTAGTTTCAGTCCGTACTTGTTCGCACCCTTCTTCGAATGGTGAAGTTGAACAAATGTCGGTATCACTTGTCATCAACTCAACTAAAATTTTAATAGACACAGCCTACAGACCGCAATGGGTAAATGTTGATACTTTCTTTGACGCTCTCACTGATTCATTAGCAACTTTTTCGTGTTATGACAAAGTAGTGTTATTGGGTGATTTTAATATAAATATTCGTAATGAAATTGATAAATTACATTATACTATGTTACAGGACCCACACATTTTACATCTCACAGCGAGATGTTAATAGACCTTGTCTGTACTGATGCTGATGTCAAGGGTATACAAATAAACCATGTGAATGATCTTGGAGCACATGAATTAAAGCCAAACCTCATTTAAAATATATAAATTATCAGAATCTATAAAAAAAATAATTTAATTCACTATGATAATATGATTGCCTCAGTAGATTGAAAAGTGTATTAACATAGATTGCGTCAATGAAATGGTATCATGGTTTACTTATTTGTTACTAAATATAATAAATAAATATTGTAAATATAATACTTATCCTCCTCAGTCCCAGAGTATATTTTTGGAATTTACCGTTTTTATTATCTTAATATATATAAATTACTTGTCACGTTGTTTGTCCACGATGGACTCCTAAACTAGTTAACCGATTTTAATCAAATTTGCACACGGTATGCAGTTTGGTCCAACTTGAGAGATAAGTTAGTTTTTTTGCCCATGAGTGACCCATTTTTTTTGTTGCGAATTTAAGGATTTTTAATAGGTCATGCCAAAGGGTCGTCGAAAAGGGCAGAACATCGTCTGCCTGGCAAGCTAGTAAAATATATATTTTTAGGTATGTTGTTATATCAGGAACGTAAATATTTTGTCTGAAAATCTTGAAAATCCATGTATCCAATAGGGTACATTGGGTTTCAATGATTCCAAAAGTACTCAAAACACCCTATATTTTCAATTTTTAATTTTTAATCGAAAATTCGGTTATTTTTCAGTATTACAAATATTTTTTTATAATTAAACTTACTGTATAAGTTACAATTCGTGATAGTCTTTATAGCGATTTATTCCACTCATCAGACACAAAATCACCTTACAAGTTGGGCATTGATGTCTTGCCTTAGTGGACTCACAACCTGGCAGTCTGCAGAGGTTTTGAGTGTTCAAAACAGTAGGTAAGTGATCTAGTTTTCTCGTTCTTACGAAATCAGATGGATGCTGTATTCGGCACGGTGTCATCATCAGCAGAAAGATCTTCTATTTTCTTTTAATTTTGCAGTAGAAAGTCAACTATCTCTTCCCGAAACCCAAGATAGTCCAGTATGTCTTTCTTTCTAGTACCTAGCATTTCATGCTCCGATTTATTCTTTCCAGGATGCTGCCAAAGCAAAATCATATAAATGGAAGATGAGTCTAATTGCCCACTTGCATGTTCTGGATGAAATCCTGTAGTAACTTATTCATTTTTCTATTCATCAACTTTTTCATTGTAGTGTTTCACTACATCTGGACGCTGTACCGGGATGTACCTGATTTGACATCATAACTGTTACGCCAAAATGTTCTCATCTCCTTTTATGACATATTCAGATTATGTCCAGTTTCAGCAAGATAGCTTTAGATTGTGTGGAAAGCTATTAGCTCATAGAAGCCACTGGGTATATACTTGGTCACATACTCGTTTGGTGGTAAATTTATGGCCACTCGATCAATTTCCTCAAAGGTAGGTGTTGGTGGCAATGGCTCAAAAACATTTGTGGTTTTCCAGAACAGGCGAAGAGGTTGAAAAAATCTAGTAGTGATTTTGGGAAGATTGGCTATAATTTTGGGTAGAAGCCTCACCGATATCTTCACTGCGTTTATCTTCATCTGAGCTGTCATACTTTTCGTCTTTATTACCTTCAGCTTCAGGATTGAATGTTGGATCATCATCAGAATCCTCATTACCCACATCAATATCTAAATCAGAATCATCCCCGTTGATGGCATCAATTGATGCTCTCTCTAACGAAGATTCTGTAATACAAGCAAATAAATATAAAAATAACTAAAAATAGGAATGTGGAGAGTGGAACCCAAAAAATATGGAGACAACCAGGTTTACCTACGTATGAGAAAAAATTGGCACATTCGAACCAAAAGAATTGTATACAAAACTGCTTCAAAACATAAAATAAATTATAATTTTCATGAGTCAATTCAAATAAAGAAGAAATCTTCAACTTACCTTGATTAGGATCACCTATTTAAAAAAAAAAATTAGGGAGCTCATTTTTAAACACTTGCAGAAAAAAGGGTGCATTCAATTGACTGCAGATTGATTTGAGCGGTACTGCTATCTATCGAAAAATGTTAAAAGCTCTAACATGCTGTCACTGCCAACGTCTTTTAACGTAGTTTTCAGAATTTCCGCATGATGGCGTAATGTCACCATATGGAGACGTTTGGAGCGAGGAGGTTATATAAACAAATTATAGTAATAGAACTAAGAATAGGGAAGGAAACTAGCCCCTGAAATACAGGTATTATATCCTAGTTTAGGGGCTAATAACCACTGTAAATTTTGTGCATGTAATATGTTTATCAATAAAGATTATTATTATTATATTTAACATCTATGCACCTGAAAAGTCTATAGCAGTACGTGATCGAAATTCACCGTGGTTAACTAGCAATGTTCGGTACATCATGAAACTTCGGAATGAAAGCTATGCATAGTTTAAGAAAAGTAATTTGGAAAGCGATAAAATTCAATATAAATAGTAGAAACATTTGTCAAACATTAGTATATACTAGGAGAAAAAAGCATATTTTAATAGTCAAATTTATAATAACTTAAACCATTCCAAATTATTGTGGAAGAACTTGAAACGGTCCGTCTTTCCCAACAATAAGCAATCGACAGCACTTCCTGTGTTATTCGACAACCCAAATATAATCAATAACCATTTTCTTAATGTTCCCGGGAATAATAATTTAACCATATCTGTTTTAACTGAATATGAGTTTCATAGATATGCAATGAATGCAATGGTGCAATGAATTTAAACTTCATAATGTAAGTGAAGAATATATTGCAAAGATTATTTTATCAGTAAAATCAAATGCTCACGGTATTGATAAATTGAGTAGAGATATGATCATCTTAACACTTCCGGCTACTTTAAAAGTGATTGTAGCAATCGTAAATAAGTCAATTGAATCATCTACTTTTCCTTCTTTGTGGAAAATAGCTCTCGTACGTCCTTTACCTAAAAACAATGATCCTAAGGATCTCCGAGACTTAAGACCAATAAGTATACTGCCGTTTCTTTCTAAAATTTTAGAAAAAATTATATATAGTCAAGTCATCAAGTTTTGTGATACTAACAATATTTTACCTGACTTACAGTCGGGTTTTAGAAAAGGTAGAAGCACGTCTACTGCTTTACTTACGTAGTTGACAACATTCTTACATCACAAGACTCTGGTAGAGTTAAGATCCTTACCCTGCTTGATTTTTCAAGAGCATTTGTGGTATCATTTTATGGTTTCGTAACATCTTCCATAAAATGGTTTCAAAGTTACTTATGCAGTCATTCACAACAAGTAATATTAAATCAACCAAATGGGTCTTCCCTTGTTTTTGAACAACAACCACTTAATAGAGGCATCCCACAGGGTTCTATCTTAGAACTGTTGTTATTTATAATTTACACTGCTGATATAACTAATTACATGCATTTATGCAAATACCACCTTTATGCTGACCACCTACAGGTGTATCTTTCCTGCAATTTGCTTGAATTTCATTCTACAATTAGTAACATCAATGAAGACCTGAATCGAATTGCAATATGTTCACAAAAAAATTCCCTCATTCTAAACCCACTAAAGACTAAGTATATGTTTTTAGGATCGAAAAACCATATAATTTTTTTAGAGAATCAAAACCCTAAAATCATGTTGTTAAACGTCCCTCTGGAGCGTGTAAGTGAAGCTCGTAACCTTAGTTATGGATGGCAGACTGCATTTGATGACTGAAAAACACTTACTTGACCTTGTCCGCAACTGCTTTTATAGGCTAAAGGTTTTATACAGAATCCGCGAATATATTCAGCTGGATTTAAGAATTAGACTGTGTGAATCACACAGTGTATACGGTGTATGGACCCTGTATTGGAAAAGTCACAACGTCTAATTCAACATATACAAAATGCATGTGCACAATGCTGCTTCTCAATACCGAAACGGTCTCATGTAACACCTTTTTTCAATGAAGCAGGTATTTTAAAAATGAAAGCGCGGCAGAAACTTCACCTAGCTAATGTACTGTTTGATGTTACCAAAACTAAGTCGTCACTATATTTATATAGTAAATTTATATGGAGAAATCGACAAAACATCACGTCTTGTACGAACCCACTTGCCAATCCCACGTACTGTTCTGCAGCTTTCAGAGGTAGTTTTAAATATATAGCTACTAGGTGCTGGAACGACATTCCTCCGCCTATTCGGGAGTTTAATTCAAAGTATAATTTTAAATCACACAACAAAAATCATTTATCAGCTCAAAAGCTCTTTAAAAGCTCAACCTTGAGCCTTCAGCAGATGTTTATTCCAGCATCGTGGAGCATTATATGTTTGCTTTTAGTGTGTATTTACCAAGAAATATATATTAAAGAATGTATGTATTTTAAAATTTTTACTTTTTCATTTTTATATAAAATGTATGTGTATAATATGTCTTGTACGTATGTGTGTATATCTCTAATGTACTTATATTATATATATATATATATATATATATATATATATATATATATATATATATGACTAAGTATATATAGGTATATTTATGAGCAATCTTTAATTTTAATTTATAAAAGTAATTATGGAAATGTATTTCATAAAATATACCCAGGCGGATCGTGCGTGTATCTGTGGTAATGACAGAATCATCAGCACTGTAGGTTACCCTGCAGCATTACGCTGAGTCATAATCTTTTCACTGGCTTGATACACACCCCATCACTCGTAATATTAATCTACTAACTTTTAACGGTTTATTATTTTATTTTTGTGATGTGTACAGTTCCAGTGAATAAAGGTCTTTCTTTCTTTCTTTCTAATTAAATTTAATTAAAATTAATATCTATTCAGAAAAAAGTGAATAATTATAGTCTTTGAATACTAAGTCCTTTCATACACAAAATGAGTCGTCATTAGGTGCTTTCTGGAACTATTATTTGAAATAATTTTGAACAGTTACAAAAACAGAAATAAAGGGATAACTTTTTTTTGTGGCTACTTAGAGAGGTATTTCTTGTGTGTTTTAAGACCTTAAACAATAAGGGTATTTTACATAAATATTTGGTATTGGGATGTTATCGTTTCGTCGTCTGGTATGATTTGGCCATCCTCCTTTAAAAAGTAGTTAACATTAATTGCTTTTTCCTTAATTAAACAGGTTTGCCTGCATTTTGATTAATTTTCAAAACTTCAAATATAATAATTAAAAAATCAAAATTTAGACAATTCTAAGCCTGTGTTAGTATGATGAAGGAATATTTGTTGAATATATAATGAAGTGAGGTAAACTAAGGGACTAACAGCACAAAACATTATTAAATGTAGTTAATACAAGTCATTAAGCTAACAGTAAATTATGTAATAACGAAATTTTCAATTTCAGTTGTAAAATGATAAAATAATTATGATCAATTAAGGTAATAGGCAGGTATCTTACAAAAAAAACTTAAGCATGTAAGTTTGCTGTCCATTTTAAGCCATTATTCACATCTTTAATCGTGTCTGACTGCCTAACTGGTCTATTGGTTGTAAACACAAATGATTATCATAAGGTCGCAGTTTGAATCCTAGGTCAGGCCAAAATCCAATATTGGGTTTATCTGTTAAGAAATTCTGAGTAGCAGCCCGAAGTCAGGATATTGACGGTGTTTCATCCCCATGCCTTATAAAGCACATAGAGCTGTTGGTCCTGCTTCTGATTTGACTCCTGGTTGGTCTACTTGGGCACTATAACTGTACTAATGGCTCTTCATTGAGACTTATAGTTGAGGTGATACTGGCGTAAAATAGCAGCTCAGTGAGTAGAAAACCGGAGATCCTTTTTACTGGAAAAGAGGCATTCCAAAGTCCTCAGGTGTGACAATGCATCTGAATTTTGATTCTCAATTGAGGATAAATGTCGTTGTCTATGGGCCATAGCATCTACTTACCATGAGGTGGAATGTGTGCTTATCAATCACTTAATTCTATTAAAAAAGACTGGCCGCCATGACTGAAATCCAGTCTAGAGGACATTATTATTATTATTGTGGCTGTAGCACAAATGGTTTAATACAACTGAGGAAAGACCACACACATACAATGCCAGTGTATAGTAACAGCATAATGCTTTTTACTGTTTCATGTGTGGTGAGAATCAGAGGCTAACTGGTTAATGGGCATTCCATCTTAGCACTGAATGCATCTGAATTTTGTTATTACAATAAACTTCTTACATTATACTATAGGTATATTATGGTCCTGCATTTGTATCCTGGGTCGGGCTAAAATTATTTATGGATGTTTAGCCAATTAAAAAAAAGGATCCAGATCCCAATTTTAACATGTAGCTCTGATGGTTACTGATAGCCACTCTCCATTAACAATGGTGTGTAGCAGGCCTTTTAGAAAAAGATAAGCACATTTTTAAGTCTGGAAAAAATGGCCGGTGGTAAACAATTTAACAAAGAAGAAAACTTCTAGCATACTGCCTGTATGCTATGGTGCTGAATAATTGACAATTGACAATGCAGCTTGTCTACAAGCTAAAAGTTGCTCAGCAAAATATAGAAGGAAATGTGCTGGAGTTTCTATGGTCTATAAAATTTGTAATGTAGAAATCAGCGGGAGAGACTTAACCTTCTGTGTTTTTAAACTAGTGCCAATGGGCTGATCACATATGTCTCAAGCTACAATCGGTGGAGACCACGCCTAGACAAACACTGTAGGCCCAGTGATTAGATGGAGCGACTCTCTGCAAAAAGTGGGTAGCAGGAACTGCCTTGGGGGAAGGCCAGCTCTGGCTGCCACAGATTGATGATAATGATGAATAGGATAAATAATTTAGTTTTAAAAATCATAACAAGTAAGAAATTATCAAAATAAGCAATTTAAAGAGTATTTCTAATTACAATAAAGTTATGGAATAATTTATTTCTCCTAATGATTTTTTTTCATAAATTAGTGGTAAGTGTTTATTTTTAACTAATAATAATGTTCTTATATTAATTGAAATCACTCTTAATATAGAAAATTTTCAGGACTGTTCAATTCTTTATAATTTATATTAATAACATAGGGATGTAAAAAAACTACTGATACTGGTAAACAGGGAAATACTGTCGCTTTTAAAATTGTACATGGTATAGTAACAAATTAAATAGATGCGATCAAATACGGTCCAAAATAGTAATTCAATGATCTACAAATAAATTGTTAAAACATTTTTGATATTTTTTTTATAGGAGAGGCGGCAAATTAGCATACGGCTCACCTGATGTTAAGTGACTACCGCCGCCCATGAACAATTGCAACACCAGGAGAATTGCAGGTGCGTTGCCAGCCTTTTAGAAAGGAGCCTTTTTAAATTGTAATGTTGGTACCTCCTTAGTTATCATAGAAAATTTTCAAAAGTTTTTAGATTCAATCTTCTGGTTACGTATCATTACTACATACTGTTCACGCTAAATTACCCAGGATGATTGGGTAGACTCATTTTGTGTTAAAAGTAAAAAATACATTTCATTTTTTTTTAATTAGATTTAGTACTATTAAATATACAGGGTTATTTTGCAATAACAGGCCAAATTTGCAGAGAAGATTCAGAATAAGTAATGTAGGTAAATGGTGAAGAAAAATTAGTTAAACGAATGTCAAACACTCTGTCCTTTTTATCTTTTAAATTGAAAATACGTGGTAATGCAATATTTTAACTGATTTTACTGCGCACGTATAGGTACATTCGTAAGGGTCGATATTGCAATATGTTGCAACGAATACAAAAGTAACTAAAAATGAATTATAGAAGGCAGTACTTATTTCGTTTAACAAATAAAATAGTATTTACAGAACAATAAAATTTATGAAAAAGTTTATGTTATAATAAATTTTAGAAATTTAAATAGCTCATAATAATTAAACACATCCGTAATCATTAAACAATCTAGTCAAAGATATTTAAGTAGTAGTAATAGACCGGACATCGGCAACAAAATTGTCATCAGTAACTTTTGTCCTATAGGATATTTGACGCATGCGTTTCATAAATTTAAAAAAATGTTTTTAAAGAAAATATATTGTTTGTGGTTGTACATTAAGCAAAAATTTCAGCAAAAAATGAACGTGATTTCGGTTTATTATCATAAGAATAATGTATATCTTCCAAATAATCTTTAAATTTTATTATTTCTAGTAGATTGTTCTAAAAGAAAGAAAAACTATTGTAATAAGTGCCCTCTGTTATCCAGTAACGTCACTATTTATTTAGAATATGTCAGTGATTGACGACGTGCCTAAAACGTATTTTTACCTTATATTTAGTACCGTCACCTAATGGGAAATACCTAAAATGTTTAATACATTTTCAGCGTAGTATTGCTATGTTTCGCTAGAGGGCGTAACACACGCGCGTCTTTGGATCTAGAAGACATTTGCCGACTTTTGCGTTTGCCGAAAATATTCAAAGCACGTTTTTGACATTTTGTATAGATTAATTTTAAGAAGTTTTTCATTAACCTTGGAAAAATTTGTTTAACAATTTTGCCGTTTGGTATTTTTAGCAGGTCAGATTTTTAACAAAAAATGAGTTTCGAACATATATTTTACATATGATTTCTTATAGGCTATTCCATTTGGTTAAGGGTAAGTTATTAGAGCCTATAAGTGATTACTACATTTCCACCTTATATTTTCTTCTTCTTCTTCAGTGCTATCATCTATAGCCTCCTTTTTGCGAACCATCACATTATCAGATGTTAAATTAATCTTCACATGATCACACCGGTACTAATAAATACGTAGAATCGCATTTTCTATAAAATATCTTTTGTGATATATGGATAAGAAATCAGTCTGAAAACATTTTTAGTTTAGCCTTTCGTGGCTTCTATCCATATTTTTATGTTCGGATCTCCAGGAAAATTGCAAAAATGTAAATAAAAGTATATTTTATCTTATGTAAAAAAGTACCAATTGTAGTAAATAATTCAGTATTGGTAAGCCAACACTAGGCAAGAGCAAAATCGGAAAAAAAGTATGAAAATCCATATTTTGAAATGTATTTTTTACTTTTAACACAAAATGGGTCTACCCAATCATCCTGGGTGATTTAGCGTGAACAGTGTGTCGTAATGACACGTAACCAGAAGATTGAATCTAAAAAATATCAATGATACCTAAGGAGGTACCAACATTATAATTTAAGAAGGCTCTCTCTAAAAGGTCGGCAACGCACCTGCAATTCCCCTGGTGTTGCAGTTGTTCATGTGCGGCGGTAGTCATTTAACATCAGGTGAGCCGTATGCTCGTTTGCCGCCTCTCCTATTAAAAAAAAACTAATAAAAATGTTTTGACAATTTATTCGTAGGTCATTGAATTACTATTTTGGACCGTATTTGATCGCATTTATTTAATTTGTTACTATACCATGTACAATTTTAAAAGCGACAGTATTTCCTGGTTTACCAGTATCAGTATTTTTTTACATCCCTATACTATTGTTTTTACACAACAATATTTCTTTATTTTTGATTCTAATATTCATGAAATATAAATAGTTTCGACTTATTTTATTTAAATTCCACATCTGGCTGTTTTTCCAGCACTTAATTATTGTATAAATCGGTATTTTTAAAATATATTGCACCCAGCAACGTTTGACACAAAAATTGAACAACCAATGTTACATTTAAAGGCGTGAATTGACATGTTAGTGGCTACACTGGTACCGCCCAATACTCCCTCGTTCTATTGTGTATTTATTATAGTATTCTATGCATTAGTATCAAACCTGTAACCCTGTGGCATCATTATAAAACACTTACCTACAGTGCTTTCTAACAGAATGTATACAGAATGTAATATTGTGTTTTTTTCTTTACAGGCAGTCAGTGGTCTTGTAGATCCAGCAGAAGCAAAAAGTAAGTTTGACATTAATTATAAGTATAAAATAGCAATTATATACTTTTTTCTAATATTGTATTTTTTGTAATAGATGAAAGGAATAGTGAAACAGAGTCCCAGACTAATGAGGATTCATCAGACACGCAAATAAGTGGTTTGAATATAGGAAACCTAAATCATACAACAATACATGGTTCTTCAGAAAGTATTTCGTCTAAACCATCTGGAAAACAACACACTAATGGAGCAATTGAAAAAGGAATGAGTCTTACCAAACAAAGTGCAACGCAGAAAATTGCAACATCATCTGGAATGTTGCAGAAATCATTTAGCAGTGACAGTAAAATGCTGTCAGCTGTTGGATTAGACAGTAGACCTAGCACCCCAAAAGATAAGGACTCTAGTATAGGTATTACAAATAAAGGAGATACAACACCAAACTCATTGAAGCATAAACTTACTAATAGCAGTAACAGCTCTGTTAAGAAAAATAATAACAAAAAAGCGAGACACAGATAAAAAATTAAATAAAAATATATAAAATAGGTCCAAAAGTGGAAAAAAACCAACTATGTCCGTAAGAGAATGAAATTTTAAATTTAAAAATTAAATTGATTGAAACAATAAAGATAAAATTTCAGTTATTTTTTATTTAAAAAATCTTACACTTTATCTTTGGCATGTGTTCACATTTATTTCTTCTTTCAGTCTTCCCTGGAATTCACTGATCTCAAAATTGTTTGTTTAAACCTTGATTCTGTAAAAGAAAATATCTTACATAACCTTGTGGTATATTTAAAAATTGTAATGTACACTGATAAACCATGCTGAAAATTGCGATTGAGAAGGATTTAGTAGTTGGCTTAAAACAATTATAGAATAATTGTAAATTATAATATTAAAGTACAGTCCCTCAGTTCTCATAGTCTTCAGCAAGATCTCGGAAATACATAATTTTCTTTAATATGATTGTGTGAGACTGTGTGTTATTATGAAGTTTGTGAATTGTGCTAGTGATAAGTGTTTAGGTATGCTAGCCTCAGAAATAAGAGGAGGCCTATGCCTAGCTGTGGGGCGTATATGGGCTGTAACTAATTATGCTTAGCAGGCCAGACTGATTTTACACAAAATTATATGATAAAAATTATCTTAACTTTTGAACTATTGGTTAGCCAGTATGAGACAAAAGGCTGGGTGCTAAATGGTACTAAGTCTTAGTGAAAATTCACACCACTGGTTGGAAAAATTAAAAGTTTTTGGAAATACAAAAGAATTGCGTACGGTGCGGACTAATGTGCGTTGAGTTTAATACAGTAAATAGGACTTCGACACTGATCACTGCTGGCAAAGCGTATGTGGTTCTGTATACGATCCGTTTAATAAGTGATTGTATGTCAGCCCCTTTCTTAACAATTATTGAACATATTTATCAATTATGTAATGTAATTAATTTTCACATCCTAATCTGTCACACACTGACACATTTCTGTGTCAATATTATTATATACAGACTTAGACTTTGATGAAATACAGGGTGGCGAAAGAGGTATACAACTTATTTTATTAAATTCAATATTATATAAAAAATTACAAGGTATTGTTTCAAAAACTATTTTGGCGTGGCATTTACGTGTGGAATATAAGATCTGCCAAATGTAGACTTCTAACAGCATGACAGATGTGTTCTTTTCATCGCGTTTCTCATCATATTTCACACACTCGGTGTTATTCCACTGAGTGCGTCTCGGATATTCGGTTTTAGGTGTTAAAAATTCATTGGCTTGTTAGTATAGACACGTCCTTTTAGATAGCCCTACAGAAAAAATCTGGAGCTAATTGATGGAATCAGGCGTTACTTTGCGGAAATCCATTATAATAAAGATATTAATAGTTACTTTGCAACCATCCGCTCAATTAACTAAAATGATGTGTTTTACTTAGTTTGAAGAGCACGCCCTCCCCTCAATTGCGTGCACTAATCCCTTCACCACTAATCCGAGCACCACTACTCACCAACAACTACTGTCAACACCACTGTTCTAGGAAAGACACACCATCAATGATAATACGACACGTGTTTTGCCTCTACACGAGGCATCTTCAGGTGATGTAGACTCTACGGCGGCTGTCCGTTAAGTAGGAGGTGCTCTTCAAACTATGGTTCATAAAAGATAGCTTGATCTCTGCCACAGCTGTCATTAAAAATCACGCCTATGAAGTCCTGAATTTCTTAGTAGTATAGACAGTACCTGTCAATGTCAGCATGCACTAATTAGGTCGGCATGCCCATAAAGTATGACATTGACAGGTACTGTCTGTACTACTAAGAAATTCAGGACTTCATAGGCGTGATTTTACGGACAGCTGTCGCAGAGATCAAGCTATCTTTTATGAACTATAGTTTGAAGAGCACCTCCTAATACTAATACACATAATTTTAGTTAATTGAGCGGATGGTTGCAAAGTAACTATCAATATCTTTATTAAATCTGCAGCTGTCAAATCCGGTGATCTTGGGGGCCACACTATGTCACCATTTCTTGAAATTCATTGACTTGAAAACATTGACTTGAAAACATTGTTTTGAACATTTAGATTGTGGCACAATCTAAATATTGTTGGTTATGTAGACCCGTCTTGCTGGGACTACATGTTTTTCAAGCTTAACTGATTCATTTGATGATTCAAAAAATTGTTCAGTTACTGCAGCACTCGTAGCTTCTTCAAAGAATTAGGGTTCAATCACTACTCCTGACCAACTTCCACACCAATCTGGTACTCTACGTGGATGCAGATGATGAATAGATGTTAAGAACCAACGAAGGCTGTTCTTCGCCCCAATAGCGATAATTTTGTTTATTGACAAATCCACTGAGGTTAAAATGGGCCTTATCATTCACAATGATTTTTGATGAAAATCTGGTTCGCTTTCCAATTTAGTTAGCACAAAACTTCTGAAGTTACGATGGCATTCATGGTCCCGAGACTTAAGTTCTTGTTATATGAATCTTATACGGGAAAATACGCAGGTCTTTATTCAGAAGTCTGTAGAGATCCTCTTAATTTCGAATTATTGAGAACGTCGCCTGGTAGATAATGTCGGATCCTCGGCTACACTTTCACGAACACTTACAATATTCTGCTCCGTATGAACTCTTCTGGCACTATGAGGAACTAGTTTATTTGTTAAAATGCCACGCTGCCAACCAAACGAGTTATTTCATAGCCGCGAAGGTAAGCGATTTCTACCGCAAATTAATCAAACATTTTCAAATCGTTTCGCAATAGATTTGCTCAGTTACAGCAGATTAATTTGATAAGAATGTCTTGACTATTAAAACACTTCCCTCAAGCGAGTGACGCTGCATATTGAATTTGGCGTAGCTACATAAAATAATAGTTACCGAACAACTAAAATTTGCCGCTAAAAGAAAAATGGCGTCAAAAAGAAGTGTACCTCTACGTTGGCCACCATGTACGTGTTTGTTTATACAAAAACCAAACACGTATTAAATCGTTAAAAATTAACTGAAGTATTGAATGAAGTGAGCGGAGGCGCGGTGCATGTGGATGTAAACACGGGGCTAGATAGCGGCCAAAATGATTTCATCTCAGGTTTAAGTAATAGTCTTAAAACATTTTATAAAAAAGGATTGAAGCCAAATATTGGCGCAACTTTAAGACTGTAAAAATTGGTTCCTCAATTCACAGTCTACACATAGAACGCTATTTAACAAAAGAAATATTAAAAGGTTTAGTAAAAAGTTTCTCCTAAATAAATCGTCATTGTCATTATTTATAATCATAGCCTATCAAAATCCACTTCTGAACATAGACTTTCCCCATAGATTGCTTCATAGGGACATATTTACCATAGTTTCTGCGTTTGGCTTCTAGTTTTTATTAGTTAGTAGTTAGTTGTTTTCCCCACATTCGCTCAATAAATTAAAATGATGTGTCTTACCAGATGCTAAGTCTTAGCGGTTAGCCATAGCAGAGTCTACTTTACCTATAGGATTCGTCGTATAGAGGCGAAACACATATTATCGTAGGTAGTGTGTCTTTACTGATTTCGTGGTAGTCCGATGGTGAAAAAGGGGCACACTCGAAAATACGTCATAGAACCGAGAGACTTGTGCTCGAGGCAATCTTATCAAGATTGGTTTCAATCAAATTAAGGTCATCAAATAAGTCTCTTAGCACGTCTCTGGTGGCATTTTGTAACACTAGGCTGTATGCTTTAGTAGTGCTCCATGCACGATCGGACTTTTGCTTTATATCTCGTCAGAAGCTGCCGTTAAGTACTACCCGTACTATATTTTTTATACCAATATATATATTTAATTTAAAATTCATTTTATTATATACCTACATATATGTTGATTGTGTGGTATACTGACGTCTGACAAAAACAGTATGGACCCTAGAGGACTGTGCTACAATATACTATTTGCATCTTCTATCCAGGTAACTTGAGTAAATGAGTGTCCTGCAGGCGCAAGTAGGTTGGTCTCGCCTACATACGCGAACACAAGAAATTTATTTATTTATTAATTGGACACAAGCAGTACACACATTACATTTTATTGTTAGTAGACTTAATGTAGAGGCTGATGTAAAATTAATACATAATTATAAATAAAATTAAGACAGAGCAAATTTACAATACTTCGCTTTTAAAAATAGGCACAACTCTGGCCTCCTCCCAAGCGCTTGAAAAAGATCCCTCTTTCAAGGAAGCATTATATATGATACTTAAAACGCTTGCTAGGGCATATTGCACATTTCCTAGCAAATAAAGGCGGTATATTGTCGGGACCAGGGCCTTTGTCGCTGTTAAGTTTCTTTAGCTTTGATTCTACTTCTTCTACACTTAAAGTATATCAGGACAAGGCAAGTTCACCTAGTTTCCTTGAGGCTGCTTTGGCTTTGGACTCAATTACTCACAGTTGAGGTCTGAAGAAATATTAACTCTTAACAACTAAAAGCGGTTGGTATTTTATCTTGACATGTGGAGCCAGGGTGAAAGAAACACGCTTGTGTTTTAGAAGCGTTGAATCTCCCAAGATTGACATTGCTCCGTTCGCACTGTGTAGTAAACATGTGGAGCCAGGGTGAAAGAAACACGCATGTGTTTTGGAAGCGTTGAATCTCCCAAGATTGACATCGCTCCGTTCGCACTGTGTAGTAAACATGTGGAGCCAGGGTGAAAGAAACACGCATGTATTTTGGAAGCGTTGAATCTCCCAAGATTGACATCGCTCCGTTCGCACTGTGTAGTAAATGAGATTTGAACAATACTCTCCTCTACCGATAGCTTTTCTTTCGGACTTTAGGCTCGGGCAAGTCAAGCATTCGGCTACTGTTTCTCTACAACTGTGCTGTAGTCTACATACAAATAGATACCGGATATAAGCAGATCATTAATACGAAGTAAGAAGAGAATGGACCTCTGGACACTCCGGTGATAGTCGTCATAGAGTCAAACAAGCTGCGCTCGATGACGACGGTAGACAGGTAGGTAGACAGGAGGTAGGTAGATAATATTTCTCAACTTGGTTTTTAAAGGAGTCTATTGTTTGAGCACGTTTTACAGTTCCTGGTAAGGAATTCCAAAGCTTGAATCCAAGAACTGAAAAAGATTTACTGTGAAAAGTAGGGAAGTGCAAAGGACATAAAAGGGAAAGGTTTTCTATAAACCAAAGGAAAAGTTTACAAGAGGAGCTGAGAATACCAATTTGACATACCATGAATATATAGATTTTGGAGTCGCTCAAGTTTATTAAGTTGCTATTCATATTTGAACTTCGTAAATATGACCATGTCTCAGAAAAGCTCAAGTGGCTTCTAATCCGTCTTCGTCGGAATACTCATATCCTTTCTGTTCTCTACTGCGTCTAATTTAAGATAACCTATTTCCTGTATCTGGCCTGGCCTAAATTCGGATTGGAGTGAATTAAGGATGTCAAATGTTGTGCAAAATCAATTTAATTGTTCTTGAACAAGGCGTTCGAAGACTTTGGGCAGAAAAGTAAGAATTGAAATAGTTATAGGCGATATTTATTGACATTCTAAAATCATGGCCATAAATTGTGGCTACCTAGGTTTTGTCCTAATTACGGCCACAATTATTGCCATATCAAGGTAGTGTGGCCATAGTATTAGATAGAGACTACGAATTTATTATTATTATCTAATTTAGTTTGTAGTTTTTTGTGTTATTTTTTTTTGTAAAAATAACATTTCTTTTGGTGAGAGTGATCATAATCGAAGTTTCTCATCCTTCTCTTCAGCATCCGATGTATTGAGTAGTAACGACAGTTTTGTAAGCGTACCATCTTTAAAAGAAACTCTTACTCCCATTTTATACAGTTTAAAAAAAATCACATTGTGCATATAAATGTACAGAGTATACCGGCTCATTACCCCGATATGCCGGCCAGCTTTGATGGTAATAACATTCATGCAATTTTAGTTTCGAAGTCATGGTTAAAGCCATGTCTGCAATCTATTTCCTATTCCCTTCCGGGATTCCACTTAATACGCAACGACCGGACTGTTCGGGGCGGTGGTGGTGTTGCTGTTTACCTTCGTTCTTATATTCCATTTTCTATTGTTCGTCTATCACCTCAATCTCAAAATTAGAACGAAGCGGAATACTTATTTATTGAAGTTCACCTGTCGCACACCAAATTACTTCTTGGTGTTTTTTACAGCCCTACTTCTTCAGTTGACTATTTTACAACTTTGGATAGCCTCCTTGAAGAGCTTACTCCATCTTACATACACACTGTGCTAATGGGTGACTTTAATACCTGTCTACTTAAAGAAAATTATTATTATCTGGTAATAGGCGAGCAGCTTATAGCTGATATGCCTAATCTGTGTTGGTGTTTTATATTAGTCCAAGTTCACACTAAGAATACACTAAATTGGATTGTCTTTACACCATTTGTCCAATTTGTTTTTAAAACTAATCACAGAGGGAGCATCTACCACGTCTTGAGGCAACTTGTTCCATATGTTTATGATTCTGTTGTTTAGTGTGTGATGTCCCACATTAGTGTATGAGCGGGTGTGGGCCAATCTCATATAGTTAGGATGTCTAGGTCGGTGGATACTGCTGATGTTAAAAATATGTGGCAGCTCTTTGCAATTATATTTATGTGTCAATATTTTGTAGATTTCAATAAGGTCTCCTCTGGTACGGCGAGATTTCAGCGTTGTTAGATTCAATATTTTTAATCTCTCTTCATATGGCTTTTTGCGAAGGCATAATGGAATTTTTGTGGCTTTTCTCTGTACACTCTCCAGCAAATCCACATCCTTAAGAAAATAGGGGTTCCAAATTTGAAATCCATACTCTATCAGCGGTCGGACGTATGTTTTATAAACCTTAAGCAATGTATCTGGAGTCAGATGCTGAAACGATCGTCTGATTGCATACAAAATGCTGTTTGCCTTTTTGACAATACTATGGATATGGTCAGCCCACTTGAGGTCGGATGATATTAAGACACCTAAATCCTTGTGTGAGTTAACTGACTGTACTGTTGAATTTCCAATGTTATACATTTCTCTGGGATTGTTTCGGCCTAGATGCAGAACTGTGCACTTAGAAGGATTAAGTCTTATAACCCAATTTTTTGTCCACTCCTGTATACGCTCTAAGTCTTCTCTTAAGGTTCCCTGGTTCAATAGAGGATTTCCGAAGTATTTCACATCATCAGCAAAGAAACAGGCTTCTGAGTGTATTATAGAACTCAGATCAGCAACAAAAATGCCAAAGAGGGTAGGCGCGAGTACAGATCCTTGTGGCACTCCGCTGAAGACGTCTTTAGGTTGCGAATATACATTTCCAACTCTTACTTGAAAGGTTCTTCCACTCAGATAATTTATGATCCATTTCAGAAGATTTTCTCGGATACCCAGATGTTCCAATTGAACCAAAAGATGTCTGTGGCCCGTTCAAAGTCCAGGTAGAATATATCCAAAGGATTATATTTATCTAATTCCTCAGTCCATCTGTGGTAGCAGGAAAGAAGGTTAGTTATAGTCGAGCGCCGTTCCACAAAGCCATGATGGTTATCCGGAATAATTTTCTCATCTGCTAGGAACTTTTTTACTTTTTTACATATAATCTTCTCCATACATTTGCAAACAATACTAGTTAAGCCGATTGGCCTGTAGTTAGCTGGATCTAATTTATCACCCTTTTTAAAAACAGGTGTTACTATAGCATGTCTCCAGTCTTTTGGTACCTCACCTGAAGCATATGATTCATTCATAATATTGACCAAGACAGGTGTGATGGTTTCACGAATGATTGGAGAACTACTCCAGGGACATTATCAGGCCCAGAAGCAGAGTTTACATTTAGGGACTTGAGAACCATAAGCACATCCTGTGATGTGAAATGGATGTCATCTATGGTGTTTTTAACTCTTGGTATAGGTATGGAAATATTATTTAGGTCAGGTTTCAATGAGTATGCTTTCTCAAATTCCCAAGTTCATCACGTACCACAGGCGGCAGACCAACTTTAGAAGCCATGCAACTGCGTAGGTGAGCATAGAAGGGTTTGTTTCCACTCTCGACAATCCTCTATTGATTACGAAGCTCAAGTGACTTCCAATCCATCTTCGTCGGAATACTCATATCCTTTCTGCTCTCTACTGCGTTTTATTTAATATATCAAGTCCTCCCTACCTTAAAGAATGTTTCCAATTTCTCAGCTTCTCTCAAACTTTCCCTTCGATCCTTAGAAAACCTTTCCCTTCTATGTCCCTTGCACTCTTCTACATTTTACAGTAAATCTTTTTCAGTTCTTGGAGTGAAGCTTTGGAATTCCTTACCATCAACTACAAAACATGCTCAAACAATAGACTCCTTTAAAAACCAAGTCAAAAAATATTATCTTTCCTTCTAAATCATCCCTCCTCCTTTTATCTATTCCTGTAGTTTTGTGATCACTAGTCTGTCAATTAAGTAAAAGTTCAATAAAGGGTATTGTATTGAATGAGAACCTGACTGCTGACCTAGACGTGGAACATGCACGCATCGGGCTCGCGATTTGCTGTAATATGCTAGCTCGCAGGTTTGCCAAGTGTTTAAAGGCAGTCAAAACAACTAATTCACATATAATTGTTGATAACTTTTTTACAAATAATTGAATGAAGTTGTTATTTTTTTCATAATCTACACAAAAAAGCAAACATTAAAAAAACAACATTGAAAAATGTTTGTTTATTAATTTTTTATTTTGGTGTTTTATTGAGTGTAAGATCGAGCAAAGCTAGCTTGGGACTTAAGGCATTTCGACTTGGACAGGTTAGGTTAGAAGAAGAAGTAGTTATTTTTTATAAACCACTCAGAAGTGGGAGCCTCGGTAGGCGGGGCTCCGACGACCGTGCTTCCCCTAACTGCGCTACGGGAGAGAGTTGGGGGAGGGAAGCACCACGCCATTCAACATAGCGCAGTCGAGGGAAGTCCGGTCGAAGGAGCTCCTACTTCTGAGTGGTTTATAAAAAAAATAACAACGAAGGAGATGGTTTATATTTTTTTTTTTTATAGGATAGGGTGACAAACGAGCACACAGTCCACCTGATGGTAAGTGGTTGCTGCGCCCATAGACATCTACATCTATCTTCCATTACAAATCAAAATGCAGATGCGTTGTCACCCGTGAGGACTGAGATGGAATGCCCATTTCCAGTAAAAAGGGTCTCCGGTTCTCTACACTCACCTAGAAATACAGCAGCATTACTACTATTTCAGTGGTTTCTATGAGAGCGTGGTCCTTCCCCGGTCGAGCCGACCCATTCGTGCTACAACTTACTACTAATATTTGCATGGCTCTACCACGTAAGAACGTATTTACATTATTTACATTTCCTTCTAACCTATTTACATTTCCTTCCTTTCCTTCCGTTACATTTCCTTCTAACCTATCCTGTCTGATTCGGAACGCTCTAAGTCCTGAGCTCGCTTCATTTGATCTTACACTAAACAAAACACCAAAATATTAACTTTTATAATTATTTCGATTTTCTAGAGCATTTATGATAACATTTAAACAAACAAAAATTTTTCAATGTTTTTTTAATATGTTCATTTTTTTTGTGTAGATTAACAAAATAAAGTATACTTTTTTTTGTTTAATGCTTTGCAAAAAAGTTATGAATGATTATATTCGAAGAATGGCGTTTATGATCACATTTAGTCATAAAACTATATGAAATCTTCAGGTGAGATATTTTCCATATTTTTTTTCATAAACCTGCTGCGAAATTTCAAAAAAAAAATAATCGAAATCCGATGATTTTTTGATTTTCTAGAGCCAAAAAACGAGGGGACAGCAATAGTATAAAATTACCCCAGCAGGGATTGAACCCAGGTTGCTCACATACTGGGTAAATTTACAGTAACTGCTTAGTCCTGAGCTCCCATGGCTCTTATGGATTGTACATACATGCACACAGTCATAAATAATTTTTGATTCAATTCACATAAATAAATACAAAATTACAAGGTAGTAGTTAAGAAACTTACCTCTTAGTACTTTAGGTAAATCTCTGATTGGTCCACAATATCTTACAGACAAATAAAAAATTAAAGGCAAAAATGATATTAATCCAGCACTGCATAAAAACACAACTTCCGGTGATATACGTAGCTTGCAACAATTGAGTGTCTTGCTCCAAATACTTCTTGTTGAATTCATCTGTGAGGAAATTAACAAAGTAAATGTGACGAGATCTTAACTTGAATTTATCAAATACCTCCAAAAACTTACTGAATCCACCACATCCATACAAATACTATCTAGTCCAATAGCATCTGTACTTAAACTTGAATAAAATGTATCTAACTCTAGGTAATATTGCATACATTTTTCACATACTGTAGCATTGTTTTGAGGATCAAAGTTATTTATTAAACATTTCATTGTTTCATTAAAAAGTGTATTAAAATGTTTTGTATCATTACTTAATGTTGGTACATTACCATTCCAGTCAAAACAGCCTAAAAGGAATAAAAACTTAAAATAATGTTAATAAATATAAAAATATGTACATAAAAGAGTAACTGCGCCTCTTACTATTGCAATTTCCTTTATTCCAAATTTCTATAATACCGTTATGGTATTGCAATACCACTTCCAACCTGTCATGAGAAATTAAAACTGAACTGCATGTTGTACCATTAATACTTGTTTTATGTAACTCTTCATATTTATTACGGAAGTCTAAATATTTATCAATACACTTTTCACACAATCTGACAGGTCTAGCATTTACTATTGAACACATCGTCAAATTTGATGCACTATATGAAAAGGATTCCAAAATTTCGAAACATTCCTTTGGGTATAGAAATTCCAAATTACTCTCACTATTTGTCCTAAAAAGTGAATATCATTAAAAATTTGGTTAACATAAAGCAAAATACATAATCCTATTATAAATTCACTCACGACGTAGAAAGTTCTTTAAGCCTATGTTCCACATTCAGAATATCAGCCTTTAAATTAAAAGAATTTAGTGATAACACAACATATATTATTATCGATTGTGAACTCATATTAAAACTAAATTAATTTTTATTAGTCAATAAAGATTACAGCGCAGGTTAGGTGGTTCAGGTAGTAATAATAAATTAACTATAATTAATTATATAGTTCATTACTTCAATAAGCACAAAAAGCAACCCGACCCTTAATATAATATGTAGCTTGCTACATATTTATTTATCTATGGTATCAACTTTATTTTTTATATGTGAATGTGACCCATCCAGTTATTGACAGCTGACACTGATGACATTTTTTTTATTAACTGGCTTTACGGCTCTGGGTTCTAGCCCTTCTGAGCCTCCACTGATGACAAGTTGTCATTGACAATACAGCTAATCAATCACCTGATCAATCTAAAAGCAAAACTAATTACGTTGTAGGATAATTAGATAAACCGAATTTTCCGGAAAATCTAGGAATATCGCGAAAACACGGATAATTAGACAATGGCTATGACATTTCTTATTTCTCAATCTTACCAAAAAAGATTAGGGGTTTTGCAACTTTGAATATACTTGGGTAAGGCCGTCGTTTTTGCCACTTTTTGATGAAAAAATATTCTCATATTTTCATTGCTTATAGAAAACAACATGGTGGGTAAATTGTAATGGAGGTATTTTAATTAGGTTATACATCTCTTAAACTCTTACAACATATTCTTAATATAAGTTGTACATTAAAAAAAAAAATACAACGAGTTAAATTCGTCCAGACTCCCAAATTTAACGAAAAACATGCTGTCTTTTTAGCATTTAAACTATAAAACTTATATTTTTGTAATGAACGTTTAATTAATTTGTGACTATCTGAAATTTCTTAATAGTAAGCTACTACATCGTGCTTCAAAATGGCTGGCGGCCGGGACGTTCAGAGACCACTCGATGCGGTTCTTGGCTAGGATGTGAGCGAACTCCGAATTATAATATTTACTGGTTAAAAGCTCATGTAGTTCTGATAAAATACGTTTCGCGCCGACGTAGTTTGTACCGTTATCCGAATACAATTTACTTACAGGGCCACGGCGGAAAAAAATCTTTTAAATGCACCCATGAAGCCCGCTGTGCTTAGATCACCAACGAGTTCTATATGCACAGCCCGAGTAGTCAGACATACGAAAATGCAAACGTAAGCTTTTGTGGATCTTATACCACGCCCGCGAGTGAGCGTGACCTTAAACGGACCAGCAAAGTCAGACCCAGTGTGCATAAAGGGCTTTACGGATTGTGTTACTCGACAAGACCTAAGGTCCGCCATTTCCGGAAATGACGGCTTAGGACGTACTCGAAAGCAAGCCATACATCTGTGCACCCGATTGCGGATTAAATTACGTGCTGAAAGAATCCAATAATTCTGACGCAAGATCATCAGGAAGTCGGGGCCAGCGTGAGAATTCAATTTACGGTGGTAATATACTAATAAATTCATGATATGGTCCTTACGCGGTAAAAGTATAGGGTACCGTTGGCCGAAACTCAACTGCGAGTTAGACAAGCGCCCACCTACCCTGACGATTCCATCTTGTAAAAATGGCTTAAGACGTTGAAAAGCACGACTACAAGTTCTATTTGATTGTAATCTTCTAATTTCATCGGAAAAATGCGCACGTTGAAGTTCACGCAATACTAGCAACTCGAAATAGCTGTAATGCTACGATATATAAACGTCGCGGTAGAAGCTTCGCGAATCGACAAATGTAAATCACGATATGCAATAATTTCGACCAAGAGGACAAACGGTTCGCCAAAGCAATAATTGGAGAAACCTCGCTCGAAACGTTAGCAACCAGAGCGTGCCTATTCTCTTCCGGTGGTTGGGACACTGACGAAGGGTCGAAATCGGTTATTGGCTACTGCGATGGTTCCAAGTGAACCCAAGAAGGTCCGTGGAAACAAAGCGGATGGTCCATTATTTGCATCGGGGTGAGTCCACGAGATAGACACTCGGCAGGGTTTTCCGTACCGGACACGTGATAAAAGTTCCGCGAACCTAACTTGTCTTGGATCTTGGCTACTCGGTTCGCGACAAACGTATCCCAACGGTGGTGTGAAGAATGAACCTAACATAAAGCGACGGTTGAGTCAGAAAAGGCAAATATTCTTTCTATGTGAACTCTGTCACTACATGCACTGGTAACTGCGGTGATAAGCTTGGCAAGAACAAATATCGCGCAAAGCTCTAAGCGCGCGAGAGAGATAATCTTACGGGGGGAGACTTGACTTAGAGCTAATGAGGCTGATCGAATTTCTACCATTATTCTGGACGTGAAAATTTACAACGCCCCCGTAAGCCTTCTCGCTAGCGTCTGCAAACCCAACAACAGTGATGACGCTATTTCTATCGGCGTTTATATGACGTGGTATTTTAATTTCGCTTAGTAAAGAAAGTTCCTCTCTAAAACGTAGCCACGAACGAACAATGCTATCAGGCGGCGGGTTATCCCAATCGCATTCCCATAACCAAAGTTGTTTAATCAAAAGCTTAGCGTATAGCACCACCGGGGCTGCGAAACCCATGACATCCCATAATCTAGCAACGCACGACAGCATTGTGCGCTTTGTGCACGTTTCTGCGGTCGGGTTTACCTTAAGGCTAAACACGTCGGACTCCGGTGACCAACACAAATCGAGTACCTTGTGCGTATCAGAATCGTCGAATTCCTTTATCGCCGAAAGGTGGTGTGATAGTGGGATTGTATTTAAAACCGTACGCGAATTACTAGTCCACTTGACGAGATCGAATTGACCCGATTTCATGAGCTTTATAACCTCGGCGGTGGTTAGGATGGCCTCCTCCACGCTATCGACCGAGTACACAAAATCATCCATATATAACCCACTCTCAATTGCCCTCTTAGCTTTAAGATAAGAGGGACCTCTAGAGGCGAGCTATCTCACCGTGCGTAGAGTATGAAATGGGCTCGACTTTAAACCAAAGCAAACGCGATTAAATTCAAACACCATTAGAGGTTCCTTTGACCCAAGTCAAAGCGATATAAAATGCGTTGAAATCGACGGTCGCATTCACGGGCCCCTATGCAAAGAAACATTTGGCGAATATCGGCGGATAGTGCTATACTGAACAAACGAAAATTTGCTATTATATTGAATAAATTGCCCTGTAAATTTTGTCCACAATAGAGGATATCGTTAAGAGGAAGGTGAGTGCTAGTTCTAGCACTAAAATCGAGCACTACATGTAACTTGGACGTAAGTTTGTCTTCCCCAATGACACCGTGATGTGGTATGAAATACGACGGCGCGTCTTCGTAGTTATCTAATTTTGGAGCCACAAGTGATATGTAACCCTCCCTTATATATTCATTAATGACGCCGTCATAAGCTTCTTTTAATATGGGCGAAGCGCGCATCTTGCGCTCCAAACAATAGAAACCTTTTTCCGCCATTTGACGCGAGAGAGACAAAATATCTCCTTTAAAGGGTAGCGCTACACTATATCGACCGTCGCGATCACGAACGGTCGTGCGGACGTAAATTTCCTCACATAATCTATCATCTGGGATAACTATAGGTGGAACGTTCACCTCCTCCATCTCCCAAAATTTGCGAACTAACGACTCGAGCGGTTCGACAGCCATACAACAATAACAGGTTGCCGAAATATTATCCATGATAGGGGCGGAACCAACGATAACGTAGCCCAAGGCGGTCTCCAGTGCGTAAGGCGCAGTATGCGAGGGGTTGCCCCTGACCTTATTGTGTAACAAAAGATGAGGGAAAACCGATGCTCCAATTAGCATCTCTATGTCTCCGGGGACGGCGTACGTATCGTGTGCCAAGGTCAAATTCTCAAAATCAATCATTGTCGAGGTATCGACCAAAACGGTTGGTAGACGCTCGGTGACTTTATCTACTACTAATGCATTTATATTAAAGTTAATACTACGATCTAGCCGAGAATAAAATTTCAAATGGAGCCCTGGGTAATTTTATTAGTACCTCCGATACGGGACATGAAGGTATCTTATTTATTAGCAATCCTAAACGCTGGAAACATTGTCGCGTTATAAAGCTACTCTGTGATCCACTGTCTAGTAACGTGCGAACACTTTGTTCGCTTCCACGCGAATCCCTAAATACGATACGGGCTGTACCCAGCAACACGATGGAAGGAGACTGCGTTCCCGTATTCGACAGTGAGCACAGGGCGACGTCACCCGGTCGAACGTTAGAATCGTCGACTTTAGAATGTGTAGTTTCCTTGTCCGATTTACTCGACGCGAATATGTTGCCACTCTCGAAATGTAATAACGTGTGATGTCTGCTAGCGCACTTGCTACACACGGAACTGGAATTTCATTTAGCAACTAAATGTCTATCGCTTAGGCAATTTAAACATAAGTGTTTCGTCTTTACTATTCTATAACGTTCGCTGGGTGAATGTTTACGGAAGGTCGCACAATTATACAAATTACCGTGTTGTTTATTCTTACATAGAACGCAGTCGCTATGAGGCGATGTAGGCGCAGCGGTTACGTACGTCAGAGACCCAGCGGTCCTAGTTGATGAGATCTTTCTGCGATCGACACATTTCTTAACTTCTTGTTTGACATTCGAGGAGCGCTGTATAGGTAAGGATGTTAAGGAGTCGAATGACGGTAACTCAGAGCTACGATGCTCCATTTCAAACGCACGCACGGTGTCCAAGTCTAGTTTCTTTAAAGCGATATCGAGAAACACCACGTCCATAAGGTCATTAAATTTCAGATTCTTGAGCGCAGCCACCGATGCTACAAATTTATCTAAAAACTGCTCTAAGCCAGTGATGTTCGCGGATGATATAGCTTTAAGATCGTTATATTTGTTTTTAAGCGTTTCGAATATTAACGAATAATTGTTTGCTGTTGGTGTGAAACCCGAACAAATGGACTGTGCCCTACCACTCAATTTACTAATTAAATAATACAATCTTTCAGCGTCCGATAACGATTGATTATTATGTACGGTGTTTTGAAAGCTATTAATAAACAACAGCCAAGTTTTAATATCTCCATTGAATACCGGAATATCTATGGGGGGCAATCTAAGTGATTCACGTGGGCGTACCTGAATTTCTGGTTTTGCTTCGCTCTGGGTTGGAGACTGTAAGAGCTTTGCCGTCCTTTTTATGCGACACAACATATCTTCAAATGATAGAAGTGGTTGATAGTTCACTGTATACTTAGGGTCGATTTGTAATTCTAAACTATTAATTTTGTCTAATATATTTTCGTAATCCGATCGCAAAGAGTCCACCGTTTCGATTTCACATAAAAACGTTTCCCGCACTGAATCTACGTTAATATTTTTTATGTGATCACTTATATATTGTATACGTGAAAAGAGTACGTCCCTCTTGGCGTAAAGAGTTTTAAGTTTAATTTCATTTCCACTAACTGCCATCTTGAATCACTATAATTAATATTAGATTAATCACAAACAATATCGTACAACGTTGGAAGATGAACACAATGCGCCACAACTATATCTCACAACACGCTATTGTCTTATCGTGCCGTATTACGTCGTTAAATTGAACACGTTGTCAGTAATATTTTTTTTCGTGAAGGTAACTTGCAATCAAACGAGATAATACGCGTCAACTAGATAAGAATTTAAAGCTCGTATAATGCTACAAATAGCGGGTAAGATAAATAAATTAAGCGGGTCTAACTATTTAAATAAATAAGTATCTATTTACCTATGCGAATAAACTATCCAAAATTTAAATTTAAACTAAAACAAAAACTACATAAATCTATCCAATATTAAATTAGAGTGTATTGTCCAAGGAATTGGTTCAGCAGTTCGACTCGATGAGGCTACAGGGCACCAGTTCCAAATCCGCTCGAATGACCAGAAAAATGGTTGGGCGGCGGGCCTAAGGGATCCCGAGTTCGATTCCCAGGTTGAGCCTTGACCCTATTGTGCGAGATGTTATACTAGGTGGACTGTATACGCGATGGCTTCTTATGCCTCAACAAGATGGCGGATGTGGCACGCGGCACCTTGGACAATGCACTCGCTCTTCCAAAATCTATTGCTTGCCAATGTTAGGAGGGAATTCTACTTGAGCATATTAGGAGAAATAAAATGGGGCGGGTTAACTAATAAACAAAATGCTCAAATAGGAACAAAAATTACGGGAAACATACTTACCGGGGTGTGATTCTGATGCGGCAGGCGACGCTTCCGTTGCGGTGATGCGACGTGAGGTGGGTTCTTCTGGGGCGCCCCAGAGATGTGATCCAGGCCAGTGGTGCGAAGGAAGAGAGCGGTGCGCGACGATGTCTCACACTATGTGAGGCGGAGCAGTCGCGCTCCAGAAGTAAGGTGTTGCGGTTCAGACTAGCGGTGCTTGGCAAGAGAGGCCGCTCGAGAGCAGCGCGCGAGCCTATATTGCCTCGGCTTTCCCACCAATGCACCTCGGTTGGGCGCGCGTCTCATTAGTGGTCGTAAGAATCGCGTCACCTTCTAGACTCCCCCCCTTTCCCCTTTCAGTGTGTACGGAAGGGATATTAGGTCAAAGGAAGGGTAAACACTTGGCAAATATACCCTCGAATAAAATTAAAATACACGAATCGTTTCCGCGTAACCAATATATATATGTGTGTGTGTTCATTTAATGTCTGTATTGTTATTTTGTTTCGCTTTTATTAATACCTTCCCAGTAAACCTAACCACAATACTTTAGTAGTTATTCTATTTGGGTGCAAAGTATCTGAGTAGGTACTAATATAGATACCCAGTATTCACAATACCCAAGTAGGTATCATGATTAGATAAAAGGTGTCTAAATAGTTACTTTCGCTAAGTAAGTACCTACCAAATATTACACCCCTTGCCGTCTCTGTATCGTATGAACATTAAACCGTACATTTAACCACATCAATTATCATAATCATATATTATACACAAAAGTTTTAGCTCATTTACTAGCAAGGTCGAAAATGTTTTATGTATACATAAAATCTCATACTGAAGTGTGTGGGGTGTAGGCTGTACGTTTGTCGGTAAATGGTGAATGCCCAACTATGCTGTCCTGAGTGGGCAGCATAGTTGGGCAGTGTGCTCTACCGCAGCCGCATCGTGGTAATTAAAACTCTTTATATTTCTGAACTTTCAGCATATACATTCCGCCATGGCTGGGTACAGGCCTACTCTCATTTCTGAGAGGGTTTTAGAGCAAGAAAATGTTGCCGCACTGCCCCAATGTGTGTTGGCGAACTTCACATGTTTAAGATATTTTACTTCACCACCGAGCACGTGGTAAATCGGCACTTAAAATTGTTTTTAACAATTTCATTGGTGCCGGCGGGAATCGAACCGGGGTTGCTCGCGTACTGTGAAATTTGCAGCGAGCACTTAGCCTCTGAGCTATCACGGCTCCATGTGTTTTATAAATATTTAATATTTATGAAAATAAGATATAGTAGGAAATATAATGTAACCGATACACCTAAATTAAAATATATTTATCATTGTCTGCCGTATTTATTTTCATCAAATAGTTTATTGATATTGATAGGAATGTTACGGAAGTGGTTATATCGGAACCGAAATCGGAAGTAGTTTTTAAATTTAGTTTGTCGGAATCCGAACCAGTTTCGAAGGTTTAGGTAGAAGAGATAGGTATTTGTTAAGGGTATGTCTTATAAAATAAAATTACACACATTATTCATCACAAATATATTCGGTAAAAAACTGTCTTCTCCTTAACTGATAATTCGGCGCTATGAACTGCATAAGCCTTCTGAATCCAATATCTTCCACGAAATTGAAGGGAAGATCTTGCAAACCAATAATTCCAGGGAGGTTCCCCACGCGACAGGTTAAATTTGTATGTACTCAGTGGCCCCCACCGCCTCCGATATAACTTCCGATTAAAATGTATTAAAACCGAAATCGGAATCGAACGCGCAAAATCAATTATAAGTTTCGAGCTTTCGGAATCGGAATCGAATCTTCATAACATCTCTAGATGGTGACAAAATAATACTACGTTCGTACAGTAGGTGTCCTCTAGCTTGCTATATATTTATTTATCTATGGTGTCCTCTTGCGGATTTTTATAGGTACTTTACATCTTTCAGTCTCTTGGCAGATGGTCACATCACTTTGAAGAAACAAGCAGCAGTCAACATCACTTTGAAGAAACAAACAGCTGAACAACAAAATACCATTCAAAAATTAAAAAAAAATTGTAGCGAACCACCAAGTAGTACAAAAAAAGGTTCAACTATAAAAAACAAAGCTGTAAGGTTAAAAATCTTAATATTATTGAGAGAAAGAAACTGGATATGACTTTCACTGATCTTGAGACAAAAACTTGTGAAGGAAACAGAACTGAATTAGCTACTTGCAATACCATAAGTAACCTGTCATCACAAGTGCACAAACTTAATTTTAAAAAGTGCTAGCAATACACAACAGATGGCGCTTTATTAAATCTGCATAAAGAAAACAAAGTAAACAGTAATCAGCAACTTGCTAAACCCATTGAAAACAAGCCAAATTCCCAATTAATTATGTTCGGAGGACAACATTTCACAGGGTTGGCTAAACTACTTAAACAATCAAGAAATAATACTTAATACAGCATTGTGAATTGCCATACGTGCCTTTTTCGACACATTTTGACTCTTCACAATAGAGTGCAGGGCCCCATTTACTCTATTTCCCGCATTCACTCGTCGTTCTATATCCTTATCCTTATCCCTACTTTAACGTATGGCAGTGAAAGTTGGGTGTGGCAGAAGAAGCACGAGAGTAGAATGAACGCAGTAGAAATGCGGTCGTTAAGGAGTATGTTAGGGCTGAATCTTAATGACAGGGTAAGAAATTGTGTAATAAGAGAAGAGTGTGGTTTGATGTCAAGATGATGTTGTGACCAGGATTAAGAAAGGAATGCTTCGGTGGTTTGGTCATGTGGAAAGAATGAATGAGGAAAGAGTGACAAAGAAAATTTATGTTGCAGAAGTGAATGGCAGAGTCGGAAAGGGACGTCCTAGGCGAAAATGTATCGACCAAATTGGCGATTTATTGAAAACAGGCCAAATTAGGAGTACCCTTAACCGACGAGCATGTATGCGGAGGTGTATGGATGTGAAGGAGGCGAGAGAGGTGTGTCAGGGTCGTGCCAAATGGAAGTCTGTAGTCTCTGCCTACCTCTCTGGGTGACAGGCGTGAGTGTTTATGTTATGTTATGTTAAATAATACTCAGTACAATAGTTACCAGATCTTTTCAACTACAAAACCCTATGCAACTACGGAGGAAATTCTTAAACCTGTTTATAAACTGGACGATTCGGAAGATAATAGATATATCTAATTATATGTATAGGAGAAAATGATACTAACCCTAACAAAATAATAATAGAATTAGTAACAATGCTGAAATACTTTCAAAAAACTAAAATATTAGTATTTAATGTTTTACAGAACAGATATTTTAATGAAAATATGTTAAATAACAATTTAAAAATTATATGTAACAACTTTAAAAAATGCTCATTTATTAATACAGAATGTGACTATCCGTATAATAAATATTACTACTTATTAGAAGTATATAAAAAAATTAATTTTAAGATTGACTCAAACTATTATAAAAATAATTTTTTATGTGCCAAAAATATGTTATTATTAATGAAAAAGGCTAAAATAGAAAACTATTTCAAAGAAGGGCACAGTTCCTTTCTACTTTAAGTCTTCTAAAAATGTACATTCAGGTGATAATTGCCAGGAATTGAACTCTGCTACTGCCTCTTTGAACAAAAAGCAAACGGTAAATACCGAAACTTATAAGAAGGGAACAATACCCTATTATTTTAAAAAATTAGTACAGTGTTTAAATGGACAACCTGACACACAGTTGCCTTTAGAAACAAATAAATGTTTTCGACCCTAAATTGGAATTAAATAGAATATTTCACCAGAACATTGCAGGCGCTATAAATAAAACTGAGGAACCAACATTTGCAATCCGAGAGTTGTCACAAAGAGGTTCAAAGATAGATATGGTGTGTTTGACAGAAACTTTGCTTAAAAAAGGTAAATAAATGCTTTTTAAAATACCTGGTTACAAACTAGTTGCATCGTATTCACGGGACAGTAAACGAGGAGGGGTATGTATAATGTTAAATAACAATTTGAAATATAAAAACGTGACTAATGTTAATGATTTGACATGTAAATTTAATTTTGAATGTTGTGGCGTAGAAGTGTTTATATAGAACTCCTAATAACAATCCATAAATATTTCTTGAAAAGCTAAAATAGTAACTAGCAAGACTTACTAAAAAGCATAAAAAATTATTCTTTGCGGTGACTGGAACTTGGCCATCTTAAAACCAAAAAAGAGTTGCGAGGAGTTACAAAGTATATTAAAATTTTTTAACATTGAGTTGCACATTAAAACACCAACAAGACAATTGTCATGTCTAGATCAATTAGCAAGCAACATCAAGGAAGTTAAAGCCGAGGTACATCACCTGGCCTTATCTGATCACGAAACAGGACAAACACTTTCGCTCAAAACGACTAAATCGTATGAAATATGCAGTTGGTATGAGGATGTCAGAGATTATAGTAAAAAAAACATGGACAAGTTGTAGTTGCATATCGTTTCTTACTTTCTCAACTGTATAAGAAAAAAATTACTTACAAGAGGCGTTTGTTGAATTTCATGATTTATTTAAACTATATTTTGATCTTTGTTTCCCAATACATACAATAAAAAGGGCAACTAAAAAAGGGAACCATAAATGGTTGACGAAGGGCATTAGAAAATCCTGTATAAGGAAAAGATATCTCTACCTTAGTCAACAATATAATAAAACAAACGGAAAAATACTCAATAAAAATATAAATCATATAGTTCCATACTTAAAAAGTGCATATATAAATCGAGACAGACAAAGTAAGAAATATATTGACAATAATAAAAATAAATGTAAAGCCACATGGGCGGTAATTAATGAAAATATTGACGACCAAAATATGAAAACACAAATTGACAGAATAATAAAAAATAATCGGATATATGACGACCCGAAGAAAATAAGTGACATATTTAATCACATTTATATAAACTTGACAAATAACAATAATTTTAAATATAATGTTGACGAAATAAACAAAACTATCACGACTAATAATATACATACAATATTCCTTAAACCTACTGATGCTATGGAAATATTTCGGATAATTAAAAGTGTTAATAATACTAATATGATTTGATAACATAACAACCACTGCAATTAAATTATCCGCACGATACATATGTCAACCGCTATGTTATTTAATTAATATGTCTTTTGAAGAAGGTACCTTCCCAAATATATTGAAAAAATCAATCGTGAAGCCACTTTTTAAGAAAGGCAAAAAATACGAAGTGAATAATTATAGACCAGTGACGCGAATACTCATATTGTCAAAAATATTCGAGAACATTATGCTGAGAAGGCTTCAAGAATTTACGACAAGTCATCGTTTACTTAAAGAGGAGCAATTTGGATTTAAACAGAATAGTACAACCTCGTTAGCATGTTTTAATTTGATTAAAATAGTCTCCCAGGCTATAAATGATGGCCTTCCAGTTGCGGCAATCTTCCTGGACATGAGCAAGGCGTTGGATTTCGTGGACCATAAATTGCTCTTACACAAATTAGAAAAATATGGGATAAGAGGTAAAGTTAACGACTGGTTGAGAAACTATTTATGTGAGAGACAACAATGTGTGGAAATATCTAAAGTCAATAAAGACAAAAAAGTGTTATACAGAAACGACAATCAGATAAATGACTTTCGCGTGCCAGAAGGCAGTGTATTGGGACCATTCTTATTCCTCATGTATATTAATAATCTCCCTAATATCGCTCGCCATAACACAATCTTGTTTGCTGATGACACAACCCTTATCGTGAAATGCGAAAATGCAGATACATACGAAATAGAGATAAATAAAGCAATCAAAAACATAATAGACTGGCTTTATTGTAATAATTTACAGATTAATATGGAAAAAAACTAAAATGATCCAATTTCAGACATATCAGAGAAAACTATTGAATATTAATGTTAAATATAATGATAAGATCATCGAACAAGTAGCATGTACTAAATTTCTGGGTATAATGTTGGATCAAAATTGCGACTGGAAAACACATGTCGATTACGTTTGTGACAAACTCGACAGATTTGTCTACGCAATAAAAATATTACGAGTCACGGTATCAATTGATGCTGCTCTATGTGCATATCACGGATATGTTTCGTCGGTGCTATCGTATGGTCTTTTATTGTGGTGCAATTCAGTAGATGTAATAAAAGTATTTAGAGTACAAAAAAAAATGTGTGCGTGCAATCTATGGAGCAGGGTATACGGATAGCTGTAAGCCCTTGTTTAAAAAGTACAAGATCTTGACATTAACATGCTTGTACATTAAAGAAATGTGCATATTTGTAAAACAACATCCTGAACACTTTGAAAGGCATATAGATGTAACTGAACGAAATGTAGCTCCTAGAAATAAACATAAATTATACTAACCTCAATGCAGGCTCTAATTGTATGAAAGGCACTCTTACGTAAATGCTATAAAGGTGTATAACAAAATACCCCACGACTTTAAAGAGTTACCTTTAACCATGTTTAAAAAAAAGTTGATACAATGGTTAAAAGAAAAATGTTTTTACGACCTAAATGAATTTATGTCTTTTTGTGGAAAATAAATCCGAAGTCAGTAATATTGATATATATCTAATAATTAATTAATTACAAAAAAAAACTGAAAGTATGGACATTAACAATTAAGAACAATCATTACACAATGTAACATTTTAATTGAATTCGCACGTGTTTTTAAATATTTTTTTTTGCATTTATACATATAATTTTTTTTTTGCATTTATACTTATAAAATATTTAAACTTTACAGATGACACAAACTTTAAATATGATTTGCACACCATATAAAGTGGTAGAATGTAAATGGGACATTATACATAATTTAAGATCACAATTTATTGTACACATACATTCTGGCAAATAAATGAATTTGAATTTGCAAATAAATGAATTTGGTAGTTATCAGAGGTAAGAGACAAAACCATGGAATGGCTGTTGTTCAAACAAAAAATAATCAGCAAATACTTGACCCAAGTTATTTGGCCCATCATTAGAATGTGGGGAACAATATACGTTCAGTGCATCTACTTCTTTCATTTTATTTTTGACTAATACTGAATTTAAATTTAAACTAAAGTGTATAACCAGTGATGACTTACGGACCTGAGACGTGGTCCTTCACTGCTGGCCGTATGAGGACGCTCAAGGTCGCTCAGCGAGCTATGGAGAGGGCTATGCTCGGAGTTTCTCTGCGTGATAGACTCAGAAATGAGGATATCCGCAGTAAAACCAGAGTGACCGACATAGCCCAACGGATTAGTAAGCTGAAGTGGCAATGGGCCGGCCATATAGCTCGAAGAACCGATAACCGATGGGGAAGAAAGGTTCTCGAGTGGCAGCCTCGTACCGGTAGGCGTAGTGTAGGGCGACCCCCCCACTAGATAGAGTGCCGACCTGGTAAGACATGCAGGAAGTCGATGGATGCAGGTGGCTCAGGACCGTGCTTTGTGGCGTTATTTGGGGGAGGCCTATGTTCAGCAGTGGACTTGTGAAGGGCTGTAATGATGATAATGATGAATACTGAATTTAATATAATTTCCGGGCATATGACAAGCATGGCAAAATGTAGCTAGAGGATACCTAGCAGAGCATGGTCTACCAGATATTTTTGGGGCTATCGACTGCATCCATGTTGATATATTTCACCTACCATACCAGACTAGGGTTTAGTACAAGAAAAGGGCGGTCTACAATAATTGTTCAACTGGTAATAGCAAACAAGCTATAGTTTTTAAAAAACCTAAAACCTAAATATTCAAGTTTTTTTCTAAAGAAAGAATTGTAGTATTCATCTAATATTCCCCTTTCATGATTAAAACTACTTTTACGGATTTTTCGCGTTTATTTTTTTTTATTTATTTTTACGTTTCGGGGCTTTCCAACGGGGATGAGAGATGTGTTTTTGGTCCGATTATGAAAATGAACTGATATGTCTGAGGTCTTGAGTTATTGTTTCCCCTTTCCCCAGAAATAACCGTAATGTTCTTGTCTTGTAAATGTCTTACAGGTGGTCCCATGAGACTATTGTCGTACCGGTTAAAGATTCCCCAACCTTTCAGATTGTGGTCACCCCTTAACCATTGAGCAATGAGCAATGGCGTGATATAATTACATAGGTTGTGAATGTTGAATGCCGCATCATTGACATAAATGAACAATATCCAAGGCAAGTCCAAGATCAAGTCATATTTAACAACTCCAAAGTTAAATACGAAATGAAATATCTGTGTACTAGAATTAGCCTATACTATAGTCCCACATAACCACGCAGCCATTTGCGGAGTATGCTTCGAGCATTCACCATCCCGCTTTCCGGAGGGTAGCCCTTATTTGCTTCTGGGCGCAAAAAAAAAAACCGAGCGGGCAGTCTTGGCTCTGGCGTGGCACGCATGGCACGGTGCACTTGTTGTACTCCGCTACTAGCTCAACCTCAGACTTATCGGATAATTAATTCGTGGAAACGAATTAATTATTATTCTCAGCTACTAAACGAGCCTCTGTGCAATTTATAGTTGATTAGCTGTAATCTGTGTATTTCATAGTTGTGTAAAGTAATAAATTCTAATTTAATTCTATTTAAAAGAAATGTCCCGCTGGGTTTCTTGCTAGTTCTTCCCAGAACAGATGTTTTCTTTGAACCAGTAGTACAAGCACTACATTGAATAAAAAAATATTGTATTCTATTCTTAAAGGCTTTTACGTAATAACCCTACATTACACATTATTAAGTAACTACCTTCCAACAATAGAAGTGAGATTAAAGTTTTCCATTATAACACCACAATTTTAATCTATCTTTCTACACAAAATTGGGATAGAGTCCCAGTTATTGCCCAGATTTAATTCTTATCTGATAAAGTCCCTGTTATCGCTCACGTGGGATAAAGTCCCCGTTATTACCAACATTTAAATTTTATGAAGAAAGTCAAAAAATAATAAAAATAAATGGTGCTGGGGGGTCCTTGCAGGGCCTGCAAGGACCCCCCAGATCTGCTGCCAACGATCTAACTGGAGTCAGGGATGGTCGAGCGTTGTAATATTTAACAAGTGTCAATATATGTTTGCAGGTGGTAATAACTGATGGACCCAATGCTAACACTTTACTGCCAGTCGCACGAGGACGTGCGATAGTCAGAGGTGGCCGTGTCGGCGCTTCTATAAATTACAGAGATGTTGCATCATTCTGGAGGAGTGGTCATATTCATGGTGGTATTGAGTAAGGGTATATCGGGAACCTACTCGCAGTGTGGGTGATGTGCACAAGGTATCCCGGCAAGGTCATTCAACGAGTGTTGAGACTCGTAGAGTGAAAGCATTGTGGTTCCACCGTTGTAGTGATTCTTCTAGTGCAGGAGAGTATTTGTGGTGCTGCTTGGACAAAATTTGTTTTGTATATACACCGCAACATTTCAAAAATTTGATAGCGTGATTTTGGCTTCGGTATAAATGATAAATGTTGGCAGTGGTGCCATTTTTTGAGAAAAATATGTAATAATAGTAGAGAAATAGTGCGTTTTACGACTATGAGATGGTGCTGGTGTCAACAAGCAGCAAAAGCAAGCTACTGAGGACTTTCACACCTCTGGTCTTGGCTCTGGCGTGCCACGGTAGGAAAAGACTATCACAGGATGTGAAATTTTTCAGTTTTTTTAAATGCCTATAATTTTGAAAACATGCAACTTAGATTTTTTTTAATTTTTCTGACAACCAGCATGACTTGTGACGTCAAGTTTTGGGACAACCTGTTTATATCATCATCATTACAGCCCTTCACAAGTCTACTGCTGAACATAGGCCTCCCCAAGGTATGCCACAAAGCACGGTCCTGAGCCACCTGCATCCATCGACTTCCTGCATGTCCTACCAGGTCGTCACTCCATCTAATGGGGGGTCACCTTACATTTGACTTACCGGTACGAGGCTGCCACTCGAGAACCTTTTTTCCCCAACGGTTGTCGGTTCTTCGAGCTATATGGCCGGCCCATTGCCACTTCAGCTTACTTATCCGTTTGGCTATGTCGGTCACTTTGGTTCTACTGCAGATATCCTCATTTCTAAGTTTCTTCTTGCGTATCACGCAGAGAAACTTCGAGCATAGCCCTCTCGAAAGACCACGTCTCGGTTCCGTAGGTCATCACTGGCAACAAGCACTGGTTGTTGTTCAGGTTTTGAGGTATACCTGACGAGAAGATGTGTCGTAATTTCCCGAACGCTGCCTAGCCGAGTTGAATCCGTCGATTGACCTCTCGGTCGAAGTTGGACTTACCTAGTCGGACTATTTGTCCCAGGTAAACGTACTCGTCAACAACTTCGAGCTTAGTGCTCCAAACAACTACCGGCATAGGTGTGACATGGACATTAAACATGATCTTTGTTTCCATCAACATATCCATGTTCATCTTAAGACCTATCCGTTGGGAGGCACTATTAGGGTCATTGAGAATAGTGCTTAAGTCCTTCAGCGATTCTGCCATAAGGACTATATCGTCGCCAAATCGAAGATGAGTGATGTACTTGCCATTGATGTTAATACCGTATCCTTTCCAGTCCAGTAGCTTGGAAACGTCTTCCAATGCAGCGGTGAAGAGTTTCGGGGAAATAACGTCACCGTGTCTTACACCTCTCTGCAGTTGGATAGGTTCCGTACTCCGATTCTGTACTCGGATAGCCATCGTAGCCCTACTGTACAAACACTTCAGCACTTCGATATACCGACAGTCAACTTGGCACCGCTGAAGAGACTGTAGCACCGCCCTAATTTCGACGGAATCAAAGGCTTTCTCATAGTCCACAAACGCCAGGCAAAGTGGCAAATTGTACTCTTCGGACTTCTGTACAATTTGCCGCAGGGTATGTATGTGGTCTATGGTACTAAAGCCTTTTCGGAAACCGGCTTGTTCGGGAGGCTGGAAGCGTCGAAGTCGTCGTTCGAGAGTCATTACGAATCGTCGCGTGCGAGACGATTCGTAATGACTCTCGAAAACAGCACGTAGACGCGGCTCAGAAGGGATATCAGTCTGTAGTTCTTCAAGAGGGTGTTGTCACCTTTCTTGAAGAACAAGACCACCGCACTTCTGCTCCACGCCTCCGGAGTAGTGACATCATGGAGAACGGAATTACAGAGCCTCTGAAGAACTTCAAGTACCGATTTTCCACCCGCTTTCAGAAGGTCCGCTGTAATTCCATCCTCGCCCAGGTACTTGCCGTTTTTAAGGTGCTAGAGAGCCATTATAATCTTGCTCAGACTGACGTCATCGGAATAGTGTCGGATAAGACTTGCTCTTGGATCGTTACTCACACTTGCGTGTGGCTCCAACGATGATGTGTACAGCTGCCCATAGAACCTCTCAATCTCACTCAGAATCTCAAGTGTCCCGGAAACGATGCTGTCACACTCAGTCCTCAGCTTTGACAGTTGGCTCTTACTGGTAGACAGATCTCTGCCAAAAACTTTGGAGTCCTGGTTCCGCTCGATCGCTTCTTCAATACGAGTAGTATTAAAATTGCGTAAGTCTCGCCGCATGCATTTGGAGATCTCTCTGCTCAGTTGCCTGTATGCAGTCAAATCTGTTGACGATTCCAGCCACATCTCCCGTCTAACTGCCATGAGATTAAGAGTGTGATCGGAGAGTTTTTGTGTTCTTCTGCGGCGGGTCTTGCAGAACTTAGCTCCGACCGCGTGGACAGTTTCCATGAGCTTGTCATTCATATCGTCCACTGCATTGCAATCTTCTAGGCACTGAAATCGGTTACGCAACTCGAGCTGAAAGGTTTCGGGATTCTGGATTAGAGCACGAGGGGGACGGAGCGTTGACTGTATTAGGCGAGACCTCTCAAACTTAACGTTTAGGTTCAGTGTGCCTCTAACCATTCGGTGATCGCTGCTAGTTTTCACCCTTGCGATCACTGAGACATCACTGAACAGTTGGCACCTGGTCGTCATAATGAAGTCAATCTCATTTTTTGTCAAACCGTCGGTGCTCGATCAGGTCCACTTCCAGTGGGGCCGCTTCTGGAAGAAAGAGTTCATCATAAAGAGTCCCTCTTTCTCCATAAAGTCGGCCAGCTGCTGGCCCCTACGGTTCCGTCGCCCTACTCCAAATTCCCCTAACTTCAGCTCACCGCTTTCTCTTATGCCCAGTTTTGCGTTGAAGTCTCCCATCAACACCGTGTAGTGGGTTTTGGAGGAATGCATGGCTCTAGAAATATCCTCATACATTTCCTCCACCTCCTCATCGGGATGTGCCGAGATTGGTGCGAATACCGTTTGATGATTCTGAGTATCAGGTAAGTGACCCTCGTCGACACACTCCCAATCTTTACAACGTTGTTGACGAGAGACTTATGGACGATAAATCCGACACCTCCTTGGAACAGATGGTCGCCCTCCTGGCGATAGAACAAGTTGCCGGACTCGAGGATTACCGTGTCCTCCCCCTCTCTTCGTGCCTCGGATAATCCAATAATATGCCAGCGATACGTGTCTACCTCTTCTTCCAACTCCAGCATCTTCTCGTCAGTCCTCAGGGTGCGTGCGTTATATGTTCCCAGGTCGAGTCGTCGTAGGTGGCAACCGAACCTCCATCGGAGATTCTTAGCACTCCATGCCCCGCCGTTACCATGGACGCCACCGTAGCCAGGAATAGCGTGCCCGCCGGGGACTGGGAGCCGTTTGTTTGCGTCATTACGCATGGGGGGATATATGCCATAGTTGCCACGCTTGTCGAGCGGGTTGGCAACCTCAGTTTTTTATTATATTATTGTTGTTTTAGGAAGATGCTGCTGCCCATCTCCTGCCTGTCTCCCTCTGTCACCTCTTACGACATCCACGGGAAGATATGGGGTAGTGGATATTCTCAACCGTGGCGGTTGAAAATATCCATACAACTATATACACGGCAATACCTGTTTATATAACATAATATGGAATCTTATCATTGGATCTGTAATTTGTCGGATTACAAGGTATTCTTTTGTTTGAAATTCCGGACTATATAAGACCTCCTCTCTTAGGCAGTACTCTATAATCCGACTAACTCGATAGTTTGACATTGACCTGCAAAATGTTTGTTGGGTTACCGGCGGTCTACTCTAGTTACTGTACAACATTTTATGTAATAATACATAATTACTTTTTAACACTCATTTTAATGTAAATAAATCGATTTTAAGCACAGAAAACGTTATTTTACTTGTTTATTGATAACCAAACACTGTCAAAATCACGAAATAAAAAAATAATGACTTTGTGACTAAGGAAACATCAATTTTGATGTATTTTGTAATTTTCTTATATAAGTACAATGATTATATAATATATAAAATAATAATTATATACAACGATTGCGGGGATAAGTTTATCTCCTATTTTATCTACTGTAGATATTATATCCATCAGTAGAGCCATGCCCGCAGGGTTTATAAAACTGAGCGAAGGATAAAAATTTTATCCTCTCCCCGTAGATATATTATTATTTCTTGCCCATGCTAGCCCGGCAGGTTGAACAATTAAAATTTTGCCTACTGCAAAAATAACGAAACGTGGCCTTATAATCTTTTATTAAGATTTCGAAAATTTATCGAATGTTTAATTTTTATGTATTTAATTGTAAGAAAAGTTCATATACCGTGAAACCTTACAACTTTGCCCTTGGGGGACATCTTTGCCCAAACACGAAAATTAACTAACACTACCGATAGATATTTTATTTTAACAAATGTCAACTTTGTATGGTGTCTAGGGAAAACTAGAGTATCTGTTTGACAGCACTGACTACTACAATCGCAGCTAACTATATTCAGGCATTTGTCAGCAACCGTCAAAAGGACAGAGTCGAAGATGGTGCAAAAACATTGTTTTGCATCCCGCATTGCCAAGAAACGCTGCGCAGGTAAGATTCATTATTATTTACGTGTAGGGCATTAATTGTTGCTGCTTTTAATCAAGGTATCTTTCTTACACTTGTCATAGTTAGCGAGAAAATTGTGAGGGTAATGTTGTAAGCAATTTTATAAACTGAGGTCGACAACATTGCCCAGCTCAAAAATGTTATTAGGGTTGACACTATTGAAAAAAAAAACAAGGAAACGTGTACCTAGGTATAATAAATAAAAATTATATATATTATTTTAAATATAATAAATAGGTATATATTTGTAGGGAATTTTGTCAGAAACCGCTAGTTTCCCAAAAGTAAGAGCTTAAATGTTCTCAGTTTCAAGCTAAAGTTTTAAATAAGATTTATGCGGCAATTCGTTTGCAAAAAAAAATAAAGTCTAAAAGAGAATTGTAGGTGAACCACTCACATCAGTGGTAACAAAATCAGTATAAGCTGGCCTCGTATTATATTAAATAAGTATCGTCGCTCTCTACTTTCCCTTATCTCAATTATCAGGGTTAATTTCTGAGACAATTTTCGAGAACTTTCCTACCTAAACATTGAATTTATTTTTTTTTGTTGTTCAGTTAGTTTTTGTTTTCAATTTTTAAAATAAAGTATACATTATTGCCTTAAAATTAGTTTATTATTTTCCTTTCATCTGATGCACAGCCCTAGCACCTCAAATCTCTTAGTATGAAAGTGTGACTAAATGTGGTGATAACATTGCCCACCGCCATTAAAACTTGAAATGGACTTCTATTTATTTGAAAATGTAATGGTATACCATTTTGCCGGTTTGCTAACAATATATCTTAAATTCGAAGTCATAGAACTTATAGTTCCTGAGAAATTTAGGTTGAGCAAAGATGTAAGAAAGTGGAGATAACTTTGCCCGCGTCTGTTTTTGTTTTTTTCTCAGCATCTGTTAGGAATTATGTCACCTGGTTTCGACAGTTTATTTATTGCATAGAGTGTCGTTTTAAAGCTTCAGCAACCATCAAAATAAAGTAGCTATTTTTTGAAAAAAAGTAATAAAAACTGAAATATGTGGGCAAAGATGTAAGGTTTCACCGTATGGTTTAAGAAATTTATTTCTCATAAGAATAGAACATTCATTTGTCTGAGAAACACAGGATTGACTTAAAATAGATAAATATGTTAACATTGAAACAAGTGCTGGAGCGACATTATTTTTCATATCTCTCTGTTATCCTGTTTTCTTCAAATAAAAGCCAAAGTGTAGAGCCAATTTCATATTTTCTAGCACTTACCCCAATTCTTTCAGATTTCACCTGTAGATAAACCCCACATCGCTAATAAAGCCCCTTTTGACTGGGGAAATGTAATAACGTTACCCACTTTTTTTTAAATATTTTAAAAACACTTATAGTCATACTTTATGGGCACGAATCTTGCGGGCAGCGGGACGGCAGCGGCGGCGGCGCGGGAGCGGCAGGATCTTATGCGTAAAATCAAATGGACCGACTCTCGAAAACAGCGGCTTGGCAGCGGCGCGGGGCGCGGGCAACGAGCGGTGTACTCCAGTCAAGCGGTGACGCCCGCGCGTCTGCATTGAAGTGCTGTGCAATTAATTCTTGTGACGTTTCGAAATGTCCTCGGACGTGCAAGAGCAAATTATTTCAGCAATTTTTGAGAGAACACCGATATGGAATAGCAAAGATGTGAACCATAAAAATAGAGGAGTAATTAACCAGTTATGGGAAGAAATTAAAAACGAACTGAATACAGACTCTAAATCGCCCTTGATAGCTTCAAGAATATAGTCAAAAATTTCTACGCTCATTCTGGTGTAGTCGTAGATATTGTCGGGACTTTGTCTCTGTTCTTCGTAATTTCGATAAAACTCGCCTTTTCTTTTCCTTGCCCTATAAATAGTAGGGATTCACTTCTTCTTTCGCCCACAGTAAATCGAGCGTTAGAAATAAATTTGAATCAAAAACATGTTGTCGCCGTTGTTCAGACATTTCAGTCGCAAATAAAAACAAACATCTCGACAACACAATCATGAACACATCACTACGCCGCTATAGTGTCGCGCGATCTGCCCGCTAGTTTCGTGAACGGGTCTGCGTTGCCCGCCCTGCTCCCGCGCCGCCGTCGCCGTCGCTCCGCTGCCAGCAAGATTCGAGGCAGAGGCCTTAAGTATGTATGATATTGACAGGTACTGTCTGTACTACTAAGAAATTCAGGACTTCATAGGCGTGATTTTTACTGACATCTGTCGTAGAGATCAAGCTATCTTTTATGAACCATAGCTTTAAATGTTATAGGTCAGGGGTTCCCTAACTGTACGTGCCCTGGGGCGTCGCGGCTCTATCCCAGACGCGTCGTGAGGCGATCTACGTAGATGGCTGTGTTCATGCGACCGAGTCAAATGAGAGCACTACGCGCATTCTATTCTGTCTCCCTCGTCCCGTAGTAGAGTCGCGGACGGCCGGCGTTGACCTCTCCGCGCGTTTCCCTTTCCCCCGCGTATTCATATCGTTTAGTCAGTGAAGTGTTCAAGAGCATCAGATCCTACCAAAGCGTTGCTTGCCTCCTACAAATTCCGTGTTGCCAATGTAAGAAGCCACGCCACCCATAATTGTTGAGGAACTGATTTTACCTGCAGCAGTTAATATGGTATCAGTGATGATGGTAGAATCGGCGGCTAAAGAAATTAAAAATGTACCTCTTTCAAACAATACGAATAGCAGCCGTATTCAAGACACGGCAGAAGCATTAATGAGCAAATTGTGGAGAAACTTTCAGGCTTTTTTGCCATTTAACTTGATGAGACGACAAATAGTAATGATGATGCTCAATTGATATGTTACGTACGGTGTATACAAGAAACAAATGTATGTGAGGATTTGTTATTTTACAGAAAAATAAGTCAAAGTGGTACGGCTACTGATTTATTTGAGACCTTAAATTCATACATGATCGAAAATAATATTAAATGGGAGAACTGTGTGGGTGTGTGTACGGATGGTGCTCGAGCTATATCTGAACAGTAAGAGGACTACAAGCTCTCATCAAAACCGTTTTGAGAAGCTATGCTTAGAAAATTAAGTACATCATTTTCATTAGTAGCCAGTCAACAAAGTATTTCTTTTCATTTTTGTTTTTCTTTTTTTTAATAAAAATTATAAATGTTATTCGGAGATTTTCTGGTACCTTGTTACTAGGCTAGAACTACAACTGGTATTTTTGTCCAGAAGAGGGGTGTCGCAAAAATGGTAAATTCCTAAGGGCGTCACAATAAAATTAAGTTTGATTTACTTATCAGGTGAATAACTGGTGAAATAAAACATATTTTTTGTACTATTAAATCAAAAAATATAAAATGGGTAATAAAATATAATTTTTTTTATAACATAAGGGTGACAAACGAGCACACAGTCCACCAGATGTTAAGTGGATGCTTGTGGCCCATAGACATCTACATTCGATTAAGAATCAAAATGTAGTGACTAAGATGGAATGCCTCGATCCTAGTAAAACGGGTCTCCGGTTCTCTACACTCACCATATGAAACACAGCAGCATTAAGCTGCTATATTACGCTAGTTTTCTGTGAGAGCGTGGTCCCTCCCCGGTCGAGCCGACCCATTCATGCTACAACCATAATATACTGCAGTGTGGCTCTACCACGTAAATATTTAATATAAAATTTATATAAAAATAAAATTATAATCAATATAAAATAGGTAATAAAATATATTTAGTAGATCATTCATGAATAAAACAAAATAAGAATAATTAATTATTTTATATGAAAGTTAAAACGTAATTTTTTATTATAATTTCCAAAATATTTAAAATCAGAGGTAACAAATTAACTTACTCGATTAATTATATAGTCTCCCGTGAATGTGGGATAATCACAAAGGTGGAAAAGTGGCAACATTTAACCTAAATCGCAACATTCGATAATTTTATTTAATTATTTGAGGTTTTTACGTTTATGTGAAAACATGAACTTACGTGTGGAAAGTGATTCCGCTTGATTTATTATGTTTTTGTGACCTTGAATCGCATTCTTTCACTACACATTTACCCATTTTTGTCGCGGATCGTTGGGGTCAACTCTGTCGGCGTCACATTGAACACTGAACTGACGTTAGCTAGGCATATGACTGTGGCCATATGTGCAGTGGCAACGCTTTGGAGCGGTAATTACTAATCTAGTGTAACATATAAATCAACTAGCTTTATACCCGCGGCTTCGATCGCGTGGGCTTGAATTTAGAAACATCGATAATACTATTTCGTAAAAATTTGCGAAACTGGATCACTTGTAGAGACACGTCGGTATCTGTGTCTATATTAGCAATATTTAGGCTACAGAACCACATAAGTTAGTTTATCAGAATCGCATAAATATCATACGTCAAGCAATACTTTTTTATATCGGGCTTCCGATGTGTCTTTAAGGAAAATTGTCCTGGAACCGGAAATGAGTTGTTTACATAATATTCATTATTAATGTTGATATAGTCTTGATACAAATAAGGTTTAATTTCTTTAAAGCCATGTCTTTATTAATATTGGTCCCATTTAATATTGATTAGCATCACATGCCAGTATTTTCTTTACGTTCGAGTAGGCTTCAAAATTTCATAAATGTAGTTCTATTCACGGAGAACTTGTGAGAAGAACTAAATTCATCAGGGGTAGAAATCTAAGTACATAAGATGGGCAGCAGCGTCTTCCTGATCATAGCTCAAAATATTAAAAATATGCAGTTGGCAACTCGCATGCCAAGCGTGGCTGCTATGGCAAATATACATCTTTTTTAACTACTGGAAATCCAATTGATGAATGGGAGTAGAAATAATACATTAGCCATGTAGAGGCGTCGAAAAAGAAACCACTACCCCATTTCGTCGCGTAGGTGTCTTAAGAGGCGACAGAGGGAAACTGAAACAGGAGATGGGTAACATCTTCTTGATAACAGCGCAAATTAATAAAGAGCTGCGGTTGCCAACCCGCTTGCCAAGCGTGAATACTACTGCCAATTCCCGGTCTATTTGTCATACAATGGGGGAAGCCTGTGATCAGCAGTGGAAAGCTATTAAAAATAAAAAAGTTGCTGCCTAAATACATCCCACTACTGGGCACAGGCCACAGCGAGACAGAAAGATCAAAAAGGAGTTGATTAAGTTGAATCCAACGCTGGATGACCGACTTCACATGCCTATACCTAAAAATAATTTCCGAAATATTTTTTTAACTTCTCACATAAGTATGCAGATTTCATGCGATGTTTTTTTTCACCACCGAGAAAGTGGTAAATCGAATCTTCAAATTACAGTTAAAATATGAGTGGAGTCGGCGCGGATCTAATTTGAGTAACTTATGTACCAACTATGAAATTAATGTTTAGATCGGTTTGATTACAGGCTTATGACTAGTCAGATGACTTTCAAGATTCTATCAGTGTTAAAATTAAAATAAACCCGTGTTTAAAATGTTTTTTTTTTTGATATTTATAGTACTTTTTGATAAGAACCTGTTCATTTACTCATGTGAGCTATGCAACCGGAACTGTCAAAATTTTTTTATTAGTAAATAGTCTGAAAATATGAAAGCTATATTAATATATGACAAACTGCTTTATAAATCTCAATAAAAGTAAAAAAGACTGCATCAACAGAATCACGATCTATTCCACCAATTATGAATATAAATCTCATAGTTTATTTAATTTTCAATTACTTATATCAGACTTGATACAAAAAGAAATTGGTAAAATATTACTATGCCGATAGACACACAACATATTCAACTAAAGACCTTCTCTCTTAATCAAAGTTTTGTGTACAGTTTTGTTGGTAATTTTGCTATAATTTACAATTATGATAAAACATGCAGACTGTGGCCACAGGTCTATACCGGTCTGACAATTTTTGATGCTGCAACAATAAGTACATATTATATAATAGACTTGTGTTTAATTAGACCAGATATGTACTTATTATAAGTTTATTTAGCAGTAAGTAGGTGGCGCTATTGTATATGTATGTATTGGCTTATTAAAACTATGACAACCAAAACTTTACCTCTAGTACAGAGTTCCCCAAACTTATTTGTGTCGTAGACCCCTTGCCATGTTTTTCAATGTTGGGTAGACCCCCTACTTACCTGATATTGATTTCCTGTAAATTTCTAACTGTAGTGAAGTTTAGTGTTAAAAATATAAAGTAAAAACACATGTTAATTTATACATTTATTAATTGAATTTAAATTAAAACTACTCAACTCTCCTGTGGTTGCATAATGCTCTTAGAATAAATGTGAAGTTCCAAGGTGCGAATTCAATTGGAAGTGCCTTACAGGATGGTAAAAAAATTTATGATGTTAGGTTGAAAATAAATAGGTCCACAACTCAGTTATAACTTTGAATATACAACACAAACAATAGTCTAAAGAAAATTGAAGCCAAAATAGATGAGTATACACTAAAATGCAGTGACAGTAGTAGGCAACATGCGTTTCGCTTCCGTGTCGTATCGGTTGAGACCAATGGTGGTTAATTAATATACCACATAGCGCCATATTATAGCGCGCTATCTTTCTATAGCGTATAGCACGTGCTACGTAAGTAGTCGCCATAGCGCTATGGCGCTTTGGCGTTATTAATATCTAGCGGCAATTAGTTCTAACAGCAGCGCTGTTGGGAGTGTACGTGTGACGCAAATTTGCTATAGCAGTACGCTAATCATTGCACGGGACTGAGAGTTAAACGTTATTTAGTTAATGTATACTTCATATTTATAAGTGATCGAAAGAGACGGTCGTCTGCTACAAAAGTAGCCTAACTAATGTTTTCAAATGTAAATAAAATATAGAACAAAATTGTATATAGTAGTGTATATAAATTTTGTATATACAATCAATCCATTTTTAAGTACTCTTTAATTGATTTATAATTTACATTAAGGTTAAAATAACGTTTACGTCGATTATATATAGTTGTAAGCCTGAAAAGTATGAATGTGTTTATTGGTTTTTGGTCTAAAATGCGACGTATTAAGAAATAACGTTCTTATAAAGCCCGAGGTCTATCCAACGAACTACATGTAATGAAACGTACTACGAAATTTAGCGTGCTGCAAAACTTTACTCGCTTGTCGGCCTCACACACGCTTTCTTATAAATAGCGCGCTATAATATAACGTATTCAATAGCGCGCTAGAAATTTATAGTTTATAGTCTGTAGCGTGTTATTGATTTATAGTCGTTTTGAACAACTTTAGTTGAGACTGGTAAGCGTAGTGCGCAGGCGCAGTAAATAGTAATAATCTTGCCAGATGGGTTAAAGGGTGGTACTTTTCTACGTGGTAGAGCCATGCTGCAGTTATATAAGTAGTATAGTTGTAGCACGAATGGGTCGGCTCGACCAGGGAAGGACCACGTTTTAACAGAATACCAGCGTAAAATAGTAGCTTAATGCTGCTATGTTTCGTATGGTGAGTGTAGAGAACCGGAGATCCTTTTTACTGCAAATGAGCCATTCCATCGTAGTCGAGGATAGATGTAGATGTCTATGGGCCACAGCAACCACTTACCATCAGGTGGATTGTTTGCTCGTTTGTCACTCTATCCTATTAAAAAAAACTTTCTGGGCAGCGCATTCATCGTCCCTCATCGCCATGTATGTGTATTTATATGAGTGGGTATGTATAAAGGAGGAAAGCCGCCTACATACACTCGTCCCCAGAAGCAATCCGATAATAGTCTCGGAACCTTAGTCTTCCAGATCTTGTTAGATGATACTTCAACATTTTCTGAGGATGCAGTCTGTGTGGGGCAGTAACTGTTATTGCCAGCTAAAATATAAGCCAGTTAAAGTTTGTCGCAGTAAGTTATTTGCTAGTTTTAAGATCCTTATACACACTCAAGTCTTTTCTTTTATGTTATGAAGCTGGGATAGGCTGTATATTTCAGCAAAATTATCCAACTGCGCTGAAAGATTCACTAGGCACTAAATGATTTTCCATAAAACAGTTCAGCAGAAAAATTGTAATTCTTCACTAAATGCAGTACAAATAGTTTGCATGGCACAAAATTGTTGCTTTGAGCTGCATGTGGAAACAACCATTGCATGCCAGATTGTAAGCTGTTGTTCTTTTAAACTGGAACCCACTCATTATGGTCCGGTATTGGAACAGAGCAGAATGTTGACTGAGGCCTGTGACAAAGTCTGTTGGACAGCTGTACCTAGTAATGCATCCCGACAGCAATATTTTGGCAATGGTTTTAGCAGTTACGTCCATGATTGATACAACCTCCAGTCATTGTGTAAAGCAATCAACTGCAGCGAGGTAGTAAAGCCTTACTATAGTGGAAATGCCCCCATAAGATTGATGTGGACATGTTTAAAACATGCATGAGGCAAGTTACATGTGCCTAAAGGCAGAGATACAAGATACAAGCAATTCTCTTCAGTCTTTTCTGATGTTCGGCCACTCAAGACCCTGTAACTAATTTAGTTGTGGCATTTGCACTTAAATTATATAAAAATGCAGTTTTAAAAACTTGTTTTGCAGTAACTTAGGGACAAATGGTCTAGGAGTAGGTGTACTGACATTGCAGATCGCAATACATGAAAAAATGGCAAGGCATGCAAATAGTGCTCAAATAAAAAAGTTTATTATATAAATACTTATGCTTGTAACCTTTTTGAAATATATTACTATTTACATATATTACTATTTATCACCCTTATACTATAACAACCTATTTATAATATTTCCTTTGTAGCCCTGTACTATTCCAATTTAAAATAATGCCTTACATAATAGAAATTATACTTCTCTACTGTCATGGCATAATAAATTTAAATACATTTTTCCCATTATAATAACATTTTGGACATACAAAATCTGGATCAGCGGTCTTGTTAGCCTAAAATTAAAATATGGAAGCATTATATTATATTACTACTACTTGTTCATGTAAAATATTATTAAAAATTGACTTTTCTTACCATTAAACAGTAGTAGCAGAAAATATGTGAACAACCCATTATATGAGGTAGGACTGGTTTATTAGAACAGTAAGCACAAATTGTGTTTAATGTCATTATGGGTGATCCTAAATTGCTAATAGCACACACGTTCTTACGCCACCAAACATATTTCAATATATTGCTTAATCTTCTCTTTAATCCAAATAAATTTATCAATGATATTGCTGTACCAATTAACTCCTGTAATATTTACCAAAATCAAAAATGCAATAAGCCTTTAAACAAATAAAATCTTAATTAATATTTAAGACAATAATTTTGTATGGATTGAACATTGTTTTAATTTTTGCTGTTAAACTTATTTGCAACACTTAAACTTCCAAAGTACTTACAATAAGATTATGCCACAGAAGTTCACGAGTCCATGAAAGATCAGTAAGATCTTCCCTTGCAAGTTTATCAGCTGTCAATTCAAGACCCAGGATGAAATCTATTAATAAAGGATGTTTTCCAGTTTGAATGAACCTAAGAAAATTAAAAATATCCCCAAATAACTGAAAAGTTTCCAATTTGTTGAAAAAATATTGTACTTTAATGTTTGATGTTAAACTATATAATGCTCTATCTCTAAGATATCTTAAGCCAACTGTGTAGCCATAGTACCAATAAAGTTTACTTTTTGAAATATTGCTATTGTTATATTTTAAGGACAGCATTTCTTGTCCAAATGTACAGTTTTTATCACATAATGAGTATTTAAATATCCAAGTTCGTAGTAAAAGTTCAAGTTCCGGTAAAATTGGTTGTAATATTCCAGGCTGAAAGAAAAAAAAATGAATGAAACATTTTGCATAAACCCATACTATGTAATGAAAAATATAGGTATGTGTGCAGAAATCTGGTACAAAGTTATATAGTTGAAGATCGAAGATGAAGCTTGTCCAACATTATAATGAATGTGCTGTGGTAGATCAAGGGCATAGCTCTTACCGTAAATTTAACAGTACACAAGCAAATGTAGTTGGTTAATCCCCAACCACACCAATGAAAATTGTAAGCACTGATTTAAAATGTGATTAGTAGTGAAGGAAAACATTATCAGGACCTATATGTCCAAAGCGCTGCATTGGTAAGAAATAAAATATTTCCTTAACATGTAAAGTTTGTCCTCGAACACTAACATAACATAGTGGACTAATTAGTCCTATCAAAAATGACAGGAGGACCAATATAGCCCTTAACTTTAACTTTGAGCTAAATGAATAAGATTTTCTGTGATTAATTGTCAAAATGTCTTTTATTAGTAATAAAAAAGCAAGATCACAAATTAAAATGCAGTATTAGTGTAATTCAAAACAATATAACACTGACCTCTAGGAATTTTGTGGCATTGAATAATAATTGTTTAAACAGCTCTTCCACTTGGCCATCCAATTGTACCGAATCTAGCTGAAAAAAAAACTTTAGCGAATTATAATGTATATACCTAACACCGTAAATATGAAAAATTATATTTACCTGAGTTACTCTCGGAACATACGTGATAGACATGATATATAAATCGAATTGCTTCAAATACTATTTATCAGGCAATATATCTCTGCTAAGAAAAAATAGTGTTTTGTTATGTGTTAAATCTTCATACTAACTATATGTAAGTATAAAATTAATTTAAAGTAATTTATAAACGCAGTAATTTTTACAAATAAATTTTAATTATGTAGTAAATTCGGAGTAAATTCCATAAAAAAATTAAAATTTGTTATTGTTTAGATCATGGAGGTTAGTTTAGGGCACAGACCACTAAGAGCATAGATTACTGACCATATACTAGACATAGATGAGCAACTCAAATTTTATTTACGTTAAGTTCCGTGTCCATCCGTCAGGTGGCGTAAAATTAAGAGTGCTTTGGGCCCGCCCTTTATTTGCACTTTACAATTTTTTATTTTCAGAACCATTAATTACATTGCACAAGTGCTGCAATGTAATTAATGGTTCTTTATATTTCTTGTGCTAATTGCTAGTTCCTATTAATAAAATAAAAACCGGATATATTTAAAATGTTTATTGTTTAAAAATTCTTTGCCTAAATTATTAACATTAGATGTGTTAAATTTAACAATATTTGCACAATATCAATTGATTTCTTTAAACACATTCTTTTTAACTGGTTAGTTAAGTTAGGAAATATATTATGTTACAGAGAATACAATACAATAGAATTATTATTATTAAATATAGATTATTACATAATACTTATTGAAAGTCATGTTTTATTTACTACAGACACCTCTGTCCTGGGAAGAACCAACAAGAAACCCAGCGGGACGTTTTTAAAAACATATTTCACTTTACAATCTTTTTGTTTATACATTTTTTTAAATAAATTTTAATAGTACAGGCATGGTGGCGATCACCTCAATCCCAGGGGTTACTATTGATGTATTTTTTGATATTATAATAACACTTTTTGTACATTTTTCCTTAAATAAAACATTTCAACTTATTTATTGACAAATTTTGTACATTTTCTGAAATTTTGTTTTAAAAGCGTATATGTTGCCCCATAAAAGCACTACTGACTCAGTTTTTTTTTATTTATATATATATATATATATATATATATATATATATATATATATGTACAATAATATATACATTATTGTACATACATTATTGTACATACATTATTGCTATGCCAAAGTTAATATATTTATTTCTTTAAATTTTTCTCTACGCGACTTTTTACAATTTAAGATATAAATTGAACGTACGGCTCTCTTTTATAAAACAAATATGGCTTCAATGTCTAATACCAAGAAAAACTGTGGTATCCACAAGACTCAACTACTTCCCATTTAAGAGCACATTGATAATTGAATCCTCTCCAAAGGTTTGCTTCTTTTCCATAATTTCAAGAATTAGTATCAATTAATTGTTAATAGTGGTACATCTTTAACTTAATATAAAAAAATACATTCTGTAGCAGCATTATTAATCTTTAAAATATGTACTTGATAACGTTATCATATTTTGGTAACAAAACTTTTTTTTTTAAATGTGTGTAATAACTATACTTTTAAAAATACAAACAATGTACAAAAGTGACTTTCTTATGCCCACTATACCATTGTAAATGTATAAGTATCAATATATTTTTTTTACAAAATCAGCATTTTATATATGTATTATAACATACTTATACATAAGACAACCTCACAAACCATTTGCGAAATTATAATCAATCTAATAAATTGTGGAAGGTACCATATAATCACATAAAGCAACAAAAATAATACTAAGAAATAATATTTCAATAAAACTGATATCGTTGACTATGCACACCCACATATTCCTGAATGTGCAGTTAGTACAGCATAATATGAATATCGTGGAAGATGGTACAATTTCGAAGACAAATTGTTTGGCAAAGACGAACATTAAAAATGTCCTTACATAAATACTAATTAAACCAGATATAAACTCAATTATATTTAAGCAAACGAAAGAACAACGCTTGAGCATGGCAGAGTGCTTGAGTTTCTAAATGCTTGATGAGATGCTAGTGTTCTCCTCACTACATTACAATGCAAATGTCATAGGTTTTGAGGACTGAGGATGTTAAGAGTGAAAATATGACCATGAACATGTTTTGGTTTGATGATAAAGGAGATAAAGTTCATATTAAGCTATCAACTAGTTATAGATTTTAGAAAAATGCTAAGATGGTAGTAATTAAAAAATATATATAATAAAAGATTTATAACAAACATGATTAAATGGTGTCTATGATCAATTTACAATTAACACCAAAGTAAGCAATAATTAAGTTAATAGGACAAAGACAGCAAGAATGCTTTTGAAATTTAAAATAAAAAATAATTCTCTTTATTTGATACTTACACTTATCGAAAGGGGAAATTTTATTTCAAAAGAATTAAGATTTATACGCATGACGTAGTAAACTGCTAAATGGGAGCATTTATAATTGCTCTTAGATAGTGATGTGGGAGAAAATGAACTACTAGATAATGCATAAGTAAGCTGACATATACCTAAGTGTAACCTGATAAAATACCTAAAATTAGGAGTAAAGCACGAATTTTAACCAACGTGTATTAGGTTGTCTTTGACTTTGTGCAAATAAGTCTTTACATATTAATAATTAATGTTCAATAAATATTTGTCTTTAACAACTTTGTTTTGATTTTATTTTCAAAACATTTTAATTACCACAAGAGATAAAAGATACTGCAGATATGGCTGACTAACAGAAGTTAGTCAGTTTTGTTTGATTTTGTTTAATTCCTTTAATCAAAGATTTTATAAAAAGTGTCTAAAACATAACTCGGAACGTATATGCTATGAAACAAAGTTTTACCTATTACAATGAGATTTCAGGAAGTTAAAAAAGAGATGGAAGTGTATGTAATCATTTTAAACAGTTTCCATCAGTAAAAATTGGACAATATCTTATGTTAATACGACAAAAGTTTTGTTTCAATATCTATATGATAACAACATATTATGTTAGTTAATGCGTTAATTTAACTAAGACACTGCTGAATACTTTCTCCTTAGTGAAAAACCACGGAGCAGAAAACATGAATCCTACTTGCCAACAATTCAAATAGTATTCAATACACTCTTGTTCAACAATTTAAATTTAAATTATTCCTTGGTGGCAAATTTTTAGCAAGATGCTAATAATATATTATAAAATCTGGATTATTTACTGGTAAAAATGACCTCCACTCCAAACGAAGAGGTAGTAAATAGAAGGTATTTTACCGCTCACATTCGTTGGCAGTTAGCAAATTCGCAGAGATTGAAAACTAAAATATTTTTATTTAACAAGTTATAAAAAGATGAAAATTAATGCAGGTATGTAAATAATGTAATAATTGTAATAATGACATTTGTAAGACAACCCCACACCAAGCAAATACATCAAATTTGTAATGTTTCAAGAAAAACACTTTAGCGACTTTCAGAAAACTTTTCATGTGTTGGAGATTATAACAAAAATAATTAAAAACATTTGACCAATGATTTCCCCGAAATGGGATATTTGAAATCATTAAATTGTTAATAAATAGCAAATTTCAATTTTTAACATGACATAAACATAAAAAAGTAAGGAGGTATTTTATAATTTTTTATACATGTACATGCACTGACACACACACACACACACAGGGGAGAGAGAGAGAGAGAGAGAGAGAGAGCGAGAGAGAGAGAGAGCGAGAGAGAGAGATCACTTATTATGTCTATAAAAGGAGACGGATACGTTTCCATACATTCTTGGGCCCAGGTGTTAACAACATGAAAGTTGGATCATTTGAAAGCTTACATATAAACAATCCACAGTTGAAAATTTGGCAAGATTTGTCAATCCAGGAGCTGAGTTATTTAAGATTAAGTGAAAGTGAGGTTATATTTTACCTACATTGTAACAGTCGATTTCAGACTATAGATAATATAGTTATTTAACTAGTAAATAAATATTTTTCAAGTATTAAAGGTGGTAAAATCTTTAAAGAATAATTATATTTATAAATTCTCATATTATAAGCGTAAGCGGAGGTAAATGCCTACTTACTTCGCCTCCGATGTTTTCCTGAAATAACATCAGCTTTTATATTATAAACTGTTCCAAGCTTTCTTGTAATTCAAGTGGTAAATAAATATTCAACCAAACTGGCTACACTTCGAGAACACTCAGGCAATTTGTTTATTCTCACAAATATAATTTTTATACGAAAAAAAGGATAATTAGAAATCGAACCAGACACTTTTGACTTTGGTAGGTTTTTTAAGCAAACATTAATATGACTCAATTACATATCTGCCTACTTACCTAATTCTCTATATCTACCTAATTCAGCCAGACAGGAGTAGGGTGGTGGTTAGGTGATTATTTAAAAAAAAATTTTTTTTAGGTACTTTAATCGTCATCAATAATTATTAAAATATCATCAAGGAACTGTGCAGGCGGCATTATATTGTCCTGATACCTTGCCCAACTAAGGTACCATATAATTGACATAATATGGGCGCAGCAGCCTAATGTGCGTTACCCTACAATACAGTTACAATAATATTGAAGAATAGATTCTCGGCCGCTGCGCGAGCTGTCAACCAATATGTATACAAAGTATATTTTGCGGCTAATGTGCCTTGAATTTATTCTTCCTCTAAGCAGCCATGAGGTATTTGAAACAGACAACTCTCGCAATAGACTGCTGCTAGCCTCCCTGCACACTTCAATTACATAAACATCATTTGCTCTTATGTGTTCACCATAGTAAGAACGTGCCTGCTTCAATTGGTATGTACCTAACGAAATTAATATAAGTTCACTATAAGTAAGCTGGGGAAAATCGTTCAAATTGTCATTTTGGATACTTATTGTTTGGAAATCAGCCCTGCGCTTATTGTAATTATTTCTTATAATATAATGGGCTAGTTCGTTTTCGATATTCATAAACATATTTATTTGTTGAATTAGTTCCCCAGCATCAACACGGTCTACTATGGGAGGGTGAAAAGCATTTAAAAGAGCAGCAGCCACTTCAAAATCTAACACAAATTTTTTTGCCATTGTATTAGAATAATTTTGTCTTAACAATTTAAAATCACGTTTGAATCTTCCATTGACCACCTCCACAACCCAACGGCATATGGTGACTGCTCTCGAATTATTAGCTTCACTAGTTGATAGTTGTGTTTCACCCTCATTAAGGAAGCAGGCACGTAAATTCTCTACCCACATTGTTTTAATATAGGTAATGAATCACGAAAGCCCCTATCCAGTATGAAAGCATCACCTTGCATAAAATATCTCTCTTCCATCTGAAAATTCTTTTCTCATGATGTCTGCATCTGAAGTTGTGGCTGGATAGGGGCCTAAAACGTCTATGATATATCCATCAGTGCACACAATTATAAATGGTTTAACTAAGTTTCTATATTTATGTAAACTATATGTCCTTTTTTGGTACAGATAATTAGAACTTTTTTCAATATAGCAATATGTCACATCAAATATTACAATAGGCCTATTTTCACCTTCAAAATCTCCAAACAAAGCATTCGGTATTGAAAGATTTCTTTCTTTAATTTCTTGCCTATTTATATGGTTTAAACCTAAGTGCTTAGGCACAAAATACTCTGTAAGCAGATGGCGGATTTCTTTCAACCATTTTTCCAGAGTTCGTCTGGACACTTTTAATAATGATGACAATCTATCGTTAGAGTCACCTGTCCTTAGTTTAATTAAGTAAGCAGCCAAAGCAACAGACCCTCTAGGTACTTCCATTAACGGAGGAACCTCATTAAATATTTGATTAAACTGTACTTTATTCAACCCAATCCAAGTATGTATAACATGGTCTTCCAAATCATCAATACTTTCAAAATTAAGGCATAACGAGGAAGAAGAATCTTTTAAGGACAGCATATCCTGAATATGAATTGCAGTAAAAGTTTGCTGGTAATTATTTCTTAAACTTTCAAGGAAATCCCACGATTCAATTACTAAATGCCGATCACAAAGCCGATTGTTTTCAGGTACATAACCTTTCAACTGCGGATGTCCAAGACTTGGACACGAAAATATCTCCGTTGACTGCGGGCGTCCAAGTGTTAGACATTTTTTTACCCGCTCTTTTAATGAAGAAACAAAGCATTATGCGCTATTTCTAACTCATTCTACCATATGTCAATGTGTACAGGATAAAAAGGCTAGCATAAAAACCCCACAGCTTATACACTTTAGTAGTATATTTTATTTAAATCATTCTTAAATGTCGTCCTTTCCTTGAGTCAGCCATTAGTGTGATTGACGCGCGCTAACAACGAAGTTGTTTGTAATTATTTTGTATTAATTTATATTTATTGTGTGGTGAATTGTGTTAAAACAATGCCTGGGTAAGTAATCTTCTTATTTGTAATCTCATTTTGTGTTTTATCTTATTAAGTACGTGTAAAATCGTTTTTAAATATGTATGAAGCAAACTGCTATCTTAAAACTAACATGCTGGTTGAGGACAGTTGACTTGAAATGTACGTAAAATTTTAGTGTTGACTGTCAGTTTTGTGTTAAAATAAGTATAATTGTTCATCGTTCACAGTTTTAGTACATCAAAATGTGGATAAAGTGCAATATTTTCAAAATTTTAATGTATATACGCAATAGGTGCAATAGTGTCCATTTTTGAGACGTCATTAGAAGTGAATTCTAGTTCTCTGTTTTGCGGGTGGCGAAAAAAGGAACTAAAGTTTGCCATACTGCATCAAGTTCAAATTCGGTTGAATGGTTAGAATGGTAAAGAATCTAGCGCCCTCGAGCAGAGAAATGGAGCTTGGTTGACTCCACGATTACTCGATGATTTATAAAAAATTGAACGTGGCATTTGGATATGTCATGTATGTTAACACAAGACTTCGGAATTTTTTAAACAATTTATTAATTTAATATGAACAGGTTGTGGTTTTTAAAGTCATCTCAGACACATATTTCTTTTACTGGTTTTTTTAATGTACATTTTATCTGTATTTACTTTGCAAATCGTGTAACGTTGCGTTATGTTTCAACCTATAGCAAGATTGCTGCTACCTACAGTACCATTCGTAAATGAATTGTACTGTAGATACAGTAAATCCAACAAGTACCAGGAGCCTTTTAAAGAAATAAGTACCTATGTTATATATTTATTCAATTTTATACTTATGTCCATCCATCCATTTAGTTTTTATTGTTGCCTAGCTATAATTTGTTCAGCTAATTATTTCAGACTATCATCGTCGAAATTGTTAAGTTAGTTAAGTTACACAGCCGATTTCCGTCCCACTGCTGGGCCTTCCCTCACTTCTGAAAGAGTTTTACGGCAAAGAAGTATCCACCGCGCTGCCCATATGCGTGTTGGCGAACTGCACATGCCTTGGAAATATTTTTTTTTATTTCTCAGACAGTCAGACTTCCTCATGATGTTTTTCTTCACCGCCGAGCAAAGGTAAATCAGCACTTAAAATTGTAATTAATAATTTCATTGATGCCGGCGGGGATCAAACCCGGTGTGCTAGCGTACTCTGAAATTTAACGTCGAAATGAATACTTAAGTTAGTTAAGTTACAGCCTTTTTACGCCCCACAGCTGGGCCAAGGCAAAGAAGTTTCCGTCGCGCTGCCCCAATGCGTGTTGGCGAACTTCACATGTCTTCGAAATATTTTTTTTCTTATTTCACAGACGTGTAGGTTTCCTCACAATGTCTTTCTTCACTGCCGAGCACGTGGTAGATCAGCACTTAAAATTGCAATTAACAATTTCATTATTTCTAGCGGGGATCGAACCCGGCTTGCTAGCGTACTATGAAATTTACAGCGAGAGCTAACCATCTGAGCGACCACGGCTCTTCCGAGCCACCACGGCTCTCATCGTTGAAATGAATACACCTCTTTATTTTGTATGTTTTTTTTCTATAGGATAGGGTGACAAACGAGCACGCAGTCCACCTGTGGTGGTTTCTGCGGCCCATAGACATCTACATCTATCGTCGATTACAAATCAAAATGTAAAAATGCGTGTCACCCGTGAGGACTAAGATGGAACGCCTCGTTTCCAGCAAAAAGGCTCTCCGGTTCTCTACACTCACCATACGAAACACAGAAGCATTAAGCTATTATTTCACGCTGGTATTCTGTGAGAGCGTGGTCCTTCCCCGGTCGAGCCGGCCTATTCGTGCTACAACTATACTACTAATATAACTGCAGCATGGCTCTACCACGCATAAAAAATGTTCTAATGAACTAGTACATGATGCACAAAAAAAGTGCAGAATCGAACTTTAATTGTGGCATATTTTTGTATAATGCATAAGAAGTGGGTTCTTTAAAAATATACATAAATAGTATTGTTTTTATTTCAGAAAGAGATATATTTATTTTAATTTTTATTATTTCGTAGCTATTGTTTGTGTTAAAGGAAATATGTTACCGTTTGGAGAAATAATGTTATTGGTTATTGGAAATGTAACATAACCGCTGCGCATCTCGCGGCGCCTCTGTCACTCGATACATATTATGGTGCATTGGGTATTGTTTACAAAAAACGTTATTTATAACTCTACATCAGCGGGAGTGATTCTTGAGAGGTTTTATGGTTTTTAAAGGAATGAATGAATCTTTATTTCTGTACAAGTGCTGTTAAAGTTTGTTTGCTCAAATAAAGTAATTAATTTTTCAATAAATATGGCACTTACGACTAAAATTTTGATATCGGCATTAAGAGTACTTATGAAATACTTTATCGGATTTCTAAACTTAGCAAGACCTATTGAAAGATGACTGAATCATGTAAAGAAAAAGAGAGATTCAAGACTGAATCATTGTAATGAAATAATAAAAAAAACTATTTTTATTGACTAAAGCATTACGCCGCATTATGCCGCATCTGGTCCGAACTACATGCTACATCGGTGTAAATTGATTGTGGGTTCTTGTAAGCTTAATATTAATGCGTTTTACGATAAAAAATTGTATTGTAGCCTATGATTTTGCACATAAAATATTGTAAACAATAGACGTAAGATTAAAATAAAATAAAATTGAACTATTAAAAAACTTTGTGTCGTTGAGAAATATGATAGTTTTGACTTTATTCTATATTTTGTTATACTAAACACTTTAAACTTTATTAAATATATATATTCTTTTATAGGAAATTTCATAGAGAGTTCAGAAATGTACATACATATTATAGTATTCGATATACCAAAATCAAGATATTTGCGTTTAAACGGATTGGGCCCAATCAGCCGTCCATTTTATTAAACAGCTCCGCCGTCAACGGAGAATTACGGTTAGAGTCTCCGCAGCTGAAAGGATATTAATTATAGCGATTGAGTAACATCTTTTTTGTGGAAAGAGGAACTCTATGCCTTTCTGTTCTGTGACATCCTTCTATAAAACACCTACTTTCTGTTTCAATAGCCCTCATGTAGTATGGTAACACAATAGTCGATTTAGATTGTGGCAGAGATTGAAGCACAGGTTCAGGCATAGCTTCTAGCATAGTTTGAGGCGTAGGTGGAGATTGCAATTGTTCTTCCAGTGATATAATCGAGTATCTAGTAGCTGGGGTTGTATTTGAGGCATGGTATTTTGTCTAGAGGTTGATGGCCCAGAAATCATATGAACAGCAACTCTGTCTGCTAACACCCAACAAGAATGGCATATGCGACTGGTTTCCGCCACCTACAATAAATAAACAAGATTGAATTTGATAAAAATGATAAAAAAATCTAAAAATTAAAACAGAAAAATTAGCTGATTTAACTTACAGTTTGTGGCATAATCCATTCTCGAATAACATTAATAATTCTCAATTTACGAGGTGAATTAGTTTGAAGTTGGTGAGTAACACGTTGTGATGACAACGAACGTCCACAGCGGAGACAAACAGTGGAGTGACCTACTGCTCTCGGTTCATCTATAGATCGACTACCTAAGACCACCCCTTGAGCTAAGTCCCAGCAGGCCTGACATGCATAGTCGTTGTTGTTTACCTGAAAGATAAAAGATTATGTAAAATGAATGTGTGCAGTGAACCACTAAGAATTGACTGTTTATCAATTAATTATGATCAAAGAATAGTACTTACAGGTTCAGGTGCACACCATTCACGGATCACAGATAGAGTTGCTTGGTCAAGTAAAACTCGTTTGCCTATTGTATTACAGCGACCAGTCGCTACGCCACAATTAACACAACGGTCCATGATGACAATATCCAATCGATAGGCTGTCGTATTCCAAATAACAAGGCCGGGTAGTCGTATATAAGTAAGATTAATCGGTGTCCAATAACGAAGCAAGGGTCAATAAAAAGCAGGATCAGTAAGTAAAATCGCGAATGAAAGCCGTGGATAACAAGAAAACGAACGAGTCGAAACTACAAGTGAGTAAATAATTCTGCAGTTTGTACTGTCAAGTGTCAAAACGAGAAGTACTACGAACTATTTAGAAGACGTTAGTCTATGTATCGCTCCAAAACGAGAATTACACTAGAATCCACACATTCTATATGTTAATCGATTTATTGTTAATAAATGTTTATTTCATTTTTTCCTTATGTAAATAACGTATTTTGATTTCAAAAGGATCCAAATATTTTCATATATTCAAAGTAATATATTTGTTTTAAATTAAATCTTAGTAGCTTTTTTAGTTTATATTTATTTTTATCCGAATAGATTTAGAAGCGATTGTATTATTATAATCGATATTCCAAATTATTTCTTATTTTAATGTTTTTTCCTCTAGTTCGATAAAAGTAAATCTTAGTTTACGTGTCCACATGAAAGATGGCAGCACAAAAAGATATCAATTTGTTCTCAAAATAATGTTCTAAGTTGCACGCCCATGACTAAGAGGATACTATGCATGTCAACGTTGCGACTGTAAAAATTGAGTTGCCGTATCTAAAAACGAAAATTGCCGTATTTATGAAAAAAATCCACGAAATTGACGTAAAGTATTTATTTCTAAGAATAATTAAATAAATCATATAAAATCTGAAATTTCTTCACCATATAGGATTCTGATTGATTGAAAACATCACTCGTTTGTCTATGTAATTAATATTTTTCTTTGCTTTTCATTTTCTTACACATATCATTCGACATTTGAAATTTCGGACAAAGTCCTTGATTTTTAACCGCTTGTATTGCTAATAGAGCTCCGTTGACAGTGGATGTTATCAATTTACTTCTGGATTTTGTTTTCATATTGATTATTTCACTGAAAACTCTTTCGCAATCTGCATTGCTATGTTGTAGATAGACATAATACGTCTAAAGCAAAATTTGCTAATATTTTGCAGTCTGTAGTATCTTGGACATTTGCCCAAAATTCATGTTTTTATTTCTAATTCTGAAATTTTGTTTACATTTGGTAGCAACCTCCACTCGTCATCAATTCGTTGCTTATCTGATTCTCTCACAACTCGTGGCAACTGCTGGGCCAGTGGCTACAATGACGGAAAACAACTATGACGTCTTTGTCTTTTTCGCGTGTTTTGAAGTAAGAGTTCAAGCTTTTTGTAGAAAGTGCAGCCATTCCAACAAAAGCCAAATTGGATCCAAGTTTAATTTACTGGCAGAATAAATACTACAAAAGTACCGTACACATCTTATAGTTCATAATGTTGTACATTCATTCAATAATGTAAACAAAGTAAATATGTGTATCTCTTACATTCATTACTTCTATCAATGTCTACCATGTGCCATGTTCATGCCATCTTTGTTAGTCTCATAAAATAAAAGATGGAACGGTAATTTCCCGTCATAGACAACCACACTCTTTATTATCACTTAACGGATGACGAAAGCGAAAAAAATTTGGATATCAATACAAATATTTATATTTTTTGTTCATAATTTGCCATCGTGGTTTATCGCAAAGCTGAATTGCCGTAATACTTGATACGGCAATGAAAAGCCTGCCGTATGCCGTATAATCTTTAAAAAAATCGTGGAATGGCGTATATTACGGCAATTGCCGTATCGATCGCAACGCTGATGCATGTTTAGGGGTACATGTTCCAAAATAGAACCCAGTGTACTGTCCAAAGCAAGTGACGTCATGAATCGACGATATACTGGTGATTCGTTCCGAAACATAGGACAGTATATGACGTCATAACGTAGACAGAGATTCTCTGTCTACGCGTCATACATTTGCGCCATATTGGAAAAGTGTTGGCAATTATTTTGTCATTTTGTGCTCCAAAATCATTATATCCTCCTAATAGAGATACCTACAATTATTCTATAATTTTTTGTATTTGAATAAATAAAAACAAATTCTGGCATGCTTCATTCAGCGCACACACAATTTGAAATTGTTTTATTATGGCCGGATATCCCACACAATATGGCGGCGGCATGCCAGTACAACATAGTGTCAATTGATGACGTCATTTGCATTTGCCAGTGTACTGGGTTGTATTTCGGAACATACCCTAGATTAAGGATAAGGTGAAGGAGTGTAGAGGTAACTCTATACTCCATGGTTTAGATCATGGAGTATAGTACTCATGGAGGTTAGAGAACAGGAGAACGATCGCCGTAGAAAATAGTGTCCCAGAAATATGGACACCATAAGTGAGGCACTGCGATCGCTAAGTTCGCTCAATAAAAGTTATTTTCAGTCTAATATTTTTCTGATCAGATCCTAAATCACTTGCACATCCACGCACAATAAAATATTTCTCCATTTTTTAATGTTTCTTTTTGTCAAAAATTAAAAAATTACGGAGCATGAAAATTTTCTCACCAATGCCGCGAAGAAAATTGGTACAAACTAACTTCATCTACTTTTACTCATAAACAGCTAACTTCGCGGCCACTACTCACCGACGGCAGCGCCACTATAAATTCTACAAATTTTCAAGGACAGGCGGGCTATCGTAGACAGAGAAACCTATAGACAAATTGACGCCTTCTTTCGCATTCGCACACGAAAAAGATAGATTTATGCATACATCTTGCATAGAAATGATACAGAGCGGTGTGATTGTTTGTCCCTTTCTCCGTGCCGGTTTTTTATTTAGCAAACTACACTTTGCTTAACAACTTTGATAGTTCGTAGCGATCTAAGAAGTTTACAAGTTGGTTTAAGTGAGAAAAAAGTGTTTTGTGAGCTTAAGATTGGTGAATCTTATTCAGTTCAGTTCTTAGAATAATTAAAAATTTTATCTAAATATGTTTAAAAGTCATAAAGATTATTGTGTAACCTAAAACTACGTTATCGTCCTTTCTCACTCGAGGCCACGCTAATCATTAGTCTATAGGTTTCTCTGTCTACGATAAAAAAGTATTACAGATTAATAATAAAACAAATTGTTCCTATAAAACGCCATCTCGTGTCATGTAATATAGATTATGAAATTAATTTGTTCAGATGCGACATTTTATGTTAAGTACTTGATCCTATCAATATATTATTATGCACATTTTTTTTGTAGAAACATATAGGTTATCATAATTAGGCAAATTTTTTATATTTAAATTTGTTCATTATTATTTTCTTTTATTTTTAGGTTTCCACATCAAACTCAAAGTGGATTAAATTCGTCCATTTAAAACTCTCGCGTGTGCAGCATTTATGAATGACTCTTATATTAATTTAAATGAATATATTTGTAATTTAAATGTTATATTAATAAGTTTTGTGTGTATGTATGTTTAATACATTTAGTATGTTTTTTATATTTGACATAGTTACCATTTAAAATATTCAGATAAAAATATCATTAAAATGTAATTGTGATATAGTATTATGTAATATTATATTAAATAAGCAAATATAATATACAAAATAAATGCAAAATTAAAAAATTGTACTCGACAAAATTTACCTATTTTACAATACAATCTACTATTACCTACTGATCATTCTACCTATGTTTATTCTATGATAAAAACCAACCGTGCTAGCACAGAGAAGCATACATTTTTTGTTTGAAATAGCTGTTTAGTACGTAAGTACATATTACTTCAATGATTCAAAATCACGCTTACAAACTAAAACAAACTTTAAAAAAAAATTAAAAAGTACACCAAGTATTTTTAATTTTTTTTAGAATTACAAGTAACATATAATATCGTCACACATCTTCACTTAATCTTTGTAATAACTTTAAAATAATCAAATAATTTTCTTAGAATTATACCACAACATGTAATGTAATACTTCTTATATTTTGACCAGCATTTTAACAGTTGTAAAACTATAATGACTATTAATTTAAAATAATCGTAGGCATTTACATATATATCAGTCAAAAATAATCAAACAACATAATTTTACATAAATATTTGTTTTAAAGGACTTAGGCACTAAAATAATTACTAGAAATATAAATAATTAAAAATAAATAAGTCTTTTCCTTAAATATATTTATGTAAGAATATGAAGCTATAGATATTTTTATGATTGTTTAAGTAACTGTATCACAATATTAATCATTAAATAATATAAATATACCATAAAATACTGTAAATATCATTCAAAAATTTGTAATTATAATAACATTTACTGAATAGGTTTTCATTCATTGAGAGATTTAGTAATCTTAGAATGAAGATTTCAGAGCTGTGACACGGTAACTTAATCTTTAATTTTAAATCAACTGCCAAATATTTTAAACCAGTTTAAACCTCAAGATCCTAAATATTTGATTCAGGTAATCTGTCCTTTTCTGTTTCCTGAACCTGGTCCTTGCAAAGTTTAGCTAAGTCACCATATTCAGTTTTAATATAGGTAGATGTGATCGATAGCATGATATAAGAGGCACTTTGGTTTTTGACTGGATTTCAAATACACTTTCATTTCCAGATTGTGTCATAGTGTATTTGACTGAAACAGATTCTGGCCATTTTTTTAAACGTTTCAATCCTAATTTTACTAATCTTCCCCGTCAAATTGCCCTTAAAATATTTTTCAGATATTGAGTCCCATTTATAAAAACCTTCAAAACGAAGATTTTCTGCCTCGTATGGAAATGCGTCTTTCCTTGCCGTGCTAAATATGGTATAAATTAGTATCTATAACAACATTTACACTATCGACAGGCATGTAAGTGTAACTGCTAAGTAAATAGTTTATTTGTACCGTTTCAAAATTTTTGCATTCTTGCAAACTCGAGTACCTATATCATCGCCAAGACCAAGGCCAAGTCGCAATAAAGGAGCAAGTTTTTTATGTTACATCTTTCATCTACCGACTTTATGTATCTATTTAAAATACTGGTTATTTTGTTAGCACCACTTTTGCTATTACTTTAATCCCAACAAAAGCAAAATACTCTGCAAGTACCATTCTCATAGAAGCACAAATTGTAGACCGCTAATTTACGCGAGTAATACAACAGCATGGACTCGCCGTGTGGAGTATTTAGAACCTTTTCGATTTTAATTTTTTCGATCGAAACTAACGCATAGAGTATTAGGATCAATTTTATGAATGTTTTTGTGAGCATAAACATTCATAAAATTGATCTTAATAATTCAGATTTTGATTAACTTTTTCTTCCCCATTGGATCTGTAGTATCTGACCGTTCAAATTTTAAATATTTCAGACACTTATCTTTTTTAAGCACGTGAAAACCTATTTTGAACTCCTCTGTAAAAGTTCTACGAAATACTTTTTCACATACAAAAAGCAACTCCGTCGCCCTCCAAACGTTTTTTATAAATGCTGTAAACATTTGGAATATTTTTGAACTCCTGCGGAAGGTATACCCGGGAGGAATCATGGCGACAATAAGAGACGGTACTGCCGGTAAACTTTTGCTCTGTAAACTGTAATTAATAAAATTAAAACTAAACCAAAGCATACCACTTTTTCTAGTATGCTCCATGTCTCCTCTATCATACACAGTGCCCCAGATTTTGTTTCCTCAGGCAACTCTTTTATTTCACTCGCCACATTACCTTTGGTATTAAGGTCTATAAGTTTCTTGACATCTTTTTTAGATTTTTGTGTAGGCTCGTTTTCATTTGGCGAGTGGCCTTCGTTGTATTTTTTTCGTGCATTACATAGTCTTGCATTATGTATTCTTTTTCATGTAATAAGGATGACAAACGAGGACATAGTTCACCTGATGGTGAATGGATGCTGTGGCCCATAAACATCTACATTTATCCTCAATTAAGAATCAAAATACAGATGCGTTGTCACCTCCGAGGACTGAGATGGAATGCCTCGTTTCCAGTAAAAAGGGTCTCTGGTTCTATGCACTTACCATTCAATAGACAGCAGCATAAAGCTGCTATTTCACGCTGATATTCTATGATGCGTGGTCCTACCCCGGTCGAGCCGACATATTCATGCTACTCGTACAACCATAATACCACTTAATAAAATTTTATTTGATTCCCGACTATATGTTGTGGAGTGTACTCTGGTGAGGTCTATGTATATAGCTTTCCTGGTGGTACCTGGAAGTAAGTATTCATGATAACAAAGTTAATTTCTTGGCAAAATTGAATAAGAGTGTCACCTCTTTCGTTTCTTGCTCCAAGTCCAAATTTTCCGCCCACTCTCGGGATTTCACTTTAGCCTATTTTGGTATTAAAATCACCCATCACTAAGTTTATTTCGTAATTCTTACTTATATGGAGTAGCTCATCGACTTCATTGTAAAAATTTTCAATAACTTGATCTGAAACATCGGTGGTGGGAGCGTACACTACGATAGTGTTGATGTATCTTGGCTTAGCCTCAATTTGAAACAGCATGCTTCGGTTAGATTTGGGTACAAAGCTTATAGTTGTACAGGCGTTTTGTGTTTGAGATCACTTTTATTCCGTAATTTTTGGAGGAGGCTTCATCACCTGAGTAATACATAGTATAATCTTCATCTATTCCTTTCTTACCATTGCCTGTCCACCGCACTTTACTTAGTGTAAAGATATCAATTCTCAAGCATTTTATTTCTTTGCACACGTTGTAGATTTTTCCTTGACTTCTATCTTCTCGTAATTGTTAATTAATTGTAAAACGGTATAAAAAAGATTGATGAGAAAGAGAGAGATGATAAATGGTGTAAAAAGGTTTTTACGAGCCGATGTAGATTTTGACGTACATAAAATTTTTAAACAAGCTTAACAGAATTTATGAAAAGTTTTGGCTTTGGCTTTGACTGTGTTCTCTATATCTTACTGACATTAAAACTGTATGCATATAATATGACGTAAAGTCATGATTTAGATGGCTAAAATGAATTTAGGGCCCGCTTTTCAGTCGTCACAACGAAGAACAATATGACACCTGATTATGCTGTATTACTCAGACATCTTTCTGGACCGGTGAGAAGGAGCAGTGTCATAGGTGCCAAAACGTGTGGTATAGCGATTATGGCAAATGTTCATTAAGCAGGCGTATAACACGCATACCTACCTATGTCAGAGAAGTCACATATTGAAGATCAAACTAGAGGAAAGATTAATGTTGGCCAATGAAGAAGATGTTGAAGTGATATATTTTTGTATTCAATTAGAATTTTTGTTTAAACATATCACAAAATGTTGTGCTCACGTTGCGTGTTCATACGTAAGTGCATGGCAGCACGGCTCGACTGGAGAGAGACCACGCTCTCACAAAATAACAGCGTAAAATTAGAGCAGCTTAATGCTGCTGTTTTTCGTATGGTGAGTGAAGAGGAACCATACTAAAGGAAATACGGAAAATATAATTTTTAATTTAAATAAGTTTACTTTTTGAATTAGTAATAGGTAAATTAGATTCATAATACAAATTTCCGTCGTTATCTTTTTTATTTCTTTCGTCTTACATTAAATACTTTTTTTTTTAAGAGATAGATTTATTTTTTGTATTTTGGATCTTTTTTAAAATAGGGGGTATGAAAAAAAGAAAAAAAAATTAATGATATGTAAGTTGTATGTAAGCATACCTCATATTATATACACATTAAAATCTAAAGTAACAGTTACACAATTGTTACAGTGGTACTATAATTTACAGGAAGTTGATGTGTTTAATGCTGATTATCTCTGCTGTTGTGGACATTGGCATGGAATCCGGTCTCCCAATCTGCGATGTAGTTTACTGTTCGCACCGACCCGTCCGGTTCAACCAGCGAATATTGACCTGATAAATTTATAAAAATCTGTAGATTATATACGTTTATATACTCCATGGACAAAATTAGAGAAGCAAAAAAAAAACAACGTTTAATTCCTCCTTCAGAATTCAGAAGAAAAAGGCAGAATCTCTCAAGATTTTATTGATAACTTGATTAAAAATATACCAAGGAGATTGGGAGCAGTTCGAAGATCTAGAAAGGGCAATATAAAGTATTGATTATAGCCCACTTTATAGCCTATGATAAAAAAAATAAAATAAAATGTATCTTAACTGTAATTTTTTTTCTAAAATTTTCACCGCAACGAACTGTTGGAATTTGCATTGCTGGCGAAACGTACCACTAGGAACGCAGTGACGATTAAGTGCTAATTAAGTGCTGAGCGATTATCGAGACCCAATGTAGATTAAGATATTATTCTGGGAATCATAGAGTCCACGATCACCATTACATTACCATGAGGTATGAATTATAATTTTTGGTCCTTATCAGTGCCTAAAAATTAAATGCGAATTAAGTGTTGAAAGATCATGGAGCTCGGATGTAGATGATGGTAATATTTTGGGAATTATCGGGTCCAGAACCATCATTATGCGTTGCATTTATACAACAGATCGTTGCGGTGAAAATTTTTAAGCACCTAATTTTTAAACATGACACCTAATTAGCAACTAAAAAGCCGCTGAGTTTGGCTTTGTCTATGTGCAAATTCCTGACGGCGTTGATTTTCAGAAAACCTGATTTTATGATAATGACTTTATTTTTATTAGGGGTGCCTTGTCATTGCCTATAATTGCAGCACTTAATTAACACTTACTTTCTTGCCATTAATATTTATCGTATATCTATTATCGTCATTGCGTTGCCAGCGATACGTATTGCCAGGAACGTAAAAAATTAACAGGTTGTTGCAGTGAACATTTTAGAGCACCTAATTTTTAAGCTTGGCACCTAATTAGCACCTAAAAAGCCCCAAATTTTGGTTTTTAGTGAATGTAACTGACTACGTTGCTGGCGAGACACAACTCTCTAAATAGTGTTGCCACTTTTTTTAAACAAATATAATATTTTTCCAAAAAAGATGCAAAAATATGCTACTAATGAGAAATTCAGGAGAAAAAAGTGCATATTTATTTTAAATATTTATGTATTTTTCCATATATATTTGTTACAGCTCTTTGCTTTGGCTATCTCTGATCTAACCACCTTATTTTACCATATTTTTATTTTTAAATTGAGTAGTCTGAGCTATATAGATAGATCCTTATTAAAATAAATTAACGATAAATTTTTAATTAGATTAATAAATGCTCTTTTCTTTATTCTTTCAATTCTACATTCATGATGGAAGAAATTATTTCCGTAAAACATACTTGTTCCAGACTTCCAATCACAGTTGGTACAAAAAAGCGCGACAGTTAAATTAGGGATAAAGTATTTATCGTACGATATTATTTTCTATAATATATAGTACAATCGACTGAAATATAGTACGATACTATATATTGGTGGCAACTCTAGCTGTAATGTACTAGAAATGTCGGTACGAGTAATATAGGTTAGGTTACTAAAACGCGATAAAATCCGTAAAAAACTAGTATTCATTTAATATTATATAGGTTTATTTTTTATCTCGAAATAATAACTATAAAAATTAAAAATAATTTTGGTATTATGTTAATATTTATCATATTTCAAAATCTTGCATAAATGTTTTAAGCTCTTTGAAATAAATCCAGATAACCTAGTGATTGTTAATATTTCATCAGATTTTGTTATTGTTGCATTGAATTACACCTTGTGCAGTCTAAAGACCTTTTTGTGTAATGCCTTTTACGCGAAATATGTGAGGCTTGCTTTTAAAATTAATTTAAAGTAGAACATTTTTTGCGCACCTCTGACAACATCTCCATCTCGCTCTTCTTTCTGCTGTTTAATATCACCGGTATGCGCATCGTTTACCCCATACTCGAAAGCATACCGTGGATGAGCATCCTGAAACGACAGCATTTTTGTATTTTAGTATGCAGAAAGTGAGAACATGATCCAACTTGATGAGTTTTTTTTGGAAACAATACAACGACAATCTTAAAATAAAATAAATTATCATGTAGTCCAGTAGTAAAATAAATTATGGAGTACCAAAATAGCGATAACTCTTAAACGACGTGAGAAATCATCACCTAATTTCACCTGTGGGTGAAGTACAAGGCGGCTATAGAAAATACCAGAAAGATCTTAGGGCTCCCAATAGATGGCAGTATATATAACCAACTCGTTTTCGTGAGCCGTAAAGTATCCGGATCTCGGAGAGCATCGTCAAAGTTGCGAGACTTTTGGTACTAATGTGATTGTCCAAGCCACCAGCCAAGCGTGATGATAAATCACACTCTTCACAGACTTAACACTACCATGGGAGAGGATAATGTACAGAATTGGACTTTACGGGCTGATGATGATGAAGAAAAGAAGTAAAATAAATCTATTTCAGGAAAAAAAGTAGCGCTCCTGTGTTTTAGAAATATTTTTTTAGTTAAGTAAGTACATAGTCTGCACTAAAAGTATCGGGAATGGAATATTTCCATTGTTCCTGTCATATTAAAATCTTTTTAATTGAAATCTCCTTGGTTTTAAAAATGGAATACCATTTATTTATATACAAAAAGATTCTCGGTCTTGTCACAAGGTTTTGTCAAACTTGTTTAGTCGTTGAGAAAATGGAATTGACTCGAGAAAATTCAAGAGCGATGATTTATTATGACTTTCGAAGTGGTTTAACAAAAAACAGTGTGTTAACCGGATGATTTCTGCATTTGGTGATAAAGCCCTATCCAAAACCACAATTTATCGCTGGTTTGCTGAATTTCAACGTGGACGTGTCATGTTCAGTGATGATCCCCGTCAAGGTCGTCCAAAAACTGCAGTCATCCAAGAAAACGTTGTTGCTGTGCGTAAGCTATTGAGGAAGATCGACATGTGACATACCGCGAAATTCAGGCAACTTTAGAAATTGGCATGAGTCAAATACAAATAATCTTGCATGAACAATTAGGTGTAAAAAAGTTGTTTTCCCGATGGATACCGCATTCGCTCTGTGAAGAGCAAAAAACGGCTCGCGTTACTTGGTGCGTCAGAACTCTCGAAAGATTCCACGCAGGTTCCTCAAATACTGTATACAACATCGTATCAGGTGACGAATCCTGTTACATCACAAAATTGTTGACAGGTAACCTGAAATGAGTGATTACTCGATATTGATATAAATAACACGTTTACTCCTTCATTCCTGACACGCAACAAATCATCATCATTACAGCCCTTCACAAGTCCACTGCTGAACATAGGCCTCCCCCACGTAATGCCACAAAGCACGGTCCTGAGCCACTTGCATCCATCGACTTCCTTCATATCTTACCAGGTCGTCACTCCATCTAGTGGGGGGTCGCCCTACACTACGCCTACCGGTACGAGGCTGCCACTCGAGAACCTTTCTTCCCCATCGGTTATCGGTTCTTCGAGCTATATGGCCGGCCCATTGCCACTTCAGCTTACTAATCCGTTGGGCTATGTCGGTCACTCTGGTTTTACGCAACAAATATTATATAACAAGTAATTTACATAATTTTAAGCTTAACTAGAGAATAATATACATATGTACGTAGACTATCACGTCTGTCACCCTGACGGATTATAGACTTCCCTTTGGCACGATCCTAAGACGTGTATATGCTATATTTATTAAGAATACATTCTTATCTGTTAATTTAAATCATCTTCAATATATCGCCAACTTGGTCGATAAACTTCTCTCTGTGGCGTGCCTTGCTGACTTTACCAGTTACTTCTTCAGCACACATTGGCTTAGTCATTCTTTTCTCGTTTATTCTTTCTGCGTGTCCAAACCACTGAAGCATACATTACTAAACCCTGCTCACCACACGTCTTGCAAATTTAGGAAGTCGACCGAGAGTTGAAGTTAGAACTGAGCGAAGTGGAGGGCGGACCCCCTCACTAGATGGAGTAACAACCTAGTTAGAGATGCAAGTTGTTCAGGACCGTGTTTTATGGTGGGCCGTGGTGTTACTTGGAAGAGGCCTATGTTTAGCACTGGACTTGTAATGGGCTGTAATGATGATGATAATCATCATCATTTTCGTAAAATGATTTTAAATTACATCTATTGGAAGGCAATATCTCAAAAGCTTACGATAATACATCTCAAGATCTCAAGATACATTAAATAAAATAAATAAATTAAAAAAATACACACACCGAAGGCATTGTCATTTTATATTTTCGCAAATTACAGAAAAGAGTTGGTATTCATATTTTCAGTATTACTACCCATGTGGTTGATGAATGGGGTTGAAAATGGCCTCTCTTCACCTCTGGCTTACACACTGTCGCTATCTATACTCACACCCACCAGTAAAGAATGCAAAAAGTAATATGTTGCGAGATGCATTTTTCGTACGTTTTATAACTTCAATCCAATTTGTCATGGGAATCAATGATAACAAAATGCATTTAACTACAAAAAAATCAGTCCGGTTTTGCTAATTTTTGACCTAGATGTTTTGAGGGTTTTCTTACGGCCTCGCTATTTCCCCTATTTGGGGACTAGTGGTAGTTCTTTTCCTTTTTATAATGCTGGAATTGATTGAAACACAGATTTATAAAAAAAACTACTAATACCACAGAATAAACAATAGTATAAGAACTAATATTTAGTGAAAACTACTAATACTTAGCAAACACTAAACATTTCGTGAAAACTTAATGTTGTATTGATTTTGCAATAATTTTGCGTCGAATTACTTGGTTTGGAGAATATGCCATCGCTTGTTCTCGAGATATTCGAGAATAAAAAGTTTCAAGAACAACTAAACTGCAAGATATAAATGTGAAATTAGTAATATTTATGTGGTTGTTTGTATTTTAAGACTGCTTTTATATTTTAAGATCGGGTGTTTTTCGCTACAATTCTGATTTACTTACAAATCTGATTTATTAATTTTAAATTTAAATGTAAATGGGCATATCAAGACTATAATGTGGCTTAGAAGGTGGATATTTCAACACTATAACGACATATGTCCTTAATTAACAGAACTAATTGCTTGTATTTAATTATGTGTTCTGACTCAATAGTCAATGCTATTAGTGAACTAAATAGTTATCAATATATTTAATAATTAATATTCTGTTTTACCCTGGAAATCGCGAACTGAAATGTAGGTAAAGTAAAACATTTGACAGCAAATATGATGCGAATATCGTAGCATTTCGGCTAAGTAACTTTTATAGTTGGAAAGTCTTTTTGATCTATAGTTTAAGCCCGAGACTATTGATAAATCACGTTTTGTGTTAAGACTGTTAAAATCTAAAAACTAAAATATCCTTGAACATATATAATCTCAATATTATATATATCTCAATATTCATTGATACTACGTCTGCAAATAGCCCTTTCATTTACAAATGCCTGTGGCCAGTTGAACTCTAATTGTGACTGCTCAGCAACATTTATAGATATAGATATAATATTAACACACAGAAAAAACAAAATTATTACGTTGTAAGATTGTAGGGCTGTGAGTTATGATATTTTGCAATATCCGGGTGCGTAAAAGGTTGTATATAAGTTTTGTATATAAGCCTATGTGTTTACTAATAATTAATCTTATTTATTATAAGTATTAATTAATTTTATTATTATCAAAATATGTTATTTGTAGTTATTTTTTTACTTTTTAGTTATTTTGTATATTAATCTATCATTAAGTCATCTAATTTATCTTATATAATATAATGTTTATAATTATTTTATCAAGCGAAAACTGAGAAAGAGCAATACTTACGTAATTTTCCACAAACTCGGCGTGGACATTCTTAACCCCGACATTAGCACCAGCGAACGTTGAACGATATCCATGGGTAACTGAAGGAGATGAATGTTGCACTGCTATGGCTGGGGTAGAGTATTGTGCTACTTCCGGTGCAGAATGTTGGACTGTAACAGCAGGCGCGTACTGTGATATTGATGAAGCAGAATGCTGAACTGTTGGATACTGTACTATCGCTGGGGCTGATTGGTAGACTCTAGCTGCAGGCCTCAAGTACTGTAAGGTTGTTGGGGCAGAATGCTGAATATTAACCGCAGGAGCTGAATACTGGGAAACTGTAGGAGTATAATATTGAGTTGCGGGAGCATATTGGGTTATTTTCGATGAATATTGACTAACAGCTGGTAATCTGTATTGAGTGCCTTGTTGATTACTGGATTGGGCGTGATATTGAGCAACAGTTGGAGCACTGTAAGTAGATACTTGTGATACAGAGGGAATAGCGTATTGTGCGATTGATGGCGCTCTGTACCCGGAAGTCACTTGAGCACTCGGTGCTGGCTGATATTGGCGTATTACTGTTGGTAATACATTAGCATAGCTTGAAGGGGTAACTTGAGAAGTTTGTTGAATTCTTAGCGCCGGTGATGTTTCATATCGAACAGAAGGTGCAGCATAAACTTGGGATACAACCGGTCCCCCTGATTGAATACTGTACGAATTAAGTGATGCTTTAGCTGGGGATCCTGAGGTTATAGACTGTTGAGAAACTAAATTGTTAGTCAAATATGTAGTTTTAGCAGGTGACAGTGAAAATCTAGCTATTAAAGGAGCTGCGGTCACTTTCGATATAATTGGTGCTTGTGCATATGTTGCTGATGGGGTTATAGTATTTCCGGAAGAAGATGCTGACGATAATCCAGCTGATGTCTCGTATCCATGTACTTCATTTTGATCAGGAGATTGTACAGCGTAGTTCACTTGAGATGAAATAGGCGTTTGATATGACACAGCTTGTGTTGCTAGTTGTTGTGAATAGTCTCCTTCCGTGTAGTGGTTAGAAGTGATTCCCGTCGTTGTAAGCCGGGTAGTAGGTACAGGATACGAGTAGCCCGAATCACCATATCCTTGCACGTTTTGTAACTGACTTAGGTGGTAATTAAGATCGGGATCATGATAAGCAATTACACTTACAAGAAGTGAAGTGGTTAGAATAATAATCTGAAACAAAAACAAATTAAGTTATTTAAAATATTACAATAATAATTAAACTTTCAATAAAAGATACCGCGTAACATATTATGTACAAAAACATGCACCGGATTTGAGAAACACCTTTACTTCTCTACTTTCCTACGTCAAATACAACATAATACATCAAAATTTTCTTTAAATTATTTGAAATTAAATAGATTGCCTCGTTGGTCTAGTGGTTTTAAACGCGGCTGCTGTTCATGAGGTCCCGGGTTCGAATCCCGGGTCGGACAAAATAAAAAAAATCAATTATTAAATTTTTCCGTCAAGAAATTCTCAATATTTGCCCGGAGTCAGAATGTTGGCTGTGTCTCGTCGTCGTGCCTCGGAAAGCAAGTTAAGCCGTTGGTCCTGCGCCTGATCTCTCTCCGGCCGTGTCGGTTTACCGTCCCATCGGACTATGAGAGTGAGGGAATAGAGACTGCACCCGTGCTTGCGCAAACACTTGGGCAATATAATCCTGTCCTGCGCCGATTAGTCCGAGCCGTAGCCGAGTTAGTCTTCGTTGAGGCTGGTCGCCGTGACAAAAAAATTGGCCTGGAGGATATTATTATTTTACTCAAAATTATTTGATGGTTGGAATCCATTAAAGTTTTAACCAAATTTACAGAGATCGGATAGGCGAATTTAAAACTAAAATAAATAATTATGGCTTCCGCAAAATGACGGCATAAATATCTCGTTAACACCAGACATAAAATACCCAAACGAGGAGACAGTGTCAGAGATTCGAAACGTCAGATGCTGGTAACGTCAATACGCTTAACAAATGTCCAGCAGTTGACTTGGCGAGCTGATGTAGAAGAGGGATATTAAGTAATAAAATGTTGTACATGAAAATTTGCTTACCGATTTCATAGTACTATGATGTTATAAATGTGATTAAACTTTGTAAGATACTATTGTTGATGTCCAGATCATTTAGATAGCACGCACTGCAATATTTACACTCGAAAAATTGAATTGTATTTGGTAAACAGCGTCATTCGAAATGAGAGCAAAGTGTGCCTGCAAACTCTTATATAGTAGTCTCATATGTGTAAGAACGGGTCACACTTTTTCACATTCGCCGATACCATACTCAGTGGGCGCGGCCTCAGAGTATGACTCGTTACTTACTTCCATTAGGCGGCATTAAATTTAATTTTCTCCTTACGCATTAAGCCCGCAGTGTATGTTGCATTGAACTTAGTTTTCATAAAATTTGATACAGTACACAGGTGATACATTTAATAGCTATAAATATCATAAATCATATACTTAATAATTATTTACAATTAATGTTTTAAGAAACTTATTTTACTCTTTTTCATACTAATTCAATTTTTATTACATATTATTTGCAGTCTTCACTGTGTAAGGCTTTAGTTGCAAATTTTCGTGGGCTGTTAGCAACTTGTTATTATGAGATGAACTGCGAGATCATTTATCACTTTATTGTTACATTGATTGAAATACTTTAAGCCTTTAACAAAAAGATTTTTATATAAAATTTTAATTATACACTATAATATACATCAAGTGTCAGCGAATGAGATTTATTAACGTTATCCCTACTCTTTTGATTGATTGTATGATCCATCTCCAGTTTCATATCCCTCTGCAACCTCTTACGATACTAACGGGATGATATGGGGTCGGGGATAAACGGTAGAACTATGGTTCTACTGTTTACCTGGGTCTAAATTTTCCATCCATGTTCTTAGCGAAATTGCGATTGATAATTGCATTGGTGCCGGTGGAGATCGAACTTAGTTTGCGGCAAATCATGAAATTTTAAGGCGAACGCTAATCCTCTAAACTATCGCAGCTAATTATAGCATATCCATCATATTAAATAAACATACTCTTTCACGCCCGTAACACAGAAGCATAGTTAGAGATTACAAATTTCTATTTGGCATAATCTTGACACGCTTTGCTTGCTTCTTTGATATCCACGCATACATGTTCGTCGGCTAAGAGTACTTTTAATCCGGACCATGTTTAATATATCGCTAATATGGTCAATAAATTTTCTTCAGAGCGTCTCTGCAGCAATATTAAATTTATGTACACCTTCTCTATTTGCAGTTCGCTGTAAACAACAGTTCTTTGCTGAAAAGGGTTGTCTGGAAGAAATCGCTTCTTAAGCGATAAGACCGCCTGTTGTACTTTCTACCGTACGTGTTACCGTCTGGAAAAAAAATAGAGTGTAACAGATGAATGGAAAAGAAGTGTATGATACTGATACTTTGCAATTTATTTTTATTTTACATTAACATATTATGAAATTGAACTATCAATAAATACTATTAATTTGAAATAAACTTTCGGTACTAAAAAAATATCAACAAAGTTTTGAACTACATAAATCAATCAAATAAAAAACTATCAAAATTAAAATAATATATACCCAATTAGTAGTATTTCATATGTAAAATAAAAATACATTTTAAAGTATCAGTGCCATCTATTCCGTTCACCAGTTAGCACCCTATTTATTTCCAGACGATAAAAAAACATCTATTATATTTAATTTTATCTCATCCTAAAGTGTATTGGTGTACAATAAAGAATATATTGATTGATTGATGGGTTCACTTGAAATTTCGTATAGTTACGAAATTTAGTATAGATTTTACGACCCATTAAAATTTTTTTTCTTGATATTTTATATCTACGTTATTATCGTCTATTTTCGAGCTGGTATCAGCTGGTAATTAATATATACAGACAAAAAAACCAAGTGATTGAGGTTTTTAACTCGGATAATAGATTTGCTAACTACACTGAGACCTTCATTTTTTTGTTTTAGTCTCGGTGTATTGTGTAGTTCTCAGTCAGTAGTCAAGCACTTTAACCACGTGACTATAAACTGTCATCATTATGATTATTATTATTACAGCCCATCAAAAGTATACTGCTGGATATGGGCCTCCTCCCTGGAATAACACAAAGCGCGGTCTTGAACCACCTGCAGCTATCGCCGCTGAATCGAAACCATTTCAACATATTAATTCAGCTTAAGATATAAATAAAGTGTAGTTGTGTTGTTGTGTTACCACCAAACATGTAGTAAATCAGCACTTAAAGTTGTGAATAACAAATTTATACCTAGATTTCGTCTGGCATCGAACTCAGTTTGCTGGTGTATTAGGAAATTTTATTCCCTTAGGTTGTACAGGTGTACATAAAAATATATAGCAATTATTTATATTTTATAATCGGTTTAGTACTTGGTGCATACAAACTTAATACTTACTCGTAATTTACGAAGGCGTCGATCTTGTGTAATAAATGGTTCTCTCACGATTTAAGATATCCACTTGTAGTAACCCATTTTAATTACGCTGGGAATGCATTGTATTTACTATTACTTATCACTTTAATAGAATAATTGCGACGGTGCTAATGTTTTACAATTTATAACCATAACTATTATAGCTGCTCTATGAATCAAAACAAGCTTTCGAATATTGAAGAGAACATGAAAACTGATTACGTAGGCAGTCCTGTAATAAATTATATCCCTCATGTATTTTGTAACATTTGCTAGACAGATCTAGGCTTAGCCCACACTACAGATCGTTGCTGTCATCCTGCTTCATACGTTGCGTATAGACTGTTAGTTATAAATGATCTGAATATAAATATCATAATGTCTTATACGTGGTAGAGCCACGCTGCAGCTACTTATGGTTGTAGCACGAATGGGTCGGTTCGACCGGGGAAGGACCACGCCCTCACAGAATACCAAAGTGAAATAGCAGATAATACGGCCTTGTTTCGTATGGTGAGTGTAGAGATCCGGAGACCCTTTTTTACTGGAAACGGAGCATTCCATCTTAGTCCTCAGGGGTGACAACGCATCTGCGTTCTGATTCTTAATCGAGGATAAATGTAGATGTCCATGGGCTACGGCATTCACTTACCACCAGGTGGACTATGTGCACTATATGTATCGTTTTTCACCCTTATTGTATAAAAAATATGTTTATCTTTATACATAAAATTCCGGTGTACATATGTTGATTCTTCTTCTCCTAAACGGCTCTATTTTATATCCAGATGGTTCTTAGCTATAATTGGATTCGGTAAGTGGCATTGTTGTTGAGATCCAGAATTATATAAAAAATTATATCTTTATTTAGATCTGTGGCGGCGCTGTCGTCGCGCCGCAAGCGAAGCACGTCGAAGCCTAAATCGCACTATCAAATTTCCAAAGTAAAAAAGTATAATATATAGAATAGCTTCAAATAATCACACGGAGCGTTGGCCGCTCCCCGGGCTGAACACCTAGCCCGACGGAAGATCTCCCCTTTTCCTTCCATACCCACAAATGTAATGATTATCTAATAATACTCTTTTATATTGTAAGCATGAAAAATGACTAAGTTTTGAGTAAGGGTTAAAAAATATTACACTGCAAATCATCATTATTACAGCTCTTCACAAGTCCACTGTTGAACCAGTCCCGCCCCAAAGAATGCTACAAAGCACGGCCCTGAGCCACCTGCACCCATCGACTTTCTGCATGTCTTACCAGGTCGTAACACTATCGAGTGGGAGGTCGCCCTCCACTTAGCCTACCGGTACGAGGCTGCCACTCGAAAACCCTGCTTCCCCATCGGTTGTCGGTTCATCGAGTTATATAGCGGCCCATTGCTACTTCAGCTTATTAGTCCGTTTGGCTTTGTCACTGTAAATATATTGTCTAAATATATCAGAAATGAAATAAAAACTGTGACAACCCCATTGTTGAGCGTGACAACTACGGCAAATATGAGGGATATTTGAGGCAATCTTTGAGGGAGCGCTATGTTCAGCTATGGACTTTTGGTAGGTCGTAATGGATGGATGGAAATGAAAACGAAACAAAGCTTTTATAGGCATAAATGTCAAATTTGTACCTAATATATAATATGTAGTCTTCAAATTTATGCGGGGCATAGGCCTTTTTATTAAATGCAACTGACAATCGTTACTTAGCACATTCTTCCAGATATACCACGCTTGGCAGGCTAGTTGTCTAGAAAAGAGCTGACAGCATCGGCACAGCGATCAAGTTAAGCGTTCGTGGATGGATTATCTACCATTAATTGATTACTAGAGCTCGGTTTTTTGTACTTAAGAAATTAATGGATAAATATAAAGGTTGGCATATATTCATTGAAGCAAAAATGCAACAAATGAGATAACAATCACAAGGTTTAATTAAATAGAACAAGATTTCATAACCAAATGCCCTTTGATTGATAAAGACAGAAAAACACTAGCGTGGTAATATCATAGTAACGCCTATGAACTTTGTATTATTCCGATATTATCATGGCCCATACAAAGCTCGTGTCCTGACATTTAACGCAATACTTTATTGCGACTTAGAAATGTATCACGGAGACTTAGTCGTGTGGTGTAAAGTAGTTCCTACATATGTGTAGCAATTTACCACACCTGAACTGTGTTCTAGCCGATATAAACTTTAGTCGATGATTTACATAAGGAAACGAGCTACTAAGCTCTTAAAAGCTTACATGCAAATTACGCAAGACTGTGTGTATGTGGTGTGTAAAGATTTAGGTCAAATAAATAGATTAAATTACGAGTAAAGTTGTAGGTACCATTTACTTTCAAAAATTTTTTCAATGAAAGATTAATTAAAGGGCCTGATTTAAAAAAAATACGTCAATTTAGAGTTGCTCTCACTATTTTCTTTAAATGGCAATAGAAAAAGACACATAGAGATAATTAATAATTTATTTCATCATCATAAAAGTCTACTGCTGAACATATGCCTCCCCCTGAAATGCTACAAAAGCACGGTACTGAGTCACCTGCATCTATCGACTCCCTGCATGTCTTGCCAGATCGTTACTGCATCTAGTGGGGGGAGGGGGACCATACACTTCATCTATTGGTTTCTGGTTCTATTGCGGATATCTTGATTTCTAAGTTTATAACGCCGAAAAAACCAAAGTATAGTCCTCTCCATAACTCGTAGAGACCTTGAGCTTCCTCATACGGCCAGCAGTGATGGACCAGATCCACTGTCATCACTGGCAACACGCACTGGTTGTACAATTTTGTTTTTAAGTTTTAGGTTATATCTGACCAGAAGATGTCGTAATCTCCCGAACGCTGCCCAGCCGAGTTGAATCCGCCAAATGATTTCTCGTTCGAATATTTATTACTTAATTTAATTATGCGATATTCAACAAAGAAAGGCTGAAAAAGTATAAGGCACAGACGACAGAAATCTTAATTTATTAACCTTGTGTTCAACGTAGTTGTAAACAAGATTTTTACTTAAAGTTTGTTTACGCCTTCACTTGTAAATTAAGCAATAATTGAAATATTAAGGTGGTTATTTTAAAATCGACAATTAAAGAATAAATCCAAAATTGTAATGGAGAAGGTTAATTAAATAAATTTTAAAATATAATGAAGTGATTCTGAGAATTTCAATATTTTAAAAGTAAATATTGAATTAAATATAGTAATAATTTCGAGTAAGTGGATGCTGTGACCCATATACTCGAAATAACAGATGCGTCACCATTGAAGACCAAGATATTATTCCTAGTCTTCCAGTAAAAAGGATATGCGGTTCTTTACATACGTCATACGAAACGCAGCAGCGTTAAGCTGCTATTTTAGGCTGGTATTCTGTTCGGATAGCCATCGTAGCTCTACTGTACAAACACTTCAGCACTTCGATATACCGACAGCCAACTTGGCACCGCTGAAGGGACTGTAGCACCGCCCAAATTTCGACAGAATCAAAGGCTTTCTCATAGTCCACATACGCCAGGCAAAGTGGCAAATTGTACTGTTCGGACTTCTGTACAATTTGCCGAAGGGAATGTTTGTGGTCTATGATACTAAAGCCTTTTCGGAAACCGACTTGTTCGGGAGGCTGGAAGTCGTCGATTCTGCGTGCGAGACGATTCGTAATGACTTTCAAAAACAGCACGTAGACGCGGCTCAGAAGGGATATCGGTCTGTAATTCTTCAAGAGGGCGTTGTCACCTTTCTTGAAGAACAAGACCACCGCACTTCTGTTCCACGCCTCCGGTACTCCGGTACTAATGTGCCACCATGGAGGACGGAATTGAAGAGCTTCTGAAGGAATTCAAGTACCGGTGTTCCACCCGCTTTCAGAAGCTCCGTTGTAATTCCATCCTCGCCTGGGGCCCTGCCGTTTTTAAGGAGCAGAAGAGCCATTCTAATCTCGCTTAGACTGACGTCCGGGATATCATCGGAATAGTGTCGGATAAAACTTGCTTGTTCTACCTTGGGTTGGGCTAACAGTTGTAGCCCCCCACCTTTTACCTTCGGGTCCGAAATGATGTGCCATACTCAGTCTTCAGCTTTGTATGTTGGCTCTTTCTGGCAGACAGATCTCTGGCAAAGACTTTGGAGCCCTGGTTCCGCTCGATCGCTTCTTTAATACGAGCAGTATTAAAGTTGCGTAAGTCTCGCCGCATGCATTTGGAGATCTGTCTGTTCAGTTGCCTGTATGCTGTCAAATCTGTTGACGATTGCAGCCTCATCTCCCGTCTAACAGCCATGAGATTAAGAGTGTGATCGGAGAGCTATACGAGTACAGAACCAGAGTTCTAAACCTATCCAACTGCAGAGAGGTGTAAGACAGGGTGACGTTATATCCCCGAAACTCTTCACCGCTACATTGGAAGACGTTTTCAAGTTACTGGACTGGAAAGGATACGGTATTACCATCAATGGCGAGTACATCACTCACCTTCGATTTGCCCACGATATAGTCCTTATGTCAGAATCGCTGGAGGACCTAAGCACTATGCTCAATGACCTTGTGGCCGTGGTCGGAAAGGGGGAGATCTCCCCGCTTGGCAAGGTGTTCTGCCCGGGGAGTGGCCAACACTCCGTTTGATAGTTCGGAGATGTTCTATATATACTGTTTATGATTCGGAATTTTGATAGCGTGATTTAGGCTTCGGTGTATTTCGCTTGCGGCGCGACAACAGCGCCGCCACATCACGCCCCTGCTCAGACCGGAGGTCGATAGTGCAGCCTCGCTGCGACAATGTGCAAGTGCCAGGAGAATGAGTCGAGAAGAAGGCAAGTAATCTGCGAGAGTGTTGTGAAGCAGAGGCGAGCAGTGAGGCTCAGACCCGTGCCGAACACTGTAGCGCAGAGAGTAGCTTGAAGGAACAGGAAGCATTATTATTCCAGTGCTGCGATGAACCTTGTGAAGCCAGCTGTCTTGAAGGATATGAAGACTGCAGACGATATCTGCTCGGGAGTGAATGGGTGGGGTATTTCTATGACGATGATAAAGATTGAAGTTTCCGAAGGTTGTTGGTTGCGAGTTCAGATCACGTTGGGTGGTCACCACTGTGGCAGTGGTAGCAAAGGGGGAGATCTCCCCGCCGGGCAAGGTGTTCTGCCCGGGGAGCGGCCAACACTCCGTGTGATAGTTCGGAGATGTTCTATATATACTGTTTATGATTCGGAATTTTGATAGCGTGGTTTAGGTTTCGGTGTGTTTCGCTTGCGGCGCGACAACAGCGCCGCCACAACCTCAATGGTGTCTCCCAACGGATAGGTCTTAAGATGAACATGGACAAAACAAAGATCATGTTTAATGTCCATGTCACACCTATGCCGGTAGTTGTTGGGAGCACTATGCTCGAAGTTGTTGACGAGTACGTTTACCTGGGGCAAATAGTCTGACTAGGTAAGTCCAACTTCGACAGAGAGGTCAATCGACGGATTCAACTCGGCTTGGCAGCGTTCGGGAAATTACGACACATCTTCTCGTCGTCTACGGATCTGGGACGTGGTCCTTCACTGCTGGCCGTATGAGGACGCTCAAGGTCACTCAGCGAGCTATGGAAAGGGCTATGCTCGGAGTTTCTCTGCGTGATATACTCAGAAATATCCGCAATAAAACCAGAGTGACTGACATAGCCCAAAGGATTATTAGTTACAAGTGGCAATGGGCCGGCCATATAGCTCGAGGTACTGATAACCGATGGGAAAGAAAGGTTCTCGAGTAGCAGCCTCCTACCGGTAGGCGCAGTGTAGGGCAACCCCCCACTTGATGGAGTGATGACCTGCTAAGACGTGCAGGAAGTCGATGGATGCAGGTGGCTCAGGACCGTGCTTTGTGGCATTACTTGAGGGAGGCCTATGTTCAGCAGTGGATTTGTGAAGGGCTGTAATGATGATGATTCTGTTACCCATTTGAGTCCCATTCGTTCTACAACCCTAATATTGTTGTAGCATTGTTCTAACCTAAAAAGGTATAAATTGACAAACAACTTAATAACAAATAAAAAAAATTGGAAATACAAAGCGCTTTTCTTTATAACCATGCTTTTATGTGTTGAGAAAACTTACAATAAAAGTTAAATTATTAAGAATTGTGAAGGATGTAGTTATCAACAAAACTATAAATAGTAATAAACGCTTTAAATAAAAATCAATTGCTGTCCGTTAACTCGAAAACGGTTGCAACGATTTCGATGAAATTTTTTGTATACGTTTAGGTGGGTCCCTGGATGGTTTAGATTTACAATAGGACCCGCTAGATGGCGCTGTTGTCGAGATCCAGAAATCATCCGTGCGAAGCCGGAGCGGAGCGCTAGTAATATAACGATATTGTAACAGAAGTGTGGTGTAGATTCAGTAGATACAGGAAGTCAGGACTGTGCTCTGTGACGTTCCTTGGGAAAGGCGTATTTAACAGTGGACTTGTTAGCTGTACTGATGATGTTCATCACAGTATTATAGTGATGAATGATCTTGTAATCTACTTGATTGGTCCTTACAATTATTAAACTCTTCACAACAGACGGTAGGTACATTGTCATCCCTGAGACTGAGCATTAAATATGGAATACGTAAAATGTCTTTTACAATGCAAGTAGGTTTTATCTTAGGTCGTCATATAAGTTGTTGAACGATTAGTTTCGTATGAGAGAGTTTACACATTTTTAAGCGATCGTAGAAGCTAACGAGGTTTCTAGAATACATGAATCAGACTTCTTTATTTCAATTATTAAATTTCGTATATTTTTATGATTGATGTAATTCTTTTGGCTTATGAATATGCAATCTAAAATACGCAAAGTAGCCAGCCTTTCGGTCTTCTACAGGATGCATTTCGGAGAGTGTGCGCAGGAATTGCATAATTTAATCACTCCCTCCCCATTCCACCATCGGACAACCAGACGTACGGCCAGTCTCCACCCTTTCGTTGTTGACTTACCACTCATTCGAACCAAATGGTTTGCTACATCGTTCATCATGCATACAGCCAAGGAGTGGAATAAGTTGCCAGCATCTGTCTTTCCATCCGATTACAATGTGGGTGTCTTCACGGCAAGAGTGAATAGGTTTTTGTTAAGTCAGTGCGCTTCTTAAGCTACATCACCACTTACCATCAGGTGGGATTGTAGCTAATTGCTGGCTTAGAATATTTAAAAAAAAATATGCGCTGGTACTCGTAAGTTATGCAATCACATTAATAGTTTTGAAGTAAAACTTCAAAACTATTCTTCAGTCAGTCAGAAATTCTAAAATCAATTCAATGATGAATGTGGGCCGCACCCACTGCGAAAATAAATTTCGTAAGGTAGTATTGTGAAATATTTTCTAAAGAATCATCATCATCACTACAGCCCTTCACAAGTCCACTGCTGAACGTAGGCCTCCCCGAAGGAATGCCACTAAGCACGGCACTGAGCCTCCTGCATCCATCGACTTCCCGTATGTATTACCAGGTCATCACTTAATCAAGTGGGGGTCGCCCTACACATTGCCTACCGGTACGAAGCTGCCACTTGGGAGCCTTTTTCCCCCATCGGTTGTGGGTTCATTTTAGCTTACTAATCCGTAAAAGAAGGATACTACTGAACTATGCCACTGGGGTACCTTTAGAATTTTTTGCCACATTATTACATTCATTCATCATACAGCTTATCCAAAATGCACTGCCGAAGGCACAGTATGCATACGCTTTCCTCATAGATGGCCTATTAATTTATCATTAGTAACACGCTTAGCACACGGGTTGGTAACAGTAGTTTTTTATTATATTCGGTTATTATCAGGAAAATGTTCCTGCCCATCTCCTGTTTTCCGCTGTCGCCTCCTGTAACAGTTGTGTATCGCCAGCAACGCAAAGTCAGGAATTTGTATTTAGAAAAAGCCAAAATTAATGGCTGTTTAGGTGCTAATTAGGTGTCAAGTTTAAAAATAAGCGCTCTAAAATTTTTGAAATTTGTTGAACAGTTGAAATTTGCGTTGCTGGCAAAACGTATCGCTAACAACGCAGTGACGATAATATAATAGGATAAATGTTAACAGCGAGGAATTAAGTGCCATTTAAGTGCTGCAAGTATAGGCGGGTGCAAAAATCAGGTCTATAGAGTTAATTTGATAATAAAGTGATAATTGAGTGCGTTCAAAAACACAACTCACTTTTTTACACAGGAATATTGATGCAGTTACTTCTGCAACGGCTTCGGCGGTGCGGGAATTGGAGCGGCTTTGCCCTTGCGCAGCATATAACACAGCGGGCGGGGGCTGGTCTCCCTCCGAGCCTACGGCTTTACAAAAACACTCTAGGGATAGGGCAAACAAGACTACGTGGAGTTGGGGCGTTCTGGTTCTGTTTTAGTACAGATTCGACCAAGATAGGTATATCCATAATATATAACTGATAAAGAACAAAAAAATGCCGTTTATGCTTTATAGTAAGGTAAAATCCTGGTCCCGATAATTCTCAGAATGTTATCGTTATCTTTATCCGACCTCAATAATTTTTAAGCAGCACTTAATTAGCACATAATTCCTTGCTATTATTATTAATCGTATATCTATTATCGTCACTCCGTTGCTAGCGATACGTTTTGCCAGCAACGTAAATTTCAACATCTCGTTGCGGTGAAAATTTTGGAACACTTAATTTTTAAACTAGGCACCTAATGAGCACCTAATTTTAGCATTTTCTAAATGCAAATTCTTGACTTTGCGTTGCTGATACACAACTTACTACAACAGCCATGGGATGATATGGGGTAGTGGTTTTTTTACGCCGCCACTACGCAGCGTTTTAAGCAGTAATACGAGTTTCATATTATGACTATCGACCACATGGTACAAGTCAGCAATGTGACGTTGTCAACCAAAAATTGTAAACGCTGTTCGGTGGTGTTCTAGATGTTTTTCATTGCTGTGATAAATTATGCTTACTACCTATTTTCCTTCAAGAGTCTCCAACATTCTATAAAAACTATATCTACTATCCATTCTAATAGATGGTAAAGCATTCATTGGATGCGATGTTTCGAAAGAAAAAAGCTGTAATATGTTAAAGACGCTAAGCATAAAAAAATGCATGTTTTATTTTAGTTTATTAATAAAGTGGTTACTTATACTTTCTTTATTGTTGTTACGTAAATGTCATTGGCTAATTCTTATCACTTAAATCTTACTGTAGTATATCTTTAGTTTGTTAAAATCAGTTAGCTTATACTGGTTCTCGCTATGGTTCCGATACTGTTATTTTGATTATAAATAAAGCATTGTATACACCAGTTTTAGAAAGCGACAACTTTATGAGAATAGACAGGCAACACAAATAAGAACATATGTCTTGATAGGAGTAAAATAATTGTATAACAAATCCAGTAAAACCTGATTGTTAATCAATCGATCTACGCTCTGGTAACATTATTGTGTAGACTTTTATAATGTAAATATGGACGCAGATCGGTAATCGTCAAAAATGTAGTTCATATTTACGTAATACTCTAAAATCTGGCACGAGGTTCCTTCTCTATAATTGGGTGCATTTGTTTTAGACGACAAGGTCGTTTTACTAAATAAATTATTAGAGAGAGGAAATAAAACAAAAGGAGGAACGTCTAGGTCTCAAAACTCAGATCAACTCCAAAATTATTTTCTATGAAATGGGACCTATATTGGTGTTGAGTTGTGTAGTTTGGGTGCATTTGTTTTAGACGACAAAGTCGATTTACTAAATAAATTATTAGAGAGAGGAAATAAAACAAAAAGCAATAAGAGGAAAGTCTAGGTCTCAAAACTCAGATCGACTTCAAAATTATTTTCTATGAAATGGGACCTATATTGGTGTTGAGTTGTGTAGTAATTCTTAAATAAATCGCTTTGGATGCGCTTGCATTTACTCGTAATTTGTGTGTAGTCTAACAGAAGTTTTCTTCTCACACATAATTATTCAATAGTTTTTATTCTTTTATATCAGCTTGTAAAATTACCATAAAGGGCATGGTACCTGTTATATGGCCACCTAGTATAGGGTAGGGTAGGGTAGTAGGGTAGATTCGTGCTCACTTACTCATTTGGTCGTTAATCCCCGTAGTCGGTATGGGTATTTTACTTCTGGGGTAAACGCGTTTATACTGCCATTACCGAAAGCCAAGAGAAAATATTTAAGATATTTATGGCATTTCTCATAGTTCCTTTTACAGACACCCATGGAAAGATATAAGGTGACGAATGTCCTTACGAAGCAATCATACGACTATTAAATTAATGAATGGTGTTTGTAATAATTTCCATGTGTAGAGGGTAAATTGAAGCTGTTAATTTAATTATATATATATATATATATATATATATATATATATATATAATATACATAATTATTCTGTACGTGTTTGTCACTGAACTCCTCCAAAACGGCTGGATTGATTTTGGTAAGATATTTGCTTGCATTGTGCGTGTTTGAATAGGTCCCTGAATGGTTTAGTTTAACATTTGGAACAGGCTGGTCGCGATCCGGAAATCACCTGTGCGAAGCCGGGCCGGATTGCTAGTATAAACCTAACACATTATAATGGTTTGTATTATCTAAATCGGTCACATTAAAATAGAAATATTATAAGATGATGATGATTTTCACCTAACAGAATATACACGCACATTTAGAACTAATCCTTCGCTCATTTCTCCAAACATATTTTTATCCGACATAACGCCTGTGCGATTAGTTCAAAGGAAGGCTCGGATGCAGTACTAAATCTACAGGGTTATAATTACAACATATCCAGACCTCACAGTCTACAAATAAAATGTTTCGCTAAAGGTGTCTACGAAGACCCGAGACAGTAATTAGTAACTATTTACGTGTTGATAGATTTCCCAGTCCAAAAAGATATGCAAATTTTCGTAATATTTTTAAATTTATTTGATCTTTGCGTCTTCTAATTATAATTGTGACTGTCCTAGATTTACTGAAATTTACACCCTTTTTAGATGACTTCAAAAAATGAGCAGGCTATCTATCGATCGGGCGTTCTCAGTATTGTTTATTTTATAAATTTCTTTAGACCTGGGTTTTTTAAATGTTGAAGTAACGTAACGGGAAGGTAAAATGTTACAAGTTTCAATATGCAACGCAGCGTATGCAATTCAAAACAACTTGGAGAATTATGCAATACTTATAATGGATAATGACACTTTGATAATAAATTTTAGACTTCGTTCATATTTTCAGAACTCATTTAAATGGTAATAGATGGAATATTAGATTCATACTGACGTTTTGAGTCTGTGGAGAGTGAAGTGAATTGGTATAAATTAGTATTCTACTGCCTTCACGATTTCCTATTTGCATTTGAATAGGCGGAGTTGAATTTGCACTAAACTATTTTATATTACAAAATCAATTCTGTTTCATTTTAAACAATTTATGAGTATACTGTGTGTGTACACATTTGTTACAGACTATGCCCGCAAATATAATTTTGTAATGATGGTTTAACAGTCAGTAAATGCAAATTTCTTAAAATTTGGCGAAGGTCCCACGCTCAACAGTCTATGCTAGAAAGGAGGACTACGGAGGCTGCTTGTCCGGTCCTCTTAACTTGAAAATCAGGCGGTACTGGTTTGCCGTTGCAAGCAAACTTAAATAATAATGAACCCCGTCGATTTTATGAATTTATTAATTAGTTATATAAAATAATCTGCGAGAGTTGAATTATATATTGCTTGGTTGATTTTAGATGTAGTGGTAATATCATTACAGGCATTATTAAGTATATAATACAGTCCACCTGTCCTTGTTTTCATTACCAGTGATGATTAAAATGCATTCTTAATGTACTTTAAAACATTATTTCACAATTTGGTGAACAGATTTATGGCTATTTTATTTTGTAATAAACTTGTATGTAGTCATGACTCTTAAATTGCTCAATAACAAAATTTCGGTAGACATTAAAACGATACAACTACGTGTGTGTGTGTGTGTGTGTGTGCATTCAATGCGATGTATATCATGTTAAAAAAAAACGTATTGAAGTAACATGCTCGTGTAGAAAAACATTAAAGAATATTTTAAGAGGCTTTGCGTTGACTTTTAATTGATTATCTTGTTCACGCCGCGATCTACTTTTAATGCCCTTAGAAGGTTACCTTGTCGTACAAAGTACATTCATAACAAAAACTCTAATTTCATTTATATGAAATGTTAACGTGGGTGAGTGTGGGGCTATGACAATATATATGACTGTGATTTTTTCACCATCAATGTACGCACGCTGTGGATTTATTAATAACTGATTTTGGTACGTTTCGTATCCTATAGAACGACGAATGAACGCAGGAAATAGAGTAAATGGTGCCCTACACTCTATTGTGAACAGTCAAAATGTGTCGAAAAAGGCACGTATGGCAATTCACAATGCTATGTTGGTCCCTACTTTAACGCAGGGTAGTGAAAGTTGGGTGTGGCAGAAGAAGCACGAGAGTAGAATGGACGTAGTAGAAATGCGTTCGTTAAGGAGTATGTTAGGGCTGAATCGGAATGACAGGGTAAGAAATTGTGTAATAAGAGAAGAGTGTGGTTTGCATGATGATGTTGTGACCAGGATTAAGAAAGGAATGCTTCGGTGGTTTGGTCATGTGGAAACAATGAATGAGGAAAGAGTGACAAAGAAAATTTATGTTGCAGATGTGAATGGCAGAGTCGGAAAGGGACGTCCTAGGCGAAAATTTACCGACCTAATTGGCGATTTATTGAAAACGGGAGAAATTAGGAGTACCCTTAACCGACGGACATGTATGTGTAGGTGCATCGATCACTAATAAAAACTAGATATACAATCAGTGATAAAAAACGACCTAACAAAATGAGCACCCATTCGAACATTTGGGTGCGCTTTTAATCTAGTTACATTCGAACGCTCCGACGGTAAACATGCCTCAGTGCTCGTTTAAAAAGTGTAAAAATCACACATCCAGGACGCTAAAAAAAGGATGGAATTTCCTAATTTCGGTACGTATTAATATTATCATTATTTAATTCTTATCACTGTATTGTAAATACTTATATTTTGACAAGAAATCTCCGTAAAACATTTTTTTAAATTAAGTCTTAATAAAATAAGTCATAATTATTCGAAGTAAGTGAGTTGACTCTGTTCCATTAGTTGGAGACGTTATTATTTTTTTTATTATTAAAGTATGATTGTTTTTTTTTTCGTATAATGAGACTTTTATAGTTTCTCTAAATATTTATAGAACATTTTATAGACTTAATTTTGAAAATGTGCATGTAGTAAAATGAAAGATGTGAGATTTTGTTTTTAATTTTTCAGCTTTCCTAGAGACCCAGTTAGGTGTGCGGAATGGATATCAGTCATAGCATGTCAAAGGTCCGAAGAATTCTTCAAGCCGACCCAAGGAAGCGTTGTATGTTCGAAGCATGTTTTAGAAAGTGATGAATATGTGACTACGACTTACAACTTTCTGTACATACTTTTTATATTTAGTAACTGCCTATTGAATTAAGATTTAAGTTCTTTGTCAAGCAATATTTTTAAATTATTGACATAAGTAGAATAAATAAATAATTATGACTTTTTCAAGTACTTTCGTTACTAAATGAATGTGGTGTCCTATCCAAAAACGTATTTACATTCAGGTAAATAATAATCATTACATATAATACACCATAGAAAAGAATAGAATATGCTTTATGTACACCAGTTATTAAAACAAGTTTGAAACATTTTAATATTGAAATAACAGTAACAAAAATATTGGTCTGTTTGACTCCAATGATTCCTTGCCCAAGCTACGAGCCTCGGTAATAAAAATTTATTGCTTTTCGTACGTGTCTTTGTGAATACAACTATAGGCAATGTATTTAAGGTTGAATTTACATAAATGTATATTTATTTTAACTAGAATTACGTCACAACAATTGACAGTTTTTAGAGAACTTTTGTATGGGATTGTGTATCTAGTTCTTTATTAGTGATCGATGCGTAGGTGTATGGATGTGAAGGAGGCGAGAGAGGTGTGTCAGGATCGTTTCAAATGGAAGTCTGTAGTCTCTGCCTACCCCTCTGGGTGACAGGCGTGAGTGTTTATGTTATGTTAATTATGGATTTATTAACAGAGTCAGGTGTTATTTTGCGGAAAACCATTATATTAAAAATGTTAAAATTAATAACGTTGTAGAGATTGATTGATGGTGAAAAATCCATCTAAAATGACTAAACCTACATTTTTCAGAGTCATAAGTAGCGGCATTACCAGTATGAAGCATACATTCCACACTTACCACCGTGCCTGTACAGCGTGATTATGGGCCTATCAAAATCCATGGTCATTAGGCGGCGCGTCGGATACGGCACTACGGACTTGCCGTCAGTTCCTATTAATAAATAATGTTATAGATATAAAGTGTCGAGATTGTTATAAACAAAACACTATTAAACAAACGAATGGCAATTAATAAATAATGATAAGGATATAAAATTTCGAGATTATTATTACAAACCAGGGCCGTGGTAGCTCAGTGGTTAACGCTCGCTGTAAATATAACAGAACGCGAGTAACCCGGGTTCGATCCCTGCCGGCACCAATGAAATTGTTAATTGCAATTCTAAGTGCTGATTTACCACGTGCTCGGCGGTGAAGGAAAACATCGTGAGGAAACCTGCATGTCTGAGGAATAAGAAAAAAAATATTTCAAAGACAAGTGAAGTTCGTCAACACGCATTTGGGCAGCGCGGCGGACACTTCCTTGCCCTCTCAGAAATGAGGGGAGGCCTGAGCCCAACAGTGGGACGTATATAGGCTGTAACTTTACTTTACTTTACTTTATAAACAAAACACCATCAAACAAACGAATGGTAAATCGAGATGGCATGATAACAATATTTACATTAAAAATTATTCATTCAATATTGCAAAACCCTATTATGATCTGAGCAAGATATAATAGAAAACGATATTTTGAGTGTTGCTCAGAGCAACACTCAAAATATCGGGGATTAGTAAGTAAACCAATCATTGGCATTAGAAGCAGCTTAAGTACCTACAATGTTATGATTGCGATTTCTTATATTTACGCGAACACTACACATTGAAATAATACTAGTTTTTACGGAATTTATCGCGTATATTTAACTTTTTAATTACCCGACGTTTCGAGAGCTTTACAGCACCCATGGTCACGGGAAGGACTGAGATGTTCAACGTCCAGATGTCATAGTTAACCGCGGTTACCATAGATTAAAATTTAACTTTTGTTCCGATCTACACAGTATGAACTTGTGTCGGTCGGTGAGATGAAGACAAGTTGGACTGGCTTGTAGGAACTGAAGACTGCAGAAGATTCTCAAGAGTATATGGTAGGGGTTCTTGAGGATAATGACGAAAGGCTTGAAGTTGTAGTTTTCCAAAGGAATTGGGGAGATCTCCCGCAAAGCAAGGTATTCTACCTGGAGAGCGGCCAACGCTCCGTGTGATAATTTTTTTTGCACCCGAAACAAAGACTGTTTCGTGAGAATAACTCGTTCGAAAAGTATTGCCCATGGCCTTGAGGAGGCTGATGGGACGGTGATTGGAGGGGAGGTGGTGAGGTTTGCCTGGCTTGGGAATGCCAATAACAGTTGCCTCTGAAATAAAAATAGCTGAAGTCGAAGCAGGCGTTGAAGATTATGGCAAATAAGGCGATCACCTGCTCCGGAAAAGTGTGATAATTCGGCGCTATTCTATATATACTGTTTTACTTCGGAACTTTGAAAGCGCGAATTAGGCTTCCACGTGTTTCGCTTGTGGTGCCACGACACCGCCTCCACAGAATGATAAAACGAATCTAAGTAGCCAGTACCTGATTTAGAGTTCTGACAAACCTAGGCTAAGTATGAACATGCGCTCCCTCCCCCCACAGGCTTACTAAATTTTATATTTTACTGGTTTCTCAACCCGTAGTTTCGCCCACATTAAATCAAATTTTCGTGATAGTAGGTTTGGAACATCCAAACCGTGAGTTTTGTCCCGATGTGCGTTTGTAGAATTTGGCGGCTGGAATTATTTCGAATAATATGTCTAAGTAGGTACTACTCGTGGAAAATACGATAAAAAATGCAATTGCATGCAACATCTCTTCGCAGCGTTAATGAATCGAGCTATCCAGAAAGAACTCGGTCGTCGATGAATCGAGCCACTTTGCGCCTTGTAAAGTTGCAAACAATGTGCTGGAGTCGTTCCCAGTCCGAGATTTTGTTTACTAAGAGCTCGACTTCAGACTACGTTTTTTCCGATACTTAACGACTTGTTCCCGAGAAACATTAGCACGGCCGGTATAAAAAGTATCTCAAGTGTTTCAACCAGTAACAGCAACATATAATTGATATACAGAAGACAGCGAAGGCACTGAGCTTTGCGAAATACTAGCATTAATAGGTTCGTAGTCGGAGTATGCACCGTCTACTACAACTTTTCTGTTCCGATTTGCAAGAAAACTAATGATCCAAATGCACAATTTCTTGGGAAGTTCATAGGAAGAAAGCTTCTAAAGATGCGCTTTGTGCCAACGCCCTTTGAAGGCCTTCACTACCACCAAAGTTACGACCAAGGCCTCCCTCTTGGACTCTACTCTTCCGCTTGTCAATGAGTCAGGTAAATTAGAAGATTAGAACTAGGACCAGCTGACGGTCCTCAAGGTATCTTATGCGCTGGGAGTTTATAATGGATTCCATTATTTTGGGGATCAAGAAAGTGATGGTGATAAGCATGTAGTTGGACGAGTGGGAGCAGTCACCTTTTTAGGGATAGGTTGCACTAAAGCTGCCTTCCATAAGTTTAGGATTATGCCTAGGGAGTAAGAGTACCAGGAAAGACACATTGGAATCGGTGCTAACTCCGGAGCACCCGTCTTTAGCACAATAAGAGGACCTCCATTAGGCCCACTCAACTTGTTGATATCCAGAGAGAGGATTACTTTGCGCATTGAGCATTGTGTAAACCGCATCATCCAACATGGAACAATCTCAACACGGGATGGTCGGTTACACGTCATCAAGAGTGCGGTGGACTCAAAAGTGAACCTAAAAGATAGACATTATTCTTTACGGCATGGACCAGTGAGTCGTTCTCCTTGTGCAGAGATGGAACAGATGGCTGACAGAAGTTTCCTTGCACAGCCTCGGCAAAACACATAAAATTAGAGGTAGAGAAGCTTGAGCAGTTTAAAATCTTCGAATCAAGTGTCATTTAACGAAAGATGAAAGGTACCAAATAATTCAAACTTTTATTTATACAATCTATTTATTTGTTTTGTATTAAAAATAAGAAAATAGCAAAAAGTAAAATACTTGCAGCACTTACTCTATTATTTACTAAGAATATTATATCAAATTTTATTCTGTACATAAGTGGTGCTTGCAAAGGCGCGATCAGCGTTCCTTCGAATCACGCGCCGTAGCCTCCAGCCTAGTTAGCCTATGGGTAAATCAGGTCCTGCAAATAGCATGCGCTAGTAATTGCCTGACTGCCCCTGTCTGAGGACTATAATTTTAGTGGGTATGTATTCGTGAAAAATGTTGGACAGCTTTAATTTTTATCGTAGTGTTTTAAGATTAATTGTAAACAAAATTAAAGAATTAAATTAGGTAATTTATACTTCACAAATACATGAAAGTAAAGCTACAGCCTACATATTATGTCCCATTACAATGCGTGTTGGCGAACTTCACATGTGTTCGAAATATTTTTCCTTACTCCTCAGATATGCAAGTTTCCTCACGATGTCTTCCTCCACCGCCGAGCACGTGGTAAATCAGGCATTGCCTATTGAACCCGGGTTACTCGCGTACTGCGATATTTACTCTGAGCTGCCACAAATACATATATTTATTTATTTCCAATCATGGCGTAGACAAATCTACTTTATGTAAAAATGATACTGTCGCTATCAAAAACACATACTTTGAATATAATAAAATAAAATAATTTATAAATTACAAGAATACTTATTTAAGGCATTGAAGTAATATGTACTTACGTACTAGAACAGCTATTTCAAACAAAAAATGTGCGCTATGTCAAATATAAAAAACGTACTATTTTTTTTTATAGGATAGGGTGACAAACGAGCACACAGTCCACCTGATGGTAAGTGGTTGCTGTGGCCCATAGACATCTACATCTATCCTCGATTACGAATCAAAATGCAGATGCGTTGTCACCCGTGAGGACTAAGATGGAATGCCTCGTTTCCAGTAAAAAGGGTCTCCGGTTCTCTACACTCACCATACGAAATACAGCAGCATTAAGCTACTACTTCACGCTGGTATTCTGTGAGAGCGTGGTCCTTCCCCGGTCGAGCCGACCCATTCGTGCTACAACTATACTACTAATATAACTGCAGCATGGCTCTACCACGTATCGGAATATGTAAATGTATGTTTGACATAACTTATTAATATAATATTTAAATTATAAATATATTTAATGATTTCTTATATTTACGCGAACACTATACATGATTGAAACTACTTTTACGGATTTTATCGCGTTTAATTTTACCTTTTATTTACTTTTATTTTTAATTCCCGACGTTTCGGGCGCTTTCCTAAAATATATTTATTTAAATTAGAATAAGAGTCGTTCATAAATGGCCACACGAGAGTTAAAAATGGACGAATTTATTCCACTTTGACCTTGATGTGAAAACCTAAAAATAAAATAAAAGAATAATGAGCAGATTTAAATATAAAAAATTTAGCCTTATTATGATAACTTATACATGTTTCTACAAAAAATGTGTACAATAATATATTCGTCCTATACTTAAGTACCCACAGAAATGTCGCATCTGAACAAATTAATTTCATAATTTATATTACATGACACGAGATGGCGTCTTAGGAACAATTTGTTTTATTATTAACCTATAATACTTTTATTGAATAAGTATCTTATTAACCGATGTAAAGTAATTCTTTGGTTTTTATTGACATTTCTTGAATTATTTGTGCAATATTTAAGTACATACGACGGCATATTTTTATCAAGAGATATTTTTTAAATCAACACAACACATGACAACTCTACGAGCGCCTAGCGAGTAACTGATTAAAGTGCGGTGTAAGCACCGCAGTTGAATGGAATACAGTAGCTGAATGCAGTGTCGCCTCTAGTACGTAGTACATAATAGCCCAGATTTAAAGTGATTTTTTACTTTTATCACTGGTTCGGAAAAAATCTCTCGCAAGAAACCCAGCGAGACATTTTCTTAAATAAAATCAATTTACAATATATTATTATTTTATGTAATTGGTATGAAGACATTAGAAACAGCATGGTAGCGATCACCTCATTACTGGAGGTTAATATTAATCATGTACTTTTGAGTATAATGACAACCATTATTAAACAATTTTTGCTTAATAAGAAGTAAAAATTTTTTGATATGTAAAGCCTGCATATATTTTGAGACTGTTGTAAAAGCGTATACATTGCCCCATGAAGAAATAATTAATGACTCTTTGAAGTCGAGCAATTGGTATAACTAACTGTTGCTTGTTCCTATTATTTATAGAATGAGCACCACTATTTTAATAAAACTATTTTTTAAATATTGAGAGACCAAAGTTAATATATTTATATTTACTTTATTTTTAATTTTATTATGACTAGACTTACCAACCTTTGGGTACAGGTTTGCGGGAAAATTGCAATCACAATGAGGGACGTGGTTAAAAAAGTAGTAATAGTAAATGTAGTCAACCCGTAAGTTTTTTATGTTTATAAGGTTGTTCGCGTATAAATTTGAAGAAAAAATTCCACACCCAGGAAAAATTGGTGAAGAGATTTTATTGTAACTATCTGGCGAGTTATTAGTTGTAACCTTAACTTGAGTTTGTGAAATTACTGATAAATAATTTTCACAAATGTAGGTAGATGCTATGAAAATCGATGCTTAAGACGAGGCATGATGCTAAACGCAAGTTTTATAATGCCTCAAAGTATATGACCCACTGTAGTAAACAAACCCAGAAAAATATATGATATTGTCCAGGATATATGCTAGTTAGATAGTGTGTTGAAAACATGATACCACTAATTTAATACGATAGAAAAAAATCACAAACATACCTCTAAAAATTTATTTTAACAAGTAAAAACCATACTAGTATACATGCAATCATTCTGATTTTTTGTCAGATTTTATACATTCAACATATTAACGTTATAGTGTTTTAATTTTTTTAGTCCAACTAATAGTTTTTTTTTAAATCGCATATTCTTATTTCTGAAATAATACGTACGGATGTTTGCGTAAAAGCCTGTGCAGAGTCTGTTCTGTTAGGCATGTCGATTTAATCTTAAAAAAATTTTTTTTTAAAAAAAAAGTGATGGTTTAAATATTATACTTTTTATTTTTTTTTTTTTTAGGCTAAAACAATTGGCTAAACAACAACAATACTTTAACAAAAGTGCAAACTGCAACGTACATTTCTCGATAAAGCTGTTTCAATCTAGTAACTAAATCTAATTGAAATGAATGCTACAAGAACACAATACTGGCTATTTCCTTACTGTCTGTACCCACAGCTCACAGTATGTATGTTTTTGATAATAAATAAAGTAAATTCACAAGTTCACAGTTATAGTATAAGTATTACCGGGTAATCGGCACACCTAGTAGCACTCGGCGACCAGTTCAACAGCGTTTACCAAAGTACACCTTCAGGTCATTCCGTCAAGTCCGGAGGTAAGAACTCATCATACCTAACAAAACGAGCCCAAACTCGGCACACCTAGTAAAACTTGGCGACCAGTTCCAACAGCGACTACCAAAGTACATCTTCAGGTCACTCCGTCAAGTCCGGAAGTAAGGACTCATCATACCTAACAAAACGAGCCCAAACTCGGCACACCTAGTAGTACTCGGCGACCAGTTCCAATAGCGACTATCAAAGTACACCGTCAGGTCACTCCGTCAAGTCCCGAGGTAAGAACTCATTATACCCAACAAAACGAGCCCAAACTCGGCAAGCCTAGTAGTACTCGGCGACCAGTTCCAACAACGTTTACCAAAGTATACCTTCAGGTCATTCCGCTAAGTCCGGAGGTAAGAACTCATTATACCTAACAAAACGAGCCCAAACTCGGCACACCTTGTAGTTCTCGGCGACCAGTTCCAATAGCGTTTTTACCAAAGTACACCTTCAGGTCATTCCGTCAAGTCCGGAGGTAAGAACTCATCATACCTAACAAAACGAGCCCAAACTCGGCACACCTAGTGGTTCTCGGCGACCAGTTCCAATAGCGATTTTTAAAGTACACCTTCAGGTCACTCCGTCAAGTCCGGAGGTAAGGACTCATCATACCTAACAAAACGAGCCCAAACTCGGCACACCTAGTAGTTCTCGGCGACCAGTTCCAATAGCGATTACTAAAGTACACCTTCATGTCACTCCGTCAAGTCCGGAGCTAAGGACTCATCATACCTAACAAAACGAGCCCAAACTCGGCACACCTAGTAGTTCTCGGCGACCAGTTCCAATAGCGATTACTAAAGTACACCTTCAGGTCACTTCGTCAAGTCCGGAGGTAAGGACTCATCATACCTAACAAAACGAGCCCAAACTCGGCACACCTAGTAGTTCTCGGCGACCAGTTCCAATAGCGATTATTAAAGTACACCTTCAGGTTGCTCCGTCAAGTCCGGAGGTAAGGACTCATCATACCTAACAAAACGAGCCCAAACTCGGCACACCTAGTAGTACTCGGCGACCAGTTCTAATAGCGATTACTAAAGTACACCTTCAGGTCGCTCCGTCAAGTCCGGAGGTAAGAACTCATTATACCTAACAAAACGAGCCCAAACTCGGCACACCTAGTAGTACTCGGCGACCAGTTCCAATAGCGACTACCAAAGTACACCTTCAGGTCACTCCGTCAAGTCCGGAGGTAAGAACTCATTATGCCTAACAAAACGAGCCCAAACTCGGCACACCTAGTAGTACGCGGCGACCAGTTCCAACAGCGTTTACCAAAGTACACCTTCAGGTCATTCCGTCAAGTCCGGAGGTAAGAACTCATCATACCTAACAAAACGAGCCCAAACTCGGCACACCTTGTAGTTCTCGGCGACCAGTTCCAATAGCGATTTTTAAAGTACACCTTCAGGTCACTCCGTCAAGTCCGGAGGTAAGGACTCATCATACCGAACAAAACGAGCCCAAACTCGGCATACCTAGTAGTACTCGGTGACCAGTTCCAATAGCGATTACTAAAGTACACCTTCAGGTCACTCCGTCAAGTTCGGAACTAAGGACTCATCATACCTAACAAAACGAGCCCAAATTCGGAACACCTAGTAGTACTCGGCGACCAGTTCCAATAGCGACTACCAAAGTATACCTTCAGGTCACTCCGTCAAGTCCGGAGGTAAGGACTCATCATACCTAACAAAACGAGCCCAAACTCGGCACACCTAGTAGTACTCGGCGACCAGTTCCAACAGCGTTTATCAAAGTACACCTTCAGGTCATCCCGTCAAGTCCGGAGGTAAGAACTCATTATACCTAACAAAACGAGCCCAAACTCGGCACACCTGGTAGTTCTCGGCGACCAGTTCCAATAGCGATTTTTAAAGTACACCTTCAGGTCACTCCGTCAAGTCCGGAGGTAAGCACTCATCATACCGAACAAAACGAGCCCAAACTCGGCATACCTAGTAGTACTCGGTGACCAGTTCCAATAGCGATTACTAAAGTACACCTTCAGGTCACTCCGGCAAGTTCGGAACTAAGGACTCATCATACCTAACAAAAAGAGCCCAAATTCGGAACACCTAGTAGTACTCGGCGACCAGTTCCAATAGCGACTACCAAAGTATACCTTCAGGTCACTCCGTCAAGTCCGGAGGTAAGGACTCATCATACCTAACAAAACGAGCCCAAACTCGGTACACCTAGTAGTACTCGGCGACCAGTTCCAATAGCGACTACCATAGTACACCTTCAGGTCACTTCGTCAAGTCCGGATGTAAGAACTCATCATACCTAACAAAACGAGCCCAAACTCGGCACTCCTAGTAGTACTCGGCGACCAGTTCCAATAGTGATTACTAAAGTACACCTTCAGATCACTCCGTCAAGTCCGGAGGTAAGAACCCATCATCTCTAACAAAAGGAGCCCAATCTCGGCACACCTAGTAGAACTCGGCGACCAGTTCCAATAGCGACTACCAAAGTACACCTTCAGGTCACTCCGTCAAGTCCGGAGGTAAGTACTCATCATACCTAACAAAACGAGCCCAAACTCGGCACACTTAGTAGTACTCGGCGACCAGTTCCAATAGCAATTATTAAAGTACACCTTCAGGTCACACTATCAAGTCTGGAGGTAAGGTAAAACAAAACAGTAAAATAAATTTGAATTTTCAAATGGTTTTATTTGAAACTATTCTAATTCTGTTATTTTAGAATTTAATTAGAGGTTTTTTTAGAATTTGTGAGTTGGCGTTTTAAATGTATATGTATGTATGTAAATAGTTGACTTGGTACCTGCTCATATCATGAAACTGACTTTAAAAAATATTGAAAATTAAAATATAGGTATGATGTCCAGACTCCAGACCTCGTAAACAGTTTTGATATTAGTGAGCAGGTATTCAAAATATTATTACTATAATACCTAGTAGTGATGCGAACAGGAGACCGCACGGAAAAGTTGTTGTTTGGAGGTGAATGTCTGCTTGCTTTGCGCATACTGTTCGCGGTACGCTCTCCGACTGCCGGTTTCGCTCCGCCCACTGCAGGACGCGCGGGTGAAAAACGACTTTGAAATCGTGCTAAGACCTCGTCTTAAGCAAAGTGAATGGAAGAATTAAAGCCCTTTTTGTTAAGTATTTTGTATGCCAAAGTAAAACATTAAGTATTATTTAAGGAACGCCCTAGACTAAAGTTTATCGACCAAGTTGTTGATATATTGAAGATGGGCCAAATTAAGATTATCCTTAACTGACTAGCATGTATGCGTAGGTAGATACGAGTGGGTCTAAAGGAGTGTGTCAGGATCCTGCTAAATGGAAGCTTATAGTCTCTGCCTACAACTCTGGGTGACAGGTGTAAGTGTTTATGCGTGTATTATTTATTGATTGGTTTGATCTTTGTTTAAATAGGTGAAACAAAAAGTACGTACACTTGTTGATACTTCTTAAATGGTCAGCTACAATAAAACTGAAAAGTTGGCTTCCCGCATACGTCTTTCGTTTCGTGGGATGCATTCACTAAGGCTCAAGAAAGGGGACGTCCCAGAACTAGCGAGACGGTTGGTAAGCCCATAGAAATATTATTTCTTATATCTATGGGTAAGCCTAATTATGACTTTAATGCACTCTAAGTTAAAATAACATTCCTTCAATAAGTATTCCACGCCTTTATTATGGGATACATTTTATAAATGAATAAGTTGTTATATTATTTATTTGTTTGCAATGATGTGTAGGTAACTTTTTTTTATTTTTCGTAAGTAATTAATTTGAAATTTATATTAAATGAGAGTAAATCTGTGCTCAGCAGTGGAAGTTAAATATAGGCCAAAAATTACTTTATCAAATAGGTACCGTTTAACTGCAATATCTTTGAAAGGGTACAATTAACAAATATAGTATCGTGAGGGGATTATAGGAAAAGTGAAGGCGCGGCGGTTCGGCAGGACATCCAGGGTATGGAGAGATATTTAACAAACTTCATTACAAAAAAAAATTAATTTGTCATTCGTTTTTTTTATTGTTTAGTCATGTTTGTTTAACTGTAGTTTTAAAGATCAAAATTTAGATACGGAGGAGCGGCACACATGTACGTACTTAAAAGGTTTGTCCATAACCTTTGGACGTAATAAAACAACTGGCATTATTTATTATACTCTATATTACAAACAAACACAATGTGTTACACAACACAGAAAACTTACATTAAAAAAATTATGTACAATTAGGTAGCCTTATTTATATATTAAACAGCGATCTCTTTCAGGCAAACCTTCGTGAAGTAGATCATTTTCATTTAAACATATAGAAGTGTCCGTAAATAGTATATATATACACACATATATATATATATATATATATATATATATATATATATGTATGCATATATACAAAAATAGAACTCCATGAGCCAATTGCTACATACAACATATATACAAGTACTGTCACCACTGAGAGGACATACCAGAGCACACACAAAGGATTCATACCATTTTGTTAGTGAGATAAGAGACCTACATCTCGCTGACAATGAAACTATGGTCAGTTTTGATGTTCAGTCACTATTCACATGCCTACCTATTGAAGACTGCATATCAATTGTAACTAGGAAGCTAGAATATAATAACATGCCTGCTGAATATGCAGTATTACTCAAACACTGCCTCACATCTGGCTATCTATTGTGGAAGGAAGAGTTCTACAAGCAAGTAGATGGTGTGGCGATGGGCTCACCTATATCTCCCATAGTCGCTGACATATTCATGGAGGACTTCGAGGAGAAAGCCCTTCTTACTGCTCCTGTAAATCCAAGATTCTACAAGCGGTACGTAGACGACACTTTCACAATTTTACCATCTGACAAAGTAACTGCATTTTTAAACCACCTTAACTCTATAAACTCTAAAATACAATTCACAATGGAGTTAGAGGCAAATAATTCTTTAGCTTTCTTAGATGTTTTAGTCATTCGAAATCTTAATAACACAATTGGTCACACTGTGTATAGAAACAAGACCCATACCAACCGATATTTAAATGGTGAATCTCACCATCATCCTTCACAGTTAGCTACCGTGGGTAAATCTTTGTTTCAGAGAGCACGAGGGATCTGTGACAGAAAACATCTGGCCGCCGAACTTCAGCACGTCAAGCAAGTATTGCAAGACAACAAGCTTCGGGTCCCGCGCCTACGTCACAGTGACCGAGTGAAGCCGGCCACAGTCGAGCGTGTACCTGCTGTACTACCATATGTCAGAGGAGTCACAGACAAGGTTGGCTACATCTTGAAGCGAGCTTCTATTAAAACATACTACAAGCCGCCGAAGAAGATTAGTCAATTTTTACCATCCGTCAAGTGTAATATCCCTCTACAAGATGCAGGAGTGTACAAGTTAGAATGTGAATGTGGTCTCTCTTACATAGGTCAAACAAAAAGATCCATAAAAACCCGCGTGATAGAACATATAGCTGACGTGAAGCACCGATGCTCCGGGAAGTCTGCAGTCTGCGAACATGTTCAAGATCGTTCCCACCATTACATTCGTTTTGATAAACCACAAATTCTCGCAAAAGAACACCGATTCCTACCAAGGATGATACGCGAGGCTATTGAAATTAAAAAACATCCAAATTTCAATAGAGAAGATGGATGGGTGCTGCCACCTGCTTGGGATCCTATAATTAACAAAATTAAACCCAAACCTAAGCATACCACTGCAAGACTTCATGATACTATAAGCTCGTTTTGCGTAAATCGGACCAAAAATTAATATTCAAAAACTGAAGGTAGCCGGACTAACTATGACATTGGGACGTCAAACATCTCAGTCCCCCCCCCCCCCGTGACCATGGTTGCTGTAAAGCACCCGAAACGTCGGGAATTAAAAATAAGTAAAAGTAGTGAAATAAACGCGATAAAATCCGTAAATTTAGTTTTATTTAAGGTATGCTAGTTATTATTCCTTAAGCTGTCGGTCTCCTAAGTAACTCTGTGGTACCAGAGTTTCTTTTTATTACCTAGACATTTCAAATCTTGGACAAAATATAATACCAAATCATGGCCGGGTCTTTACACGTATATCTTACACACGTGACAGCTTATGTGTTCTTTGGGATTTCTGATGTCGTTTTTCAAAGTTTTCTTTTTTCCATAAGATATTAGTACAAAGAAAATGCTAATTAATAAGTGCTTTAATATTAGCGCCACCTAGTAAATGCAGCGGTTTAAGTTGATTGAACACACTCAAGAATTGCTCGCTAGATGTCGCGAATATAACATCTAGCTTAACGCTATTTTTTTTTGTTTTTTATTGTTTTGTGCTAAAAATATATGGTGTGGGAGAAATACAGAATGCAAAATTACACAAATACACATCTTATGTATGTCAAGTGCGAGGAAAAAGTATGAAAATTATGTGATATTATTATTATTACCAAGTAAGCGAGGTATCTATTGTGAAAAGTCAGAATGTGTCAAAAAAGGCACGTATGACAATTCACAATGCTGTATTAGTCCCTACTTTAACGTATGGTAGTGAAAGTTGGGTGTGGCAGAAGAAGCACGAGAGTAGAATAAATGCAGTAGAAATGCGGTCGCTAAGGAGTATGTTAGGGCTGAATCTGAGTGACAGGGTGAGAAACTGTGTGATAAAAGAAGAGTGTGGTTTGCAGGATGATGCGGTGACCAGGATTAAGAAAGGAATGCTTCGGTGGTTTGGTCATGTAGAAAGAATGAATGTGGAAAGACTGACAAAGCAAATATATGTTGCAAAAGTGAATGGAAGAGTCGGAAAGGGACATCCTAGGCGGAAGTTTGTTGATCAAATTGGTGATATACTAAAAATGGGCCAAATTAAGAGTACCCTTAACCGACGAGCATGTATGCGTAGGTATATGGATGTGGAAGAGGCGAGAAAGGTATGTCAGGATCGTGCTAAATGGAAGTCTGTAGTCTCTGCCTACCCCTCTAGGTGACAGGCGTGAGTGTTTATTATTTATGTATGTAAGCGAGGTAAAAAGCCTTAAAGTCGGCACCTCAAATATTTTTAATTTTTCAATTGTTTCAAAATTTTTAAATCTCTCTTAAGATTTTGTTTCTTTTTGACCCCTAACAAAAACTGAGGATTATTTTGTGATTATTATATGTGTATTACGTAGTGTGTGCCTGTGTCTACCTGTAGCCTCATACCTTCTGAACTTAAGAACTAAGTTTTTTTTTCGTTGAAAAAAATAAGACAATCGAGAGTATTCTTAGCGAAGAAGTATGTTTGCAAGGAAAATTTGTTCAGACTTTTGAAGAACATCAGCTCCATTTAAAAATGTTTTATTTTTCCGAGATTTTCAAATTTTTTAATTTAATTATTGTAGATTGGTTTTGGTCTTTTCTTTAGTAAAAACAAGCTAGAATAATATTAGTTTTCACGATAGTAACATTTAAATTATTAGATCAAATCAAAGCCTACTAAAAGCTGATTATATGTACAATTTAGCGGCTTTATCGCGGCCATATAGCGGTCTCTTCCAGGCAACCAAATTTGGTTAAAGCAAAACAATGAATACTAGGAAGGTGCTGCAATAAAAATATACATAATATAATATCAATACATGCAATATTATATATTATAAAATACTTATATTATACAATACTTGCAAAAAACAAATATAAATATATAAAATAACATTTAAATAACTAATACATGAGAAGAAATAAATTACTAATTCATAATAAAAGCCACATTTAAAAAAATAATGTTAATGAAAAAAAAATTAATTTGCAAATTATTTGTGGTATTAGTTCCTCTAATTCACACAAGTATCGGTAATGCGGGGTCTTTGCCAATCCTCTTACTCTTCGGCCAATGCAGAGATAATAAAACCACATACAATTTGCAAATAATTTTTATTTTCATTAAAATTAATTTTTTTTAAATGTGTTTTTGAAAAAAAAGAATATTTTTATACGCTTGGATACTGATTCTGATAACGCAATTAACGGGCACTACAGGGTTTTTGTTACATGTTGTATATATATATATATATATATAAATATATATATATATATATATATATATACATAATATAATATCAATATATGCAATATTATATATTATACAATACTTGCAAAAAACAAATATAAATGTATAAAATAACATTTAAATAATTAATACATGAGAAGAAATAAATTACTAATTCATAATAAAAGCCACATTTAAAAAAATAATTTTAATGAAAAAAAATTAATTTGCAAATTATTTGTGGTATTAGTTCCTCTAATTCACACAAGTATCGGTAATGCGGGGTCTTTGCCAATCCTCTTACTCTTCGGCCAATGCAGAGATAATAAAACCACATACAATTTGCAAATAATTTTTATTTTCATTAAAATAATTTTTTTTTTAAATGTGTTTTTGAAAAAAAGAATATTTTTATACGCTTGGATACTGATTCTGATAACGCAATTAACGGGCACCACAGGGTTTTTGTTACATGTTGTATATATATAATAGAGAGATTTACATTTATTCTCGATTAAGAATGAAAATGCAGATGCGTTGTAACCACTAACGACTAAGATGGAATGCCTCGTTACCAGTAAAAAGGGTCACCGGTTCTCTACACGCATCATACGAAACTCAGCAGCATTAAGCTCCTATTTTACGCTGGTATTCTGTGAGATTGTAGTCCTACCCCGGTCGAGCCAACCTATTTATCTACTACGCGTAAATAAATTTCCTACATTCTTGTAAAAAAATATGCGAATATAAAATAATGTAAATTATTACATCGTTTACAAATCATTATAGTCAGTTAGCAACTGAGTTATCATTCTTCTAAACTTTATAGATGACAGAGCAAAACTGTCACATTCTGTGAAGTGATAATTATCTAAGAGGCGGCCGACGAGTGCCCACGCTTCAGCGTTTGATTTACACCTTATGGCGTAAAATAACCGAGGTCCTCGCACTGCGCGTCGTGTTACAGTTCTCGGTACGATATAATATAACTTATTGGTGATGTAACTACAGTCAAACCTGTTATTACACAACCCATGCAGCATAATAAGCGAGCGTCTAGATTCCACACTTAGTAGCTTATAGTGTTTTAAATAATTGTACGTATTTAATTCTGGAATGGTAACACTTATAATGGGTATTGCGTAAAAATTTCTTTTGGAACAAATCCAATTTATAATTTTATATTGGTGAATGAATGTTTTGTATAGAATTAAGAAAGTAGATGATCGTTTAAAGTTTTTAGAAGATCTCGTGATAAAAACATACTGTTGAATGACTTTATTGATTAAGTTATCGAAATTGTAATCCAAATGTAATTTCGAATTCTGCATTGAACCAAGATCTTGGACTATGTTAACTTTTTATAGGGCTATGCGATTGATACAATTATTAAATTTAAAAGTTTTTTTGTTTTTTGTAAAAGATATTACATTACATTTACGCAGACTTATGTAAAGCTTATTATCAAACAGTATTGATAAAGTCTGTCAAGATCTTCTCGAAAAAAGTACTTTCAAGACTGGGCCTCAATGTTAAATATGACTATTTATTACATACTGAATTGAAAAAAAAAAAAACTACCATTGAATAGACAAACTTTTACTCAAAAATAGAAAATGACAAAGTTAATCTCACTTTGTGGCAACTTTACCATCAGCGTTATTAATTAAAATAATAGAATTTAACTTCAAGGATAAAGGTAAGTTTACTACATGTTATAACTTATGATACACAATACTCAGTTATGATTTACTCCTCCGATTGTGTTGCTGTTAACACAGTTCACGCTAGTGGTAAATTTGCTCACCTATTATTCAGTTTTTCATAGTAAAGTAAAGTAAAGTTACAGCCTATATATATACGTCCCACCGCTGGGCACAGGCCTCCTCTCATTTATGAGAGGGTTTTAGGGCAAGGAAGTGTCCGCCGCGCTGCCCCAATGCGTGTTGGCGTACTTCACATGTCTTCGAAATATTTTTTTTCTTATTCCTCAGACATGCAAGGCTTCCTCACGATGTTTTCCTTCACCGCCGTGCACGTGGTAAACCAGCACTTGAAATTGCAATTAATAATTTCATTGGTGCCGGTGGGGATCGAATCAGGGTTACTCGCGTTATGTTTTATTTACAGCGAGCTTTACCATCTGAGCTACCACGGCTCTTGTTGGTTTTCATACAACTTAAAAATCCTTGATTACGTACTTTAATTAATTTCTGTATTAAACTATTTTACTGACGTAGTGAAGAAATTTAGTATGGTATTAAAAAAATACATATTTTCTTGGAACTTTTTTTGGCGTAAACCTTATTAAGTACACTGATGTAAAGTATAAAATAAAAGAAGAATTATATGTAGTAAAGAAGTTTTACATCATACACGTGAACACAATAATATGCACAATTATTTAAATCTTATCACAACAATTTCTTGAGCAAACATCTAAAATATATCAAACAGAAATACTCTAGTCTATAACTAAATATCATATTGGTATAATAATAATCTCAAATTAATTATAGTATAAATCAAAAATAAAGCTTGTTACAATCATTTTTACCAAATATTAGTCAGATCTTCATAACCAAAACATTCATAATCATTAAAAACAACGCTGTTGAAATTATGAAAAAAAAGAGTAATAAAAATATTATTAATGCCCGACAACGCAGTAGAAATAATATATATTTCTCTTTTTTTTCCCTCACTTTTGATAAAGATGAATCGATTGACAATTTATCTAGTATACCGTGAAACCTGGCAACTTTTCCATTTTTGGAAGGACTTAACAGTTTGGGACCAATTTTCCTAAACAAAAGGTAATCCCAGACTGGGTGTCAATGTTAAAAGTGACACTATATTCCTATAGATTTGGTATTTATTAGTGATTTGAACATATACTAACATTAAATAGACAAAACACTCAAAAGTAGAAAATGGCAAAGTTAACCTCACTTTGTGGCAACTTTGCCATCAGGGTTTATAATGAAAATAATATGATTTGACTTCAAGGTTAAAGGTAAGTTTATCTCTTATAATGCACAACACTCAGAGTTATGGTTTGCTCTTTTAATTGCGCTGCAAATAACAAAATTTACGCTTGGGGAAAGTTGCCCTCTCATGAAAATGTGTGTTAGGGTTGTCAAAAATTCTTAATTACGTACTTTACTCAATTTTATTATTTAAATATTTTCACAATAATTTCTTAGACGAAAATCTAAAATATAAAAAAAACCTCACCTCTAAAATTAAAAGTTGGTCTTTTAAAGAAGAAGAAGCTTAAAGCTATCTATATAAAACACAAAAATGTTTGTATATATATATTTCTGTTATAGACTTTGAAGCTATCTAACCGATTTCGATGAAATTATTAGTGTGTTTGTATGGTAGGTTGCTTTGGTGCCGAGATTCGGAAATCACCCGTGCGATGCCGTGGCAGATCGCTAGTCAATTATAGTATAGGTCAAAAATGAAGCTTGTCACATTAATTTCAAGAAGTATTTGCCTTTTTATTTTGCTTTTTTGTCATCATCATCATTATAATACTATGATCATGTAAAATAATAATTATTTTTGTCAAAAAAGCATAACAGAAACCATAATCGTTAAAAATATCACTGTTTTTTAGGGTACAAATTAATATCAACACACCAAGTTGAAAATATGAAAAATACTGAGTAGTAATAATATTATTCATTCCCGACAACGCAATAAAGATAATATAGATTTGTCTGTTCTTTTCCTTAATTTTTGATAAAGATGAATCAACTTATTTGGCGAAATTGGTCTAAATGGCTGCTAAGTTGAAAGATTTGGTTGAGACATTCTGTGTGTATGTTTGTATAGACAAACATACATATACATATAATGTCAAGTACAGATATATTTATTTAATTCATTGTAATCGGTTTAAAATATAGGTCGAAAGTGACAACCCTTGGTTGTGACAAAACATGGCAAAGTTACCATCACAACGCGATATCACTAATATGGTAACTTTGCCAGATCAGTTTCATAGACAAAATGATAGGATCACCATGTAAAAAGCGAAATATTACATTTTCTAACTTAAATCGCAGGCACAATTCCACGTTTAAACAAAATTAAAAAATTAACTTTCATGTAGCCATATCGAAATAAATGCTATAAATTAGTAACTGTATTTTCATTCAAAAGCGCCATGTTTTGAAAAACGTTACGGTTTTACGTTAATCGTAATTTTGCACCTGTACGAGTATACACTTGATGATCAAGTTAACTTCCATTGGTAAAGTTGCCTAATCTGACTATAGGCGGAGCAACCCGTGTGGATGGCAGTCCTAGACATAATAAAAGAGTTGAAATGAATTGAATAGAGCTTCATTTTGCACTTATCTCAATACATATATCATCACCGCCTTGAATAGTTTTTTTTTAATTTATATACATACAGGATTATTTTTCAGAGTAGCCAAGTTTTAAACTGGAGTTAAAATATATAAATAATGATATACCGTAATTGCAGTTTTTTAATATACGAATATGATGAGACTTCTACTTTTAGTTGAAATTATCCCAAATTGAATATGCTTTATGGGCAAGTGTGCGTGCGCGGCAATGGAACGTTTACATACCGTGCAAAATGAGTACGTAAACGAATTGCTCAGGTGTTCTCGCTACTTGACCCGAGTATTCGCCTATTCTGCATTCGATGTCGGATTTTTGACACGAATAAAAGGACTGTCCGTGTGTATTCGTATCGCTGTTTACATGCTCGTCATTATTCGTTTGTGGGCTTGTCACCCGTACTTTACACTTTATGAAATCAACAAATTACTTAAAATACCTCATTTTACCAATATTTACGATTTTCAAAGTTTCATTTTAATGTTCATTAAAAGAATAAATTATATACATTCATTACACATACATTATACACAACGAGTTATATAAGAATAAGTTATATGCGAATGATGTAACTTATTCTTATATAACTCGTTGTTATTGTTGTTAAATATAAAATAATGACAAAATATTTTTCTGAGTAGTATGTGATGATTTTGTACTTTAATTTAAAATCGTGTCATTTTCGCTACCCATCCCATCACTTCAAAGTTATATACCGTTATAGCCTTTTAAAGACCACTGATTGCCTTATATAGGGGATATTGGCCATAGTTGCCACGCTTGGCACAGTTTTTTTTTAATTTTAGTAGTTAGAAGAAGCTGGAGCCGACCTCTTAATTTTACCCTCTTTCCTCGTTTACAACACCCACTGGAGGATATGACATACACACCCACTACACAGTAAATTCAGCGTTTAACTAAACAAAGTTTATTCTTTAGTGAATGCTAGGGAATGGGATGAAAGGAACAGTGTTATCTTAACTTAGATATAAAATGTAGATAAATATGTGTGTGGAAAAACTAGCATGTCGAATTAATCATAGTTAGTATATATATAATAAAGATATAGAATAAAGTTTATTTTAGATAAATATAGAATAAAGATAAATATAGAATAAAGATAGATTTTAGAAAAATATAGAATAAAGTTTACTTGTTGTATTTTATGCTAGTAGCTTAGAAAGACTTATAATAATTTATTTACTCAAAAAAGGTGGCCCTGTTTGCTTGACCCTTGACCCGCGATACTTTAAACTTTATTTTCCTTATAAAATAATTTAAAAAAAAAAATAATGTAAATACCTACCTACTGTGATGGATTGCCGTAACGACTCCACTATTTTTATAGAACTTTATTAAATAGAACCTGTGATATGGGGTCCTAGAAATCAGTTTTAAATAAATAGAAATGAAAATAAATATTTCATTATCATTACAGCCCTTGACAAGTCCACTGCTGAACATAGGCACCACCCAAGTAATGCCACAAAATACGGTCCTGAGGTATATGCATACATCGACTTCCTGCGTGACCTGTTAAGTCCATCTAGTAGAGGGGCGCTCCACACCCTCCAAATAAATATTTGTGAGTCTATAAATGTCAAGTAGACAAAATCCTGGCTACGAGACATATATATATATATATATATATATATATATATATATATATATATTTTTTTTTACCTTTTCATTGTTGCCTTTATGAAAAATCCTGCATTTGTTGAAACCAATCTAGCCAGCCTCACATTCGCAGAGTAGCCAGCCTCTCAGTATTCTATATTAGGCATTTCGGTGAGTGTGCGCAGGAATTACATGTCCTCCCTCCCCTTCCTTTCCTTTCTATCATCGGACAACCAGGCGTTCAGCGGGTCTTCACACTTCACCCTTTCGTTATCGATACTCCACGCATAAAAACCAAACGGTTTGCTTCGTATTTGTTAATGCGTACAGCAAAGGAGTGAAATAAGTTGCCGGCGTCTACCTTTCCCTTCGAAAACAATCTGGGTGTCCTCAAGGCAAGAGTGAATAGGGAATTTTGTTACGCTAAGACAGTGCGATTTAGTGTTTAGGGCTACATCACCACTTACTGCCAGGTGAGATTGTGGTTAGGCACTGGCTAATAATAAGTAAAAAAATATCTATTATTATGTAATTATATGATCCAAATGCTTATAACCCTGCCGTGAAGGGACGACGTAAGATAATCCACTACCGCGGTTGATCACTCAACTGTTATCACGTGGGTGTTTAAAAAGGGGGTACGGGGAAATTAAACAAGAGATGGGCAACCATATGTTCTTGATAAAAACTTAAAAGGAATGTAGGTGTGCTGCGCACACACATACACGCATATATACTTTGCAATATTGTATCTATATACTTAGTGAATAAGATTTTTCAGTTAGTCACTAGTTGCCCGCCAACTGTATTGCACGTTCCGCTATAATAAATATTAGCAAAAGATTTCATCTTTTATTATGGTCACCAATAGGAACCCCTATGGAGTCAGCTCCTAAACTGGTGACCCCGACAGCTTTTCGAACAACCGTAACGTCAATGATTATTGTTTAGTGGATAAGATTGGAGATACTATTCGTAGTTATAAGCCTACATCCGACGATTCACGTAACTGTTAAAGTTTTTTTGTGCACAAGGACTTACGTAACTGTGAATATGTCTTTATTAGGGACGATTCAATACGTAAACCTTAGGGTGGTTACCCTACGACGGTCCATACCGCGTGATAAAAAAGGGGATCAAAGGTTTACCTAATTCAATTACCCGATAGACAGGTACATATTTCAATCGACAGATTAAAGCCCGCATAAGTATTAAAGGAATGTGATGGCAACGAAGCAACGCCACGCCACAGTAACGCTGACAACGCAGCGGATGTGGTACCTGCGCATGTAAGATTCGCGTTACCACCGCCCACACCGGTGACGTCGTCGTTACCCGGCCCGAGCAACCCGATAACCGTGAAAACAACGCGAAGTGGTCGCATTGTTAAGTTACCTTCACGATTTATAAGCTAGTGTTAATATAAAATATATATAATACAATTACATGTCTAAATGATAATCAGGTTTAGTTACTATGGATGTGAAAGTATTATTTGCATTGTTAGGTGCATGATATTTTCATTTAGGATATTCAAGTTACATTATTTAAGTTGAATGTATTGTAGAGGTATTGTGTTCAGTATTTTGCGTATACTGCAGTTTCACTAAGGTTCTAGGTAGTTAGTTTAGTTATAATGTATTTAATTTAATTTAATGAAATTATCGAATGCGAAATACTTCCTTTGCGAAAGCATTAGTGCGAAAAGTTTTACGATTTTTACTATGGGCAATTTTCAAGAAAAACCAGTTATTGTTTCTCAGGCTCAAAATACTGTAGAGAATAAAGTGAATAATTTTCAAATATGGTTACATGTGATAGCCAGTTTTATGGGAGCGATAATCCTGTACACTATTTGGGTAAAGTTTGATAAGAAGTTCAAAAGCTGGCTTCGCCGTCATGTGTTAATTGCAGGCGTTCCAATATCGGGCCAGAATATGGGTCAGATGATAGGTGCTTCTAGCACCAGTCTGCAGCACGCGCCCGGCGGGCAGCCGCCCCTTTCGCGGGGGTCTCCGTGCAGCCCTGCGCACAAGCGCATTAGCAAGTCTTTGTTGTTAGTTTTAAGTTTTGGTTTATATTCATTGTATAGTTTTAAGTTTTTTATAATTTTTTTATAAAGGGGGAAGTATTGTAGGTGTGCTGCGCACACACATACACGCATGTATACTTTGCAATATTGTATCTATATACTTAGTGAATAAGATTTTTCAGTTAGTCACTAGTTGCCCGCCAACTGTATTGCACGTTCCGCTATAATAAATATTAGCAAAAGATTTCATCTTTTATTATGGTCACCAATAGGCACCCCTATGGAGTCAGCTCCTAAAAGAATAAAAAATTTGCTGTTGCCAACCAACCTGCAAACGTGGTAACTATGCGTCAATATATGGGGAAGGCTTAAGAGTGGACTTTGAAAGGCTGTAATGACGATGATGATGGCGGTTACTGTTTACAATACTTTATTTCATTATACGTAAGCTACCTGAGTTCTAAGTGGACGACGTTTGAAATGAATAATCGCAATTCTCCTACACCTTTAAACGAGCAATTCTTATTATATATATATATTTTTTATATATATATATATATATAATAATCGGAATCTCGGAAACGGATCCAACGATTTTCATAAAATTTTGTGTCCAGGGAGTTTCGGGGTCAATAAATCGATCTAGCTAGGATTATTTTTAGAAAATGTCCTTTTGTCCGTGTTTTCAGGCAATAAAAAATCTGCTAACAAAATAAGAATCTGTTAGTCGGTCGGGCATGAAATCGAAGTTCCGTGATTCGCGTCGTGTCTCTGGTCCGGCTTTTTTTTTTCTTTTTTTTCAAGTTTCCTTTTTTTGTGAGAGAATCTATTATTTCAAGCCCCTTTTTTAGTATTTTTTAAAAATACGAAAATTTTAAGAAAACTAATTGCACTGATGATTTTTTATTCAAATAACCAGTTCAGTTTTTTTCTATTCTGTCAATAAGACCAAAAAATATTATTTATGTTTCATCAGATTGTAATTTATAAATGTAATTTCAAAAAAAAAAAAAAGCAACCGGGTACTAAATACTAATATGTCGTGATTGCCTATGAAACACGACAGAAGAAATTTCCTCCGCCATAACACTTTTATGAAATATGACAAATGAGTGTTGTTACTTTGCTTTACTTGTTAACATGATTTTTACACCGAATTCTTAATTATAATTATGAATGTTAATTGAGGATATCGTTTTAAAATGAGAAAACACGTTTTATTTTAAGACTGGCAAGGACGAGCATACATTACACAACACGATCGTTAACAGTTATTAAGAGCTATTAGTTTTACGTCGTTTTTAGGGTTTACACAATTACATTTAGTTGGTAAGGTGAACAACACTTGGGGGCCATAGGTAGGAAGAATGTTGATTTTAAATTTGATGACAAAAATAAAGAAAATAATGTGACATTTAAATATTAAGAAAATTTATGTGATTTTTTATTCAGATTATCTTTTTAGGTCGTCGAGACAGTGGAAAAATAAAGTAAATCATGATCATAACGAAAGTACTTTTTCAATACGAACGAAGTAGCGGGGACATCTAGATTCAAATAAGTAGTGGTATGAACAATTAGGTACTTTTGTTTTACTCTGTACATTATGACAATGATTGAAAAATATGAAAATATGAATGATTGAAACTACGATTTATTAACTTTACGCGAATAATAAATATTAAATAAGACTAATTTTCTGGCTTTTATCGCGTTTAATTTTAAGTTTTTAATTCTCCACGTTTAGGGCGCTTTTCAGCATCCATGGTTAACGGGATGTGGGACTGAGGTAATTGATGACCTGATGAATGTTTGATATTCAATGCAAAACGAAGGAAATCCGTAAAATTAGTTTATTCAAAATAATCAAACCTTTAAAATAGTAAAAACCGACTTCTAAAGCTACAAAGAATGTAATCACCAAAATCGGTTCACGTGATAAAGAATTATTTTCTCATCTATCGTGCAAATGCCTTTGCAAATTGTATTCATTATGTTGACTAAATTTGTATGGGATCACCATTGAGGTAACGTCTTAATATCAAAAAAAAATATCGCTGTACATACATAAAAATACACTCGTTTGCAAAAAGTCTGGTTTTGTTTTGTTTGTTGAAAAACGTTAATAATTTGAACATGTTACTGAACGGTTATAAAAGTACTGTGATGTTTAAAAAAATTACGTTCCAAATACAAATTTTTGCCTGAGGCTGGTTTTCAAAAAAAAAAAAAAACAACTCTTTAATACACCTTTTAGCGCGAAGAGTTTTTTGGCGGGAACTTGGCCGTCGACGGATTGCCGCTCCTGTTTTGTCGCTTGAATAATGGTTTGAAGTGGATTTTCAAAAATGGTAAATAAAGTGACAAGAGCCAGCAAAATTATTGCTCTGCTTGAGGAGGATTGCAGTCAATGCTTTGTGCCTAAGAGGTGATGTGTGATTCGTTCAACAGTCCAAAGGACCTGGCAGCATTATCAAGATACCGGTTTCATCAAGAGTAGGTCTGGTTCTTGGAGACCATGTACTGAAACATAGACACAAGCGGACTGGGATAGGGTATTGTTTTCCGATGAAGTCAGGATATATCTGTAAGGATTTAACGTCGCCGTCGTCGGTCAACGAGTACTAACAAGACGAAGAGAACATTTCGAGTACCTAACATTTCTAGTACCTTATGATGAGAGTTCCTTTATGTTTTGGGCAGGAATAAATTCGTGGGATCGTAAGTAGTTAGTCTTCATCAAAAACGGCATACTGACTCGAGACCGAAACATAATGAAAGTTTTAATTCCTCAAGCACAACCAACATTTCTGTATCCACCGGTTTGGTGATGTGGAAGCATATATCCTAAAGGTTGGATTCGTCGTTTGGATTGTCAAGCTCGACTCCCGAACTAAATCCCATAGAGAATTTGTCTGGGATGTTCTGAAGCGACCAGTGCAGCTGTCAGTGTGTGAGATCAGTGCAGCTGTCTCCGCAGGTACCATCAGAGAGCTAAAGAATGTGATTACCGCGGAGTGGGAACGTATTTCGAAAGAAATCATGAGAGATATACTCGCCCAGACGAATTCAAGCTGTGATTTCAGCATGAGAGGGTCACGTTCCATACTAAACTTTATCTGCTTTTATTTTATTAAAAATAACAAACAATAATTTGTGTTACCATAGCACTTAGCGAGCAGGTACACTAATAGCGCTTTGAAATTTAACATTTTTTTATATAATGGGGGTGACGAACGAGCACAAAGTCCACCTGACGGTAAGTGGATGCTCTAGCCCATAGACATTTACATTTATCTTCGATAATCATGTGTAAATGTGTTATCACCCCAGAGGACTATGATGGAATGCTTCTTTTCCAGTAAAAAGGGATTCCGCTCTCTATATTCACCATACGAAACACAGCAGCATTAGATTGCAATTTTACGCTGGTATTCTGTGAAAGCGTGGTCCTTTCACGGTTGTGCTGACTCATTTATGCTACAACCATAATTAGGGCGCAGCGTCGCTATACACCACGTAAAATTTTTCGTCGTCAATTCAATTTATCATAAATTCAATTAAAATATTATGATGAAACTGACGAAAACTATTCTTTGCTTATTTATTGACAAAATTTCGAGTATATGACTATCTACAATTATCATACAATCTAATCATCATCATCATAATCACAGCCTATAAAAGGATCCATGGATTGCATAGATGCTCTCTCATAGATTGCCTAATATGGGGGATTTTGCCAAAGTTGACATGCTTGGCGAGCGGGTAATCAACCGCAGTTTTAAGCTATTGCATAGCTTCTATTGCGGGCCTTGAGCGCGGGGACCGAATCCAGAAATTCCGTAACGAAGAAAACCTCACGCTCCCCACTCCGACGGGCACGGAGGTGTGGCGTTCAAAGCCGTGCATCGTCTAACGTCGTTTCAGTTCGGCAGACTTCGGCACTCGGCAGACTTCGGCACGGTGTTTGTGTGCGTGCGACTAGACGTATGCGTGTACATTAGCTGCTAACTCAATGATAAAAATTCCTGAATAACCTACATGTATTGTAAGATATTAAAAATATTTTAAAAATATTAACTTCTCATTTATTCAATAAGAGAAAAAAAATTGTTTTCTCTTCGGTCACCACGCTCAAAAAGTGTAACTTGATTTAATATCAAAGACTTAACTGCATATATATAAATAAAATAAATAAATAATTATAATTGCATAAGTTGATAAAAAATGCTATGCAATAGCTTTACCGCGGCAGTTACCGAGTGCCACACGTATTTTTTAATTATTTTAAATTGTTATCAGGAAGATGCTGCTGCCCCTCACCTCTTTCAATTTCCCTTCGTCGCCTCTTACGACTTACCCGTAAGAGGCGACGGTGTCCGCTTTTTTTTGCAAAAGATTATATTTCGAGTCATTGAAAACCTCGTTTTCTTTTGAAGTTGGTTAAAAATAAAAGTGTTAGTGATTTTGCCCAAGAAATTTATTTACAGATTTTGTCTAATTTACTTATATATATAGGTCTCTTTTGTATAATTTTTCTCACTAATTACATACTCAATTGGAATATAATTTTGAGTCTAATTTAGAATCAGTGATAATGAGCACGTTTGTACTCAGTCTCGGCGAGATTTTTCAGGCGTAGGTGTTCTAAAAGAGCGTCGTAATTTTCGAACTCATTCTGTTCCTTCAAGTGAATACCTTTAGGAAGAATAAGATACTGTCCACCCGGACCACGAGTGTAGTCACGACCTCCAGTTTTCATATATCTGTAGTCCAAAATTATCGTTGGCTCATAGTAATCAGGATCATACGTTCTTCGAATAATTCTACGGCAAAATACGAAGTAAAATTAATTGACAATATCAATACGTAAAGATAAAATTAATAAATAATATCCATGCGTAAGAGGCGACTACGGGATATGCCTGAATTCAGATATGGCTTCCGATAAATGGCAACTTTATTCAATCGAGTCATAACGTTTACGCCTGGTGAAATAAAGCAATATCAACGGTGCATAAAATTTGCTAAACCTCGCGTTGCCGATCCACTTTCTAAGTGCGACGATTAATTCAAAGTTTATGACAGCAACCAGGTTCGGCATTTCACTTATGCGTGCTGATGATGAAGAAGAAAAACAAGATATAAAAGATTTTAGCAATAAAATATGCCTTTAACAATAAAATATGAGAATTCATAAAACAGTTATAAGCAAATCTTTTCTTTAAAAATAAATATATATTGAAAATTCTTACACATTTTGGCGATTTACATCAGGTCCATTATCCTGAAACAGTAAATTTGTCAGTAAAATACTTGTACAACGTATATATTTATATATCTATGGACAGCTTTTTCAATCATCAGATAAAAGTTATTTATAGAATAAAATATTACATAAAGAAATTACAGTTATAGGAATAAAAATAATTCAATTTTACACTTTTAATGATAATCAATCAGCATAATAATTTATTTGATTGATAACTTTTATCCAACGATTGAAAAATCGAGTATGAATCTTAATAAAAATAGGGCGGCCTCCAATTACATGAGTGATGATCTGATAAGACAAGTTGGAAAAGAAATTGATGCATGCAGGTAGCTCAGGATCGTGTTTTGTGGCATTCCTTAGTAGGACACCCATGTTGAGTAGTGGACCTGTAATGGCGTACCGACGGTGATTATGATGATAAAATTAAAAAAAAAAAAACAAGAATATTAAAAATATTATAGATCTATTTACAGTTTATTGACAACTAAATGAAAAAGAACCCACGACCTTCTGTCTCGTGGGTGTTGTAACGACGGTAATAATCTATTAAAGTAAAAGTTAATAATAAGTAATATCTGTTTATTAATAATGAGTAAGTATTTTAATAATATATAGTGTTCGTTTAAGTCAATATATTATTTTTATGTTATTTATTGCCTTGTTGGTTTAGTGGCCTTCAGTGCGACTGCTGATCATGTGGTTTCGGCTTCGAATTCGGGTCGGTACAAAATCCATTAACCGGTTTTCTACCATGAAATTCTCATTAGCAGTCCGGAGGAAGTTGGCGGTAGAGATTATATTTAGAGAATGCACCTGTGCTTTAAGCATACGCTCTTACACTATAAATCTTGTCCTGTGCAGATAGGTGGCTAGTCTCCGTTGAAATTGGCTGCCGGGTCCTAAATTCAATCTGGCAGACACTACAATAGTATTTAAGGTTATGTTACTGAATATGTAACGTCCACTTAAGGGGTTTATGTTATCATGTGTTAATTTTTATTAAGCTTTATATTTACTTTTATTAAGGTTTATAAGCTTAATAAAGCTTTTTTTAAGCTTTATAGATGTACAATATTATTTATCATAGAGTATAAGTTATCACGACTTCTATGAAAATTGAATGTTCTTACATTGTGTTTAGCAAAGTGATGAGAGTGGGTGGAACGCAGTACGGGAGGGCCTGGAAGTGGTTCTCCATCAGGGTGTTGTTCAGTGGAATATTCATCATGATGTATACGATGTGGGTTCGCAGCAGCTGCTGGTTCCTGATCTTGGTCTGCTTTAGCTAATGCTACGAAAAACGCAACAGCCAGGATCTATAATCAGACCAAGAATAACTACTGGTAAATTGATTTTGTTTTTATATTTGTTACACGTAAAGTTCTGCGTAACAATTAAACAAAACAAAAAACAATGAAACAAAATTACTCAATAAATTTTATATATTTCTTACAGCCCATTAAAAGTCGTAAAACATAGAACTGTTATATTTTCTTAAGCTAAAATACCGCTATGCTCGTTAAAACCTAAATCGAACACGGTCAATAAGAACCACATAATATGCTACGGAGTGTACTTGCGTAGCACGAACTATATATTTATATCCAATTTTTAGTTGCAAGCTATTTTGAATTTATAAAAGTGTTTTCGGTGACTCAATTATTCTAAAAGACTAACCTAACTATTCAAGATTGAAAGTCGACATGTTTTAGATCCTTTGTTTACATATAGGGAATATAATATACACCACCTCCCACTGTCCAATAGTACAATTTTCTCCTAATTTTAAGTTTGTCTCAAAGAGATCGCTTTTTAGCGATAAGACCGCCTTATTGTGCCTACTTTTTAAGTATTACTTCCTGTAATCTGTTTTTTGTCGTTTTGTATAATAAAGTATATATTATAATAATAATAATGATAATAAGGAAAGTTCATACAAAATAAATACAATATAACTAAAATTTTATCCAATTTGATTAGAAACTGTAAGTACTATGCCACTGAGATACATTAGGACAGAGAGACAAAAATATATGTAAAAAAACCGAAATACGTGAAACAATTTATACTCCGAACCTAACTGTTTTGCCGTATGATGTTGGCGTAAATGAATTCATAACCCCATTTCATACCATTGGAGCCGTAAAAGGTGAATAAGGGAATTTTCAGCAAGCTGTCATGGCTTCCGATAGATTTTACGAGATAGAGCTATGCTACAGCTATAATATAGCTGCAGCCTGAATGAGTCGGCATAACCGGCGTAAAACAGCTAAATAAGAGTGAATATAGAGAACCGTAAACCACTTTTATTGGTAAGGAGGCATTCTATCTTAGTGATCAGGGATGAAAACGCATATGAGTTTTTGTTCCATATCTGCCGGTACCTCTAATATCGCAAATAGACATTAGGTGATAATTTACCGCGGGTTTTGAAAGAGAGTATTGTGAAGTATCCAGAATGTCCTAGTAATTATAAATCTTACAAGGACATGCAAGGGCCCTCTATACGAACTGAAAGGATGCGGCGGGCTCCGCAGCTTTGAAATTCTGTTAAATTTCTATTTTTTATAGTATAGGGTTAGGTGATCATAAACATCTGCACACCATAGGGATTCTTACTGCAATTCTAAGTTTTGTCCAAATACTAGAGACATAAACATGGTAACAGTTCATCTAAGAGCTTTATTGAAATGCTTCTCAACGCACGTAATATTATAAAACATACCGTGTCGTCCGTCCCTTTATTCGCTTTCTTTAAACCGGATCATAGCTGTGGATTTCCAGCCAGTGAAAAAATATAGTTTAGTTAATGTTAACAGTTTGTACACATACCTAACTTACTTTTTAGAAATTGTTTCAAATATATTTTTATTGAAATAGAACTACATACCTAATTTTAATTAGCAAACTTATTATATTTTAAAAAATAGAACTAATATACTATTATTGTAATACGGAAATATATTTAGTGCAATATTTATTATTTTAATAAATATCTTCTTCACGATAAAGAATAATCCAAAGATATTTTATAGGTTCTGGATTATAAGATATTTTATAGTGACCCATTAAACATCTTTGGAATAATCTAATTTATAAATGTTCCAGGCAGGAGAAAATGTATATTGTACTTATTATTTTACTTTACTTACTTGACGCATGGTAACCGTTAAACTCAAAACACAACTAACTGTAAGCGAATAAAAATCTGAGTCTTCCTTTTTAATTATTAATAATTCCTATGATCTCACCGGATGTGTAGTAATTTCATTGTACATCTATCGCGCAAGAGAAAATTTAATGAAGGCCGTATAAAGTAATGCATTAAATTACTTGTAGGTACTAATTACAATTACGTACTTAGTGATTGTAATTGAGATTTTTTTAACTAGGATTAGGGTCGTTGCCATGAAACCTACAAAATAGTTTGGTCTCTGTTTTCGTAACACGACGTTTTACCTAATGATATTAGAAATACTGAAACGGAAATGATTTAACTTTTATAAACAACTGTCACCAATTTTTAAGAATGGTCATTCATAACCATTTCAAAAATTAAGTTTGTCCGTCTCTCTGTCTGCCTATTCGGGCTAATCGTCGGAATGGCTCAAGTGATCCTAATGAAACTTCACGAATAGAGGGAGAGAGAGAGAGAGAGGCGATAGAGAGTAATACCAGGAGTGATCTAGACTATATTTTTTTACGAAAACTTGGAGATTTTAAAAAAATTGATAAAATGTATTGTAATGGTCATTCATTATTATCTTAAATCTAAATAATATCATGTTAATAGATTCTACTCAGGTGAAACCAGGGCGGCCTGATTAATATGTTTTTAATAACGAATATTTCTGGTCCTACTTGCTTTAAATGATGCTTGATTGTAAAATAACCTTTTTATTTAACAAATATTCGATATAAATTGACCATAAAAATCCTTTTAGGCATACATTTTATTGTATACTACCACATAGGCACAAAATCTTAACAAGAGATAAATTAAATTAAATTAATTTCTAAAACTAGAAACACATGAAACACATTTGGTCCAGAAGTCCTCACGTCAAGATGACTAACCACTTTCTTTCTAATTTTTCAATCTATTTAATGGAGCACCAAGTATTTCACAATAATCCATTGGGTGTGATGCGTGATCTCGTGTATCCTTTCAGTGGCGACAGTATTTTTGCCAAGTGTTGAGCCAACTTATATATTGGTGAATCGATCTGGCTCTCTATGGGATGTAGTGGATCGTTTATTTTGTGTATTTTGGGTAACCCATACAACCTCTGTATTTCCACCGAAATTCTAATAACACAAATAGTCACACTGTGTATATTTAAATGGTAAATCTCACTATCACCCATCACATTTGACTACCGTAGGAAAATCTTTGACGTAAGCCAGTAGCCTCTCACGCCTTCATAACAGTGACCTAGAGAAACTAGTCACGGTAGAGCTTGCGTGCTTCGTTACCATACATCATAGGAGTCACAGACAAGATGGGCTACATTAGTGAGCTTCCTTAAAACCTTAATACAAGGCGCTAAAGAAGATAGGTTTTACAAAATGTAGGATTGTGCAAGTTTCATGTGGGCAACAAAAAACAAACGAAAAGAACATTGAAGATCTGATTAAAGACAGAATATAGCTGACGTGAAGCACCAACGCTCCGGGAAGTCTGTAGTCTGCAAATATGTTCATGATCGTCCCCGCCATTACATCAAATTTGATAAACCACAGATCGGCAAAGAATTTTTGTCAAGTATAATTCACGATGTTATTAAAATATTTAGAAAAAAAACATCGAATTATGTTTTTTTTCTAAATATTTTCAATAAAATTAAATCCAAACTCAAGCATACTACTGCAAGACTTCAAGATACTGTAAACTCGTTCTGCGAAGATTGGACCAAAAATTAATATTCAAAAGCTGAACGTAGCCCGGGTTAACCGTGACAACGGGACGTCAAATACATCAGTGTCTTCCTTGATCATAAGTGCTGTAAAGTACCCAAAACGTCGGAAATTGAAATAAGTTAAACGTGATCAAATCCTTAAATTTAGTTTTATTCAATCCTACGATTAAAAAAAATATTTTTAACAGGGTTGTTATTGTCTTACCTGCAACCGTCTCACTCATACTCGCACCGACTAAAACCCTACTAAGGTGCAGAGAACGCAAGATGCGCCTTCCTCCACAACTTCTTATGTCACTTGCACAACGGACCCCTCCTAGTCTGATACGCGAAGGCCACGGAATCCGGAAAAACGAGGCCTCGGAAGTAACAAGTTTTCCGGATTCCAGTTGCGGAGGATAGAGCGAGCGGCGCAGCGTCACACCAACACTCCCTTTCCCCCACATCACTCCGAGTGGGCTCGACAAGAGCCTACTCGGAGTGGCCACCTCGAGCCACCATATAGTTTCCTCCGTGTTCACCGTGGATAATCAAGCTACCGCTTCTAAGCTCCCCCTTCTGCCAAGACAAGGCCCGAACCTATTTTATGAAGTGGGAGGGATAGATGACAATGTTCGACAATATACGTTTGAGTCCATCTAGATCAGTCAAAATCAATGCACAGAATAATTTAAAAAAAGATTAAGACAAGCAAGTCACCTTAAACATTTTATTCACCACCCAGTTCGTGGTTAGTTAGTACTCAAAATATAGTTGAAACAAACAGTTTTAGCTAAGTGCTCGCGGGAGGTCAACTTAAATTTTCCCGTATCCTGTAAAATTTTATATTCCCCGAGTTACCATGGCTTGAGGAAAAACATAAATTAATTATAATTTTGAACAAATCTCCTATACTTCTATCTATAAACAGTTTTCACTGTGTGGTGGCGAGATTAGAAAGTCCACCACCTCTTTTTGTCACGTAGACGAAAAGACGTAATGTAGAAATATAAAAATAAAAATGCTTTTGGCTGATATGTGAAAGTACCGTAATCCGTCGTGTAGTGGCGGTATAAGAGAACCCATTACTCCATATCATCTTTGGGTGTCGTAAGAAGTGAAATGAAGCAGAGATGGGCAAACGCAAATATCCACCTATTTATATAATGCGTTTTATGGGTAATTATATTCCGCAGTGGACTTTTCATTAGCTGTAATGAATCGATGATGGATAATAAGTGAAGGTATAGTAGGTATAATAAGTTTAGTACGTTTCATGCTCCTCCCCACAGATTGTCTCCTAGTGGGGATATTTGCCGTAGCTGCCTCGCTTGGCAGGCGGGTAAGTAACCGCAGTTTTTTTTTAGTTGTCATCTGGTAGATGCTCCTGCTCATCTCCTGGTTTGGCACAAACGCCCGCGTAATTACAATGGACTCTTTACATTGTGTTACAACTGCTACGAGTATAACTGCGTAGTTAAATTTATCAAAGTAATCTTTAATCATGCCCTAAACAGTAAGAACTGATCATAACGCAGTCGTAAAATGCTGAATAATTACTTTGAACGCAGATAAGAATATTTCCAGCACATGAAAATAAATAATGTTTTATTAGGTTTAATAATTTTAACGTAGTAATCGTTGCATATTTAATTTAGAAGTAATATACCAACTCCACGTAAATTTGGCACAGAAGGAAATACGTCGCAGCTTGTTCGAGAAGATCCAGCACAGACTATCAGGCTGCGCTGACCGTGACCGTGGGTGGTTGTAAGAGGAGGTGCTTCTTGTTGAATTCACTGGCGTTCCTATATATTTAAAATAGCTAGGAAACTAAGTTTTGCAGCATACGTTGAAGAAATTTTAGAGACTTACATGTGTTTTAACAACTAGATTACTTTATTTTAGTTATTTTCATAGTATAAAGTCATTATGTAATCTTGCTACCCACTGGTATTGAAACCTAGGTCCGAAGTCTCTTAGAGAAAAAATTAAAGATCTACTTATATTTCTTTGGCCCTTCAGTATATTTAGGAAAATTTAATGTATATATACAAAACAAAATGTGCATTCTGTAAATACTAGGAATAAGCACAAGTTATTTATACCAGTTATTTCCAAAGAGTCGGTATTTCCTTTATTGGGCAAAGGATAGGTCCTTTGCCCAATAAAGGAAATACCGACTTAAACGTTTAAAAAGCAAAAATTGTTTTATAAGTGTTATTATACTACTAAAGAGGACATGAGTTTATCGCTACCATGCTGTTACTTAGTTGTATAAAATACTAATGTTCAATAAACAGGCCCGCTAGGTTTCTTGCTGGTTCTTCCCAGGATAGTAGTTAAATAACTTTCATTAAGCATTCTTGTAGTTTATGTTGAATATTTTTTCTTCTATGGAAAAAAGGAAATAGAAAATAAAAACACATTGGTAAAGTTGCGAAATATATTTCTAAGGTTGAGTATTGTTAATTTTTTTTGTATATTATATGATTTTGATAAACCATAATGCAAAATGAATACCCTGTCAAGACAGTGGTTCTGGTAGACATTCTTCTGTTGCTTGAATAAAACGAAGACCTTTACATTAATTCCGATGGTGAGAATTAAGTTTGTCTCCATAGTGCGGCCGATGCGATTTAACGTTATGTATAATGGGTATATGAGGGTATGGATGTCTGTCTTCTTTTTCACCATGGTGAAGGTGATAGCTGTCAACATGTTGTTCATGGTGATCGTCATGTTCATGATTATATTTATGGTCGTTTTCATTTCGATCATCCTGATGTCGATCGTCACGGTTATTATGTTTACGATGTTCATCATAATCACGATGAACATAATGGTCGTTCTGGTCACGGTGGTCATAATTTTCATGTCCGTGATGTTTATCATTTGCAAGTTTGTGTGCTTGGTGTTCTGATATATGACGTTCTTCTTCATAGGATTCTGGTTCTTGGTGCTTATAAATATGATATTCAGGTTCATGATGGTTTTCATCATGATGCTCATGTTCGAGATGTTCATTCTGCTGTTCATAGTATTCTGGTTCCTTATATTCGTGTTCTTCATGTTCTTTTCCATGGTGTTTTTCAACATGGTGAAGTTTAAGTTCATAGTGCCCGTCATGTTCATCTTCGGAGTGAGGTTCGGGTTTGTAATGAACAACTTCAGGATGTTCTGATAGAGGTACATGATGCAGTTCTTCTTTATGATGGTCTTCTTGGTCTTTATGATCGTTACGATGAACATGATAAATAGGCTCAGAATATTCTACGTGGGCGTTAAAACTGGAAAAATAAATAAAAATAAAACCACATTTAATATGTTGTCGTTAAAGTATTTGAAAATTATTATTTTGTTGTTAGAATTTACAAATGTTATAGTAACTATATTACAAGTGAGGAAAAATACTGGGTATTTGCACTAGTTATATTAAATTAACCTCGGGAACTCGTGATTTTAATAAAAGATTGGAATAAATTACCCGCTGTGCTCGTCGGCGTGATACTTGACGGTGCGTTTACGACCATCGGGTTGTATGAGCCAGTACATCCCCTTCATTTCGTCACCATATCTAGCTTCATGATGACCTTTATGGTCATGAGTGTGGGGATCATCAACTTGGTACGAGAACTCATATGATGGATACGACCAAGCCTAAAACGAAGAAGTTATTAGTTATTTAGGTCAAGTAGGATGTAAAACGATCAAGTGTACCTCATGGTAAGTAGTAACACCTATATCCTAAATCAAGAATCAAAATGCAAATACGGCTGAGGATGAAGGCTGGTTTACATTACTTATCCCACAAAATACAGAAGTATTATGCCGCTATTTTACTCTAGTCGAGCTGCTCTATTTGGTTTGAAGCCATAAATAGTTGCGACGTAAATTGATAGATCCAAATTATTGAAAGAGAAAATAGGTCTTTTTGTTGTGACTGACGTTGTATCCTAGTAATACCGATCGTGACGTATCAACATTATATCGAAAGAGCCCATCTACAGAGGTGTTAGTACAGATCAACGTACAGTTGTAACAACTTAATATGTTTTGCCTTATGTAATTTGGCAACTACCTATCACATTAGTTCATGTCAAATTGTTGATAGGGTCGACGTCAGCTAGGAGAATATTAAAATAAAGGTGAAATAGTACTACAGACATGTCCATCACGATGTCTATCACGCAGAGAAACTTTAAGCATAGCCTCCATAGCTCTCTGAGCGACCTTGAACTTTCTCTTATGGCTAGGAGTGAATGACCACGTCTCAGATCCACACTCTCGTTTTCAAGTTTTGAAGTATATGTAATGAGAAGATGTGTCATAATTCCCCAAACGCTACTCAGTCGAGTTGAATTCGTCGATTGACCTCTCGTGGAAGTTGGCCTTACCTAGTTGGACAATTTTTCCTAGGTAAACACAAACATTTTCGTCAACAAGTGCTCCCAAAACTACCGGCATAAGTGTGACATGGACGTTATATGTTACGTTTTTCTTGTTCTTGTTCATTTAAAGAGACACTTCGAGCACAATGAGCGTGCTGATGAGCGATTCTGCCATAACGACAATGTCGTCGGTAAATCAAAGGTGAGTAATGTTCTTGCGATTAGTGCTGCTGCCGTTTCCTTCATATTCCTGTAGCTTGAAAATATCTTCCAATATAACATCACCCTTAAGAGTTACACCTCTCTGAAGTTTCTTACACTTGTTTTGTACTCGATAGCTATCATAGCTCTATGTACTACTTACACAGTAACAATTGCACAAAAACACTTCAGCACTTCGATATACCGAGATTAAATGGCACTGCTCAAAGGATTGTTGCCCAAATTTGGACAGAATTAAAGGTTAGGTCCACTTTTAATAAGGAAAGTGTTCATAAAGTGTCTCTTCCTTCTCCATGAGGTTCACCAGCTGTTGACCTCTTAGACCTTATTTTAGTTTCTCTCCTGTACTTAATTTTGCGTAAACGCATTCTATTAACATCATATAGTGGGTTTTGCGAAATGCATGGCTCTAGAGATATCAGCATACATTTTCGTCCTCCATCTCCATTTATTGGCTTTTTTCCGGCTGTCGCCTCTTACGCACCCCACGGGACAATATGTGGTAGCAGTTATTCTAACATCTTCGCTACACGGAACGCTTCCTTTAGCTTTAACTATTACAATATACTTACGTATTTTTTATGATCTTCAGGAGTATGAGTTCCGACGTGTGAAAGTTCACCATAGTGACCATAATGTTCGTTAAAATAGTGTTCATGTTCATGATTGTTTTCATCATCATACTCATGCTCGTGATGTTTATGATTTTGCTCATGGTGCTCCGGTTGCTTATGTTCATTAAGGTGATACTCGGGTTCGTAGTGTTTGTGTTTTTCATGTTCTTTTTTATAGTTTTTCTCTTCATAGTGACTTTCGGGCTCATGGTGCTCATGTTTATCTTCGGAGTGAGGGTCTGGTTCGTAATGAACAATTACATGATGTTCTGATTCAGGCACATGATGCATTTCTTCTTTATGATGATCTTTATGATGTTTGTGATCGTTGTGATGAACATGATAAATAGGCTCAGAATATTCAACGTAGGCGTTTAATCTGAAAAAAATTATAAACATTTATAAAGCTAACTGTTACCTATTACCATTAAATCATTTGAAAATTATTTTACTTATTGTTGTTTAAATTTTACAAATGTTATAATACTAACTATACGGAAAATGAGGAAAAGCGATAGGATATTTGTATTGTTTATTTAGTTTCTTATAATGTATTTTATTTCTTATAACAGTCATTATGTTTTTTGTTTCTTATAACAGTCATTAAACTTACTTTCTTTTATAAATTTTAAATGAAATTGTAATTTATTAATTCGACACAATAATATGCATACTTCATCATCATTACAGCCCTTCACAAGTCCACTGCTGAACATGGGCCTCCCCCAAGTAATGCCACAAAGCACGGTCCTGAGCCACCTGCATCCATCGACTTCCTGCATATCTTACCAGGTCGTCACTCCATCTAGTGGGGGGGGGGGGTCGCCCTACACTACGCCTACCGGTATGAGGCTGCCACTCGAGATGCATACTTAGTACAACGTAATTACGTTGTTTCATAAACACATTAATTGTTATAGCTGAATAATGCCTAAATAAATAGTAAAAACGGTTTGTTTAAATTACCCGCTGTGTTCATCGGCGTGATACTTGACGGTGCGTTTACGACCATCGGGTTGTATGAGCCAGTACATCCCCTTCACTTCATCGCCATCTCTAGCTTCGTGATGACCTTTATGATCATGAGTATGGGGATCATCAACTTGGTATGAGAACTCATATAACGGATAGGACCACGCCTAGAAGCAACACATTATTAGTTATATAAAAGTCAAGTTTGATGTCAAACAATCATGTGTACCTAGTTAGTAGTAACAACTATATCTATAAGAATCAAAATGCAGTTACGGTTTAAATAGTGCTGCCAACGCCATCTACTGGCGTGTTTCCCGTTGTCCTCTTACGAAACACATTGGACAATATGTGGTAGCAGATATTCTAACAACGCCGCTACACGGAACGTTTCCTTTAGCTTTAACTACTATAATATACCTACGTATTCCTTATGATGCTCAGGAGTATGAGATCCAACGTGTGAAAGTTCTCCGTGGTGACCATAATGTTCGTTTATATAGTATTCATGTTTGTGATTGTTTTCACCATCATACTCATGCTCGTGATGCTTATGACCCTGCTCATGGTGCTCTGGTTGCTTATGTTCATGAAGGTGATACTCTGGTTCATAGTGTTTGTGCTTTTCATGTTCGTTTTCATAGCTTTTCTCTTCATAGTGACTTTCTGGTTCATGGTGCTCATGTTTATCTTCGGAGTGAGGTTCGGGTTTGTAATGTACAATTTCACGATATTCTGATTCAGGTACATGATGCAGTTCTTCTTTATGATGATCGTTATGATGTTTGTGATCCTTGTGATGAACATGATAAATAGGTTCAGAATATTCAACGTGCGTGTTAAATCTGAAAAAAATTAAAAACATTTGTAAAGCTAACTATTAGATACATGTTACCGTCACAGCGTTTTGAGTTTTGTTTTATGTTTTATTGTTATTAATTTTTTTAAATGTTATACTAAATATACGGGAAATGAGGATAACGACTGGTTTATATGCTGTTCATATGTATTAATGAGACACAATAATATGCAATAAAAAGTAAAATAAGTAAAAATGTAGTAAGTAAAATAGTAAAAATGAGTAAGTAAGAGTAAGTAAAAATGATTCGTTTGAATTACCCACTGTGCTCGTCAGCGTGATACCTGACAGTGCGCTTACGGCCATCGGGTTGTACGAGCCAGTACATTCCTTTTATTTCATCACCATGTCTAGCCTCATGATGACCTTTATGATCATGAGTATAGGGATCATTAACTTCGTATGAAAACTCATATGACGGATACGCCCACGCCTAGAAGGAACAAATTTTTGGTTATTTTGCTAGTATAATCTAAATCCAAGGTTTTCCTATTTCTAATGACAATTAGGAAATCAATATAAGTATGGGGTATAAAGGAGAATAAATTAATTTTTCTACAAATTATCCTCACCTCGTGGATGGTGAAATTTTAATTCAAAATCTGAACCGAAAGGGGACAATCATTTTTGGGCCCACTAAAAATATTAACGTCCACTAATGGTATTACATCAAAAAAAAGACACCAAATTATAATAGTAAATGGCCTACAGATTTTTCGAAAATGTAAACGGAATCAAGAAATACGAAAAAAAATTAGTTGTTTTGATATTCGTGTTCTGATTAGTGTAATATGGGTAAAATGCGTGTACCTAATTAGTCATTTTGCAGCTTGTATAAAAAGAAAACTATTTTTTCACAAAGCTGACTTAAAAAAAGATACCACTAAGAACTTTATGTTTAATTTCTAAAAATTTTAGCTAATATCACGTTATAACATAGTTCTAAATGACTGTGAACCAAAACGTTATTTTATCATTGACTTCCGGTAATTCCCAGCGGCCGGCGGCCGGGTACGGCGGGGCGGGGCGGCGGGGTATTACCTACGTCTTTAATCTTAACGGCATTGACGTTCGTTACGCTACTGTTTTTTTGTATTTATATGCGATTTTAAGAAAATGGAATCTGCTAGATCAGCATACAATGAAAATAGAAGTGTATGTTGCAATTGTGGAGTCAGGTTTCAACGCAGTGTGCGAAGACAATTACTGGCCGAGACAACTGCTGATGTGCGCCAACTTTTATCTGTGTGGATTTCTCATGAGGTAGGTATAATATTATCTCATGGAAAGCTAATCACTGCACTATACAATCTATCTACTTACATATTATCTAGATTTAAACTTTTATGAGAAATATATATTATTTTTGTTACTCTCGATTTTATTCCAACAATATTACTATACTGCGGAAACGAAAATTATATATTTTCTTTATTAATGTATTACTTAATATTTTTATTTTTGTTGAATAATATGGGATATGGTACGATTTTTTTAGAAATAATACGAAAGAAAACGATCCACAGACTCCAGGCACACATAACGATCTATACATGATTAAGTACTTAATTATTTTAAGTTTTTAAAAGTAATAATAAATATCCCGTCATATTATTAATAAATTCATACCTTCTATAGCTATAATTTTAATCTTTCGTTATATTAAATTGATAAATGATATATTATATTGATTGAATTATTTTATATTTTGACACAAGATGACACTGCATTCTTTCCTGCTATTTACCAACTTACAGGCATAGTTCTTTGCATTGACTCCATTGACTGGCATTGACTGTAAAAATATAATATGGCATAAACTTGTTTGTTTAAATTGATGTAAACTGTGTTCGTGTTAAAGTAAAAGTTTAAAAATGAAAATTCACGTAGTTTTACTGCTTACAAGTGGATTAGTATGTTAATGTCTAATTGATGCAAAAAATGTTTAACCTAAGGGTTATATCATGCACGTAAGTCAAATATTAAATACCTATATCACATTTATGTATATAATTTGCCAATGACATTCGAAAATGCAAACTGACGAGTAAAAGTCCATGTGAGTAATATAAAAGTTTATTTTTTCCTCCTAGAATTTTGTAAAATCTATAACTTATACTGAATTAACCTTTAACAAATGATAAACACAGGTCTTACTAATGTGTTAAATGTTAAAGTATTGAAGTTTTATGTTATTAGTGAAATCTAATTTAAATAATAGATAAAATAAAGTCACACAATATACACAAAAGAAGTTTTTGTGGCATGGTATGATGTATCACATGTTATGTGTGTCTAATTATCTTTTGTCAGTCAATCAGAAATCAAAGTCGAAAAAGTATAGGTATATATGTGTCAATATTTATTCTAAGGATAAAATATTATGTAAATAGAAAAGTAAGTTATTTTGTGCAATGAAAAATATTTCAATCCACTGTAATATTACCGTTACAGCCAATTAAACTCCACTGCCGAACATAGGCCTCCCCCCATATATTACTAATATTACACAACTCCATAATACTCTAATATTATAAAGTTTATTTATCACTATATGATATACCTGAAATACTGTAAATATTGTAAAATCATAATATATTAATCGATATTTGTCTTTTGGATTTCCAATTTTTTTTTTAATTGAAAATGTATTGTATTTCAAATAATATAGGGTTCCACATCAAACATTCACTTTCATGCCAACTTCGCTTCCCTCCTCAAAATGTACATTTATCTGAACTTAATATTTATTTACTCTTTTATTTTTAATTCCTGATTTTTTCAGTTACACCCACTTGATGCAGTTTGTTGTAACTGCCTAAGAATATTGCAAGAAAGTGTTGCATCAGCTCACTCCATTAGAAGATTTGGGTACAGGAATATTTGTATTCCATGTGGATCTTCAATGTTAAGAGCACACCGTAGACGGATTGTGCCTATTAACTCTGAAGAAAGAGATATTATTTTGCAGTGGATACCATCACACCAGGTACTTACCTTATTTTAAAAGGCTGTAAATGGTCCCCTGCCTCAAATAGGCAGCCCAGAGGATTTGCCACAATCGCTTTGGTACACAGATTGATGTTTGTAAAATCAGACACCTTGCATACAATTTGGTCTGATATTTATGCTCATTCAACATGGCAGTTCACTAACAGGTTATCTTTAAATTTACAGTCTACCAAAAGTCTACTGCTGAACATAGATTGTCTTATGGGGGGATATTTGCCATTAATAACCAATTTTTTTATTTTTAGTTATTAGATGAACGATACTTCTTCCTTATCTTACACCCATATTTGTATGCTTTTGTACTTATTATACAAGTAATATTTTTTACCTTAAAAGACATTAGTATAAATAAAACGGGTTGGGTTTACAATTCGGTCGCCTCAATTTGAAGATTCTGTTACTGTGGGGGCGTCAAGGGAGTTTATCTGAAGCACCTACACGCGAGTTTTGCTACCGGAGCAGCATCGAAGTATTTTTATTTATTTTTTGAAAATATTGGTAAACAACTAATTAATTAAATATTCTCACGTTTTTGACGTTTTATCTGTCAATGTCATATCGATATATAGTACTAAATCGATCTAGTGAATCGATATTTCACCCTAGAGAATCAAGATCAAATCTTTTCTGTTTTGTTAAGATTTACAAAATTATTTATAATTAGTTGAAAGTACCCCAACTCGTAAAGAATGACAGTTTTTCAATTTAATCATTCAATGTTATCTGAAACTTTTAACAGTGGTAGAGCCACGCGGCAGCTTTGCTGTTGCACGTATGGGCCGGCTCAAACCGGGGTGGTACCACGACCTCACAGAATACCGGCGTGAAGTGGAAGCACTGCTTCCGCGTTTCGTCTGGTGAGTGCAGGTGGCCGGAGGCCCAAATCCCCCCCCCATCAACATGGTAGCGGAATTAAATAATGATCGACTACCCCAGGAGGGTACCAGCACCCCTGGAGAATCCCTCGCTGAGCATCCACGACCATGTTTCTCCACTTCTGAGCGTGGGTGCTCAGGCTGCCCCGCGTATTCTGGGGGGGGGGCAAAATTCCGCTCAAGACTACAACTGCTCGGGGCAAACGGAGCAACAAGACCAAGGCGACCCCTGCCACGCTGTCCGTGAATTTCTGCAATATCAGGGGGACTTCACTCTAACCTAAACGCCGTCCACTACCATCTCGAGACGGCGAGGCCGGCTCTGCTCTTTCTGACCGAGACGCAGGTGTCCTCTCCGGCTGATGTCTCGTATCTCTCCTACCCGGGGTACAAACTGGAACACTCCTTTGTGCCTCGGGCTGGAGTTTGCGTTTACGTCAGAGAGGACATCTGCTCTCGACGCCTCGGCAGACTTGAAGGTTCGGACCTGTCCATCCTTTGGCTACGCGTAGACAGCGACGACCATCCGCGCGTCTACGGGTGCCTCTATAGGTCCCATAGCGGTAATGCCGAAACAGACCGACTATTCGACCACGTCCAAATGGCTGCAGATTCGTTGCTACAGCAGATCCCCTCCGCAGAGATCGTGATCCTCGGCGACTTTAACGCCCATCACGCCGAATGGCTTGGTTCACGTTTAACCGATCATGCGGGGAGATCTGTTCATGATTTTGCCTTGGCATATGGTCTGACACAATTGGTTACTTCGCCTACGCGGATTCCAGATGTGGAGGATCATGCACCTTCCCTGTTGGACCTTCTGCTGACCTCTCACCCGGACGGATATCAGATATCCGTCGACGCCCCTTTAGGCTCCTCGGACCATTGTCTTGTCCGGAGTGTGGTGCCACTCACGCTGAAATCGCGGTTGCATTCTGCAGGCTGCCGCCGTGTTTGGCACTATAGGTCAGCCGATTGGGATGGGATGCGGTCTTTCTTTGCATCCTACCCTTGGGGGGCGGGTTTGCTTCTCGCCGGATGATCCCAACGTTGTTGCGGATTCTGTCGCTGATGTGGTACTTCAGGGTATGGAACTTTTTATTCCTTCTTCTGTGGTGCCCATTGGAGGCAGATCTCAGCCATGGTTTGGTCGCTCCTGTAAAATAGCATCATGCTATAAGCAGGAGTGTTACCAAGCCTGGGCTGATGCATCAGCGTCCCGGGATGTAAACACCAGCGCTCTAAAAAAGAAGTATAATTCCGCCTCTAGGTCCTTCAAAAGAGTCATTGCCAAGGCAAAGTCAGAGCACATAGGCAGAATTGGCGAGAAACTAGTTCGCCTTCCTTCTGGAACCCGTGCATTCTGGTCTCTCGCCAAGGCTGTCCAGGGGAATTTCTGTCAGCCATCTCTTCCATCTCTGCACAGGGAGGACGACTCACTGGCCCATACCGCAAAGGAGAAAGCCGATCTTCTAGGCTCTTTCTTTGCGTCTAACTCGACTCTCGATGACGGGGGGAGTACTCCGCCGACCATCCCGCGGTGTGAGTGCTCCATGCCGGAAGTGCACTTCACACAGCGCTCGGTTCGCAAAGCACTCCTCTCCCTGGACATCCACAAGTCGAGTGGGCCTGACGGAATCCCCCCAATTGTGCTGAGGACGTGTGCTCCAGAGTTGGCACCGGTTTTAACGCGTCTTTTCCGGTACTCCTACTCCCTAGGCGTAGTCCCAAAATCATGGAAGACGGCTTACGTCCACCCGATCCCTAAAAAAGGCGACCGCTCTGACCCGTCCAACTACCGGCCAATCGCCATCACCTCCTTGTTCTCCAAAACAATGGAGTCCATTGTAAACTGCCAGCTCATGAGGTACCTTGAAGATCACCAGCTGATTAGTGACCGCCAATACGGTTTTCGCCGTGGTCGGTCAGCTGGTGATCTTCTGGTCTACCTAACTCACAGATGGGCGGAGGCAGTAGAGTTCAAGGGGGAGGCATTGGCCGTTAGTTTGGACATTGCGAAGGCCTTCGATCGGGTTTGGCACAAAGCGCTTCTTTCGAAGCTCCCTTCCTATGGGCTTCCCGAGAAATTGTGCGATTGGATCACCAGCTTTCTTGCAGATCGGAGCATCAAGGTCGTTGTAGACGGTGCAAGCTCCGATTGCATGCCTATTAATGCTGGTGTTCCACAGGGCTGCGTGCTATCGCCAACGCTGTTTCTTCTGCATATCAATGACATGTTGCATACCCGTAACATTCATTGCTATGCAGATGACAGCACTGGTGATGCTCTTTACACCGGCCGAGCCAATATTTCTCGGGAAAACGTCTCCGAGTGCCGGGACAAACTTGTGTCTGAAGTCGAGTCTCTGCTGGACAGAGTCTCGGATTGGGGGCGACTAAATCTAGTCCAGTTTAATCCCCAGAAGACACAAGTTTGCGCGTTAACCGCTAAAAAGAACCCCTTTGTCGTATCCCCTCAGTTTCAAGGCACTCCCCTTGTTGCCTCAGCCAGTATCGGAATCCTCGGCGTCGACATATCGAGTGACGTGCAGTTTCGTGGTCACTTGGAAGGGAAGGCCAAATTGGCCTCTAAAAAGCTTGGCGTGCTCAGCAGAGCGGAACAGTATTTCATGCCGGCACACCGCCTGCAACTTTATAAGGCGCAGGTTCGGCCGCACATGGAATACTGTTCCCATCTCTGGGCTGGGGCTCCCCAGTACCAGCTTCTTCCACTTGACCGCATCCAGCGCAGAGCGGCTCGAATCGTCGACGACCGAGTGCTTTCCGATCGGCTCGATTCACTGGCGCTGCGAAGAGATGTTGCATCTCTTTGCGTATTTTATCGCATCTATCACGGGGAGTGCTCTGAGGAATTGTTCGGATTAATCCCAGCCGCCAAATTTCGTGAACGCACTACACGTCAAACGTCCCGATACCATCCACACCATCTGGATGCTTGGCGGTCCACCACTGTACGTTTTACAAGGAGTTTTCTTCCACGTACAACCTCTCTGTGGAATAGTTTACCACCGGCGATTTTTCCGGACCGATACGACCTGGGGACCTTCAAGAAAAGAGCTTACTCCTTTCTAAAGGGCCGGCAACGCACCCGCAATTCTCCTGGTGTTGCGGTTGATCATGGGCGGCGGTAGTCACTTAACATCAGGTGAGCCGCATGCTCGTTTGCCCCTTCTTCTATAAAAAAAAAAAAAAAAAAAAAACTTGGGCTTAGTGAAATATTGTTAATAATTCTAAAATAATTACTTCTTGTCTGATATGTGATGTATTATTTATTTCTATTTAAATAAGTAGTGCCACAAAAATATTATGAGGGGAAACAATTGCATGCTAATATTTATAATTTTAAAAGACATTAAAACTATTTAGTGTTAGAAAGATTGAAATAAATAGAACAATAATAAATATTATTAATATTTAGAGTAGACACTGTAAAACTATAGTTCATTTTGTTAGTTGATAAAAAATAACTTTTTTTCAGGTGGATCGTTTAGAACGAGTATGCAGTCCTTGCTGGCTGAGGGCTTCCAGAGCTGTATGGAGACAGAGACAACAAAATGAGAACAGGGATATTGAGCTACAATCCATGAATATAGAAGACATCGGTAACATCCCACAACCACCCCCTATACCTGCACCTGTAACCCCTGCCATTTCCAGAGCGGCATCAACAATTACTATGGCTAATTATAAGCGTGCTGCTTCTACTTCCCGTCACTGTATTTTTAAGTCATGTAATCATTCATCTAGATTTTTAATACCTAAACTACTTAAAGAGAGATTGCTGATAGATCACTCATTTTATGTGCCACTGTGCGCTCGTATTTGTGAATACCATTTAAATGAACCCCACAATGATTGGAATAATTTATTCACGAGTAGTAACTGTTCAGATTTTACTGCATCTCAGATAGACAACCTTTGTTCCTTACTTAAAAGTAGTGTTACTCAAAATTATAATATTTTAAATATCATTGAACATAATTCAATATTATGCAAATATTGGTTAGGATTTACCAAATACCAATTTGAACAGTTACTAGTTGAAATTCCATCTATCAGTGAAAGAGTTAAATCACCTAAAAGAAGTCTAGCTATGTTCTTAGTGAAACTTCGTACAGGTGATAGCAATGAACGCATAGCTTCTCTATTTAATGTAGCTTCATCGACTGTGTTCAATCACTTAAATATTGTAAGTCAGTGCTTTGAAGAGCAATTCATCCAACTGCATTTAGGGACAAATACCTTATGCATTCAACAAGTTGCTCAATATAACTTGACAATACCAAATGGCTTGTTTGGTAATCCAGATATGGATCCTGAATTTATGCCAGCCATAGTAATATGTGATGGTACATACATTTATGTGCAAAAAAGTAGTAATTACTTATACCAGAAGCAAACATATAGTTTACATAAGTATCGTAACTTAGTTAAGCCATTTTTAATAGTGTGCTGTAATGGTTATATCCTTGATGTTTTTGGACCATATCCTGCAACAGAATCAGATGCTTCTATAATTCTTAGACTGTTCAACGATAGTAGTCCACTGCGAACCTATTTTAGAGAAAACGATGTATTTATTCTTGATAGAGGTTTTAGGGATGCAATTCCATTCTTGCAGCAATGTGGTTATAAGGCTTACATGCCTGAATCTAAACAAGCTGGTGAAATACAATTATCAACCATTGCTGCCAACAAGTCCAGATGTGTAACTTTGTGCAGGTGGGTGATTGAAATTGTAAATGGGAGATTTAAACGGGACTTCAAATTATTTCGTCAGGAATATTTTAATACTGCATCTACTCATCTCATGCTATACTTTAAAATTGCAGCTGCATTAATAAATCGATTTCATACGTTGATTCGTAATAATTTTCATGCTGTAGAGATATTGGCAATTGCTCAAGCCAAACTAAACACTCCAAATAATTTAGCCTCCGTAGAAATGCACAATTTAAATAGAGTGAGAGTGCGATTTGCCAGCATTAATGGTAATCTTCCAGAGCTGGATAGTTTTCCTCAACTGACATTCCAGGATCTCATTCTGTTTAGTCTAGGAATTTATCAAATTAAACAAGCTCGTAGTTATTACGGGGAGCATGTCAGGGCTTCTGGAGAATATAAAATCGAGGTATACCTGCAATCTGTCCATGATTTTGGTCCAAATAGTTATCTATTGCGAGGTAGGATACAATCAAGGCACACTAGTAAAAAAACTTATTACACTTATATACTAGTTGACACCAACCCATCAATTGCTAACACTAGGGCTGCTCTTACTGGGTACTGTTGCAACTGTTTGGTAGGCAGACGCACTGTTGGCTGCTGTGCACATGTCATGTCTGTTGTCTGGTTTCTATCTTGGGCACGGCATCGAGATGAGGTTGAACCACCTGCATCTTTTTTTAGATGATATATTACTTTCAAGTAATGATATTGAAAATGATGAATGATGATTATTAATCTTAATGCGTATTAATATTGTAATATAAATGATCATTTTTGCTATAGTTGCTTCACTTGTGGCAACCAAAGTTTTTTGTGGTATTCTATAGGAAGATGCTGCTCCCCATCTCCTAGTATTTTTATTTTATTCTGTCGACTTTAACGACACCATACGGGACGGAACGTGATGGCAATTCACGGAAGGCCTCTGTAATATTTTACATTATATCTTTAATTTAGGAGCCATATGTTCGGCAGTGGACTGTTGTAATGATGATGAATAATGATGACTAAAAATTGTAATTTTTGTTGCTTATTTGAACTATTTCTATTTTACTGTGTGCTTTATTATCTGTTATATATTATGTTATATGTGTAATTTATAAATAAACGCCGAGCAAAGTTGAATTTATTGCTTTGGCACCCTTTTTTATCTCTTTTAATTGACAATATCCTTCTGATTTCTAATAATATCGTAAACGGGCGAGACATTATATTTTAATGATGTATGGGATTTATACTTGCTAATAGATGAATACTTTAATGAACAAAGGGCCGGCACTGCACCTGTCTGCTGTGTTATTTTTAAAAGAGGACTCATAAAACACTGACGATTTTAACCATAATTAATGCAGTGATTATACATGATCTTTGGGACTTATTACATATCAATATCGTATCATAAATAGAAATGTTACCATCAAGTTATTTTGAAAAAATCTTTTAATATGATCTTTTGATATGAAAACACGAAAAATGTTTCTACCTATGTCCGTTAGAAACCATCCAAGCGATTTTGATGATATGTTTATGTGTGTTTGAACGGGTCTCTATATGATTCATATTCACATATGGACTCGGTAGGTGGCGCTGTTGTCGAAATCCAGAAATCACCTGTGCGAAGTCGGGGCGGATCGCTAATAATAAATACAATTAAACTATACCTGTGTGTTTGTTATCCTGGCACAAACAGTTCAAAACATCTTACTTCCTCACAATTTATCAGTGTGTAATAACAGATAAGCATGATATTACCTAGTCATTTTGGTATTTTAGAACCCAGTCATTTTAAGATGTATAATTAGGTATTTAATAATCAACCAAAGCATATTAAAAAAAGTCTTGACACCGGGCCTGTCTGTCTGTCTGCATAAATAGATCTGAATTATATGTCTGAATTATATAGACTATGTTGGAAATGATGATTTACCATCTATAAATACGGTTGCATTATAACTTGTTTTTTACACAGTCAGTTTAAAACATCTTTCTTACTATATAACGTGTGTTGGTAATATTGTAAATATAAATGGATATATTATACCTTAGTCATCTTGAATTTATTCATATTATTTTAACGGTAATTGGGAAGTACACTCACAATCAATATATGTAAAAAATTGTATCCATACCACATTTGTACACAGACAGGCACTATATTTTGCCGTAACTACTAAAAATATTGAAGTACCTGAAAATGCTGAATGTACCTACAACTTGGTTTTATATGAACTATTATTCAACAGTGCACTATTTTAACTTAAAATACCGGTAAAAACACTATAAATAGCTTTTAGTTTATTTATAGGTTATTTTAAAATTCATATTTTAATTGTCAATTTCTCGATTTTCCGTCTAGATGTGGTAAAACTAATATTACTTTTGTAAACTATAAATTATAAGGAATAAATCGACATCCATTTCATTGCGTGACGCGAAAATTTGTGGTGGGCCCATTCTCCATACAAAAATTGATTGTCTCCTTTCCTACGGTCTTGATGTAAAGTGATGTTTAGCGCAGGGCTATTGGGTTTGCGATTACCGATTCGACTGTAAAACGTAGTGAGAATGGTTATTTCTTGACACATTTTTTTAAAGATTTTGTCCAACAATGACTAATCCATAACATGGCTTAGTATTAAAAGTATATACTTCTGATTTGCAGGTCATGGTTTTATGCCCTATCAGAAATAACTCTTTTTTTCACAATATTGCATGCCTTTATCACAAAGCCCGTAGGTATGTTCTAGTAGCGCCTAAAAATCAGGAATCCAACGTTTTGTCGCATGAAATCGTATCTAACAATCATATTGAACATATAAATGATATAAACATCACATTATTGGAAAGATAAATGATTGTTGAACTTATTATAAATTTTTTAAATCGTATAATCGCTATTTTTATATTAAAAAGTAGTTTCAGCAGCTTATGGTGTAGATTTATCACGTCCGCATGACGGGGTAAACACGGTAACTTTTGAAAATATCAATAATTGATATTTTCAAAAGTTATGTTCAACTCAAACTATTTTTTAATCTCTTCATCTATCATCTGGGAAGTCATGGAATGTAAATTGCTGTTTAATTTTGTTTTGTTTAGTTATAATTATTTGTTTTTTAATTTTTATATTTTTTGCAAAATGTTTTAATAAATAGAGATCCACTTTGACTCACTGCTGGCTCGGCCGCCGTCGTGAGTGGGTTACTGTATCGTTTTTTTACAGCGGATCGTGATGGAACATATCGATGGCTGTAGAAATGCAAAATATTCCAAAAACCAAATTTGACGTACTTGACCAAGGTAAGATATTATTACTATTTTTATAATTACAGATTTTCATTACAATATATTTTTTCGATAAAAGTACGTAGGATTTATATTTTATAAATATACTTATACCTCTTGTACTTTATGGAGTGACCTGCAGGTGTACTTTGATGAATGCTAAATTAAAATACTGGTTATGACTAGATGAAAAACTTTTGAAAACGAAATAAAGTTGATGAGAAAAAAAAACGAGTCAAGTATTTTACCTAACTGACTGGTTTTTGCGATAATGCTAAAGTACAAATACCTAAAAACTAAAGTAATATTGAAGTTGATTTCTGGTAGTTTTAAGATAGTTCTGTTAAAAGTTTTTTCAATTAAGAATTACAAAAAAATTGAATCACAATAATAATAAAATAGTAAAATTTAGAAAAAATACTTTTAACTGTTGATGATTTTTTTTTATATTTCTTCGCGATCATATGAGCATAATGCGTTGTGCACTTTTGGATTTTCCAAACTTTTGTTATTGACGTTTGTCGTAAAATTATCGTAAAATTAGAATTAATAGTGATAAGGTTATTTGTGAGAACTTGTGTGAATTTAGAATACTTAAAACAGTTGCCGTATAACATGAGCGCTTAAGGCATGCACATTTGCATTTACCAAAAGTTTTTTTTTATTACTATGTCCCATAGATACATATTTCCATCCAAAGTTAAAAATCATGAGTCAAGATGCAGATGTGGTTTTACCTCTTGAACTTATGATGGTTCACGTCACACACCCTATGAAACACATAAGTATTAAGCTGCTATTTTACACTGGTCGAGCCTATTCATTCGCGTATTCTTGCAAAAGAAAATGAGTCTTTTTTGTTGTCAATTTGACACTGCATCCTAGTTCTACCAGGCCTGACGTATCAGAGTAACATCGAAACAACTCATCTTAGTAGGAGTTGGAAGCTTCGGCCTAGGAGGTACAGTGGTATCAACATTATATGTTTTGCATAATTTGCCCCCTCCTCCATAATAAACAACATAATATGTTCTGCATATTTTGCCCCCTCTTCTATAATAAAAAAATTACACCTTCCTCTTACAATTGTTCAAGTCATATTATTATAAGGAGCCATATCGGAGAAAGGTTCACCATCATTCAAGTAATTCAACATACAAAGCAAAAAAGTAAAGTATTTCCAAAAATGAAACACTGTGATAATACAGGTCAAAAAACCATTAAAGTATACTTACGTATTCTTCATGATGATCAGGAGTATGAGATTCTACGTGTGAAAGTTCACTATGGTGTCCATGATGTTCTGGTGTGTGATGTTTTATCAATTGCTCTGAAATTGCATGATGGTCAGCACCTAAGGCGACCACAGCAATACCAAGCAAAGTTAGTACCTGAAAATTGATTTCATGGTAGTACAATAAGTCTATATATACACTTAGTCGTTAGTAGTTACTACCAGTCAGATAGTTTTTTGATTCAGAAACAATATTAATCTTATAATTTTTGGGGTTTTAAAGTATATATATATATATATATATATATATATATATATATATATATATATATATATATATATATATATATATATATATATACCCCGTAATCGTATATGATATATTCGAATACTATACATGTCTACATACTTACCACTTTGAGCCTATTGAAACTACATCATGTCATAAATGGAGAGATACATTTAAAATATATTGTCAAAGTATACGAGAAGTTTTGAGGTAATAGATACATTTATTTTATTTTAAAGGAATTTCAGCGAAAACAAGACCGTTGGCTGATTGTTGCTGCCATTTAATTTAATAGTTTATAACCCCCGACGAAAAAGAGGGGTGTTATGAGATTAGCCGCTATGTGTTTGTCTATCTGTGTCTGTTTGGGGCCCCGTAGCACGGACCGTAGCTCCTTAAACGGGTGAAACAATTTGGGTGCGGATTTTTTTTAAAATTTAAAAGCATATTTTTAGTAGTAGTCGTTTGAAGATCATCAGCTTTGAATAAAACTATATTTACGGATTTTATCGCGTTTAATTAACTATTTTAATTTTTATAAAAACCCGCGTAAAAAAAACTGACGTGAAGCACCGACGCTCCGGGAAGTCTGTAGTCTGCGAACATATTCAAGATCGTCCCCACCATTACATCAGATTTGATAAACCACAAATCCTCGCAAAAGAACACCGATTCCTACCAAGGATGATATGCGAGGCTATTTATTGAAATTAAAAAAAATCCTAATTTTAATAGAGCAGATGGAAGGGTGCTGCCATCTGCTTGAAATCCTATAATTAACAAAATTAAACTCAAAACAAGCATACCACTGCAAGACTTCGAGATACTGTAAGCTCATTCTGCGTAGATCGGATCAAAAATTAATATTCAAAAACTGGAAGTAGCCGGGATAACTATAACATTGGGACGTCATCCCCCGTCAGGTGTAAAGCATCCGAAATGTCGGGAATTAAAAATAAGTTAAAATACTTAATTATACACGATAAAATCCGTAAATATAGTTTTCTTCAACGTGCAGTGTTCGCGTAAATTTAAGAAATCATTAGATCATCAGCTTGTTTTGTTTCGGAGGTTTTTATAATATTCAATTTAAGTTACATGTAGATTTTGATACGTAAAAGTAACGCTTTTTTGTATACCTACACTGTATGCACATGTGAACTTTTAGTGGAAAGAAAAACAAGTACAACAATGTCAATATAAGCCTTCAGCTATTTTATTCGCTTAGGCGCTTTAAAAACTTGAGAAACTGCATTGCTTGTTACTTGTATACGTAACTTAAAGTAAAGCCATCTTTTATTTTGTGTTTAAGCTATCGTAGAAATATCCAGAAAACTCCATAATATGATGCACAATATTGTGGGAAAGTTTTTGAAAACAAAATTATAATAACAAAATCATTAATAAAATATATTTCCCATTACTTGAACCTGGCATAAGTAAAACCATACGAGTCCATTGCCAATGAAAAAGGTATACAAAACCCTAAAATTAATTACAAAATGTTAAGAAACTAAAATGAACATTAATAAAATAACAATACCTTCAAAGTCATTTTCAGCTGATTAAGTGAGGCTTTGAGCTCAACTAATGTCAATTTCGGCATCTTCTGGTTCTTATAGAGAAGATAATTTTATTATTGGCTACAAATATCTTATTTCCTAACCATGCAACCATCATTATCCTCAGTTTCTCAAATTAAACGTTCAGGGGCGCATTTATATCTGAAAAAACGTTACACACCTCTAGTACTCAATATTCATTTTCCAATAGAACATATCGTGTGCGTAATTGTTACAAATTTAATACAGGTGTGGTTCGATTTTAAAAACATATTAAGTAATTTTATAGTATTACAGGTATTTAATTTTTTTTAGTTTAATCAGTTACTCATTATTATTATTTATTATTTACAATATCAGTCCGTCAGAAAGCCTTCCCTCAAGTTGACCAAAAATTTTACATCGATAAAATGTTGTTACACGAAGGTAATAAGGATATTTACAATAATTTTAAGTAATTTAGCAATCGTTATAACTTTTAAAATAATGTGGAAACATTCATTTTTAAATCAAAAGCGATGCCAACTTAATTTAGGGCTATACATTCATGTTTTCAAACTCATCTTATGTTGGAAATTTAGAGTCCTGATTAATTGTTCTAAAAGAACTATTATTTAAAAAGTAGTGTAAATATTTTAGAATATAACTCTCTGCATATCTGATGGTGGTTATTAATGCCACCCATGGTGATTACCTAAATGTTGATTATATGAAAAGGTAAAGAAAGATAGGTTGACTTTGAAAAGTAACAAGGGCGCCCTGAATGTCACATCCAGGAGTATGGTCTGCACCGCGAAAATTTATCTTATTTCCAGTGTTTCTTCCTTACTTTCATTAAATTGATTTTGATATTATTTTGTTATAATTAAAAAGATTTCACAACAAGTCACAAGTCACAGTATTGGTGTTGCTGGATTTCGGTAATGCCTTCTATACTATTGATCATGATATCCAGTTAGGGATTCTGCGTTCTCTTAACATATCTCCAACTGCAATTTCCTGGTTTCATTCTTATTTGTATGGGGGCCGGAAACGTATTCCTGTCCAAGGTAGACTTTCTTCGTGGCTTGATACACTAGCTGGCGTTCCACAAGGTGGGCTCCTATCTCCTCTTTTATTCGCAATATTTATTAATACGATTACATCCCAAGTAGCTGCTCCTTACCACTTGTATGCAGATGACCTTAAAATATATTTACAAACAACCATTGAAGATCTTTCTAAAACTGTTGAATGTATCAACAAGGATCTGGCTTGTTTTTTTGACTGGAGTCGATCTTTTGAGTGGACGGTGCACCTTTTAAAATCCCAAGTCATAATTATTGGGAGTTCAAGAATGCTTTCCAAAATTAAAAAATCAACTCCAACTTGTTGTTTTTAATGGTGTCCTCATCCAATATAATAAAATTATTAAAAATTTAGTCTATATAATTTTTCCTTTTGGATTCCAGTCTTACTTGGACTTCCCAAATTAATGAAGTTCACCGAGAAATGTTTGCGGCATATGCTTCACTCCGGAAGCTTAACTACTTTTTATCCATTTCCACCAAAATTACGCTTGCATAATCTTTACTACTCCCTATCTTCGACTACGCTGATATTTGTTACCTTGATATTACCGGGGAGAAACTTAACAAACTTGAACGACTCCAAAATCTCTGTATACGGTTCATATTTGGGCTTCGTGACCGAATAATATGAATATGAATACCGCACTAAACTGAAGTGGCTCTCAATCCGTCTTCGTCGGAATACTCATACTCTTTCTGCGCTCTGCTGCGTTTATTTAATATGTGAAGTCCTCCCTATTTCTTAGTACTTGTCACGATTTTTCCTTACGGTCCAAAGAAAATCTTTCTCTCCAATGTCCTGTGCACTCCTCAATATTTTATAATAAATCTTTTGTTGTTCTTGGAACAAGACTGGATAAGGGTTCCCCAGTCAATTAAAAGTGCTCAATCGGTAAATGTGTTCAAGAAACAGATTAAGCAACATTTTTTGTCTTTTTAAATCCTCTGTCTTCCTCCTCTTATTTATGGTCATTGATCTACCTAAAGAATGTTGTCATTTTAGTATATAAGTTAGTATTTTTTATTTTTCTTATTTAGTTTACCCTACACGTTAATATTTTTTTTATTTTTATTAATTTCTTCTTCTGGTTTGTCTGGAGGAGACTGCTACGTAGCAATAAGAGAGTATTTCGTTTTCCCTCATTATTTGTTAATTTTTTGTTATATTTACCTTTTATTGTTGTACAATAAAGAGTATTGTATTGTATTGTAAGAGTCTTAAGTTCTTATGTACTGCGTAACAGCTATGGACAATGTGATAAATTTAACTATTAAAGTAAAATACCACGATAATATTTTTACATAAGGTAATAACCCACGTTAATATAGAAGTTGGATCAGTCGATAGTCGATTGACAGCTTGTCCGAAATTGGATTTACCTAGTCGGATAACTCGTGCCAGGTAAACTTAATAGTAAACAACCTTGAGTATAGTCTTCCCAACGACTTCCGGCATAAGTGTGACATGGACGTTACTTTTTGACCTTTGCCTTGACCATGTTAATTTTAAGACCAATCTATTGGTGGACCTTATTGAGGTAATTGAGCATAATGGTTCTGGTTCTCACACCGATTCCACATTAATAACTGTATAATCAAAAACAAGCCGTGTACTCGAAATTCATTATGATACCGTATCCTTTCCAGTCCAGTTGCTTGAAAACGTATTCCAATGTAAAGGTGAAGAGTTTCGTATAGAGTACCCGATTTAGCGCAACTGATCAGTGAGCTGAAGTGCCAATGGGCGGGCCAAATGGGACGGCTGAATGGGTGGCATGAAAAATCGACTACCGATGGGGAAAAGTTTAAATAAAACTAGTTTTACGGATTTTATCGCGTGTATTAACTTATTTTATATTCCCCACGTTTCGAGTACTTTACTACGTAGAGTAATCTGGAGGTAGCCTTGGTTAACCATGACATTGGAACGTCGAACACCTCAGTCCCCCCCGTGACCATGGGTGCTGTAAGGTGTCGTCGGGAATATAAAGTAAGTTAATATACGCGATAAAATCCGTAAAAACTAGTTTTATTAAAAGTTTTAGTGTTTTTTATAGGGTAGGATGATAAACGAGCACACAGTCCACCTGATGGTAAGTGGTTGCTGTGGCCCATAGACATCTACATTTATCCTCGATTACGAATCAAATTGCAGATGCGTTGTCACCAGGGAGGACTAAGGTGGAATGCCTCGTTTCCAGTAAAAAGGGTCTCCGGTTCTCTACACTCACCATACGAAACACAGCAGCATTAAACTACTATTTTACGCCGGTATTTTGTGAGAGCGTGGTCCTTCCCTGGTCGAGCCGACCCATTCGTACTACAACTATACTACTAATATAACTGCAGCATGGCTCTACCACGTAAACACGTATACGTGTTCGCATAAATATAAGAAATCATTCGGGAAAAAATCCTCAAGAGGTAGCCTAATGCTGTTAAGTGAAGAGTAAAGCTGCCTACTACTGTATAGAGTGATGATCTGTTTAAGTTGATGGATATAGTTAGCTCAGGACTGTGGTATGTGGCATACCTTCGACGAGGCCTGTTTGCAACAGTGGACTTGTAATGAGTTGACCGGAGGGTGATGCATGATGATATACATTTTTTAAACATTTACTTACTTGATTATTTTTTTTAATATTTTTATCTAACATCAGATGATGAATATTCATATTTTATTGCAACAGCTCTTCTTCCCTTTCGCTGTGGAGTTGTTACATTCCCTTCATTAATAAGTGATAAATTCAAAAAATTGTTTTAACATATGTCACTTAAATGCACAAAGTATTCCTCAGTAATACATGGAGCTTCTGGATAACTTCTGAACTTGAACTTGTCGTAAGACCGACAGTCTACCGGAATTATTTTATTCTGTAACGATCGCACTAGGTGTAGTGGAGGTGTCTCTATTAATTTACGTCATGAATTAGTTTCAAAATTTTAGATACTTTTCCATTTTCATATTCGCAAAGCCTTTTACGACTGTGTAAAAATTGCTGCAATTCTGTTTTGCTTACACACATAATATTGTTTTGGCAGACTTTGACATAGACCTCTTAAAGCCTACTCTCAAGCCACAAAATTAATTTTTCTTTACTTTTGCTGTGCGATCTTGTTAGATTTCATGATTCTAGATCAACGGAAATACTATATAGGTTTCGAAGAGTGAGTTTGCGAGACTCAAGATATGATACTTAAATGCCCATATTTTTTGAATGCGTTGACATAGAAGCTTGATTTTTTACACATTAATTTCAATTTGATACCTACTCGTATATCCGTTCCCGAGAAAAAGAAACTTGACTTGAGACGGACAGACGGACGAACAAGAAAGTGAACTTAAAGATTCGGTTTTGTTGCCCGTCCGAACCTTACAGGTTCATTTTGTTGCGTGCATTTTTCTTTTTTTTTCTTTTGAGGTATTTGAAGGTATTGGAACTTCGAAAAAGAAAAAAAGTCTTATTCTTTTGAAAATACGATTAGTTTGAAAGTTTAAGACTAGAGTATTAGTTTAAAACTAATGAAATTCACAAAGAATAATATGAAAAAATTACTTAATAAACATTCAAACTCTACGTTACTTGATTTTAAGCAGTGCCTTATTAGAAAATGATAGCAAAGTTTTATTAACGAATAAAATCTTAAATTTTATTGCAGGCTAACAATCCAATATCTTATTTATTTTTATAACAAGTTGAAATCATAGTTTAAATACACTTTTTTAAAAATTGCAGTTAGATAGAGACAACTTCCAGAAAGAAGCCGATAGGCTGTAGAATATTCAGGAGAGCTGGGTAACATTCGAGAAGCTTCGTTAGGTTTTCTCGTCACCCATACCGCGAAGCTTGTAGACGAAAGTCTTCGACCAGTACCTGTACTCACATATATGCACTACTTCACAAACTTAAAGTCACCCAGCGAGCGATACAAAGAGCTATGCTTGGAGTTTCTCTGATGAATAAGATTCGTTACGAATAAATCTGCCGGAGAAATAAGGTCACCGATATAGCCTTCTTATTTGCAAGCTGAAGTGGCAATGGACTGTTAACATTTGTGGCAGAAGCTACAACCCTCAAAGTGGACGTATTATAAAGTGGAGCCTGCGGTTAGATAAACAAGGCTTGGGACGTCTCCTGGCTAGATGGAGCGACGTGAAGTCGAAGATAATTAGCGCATCTGAAGGGACGTCAAACCGAACTTAAGATACGCCAATGGACTGCCGCAGGCTGATGATCAGATTAAATCACAATTTTGTTTAAATTCTCGAAAATATTCTTCAAATCTATTTATTTTTTTTTAAATATTTTTGTTGAATACTTTTCAGTAATAGTTAAAAAATAAATTTTGACATTATTGTTTAATTAGTTTTCATGCACATGCATGGATACAGGATCAATTACTCTTTCGTTACTATTAAAAAAGAATGGGCAAACGAGCATGATACTTACCTGATGACCACCGTAACCCATGAACAGCTGGAAGGAAGGCTGAAAGGAATCACAGGAGTATTACTGGACTTGTAGGAAGAGGTGGGATTTTTTCTTGAAGGCTTCTAAGTCATGTTGGTTCGGCTTAATCGCTAGTGATTTTTCAGATTCACAGATTTCACAAAGTAGTCGTGCGTAGAACATCACGTTGTGGGCCCCCGAGGCATTCAGATATTAATTTTTTTATTTTATTTTTGTATTATAATGTTTCGTAACCGTTACATTCTATGAAAAGTCCACTGCTGAAGATTGAGGCCCTTTTTATAGTAGTGGGGCAAACGAGCATACGGCTCACCTGATGGTAAGTGATTACCGCCGCCCATGAACAGCTGCAACACCAGGAGGATTGCAGATGTATTGCCGGCCTTTTAAAAAGGAATTGGCTATTTTCTTGAAGGTTTGCTTTGCTATAGTTGCCACGTTTGGTTTTTTTTGGTTGTTGCCAATCTTCTGGTTTGTTTTATCCTGTCGCCTCTTACGATTCCCATATGACGATATGAGGTAGCAAATATTCTTACGTCGCCACTAACCGGTCATTATTATTATTATTATGTGGGGTATCTATATAGTTTTCTCATCTGGTTGGGATGTATAAATATATAATTATAAATGAAAATGAAAAGATAAATATACATAAATATTAATAAAATAAAATAAATACAAAAATACATAAATAAATAAAAGCCCAACCAGATGGAAGCCCTCGGCAGGGGAGACCAAACGGCCGAGGGTTAGGGGGAAAGGGAAAGAAACCGGCGGACGATGCGGGCAGTATCAAGGAGCACCGCCTTCTGCATTTGAGCCCGGAGCGGTCCGTCACGGAGTCCCAGTCGCCTCAGATGACCAGAGAGGCTAACTGGGATTAGCCCATTCGCAGAGACGACTACAGGAATAATTTCGGTCGGCATACCACCCCACATGTCGGTCACCTCGTGAGCCAGGTCCAGATACTTTGATTGCTTATCTGTTTCGGCTTTCACGAGATTCTCGTCATACGGGATGGTAATATCGACCAAAAATATTCTTGACTGTGCCCGGTCCATCAGCACAATATCAGGTTTATTCGCAAGAATAGTCCTATCTGTGATGATGGCCCGGTCCCAGTAGAGCCTGGCGCGGTCATTTTCGAGCACGGCTTCCGGCAAGTACTTGTAATACGGCACTTTCCGGTCCACGAGACCGTATTTCAGAGCGAGCTCCTGGTGTAGAATTCTGGCTACTAGGTTGTGCCTGTGCAAGTACTCAGAGTTAGAAAGCGCCGAACAACCGGAGATGACATGCCTAAGTGACTCCCCGGGATGGCGACAAGCTCGACAGACGTCGACGGTGCCATCCTTTAGGATGTATCTCCGATAGTTGTTGGTCTTAATAACCTGATCTTGTATTGCACAGACAAAACCCTCGGTTTCCCCCGAAAAGGTCACCGAAACGTAGCCAGTTGAGGGAGGCGACTGTATCTACGAAGGGCTCATGTAGAGCCTTGTAGTACCTCCCGTGGAGCTCCTTCTCCTTCCATACGGTCTCCCGGTCGGGAATGCTAAGCACTGCCGGGTCCTGCCATTGCTCGTTGGCTAAGGATAGAGGGGTAAGCCCTTTATCACTAGAAATGACGTCATTATAGAATGGATCATCCGATCTCGTCAAGAAGTATTGACGGAGACTGCACACTTCGCGATTATGCATGGTGAGCGCGCTCAGAAAGCCACGCCCACCATGCTTTCGCGGCAAGTACAGCCTCATTACCGACGATCTCGGATGATGCATCCTATGGGACGTCATGGTAGTGCGGACTTTTCTATCCAGGGCGTTAAGCTCAGTCTGAGTCCACCTGAGTATGCCAAAGGTATACATGAGGACAGGCATGACCCAGCAATTATATGCGTGTGACTTATTCACACCGGACAAAAGGCTGTTAAGCACTTTGGTCAAGCGTGCATAAAACACGTCGCAAACTGACTGTTTCATACCAGCCTCATCGATACCGATGTTCTGTGACATACCCAGGTATCGGTATGTTTCAGCCTCGGAAAGGGTCCTTAAGTTGACGGGCATAGACAAGTCTATGCCCTCAGAGTTAGCAACCCTTCCCCTCTCAACATGGAGGACCGCACACTTATCCGTCCCCAGCTCCATTCCAATGGAACTGCTAAATTCACAAGTGATGTTTAGCAGTTCCATAAGATGGGAGCGACTGGAGGCGAATAACTTGAGGTCATCCATATAGAAAAAGGTGGGTCACTTTTGTCCCTCCTCTCCGTAGCTGAAATCCCCTCCCGGAGCCCTCCAGTAAGGTACTGAGAGGGTTTAGAGAGAGGCAGAACCAGATTGGACTCAGACAATCGCCCTGGAAGATACCCCTTCTTATCCTTATGTGGTTCTCCGCAGCCATCATCCGCTCGCCCAGATGACAAAGGATCGTACTCCACTGCCCCATACACTGCTCGAGGAAGTCTCTAACTGTACAGTCAATCTTGTACAGCTCGAGAACCCTCTTTAGCCATGTATGGGGCACCGAGTCGAATGCCTTTCTATAGTCTATCCAGGCGGCAGAGAAGTTCCGACGGTTGCGTTTCACCACTTTGCCTATGACCGCGTCAATGAGGAGTGGTTCCTTGGTTCCACGACCACCGCCCCGACATCCATTTTGAGCGCGTGACATCAACTGGTTTAGCTCCAGGTGCCGAGTGATTCTCGCGCTCAAAATGGATGTCAGTGTCTTATATATGGTGGATAGACACGTGATGGGGCGGTATTTGCTCGGGTCTGTGGTATCCTGATCTTTAGGAACCAAGTGAGTGATCCCAGTAGTGAAGAGGCTCGGGAGCGACTTCTGGTCGAGAGCCTCTTGAAACTGTCGGGCGAGCACAGCGTGACACACTATGAACCCCTTCAGCCAGTAATGATGCAGCCCGTCGAGCCCCGGACTTTTCCAGTTCGGGGCCCTACGGACCGCCTCAGCCACGTCTTCCGGCGTTACGGTGATGGGGTCCATAGGCGTAACACTCGCACCCTGGCTCGCCACAACTTCCATCCAAGGGCCCTCGCTGTGGTTTACGGGCTCTGACCACAGGCCACGCCAGAATGCGATAATGTCTGCCTGATCCGGTCCTTGGCCCGCTCCACATACCTTTGGCCGCTCCAATGATTTATAGAGCCTCTTCTGATCACTCTGGAAGAGACGATTCTGGTTGAACCGCCTTGACCTGTCGGTAAATCGTCGAATCCGCTTCCCCCAAGCAGCGATCTTTTGCTTCAGGTCGTCTATGCGCTCCGTTAGTTTCTGCGTGATATCCGGCTGGGACAAACTGATATTTGTCCCAGCAAACGCCATCCTAACGGTGCGCATAATCCTCGGTCTATTATTACCCGACCTGAAGCTTGTCAGTCTGCCGATAAGGGCCCTTGCCTTTGCGATACGGTCCTCGATTCTTTTTCTCCAGGCTGGGATGGCGCTACTTTGTGTAGTAGCGCGTCCAGCCATGGGAAGTTTGGCGCCAATAATACGGCAAACTGCCACTGCGGCGCCAAAGAGAATTGAGTCCGTCTCGCAAAGGTCCCGGCTGGCTTCCAAATAGGTCACCAGCATTGGGTTAAGAGCCCTCACGACAGCCCGATTTCGCTTGCTTAGGGGTATGCGGGGAAGTCGCGGTCGATTTTCGATAGGGGTGCTGCGCGTTTCCAAAATCGCCTCTTCCAGTATACTCCTCATTTTCTCTAGTTCGTGGGAGACTATTTCATCGTCGTTCGAATCAACCACAACGGGAAGATCCAGGGCGGCTTCCACGTGTGGATGCTGGTCTGTCGAATGTGGAGCTGCATCTCCATTATTATTATTATTATTATATAACCTAATTTTTCGCTGGAATTTCATGTAATAAACCTTTAGTAACCAGTACTTTATTCTTGAATTTGTAATTTAGATGATGGTACTCCTTGGACACCTTAAGCCAAGTATAAATAAAAAAGACTAGGATGGAATGCTTTGTAGTCTCTTAATTTATTAGTACTTTAAACAAATAAGTTTTTGTATTAATAAAATGATAACAAGTACTGCACTACGAAAATTAGCACCAGTAGAGTTTTTTTATTTTTGTCTTTTGGTCAGAGGAATTTTATTTTAAAATGTAAATCTTTCAAAAATGAAAGTAAAAATATAATTATAATTTCTCACATTAAAGAAACGTTTATTTAATTTAATATAAGGCAAGTGATAATAATTTTCACACATCTTTGTCTCTAACATTCACTGAGAAATCTTATATTTCAAAAGATTAAATTATATTTTTTGTTACGAAATACCAAAAGATATATTGTTATACGACAGTATAATATATCTTTTGGTATTTCGTAACGTATTCCAAAGTGGCACTGCTGTTGTCAAGCTGCCTGGAAAACGTGACGACCTACCAACGGGAGAAGGCCATGCCAAGCAGTGGACATCTACAAGCAGATAAAAATGATGGAGAAGAAAAAGAATGATACTACTAAGTGGCATTTATAAAAACGTAAATATATTATAAGTACAATTTGAGTCTTTGAATTCAGTGCTAGTAAAAATATTTCGAGCATTTTAATCAAAATTCAACGGATTTCTTTGATTTGGATTTAATGGTTTCAGAAGCGTTTACGGTTATATGTATATCTCTGCTTATCTTAATGGTTGACTGTAAGAGAATGCTTTTAGGAATCAAGTACGTCATATTAAGAACCAATATTGTGCATAAAAGAATAAATAACAAAAAATAATTTTGTAGCTTTCAATGAATGGTGTAATAATATATTCATTTAAGATTGATGCAACAGTGTATTTTGGAATAGTAGTTGACTAAAAATCTTCGTTTGACAAACGAAATCTTTTGTTGAAGAAATGAAGATATTCATTCAATTTCATTTTATCTAATGGAAAGGAGGGTTGTTCGGTGATTTTTTGGTTGTCTGCTCTTCAAGCTCTTCAGCTTGCTAATCCGTAGATACCAATCCAGAATATTAATTATATTGAAATATCAGTAAAAATTAGATAGAAAATAAAAAGGAAGCATTGAAAATTCATATTTATTTATTGTTTTCAGTCATTCTATTTACAATGCTATATATTGTTTAGTTATTGACTTTCCTTTACTTTCACATAATACGATTGTTCAAAAAACTTGAGGTAAAAGGTTGTAGCATACATCATTTTATACCTTTTTTAATTTGCATATCAAAGATATCAAATTCTTTAAAGTTCAATAAGGACCATACAACAAGTTTGTTACCGTCTTGTAAAAAATGCTAAAAAAGATGGATTTATATTAATTACTGGCGAATAGAATAATAATCATATGGAATGCTATTATATTGATCATAAAGGGGCTTAAACAAATACTCGTGATGATCATTTGCATATGCGTTGTAAGAATCATGAGGCAAAGAGTTGATGATTGCATAAACTTCGGACTTGGGTTCTTGATGTTGATGCACTTGTTTATGGTAATAGGGATCTGAGTATTCGACTTGAGCATTAAACCTAAAAAAAGAAAATAGTCTTTATTAACAAATGAATAAAATGTTACCGTGTTTATTGTAACAAAGAAAAAAACAAGTATGTATAGTGTCTTAACTTTCCTTGTTATAATAAATATATTGAATAATTTGCAACCCTCCGCTAACTAAATACAATGATGTGTCTTACCTGGATTGAAGAGCGGTCAGACGCCGTAGAGTCTACATTACCTGAGGATGCCTCGTGTAGGGGCGAAACACGTGTCGTATTATCGTCGGTGGTGTGTCTTTCCTGGAATAGTAGTGTTGGAAGTAGTGGTGCCGGGAGTAGTGGTGTTGGGAGTAGTGGTGCTGGGACTATTGGTGATGGAATTAGCGCACGCGATTGAGGGAGGGCGGGACGTGCTCTTCAATCCAGGTAAGATACATCATTGTATTTAGTTAGCGGAAGATTGCAAATTAATCAATATCTTTATTATAAAGGATTTCCGCAAAGTAACGCCTGATTCTATCAATTTCCTTGTTATGTCATCCACATTTGAATTTGTTCAATTTGCGCAAATACGAGAAATGCAGAGCAGAGAATTGAAGAAGCAAGAGTGAATTGGCTTTTTTTAAGCTAGGTCAATGCACTTTTCTTTCTTTGCCTGCTTTACCACTTATCATTAGGTGAGAGTGTGGTTAAAAACTGGCTTATAATAGTAAAAAATATGAAAATCTCTATGGAATCGAAAGAAGTTTTGATATTATAATATAACACATGTCGATTCTTTACTCGGCATGACGAGCTTTCTAAAAGGGTCTAATTTTTTAAACTTTATTATTAAAGAAGATTTTCCCTTACCCACTGTGTTTGTCCGCGTAATAGGTCACAGTGCGTTTGAGACCATCTGGTTGCATCAACCAATACATTCCTTTAACAGTATCTCCGTTTCTGGTTTCATGGTGCCCTTTGTTATCATGAGTATGAGGATCGGCCACTGTATATGAGAACTCATATGAAGGATATGACCAGGCCTATAATCATCAAAAATTCATAGACAAATTGAACGAAAAACATAAAAAGTTATGGACAGTTAAATATTTTTTTTAATACAAGTATTATAAGGGTGTCAATAAGATATACAACGTTTCGATAAAATAATCAAAACCACTTACGTATTCTGTATGATGTTCAGGTGCGTGATGTCCAATGTGTGAAAGCTCGCCATAATGACCATCATGATCAGGCAAGTGATGTTGAATTAATTTTTGATGTGAAATTGCTTGCTGATCGTGAGCAAGGCTGCCCATTGTAAGGCCCAAAAGTATTAGAAACTAAAAACAGAAAAGAAATTCATATCTTACCAAAATTTATACTGTCAACTAAAAAAGACATTTACGATCACGTTCTACATTTTGGTCGCAGGTAACAATGTGATTTAAAATTTCTTCGTTTGTGCCTGTTGAGCAAGTGTGCAACACACGTGTCGACGCCTATTTCGTGTTGGCGGTTATTGAGTTCGTGGGGCACTCATTTGTCAAGTTTTTTTACCTTGCCAATTTGACGCAAATGGAAGAATAATGGGTGCGTTTGGCAGAAAAAAGCGCTAGCAAGCGCTTATAAGCGCTAAAATAGTTTTCGGCCAGGACACGATTGCTACTTCAGTAGCGCTGACACAATCCGCCATTTTGCTTATTTAATTTGTTTGTTTTGAAGTAGAGTTTATAAGTTGTTTTGTGCAATATTAGTTTTAAGTAATATAATGACATGAATAAACATATACATGCTATTAAAAACTCATGATTGGTAAGTTTTTAATATGAATACTTTACAAACATATATTTAAATTAGGTTAGATTCCCCCGGTTAAAACTAACATCGTGTCCTGGAGGAAAATAGCTACTTACGATTTGACAGCGCTTACCGCTTACGATCGCCATTTTGCTTACAAGCGCTTGCTAGCGCTTTTTTCTGCCAAACGCACCCATTGTTTTGAAGCTAACGTCGAAAGCTGCTGCTAATACAGTCGCAGATTGAATATTATCAGCTTTCAATCGCTTTTAATTAGTCATTGTCGACCAATGTTTTCAGACGAACACTGGGTTCATTTTTCAGGACAAAATTATCACAACGGATGCGGGCAAACGAATAACAGGTGGTGTTATCGTTTGTAGTATTCGTTCCGTAAACGTCGTGGATGTTGCGTGCCTCTTGTGCCGCGCTGCTATTCGGACGGTACGCATATTCCATAATTTCTCAAATTTTTAGCGTATCCATGATGAAGAAACAGATTAAAATGCGATGAAAATATAACACCAATTAATAAACAAAATTTAAAATAACATTCATTTGAAATTAGAATTCTTAACCAGATAAAATTATTTTAATTTGAAATGACCAGTACTACAGGATGGCAATTTCATGGGTAAATACATATTATTTTAATGCAATTATAAAAAAAATGTGATTCAAAATTTATTGGTTTACCTTCCAAGTCATCTTTACTAGTTTTAATGCGGTTATTAGGTATACTAATTCTTGCTTTGTATCTACAGGTTTTTATACAAAGGATAATAAAGTTGCTGTTTAATTATCATGTTTCCTATGTATCTTTAATTGCGATTTCCCGAATTAGTTTATTATAGTAGCACTTATATGTTATTAAATTTTCTGGTTCCTACAATAATATAATTAGAAAAGCAGGTATATCATCGTAATTATCCCTATCATCGGCCTGTAAATTTTATTGCTTAAGACACTCTTCCAAGCTGTCTTAATTTTCAAGATCAACGCAGGTTCTTGAACAGGATTTTGAAAATTGAGACATATGCTGTCTCAATTTTCAAGATTATTTTATTTTATGACTGATATAAACAAAATTTGTAAATTTGAGTGAATCTTCCGGTTTAAAATCACACATGACGATAAATGTCAATGCAATGACTCTGTATCGTAAACGCACTTTAAGAGTCGACTTGAAATTCGTTCGTCTATTTTTCTTAATATGTAATAAATTGACTAAAAATATTCATTAATACACTCCCTGAAAATAATGATTGATTTAGATATAAAATATTGTAATTAAATTGTATTTTGTAATTAATGATCATCAAGTATCATCATTGGAGTATAAAATACTCCCGTACGTTCATCCTCTCTGAATTATTTTTTATCCCAGCTGTAGATTGTGGAACTCCTCCCTTCTACATATATAATCGCCGTGCTCAATTCTTCTTTTTCCTTCAAAAATTTACTCACGTTTTATTACTTGGAACACTTTTGATTCCCTTCACACTTCGTGTCATAATCTTGCGTTCTTATTAATAGTATTTTTTAACTTTATTGTAGGTATATTTATGTACATCTTCCCCTTAGCCACTCCTTGTGAACAATTCCTTTTTTGAATTAAGTAAATAAATAAAATTAAATAAATTTAGTAGCCATCTTTGACCTTGTCACTTTGTAGGGTCACAGGCTCAAGGGTAAAGGGCAAAGGAATTGCTCAATTTTTTTCCTAACGTTTAATTCAAAATTTTTGTTTTTATTTTTGTAAAATATCAGTGCCATATGCTCATACTTCGTTCACCAGTATATCTATGTGTGTATGTGTGTGTGTGTGTGTCGTGCGTATTTTTCGCTCGGTTTTTTTTTAATTCGTGTGTTTTGGAAATTATATTTATATATATATTACATATATGATATACGAATAATATTTTTTGATCTTAACGACATAATAGAAAAAACTGAACTGGTTATTTGAATAAAAAATTATGAGTGCAATTAGTTTAATTTAAATTTTCATGTTTTTAAAAAAATACTAAAAAAAGGGCTCGAAAAAATAGATTTTCTCAAAAAAAGAAAGGAACTTGAAAAAAATTAAAAAAAAGTCGGTCGGTTGGGTCTGGGCTCGAACCATGGTATTAGATTTTTACCCAATATCCCAATTGTTTGTAATCACTAACGAACTGTCAAAATTTACTTTCTTATTCTAACGATATTGTAGCAGTTTTTCATTGCCTAAAAACACGGACAAAAAAGACATTTTCTAAAAATAAATCCTAGCTAGATCGATTTATTGCCCCCCGAAACTCCCTGTACACAAAATTTTGTGAAAATCGTTGGAGCCGTTTCCGAGATTCCGATTATATATATATATATATTTTTTTTTTTTGTGTATAATGAAAATCACTACCATCCATATATAATTAATCATACAGCTTACCCTGTATGAGCATCAGCTTTGTACACCACCTTTCCTATAACGGCCGTCTGTTAAATTAATTCATACACTCCCTTCACAAGATCTCCATGACGGAACTCATGCTGAGATTTTATGTCACCAGTATGGTGGTCGTGGACTGCATACGCAAAGTTGTACTCGGGTAATGCCTTAAAAATTACAGGTTTCTACTACACACAGTAATGCAATATTTAAATTATTGTTTAAAGATGGTAAGAGAAATGTGAAGTGTGGTCAGCAGCCGTTATCTTTATATATATAAATTACGCGTCACGTTGTTGGTCCGCGATGGACTCCTAAACTACTTAACCGATTTTAATAAAATTCGCACACAACTTGAGAGATAGGATAGTTTTTTTGCCCATGAGTGGCCACAATTTTTTTTGCGAATTTAAGGATTTTTTTTAATAGGACATGACAAAGGATCGTCGAAAAGGGCATAACAACGTCTGCCTGGCAAGCTAGTTTAGACGTATTCAACTGCGATTATGTACTCGTACTTGAATTTTTTATTGAAATAAAAAAAGCTTCTTGCGTGTTCTGTTTTCTCCGTAATATTTTTATATATAAATTTAAATCAACTGATCACAGACATTAGATCGAGGTGTGTTGATCTGATAGCTAATTAAGCTTGAAAATACATACATTATGCTTTACCTATAAAATTGTCGTTTTGTTCAACTGGTCATTTTGAACTGAAATAAGTTTGACTTTCAATTCTATATTCAGATAAATTTATGGTATTCTTTTATCAAAGGCCGTTATTTATTTGTTTATTTGGTATAAAAGAAAACTCTTGTACAGACTATAAATAGAAAATATGATTATATAATAAAATAGGCTATAAATGTATAACAAAATTTTGATTAAATCTGGCATAACAAATTATTCTTCATAGAGTGTAGGCGGCAAATTCATTGCTAATTTTATTCGCCTTCGTTGTCGTATGGTACTCGTATAGGTTCTGTCATTTACATCAGAATGTATTTTCTACTTATTTTTTTCATTACTTGCATTGCATTGCATAAAACCAAAATTACCATTGATGGTCAACTGGTAATAAATAAGAGACAGTTTGCAATCATAAAAGTAAAAAAAGTAAAGTTACAGCCTATATACGTCTAATACATGACCAAAAATCTTATGTAAACTATAAACTAAATTGAATAATCAAAGCTAATTTGAAAAACCGTTGTTAAAAACTAAATTTAAGTGCATTTATATTACGTCACTACGAATCCGAACAGTCCACAGAAGGGCAACATTGTGAAAAAAATTTCATGTTTGGCGTAGAAAAAATTCATATATATTTTTAAAATTTGAGCACCAAGGTTTCTAAATAACGATTCTTAACATGTCTATTGTCTAGAAAAGAAATGCTAATAAACCAATTTTTATTTTTAATCTTAACTGGTTTATGTGTATGACCCACCTGCACCACGTAGTGGCGGCGTAAGAATACCGAGAATATCATCGCATGGGTGTCATAAGAGGTGACAGGGGGAAATAAAACTGTAGCTGCGCAGCAGCATCTTCCTGACAACAAATCCAAATAATAATAAAAAAGACTTTGGTTGTCAGCTGGCCCGATAAAAGCCAGCTAAACTAGCGTGGCAACTATGGCAAATATCCCTCCCATGAGGCAATCAATAAAGCCTTTGTAAGCCTTTGTTCAGCAATGGACTTTGGTATCCTGTAATAAATGTATGATTATTCCATTCGGAGCTATCATTATAATACACATTAATATACAAATGCTGTTTTATAACTATTTGTAAATAAAATTAATATATACTATTAAGATTAATGAACGTTAGTTTCCAAATAGTAGGTAGTGGTACAACCACGCAGCAGCCATATTATTGTTGTAGCACGAATGGGTCGGTTAGACCGGGGAACACCACGCTCTCACAGAATACCAGTATAAAATAGCAGCTTAGTACTGCTGTGTTTCGTATGGTGAGTGTAGAGATCTGAAAACTCTTTTACTGGAAACGAGGCATTCCATCTTAGTCCTCACGGATGACAACGCATTTGCGTTTTGAATCTCAATCAAAGATAAATGTAGATGTCTATAGGCCACAGCATCCACTTATCATAATTTTATAAAAAAAACATCAATAAACATATATTTACCAAGTTGTGGATTCCATCAACATATTTTGTGTTGCAATAGACTTCTGTAAAGATCTCATGGTTTCCAATTAATAGCGGTTTAAACCAATATCTCATATTTTTCAAGTCAGACGTAAAGTATTTGGACTGCTGATGAGGAGCATCGTCAAAGGAGCTGAAGCTGTATTATGATTGTCACACGAATGGGTCGTCTTAAACGGTGAAGGACCACGTTTTCACGGATTACCGGCCTAAAATAACAGCTTCTGCCGTTTAGTATCGCGAGTGTAGAGAACTGGAGACTTTTTTACTGGAGACGAAGCATTTCTTCTTAGTCCTCACGGGTCACATTTGCATTTTGATTCTTAATCGAGTATAGATGTTTATGTCTATAAGCTACATCATCCACATATTACCACTTATCAGGTACACTGTGTTCTCGTTTATCGCCCTTCTACAGAAAAAAACATCAATCACGCCATTGGTGCCATGATCGTCAATTTCATCCGGTTGTAAATATTCCCTATGAAAGGAAACGTTCATGTAGACGCTGTGTCCTAGCCAGTAGTTACAATCTTTGAGCCATTCCTCTCTCAGAAGCGACAATGTATCTGTTTGAAATGGACTTTACTTATATACAAATTTAAATAAGTAAAGTCAATATTGTATATATTCAACTCTGTATTAGAAGCACTTACATTTTATATTTTTAATTATTTTGGTGTTTCAAATATCATACTATATAAAGCGTAGTAATTGGAAATTTTTGTATTAAATAGATGCTGTTCCTAATTTTGACGTAGCTAAAATTGTATAAGCTGTACTCTGCCTCATTATTATATATAGACTGCATAATTGTGGGAATTATTGGAGCAAAAAACCATTGATCAATTTCTCAGGCTTTACATCATCCTACCGCAATATTTATCATAAACGTTCTATTGCTCGTGTGTGAAAAGTCATTATTGCATGCTTGTATGTATTTGAACGCGATTATCGTACATTAAGCTATTTTATCTGTTTAATCAGAGTAATGTGGCTATTAGTTTCCGAAACTTCGTAATAAATACAAACTAGATGCAATTATTTTTCGTTAGTTGCTGCGAGTAATAAACATATTATTTCGTATATGAATTATATTATTATTATAGAAGTCCAAAACAAAACAAAGCAAATTTATATTGCAGATATAAATGGCAGAGTCGGGAAGGGACGCCCTAGACGAAGGTTTATGGACCAAATTGACGATATTGTGAAAATGGGCCACACTGGAGGTACGTGTGTCTTGGCTCCATGAGACTAGGACCATTGCTGGAGATAGGTTATAAATTTCTTAAATCGCGCAGCTTAGCTCGATCACGATTCAGTTGCAATCAGACCTCAAAAGGGTTTTTGCTCCATCATACTAGGACCATTGCCAAAGACGGGTTATAAATTTCTGGAGCAGCTTGCAAAGACTTCCATCAGACTAGGATTTGTTATAATGTGATGTGAAGAGAGATATTGTAAGTATTAGCTTGATATGAATCATATTTAATTTTAATAATTTCACACAAGGCCACAAAGTAATTGCAGATCATTACATACGTATATTAAACGCTACTAGTAGAAATTGACTGCAATTGAAGGTTAACAATTATTTTGTAATTGATTGCGTTTAATAAATAATTACCAAAATTGCAGATTGAATGTTTAATCGGAATCTCATGGTTATTATAAACACTGCATGAAGTGTGAATACAACCGTTATAGTTTTACAGTTATAAGTAGTATAGAGGGGATATTTGCCATGGAGGCCACCATAGAATATTATAATACATACATAATAGAACGGGGGAGTGGGCGGAGCCCTCATAGCCACTAAAATGTCAATTTACACGTAATGTCAACACGAGATCTGTTTTGACGTTACAATAGTTTACAAAGGAGACTTTGGGCCTAACGTTACACAAGTTCCATATTTAGCTATTGCATAGCTTCTATCGCGGACCTTGAGCGCGGGGACAGAATCCAGAAATTCCGTAACGAAAAAAAACGTAACCTCACGCTCCCCACTCCGACGGGCACGGAGGTGTGGCGTTGAAAGCCGTGCATCGTCTAACGTCGTTTCAGTTCGGCAGACTTCGGCACTCGGCAGAGTTCGGCACGGTGTTTGTGTGCGTGCGACTAGACGTATGCGTGTACACTAGCTGCTAACTCAATGATAAAAATTCCTGAATAACCTACATGTATTGTAAGATATTAAAAATATTTTAAACTATATTAACTTCTCATTTATTCAATAAGAGAAAAAAAAATTGTTTTCTTATCGGTCACCACGCTCAAAAAGTGTAACTTGATTTAATATCAAAGACTTAACTGCATAAATAAAATAAATAAATTATTATAATTGCATAAGTTGAAAAAAAAATGCTATGCAATAGCTTTACCGCGGCAGTCACCGAGTGCCACACGTATTTTTTTTTAACTTTTTTTTGTAGTTAATAATGAAATATTAAGCAGTTTTATCATGGCAAATGAAATTAAATATTTAATAAGAATAATACTGACTTCCGTTATTTTTATTTTTAAATAATGCTGCCACATGAAATAAGTTAGTTAATCGATTTTAATACAAAAATAGAAAAAGACAATAAAAAGTGATTCAGTCTTTTCTTCTTTAGGTAAGTTTAAGAAACTTCTTATTTAAATAATGGTTCCCTCGTGACACCTTAACGTTTCAAAATAGTAGTAAAAATAAATTGACTGAATAAATTAATAAATCGATTTCACAAAATCGATTATCAATGTTTTATACAGGCCACAAAGCGGAAATATCAACGTTAGTTTAAAAACTAAAATCGTCACTCAAATCATTTGTTACTTTTGTTCCCAGAGTACTTTTTTATATAGGGAACTTTTGTTTGGTTCTGAGCTTGCGGTGGTAGTGAATATTTTCTGTTGTTTTTCTGTGCTGTAATAATATTACCATCTTTAACGACTCTGGCTACGTATAAAGGATTCTGACGGTTTATTTTCTGTAAAATCAAGAATACATGTGCAAAATGATAAATTATTTTCCCCAGCTCACACACAGTAATTTAATAAAAATATCCTTAGGTATTTATCAAATTAAGTGGTCCCATTTTGGTGAACACATACAAGATGGGAGATATGAAATAGAAGTGTGGCTAGAAACGGACAGCAACCTACTAAGAGTATTGTCTTTATTCGACCTTTTAATAGCCATCTAGAATGGTACTATCCAACCATTCTAGCTGGCTATTGAGAGGTCGAATAAAGTCGAGACATATACTTAAGCTCAAAAACATATTATACATATATTTTAGTTGACAGTCCTCTTAATGGTAGAGAGATCATCAAACAGTATTATTTCAATTCTTTGGTAGGAAAAAGAACTGTAGGTTGCTGTTGTCATGTAATGTCCATAATATGGTATAAGCTGGTCTAGAGAATTTATTACCGCATGCACCGTTTTTAGACGATATTTTATTTGTTTATGATGAAGTGGACGATTAATAAATCATTAAAAGAGAAAATGTTTTTAATTCATCCTCCTTCTGCTTTTTATAATTATTTCAAACTTCTAGAATTTAGTTGGACGGCGGCGTCTGAATCTTCTATTTGTGAATGTCCTACAATACATAAAATTATGGTGAAGTCTAGTTTACAATAAAGTCTAATAATTATTTTCTTAAAGTGTAATGTGAGAGCTTGGTGTGAGAATAACATTGTATGCATAGCATAAGCAAAATAACAACCTATATTTTTTTCTACCATGAAGCACTCGTAAACATTTTAGTTTTTTTAAAATGGTATTGATATATAAATAAAATAATACAGTAATCGTTGCTGTAACATCAGGCCCAACTTTCTATGAACTTTCGCCCGTCTCCAAATGCCACATTGCACCCCATTTACAAATAAATATGTATTAAAATATAAACGATTTTTTTAATGATGATCTAGAACATTAATCAAAAGTCTAAAATGTGTAAGTCTACTCTCGGATCGGGTTTGGCGAAGCCAATTCTCGTACAAAATAAGGTTGACATCCATTCTATTATGTATTATAGTAATCTATAACCATAGTTTTTTTAATTTTTATTCGTTATTAGAAATATGCTGTTGTGTGTGTGTGTGTGTGTGTTTGTGTGTGTGTGTGTGTGTGTGTGTGTGTGTGTGTGTGTGTGTGTGTGTGTGTGTGTGTGTGTGTGTGGTGGTGTGTGTGTGTGTGTGTGTGTGTGTGTGTGTGTGTGTGTGTGTGTGTGTGTGTGTGTGTGTGTGTGTGTGTGTGTGTGTGTGTGTGTGTGTGGGTGTGTGTGTGTGTGTGTGTGTGTTGCTGCCCATGTGCCGATTTGTTTCCTTCTGTCGCCTCTTAAACATCCACGGAGGACATGTGGTAATGGCAAATCTTACACCGCTACTACACGTTCATGATTGATGAATACAAGGTATGAGTAAATTTTGAATGAAAATTGATGTATTAATTTCCCAATCTACCAGGAGGGACGATGCTCTTAGAATACCAACGTAAAATAATAGCATGATGATTTGTGATTCGTATCATGAGTCACGATGATTGGAGATTGATTTAAATTGTAACTCGTAGGTATTCCGTTTTGGTCCTTGGAGGTAGATTTGTATGCTTTGTGACAGGAAATCCCCGCTAGCAAAGTAAGCAAATTCATAAGTTAAGATTACTTTGAAAAATAATAGAATCTTGCGAATTTCAGATCCTTAAAAGGAGGAATTTCCCTTTAACTTCTTTGACGGAAATATTTAAAAACAATATAAAATAGAAATTTTATTGTTTTTGCTTAAGCTAAATAATCTTTTTTATTTTAAACTGTAAAATAATATTTGTTATTCCAAAAATTACTTTGAATAAATTATAATTTAAAATGGAAAATACATGTCACAGTAGAACGTAAGTAAATGAATTGCTACATTTGTAAGTGACCGTAGTTTAACGTGTCACTTTATAACGTGAATTATGAAAAATAATGTACATGTTGTTAGTATCAAGTAAAATTATGTCAGAGCAACAAAAATTCAAAGTGCTAACCTTCCTACCTTGTTACCCAATGTGCCTCGTTAATGTAATTATACAAGTATGTGTGAATGTAAGTACGCATAAAAAGCTATACAGTGAAACTTTAATTTGCTTAACGATTGTATTATAACGTAGTCATAAAACTTTGCACTTGTTTTGAGTTTTATACCTACGAGTACATTGAAATATTTTGAACGGTGCATATTCATTCATAGTTCAATACGGCTCTTTGCTTTGAAATGTTTACATAACACAATTTTTTATAATATAGGGTGACAAATGAGCACACAATTCACCTGATGGTTAGTGGTTGCTGTGGCCCATAGACATCTACATATATCCTCGATTACAAATCAAAATGTAGATGCGTTGACAACCGTGAGGTCTAAGATGAAATGCCTCAAAAAGTAATAGTTTTGAAGTTTTAGCTATTTCTAAATAAAAAAGAAATACGTAGGTATGTTTATTCTTTTATTTGTTTTAAACTGTTGATATAATTTCCAAACAGTTAGTCCATAATATCATTTTAAATTTTATAATAAAAAGGAAATAATTTATTTAATTGTGTTTATATTATACGATTGAAAAGGTTAAAAAGAAATCGTGACAGTAAGGTTTTTGTTATTAAACGAAAGTTTATTAGTGTAATAAAATCCCATATATAGATTCAAATTCATTGCTCTGGACCAAAAAGTGCCTGGAGCAATTTACATTAAAATAGCCAGTGGCAATTATGTACTTCTAAATGCACTACCGTCGCCAGCGGGTCGACCTCGTAGAAATTGCGTACAAGTGTGTACGCAATATGCGGACAACAACAGATCAAAGAGGTATAACAACATTTAAATTCGTGTTTCGAACTATGTAATTTTATAATTGATACAAGCATTAAGCGCAATTTTGACACTGGGACGTCGAACACCTCATTGCCTCCCGTGACTATTTATTACAGTTGCAGTAAATTACTCGAAACGTCGGGAATATAAAAACATGTTTTATACGCGATAAAATCCGTAAAAAGTGCTGTGTTGTTATCAGGAAGATGCTGCTGTTCCATACTGCAATGTTGAAACCCACTCCACCTCTTACCACCGTCACTGAATGATACCGAGTAATGGATTCTCTCACAATGCAACTACATGGCAATTTATCTATTATTCTTTTAATAGGTAGAGCCATGTTGCAGCTATATACCATGGCTTTGAATGGAATGGATCAGCTCAACCGGGGTAGGACCACGCTCTTACAGAATACCAGTGTAAATAGCAGCTTAATGCTGCTGTGTTTCGTATGGTGAGTGTTACAGAACCGGAGACACTTATTAGTGAATGTGAGGCACTCTGTTTTACTTCTCAGGGGTAACAATGCATCTGAATTTTAATTCTTTATCGACGATAGATGTGATGTCTATGGACCATAGTATCCATTTAGCATCAGATGGACTGTGAGCTCGTTTGTCACCGTTACTATATCACAAAAAATAATTCGTCACGAAGTAACTTTACTTGAACGAAAATATTTAAATATTGAATTAGTACCATATGAACTGAAAAAGTAATAACATACATTCAAGGCCTGGCATATTAAACAATCCATTCAAAATAATGATGAGTTGTAGCAATACCAATGAAGCTTTGCTCTGCGCTCACCAACACTTGCTTGGCGTTGTTAACATTACCAAGAAACGTATCGTTTGTCATATTCCTAAAAATACAGCAACAGCGGATTCAAAAGGTCTGATAAAAGAGATGGTATTGATAATGCTTATGTGAAAATAGCAAGTTATAATATTTCAATATTTTACAGTAAGTCAGTAATCAACCTATTATTATTAACGTCTTATTGTTAACGTACATAAATACTCGTAAATACAAGAAAACAAATAATTCACTCACATAACGAAACGTTAATTTATAGAATAAATTTAAATATACAATTCATTGTTTGTTATTTTTAATTTTTAATTACTTTGGCTTTATTAACATTACGTCATTGAGAATATGCTAAAGTGATACAAATAAAACTAATTAATTAGATCTCTTATGTAAGTATATGTTGACCCTAGAGTTGTAATATATCGCTGCTAAGTATTGTTTACATTATTTACGGAAACCTATTACTTGTTCCTCTATTTTGTAACTAATTTCCCGCTTGTAGTTTGCTACTGGAAATGAAGCATGAATTTTATTTTCTTACACTATACCTATTGACTATTATAAATTATGTATATAGGTCAGGAACATGTCTGGCAATTTAAAATAGACAAGTTAGGTCACAATATAGATTAAAGTTAACAACTAGTGGGCGCTTTTATTTTTTTTTTGTTTAAATAATATTAGTAATTCTATTAATTAATATTACTAATATTCCCTTTAACCACTCCTGGTAAGCTGAAAATGCTTGTGCTAAGAGTGGTTCACGACAGTAGTCGAATGGTGGATTCGAACCCGCGACCTTTTGAGTTCGTGGTCCGCGCACTGCTACTAGGCTACTGTCGCTTCAAACTTCACTTGTCACTTCATCTTGAAGCGTACATGTTTTCCATTAATAATATTTCGAATGTATTTTAGTTTCAACAATTTTTTGATAAGTTTTAGATATTATGATTATTTATGAATAGTTCTTATAAAATTAGATTTTTGATTTATTAAAATATTAAAAATACTTTTAGTAACGCAGTCGGTCAACGCACAAGAGATGTAGATTATTTACATGATTTTTTAATACAGTGCATGGTCGAGCTACGTTGCAGCCGTAGCCTAGTGGCCACAGCCCTATGGGTCACGCCATTCACTTACTAGCATGTGTACTGTGAGTTCACATGATAGTAAGTGAGCTGAAGTGACCTTATTATGGTTAAGGGACCTAGTATAATTGGGCATGGGTTCTTTTTCAGCAAATCTAACTACGTTCTAGAAAATTCTGTCGAAACTTTATTATGAAGTTTGAGAAAGTTTAAATGTTAGTTAAATATTTCATCAACATTTCTATTACATCGCCATCATAATCATTACAGCCCTTAACAAGTCCTCTGCTGAACCCAAGGAATGCCACAAAGCACGGTCCTGAGCTACCTCCATCCGCAACACCGCCCAAATTTCGACAGAATCAAAGGCTTTCTCATAGTCCACATACGCAAGAAAAAGTAGCAGATTGTACTCCTCGGTCTTCTGTACAATCTGGCGCAGGGTATGTATGTGATCTATGGTACCGAAGCCTTTTCGGAAAACGGCTTGTTCGGGAGGCTGGAAGTCGTCGAGTCTGCTTGCGAGACGATTCGTAATGACTCTCGAAAACAGCACGTAGACGCGGCTCAGAAGGGAAATCGGTCTGTAGTTCTTCAAGAGAGCATTGTAACCTTTCTGGAAAAACAAGACCACCACACTTCTGCTCCACGCCTCCGGAGTAGTGACATCATGGAGGACGGAATTGAAGAGATTCAAAAGGACTATAGGTATTGGTTTTCCACTTGCTTTCAGATGCCGCGCTGTAATTTCATCCTTATTGGGGCCTTACCGTTTTTAAGGTGCTAGAGAGACATTCCAATCTCGCTCAGACTGACGTCCGGGATATCACGGAATAGTGTTGGAAAAGACTTGCTCTTGATAAGCTGCCCATAGAACCTCTCAATCCTACTCAAAATCTCTGGTGTCCCGGAAACGATTCTGAGAGATGTCACAAAGTACGGTCCTGAGCTACCTGCATAAATTGAATTCCTACATGTCTTAACACGTCGTCACTCAATATATTGAGAGGGCCCCTACACTTCGTTTAACGGTACGAGGCTGCCACTTTAGAACACTTATTCCTCATCAGTAGCTTATTGATCTGTTAAATATCCAATACCAGAAATTTTAACGTGAATAATATTCGTAAGAATACAAAAATATAATGATGGCCATGAAAGTAAAAATTGATGGCCCAAATAATACCTTTAAGTATATAGTATAAGTATAGGTATATAATAAGTTAAAGTAACATAATATGAACTTACTGTCCCACGTGAACTCTAAGGTTTCCGCAACTAATTTAAAAAAAATAAGGCTACAAATGAATTTTAATCTCTGAGGACTAGTATTTGATGCTTCACAGTTTGCAATTAATAATTTAAATACCGGAATACGCACGAACTGCCGCTTTGCGGCCATAATAGGTGAAAGGGGGGGGGGGTACCTTTTTTCTTTGGAAGGAAATGCTTACGCATACTCATCATACGAGTTCAAGGACAGGTTATGTCGGACTCGCACCAACTAAATCTCTCTGATGTTTCACCTACGCAGCATATCTTAAAAGCCACGGAAACGTTTTCACACACATTCACAGCCCCATCTCCTTTGACCCTATGGCGGCCTATATCCCCCCGAATAAAAAAAAAAACCTTTTTCTTCGCAAGTAAGATGCACCAGAGCGAAGGGTAGCGAGAGAGCGGTGTGTCACCATAACGAAATTCCTCTTATTGACCGCATCAACGGTTTGGTCCCACCAGAGTCGCGAAGGATAGGGAGAGTAACACATCGCCATACAAACAGTCTCCTTTTCCCCCCGCGACTCCACCAAGGCAATGAGTTTTGGAGAGAAGAGGGTGATACTTGCCTACCCAGATGGACTCCTTGACGGAAAAGTAGTCCTACCAACTAGTAAACCTTAAAAACGAAGTCATTTACTTCTGTGATTGAATCGCTGATATCATAAATTTCATACATCGATGAGTGCTACCAGTGCGAGGGTAACGGCTCAATGCTTACAAGACAATGTCCAATAGTAGACCTAAAATAAGGCTATCGGTGTCAAGTGTGAAGAAAAAAATTAGCTCGATATAAGGTTGCTTTTTGCTTTTTTGTACATTTTATACATTCCTATACATAAAAATAACATACCCATTTATATGGATGAAATAATACACCGATAACACCACCAACTCGCTATATTATAAACTACAAAATTACATAACATTAAATTACATTTAGAGTTGCAAAAATCTGTAAATTTTTTCAGTAGTACCTATTCTTTATTCTGTGGTAGTATGAATTTAGCATTGGCTCTGGCGTATTCAAGTATACATGACTAAAGGTTCATTCACATTAACGCCTACATTCACATTAAGCTGTTTTCCTGTAGTCCTATTGTCAAAAGTTATAACACATATATTTCTAAGTTAGCTGTCAATGTTTGTTATCTATCGGTTTTATTAATTTATTATATTAATTTTTAATTTTTTGTTTCGAAAAATTAAATTATGTACCACAAAATGGAGCAGCTGATTCTAAATTTATTTTATTCATTAAAATTTACAAATAAAGCAGCAACAGGGTATGATAGAGTATCTCTAGAAATGTTATGGCTTGAAGAGGGAGTGGTTTTTTTTATAGAAGAGGGGGCAAATGAGCATGCGGTTCATGATGATGTTAAGTGACTACCGCCGCCCATGAACATCCGCAACACCAGAGGAATTGCAGGTGCGTTGCCGGCCCTTTAGAAAGGAGTAAGCTCTTTTCTTGAAGGTCCTCAGGTTGTATCGGTCCGGAAAAATCGCCGGTGGTAAACTATTCCACAGAGAGGTCGTACGCGGAAGAAAACTCCTACTGAAACGTACAATGGTGGACCGCTAAGCATCCAGATGGTGTGGATGGTATCGGTAGGTTTGCCGCGTAGTGCGTCCATGAAATTTGGCGGCTGGGATTAATCCGAACAATTCCTCAGAGCACCCCCGTGATAGATGCGATAAAATACGCAAAGAGATGCAGCATCTCTTCGCAGCGTCAGTGAATCGAGCCGATCGGAAAGCACTCGGTCGTCGACGATTCGAGCCGCTCTGCGCTGGGTGTGGTCAAGTGGAAGGAGCTAGCACTGGGGAGCCCCAGCCCGGAGATGGGAACAATATTCCATGTACGGCCGAACCTGCGCCTTGTAAAGTTGCAGGGGGTGTGCCGGCATGAAATACTGTCTCGCTATGCTGAGCACGTAAAGCTTTTTAGAGGCTTATTTGGCCTTCTCTTCCAAGTGACCACGAAATTGCACATCACATGATATGTCGATGCCGAGGATTCCGATACTGGCTGAGGCAACAAGGGTTCTTTTTGGCGGTTAACGCGCAAACTTGTGTCTTCTGTGTGTTAAACTGGACTAGATTTTGTCGCCCCCAATCCGAGACTGCGTTTAGCAAAACACACACACTTTATTTAATTTATGTTGAGAACTAAAGCGAGTACCGAGAGACTGGTGCAAAGCCATTATAATCCCAATATTAAGGGAAAAGTTCCACAAAAACTACAATGGCATACTAAGGTGTTGATTGAAAGATTTATGAAAGAAGTTCGAGGATTACCGTTTCCTTCCCCTCTCTTCCGACCTCAGATAATTCTATATTATCTCAATACAAATTTTCTTCTTACAACTCCAGGATCTTCTCGTCAGTCTCCACGGTACGTGCGTTAAATATTGTCAGGTCGAGTTATCTTAGGTGACAACTGAACCTCCCCGGAGATTTTAGCACCCCTGCCCCGCCGTTCCCATGGCCCTCGGGGACTGAGGGTCATTTCTTTAGGTCGTTGCACATGGGGAATGTTTGAAGTAATTGCCACGTACTTATTGGCGGAGTAAGAATGTCCACTACCCGTTACGAGATGATGATTGATGCTGCAAAATTTGTGATGTGCAAGCTGGATTTAGAAAGGGGATAAAATAAAATAAAGCTTTTGTGCGTTCATGGACTTGGAAAAGAGAAAAAACTACCTTTAAGGCTTGTGTAATGATAGTGTAGTCAGTGATATTCAATGGCAAACATTGGACTCATTTGGTTTCAGCACTGGGTAGATGCAGCGGATAAAATCTCTTTATAGGGACTCTAGTGCTTGTGTCAGAATCAACAGGGCCTACTCGGACTGTTTTGGCATCCATAGATGTGTCAGACAGGGTTCTGTAGCTTCCACGTAGCTGTTCAACCTATTTATGGACTGTTGTTTGGATAATCTAAAAGATTGAGAATGTGGTTAAGAAAGGTGTGTGATCAAATGCCTTTAAATGATTAAGTCATGTTTGCATTTTTTTTTATTGTAAATATTTGATGGTCGGATTGCAGATCATGGTTGCATTAATGAAAAAGGTCATAAAAAGGGGAATAAAAGTGAGCACAAGTAAGACGAAAGAGAGGTTTTTAAAAGAGAAAAAAGTAAAAACTAAAATATATGTAAAGTAGGAGTTTGTGTATTTGAGGTGTGTTTTTAACAGGGGTGCTAGATATGTAAAGTAAGAGTTTGCGTATTTGAGGTGTGTTTTAACAGGGATGCTAGATATGTAAAGTAAGAGTTTGTATATTTGAGGTGTGTTTTTAATAGTGATGCTAGATATGACAAGGATATAGAGGGACGAGTAAACTTAGGATACAGAGTAAATGTGGCTCTTCACTCTATGGCGAGAAGTCTGAATGTATCAATAAACATATATAATAAACCTAAAGTAATATACTCGTATGGGGTAGTGGATATTATTACTCCATCACTATATGGCAGTATAATATAAAATTACTTTAGGCATAGCTCAAAGATTTGAACAAGATATTTAATGTATATATATAAATTTTATCGTGCGGTAAGATTTTTAATAATATAACATGCTTATTTCTCAAACCTCCAAATAATCTTAAATTCTGTTCAGCTAAAAAGGCAAGAAATATTTAAATCAAAAGAGTGTTAATAATTGAATGACAATATAAAAAAAAACAAATTTGCTGACAAAATGGAAATTATTTAAAGTGAATTACAGTTATGTCAATATAGTTCACAACGTGCGTTTTATATTTGAAAGTAGTTTAAATTCACAGTATTCGTCTTATTTTTAAGTTGTCTAATGATGCCTAAATTCAAACGAAAAATTAAAAAATCTATCGCCTGTTTATAGGGGAGGTACAAAAAAGTAGCATTGTGTACGAGCCACGCAATGCGTTACAAAACTTACGTGCTCAAGGTCATTCCGCATTCGGTTAACTTCATTGACTGTCTTATCTCTGTTGTGACTTGCTTTTATTAATATAGTACTATTGTCTGTGGTTTTGATATAGTCAGATATGAATTGGATAAATCTAGAGTAGTTAGGAAATTGAAATGTAGGTGCAGTTGTAGCGTTGAACGTTTGAAACTGATAATGTAAAGCAAAGCGCCGTAGGACAGTTGTATAGCAGAGTTGAGAAATTACTTGTTTGCAATCTACGTAGGACTGCCTCGTTGGTCTATTGATTATAAAATACTGCTGTTCATGTGGTCGCGAGTTCGAATCCCGTGTTGGACTTAAATCAGTTACTGGGTCTGGAGGATATTATACTAGCAAATAAGGTGTATAAAATTAATAATAGCAAATATAGTGCTCTAACTCTTCAATAGATTTTTCTATATTATGGATAATTGTTGTTTACAACTTCATACTTTATACTTTTTTTATAATTAATCACACAATAACCATATTATTTAATTTTGGTATTATTGAATAATATTATAATACTTTTTAACCGTGACATATAATATTTTATATCGTTAAAATGACCACGAAGCTCTGGGACTAGTCACTCATATTTATCTCGTACCAACGAAAGTGGGAAATGCAATTTATGTAGGTTAGTGTGATGAAAAGTTTTTGTTTACTTTTTTGTAAAGTTTTATTATAATACAATTAGGTATAATCCGTGTAATGGTGGGATAATAATATCCACTATCCCATATTATTCCGTGGATATCGTAAGAGACGAAAGTGGGAACAAACTACGAAAATCGGGACATGCGGCAGCGACTTCGTAGTAACAAATAGAAAATACAAACTGCGATTGATAACCCACTCGCCGAGCGTGGCAACTATGACAAAATCCTATGAGGCAATCCTTGTGAAGGCCTCTATGTTCAGCGATGGACGTTGATGGGATGTAATGATGATGATGATAAAGACAAGGTGACGTTGTTTTATCACGGCATAGTATAATTAAGTACAGTTTATATATTATTATTTATTTTATGTTCATGTGGATGGATAGAAACAACTAACAATGTTAAATAAGTAAACAATTCTACCTATTTTAAATACTTATAAACTTATTTAGAGTGTGGTTCGTTAATTGTATATTATTTCGTTGTTTTCCAACAAGCTTACGTAATATTTCTCCATCAACTCGTAAACGAGTACCATAATGTCACAAATAGACCAATTTCAATAATGTCACAAAGTAGTATAGTTGTAGCACGAATGGGTTGGCTCGAACGGGGAAGAACCACGCTCTCAGAGAATACTAGCAAAATATGGCAGCTGAACGCCGCTGTGTTTCGTATGGTGGCTGTAGAGAACCGGAGACCCTTTTGACTGGAAACGAGGCAATCCATCTTAGTCCTCACGGGTGACAAAGCATTTTGATTCGTAATCCAGGATAGATGTAGGTGTCTATAGGCTACAGCAACCACTTACCAGGTGTACTGTGTGCTTGTTTGTCAGCCTCATACGATATAATATACTATATATATGATATAGATATAGATAGTGGTCCATAATAAAATAATATATATATATACATATATATATATATATATATATATATATATATATATATATATATATATATATATATGTAATTTATGGGTATTATCGCAAGAAACTCAATAAATATTTTATAAACCTATAATATTACATTTCTCCCCTCCCCTCCTTTTCCATCTTATGTTATCCAAAACCTAGGGACTATGGAAAATTAAACTGCACAGTGGCATAAATCATTATTATAATTGGACTACATATACTTACGTGTTTGCGTGCTAACGTTCACGCTCCGCACTATTTTAGTACCTTCTATAATTACAACGCATTCAAAGTTTTCGTAATCTCCGTACGACAACGGTGCAGTGTCCTAGAAAGATACTTTTATAAATCCAACTTCTTATTATATACAAAATTTACCCTAATGTTCAAATCTAATTTACACATGATTTGTACATGTATAGTTTCAACAACGCGTAACGGCACTTTAAACACGATCATTATGTGTAACTGCCAGTGAAGGTAAACAAACAAACCCCATTAGTAACCCAAGTCGTCCTGCTATAAATTACCTCAATTTCCTGTGAAGGCTCAATGAAGATTAGATTTCAAAATTGTAAAATGTGGTCATTAACCATCTGTAGTGCAAACGTCTTAGTCAGTATTACACCCTATTTTTAGAGACGGTAAAAGTGACCCAATATATATATATATATATATAAAATATATATATATATATAGATATATATATATATATATATATATATATATATGATATATATATATATGTATATTTTGGTCGTAAGAATATCATATTATAAATATAATGTGATTTTTTTTAAGAAGTTTCTACGAAGGGTAGTAAGTAATAAGAGAATGTATACTGATCAGCAGATTTTATTTACAATTAAGTATTAAGACAATCATCATATTGTACACATAAATATCACAAACATCAATCATCCGTCACGATCATAATATGTATTCTATAAGCTAGGTGTTTAATGATGGAGGAGACCATGATGTCCAAGTGCGATGGGAGCAACGGCGTAGTGCGAGATGGGAGCTGCGTGGACGATGGGGGCAGAGTGTACCACGGGGGCAGGGTGGTGGCCAGCAGTCTTGTGAACGACTGCGTTGAAACTGTAAAAGAATTAACGTTGCATATAAGCTACGACATGTAAATCGACAGAAGGGACTAGTTTTTACAATTACATAAAATAGTAAAGTAATGAAAATGTTTAGAGTAGTTAGTATCATTGCAGCCTAATGAAGTTGCCAGTAGACAAAGAATATCTGCATTATCGTTTATTATATTTTTCATTTAGCATTGTCTCATTACCTTCGTAGTTCATTAAGAAAAAATATTCGTAGAAAATATTTTAAATTCGTACGAATTAATGTTATAAAGTTATAGACAATTTATGTCCCACTGTTGGACACAAGTCTCTTCTCATTTCTGAGAGGGTTTCCTAAGACAAAGAATTGTACGCCGCGATGCTCCAATATGTGTTAGCGAACTTCAGGTCTTCCTCACGATGTTTTACTTCATCGCCGAGCACGTGGTAAATTAGCACTTTAAATTGCAATTAGCAATTTCATTTGTGTCGGCGGAGATCGAACCCAAGTTTCTCGTATAACGTGAAATCAAAGGCGAGCGCTTAGCCTCTAAGCTACCACCGCTCTACGTATTAAAAAGGAGTACGTATTAAAAAAGTATAATTACCCATGGTGGTCGTCAGCAGTGTAGTCTACTTTACGAACGGAACCGTCAGGCTCGACGAGGGAGTAGGAACCGTGAACGGCACCTCCATCTCGGCTTTCGTGTTGGCTCTTGTGGTCACCAGTGTGAGGGTCCGCCACGGAGTAGGAGAAGTCGTAACGGGGATGAGACTATAGAATAAAAAGAGGGTGTAAAGTGGCAATCACTAAAATTACTACCAATGTCTCCGTATAAAATATATACTGCTAACACTTACGTATTCGTGACCATGACTTAGAGCCAGTGGAGCAGCGTGCACTACGGGAGCAGCATGCACAATAGGAGCAGCGTGAATAATAGGACCGGCGTGGACTGCTGAGGCATGAACCAAAGGAGCAGCGTAATGAGCAGAAGCATAGTGGACCGGCGAGTCGTGACGAACAATACTTTGGGACGACACTGCGGAGTGGTGGAAAGGCAGAATACCAGCGCTGGCGGCAGCCAACACGGCGCTAAGAACGACCACCTGGATACAAGTTAATTATTGTATATTCATTGAAGTATAAAATATAAAATTATATAACATTAATATACATTATATATTTCCTTAAAATATATAGGAATGACTTACTTTGGAGAACATTTTGCAGTTACTAATCAGAGCAAGTGAGTGATACTATTATCGGTCCGGAGTGTGACTTTTATATGAAAAGCAAAACGGAGCTGCCGCCCCGTCGTGGTGGGGTGTGCGGTCACTTCAGTTCCGTAACTTTGACACCGCGAGGTCGCTCACGGCTCGCGTGCGCGAGGTAATAAGAATTCATTAATCTCCCTCTAGCCTATAGCGCCATCGCCCTGTAGCGGTCGGCTACCTGTAATAATTAGCATCTATTTAAATGTTGCTCAAACTACTGACATACGAGTATATCTAATAACTGCTTAATTTATCTGTAAGTCCAGAACCGTTGTACTAATGTGGTCACAAAACACAATTTTGACAATATCTAAGCACGAAGTTTTCCTAAAAGCTGTAATCGACTTTTTTCGATAAAGTACATCTTTACTAGAACCATCGAACAACGACTTTTAATACAAAGTAAAACCGACTCCAAGGAATACCATAAAGCACGGTCCCGAGCCACCTGAATCCATCGAATTATTGCATGTCTTAGCGGGTCATCACTTCATCGAGTGGGAGGTCGACCTACACTTCGCCTACTAATATAAGGTTCCTACTTGAGAACGTTTTTTCCCCATCGGTTGTCGGTTCTTAGAGCTATATGGCCGGCCCATTGCCACTTCAGCTTATTAATCCGTTGGGCTATATCGGTAACTCTGGCTTTTTTGCAGATATCCTCATTTCTAAGTTTATCACGCAGAGAAACACCGACCATAGCCCACTCCATAGCTCACTGAGCGACCTTGAGCGTCATCATACGGCCAGCAGTGCAGTACCACGACTCAGATCCATACGTCATCACTGGCGACAGCACTGGTTGTACAACCACGTTTTTTTATAAAATAAGGTTAACAAACGAGCAAACAGTCCATCTAATGGTAAGTGGATGCCGTGGCGCATAGACATCTCCATTTATCCTCGATTAAGAATCGAAACGCAAATGCTTTGTCACCCCTGAGGACTAAAATGGAATGCCTCGTTTACAGTAAAAAAGGTTCTCCGGATCTCTACACTCACTATACGAAACACATCAGTATTAAGCTGCTATTTTACGCTGGTATTCTGTGAGCGTGGTCTTTCCCCGGTCGAGCCAACTCATTCGTACTACAACCAAAATATAGCTGCAGCGTGGCTCTACCACGTCTCGTTTTCAGGTTTTGAGGTATACGTGATGAGAAGAGGTGTCCTAATTTCCCGAACACTGCCCAGCCAAGTTGAATCCGTCGATTGACCTCTCGGTCAAAGTTGGACTTACCTAGTTGGACTATTTGTCCCAGGTAAACATACTCGTCAACAACATCGAACTTAGTGCTTCCAATAACTACCGGCAAAAGTGTGACATAAAAAGTGACACATGATTTTTGTTTTGTCCATGTTCATCTTCTAACCTATCCGTTGAGAAACACTATTGTGTTGTTTGAGTACAGTGGTTAGGACCTCCGGCGATTCTGCTAAGGTGAGAGATGTACTCGCCATTGATGTTAATACCGTATATTTTCAGTCTGCTAGCTTGAAAACGTCTTCCAATGCAGGGATGAAGAATTTCGGGGATATAACGTCACCCTGTCTTACACCTCTCTGCAATTGGATAGGTTTCGTACTCTAGTTTTGTACTCGGATAACCATCGTAGCCGTACTATACAAACACTTCAGTACTTCGATATACCGACAATCAACTTTGCACTGTTGAAAGGAATGTAGTACTGCTCCAATTTCGATGGAATCAAAGGCTTTCACGTAGTCCACATACGCAATGCAAAGTGGCAAATTGTACACTTCGGTCTTCTGTACAATTTGCCGAAGGGTATGTTTGTAGTCTGTGGGACTAAAATCTTTTCGGGAACCGGCTTATTCGGGAGGCTGGAAGTCGTCAAGTCTGCGTGCGAGACGATTCGTAATGACTCTCGAAAACTGCACGTAGACGCGGCTCAGAAGGGAAATCGGTCTGGAGTTCTTCAAGAGAACGTTGTCGCTTTTCTTGAAAAAAAAAATGACCACTGAACTTCTGCTCCACGCCTACGGAGTAGTCCCACCAAGGAGGACGGTATTAAATAGCTTCTGAGTGACTTCAAGTACCGTATTTTCACTCGTTTACAGAAGCTCCGCTGCAATTCCATCCTCGCTTTGGGTCTTGCCGTTTTTAAGGTGCTGGAGAGCCATTCTACTCTCGCTCCGACTGAAGTCCGGCATATCATCGGAATAGTGTTGGAAAAGATTTGCTCTTGGATCGTTACTCACACTTGCATGTGCAATGATGTGTAGTGTGACCTGCCCTTAGAACCTCTCAATCTCATTCAAAATGTGCTAAGGAATATCACCATCTCAATGTCGTCTAAATAAATAAATTGAAAACATTATTTTGCCATCCTTATGGGTGCAATTTTGGAAGTAAAAATATATATCAGTCGCATTGTAAACATCCTCTCTTATTTGAAGTCGGTTAAAAGCAAATTATTAACTAATCACATTTAATTTCCAGGTAAGTAAATGCTTGACCTTCGGCCCTCAGCAAAATCTGTATACCGATTAATTACAATAATTTATTGACATGTGGTCGCCCCTAAATTGACAATTTCGTATAATAACATTAATACAATACAGACTTGCAAAACAGCAGTATCGACTGCCGTATGAATTAAACCACACGGTGGTCAACGGTCGGGATAGTATCTGTTAGGTATTTGATTTCTTACCATACTTTCGTAATGCGATCACAAGGAGTTTGTATTAGAAATTGAGTAATAAACCAATTACACATAAAATGTTGATTACATACAAATGCCTGATGTGTCATCAATGAGGCGTGTTTTTTTTGACTATAGAATTAAGTTCACAGTAGTAGAATAAGTGTAGTAAAATAAGTATTAACAAAAGAAATAGTGGTCATTGTAGTATAATGTTGGATGCTGTCCCACAGCCTCTTTCGTTTGAGTTACTTTGCATGATGTTAAGTAATTTGCATAATGACCGCGCTCCATCTAAAATAATAGTCCATTTATAAGGTGACAGCCAACAAAAACTTGATTTCAGTTTGAACTTTAGAATAGAAGTATTTGTAACAAAAACTATAAAGGAATATTCTTACTCACATATTTAGTTTTTCTATATCGTCATCATCTTTTCCTTCAGTTTGGAAACAAGCATATATAATTCCTCTGCCTAAGGTTTCTAATCCTTCTTCTTTGTCCCACTTTCGTCCCATATCTATTTTACCCTTTCTTTCTAAAGTTCTGGAACACATCATCCGTCACTCTCTCTCTTCTTATCGTCTAACTCCTTGCTCTCCGCTTATCAGTCGGGCTTTCGTCGTGGACACAGCACTGTCACTGCTTTACTTAAAGTAACCGATGATATCCGTTGGGCCATGGACAATAAATCTCTTACACTTTTAGTTTTGCTTGACTTTAGTAGTGCTTTTACATCAGTAGACTTTGATATTCTTCTCCGGATCCTGGAATCTATCAACATTTCCCCATCTGCCATCGCATGGTTTGATTCATATCTTCGTGGTCGATCACATTGTGTCCGTGTTAATGACACTCTCTCCGATTGGTCTGGTATCACTACGGGTGTACCTCAGGTTGGCGTTCTTTCCCCCCTTTTATTTTCCATATTTATTAACTCTATTACGAGTGTTATTACATCTAATTACCATCTCTACGCGGATGACTTACAGCTTTATCGGCATTTTCCGGTGGGTGATACAAATAATGCAATTGCAGCTATGAATGCGGATCTGAGCCGCATCTGTGAATGGTCTGCATCCTTCGGACTATTAGTTAATCCCACGAAATCTCAGGCCATCATAATAGGCAGTAGGCATTTGCGTAATAGATTAGAACTTACATCACTACCTTTTGTTTGTTTTAATGGCGTTCCTATACCCTTTGCCAATACTGTCAATATCTTAGGCGTCATATTTGATCACCATTTAACATGGACCACGCATATCGCTGAAGTTAGTCGCAAGGTCTACTTTACTTTGCATTCGCTTAAGTGTCTACAAAATTTCTTACCCCTTAAAGCTAAAATATCACTCGTGCTTACTATTATCCTAACTCTCCTTGATTATGCGGATGCCTGTTATTTGGATGCTACACAGGAGCTTCTTAATAAACTTGAGCGCTTGCAAAATCAGTGTATCCGTTTTATATTTGGGCTCAAGAAACTTGACCGTATATCTCAGTTTCGTAAGCAACTCAAGTGGCTCCCAATTCAACTTCGAAGGAATACTCGATTGTTATGTCTCATCTACAACATTTTGCACAACCCTTCCTCTCCCACATACCTCAAAAGCCGATTTTCCTTCACCCATCCTCCGGACAAACCATGCAGATCACTTGTTAAAAATCTTCTTGACTTTCCCGTCTATAATTCCGGTTTTTACTCCCACTCCTTTTCAGTTCACGCGGTAAGATTATGGAACTCACTACCGTCAAATATAAGAAATTCCGAAACTTTGTTGGTATTCAAGAAACGTCTTAAGAGATAACTACTTTGCATCCTGTTAATTTAATATTATTTTTTTTTTTTTTTTTATAATTTTTGTTTTAGTTTATATATATCATATGTAACTATCGTATTTATTATTATTATTATTTATTGATTTATTTTATTTTTATTTATTGTTTTATTTTATATAATTTACGTAACATTGTGTATATTATTTATTTTTTAGTAGTACGAATGTATGCACTAAGTTTGCAATTTCAATATAATTTCCTTTATGGGTCTATTGGAAGATATTTCAGCTAATTTGGAATAAGTAGAACCTTTGTACGTAATTACTATAAGACTGTTTCTGTATCTTAATGTGTGTACATAAAGAAAAGGAAATGTACTCGTACGTATATTACCTTTGATTAATTTCAATCAATATATAAATTAATTAACTTCGAATAAGGGGTCAACCGACGGATCCAACTCGGCTGGAGAGCGTTCTGGAGAACACATATTATCGTCAAGTATTTCTCAAAATGTGTAAAAAAGACTGTATATTTAGTGCGTTTTGCTCGTGATAACATATGGATGAATAGCCCTGCACAGCTGTTCGTACGAGGACGATTATTTGTGACAAAATTCATAATGAAGATATCTGCAGTTAAACTTGTGTAACCGACATTACCTAAAGGAATCATTAAGCTGTAGTGTAAATGGGCTGGCCATGTTTGTCGAAGAACTGACAACGGATGGTAAATAAAGATTCTTGAGTAGTAAGTAGCCTTGTGCCAGTAACCGTAGTGTAGGGCTGTTCCCCACTGGATGAGGTGACGACGTGGTGAGGCATGAAGGAAGTTTAAGGATGCAGGCGGATTAGAGTCGTATTTGGTGGCATTCCATAGGGAATTACGTAGACATGATGTTCAGCGGTAGACTTGTGAAAGGATGTAATCATGATGGTTCATTTTCTCGACGAGAGTATATTCTTAGAACACTAAATTTCTTGACCTTATTATGTGTAACATAAATGTTTCTTTACCGTAATAAATTAATTAATCGTGACCCTAAATGTTTAGTAGTAACTAATACGGATCCTAATCATGCGGCATTCCAAACAATTAAACGTGATCTACAATTGCACAATCACTGATTAATTCAATAGTTTCGGTTGATACCTAATAAGTTATCCACTATCAAAATTTTCTTTAGTGTTCTTGTGTACTTGACATTCTAATTGCTGTTATAGATAGACGATATTATATCTCTTTAATCTTATTGCTTTATATTCGTAGTCGCTTAATACAATACGAGGCTTATTGAAAAAGCCGATTCAAACCTAGTACAGATATTGCTCACTCGTCTGTGGCCGTGAGTAAATATAAGTCATTAAGAACAATCAATGGGCATTGTTAGCCGTTGTTTAAAAATGTGCGATCGCTAACTTATACCTTTTGCTATGAATGTGCAATGAGTTTTTCTTAGTGCCGCTAGTATGATCACATCACATCATTGCAGCCCAAGTCCTCTGCTAAACTTAGGATTCCCATATCTATGAATCTGATATATCTCATAACTAGGAATATGTACGATATAATACAAATACCTCAAGTTCTATCCTCGCCGACACCACTGCAATTGTTAAGTGTTATTACGTTGAATTCGGCTAAGGATATGGACCAATGATATTATTTTTTCTTATAATATCATTGATATGGACGCTTAACAATCCATCGATCGCTTTAGAGGCGCCTCAGGTCTCCTGTACCATAACAAGCCCAGTAATTGAGTATCTTAATTTTTCAACTTAATATTGAATATTTTATAGAAATGTTTTTTTTTTCTACTAACTGTAGATGTGGATAATGTTTGATGAATGCAATACATTGCTGCATCGCTTTAATAAGGTAATGATGTCTTATATGTATATTGAAGAATGATAAACTACGTAATGTCAATAACCTCGCAGTTTGTAACTTAATTGAAAATTGATGATCCTACTTAATATTAATTTATTATTTCGCCATAAATGACTCTGTGAGCAGTGGATTTTAAACTGATTTATATTTAGTAGGCAACCTCTATGTTTTTTTTTCATAATTATGATATTTTTGGCGAGAATTCGTAGAAGTTTTATGACTTAACTCCTCCCTTCTAGTTCCAATATCAAACCACCAAATGTTAGGCAGGTCTCCAACCATTCTTTGTTGAAATATTATCATGGATTCGAATCAGTCGGTTTGAGTGGTTGTTCATATTGTAATAATTTTGCCAGGGTCATTAGTGGGTTTTTGGTTGCCATTGGGACGGGGTGGATCAACTCACCCACTGACTGAATAACTGACTGAATAACTGACGGACTGAATAAATTCAACCAGGGCTCTCACTTTTCATGGCAGGAAGTTTTCATGGCTGTGACATTACCACTCATGATGATCTAAGAATTGCTTACATAGCTCGCCTGAAGTAGGGTATTGCGGAAACCTTAATTAGGGTGTGATTTGAAAGACTCTTTTTCTAGTGCGCGTTTTCGTGATTCTCACGGTTCCTATGTGGCTTTAGGTCCGAAGGAGAAGAAGTTTTTTAAGACCAAAACCTTACCAAGTTGTGTTTGTGGAGATTTATATAAAGGTAACAAACTAGACGGGAACCGCACCTTCGCTCTGGCAATACTGCCCTCTATCGCTAGTTTTTTGGATGGATTTTCCATCATGAGTCGGTCACAAGAACCTCGACTGCCAATTAGTAGGTCGTACCGCGTATAGTTGAATTTGACATATTTCCCCATTAAATGTGTTTTAATAAATAATTGCTTGAGGCTTAAGTCCCTCGTTATTAAAATTATGAAAATATTTCTTTTAGAATTAGTATACATGAAAACATCATATTTTTATAGCAGTTATGAAATGAAGAAACTAAAATGTTTCAAAAAACAAACGCAAGAATGGCATATAAAATTCCAAATTAGGTAAGAGAAGTAAGTAACTGTGTTAAGCATTATTTAAGTCGCTTATGACATCGCAACTGCAATTGAACAAACAAGTTTTCTATTAAACAAGGGCAGCGATAACCGAACAGGAGGCGAGAAAAGTTCTGCCCACCTCTTTCTCAATTCTAAAGAACATTTACTTAGAACATGAATAAAGTTGAAACTAAAACCCGACTACGACCATATAAGGCAGCTTAATTTTTTAAACATTTATAATAAACTACGAAGAAACTTTTTCCCCGACCTTATATACTGTGCCTCTGATACTCGTCTGTGATGAACGTCTTGTATTCGAGTGAATTATAGTATATAATAATAATTAGAATAAATATACTGATGCATCGCCTTTAACAGCTCCAAGCAAAAATTAAATAGTTTTTCTTTTTTAAACTTGACTTGATGCGTCCCGCATTAGACGGAAGTCATCGATGATTATATATTGAAGATGGCCCAAATCAAAAGCACCCTTACCGACGTGATTTATACATAGATTTATGGATGTATGTATGTAGATGTCTACAGGCCACAGATGGGCTGAGTGCTCGCTTAACATCTTTATTTAATTTAAAAAATGTAAAATTAGCGAGAAAGTTGAGTAAGGATCCTGCCAAATGGGAGTCCATAGTCTCTGCCTACCCCTCTGGGTAACATACGTCAGAGTTTAACGTATGTTATGTGTATGATAAGTTTTGATATAAAATATAATTCATTTTACTTCATATATTCATATAAAATATAATTCAATAATTCATTTTACAACTGCTAACGACAGAGCACTAACATAAAATCTTTTTTGTTTGTTTAAAATCAAAGACACAAATGAGTTTCCATTTAGTGGTTAGACGTAGCCTAAGCTTATGGAAACCTGCAACCAATTCCAAAGAAATATTGGATACAGACGTGTTGTCGCCTCTGAGACTTAAGATATACTACCGTAGGTGTAGGCTGTGCGTCATAGCTTGTAAGTAAAATAGTTGTCTTATCCTTCAAATTGGCACCTAATGGTGAGTCCATTATTACTAAGCCACAGATATGGATAGCTACCCAGATCGGTTCCCAGTCCGAAAAAGAGCCGTATAATCTAGAACAAACGCAACAAAGATAATTACAAAAAGGCTGAATGGAATAAATTGGTGTGTACAATTTATAGTACACACCAATTTATTATAATTGATTGTTGATGGAAATAATTACATTGATCTTATTAAAAGTCAGTAAAACGTTGTATTTTTTTAATTAACTAAGCAAACATAAAATAAATATGGGTGATTGAATGCTTATCGGTGTATTGCTATCTTCATTTTATACGAGTACATTCGTATTTTAAATTTGCTGCATCCATTCATCCATTTCAGCATATAAGTCTACTGTTAAATAGGCCTATCCTATAGGTTGCCAATTATAGGGCTTGACAGACGGGTTGTTATTAGAAAGATGGGGTTGCCCATCCCTGTTACCGTTTCCCTCTGTCCTTTTATGATACCTACGGGAAAATACGAGGTAGTGGATGCTCTTAAATTTCCACTACAAGATTACAATTTTCCATAGATTAAGTCATAATGAACGTCTCTAAGCAAGAAGAAAAGGATTAAAAAATATTACATTATTTTCTTTGTTGCTATTTCAATCTGAACTTTAAAATTTTGAACATAATTTTAAACTTCAAATTCATTTGCCAGATGGTAAACACCGATTGTTATCCGTCTTTGTGCTTATTCTCAGCATCAAAATAAACGTTGTACGTAATAAAACCGACTGTTACAATGTCGTTATAAATAGCCACGTTTGCATTACTTTCGTCATTTATTTAAATTATAACAAACTTTCGTAACATACTCAAGAACTAAGGTGTACTTCAATTAGATAAATAAGTAAACGATACACCAAAATTAATTGTTCTTTATTTTGTACTAAGCAGGCATATAATATTCGTTACTCAAAACAGTTGATAATACCTGAAGTAAAATGAAAAATTAAAATGCTTCAACTATTTGGTATTTAGTTTTTGCTTTAACTATCTAGTAGTGATAATTTTGCGAAGAGTACACGTGGTGGCTGAAACCGGAATTGTGCACTACTGCATTGAACCTGCAACGTAACATCACATATTAAACATGTCGCAATGTTTGTATTTATTACAATAACTCGTTTGAAACAAGTTTGTTAACATGCCACCTGTTCACCGGCGTATGAATGCGGGCAGTAGTAGTCACTAAGATGTATAAGGTCGTGAGAGTTCATTGCTCACACGAAACCGGAAATCAATTATTGGGTAGGACCGGTTTGATAATCATATGATTGAATATGAGTCATTTACCTACCGTTACCGTTACTGCTTATTAAAAGTCCACTGATGAACATAGGATAGGAAGAATATTTGCCATAGTTGCCACGTTTGGTAGGCGGGTTGACAGGCGCAGTTTTTGAAGTAAAATTTTAAGAAATTTTTGCACGTTTGACTTGGGGAGTAAGCAGGCGAACGCGTGACGAAAGCGTTACGAAAAGTGTGATCGGGCGTGGCGAACGGGAGTTGATTAGGGGATATAAGCAAGAGAGAGCAGTGCGGGCGCACATTTTCTGTCTCTCTTTCTCTCATAGTCAGTTATTTTTCGTAATTTTATTTCGTTTTGAACAATTTTATGTATTAATATTTTTTTCAATACATTAAATTAATATTCTACGTTCAAAGTGAATAAAATTGTAAATTCATGTTAAAGTTCATGTTTTGTGAATTTTCGAGCGAATAATAACAAATTATGGAAGGAAGCTGATAATAAATTTAAATATTTGTAGAAAATTAATATATCTATATGTATATATTATACATACATACGTATATAAACACACACACACTTATATATTAATATATATATATATTTTTTATTTATATATATATTATTTTATATATTTTTATTTGTATATATATATATATATATATATATGCATATGCAGATGGAGCTAACGAACTTTTACTTCAATCGTGTGGTCATAAGAACACTTTTTTAGTTACCATCAGGTAGATGCTGCTGCTCATCTCCCGATTTGTTTCCGTCTGTTGCCTCTTACGACACCTACGGAACGATTGGGATATTGACTGTTTTTATACCATCACTATCGGTCGTCGAGCATTAATTTAGAAAACTATTTTTAATTTTATAATTCATGAGCAAAGTGAGTTCGATTACCCGTCGGCATCAACGAAATTATTAATTTAGTTTTTATGCGAAAATTGACCATGTGCTAGGCGATAAAGGAAAACTGCATGTCTGAGAAATGAAAAAGAACATTTGAAGCGCATTTTTGGTTACAATAATTGTCCAAAGCGACAGACACTTCTTTGCCCAATAGCACTCCCAGTAATGAAAGGAGGCTTGTGCACAACAGTGGTAAGTAGGTCGTACTTATGATGCAAGAGCATAAAAGCTAGGTTGGTTTTATTTAAGTGAAATTACTTTGTTGCTCACGTTAATAGGATATGAACATATCGTATTATCTGTTGTGATCATCAGCAGAGTACTGTACTTCTTTCTTTTCTGAAAGAGCCATCAGGTTGTAGTAGCGAGTATACTTTAATATAACTATATATATATATACTAGCTTGCCAAGCAGACGTTGTTCTGCCCTTTTCGACGACCCTTTGTCATATTAAAAATCCTTAAATCCGCAAAAAAAAAAATTGTGGGTAACTCGTGGGCAAAAAAACTATCCTATTTTTCAAGTTGTACCAAACTGCATACGGTGTGCAAATTTGATTAAAATCGGTTAAGCAGTTTAGGAGTCCATCGCGGACAAACAACGTGACACGTAATTTATATATATTAAGATATATATATATATATATATATATATATATATATATATATATATATCTAGCTTGCCAAACAGACGTTGTTCTGCCCTTTTCGACGACCCTTTGTCATATTAAAAATCCTTAAATTCGCAAAAAAAAAAATTGTGGGTAACTCGTGGGCAAAAAACTATCCTATTTTTCAAGTTGTACCAAACTGCATACGGTGTGCAAATTTGATTAAAATCGGTTAAGCAGTTTAGGAGTCCATCGCGGACAAACAACGTGACACGTAATTTATATATATTAAGATATATATATATATATGTGTATATATTTTTTTTTTTTGTATTGATAAATATGCACAAAAAGTTAAAATACAATACTAGAAATTATATTCTTATTAACCGATGTCTTCGATCCGTGAAAATTTATATCTATTTTGTAGTAAAAAAAATCAATTATTTCAATTGATTATTTTTATTACTTTCTATATTTTTTTAACTACAAAATAGATAAGAATATTGTGTATGATGAATCTCTTAATAATATGTGTCGTAGTCTTGCGACTTGAGAAATGAAAAGAAGAATTGTTACATAGTCATCTATATTGTAATCCAAATGCAGATTTTTAATGTACCTGTTGAGTTCGAATATTAAGGGACATCCTCCCTGATATAAGAGAGACTCATGTCCAGTAAACCAGCGTACAGTTTATATTTTTATCATATTTTGATTCGAATTCTTGTAAAGTTTCTTGCTAGTCATAAAGGATATTTTTTATAAAAGAAAAGCTTTTCACCCGCACATAGTTTTTCTTCTGTGTCGTGTAGGCATACAAAATTGCACAAGGTCAAACATCCACACTTGGAACAATAATTTGTAGATCATACAATTATTTGTTCCGTGCCTGATTTAAACCCGCGGCCCTCCGCGCCACGGAGTCATTAGGAAGAACCCGTATAAACCCGTGATCGATTATTGTGTTACACTTAGGCAATTATTTAGTTTTTAACGACGGTAGTCTAATGTTTCTACTGTCGTGTATCATTCCTAATACACGCATTTCGGGCTTCATTAGAATGTTTAAAAGGAATGTATGGAGTGTTAATAGCGCGAACAGTATTCTAGCAAAATAGAATGTATAAATTCAAATTCTACAAAAACAAATGTATAAGAAAAACTAGTATAAAAAATTAGTATTATACCACCTGTTGGATTTTTAGAGATTTTTATACTGTTAGTCGATCAAAGTAGTACGCAGTAGACGATATAGCTTCCATGGTTTCTATATGCGGAGTAGCTTCTAATGTGACCTAGTGGGCGAGCATTGGCTCCACCAATGCCAGAGAGTATCCTTGGATCAAGGGAGCCACGTACGATGTTGCAGCACTATGAGCTCGAGGAGCACGGGTTAGTGGTGTGGTATGGGCTAGAGGAACGTGACGCATAGTAGCACTATGAGTCAAAGGACTATCAAAGGTTACAGGCACAATGTGCCTCAGAGAGGCAGAATGACCTATAGGTGTGACATGTGCGATAAAAGAGGAGTAAGAAGAAGGAGATCCATGACGAAGTACATCAGTATATACGATAGATCTAGCATGTGCATATTCTCTTCTACCGTATTGCACCGCATATTCTCCATACCTGCCATGCAGAAGTCCTGCCTGTGCAATCACTGCACCTAAAGTAAAGACCTGTAACATTATCGGAAATTACATGCCTTCTATTTTGCTTTAATAAAGCAATCCTCATGATGCTCACTGTAGTAATAGTTTTTATCATTTAATCAGTTACTATGATACTCTTGATAATCATCTGTGGGTTATATAAGAATTGTATTTGTGGGTCCAGGGGGCAGGGGGGGGAGCACCAAAATCGTTTAGCAGTGCGTGCCCGCAGGTACAAGAAGGTCGTTATGCCTTGTTTTTACATTCTCGAATGAAATATTATCAAGTTAATGATCGTTACTTAACAATAAAACTCTGTGAATTGTTTATTCTACTCTACACTATTGTGGGTCAATGAGGTTCATGATATGATGTTGTTATTACCTCAGTGAGTTTTATTTAGCATTGTATTTGCAAGAGCGTGAACCAGAGCGTTATATGTTGAGATTTCCTTTAAATAAATAAATTGTCAATGTATGTCGTTAAAGTTTGACATTTATGCATAAATACACATCAAATGTTTCTTTTAATGTAGTAAGAAGAATTTATAGTAAATAATATTAGGGCTTAAGAAAACTTAAACAACACGTATTGATCACGAGCTATGATGGTCATATTCATTAAATTATTGTCTGTCAACAAAGTGGTCCTTGATACGAGTGTAATCGGCAAATCGGGTGAAAATCACATTAAAAGATTCCGTAACATAGATAGATAAACAGATAGATAGATCCACGTTAAGGTAATAAAACAGCGTTAAAATACGAGTAATTGTGCATTAGTATGAAAGGTACAGTTTTTCAATGCATTGGTGTGGTTGTTAACATGTTTTCATGATAATATGAAAAAAAAAAACAATTGAATACCCATTATTTTATCGGAACGTTTTCAGAAAATTTTCTGGTCTATGAATAATGTATTTACGTAAATAAATTATTTTTGAATGTTTTTGTTCTTTTTTATTTCTTAAGGAAAATTTTACAAAACACATAAGTAGGTACCTAATTAAAAACTTTATTACAACAAAAAATAAAATAAATATTTGTGATCTTGGTCATTATTATAAAACTGTGGTTTTGCTTTTCGTAAAAATTGAATGATTTTTTGTATATATACCCTTATTTTAGAGATAGCTTGTACTATAATAGTTTTATTGTAAATTAAATTTAAATTATAACTGTTAAGTACTTAATTGATTATAAGTTAAATAATAAATCCAATCTATACATACGAGTATAATAAATCTGTAGAAAAGTCGTGTCGGTAATTCTAATATTTCCTGGAAAAAACAAGTCCATGGGACTAAATAAAGGATACTGAATCCAAATTACTGGTTTTTAGAACTTTTGTCTGTCTTTCTGTCTGTCTGTCTGTCCGTATGTGAAATTTTGTATGCAGGCAGTTAGTGACCCGGGGCTACTTATAGGCTAGTAATATATATATATAAAAGAAAAGGGTGGTTGGGGGATTTGCAACGTGTCCCAAAATTCAACGATAAGCCGACACCGGAGGATAGACCTGCCCCGGACTAATCGGGGAAAAAAAGAAAAAAAAAATATATCACAATTATATTTTAAGTTATATAAAAAAAATGAAATTCTTCAGAAATTGAGACCGTTTATGATATTTTTCACTACCATGACCACAATTTTTTTTTAATATTTGTTTCTTTTTTTTATAGGCAACCTGAATAGCACTGCTATCTACCACAATTCTTAAAAAATCCAGAATAACTCTTGTTTTATCACGAAAATTAATGAAACTTATTTTATTCCCTAAATTTTTGGAGACTTTTACTTTTAACCAAATTTAACTTATCGTGGTGTAAAAAAAAGTATGAACACTAGTATGGCAAGTTTTTTAAAAATTGACGAAACTAACTAACATTCCAAAATGGTATAATACTCTAGGCAAACAAGTTATAAAAAATATGGGTCTATGATTTCTTAACAGGGGCCAAATTCCTTAAATTGTAATTGTCAATAATCACTTTTACTACATGCCCAAAATGGGTTCTTGTTACAATTGCTAGGAATTTTAATGGGGCATACATACCTTAGATTTTAGAGAGAGATAAATAGATAGAGATATTTACGTTAAAAAGAGACAACCACAGGGCGGGTAGAGAAGCTGTTATTATTCTCAGCAAGTCAGTTCAGTACGCTCTGCTCCTTTGTTTACTGCGCACCGTTCCCAATTCATCTTACGTGGCTTTCGTACATACTATTTGACTATACTATAGACTTTTGGCATGGCTTTTTGTACTGGAATCTACCTGCAAACTTATATATATATATATACTTTAGAATCATTCTGTCTATTGATGAAAACTTCATCAAAATTCTAAAAAATATCTAAGCGTACAGACGGTGGGAAGCGACTTTGATTTTTATACTATGGAGAGATGGTTAGTAATAATAGGCTATCATGAAATGATTGCAATATTTGATTGTGTCTATAATGTATAAATGTAAGTTATTTATGTTATTTAATTTATTAGTAAGTAACTGATAAAGTGATAACTGAAGGCTAAATATACTACTTTTTACTTTTTATGACAGATGGCGCTGTTTCGGACACGTACAATGTATATCGTTGGCGTAGTTTTAAATTATTATATAACAGTTAAAACAAATTTTAAATTTAATTATAAATATTGTATTCTATATATATATATATATATATATATATATATATATATATATATATATATATATATATACAACGTGTCCCAAAATTCAACGATAAGCTGACACAGGAGGATAGACCTGCCCCGGACTAATCGGGGAAAAAAAGAAAAAAATATATATCCCAATTATATTTTAAGTTATATAAAAAAATGGAATTCTTCAGAAATTGAGACGTTTATGATATTTTTCACTACCATGACCACAATTTTTTTTAATATTTGTTTCTTTTTATTTTATAGGCAACCTGAATAGCACTGCTATCTACCACAATTCTTAAAAAATCCAGAATAACTCTTGTTTTATCACGAAAATTAATGAAACTTTTTTTATTCCCTAAATTTTTTGAAGACTTTTACTTTTAACCAAATTTAACTTACCGTGGTGTAAAAAAAAAGTATGAACACTAGTATGGCAAGTTTTTTAAAAATTGACGAAACTAACTAACATTCCAAAATGGTATAATACTTTAGGAAAACAAGTTATAAAAAAATATGGGTCTATGATTTCTTAACAGGGGCCAAATTCCTTAAATTGTAATTGTCAATAATCACTTTTACTACATGCCCAAAATGGGTTCTTGTTACAATTTCTAGGAATTTTAATGGGGCATGCATACCTTATATGTTAGAGAGAGATAGATAGATAGAGATATTTACGTTAAAAAGAGACAACAACAGGGCAGGTAGAGAAGCTGTTATTATTCTCAGCAAGTCAGTTTAGTACGCTCTGCTCCTTTGTTTACTGCGCACCGTTCCCAATTCAACTTACGTGGCTTACGGCTCATTATTTTTTAGAATTTTGATGAAGTTTTCATCAATAGACAGAATGATTCTAAAGTATATATATATATATATATATACATATTTTTTTTATATATATATATATATATATATATATATATATATATATATAATACATACGTATTATAGTAGTCTATAAATATAAAATCAATTGCTGCCCATAGTCTCGCTAAAACTCTCAAATTTTGTTGAAATTTTTTGTGTATTTGAGTGGGTCCCTGTATGGTTTAGATTTATAAGTTGGTTTACATTTTATTGGGGTGTCGTATAAATGTCAACGTTTGTAAAGTTTATCCTCAATCTACAACTGAATCTTCGAAGTGAATTCTCGTTTCGCCATAATATCATACGAAAGCACCACCACATTATATATATATATATATATATATATATATATATATATATATATATATATATCTTTCCTCTTGAATCATTGTGTCTATTGATGAAAACTTCATCAAAATTCTTAAAAAGATCTAAGCGTACAGACGGTGGGAAGCGACTTTGATTTTTATACAATGGAGAGATAGTTAGTAATAATAGGGTATCATGAAATGATTGCAATATTTGATTGTGTCCAGTACTTTATGATAATATGATCAATTCTACGATCTGGCCAGATTTACATAATTTGAGAGTTTTGATTTCATAGCTTTAATCTAAAATTAGCGCCACCTATCTACTGCTAAATAAAGTAATAATAACTGCTAAATACATTAAATATAATGCTACTAAATACTTATGCTTGCAGGATCAAAAACTTAAACTATCCAGCCATTTGCCATGGTAAAGCCAGATGCTTTACCGTAATTGCCACGTTTAGCAAACTAACTAACTAAAGTGTTATACTGGATACTGTGTATACAAAACTATGAATTAAAAGATCATGAAACTCTTTAGTAACTATACTTATTAGATGTATATCGGCATAGCAATAATTTTAACTAACTTCCTTTAGTATTAAGTTATCCGATGTAAGTTTTAATCTCTATTTGATGGATTAGTAAAAAATATAGGCAACTATTTTATAATACCAATCAATATTCAATAGACCAATGATATAAAACAAATATCGCAAATAAACACTCTGCCGTACATTAATAGAAGACAAAGAAATTCGACATTATTTGGTAAAAATTAAATGACCTTAATTTATGAATAAATGTAAAGAATAAAAAGTAAATAACGTAACTTTGAATCAAAGATAATTTACCCGTATTAAAGATACCTCGGAAGTCATGACCGCGGACCGAGATAAAAAGCGACAGAGATTGCTAGATGTATGATATTAATGCAATTCTAAAAAAATCTACATCTCTAAGAATTCAAAAGATATCACTTGATTAACAAACGTGACAACGAGGCAACTTTACATGTGATCCAACTTGGTTGATTTTGGTATGGAGCAGTATTAATGATGTTCCTCAACGGAAGCCCACGCGAGCGAAGCCGCGGGTAAAAAGCTAGTTATCAAATAAAAATGACTTATATTTATAAATTATTTTAATAAAGTTATTTAAAAATAGTTTTAAGCTTTGAAAATTATGTATAAGGATTAGTAATGATGATAAGCGGCTTGAGGATGAACAAAAGGCGCGGAGTTGTGGACTACGGCGTTAAACCTGTAAGGCAATAAAATCAAAGAATTAAAATGATTTTTTGGTAATAATATTAGTTAACATATAGTATACACACACGCGCACACACACACACACACACACACACACACACACACACACACACACACACACACACACACCCCACACACACACACACACACACACAACACACACACACACACACACACACACCACCACAAAACACACACATAACACACACACACACACACACATGTGTATAATTTTATATCACAAGTCTTGATAAAGTAATAAGCTTGTGGGTAGATCGAAACTATTTCAAAGTACTCACCCGCTGTGGTCATCAGCTGTGTACACGACTTTGCGTACGGATCCGTCTGGTTGGACCAACGAATAGGAGCCATGCACAACATCGCCATCGCGGCTTTCTTGCTGCGATTTGTGGTCGCCTGTGTGAGGGTCAGCCACGGAGTATGCGAAGTTGTATTTGGGATGGGCCTGAATATGTAAGGTTAAAATTTTAGAACCAGAAAATTTCTGTATATTGGCTGCGTTTGGCAAAAAAAAGCGCTAGGAAGCGCTTGTAAGCAAAATGGCGATCGTAAGCGGTAAGTGCTGTCAAATCGTAAGTAGCTATTTTCCTCTAGGACACGAAGTTAGCTTTAACCGAGGAACCTAACCTAATTTAAATATATGTTTGTAAAGTATTCATATTAAAAACTTACCAATCATGATTTTTTATAACATGTATAATATGTTTATTCACGTCATTGTATTACTTGAAACTAATATTGCACAAAACAACTTATAAACTCCACTTCAACATAAACAAATTAAATAAGCAAAATGGCGAATTGTGTCGGCGCTACTGAAGTTAGCAAACGTGTCCTGGCCGAAAACTGTTTAGTTTTGCCATTTTTCTTACAAGCGCTTTTCTCTGCCAAACGCAGCCCTTTTCATGATTATAAATTTATTTCTTTGAACCATGATTTTTTATACAAGTTAAGAGATTTACACAAACGAGCAGACAATCTACCTGATGGTAACTGAATGATGTAGCACAATGATTCATGCATTAATTAATTACAGGACTTTTTCATAGATGCCCAATAGGGAGGATTTTGCCATTGCTCTACTCCATAGACATCTATCCTTGATTTAGGATCGAAATACAGATGCCTTATCAACCATAAAAACTAAAATTGGAAGTAAAAAAGAGGGATTTCTCATTACTAACCATACGTATGACAGCAGAATTATGCTGATATTTTACATATTATATATTTTATGTATTTTATATATACTGTGAGGGTATGCTGTTCCCGGTCGAGTCGATCCCTTCGTGCTGTAGTCATACCTACAGCGGAAGTGTTTCTCTACCATATAAAAATTAGATTTTACTTACGTTATAATCCAAGTCACCGTAATAAGCAGACGGGTCAGGGTAATGTGCTGAATATGCCAACGGATTGTAATGGACATCGCTAAAGACTGGAGTGCCATGTTCATCGTGACGCACGATATTTTGAGTGGAAACTGCATGTCCAAGCCCATGGTAGAGATCACCATTGGCTGCGACAAGCATCGCTCCAAAAGCTAAGATCTGAAAAATAATTATTCTTAGTTAAGTCAGTAAACAAGATGATTAAAAAGATATCGACGATTTTTATTTCGATTTGTCTTAATATTTATAAAAGAGTGATAAAATCTAAAGTATTCTTCCGCTTCTATAATAAATAAATGAGAAAGAAAAAAGAAGAAATTATATAAAAATTGTTTACTATTCATTATAAACTTTTTCTTTTCGCTTTTTACACCTCATTTGTATCGTCTGCAGGTAAGAAAACGTCATATATCTTACGCAAATAGCTAAAATTTGTCACTTACTTTACTGATCATTTTTGCTTGTATGTAGTTGTCAGTTGTACGTTGATTGATGTCAACAGAAACTGACCGTGGTTTTTATAATACTTAACACTCAATAGGAGGAACAAGTGGGGTTAGCGGTGAACTATGCGAACCCGATATAACAAAGATAGTAAAAAAGGTGTGGTTAACCCCATTAAAGTTGCAATATGTGTCATGGTATCGATCTCTATTATCTTTGGCCATGTCAGTGACTACTGCAGTACGTGCATGACGAAATTAGAATAGAACCGTTTTTTATTAGTATCTGTATATAGATTTATCATGAGATAGAACGTTTGGTTTAATGGAATAAAAACGCATATTGCGTGTACTAGGCTAAGAAATTATCTTCATTATGATTTTTATATTTACGCGAACATTATACATTTAAATAAAATAGTTTTTAAGGATTTTATCGCGTATATTAACTTAATTTATATTCCCGACGTTTCGAGCACTTAACAGCACCCACGCAACCGGGGGGGGGGGGGGGCTGTTAATGAGCTGACGTGTTCATTCATAATTTCTACACAGATTGACTGAACTGAGTTTGTTTCATAAACCAATTTTAGCAATTACTGGTTGTTGACATTTTTTTCTTTTTAACATGTGTGACATGGACATTAAACATGATCTTTGTTTTGTCCAAATTCATCTTAAGATCTATCCGTTGGGAGACTCTATTGAGCATAGTGCTTAGGTCCTCGAGCAATTCTGCCATCATCATCATTCTCTAGACCATTTCCCATTATCCTGGGTCGGCGCAGTAAATCTTCTTGTTCCATTCCTCTCTATCAGCCGTCATTTCCATACATACTTCTTTCTTTCTCATATCACTCTTCACACAATCGATCCATCTTTTATTCGGCCTTCCTCTACCCGTGTGTCCCTCCACATTCATATTCAACACTCGTTTTGTGACACGACTTTCATCCCTCCGCATCACATGCCCAAACCATGCCAATCTGCTTCCTCTCACCTTTTCTACCACCGGCGCTACTTTCAGGCTTCCTCTTATATACTCATTCCTTATCTTATCCATCCTTGTCACACCACACATCCATCGTAACATTCTCATTTCATTCGCATGCAATCTATTTTCATCCTTCTTCTTGACGGCCCAGCATTCACTTCCATACATGACGACAGGTCGGATGATCGATTTGTAAATTTTCCCCTTCAGCCTTATTGGCATTCGGGGATCGCACGTTGTGGCTGTGACCAGTCGCCATTGCATCCACCCTGCGTTAACCCTATGCTGCACAGCTCTATCTATTTCGCCGTCGCCTTGAATGAGGGAACCGAGGTACTTGAAATCTGAGCAGGTAGGCAGTATAGCGCCATCCAACGACATGGGTACAGGACTGGAAAGACCGCCGAAATCACAGCACAGATATTCGGTTTTGGATCTGCTGATCTTTAAGCCAACACTTTCCAGCCTCTGTTGCCACCCCGTCAGTCTGCTCTGTACCTCGATGCCTTCTTCCCCGACGAGCACGATGTCATCGGCAAAGAGCATGTACCAGGGTGCCTCATCCTGCAGGTCCGACGTCAAAGCGTCCATAATAAGTAGGAAGAGGTAAGGGCTCAATGCCGACCCTTGGTGCAGCCCTACAGCCACATCGATACTGCCCGTAGTTCCCGCGGCAGATCGTACACATGTACGGGATGCTCTGTACATAGCACGGACTAACCTCACATACTTCCCAGGCATACCTTTCATCTTTAACGCCCACCACAAAACCTCACGATGAACCCGATCGTACGCCTTTTCAATGTCGACAAAAACCATGTGCAGATTTTTATGCACGCGCTTGTACTTTTCGCACTATTGGCGTAATGCGAAAATGGCATCTGTCGTACCTCGACCGGGTATGAATCCGAACTGGTTTTGTGTTATCTCACACTCTTCTCTCATTCTTCTCTCTATTATTCTTTCCCAGACTTTCATCGTATGTGACATGAGTTTTATTCTCCGGTAACTGCTGCAGTTTTGAACGTCTCCTTTGTTTTTAAAAATGGGGACCAGTATACTACTGCACCATTCCTCAGGTATTTGTTCCTTCCTGCAACAAATTTACCGAAAAATAAACTCAACCACTTCCATCCATCCGCACTCAGTAACTTCCACACTTCTACTGGTATTCCATCTGAGCCGACCGCCTTCCCATTCTTCATATTACTAACAGCCATTTTTACTTCTTCCACACTAATTTCTCTCACTAAGCCCATATTCACTGGTGGGTTTTCAAGCATACCATTCCATTCATTCTCCTCATTCATCAATTTCTCAAAATACTCCTTCCATCGCTTCTTTATACATTCATCGTCAGTCAAAATGCTTCCAGAATCATCTTTTATACATTTTACATGTGAAACATCTCTTCTTCTTTCTCTCGCTCTTGCAATTTGAAAAAGTCGTTTTTGACCTTCGGGGCTTTCAAGGGACCGATATAATTTATCTTGCGCCTCTGCCCTACAAATAGCAACTTCCTTCTTCGCTCTCTTCTTACATTCTTTATACGTCCCTCTCTTACTTTCTTTTATGGATTCATTCCGGTCTTCTACGCTCTGCCATTCTTTAAAGGAATTTTTCTTTTCTCTCAAAACTTCTCTAATACTTTCACTCCACCACCACCCATCCTTATCTATCACACGCTTCCCTTTTGTTTCTCCTAACACCTTCCTTGCCACACTTCGGATACAATCAGCCATTTCCTTCATGCACTCATTCACACTCATTTCTTCCATATTACCCATCTCTATCATCTTGTTTACAACTAGCTCTCTAAATTCACTTGCATACTCCTCCTTATGCAACAAATGCCACTTTGTTTTGGGTGGGGGACGATCCTTATGTTTGTTGAGGCGAACAGTTAAGCAGATGTCAGCCAGCAGAATTCGGTGCTGGGATACTAAGTCTTCACCTGGAAGCACTTTGCAGTTTTTTACACTCTTGATTTGGTTCCGTCTTATCAGAAAATAGTCGATCTGTGTCGCGTGGTGGCCACTTTTATAAGTAACAAGATGCTGATCTCGTTTTTGGAACCACGTGTTTACTACAGCCAGGTCGAAAGCACATGCTGCTTGCAGAAGAACTTCCCCCTCACGGCTCCGCACTCCGTACCCCCATCCACCATGTGATTTTAATGGACATGTAGGTAGAGTGAATGACGGGTATGAAAGAGATACCCGTCATTCACTCTTCCTACATGTCCATTAAAATCTCCTCCCATATAAACATCCTCACTCTCAGGTATTCCCATCATCATACAATCAAATTCCTCCCAAAACTTCTCTTTCACACTCTCTTCACAGCCTGTTTGCGGAGCATACACACTTACAACATTCACTACTTTGTTTTCAATCATTAATTTAACAACTATCATTCTGTCATTTACTCTTTTCACATCTGTCACTCGTTCTTTCATTCCACTATCTAACACAACTCCTACTCTATTTCGCTTCCCATCACTTCCACAATAATAAAACTTGTATCCTTCCCCAATCTCTCTTGCTTTATTACCCTTCCATTTTGTTTCCGGCAAACAGGCAACATTCACTCTTTCATTCTCATTCCTCGTTTCAAAACATCTGCTAACTCTCTTCCTCTTCCAGTCATCGTACCTACATTCCAGCTTGCAAACCTCACTCTGACATTCTTCTCTCTCCAGGCTCGCCTCTCGAGCAATTCTGCCATAAGGACTATATCGTCAGTAAATCGAAGGTGAGTGATGAACTCGCCATTGATGTAAATACCGTATCCTTTACTGTCCAGTAGCTTGAAAACGTCTTCCAAAGCAGCTGTGAAGAGTTTTGGGGATATGACGTCACCCTGTCTTACACCTCTCTGCAGTTGGATAGTTTTCAAACTACTTGGATAGCCATCGTAGCCCTACTGTACAAACACTTCAGCACTTCGATATACCGACAGTCAACTTGGCACCGCTGAAGGGACTGTAGCACCGCCCAAATTTTGACGGAATCAAAGGCTTTCTCATAGTCCACATACGCCAGGAAAAGTGGTAGATTATACTCTTCGGTCTTTGTACAGTCTGACTTATGTTCTATGTCTCCTTTTCGGAAACCGGCTTGTTCGGGAGGCTGGAAGTCGTCGAGTCTGCTTGAGAGACGATTCGTAATGACTCTCAAAAATAGCATGTAGACGCGGTTCAGGAGGGAAATCGGCCTGTAGTTCTTCAAGACAGCGTTGTCGCCTTTCTTAAAGGACAAGACCACCGCACTTCTGTTCCACGCCTCCGGAGTAGTGCCACCATGGACGGAATTCAAAAACTTTTGAAGCACTTTAAGTACCGGTGCTCTACCCGCTTTCAGAAGCTCCGCTGTAATTCCATTCTCGCTTGGGGCCTTGCCGTTTTTATGGTGCTGGAGAGCCATTCTGATCTCGCTCAGACTGACGTCCAGGATATTATTGGACTGGTGGCGGATACGACTTGCTCTTGGATCGTTACTCACACTTGCGTGTGGTTCCAACAATGATGTGTACAGATGTCCATGGAACCTCTCAATCTCACTGAAAATCTCATGTGTCCCAGAAACAATGCTGCCACACTCAGTCTTTAGCTTTGACAGTTGGCTCTTTTTGCTAGACAGATCTCTGGCAAAGACTGGAGCCCTGGTTCCACTTGATTGCTTCTTCAATACGTCAATGTATGCTGTCAAATCTGCTGACAACTGCAGCTTCATCTCCCGTCTAACAGCCATGAGATTAAGAGTATAATCGGAGAGTTATTGAGTTCTTTTGCGACGGGTCTTGCAGAACTTAGCTCCAACGGCATGTACAGTTTACACGAGCTTCGCATTGCATTCTTCTAGGCATTGAAAACGGTTTTGAATTCGAGCTGAAAGGTTTCGGGATTTAGGATTAGAGCACGAGGGATACGGAGCGTTGACTTTATTAGATGAGACCTTTCCAACGTAACGTTTGGGTTCAGTGTGCCTCTATCCATTCGGTGATCGCTGCCAGTTTTCACCTTTGCGATCACTGAGACATCACTGAATAGTAGCCGACTAGTCGTCATAATGAAGTCAATCTCATTTTTTGTCAAACCGTCGGGGCTCGACCAGGTACACTTTATGTGGGGCCTCTGGAAGAAAGAGTTCATCATAAAGAGTCTCTCTTTCTCCATGCCCTATCCCAAATTTCCCTACATTTAGCACACCGTTCTTCCTTGTGTCTAGTTTTGCGTTGAAGTCTCCCATTAACCACCATATAGTGCGTTTTGGTGCGAATGGCTCTAGAAATATCCTCATACATTTCCTCCACCTCCTCGTCGGCATGTGCTGACGGTGGTGCGTAAACCCGTATGACGTTCAGCGAATACCGTTTGGTGATTCTGAGTGCCTTATATATTCTGAGTTTGTGTATTCTGAGTACGTACCTTATACGTTATCCTCGTCGACACACTCCTAATCTTTAGAACGTTGTCAACGTGAGACTTGTGAACGATAAATCCAACACCTCCTTGGGACAAATGGTCGCCCTCCAGGTGATAGTACTAGTTGCCGGATTCGAGAATCACTGCCCCTCTCTTCGGACCTCGGATAATCCTATAATATTCCAGCGCAACTTGTCTATCTTTTAGCAGTATGTCGTCAGTCCTCAGGGTGCGTGCATTATATGTTGCCAGGTCGAGTCATCGTAGGTGGCAACCGAACCTCCATCGGAGATTCTTAGCACCCCCTGCCCCGCCGTTACTAATGGTCGCCACCGTAGCCAGGAATAGCGGGGCCGCCGGAGACTGGGGGCCAATTATTTGCGTCGTTGCTCATGGAGGGTATATTGCCATAGTTGCAACGCTTGGTGACCGGGTTGACAACTGCAGTTTTTTTCTTTTACAGTTGCTGCTATCAGGAAGATGCTGCTGCCCATCTTCTACCTGCTACCCTCTGTCACCATTTATGACACCCACGGGAAGATATGGGGTAGTTGATAATTTTAACTGCCACTACACGGCATATAAAAGTAAACTGTATACAAAAGCCTTTTCTAAATCAAAAACCTTACCGATCATTTACAGAAAGACTGTTCTTTATTATGCACAGAATTGACTGTTCGACATTCAGTTCTGTGTTTGGTTTCATCCTGCTACCTATGAGATACGTAAAAATAGATTCGACATGACTTCTTGTATATCTTACCAGGTCATCACTTCATCTAGTAGATGACTGCCCGAAACTTCATTTACCGTTCTTACCCAATTTTAAATAAAGTGTATGAAATTTGTAACATTTAGCATGTGGATAGGACTGTACGCTTTACGTGCTTAAATCAACTAAAGTGAAGATTTACCTATGAATTGTATAACACTACTTTATGTAATCCAACTAGTTGTAAAATTCATAACAGTGCTGTGGATTGATTTCACTTTCATCCTATACGTAAAATTAATATATAACATAATGAATAGGTAAATGGTAGATGTATAAATATTTATAACCAGATTCCCTACAAGGATTTTAGAATAATCCTGTAGGACATCTAATTGTAAATATTACTGAGTTATCGTTGCATAAATTGAAGGCATATTCTGATGGTAAAAGGTTGTTATAAATCGGATGAAGAGTGCTTGGACATAATGAGGATTGTTAGACTTTTAAGGAAGAAACAACCAAGTCTCTCTAATGTGAGTTGATGATCGTGATGCCCTTCAAACAACCTTCTTCATGTTTTATTTGTCAGACGTACTGGTTTTCTGTAGTGTTTTCATCGTGTGGTAAATCAGCACTTAATATAGAGTATGACTTACGTGTTGACGTGTGACTACTTGAATATGACTTACGTGTTGAGAGGCTTATTGTTCACATTGATTTGATTTGATGAGTTTCGGAGAGTTTGCGCAGGAATTGCATATTAATTCTTCTATCCCCTTTCCACCATTGGACAACCAAGCGGCCACCAGGTCTTTACAGCTCTATTTTCCATATTGACCAAATGGTTTGCTTGATCTTTCGTAATATGTACAACAAGGGAGCGGAATAATCTGACGGCGACTATCTATACGTCCCATTAAAATATGGGCTGAAGACGTCTATATTTCAGTTTAGGTAAGAGTGAATGGGCTTTGGCTATGCTAAAATAGTGCAATTTACTATCTACAGCTTCATTACTACTTGGGATTGTAGTTAACTACCGACTATAAGCCAGTGGTTAACTACAATCCTTCCCATCTACATAAAACACAACAAAAATGTTTCTACCCATGTCCGTTATACACTTTGAAACCATCTATCCGATTTTGATGTTTTTTTTGTGTGTATTTAAATGGGTCCTTAGATGGTTTATATTCACATTTAAACCCGTTAGGTGACGCTATTGTCGGGATCTAGAAATCACCCGAGCGAAGCCGGTGCAAATCGCTAGTTACACATAAGTAAAAAACTGCAGCGATCGATGTTAGTTTGTTCGTGTACTGTGACTATGAAATAGTAAGATATAAGATGCTGTGTTTCATATAGTTAGTGATGAAAATTAAACAACTATTTACTGGTAACAAGACTTTGTACCTAAGTCCTCAAGTGTGGCAACGTATTTATGATTTTAAATCGGGATAGATGTAGTCTTTGGGTTACAGCATCCATTTACCATTAGGTGGACTGTGTATTCGTTTGTTACCTTTACTTGTATGGTGAGCGATTGGTTGCTGATCAACCATGGTTTAGAAAAAGAAAATTTGTAATAAGTTATTATAAAAAGGAAATTTTGGCCGTAATAAAATTTTCAATTTTTTTACTATTATTCTATATTCACAAATATACGCATAGAATTCTCCGATCAGGTATGTTCGAAGAGTGATAATGGCGTAGTAATTTCATATAAGTCGCAGCCTGGGTTAAGTTTATACGAGCCAAATCAAATATTAAATTGTACCTGATATATCCAGCACTATCATCTATATATAATCTAGCTTCTAGCTTATAGCTTCTCCAGTAGTAGGGAAAATTTCACTTAATCGCTGCTGTCGGCAGGTTGCTTGTCTGCCAAGCCTTACATTAAACGACTCGCACCTATACATTACTATTCGTCGACGATCATAGTTATACTATTGGGATCCATGATAATTTACTGTTTTTTTCGATAGTCATTTCTTACAACACCCGCGGGACAAAATTAAGTAATGGATTCTCTTACACGACAAGGTTACTAAAATAATTAAATAAGACTACATAGAGTAGAGCATATTGGCCACATTAAAAAAATTCTAAACTAAAATTGTTTATGTGCAGTCAAACTATTTTGAGCAAAAGGTTGCGTTGCTCTAGCGGAGCGTCTTATAGATGGCGGCGGGGTAGAATTGAGGGTGAATCGGGAAGTCTCTATACGTTTGTGTAGTATAAAAATCAGTGTAGGTGCCAAACGCGAGAGATTACACTACGGCTGAAGTCATTCTACGAGTGTTACAATAGTATCGTGGTTCTTTCCATTGGTATGGTTCTACTTGTGCAGGATGGTGTTGCTGAGATGCTGCCCTGTGTTACGTTGAGATAGGTGGTGTTTCTGTCGGTTTGTATACTTTGGTGTCATCATGTAACTACGTCCTTCACGCTATACCAGTGTGTAATTGTGATGGGGACATATTACGGTATGATCGAACTGTAATTTATTTTTGACCGCGTAACGCACTATACATTCACTAGGCTACGCATTATTACTGATAATGATTATTTGCGTAAGCAAGACAGCTAGTTGAATATCCACTCTCACACTTTTACCACTTTTAACAATTAGCGCTAGCGTAATGTATTTCCGAAATCGGAATTGAGATCCCCTGTTATATTCCCTACAAGGAATTGGCCTTATTCTGTTGTAAATAAATGATACTGATATTAAAACCTGCACTTGGATTATTAGTAGTTCAGTTTGTAGATGTTCTATTAAAACATTTCAACGTGTATGATATTAAAAGTATAAAGTCAAGCTTTATTTTCTATAAGTTTTTGTGAGAATTATGGAGTAAAAAAGCTCTTATGTGAAATGACGGACAGTCCTCAAATATCTTAGACGTCGTGCAGGCTTCCTAATAATATTTACTCTCACCATTCACGTGATGGTGAAGTAAATATTATTAAGTGAGTTAGAATAGTAAATAAGCACTTAATTTTAAGAAATTGCCTTCAACAATTTTTTGAATAATACACAGTTTATATGTTATACTATAAAGTACTCTGAACAACTGACTCTTATTTTATATTATAAATATAACCGCATTTGTTAAATGTACCGTATTTTTATAATAATTGAATACGAAAAATTAATTAGGAAAATATAGAAATGTAAAGAAATATTGTTATAAAGTTCCATTTTATTGCATTAATTACAAGTTTAATAAATAGCCTCGTAAAAATTTCTTAGTTGTATTTAACCTTAAATAATTTAGTAATGGTAGTAAGCGGGAGCTGCGTGCACCAGAGCAGCTGTGTTATGTACAACGGCGTTGAAACTGAAACAGATATAGCAATTATTAGCGAATAGCTCCTTTAAGGCGTTAAAAATAAGTTTATAAATAGTTACCCATTGTGAGCATCAGCATTGTAGTCAACGGTACGGACGGAGCCATCGGGTTGTACCAGAGAGTAAGAACCACGTACGGCGTCACCGTCACGACTCTCGTGCTGAGACTTGTGATCACCAGTGTGTGGGTCCGCTACTGAGTATGCGAATTCATATTTGGGATGAGCCTGTAAATATCAACCATTGCTTAGTGGGTTATTCGGGCATGGTGTGTGTGAACAGTAAATTATTTGCAGGGCTCAGAGCAACAAAGAAACTTCATACATTTTAATGACGTTCAAACGAAGCCAAAACTATACTCAATTATTGCAAGAATACGCACTCATGCGCTCTAACACATATACGTCTTAAATGATTTGCAACTAACAATAATGAGAGGAAGTTGAGCACAGTTTTGGCGTCGCTCGAAATGTACGCAGCACTTCGTCAAATTTTCTTTATTGGTGTTAGTCATATGAGTAGTTTTTAACCTACATATTCATCATGGCCACCGTAGTAAGCAGGTGCTGCATAATACCCAGCGTAGGGAGCCAGTGGAGCAGCATGAAGTGGAACAGAGTATCCTACGTCATAACGTAAGATGTTTTGGGAAGATACAGCTTGTCCGTGACCATGGTAAAGACCTGCGTTGGCCATCGCCAGAATAGCACCAATGGAAACAATCTGAAATATTTTTATATACGATTAGTGAAAAAGAGGTTACGGTGAGAGGTAAGTCTATGCGGTACCACGTGTCTTCAGTTATTAATGTTAAATGAGAGTTTTGTTGCACTTACTGTGGAATACATTTTGAGCGTTTTGTGTCACAATCGATAGTTGATTGATGCCATCGGCCTAGCGTTATGGTTATATAGAACGTTGCCGGTCACAGTCCGGTATCGGTGGTAGAGAAAACCCTGCGTGAACCTTGACTCTATTAACGTATGTCGTTTGTGAAATGTGCTTCATTTGATAAAAATACAATGGGATAATTTCGAAAAGAAAGAAAGGTTATATAGCAGAAAATAAGTTTCATTCTTTTTAATATTGTATTAAGTATTCAAAGATAAGCTAATTAATTTTATTAAAAAATATAAACAATAAATTGTATTTTCATAATTTTCATGTTGAGCCATTTAAAATTATGTAAAATTAAGAAAATGTATGGCACGAAATAGGGGCATGACAAATTATATGAAAATGCCTTGTTATGTACTCAGGGTATTGCGTTTTTGACAGTGATGTATGTTATTTTGTACATTTGCTTAATGCATAAACGTAAGAATAGGCCGCTCAAATACTGAGCATTCTATTATAGTGTAAATTGAAGTAGCAATTTAAAATACATTTTATTTTTAAAAGATATTTAATTACTTTATGTTATTTATAAATCATTGAGGATGTTGCCCCGATTTTTAAATGTACAAAAAGACCAAAACACAAAAACCTTCCAGACAGTTTATCAAGTCGTTACGTACAACAAATACGGGACGATAAATTCTCATATGGGAATATAATTTTCATCATCATATTTAATCATAATTTTATCATCATCGTCATCATCATCATTACAGCCCTTCACAAGTCCACTGCTGAACATAGGCCTCCCCTAAGGTATGCCATAAAGCACGGTCCTGCCACCTGCATCCATAGACTTCCTGCATGTCTTACCAGGTCGTCACTCCATCTAGTGGGGGGTCGCCCTACACTTCGCCTACCGATACGAGGCTGCCACTCGAGAACCTTTTTTCCTTCCAATTTTATTATAATTTTATAATTTATTTCTTATAACCTGTTTATGCAAACACTACACATTAAATAAAACTATTTATACGGATTTTATCGCGTTTTATTGACTTTTTTATTTCAATGCTAATATCTATCCAGCTTTCATGACTAAACTGCTGAACAGATTTTGATAAAATTGTGTAAGATTTTCTGGCTAGATAGAATTTTAAATTTAAATTAAATTTTAATCTATAATTAAATATTTTTAACTTAATCTATAATTTAAGCTACAATTAAAATTTAATTTAAATTAAATTTTAATCTATGGTAACCGCGGTTAACTATGACATCTGGACGTTGAACATCTTAGTCCCGCCCGTGACCATGAGTGCTGTAAAGCGTTCGAAACGTCGGGTATTTAAAAAGTTAAATATACGCGATAAATTCCGTTAAAACTAGTATTATTTCAATGTGTAGTGTTCGCGTAAATAAGAAATCATTAAATAAATATGTATTAAAATTAAAACAACTTCCTTTTTTTAATGATGATTGTGAAAATCAATAAAAAGTCTAAAATTGTAATTATAAGTAATATAATTATAATTTTTTATAATTTTAAAATTAATATAATTGTGAATCCTTCGTTATTGCCATGTGTCTGATTTTATGTAACATTAAATGCGTTTGTAAAATTTATTTATTGAAATTTGTATTACCAATGAGCAAATTGGGTTTCTAGTAGTTATAATATGACGTTGCCAGGAGCACACATACAAGCGGTTACCGCTTGTATGTGTGCTCCTGGCAACTCTGGTTCTCATACAAAATAAGGTTGACAGCCATTCTATAGTGTTTATATTCATTGATCCAATTACTATCAGACAGGACGTTCACTTGGTTGTCACTTTCATGTTATAATTAAAATAAAAATAGAAAAATGTAAAAATATCTTGTTTAATATGATCATGATAGTATACTTTTATTTCATAGTTATACTATAAATTTTAATGCTTAACTTATATAACAAACGACTCACATACATGTATGTATACCTAAAAATCAACGACAGTTGTGAAATGTTTTGCGTTTACAATAATTTTAATTATGTTAAAACAATTCGTTGCTAATAAGTTGGTTCATCGAAGTAACGTTCAACTATAAGCGATTAATAGTGCAAACGCGTTTAAGTCTTTTAAAAGAAAGATAAATTGCTTTCCATTGGCCGTGTTTACAATGAAAGAGCTAGAGTGAAGCGGGAGCGGTGGCGCCTTGAGGCAGTAGACAACATGTTATTATTATTGTTATTAGTACAAAGATACTCTTGATGACAGCGGAAGCGGATAGTAAGGGGCGGGCAATGGCCGAGAGCTGTCAGTTCGTTGAAGTAGTTGTAGCGTTGTTGAAAGTTTCATGGTCCAAATTTAATGTAAAACGCTGTCATTGAAAGAAATTATTTTTACTACCTGCTGTACTTTAATGCATTAGGTTTTACGTTATATATTAACAATAAGTTAGGATATGGCGATTCGTTTTTAATTCATATTACTTTACTCTATTTACCATTGCATATAATTGGCAAACATTTTATTATATAAGATTTACCAGGGCGGTGCCAGAGGGGAGTTTCGTAAGAAACTGCACGAGTGTGGGATTTTTCGCCATGAGGTGGTCATTTGTTTGAGAAGAGGAGACCTTATGGAGTAAAGTTCATAGGTAATTTATTTGTTATTAAAGAGAATTAAAATTACAAGTTGTAATTTGATTGTTTTAAGTTATATATTAACAATACTTAATAACATATTTACGGAATTTATTTGCGTATAATTGGAAGAAAAATTTACTGATTTATGTCAACGGTCATGCGTATTGACTTTATAGAACACGGCTAGTGTGCGTTTGTTTCGGTGGAGTAGAGAAAAATGTGTTCACCCACCTTGACTCAGTCAGTGTCCGAATTTTGAGCAATCAAGGTTACTACTACGTTAATGGTTATCTTAAGTTATTGTATTTAAATCTATTACAGACAAATGCTAATTACAGTTTTGGTATATTAATTACGAAGTCGATTGTTTCGATATTGGAACTCCATATATTTTTTGCTAAGACATTGATGCAATCTTTCGAATGAACTAGATAATTAATTTTCTATATTAAGAAATATAATATAGAACCATTAAGCTCTGGGGCTTTTTGTTTGCCTTAAATAACACTGAATACGAACAACTGAGGTTCAATCTGAGCAATACTAATGAAACTCAACCGAAATTTAAACTTAAAAGTGTTGTTTTTGGGTACAAATTCTTTCTATATTATCGGCCTGTAATGCAAGTTGTTTAATAATGTGGAATAAACATGTTTTACGGTAATTTGCATACAAAATAAAATTAAATGCAATTATAATTAGCTCAAATTACATTTTATAGAGGTTTCGCCATTAGCTTAAAATAATGTACAAATATTCATATAATTTACATACAGAATTACTTAATTACAAAAAATATTTAATTCTAATTCAGTAATTTGTTTATAAATTATTATATTATTCCCTTATCAAAACTAAATATTGTTATAAGTAAGATAAACTATTATTCTTTTAATAATTACATTAGAGTATGAATTCGAAGTATGATATTTTTAATTACAGTAAAATTTCCATTCGTTTCTTTACAAATTCCAAGGATGCTATGCAAAGATTACCATTTATTACAATTTTAACTTAAATTAATTTGAATTTTAATAAATTACGGCTATTGCTATTGAATAATAAAATTTCTACATAAAATATCTTTTGACGCCCAAACTTAATAGCGTATCTCTCTTTTAAGATTAAAGACAATCCGAGATTGATCGAAAGATCGATCTAAATCCACACCCCAATAACATAACTTAACTAGCCCAATCTTCATCCAAACAGATGTTTGGATCGATCCGATTCCTCTCGACTGTTTCGTTTTATGCATGACGACTATTGCTTCATTCAAATAGTTGTATTGATATAATAAGTTAACTACATTTTTCTCCTTAAAATTATAAAGTGATTATATTTTTATTTAAATAAATGTATTTACCCTTTAAAATCCACTGTTGAAGATAGGGCAAACTATAGGGGTTGGCCCATAGATTGCACTAAGTTGCCACAGTTGCCACGCTTGATAAGTGGATTGGCGAAAGCAGATTTTTATTTTTAGTCGTTATTAGGAAGACGTTGCTGCCCATCTTCTGATTTTTTCCCCTTTATCGACTATTACGACAACGACGAGATGATACGGGGCGGTGGATATACTTACACTGCCACTACAAAATTTTATATTAATACAATAAATTTGTGTATATTACAAGATTAAGAAATATTTATTGTATTATGTTTTCTAAAAAAATATTTTGTAACACCGTTCAAACATTTATCAATAAGCCATGATTTTAGCGCCTTCATAAAGAGAAGAGAAGATAAATCCCTTATACAAAAGGGAATTTCGTTATAAATTTTAGTAGTCATCATGTAGCCATTTTTACCAAAAACTTTGCTTTTACATGATGGAAATATCGTCAACTTTGGTGCACTGAGTTTACCAAAGGTGACGAAATTTTCAGAAATGATTACTGTATTACATGCAGCCCTAATGTTTTCTATGCTGCATTAATAATCTTAGTCAAATAAACATTCTTAAGTGCGGGCTTATAAGCTATGCTGATGATACCGCAATTATGTACCCTTTACGGTCAATTATGGGAAGAAGCTTATTATTTTGCACAAGTTGGTCTTAATAGAGTTCAACAATGGCTCGCAACTGCAATGGTATTACCTATCGTGTATATATATGAAGTATGTAGATCATGAGATACTCTACATAAAATGTGAAAGATGCAGTATAAGAGGGCATGCTCTGAACTAAATTATCAGTTACCTTTCTAATCGTCTATAAATTCGTAAAAATCAGGAAGATAATTAAGATCTATGAAATAGTTTCATTTTAATCACTTTTCTTCATAATAAACACGGTGTACCACAAAGGAGCGTTATGGCTCCGTTGTTGTTTTTTATTTGTATAAATAATCTTCCTAAATTAATTAGCTATCCATTAGTTTTACAATAGTTTGCCAAGAACAAAAAACAAAAAAAAAACAGAGGAAACTAAATTTTTGGGCATTATTCTCAGCCAACATTACAATTGGAAGGCATTAGGTGTATGATGTGATTATGTGCATTACCTGCTATTTTACGCTGGTATCCTGTGAGAGCGTGGTCCTTCCCCGGTCGAGCCGACCCATTCGTGCTACAACCAAAATACAGCTGAAACGTGGCTCTACCACGTATAATATACCATATATAAAATAATAATATGGCCGCGTAGTGATTTCTTTTTGAAGTTTTTGATTGTTTCTGTGATTTTGTCGACAGTTACAGGATCTAATGGGCCATCCGCAGGTTGTAGTGAAGACTTATGCTCGACCTGATATGATCAGATAAAATAATAAACTTATGATGAGGATAAGCTCTTATCATAAATTTATTACATTTTACAGTGCGCGAGTAAGTCTGATTTGAACCCTAAATTTAATTTTAAGTGCTAATTTAACATGTGTTTAGCAGTAAAAGAAAGAATTCGAAAGAAATCCGCATGTCTGGGAATAAAATACTTCGAAGACATGTGCTTGCCACCAAAATATTGATAAAAAAAATTGAATAGCATGGCAGTCCAGAAATATAAACATATTTAACCATCTAATCAAAGAAAGGAAGAATATGGGCTGTCAGCTGTTCCATTAATTTAGCAATTAAAATAATTTATTATTTTAAATAAATGGCCGAAAAATGTCATTGAATTTAATATTTATTAAATGATATATTTTATTTAGTTTATTTCAGTTTATTTAAAAAAATGAATAAAGATAAATGTATACAAAAGTTGCTGAAAATAAGAAAAGAGTACCGATGTAAGAAAATAATTATATTAATCATTCTAGTTTGTTAAATTCGAGCATAAGGGCGAAAACGTCGAGTGATGTCCACAATAATATGCTTCGCATGTGAAGTAATCGTTAGTTTCGTATTATTACGATTTATCCTAATCGATGCGGCTGACGGCAAGTATGAACGCGAAGTCACGCTTCGCGAGGGTCTGAAATGTTATAAAAAAGTCACACACAAATCGGTTATAAAATTCTGATAAAATTTATAATACATAATAAACAACGTACAATTTTATCATCATTGGCGCTGTATGTATTAGACATGGCATTCTCAACAATTTGTGCGTACTCGGAACAATCGATATGAATTAGAAGCGCTGTGTCAGTTCGACCGTGATGTTATCTTGCGAAATTTATTGTGACATATAACTTTATAGCCTACTGAGAGTGTATTTTAAAAAATATTTTTTATTAGGGGCGTCACAAAACAATAACATCGAACATTGAATTAAATAAATCAAATTTACTTAGATGAAAGTTATCAATATTTTATCTTTTAAATGGTTCAATCCACTTTATTTGTACCGATTGTGTTAATTTTTAACCGAAATGAATATTTATATGCAAAATAGGTGCAGTCAGGCAAAGCAAACGCCTTGACTCTGTGACGTGGTTACAATTCAAGGTACATTGCACTATTAGAATTATGTCAGAGTCAATTAATTTAATTGGAGTTTCTCACACTATACAGTAGTTTTGGAGATATAAATATTTTATTATACTTTACTGCTAAAAGAGTTTCTGCGTTTATTTCTCATTTACGTGGTAGAGCCACGCTGTAGCTATATTAGTAGTATAGTTGAAGCACGAAGGGGTCGGCTTGACTGGGGAAAGACCACGCTCTCAAAGAATACCAGCGTAAAATAGCACCGTAATGCTGCTGTGTTTCGTATGGTGTTTAAAGAACGGGAGAACCTATTTACTGGAATCGAGGCATTCCATCTTAGTCCTCACAACAACGCATTTGCATTTTTATTCGTAATCGAGGCTTGATGTAGATGTCTATGATCCGCAGCAACCACTTACCACCAGGTAGACTGTATGCTCGTTTTTCACTCTTATCCTATAAAAAATGTCAATTATTGTATAAAGTACAACATATCTCTTCGTTTTAAATTCATAGATTCTTGTATTTTAAAGGATATACTCGTATGTGATTAGTTGTGCATGTGTGGGTTCTTAAAGTGTAGGAAAATCATGCATTAATTAAATGTGACGCATATTTTTATAGTTAAGATTTCATTTAAGTTGATCCTGTAATATTTTTATAAGAAAATTCACTTCCACATACCTTTTACCTCTTTATACCGCCAAGTAGTGCGAGCACTTCCTGTGTTTCGGTCTCAGGGGGATAGATACCCTTATAATTACAGGCTATAAGGTAGCTTTCATCTTGAAGGGTTCTTTCATGCATTTGCTGCAGTACCTACTTACAAATAAGTGGATTGTGAGCTAGTTTTAGTCGTTAGCCACTTCAATTTTATAAAAAAGTAAAACACTCGAGTAAGATTAACTAAAACGATAAAAAGGGATTAGTAAAGGAAATATTTTTAAACTAGATCTGAACAATAAAAATATGAAAAAACTACATAAAAGTACCTTGATTTGTGAAGCCCGCAGACTTGAAAGTCGTGAGTTCGAATCTGCCATTGTCAATAATCGTTAAATACAAGCATTTTCTGCTTACTTGGGTATACATTGTTGTAAAATGGATATATATATATATATATATATATATATATATATTGTATATATATATATACAATATGTATATATATACAATATGTATATATTTTATTGTTGTATGTATTTAAGTTGATTTATGTATTTGTATACGTGTGTATTAATATATTTATATTATATGTGCGTTTGTATGATATGTGTATACAGAATACTTTTACATTTAGCAAACATTTTTTTCACTATTAGTTTATTTTTGCTGCACTACCTCCCATATCTTTCTCTCTGCTTAGCCTAATGTTTGAGAGTTTGGAGATAATGCCTGCATTAAATCCGCTATATGTACGATATTTTTTGAGCATAAAAGTTTTAATAAATAAATAAATATTTCACAGGTAATATTGCGCGTATTATTTAGCAAATATTAAATTTAGTATTATAGTATATAAAATTTTCGAGTATATTTAAATGACATATCTATGTGTTTTATTTTGACTTGTGGTAGCGACGTATAACGTATCATCATTTTGACCCATGTGTTTCGCATCGATATGTTGGAAAATGCCAAAACAATCTTATGACTTTTAATAGAAGGCAGTATACTCGTTACTTCGAAATTTACACTAATCGTAAAATATTTACACATGCGACGGTAAGAAGCGTCAAAGGTGCGAGATTTTTGGCGCTGCGGTCCTCCCTACAACTCTAGTCCAGAAGTTGACTTTTATGAACTTATGAAAAATAAGAAGATATTATTGACTACCTTTACTGATCCTTTAAGTATTGTAACGTTTATAAATGAAAAGAAAGGAACATTTATTTTAATCTTAAGCAATATAAGTGGAGAGCGTAATTTTACTCGTCGGTTCTAGGACGTCCTTATAAGTAGTGGAATTTGTCGACTAATAAAAAATATAATGAATAGAAGCTCTCGTATGCTAAGTAGATTTTACTTGTAAGTAACATCTGTTAAAATGTTCGTTAATATTCCGTATGTTAGATATGATGTCAACTATACCTTGACTTTTCACTCAGAGGTCTTTATTGTGCTCCAACCAATTACACTAATGAGAGTATAGGTTACAATATTATTTAAATTGTAATGTGCTGTCGTAATTTTGTAATTTTATGATACGGGTAACCTATTTTTACAAACTTTCATTAACTTGCTTTCTTCTTATGCCCTTCGATTCAAAAATTGTAATCAAGTTTTGAGATAGTTGCTGCCATCCGATAGAGCTGAAATTTTGGAATACTTATATAACTTCGATTACAAATCAATAATATGGTACTTTGGAGCTGATCTAACGATGGACCCGAGTACTAGCTTTAGCAACGTCCATGAAAGCTTTTTTTAATAGAATATATCTAATGAACGTATATTCACTTTTATTTATAATTTTTCTAAAACAAATTCTCACCATTGCGTGGATTGACTGGTAGAGAATGCCTAATTGCATTATTACTCATGAGAGGGTTTTAGAGTAAGAAAGAGTCCGCCAAAATAATCAAATAATACAGACTGCAAACTACACATATCCTGTTTTAATTTTTCAAACATGTACATTTTCTTAACGCAGACGCAGTGTTCATATATCATTGGATAGAAAATCGATATCGGGGCGAACGCTTAATCTCCTGAACTGTCTACCACTACCTTCTAACTATTTCGTATTCTCAACCTATTGAGCTGAAATTTTGCTAACATGTTTAGTTTGGATGACAATGCATGGTTATTATGTAAAATTTAACATATAATATAACAATTTATTACATTACACAATTTATATGATATTAAAACTTATCGCCAAATTTACCTGCATACATAAACAAGATAATATGCAATTTGAACTTGACTGACATAAGTAGGTAATTCTAAGAAAAATAAAGCTTTTATAAAACAAATTAATATTGCGTCAAGCTTTTATATAATATAATTGTGGAATGTAATTATTTAACTAATTACATTAATTTAAAAAGTAACTTACTTGGGAGTGTTCTTTTATCAAAACTATATGAAATTGACGGCTCCTCTGTTTTTGTATACTAGTGTAAATGTTTAAAGTTTTGATTGCTTCATTTTTATTATTTACTATTATTAATTATCATAATAAACACTTTACAACAAAACAAACAATGAGCATACTATAATAATGTAGATAGTAATATTTCCCATTGTTAATTATTGTTTATTTATTTTATACTACATATTTCAAACGCGAAATTAAAAAAGTTTTAGATGTAGTGGACCTGGTCGAGCCCTGACGGTTCGACAAAAATGCAGTTGACTTCATTATGACGACTAGAGGACAACTGTTCATTGATGTCTCAGTGATCGCAAGGGTGAAACTGGCAGCGATCACCGAATGGCACACTGAACCTAAATGTTAAGTTGAAAAGGTCTCGTTCAATGAATTCAACGCTCCGTCCCCCTTGTGCTCTAATTCAAAGTCCCGAAACCTTTCAGCTCGAGTTACAAAACTGTTTATAGTGCCTAGAAGATTGCAATGCAGTGGACGATATGAATGACAAGTTCGTGAAAACTGTCCATGCGGTTGGAGCTAAATTCTGCAAGAGCCACCGCGAAAGAACACAAAAACTCTCTGATCAGTATGATCAGAGAGTTTTTGTGTTCTTTCGCGGTTTTTGTGGTCTGTCGCTTTTGCGCGCTTAATCACTTAACTGTTAAAAGGGAAATGAAACTGCAGTCTTCAACAGATTTGACAGCATACAGACAACTGAACCGACAGATCTCCAAATGCATGCGGTGGGACTTACGCAACTTTAATACTGCTCATATTGAAGAAGCAATCATGCGGAACTAGGGCTCCAAAGTCTTTGCCAGAGATCTGTCTACCGGAAGAGCCAACTGTCAAAACTGAAGACTAAACTACGTGGCATTGTTTCCGGGGCACCTGAGATTTTGAGTGAGATGGAGAGGATATGAAGATGATAGAAGTATAATTCCGCCTCTAGGTCCTTCAAAAGAGTCATTGCCAAGGCAAAGTCAGAGCACATAGGCAGAATTGGCGAGAAACTAGTTCGCCTTCCTTCTGGAACCCGTGCATTCTGGTCTCTCGCCAAGGCTGTCCAGGGGAATTTCTGTCAGCCATCTCTTCCATCTCTGTACAGGGAGGACGACTCACTGGCCCATACCACAAAGGAGAAAGCCGATCTTCTAGGCTCTTTCTTTGCGTCTGACTCGACTCTCGATGACGGGGGGAGTACTCCGCCGACCATCTCGCGGTGTGAGTGCTCCATGCCGGAAGTGCACTTCACACAGCGCTCGGTTCGCAAAGCACTCCTCTCCCTGGACATCCACAAGTCGAGTGGGCCTGACGGAATCCCCCTAATTGTGCTGAGGACGTGTGCTCCAGAGTTGGCACCGGTTTTAACGCGTCTTTTCCGGTACTCCTACTCCCTAGGCGTAGTCCCAAAATCATGGAAGACGGCTTACGTCCACCCGATCCCTAAAAAAGGCGACCGCTCTGACCCGTCCAACTACCGGCCAATCGCCATCACCTCCTTGTTCTCCAAAACAATGGAGTCCATTGTAAACTGCCAGTTCATGAGGTACCTTGAAGATCACCAGCTGATTAATGACCGCCAATACGGTTTTCGCCGTGGTCGGTCAGCTGGTGATCTTCTGGTCTACCTAACTCACAGATGGGCGGAGGCAGTAGAGTACAAGGGGGAGGTATTGGCCGTTAGTTTGGACATTGCGAAGGCCTTCGATCGGGTTTGGCACAAAGCGCTTCTTTCGAAGCTCCCTTCCTATGGGCTTCCCGAGAAATTGTGCGATTGGATCACCAGCTTTCTTGCAGATCGGAGCATCAAGGTCGTTGTAGACGGTGCAAGCTCCGATTGCAAGCCTATTAATGCTGGTGTTCCACAGGGCTGCGTGCTATCGCCAACGCTGTTTCTTCTGCATATCAATGACATGTTGCATACCAGCAACAGCATGCAGATGACAGCACTGGTGATGCTTTTTACACCGGCCGAGCCAATATTTCTCGGGAAAACGTCTCCGAGTGCTGGGACAAACTTGTGTCTGAAGTCGAGTCTCTGCTCGACAGAGTCTCGGATTGGGGGCGACTAAATCTAGTCCAGTTTAACCCCAGAAGACACAAGTTTGCGCGTTAACCGCTAAAAAGAACCCCTTTGTCGTATCCCCTCAGTTTCAAGGCACTCCCCTTGTTGCCTCAGCCAGTATCGGAATCCTCGGCGTCGACATATCGAGTGACGTGCAGTTTCGTGGTCACTTGGAAGGGAAGGCCAAATTGGCCTCTAAAAAGCTTGGCGTGCTCAGCAGAGCGGGACAGTATTTCATGCCGGCACATCGCCTGCAACTTTACAAGGCGCAGGTTCGGCCGCACATGGAATACTGTTCCCATCTCTGGGCTGGGGCTCCCCAGTACCAGCTTCTTCCACTTGACTGCATCCAGCGCAGAGCAGCTCGAATCGTCGACGACCGAGTGCTTTCCGATCGGCTCGATTCACTGGCGCTGCGAAGAGATGTTGCATCTCTTTGCGTATTTTATCGCATCTATCACGGGGAATGCTCTGAGGAATTGTTCGGATTAATCCCAGCCGCCAAATTTCGTGAACGCACTACACGTCAAACGTCCCGATACCATCCGCACCATTTGGATGCTTGGCGGTCCACCACTGTACGTTTCACAAGTAGTTTTCTTCCACGTACAACCTCTCTGTGGAATAGTTTACCACCGGCGATTTTTCCGGACCGATACGACCTGGGGACCTTCAAGAAAAGAGCTTACTCCTTTCTAAAGGGCCGGCAATGCACCCGCAATTCTCCTGGTGTTGCGGTTGATCATGGGCGGCGGTAGTCACTTAACATCAGGTGAGCCGCATGCTCGTTTGCCCCTTTCATATAAAAAAAAAGGAGAAAAAAGCTCTTCAATTCCATCATCCATGGTGGCATTACTCCCGAGGCGTCGAGCAGAAGTGCGGTGGTCTTATTATTCTGGTCTTGAAGAACTACAGACCGACTTCCATACTGAGCCGCGTGCACGAGCTGTTTTCTAGATTCATTACAAATCGTCTCGTATGCAGACTCGACGACTTCCAGCCTCCCGAACAAGCGAGTTTCCGAAAATTGTATTCTTCGGTCAGAATCAGCCACACTGGCTAGCGTATGTGGACTATGAGAAAGGCCCTGATTCCGTCGAAGTTTTGGCGGTGCTACAGTCTCTTCAGCGGTGCCAAGTTGACTGTCGGTATTACATAGTGCTGAAGTGTTTGTACAGTAGAGCTACGATGGCTATCCGTGTACAGAACCAGAGGACGAAACAACTGCAGAGAGTTGTAACACATGGTGATGTTGTATCCCCGAAACTCTTCACCGCTGCATTGGAAGACCTTTTCAAGCTATTGGACTGAAAAGGATACGGTATTAACATCAATAGCCAATAAATTAATCACCTTCGATTTGCCGACGATATAGTCCTTATGGCAGAATCACTGGAGGACCTAGCACTATGCTCAAGGACTTCAATAGTGTCCCCCAACGGATAGGTCTCAAGATAAACATGGACAAAACAAAGATCATGTTTAATGTCCATGTCACACCTATACCGGTAATTTTTGGGAGCACTAAGCTCGAAGTCGTTGACGAGTACGTTTACCCGGGACAAATAGGTCCAACTAGGTAAGTCCAACTTCGACCGAGAGGTCAATCGATCGATTCAACTCGGCTGGGTAGCGTTTAGAAATCACGACACATCTTCTCGCCAGGTATATCTGAAACCCTGAAAACTAGAACGTACAACCAGTGCGTGTTGCTAGTGATGACTTACAGATCTGAAACGTGGTCCTGTACTGCTGGCCGTATGAGGACGCTCAAGAGCTATAGAGAGGGTTATGCTCGGGGTTTCTCCGCGTGATAAACTTAGAAATGAGGAGATCCACAGTAGAACCAGAGTGACCGACATGGCCCAACGGATTAGTAAGCTGAAGCGGCAATGGGTCGGCCATATAGCTCAAAGTACCTACAACTGATGGGGAAAAAGATTCTCGAGTGGCAGCCTCGTACCAGTAGGCGTAGTGTAGGGCAACCCCCTACTAGATGGAGTGACGATCTGGTGAGACATCTGGAAGTCGATGGATGCAGGTGGCTCAGGACCGTACTTTGTGGCATTTCTTGGGGGAGGCCTATGTTCAGGAGAAGTTTTGTAATGATGATGATGATCCACAGTAAAAGTTAATGTATTTTCGTGTTAAAATATTTTACCTAAGTAGGTGTCTGATTTATTGCGGGGATATTCAGTAGATTTAAAAATAAACAACAAATTTACTAACGTAACTGACACACTATAAAATTAAAAATTTTTAAAACCGACTTCAATATAAATAAAATGAGAACACCATCAATGTATTCGAAGTAAATTAAACACAATGCGTATTTAAATTACTTCGAATACGATATTAAGGATAACTCAAAAATTACTAGTCAAATATTTTATATAAAAGAATAGTCATCGAAATCTGTTCACCCAGAGAAAAGTTATGAGGTAACACATACCTATAGAAAAACATACAGTAGAACTAATTACCTCCTCATTTTTGAGTCGGTTAAAAATACTCATATTTTCTCTTATGTAAATTCAGTTATGTAAACCAAATTGTATTAGACTTCAGCTGTGATCGTATTCTAGTTTTTTTCCATCCTATAAACACCAGAAAAGAAACGTTTATTTGTTTATTGTATTCTAGTTGCTTTTTTAATCCTATAAACACCAGAAAAGAACCGTTTAACTTCACAATATGAGCCCAAATCATAATAGGAAGAACAATAAGTAAATTTCTTACGTTACCTACCACGATTTTATACAATAGAAATATTGTATATACAGACAAGCGCTTAATGATTATTTTTATGTTTTACATACATAAATACATACCTCCCTTACAGCACTGCCACAGCAAAGTAAGTTTAGTTCAAAGGAGATGTCTTATAACAGTTGTCTACCGGGGTAAGAATTTTGATACCTAGTTTTTTTCTTTTTAACAAGGATATGGTAAAAGGCTTACGAAGACAAGAAGCTTATTCCTTCTTCTGTATTCTGCATTATAAGATTGTGGAGAACGGTGCATAAAAGTTAAGGCTGACCCATGAATTTTATGTATTAATATTGTTACGAGCTTGAGGTTCGTGACAATAAAAATTGCCGATAGAATTACCTAAATTAACACTTTAATTTTCTTAACACAAATTAAAACTTAAAACACCAATAAATAATCACAATGATTCACTTTATACCGCTCCGAAGCTTCGCTTGTCTCGCCAAATTCAATACTTCCCCGATCGCGTATTGTAGTGCCTTTATATAGGGCTCTTCCATGAAAACTTATCGTTACAACTGGTGTCAGAAGTGGGATAAAATCATGCCGATTTTACCCAAGGAGGAAACGGAGGGTGTCCGTACCCGCAGTCAACGCCAGCATGAGACGGAACAGAGGAAATTTGGTGGTGCAACGCCGCAGACGTTGGAGGGCCAACTGCCAGCCACGGAGGCTGCGGGCCCATCAGTAGCTCCTGCATCTGCAGCACCTGACTTAGGTGCTCTGATGGCGATGCTACAGGAGCAGCTGCAGCGCGGACGAGAGGAACAGGCCCGTCAGTTGAAAGAGCAGCGGAAGGAACAGGCTCGCCGACAGGAGGAACAGGCTCGCCGACAGGAGGAACAGGCTCGCCGACAGGAGGAACAGGTCCGTCAGTTGGAAGAGCAGCTGCGGGGCGGCCAGGAAGAACAGATGCTTCTCATGAAGGACTTTCACGCTACCTTCGGGAAAGATATAAGGGAAGTGCAGGAAAAGGTTGCTCAACATGATAACCGCCTGTCGGAAGCTGAGACACAAATCAACCAAGTTAAGAAAACGCTGGATGAACTCAAACTTGGGGATGGAACTACAGCTCCCGTAGTAGCTACTACACCTTCGCTTCATGGGTTCAAGGTGCCACCGTTCGACGGGACTTCTTCCTGGTCAGCGTACAAAATCCAGTTCGAGGCTGTTATGAAGGCGAACGGCTGGAATAAAAGTCAGGCCATGACTGCTCTCACACTAGGCCTGGCGACCAGGCCTTAACAGTTCTGTAAGCTCTCGGTGAGGAAGTGACTTATGAGCAACTCCTTGAGGCATTGGGGCGAGATATGGCGACGCTCACCTGGAACACGTCTTTCGTGCGCAGCTTAAAGATCGCGTGCAGCGCATCAACGAAAACCTGCAGCAGTGGGCTCTAGAGGTGGGGAAGCTGGTGCGAAAAGCATACCGGTCTGTACCTGCGCTCATTGAAGGGAACTTGGTGCAGACATTCATCGACGGCATCGGCGACCTGGAAGTCAGAGCTGCTGTGAGGCTCGGGCACCACGAGACGCTTAAGGACGCCTTGGTCCATGCACTGGAGGTTGAAGCCGTGCGGCAGGATCATCGTCCTCATCGCGTCAGGGAGATCGCAGCAGCTACAGTTCGCGACTGCAATAAAGGATTCAGCCCTAGGTGCTATGGCTGTGGGGAAAAGGGCCATCTACGATCCAGCTGCCCTAAGCGAACTGAAGAAAGGGAAGTTGATAGATCTCGAGAGGGTAGTGCAGCTAACGGCACCACCTGGCGGTGGCAGCAACATCATTCCCCTCACGCTAGGGAGGTTGCAGCAGTTCGCAACCACAATAAAGGATACAGAGCTAGGTGCTATGGCTGTGGGGAAAGGGGCCATCTTCGATCCAGCTGTCCTAAGCGAACCCTAGAAAGGGAAGGTGAACGATCTCAGAAGGGAAGTGCGGCTAACATCACCGCCCAGCAGCAGCCGGGATACGACTTTACTATCAGACATTGCAGCGGGAAATCTCATGGCAACGCAGATGCATTGTCAAGAAGACCTTGTCCTGAAGATCGGGAACATTGTACTAGGCAAGAGTTACTCTCTTGCCTAGTACAATGTTCTCAATCTAGGAAATGGTATCCGTGAGGATGCTCACGACAGACCACCTCAGCAACGAGTGAAGGGACAGCTTACTACATGCACAGCAGGAAGATCCGGACATCAAGCCGATTCTGGAATGGATAAAGGCCAGTGCTCCCAAGCCCAAGTGGAGCGACGTCTCAGCGATGAGTTCGACTACTAAAAGCTATTGGGCCCAGTGGGACAGCTTGCTACTTCAGGATGGAGTTCTGTGTCGTAAATGGCAAAATGTTCGGGGAGACAGCTGTCATTTGCAAATGGTTGTCCCTAAAGCTAAAGTACCGGATGTTCTACAGCTGTACCATAATGATTGTTCAGGAGGCCATCTGGGAGTTAAACGAACTCTACTGAATATCCGAGAACGGTTTTATTAGTTCCACTGTTGAAATGATGTCGAGGACTGGTGTCGCAAATGTACAAGTTGTGCGGCTGTAAAGGGACCTCAGACTCGTAGTAGAGGTGCATTGAAGTTGTACAATGTTGGTGCACATGGGAGAGAATAGCCATTGACGTGGCGGGTCCGTTTCCGGAGAGTGAAAGCGTTAACAAGCATTTCATGGTTGTGATGGATTACTTCACTAAGTAGCCAGAAGTCTTCGCCATTCCAAATCAAGAAGCTTCAACAGTTGCAGATAAACTAGTTCATGAAGTCTTCTGTCGTTTTGGAGTACCTTTAGAGATTCACAGCGATCAAGGAAGGAATTTTGAGTCTAAAATATTCCAGGAAACTTGCCGAGTTATGGGTACTCATAAAACAAGAACGACTTCTTATCACCCGCAATCCGATGGAATGGTAGAACGATTTAATCAGACATTGGAGAGGTACCTAGCGAAAGTTTTAGACAATCGGCAACGAGATTGGGACAAGCACATACAACCGTTTTTGTTGTCATATCGAAGATCTGTTCACGAAAGTACAGCAGTGACACCAGCTTTCGCAAAGTTTGGAAGAGAATTACGGCTGCCTGCAGACCTGATCACCGGGATACCACCTGATGCCCCACGCAGTATAACCGATTATCCAAATGACGTGAAACAAAATGAATGAGATTTATGAGCACGTCAGACAATCGGGCCAGCAAATGTCTGAGAAGATGAAAACCCGGTATGACCGCAAAATGAACAACAAAGGGTTCGACGAAGGTTCACTAGTGTGGTTGCACAATCCAGTCCGCAGCAAAGGGAAATCTCCTGAGCTTCAAGCTAAAGTGGACGGCCCGTACCGGATTGTGACCAGGATCAACGATGTAACCTACCGGATACAGAAAGGCGCAAGAGGGACTCCTAAGATCGTCCATGTGGATCGCCTGGCGCGTTATTATGGGGCCGATAATGCTCGGGACGAGCATGTCTTAGGAGGGGGCAGTGTTGCGCGGCTAAGTTGACATCTGACACTAGCGCCATCTAGTGTCGGGTAACGGAACTAAGCTTCTAGAAGCTTAGTTCTTCGTTTCGACAACAGATGGCGCTGTCGGTTGAAAGATTAGTGATGTCATTTTCTGGAAAGCTCTCTCCTCGCTCTGTTACCCGACACTAGATGTCGCTAGTGCCAGATGTCAACTCGAAAAAATATTGTTGTGCGGCTACACAACAATATTTTTTCGAATAGCAAACGAATCAACTTTAGTTTATCTGTTAACTTAGGTTAAAAACTAAGAGACAATTTTTCTATAGGCTTAGGAATTTTATTCTCATTTTATTTAGTTATTAATTTTCCTGAATTTTTTGCATACGAGAGAATTACTCCGAGATGTTATTTAGAAGGCTAAAAGGAAATACATATATTTTCAAGATCAATTTTACAAGCTATCACTTGTTGTGGTTATTACATGCCACCCATGTGGTTTATATATGATAAAGCTCTAGTGTGTTATAGTAGTGTAGTGATTATAACAAAACGTTATGATCCAGAGTAAAAACTAAAGTAGTACCCACCTATTATTAAAAAAAAATATATTGTGCAGTTAATTATAATCAAATCATATAAAATCATTTATTTCGCTAAAACATGGGTACAAACGGATGAATACAGATTCAATATTAAAATGTGTTCAATATGTTTTGTCTTTTTTAAGACCCATATTTCTTTATTCTCTATAGTTTCTTGACTAAAAAATAATCACATTCACCATGAACTGAAAGGATTTTCATTTTATAAACACCCCCTCGAATTGGATGACTTGAAAAATGAATATGATTTTTCAGTGTTAAAATATTGATACAAAATTAAATTCAATGCCTCGTATACCCCCTCGTGGCACCGCAAGGCAGATATGTAATGTACAGACTCTCGTTCTGTCTCATACATAGATGTTATATTGAATTTGTATTACAATGTAAGCAATGATATTCTGTATATTTTGGTAGTAAATACAAGCGTATAAATATTCATATAAAATAGTATTCAATATATAAATACAATATATATTTTAGTTTATTGAAAAACTATATAGGTACTTACAGACGCTTGCGTTATAATTAATCTACCCCATAAGTTATTTAAATGCAAAAGTTACGTACATTGTAATCGTCCAAAAAGCTTATCACTTATAAATAAGTTTTCACCATTTGCTAATAATAAAATCCCAAACTATCACTTATAAAACCAAAAATAACTTTATAATTTGAAGATGCGACTCGCTGATTCGGCACGAAAAATTCACAATGACATGAGGTATATAGTATTGCCAGTAGGATCTCATATTTGTTGGGATACCAGAAAAATCTTTTTTCCCCGAGAAGGTTAAAACTCATGTGATTCGGTCCGTCAATTCTAGATTACATAGTATACAAACACGGAGGAGTCGTCAACGAATATAATAAATTAATAGTTTTCATTTAATTTAAAGATTCATTTTCTTCTTTTTAGAGTATTTCAGTAAAAGTTCTTTTTAAAAATGTTTTAACTATTAATTTATTGATAGTTACTTTTAAGTAAGGTTTTTGTTCGTTGACAAGTCATATCTTTAGTTTGATTGTAATTCAATACATAGATTGGTCTGTGAATTCAATACGTAAATTCCTTGGCAGTCATATGTATAAAATCTATAAATCCGTTTTAATTAGTTTTTATTTTAAGTATATTATGAACTAATTGCCAATATAGACAACAACAATAAAATTTTAGTTTATAAGAAATAAAAATCCTGTGATCTAAATTTAAAAAGCAATAAGTCAGTAATTCCATAGTGCGCTTATGGGAATATTATAAAATCTAAGAAAGGCTGCAGAGTAAAGCTCGAACCAAAAACAAATTAAACTAAATACTGATTTCAATTTTTTTATATTATCGTCACTTAAACTTTACTATTTTAATTGAACTATTCTTTAACAAGTGGTAAAATTAAAAACTTTATACAACTGACTTCAATATTAATAAAATAAGAACATCACCAATGTATTCGAAGTCAATTAAATACGCATTATAAAGGATAACTCAAAAACTAATAGTCTGATCTTGATGAATTTTTTATAAGATCACACGAAAAGTACCATTTTTCAAAATTAAATAAAAAAAATCTTCAAAATCGATTTGCCCAGAAAAAAGTTCTGAGATAACACACATAAAAAAACATACATTCGAATTGAGTACCTCTTCCTTTTTGAAGACGGTTAAAATGAGATAAACTACATAGCAGTGGTGCAAGCAATCACTAAACGAGCATCTCAGTTATAATACATTTTCACAACTATGGATTTTTAGTGATAAGAATACCTATATCTTTTTATGTATATTCCAGTTTAGTTTACTGTCCAAGGTAAGACCTAAGTATTTTACTAAAGAGGATAAGAGTTTTGTGCTGAAAAGACTTGACAGGATATATTTATTCAGCGTTCGTTTTGAGTGAACATTACTAGAACCGTTTTATTTGAGTTAACGGTTAAGTCGTATTCCTTGCAACAACTCTGCACTTTACGGAGAGCGGCTTTTGTCAGGTCACATATCATGCTTGCTGTTTTTTCCGAGACCAGTATTATCAGGTCATCTGTTTAACCAATTGTATAGAAGTGATTGGTATTTAGTTTGCTGATTAGTTAATTTATGACCATATTCCAGAGGAGAGGTGAAAGAACCCTAACATGTGAGTAGCCTTTATTTGTTTGGACTGCTTTCGATTCACCAGCAATGTTTATTGTTCATGAACTGATGATGTTTACTATCGAATTAATTAGTGCCGTTTCAACTCTCATCACTCTCATGTCTACTTAGTGCATCTTTTACACTTGTGTTTTAATCTGGCGGTTGTTTGTTATTTTAAGCGATTGTTAATGCCATTAACAAATCGAACCTTTTTCTATGTAAGCGTTTATTTTGTGCAATAATTTTTACTACATTACACCGTCCCCCTATATCCCAGTTTGGATCGTATGGACCAAAATTTTTGTTCGCCTATGGTTTAACGCTGAATACGCTCAAGCTGAAAAGCGCAAGCATTTAGAGACCCTATCCTGGGTAGACGATCGAATCTGCACCGCTCCGGATGTTAGCTCCAAGAAGATGACTTTTAAACAGGCCGCCTAATCCTACAAAAAAGCATAATGCAAAGCTAGGTCTACACTGCCTCCGCTGGTAAAACCTGATGGCACACTGGCGTATACGGCTGAAGAGAAAGCGGACTTGTTGGCGTTTCTCTTTGCCTACAGTTCACGTCTGGACAATGACAACAACGTTCCACCTACATTACTTTACTGCAGGACCTCAATATTGAAGGTTCGTATCACAAACAATGAGGTTATTAAAATTTGCGGTGTCTAGAGGTGAATAAAGCTAGTGGACCAGATGGTATACTAGCTATACTACTAAAAGCTTGTGCACCGTGTTATCTCCTGTGCTGGCACGCTTGTTCCGCCTCCCATTTAGGACTGGAATAGTACTAAAATTCTGAAAGCTGGCCAACGTACAGCCTGTTCCAAAAAAAGGTAGCCATGCCGACCTTGTCAATTATCGGCCAATTTAAATTGCGTTCATATTCTGCAAGATTATGGAGCGTATATTGAACACCCGCTTAATGGCCCCCAGAATAGAATGAGCGCTTTAGTGACCGGCAATACGGGTGTGGCCGAATTCTTTCAGCTTCTAACCTACACCACACACGTATGGGACGAGGCACTGGAAAACAGCGAGGAATCACTTCCTGTTTCCCTTGCCTTGATATCTCGAAGGCCTTTGACAGAGGCACGATAGAATTTTGGGTGAGCTTCCAGCGCATGGCTTATCCCCGGGTCTGATTAACTGGGTAAAGGATTTTATGTTTGATAAATTTCTCCGGGTGGTCGTTGATGACTGCTCATCCGATCCTGTGATGACCAACGCCGGTGTTTCTTAGGAGTCCGTTCTCTCCGCAATTCTCTTCCTGCTGCGTATTAATGATCTGCTTATGGCCGGTATTTATGGATATGCAGATGACAGTCAGTTTTGGAGAGATAACAATCCATCAAGTTGTCGGTCCAGTCGGGATCAATTCCAGTGGGAAAGGTTAGTTCGGTTAATTAAGTCCAAAGCCAAAGCAGCTGCAAGAAACCTAGGAGTTCTTGCTAAGGTGCGGTAAAACTTCACGTCGAGACAGCTGTGCACTTTATATAAAACGCAAGTCCGGTCGTGCATGGAGTATTGCTCCCGTATATGGGCTGGTGCTGCAAAATGCCAACCAGCTTTGGGTTCAACGGAAAGGCGTGCTAAGTAGGTTATTGGTGACTTAAATTTGGTTAGAACCAATCTTACCAGCCTCGTAGGCATAGGCGCAAAGTAGTCAGCCTTTCAGTTTTCTACAGGATGCATTACGGAGAATGTGCGCAGGAATTGCATAATTTAATTCCTCCCTCTCCCTTTCACCATCGGACAACTAAACGTTCGGTCAGTCTCCGACCTTTCGTTGTTGGCTCACCACGCATTCAAACCAAACAGTTTGCTACGTCGTTCTTCATGCGTACAGCCAAGGAGTGAAATAAGTTGCCAGCATTTGTCTTTCCATCCGATTACAACGGGTGTCTTCAAGGCAAGAGTAAGAGAATAGGCTTTCGTTAAGGCGGTGGCCTCGACCATCTTGGTACATCATTACTTACCATTGGGTTGGACTGTATTTAAGCGTAATATATATATATATATATATATATATATATATATATATTCCTATTCCTTTAAACGAGCAATTCTTGTATTTATATATATAATCGGAATCTCGGAAACGGCTCCAACGATAAAATTTAGTGTCCAGGGAGTTTCGGGGGCAATAAATCGATCTAGCTAGGATTTATTTTTAGAAAATGTCCTTTTATCCGTGTTTTCATCCAATAAAAACTGCTACAATATAAGAAGGTAAATTTTAACGAATAGCGTAACGATCGTAATAGCTGAGGTGGTTAGTCGGTCGGGCGTGATATCGGAGTTCCGTGGTTCGCATCCTGTCTTTGGGCCGGCTTTTTTCTTTTTTTTCAAGTTCCCTTCTTTTGTGACAAAATCTCTTATTTCAAGCCCTTTTTTTTAGTATTTTTTAAAAATAGGAAAATATTAATAAAACTAATTGCTAACACGATTTTTTATTCAAATAACCAGTTCAGTTTTTTCTATTCTGTCAATAAGATCAAAAAATATTATTTATGTTTCGTCAGTATGTAAGTAATTTATAAATGTAATTTCAAAAAAAAAACCGAGCAAAGATCGGCCATCCGGGTACTATATATATATATATATATATATATATATATATATATATATATATATATATATATATATATATATATATATATATCATAACGCAAAATTTTCGTCTCTCTGCACTTTAGTGGACAGTATGCTAGAGCAGTAGCTTCCTGAAGTACGTAAAGCAGTTGGGGATGCAACAATACCAGCTTGTTGACTCGGAACTCCCTCAGAGACCCGAACCGGAATTCGACCACCACCAATAACATGAGCAGTAGTCGCGCTTACGAGCGCTATACCAACTCTGCAATTAATCGAAGCATATTAACCTCTCATCTGTGAGGAAATCAAAATGGAAACTGTCATGTATGTGGTGGCTGATTTCAGCCACATCACAGACTTGGATTATTTTTGACCCTAAGTTTATAAAAACTATAATATCTCCAGTTCTATTTTAAATTAAGGTTTTATTTTCTTTATTCCTTACTCAGAATTAGTTTCTGTTCCTATTTCTTTAAATCATACAACTGCAATAATATAATAAATATGTTATTATATACACATTAATATTTTTGTTGTATTTATTTATATGTAAATATTAATAATAAATGTAAAAATAAATATAAACAAATGTTTAATTATAATAAGCATTTGATTACATCAACAATACGTATTTTAACAGACCTATCACAAAAAAACAATGCTGTTCATACAAATTTTTCCGGAAAAATAATTTTTAAAAATTTTATTCTAAATCATCTAATCTGAGAGTATACAAAAGTCACCTCCACATTTTAACGTCCTTTACACACTGTTAGTATTAATGTGCATCATACAGTCAATAAGCCGTTCATAGTGAACAACATCGTGAATCTTATTGCACTTAGAAAAGTAAATAAACATACGAGTTTAGTCGCGAAATACGACCGTATAGTAATGGCAGAATTCAGCTAGCTCACAGAGACGGCTTTTTTTTCTAGTTGATATCTTTCACCTCACAGACGAGAGGATTATGTATTAAGTTCATAATAAATCTCGATTGTCATAATCTTTGTCTTGTCCATGTTCATTTTAAGAATTATCCTTCGGGAGACACCATCGAGGTCATTCAGCTATTGAGCAAAGCAAGGTCCTCTAGAAATGTAACTGGCTCAGGACCGTGTTTTGTAGTATTCCGTGAAGGCCTATATTTAACAGTAGACTTGTAAGTCACCGTAATAATAATAACGACGAATTTGTACGCCGCATAAAAAAAGAAATAATATAGATACTTTTCAAACTATTACTGACTTTGCTAAGTATTTTATGTGTGATGTTTAATGAATTTAAAAATATTGACTTCAATGTTAGGTGCGTCGATTTTATAGGATTTCAATTAAAAGCGTGTTAACATTGTGGTGTAGAGAAAGAAATGCGAGCGTGCCTCAACTCTAAATCTGGTTATACTAAATTTTTGCGAGGTCATAATGCGGATATTGTTGCGACACACGTAATCTGTTTCGTGTGACCGAAACTAATAGCTATATGTATGTTTTGCATATATTTTCAAATTTTAAAGTTGCCAATTTCTTGCTACGTGAGTTCTTTTATTACATTTTCTAATAAAAAATTAAAGATAAATTTAATAAAATAATACTATTTATGAAGATGACGTGATGACTGTTTTAATGTTTTTAATCACTCTTGATAATTTTGAGATCGTGGCTGAGAGCTAGCCATCCGTACCCTGAGTGCCTAAAATAAGGGACTTTTAAGCTATTGCATAGCTTCTATCGCGGGCTTTGAGCGCGGGGACCGAATCCAGAAATTCCGTAACGAAAAAACCTCACGCTCCCCACTCCGACGGGCACGGAGGTGTGGCGTTGAAATCCGTACATCGTCTAACGTCGTTTCAGTTCGGCAGACTTCGGCACTCGGCAGAGTTCGGCACGGTGTTTGTGTGCGTGCGACTAGACGTATGCGTGTACACTAGCTGCTAACTCAATGATAAAAATTCCTGAATAACCTACATGTATTGTAAGATATTAAAAATATTTTAAACAATATTAACTTCTCATTTATTCAATAAGAGAAAAAAAATTGTTTTCTTATCGGTCACCACGCTCAAAAAGTGTAACTTGATTTAATATCAAAGACTTAACTGCATAAATAAAATAAATAAATAATTATAATTGCATAAGTTGATAAAAAATGCTATGCAATAGCTTTACCGCGGCAGTCACCGAGTGCCACACGTATTTTTTTTTGCTAAACATAGGTTTGCTAAAATCTTTCTCTTATTCAGATCAGGTCTTGAGTGAGCAAACATTGCCTCCATACGAGTGGTGAATTGTACGGGTATAGTATTTGCACTGTTGTTGTTTGGTCTGAGGGGTATAGAGGTAATTACATGCTACGACCATTCCATCCAGAAGAAGTGACAACGCATTTGTAGCTTTTTTTATTTAAAGTTGACTCAAGATGTCTACAAAACTTGCAAAGTTCTCCATTAAAAGAATCTATTTTATCACTATAAAGTTATTAAAAAGCGTTATTGAAGTATTTGATATAATAGTGTGTTCTTTAATAACGACTAAGGTAGGTGAGAGTAACACGGTCACCTTAAGCTTTGCTGCCCTATAAAACCAAAACTAGGAGGAGGACGGAGACAAAAACATAAAGTCGTATACTATGACTAATACTTTAAAAAAATAGCAAACAAGCTCAGGCAATAATTAGGAACACTTCGAAAAACCAACATAAAAAACCTAACGACACTACACCATACTAACATCGACTAAAATGTTTACTATGATGTCAACTGTCAAAATGGCGTCGATAAAACAGCGCCTTTTTGACCCTTTATTATTTGATTAACTGATCAAGAGCTATCGTATTACAAAGCCATCTATTCAAACAAGGCTGTAGTTTTTGAGTTATAAGAAAGTGACCATATTAACCGGATGACCATATTGCCCTTACGTACTATAGTGAAATATTTTTGTTGTATAAACATAAACAGCGTTTTTGTAACATAATACGTGCTGTAAACTAAGCTCACTCTACTGCATCAAGTATAGAGCCATTTTCAAACACGCTTAAAAATATTGCAAAAATTATAAATAGTGCAAAAATTTAAACAAAAATTTCGCTGCTACTTGCATACCATTATGTTTCGAATTTGGGCATCAAAAGCTTCCAAACAACCACTATAGTAAAAATATTATAACTCTCACGAGTACACATTTTTAAATCTGACATTTGATCTGTCAGATTTAAAGGAGTGGCTCTCGGAGTGCAGAGCTTTTCCGTAACTGTTTTATCTTATAGCGAATTTCGGGAAATTTTTATCATTTTCATTGGGCCTTCATGATACAGAAAAGTAGAATGACATAAAAGTATATAGTTAAATATACAAACGCGCGCGTATATGTAAGTATAAAAGTAGCATAAATAAATATAATACAATAGAAATTTAACATCGTTTTTACAACGTGGGTCCAACATTTTGTTGGGAAACTCGGCTACTTGTGTACTAGTATAATTAGTGTTACCAAAAACGTTATCTTGATTGCTACAGTACACGTTTTAACTGATTGGGCATGGATTTCAGTCACTACTTGCGAGCAGTTTGACAGTCAGTTCGTTTGATACATCAATTTTATAAAAGAAATTAATTAAGCTCATTTTAGCAATTAGAATCCATGCAGTTCATTACTCCCTTCAAGGAGTAACTTTTTTGTGGCATGAATCTTTGTTTTATTTTCAAACCACCATCGGGTGAAACGTAAGTTTTTTATTACTTCAGTTTTATCAAAAATAAATATAACTTGAAATACGAGGGGAAAATTTTCTACTTTTTAATAAATTAACGTAACGTTCTTTAGCTTATTAAGGAATGTAGCGAAGATTTAAAACCATGGTATTTGACCTGATGGAATGTCGGGCATTATTGCATAATGAAAAATTCAAGACATCTGAACCATGAAAAAGTATTTATTATTGTTTTATTTTTATTACATTAATAAGGGTTTAAGCGTTTTCTTAAAAAATATTATATTATGATGCTGTATCTTCCAGCATAAATAGTCTGATTTTATGCTTACTAATGAATTTTATAACAAAAACAAGCAGGTTGTCCAATATAATTTTAGCTGAGTTTTTTATACTGAAAGAAATATGACGTTACTAGACATTTTGTGGTAATTAAAACAATTTTAAGCTTGTTACAAGGAAGCTGTTGGATAATTCTAATTACGTACTAGTTTTGTTCTAAAATAATACAATATTTATATGCTTATCTATAATTACTATAACATTCCTAGAATTTTGCGGTTATAATTTTGAGTAGAATATTTGACAAAAAGATTTTCAAAGATATGCAATTTACATTACTTAAGTTATCATCTAATATGCTATTAATATATTATACTACCTATACAACGTTCCCATAACATTATACCATACCGACCATCTAGTTATTTGATTAGAAACTCCTTCAGTGTTCTTTTACCTTTATTAGATAAAGGAAAGGCTAGAAAAAATTGTAATCTACTCATGCTAAAACAGATATCGAAAATTAAATAACCCTTTTATTATTGTAATGTTCTAAATTTCTAGTGGTATTATTGAGTATTTGACGAAATGCGTTTAAGAACTGAATCAAACAATCTGCATACAAAAAGACCGTTATATCTGCATACGGTTTAACGTGAACCGTGCATATGATTTATCGTATTGTATTAGTAAAGTAATTTTTTCAAAAAATTTTTTAAATATTCAACTGAAATAACCTTATGTTATTTAAGTTGAAAAATATACATCACTCTTAAAGAAAGTAGTCATTAGGTCATAAAATAAAAGTTGTAAGTAAAGACTGATAATATTAAAGAGTGTACGTAACAATTGTGGTGGAGAAGTTAGTGTAATGAAACATGCACGAGAAGCAGAGCATAGCTACTGGCGTGACGTATGATGCTTTAAGACTTTAAGATGAGACGGTGTGACCATGGCCGTGAAGCAAACCGGCGTTGGCCGATGTTAATAGTTTCCGAAGGCTGCAATCTGCAAAAATGCCAGTTTAGTGATCTCATATGATTTTTTTTCAATATGGCCATTAGTATTGTGGTTAAATCGCAAAGTTGAAAAATATACATCACTCTTAAAGAAAGTAGTCATTAGGTCATAAAATAAAAGTTGTAAGTAAAGACTGATAATATTAAAGAGCTAGTATACGTAACAATTGTGGTAGAGAAGTTAGTGTAATGAAACATGCGCGAGAAGCAGAGCATAGCTTCTGGCGTGACGTATGATGCTTTAAGATGAGACGGTGTGACCATGGCCGTGAAGCAAACCGGCGTTGGCCGATGTTAATAGTTTCCGAAGGCTGCAATCTGCAAAAATGCCAGTTTAGTGATCTCATATGATTTTTTTTCAATATGGCCATTAGTATTGTGGTTAGATCGCAAAGTTGAAAAATATACATCACTCTTAAAGAAAGTAGTCATTAGGTCATAAAATAAAAGTTGTAAGTAAAGACTGATAATATTAAAGAGCTAGTATACGTAACAATTGTGGTAGAGAAGTTAGTGTAATGAAACATGCGCGAGAAGCAGAGCATAGCTACTGGCGTGACGTATGATGCTTTAAGATGAGACGGTGTGACCATGGCCGTGAAGCAAACCGGCGTTGGCCGATGTTAATAGTTTCCGAAGGCTGCAATCTGCAAAAATGCCAGTTTAGTGATCTCATATGATTTTTTTTCAATATGGCCATTAGTATTGTGGTTAGATCGAAATAATTCAACCGGTTTTTGGTCTGTCACATTTTGTCTTGAGGCTTCTCGTTGAAAAAAGAACTTTATAAAATACTAGTTTTTCACCCCGCGGTGTTATCCCTGTCCATGTTATAATGTCTAGACATAATGACTCACGTTTATTATATCAGAATATATCTCATGTTTTGGAATGAAAATTAATGATCGCAGATTTTAAGTTAGGCTAAAGCCTTTCGAAAAATGACAGCCGCTCTAACAATATTTCACTTCGTGCTGCACTGAATAATGTGCTGGACATTCATCCCTTTCTTCAATAAACAATTTTCTGTTACAGCTGTATACTTGTAGATTTTTTTGCCGCCGTACTCAATCTCTAGACCCTTAGAAAGTCTACTCAAAGCTTCGTCTTTTTGTACATTCTTGTATCTATCCTAATTTCCTTAACTGTCATCATCTTATGTTTTTTTTAAAACTTTATTGCATATGTAATTTATGTACACCTCCTTCCTAGTCCTTCCCTGTGAATCACATTGAGGAAAGATTTGATAAAAATACTGAAACACGTGTTTCTTAGTTTTTAATCTATAGCCTGAATACCATAATAATAATGGGCAGATTTTTTAAAGTTTTAAAAGAACATATTTAGCACGCAACCTTATTATCTTCATCTTAAATTTTCTTGGTTAGATATTAATCGAAAAGTAAAAAATATGTAAGGTCACCTAAGGTAAGTGTGATATAAATTAATTAAAACTGTACTGGACTTTTAAATACTTCTACTCTTTAAGGATTGAATATAGGGAATATAGTTTCATAACATCAATTATTAAATGGTTGTTTGTTTGATCAATAATTTTAGTATCATTTTGTAATTTAAGGTAATTAAAACTAATCGAGGTGGAAGACTGCCATACTTATCCATCAATGAGGCAAGTCAAGATTATCTATGGTTTTCGACAAGACAGGATGAGATGATACTATATTGATATTGATATATTTTATGATCTATGAAAACTAATTTGAACGTGCATTTTTGTGAAACAATGAATTTTTCCAATATGGGGCAAGTGAGACTGTATTTAACCGATATAGTGATGTGCCTTTAAACACATTTAATAAAATGAAATACAATGCCAAGTGCAAAATACAATTTAATTCAGAAACGTTAACAATTTAAAATAATATAATCATAATGATTTGGTACGTTTATTATATATACTATTTTAGATGAATAAAAACTTATGAATAAATGTATTATTCAGTTAAATTTAAAAGAAAAAAGACGTCATCATCGTTGTTAACAAAAAAATAACACATTGGGGTTTTCTTCTATTTTGGTCTACATAATGCTTATAGTATTTATTTATTTATTTCACAATTTATGTACACACAAGTTAGGGAGAGGACACATCATGATAAAATGTTGGTACAAAGGCTCTACTTATCTCACAATGAAATTTCTTCCAGTAGGCCAGTTTCAAACACATATGATTACTAAATGATTATAAGGTGTGCACTTTGTTATTATACAACAATACAATTTATACCCATTTGTATATATACCCAACAATACAATTTATACCCTTATGGGTACAAATTAAATATATACGTCAGCTCAAATACTTATATATATAAAAATACATGAATATATTCATATTTAAACGAACATTAATACATACATAAATACTTAATATAATATAAAGTCATAATTAAATATATAAACATATATACACACACACACATACATACATATATGTACATACATATATTTGTAACAGTATAGTAAATATCAGAGATTTGAGACTTACACAGAAGACAGCGATAAATAATGTTCTTTTACATATTTGAATATATGCTCTTAATCCCTAGAAGACACAAGATACGCAAAAATGAACACGTTTATCGTATCTCTTCAATTTCGAGCACTACCTGTGTTGCCTCAGCCAGCATTGGAATTCTCGACGTTTATTTATCGAATGACTTCTTTCAAATCAGTGGCATGCTATGTAGAGCGGGCAGTAATTCATGCCAGCACTCCGCTTGCAACTTTACAGGCACAGGTACGGTCTCACATGGAATCCTACTGTTCTCCTCTCTGGGTCGGGGCACCCCAGTACCAGCTTGTTGCACTTGACCGTATTATCGCACACAGCGGCTCGAATCGTCGACGACCGATTTTTTCCCGATCGAAATGACTCATTAGCGCTGCGAAGAGATATTGCTTCCCTTTGCATAATTCTACCATGGGAAGTGCTTAGAGCAATTGTTTGGACTCTTTCCAGCCGCTAAATTTCACCATCGCATATCGCGACAAAACTCGCGAGCCCTACATACTGTGATGGCGGGTGTGAATTTAGAGACGTGGTCAAACTTCTTGAGTCCGAAAATATACCGAATGCGAAGGTTTTGTAATCCCTCAAGTTTGTTTAATTGCTCCTCTGTGGCATGCAAAAAACAGACATCAGCGTAATCTAAGATAAGGGTTTGAACAAGAGAGATTTTTGTTGATAAGGGTAAAAAACTTTGAAGACGTTTTAATGAGTGGAAAGCATAATAAACTTTTCTACCTAAGTCCGTTATGTGAGGACCCCATGACAACCTATTGTCAATAATTAAGCCCAAGTTCTTCACAGATTCAGTATAAGTAATTGATGTGCCATTGATAATCACATCTGGCAGGGTGCATTTATCAATTAAGCTACTAGTATATCTGCTACTTACTATTATTGCTTGAGACTTACTTGGATTAATAGTTATACCATGTGATCTGGACCAACGACTGATTCTCTTCGAGTCATCATTCAGTGCTTCTATCGCCAATTTAGCTTCAGATGCCACAAAGTGACGGTAAAGCTGTAAATCGTCTGCATAAAGATGGAAGTTGAAGGATATTATTTTTGTTATGGAATTGATAAAAACGGTGAAGAGCAAAGGAGACAAGACCTACCCTGGGGTACACCCGTTATAAGATTACACCAGTTGGAATAAGTGTCATTGGAACGGATACATTGTGAGCGACCCCGAAGATAGGAATCAAAACCAGAGAATGGCCGAAGGTGAAACATTAATAGACTGGAAAATTTTTAAGAGGATATCAAAGTCAACAGAATTTTTTCCCCAAAGTATAGATTATTAGGTATAGTATAGACTATTAGGTATTAGGTATGTCCAACTTCAACCGAGAGGTCAATCGACGGATTCAACTCGGCTGGGCAGCGTTCGGGAAATTACGACACATCTTCTCGTCAGGTATACCTCAAAACCTGAAAACTAAGCTGTACAATCAGTGCGTGTTGCCAGTGATGACCTACGGAACCGAGACGTGGTCCTTCACTGTTGGCCGTATGAGGACGCTCAAAGTCGCTCAGCGAGCGAGAGTGATAGACAGGGCTATGCTCGGAGTTTCTCTGCGTGATAAACTTAGAAATGAGGATATCCGCAGCAGAACCAGAGTGACCGACATAGTCCAACGGATTAGTAAACTGAAGTGGCAATGGACCGGCCATATAGCTCGAAGAACCGACAACCGTTGGGGAAAAAAGGTTCTCGAGTGGTAGCCTCGTACCGGTAGGCGAAGTGTAGGGCGACCCCCTTCTAGATGGAGTGACGACCTGGTGAGACATGCAGGAAGTCGATGGATGCAAGTGGCTCAGGACCGTGCTTTGTGGCATACCTTGGGGGAGGCCTATGTTCAGCAGTGGACGTGTGTAGGGCTGTAATGATGATGATGATGATGATGATGTACTTAACTGTCAGTATAGTCAATTGCGTAAAATTTTCTGCGTAGTTTATTAGATGGAATTTTGGCAAAAACATAATTTGCATTTGTTATAGTTGTCTCTGGTGACCATATGTCATTATTTTAATTGTACTTATTTATCACAAAACAAAAATATGAAATCATCCCGCACAATCAGTGTCGTAGAAACTGTAATACTCTATTTCATAATCTAAGGGTTTGATTTTTCAAAAATCCTTTCTTAAAACATGCTTACATAATAAAAGGAAACTATTATCCAATCTGTCGCTTTTTAGTCCAATATACGTCTAAATACAAAAGTTTTCATATACACTATGCATGCTTGTTTTAAAAGTCTATGGGAGAAAAAGAAATATTTATTTAATAATTTTAGAAAAATACGAAATATTCATTTTCTATTTTTACACAACTTTTTATATAACAACACAATTAAATTATTTTTTGTTCACACAAATTTTAACAACCTCTGCGACTCCCACTCCACACTGGGGTTGTTTTGAAAAACCGCGAAATACGTGTTCACTTATTTTTTACTCACAGAATATTTTCAGTAAGTTTCGAGTCAATCGCTATGTAAAATAAAAAGTGCCGTACAAATTGTAACAACCTATTTTACCCTTTTAGCGTGGTGTATGTATGGGAAATAAACGTAAAGAAAGATGTATGAATTTTGGTTGGTAGCTATGATTTTGTTGCCTGTCTGTCTCTGTCCGTTTCAAACACTTCATCCAAGGTTATCGCTGATCTTATCGCATAAGTTTTATATCGGATGTGGGTAGATTACGAAAAGTTTTAGCACGCAGTTAAGGAACTGAATGTCTATAATATGTAGATAATCGTCTATTAGTTAGTTGACAGCTTCCGGTACCATTCGGTAATCGGTCGGTAATTCGGTTTAAAATTTACTAACAAATGTATTTTAATTGTTTTTTATCCTCTGTTGTACATTCTCTAAAGCACATTTAAATTAAATATACTAATTATGTTGGTAATAAAAACACTAATTATATTGGTAGGTATATTTGTGATAATATTTTTTAATTTAAGCCGTGTGGTAGCGCAATACATGTGGTGGCGACGTGAAAGAATCAATCCATTACCCCATATCTATAATAATAATAGAATAGACTAGAATAATAATATCATGGTCTCTAATATTTGGCGGACTAAGGTCGCTACCATAGTAGAAAGGTTATCTATCTACCTTTGATGTTGTGATTCAGTAAAATATGAAATTTTTGGCCCGGGAAGTATATAACTTTCTCTGAAATAAGAGGGGGATGAATTGAATGAAGTAGTTTTAATGATACTTTGTTATTTTCTGTTCTCGTATACCAGATATATAAAAACAATACCGTTACTGTTATTACTATAGCCTATTATAAGTCCATTGCTGAATATAGGCGTTTCTCAGGAATTGCTTCAATGGGCGAAATATGCTACAGTTGCCACGCTAGGCAGGCGGGTTGCCATCCGCAGTTTTTTTTGTTTTTGTTTATTACTCGGTATTTTTTTTTTTTTGGAAATCGTGTTTTTTCGAAATTATATTTAGATACAAATTACATACTGATGAAATATGAATAATATTTTTCGATCTTACCGACATAATAAAAAACTGAACTTGTTATTTAAATAAAAAATCATGAGTGCAATTAGTTTAATTTAATTTTTCGTATTTTAAAAAAATACTAAGAAAGGCCTCGAAATAATAGTATTTTTCACGAAAGAAGGGAACTTGAAAAAAAAAGGCGGACCGAAAACATTTAGCTTCGAACCGGGGTTCCACGATTTCCCATTTGAACTATTATAGCCTTCAAGGTACCGGCAAAATTTACCTTCGTATTCTAATGACATTTTAGCAGTTTTTCATTGCCTGAAAAGACGGATACAACGACATTTTATGAAAATGAATCCTAGCTAGATCGATTTATAGCACCCAAAACCCCCTGCACATTAAATTTCATGAAAACCGTTGCAGCCGTTTCCGAGATTGTATACAAGAATTGCTCGTTTAAAGGTATTAGATAGATAGATAAATATGTTTTTACTATGATATTAGAACCACCCTGCACCATATTGGAGCTGCGGTAAGAATGGGTCGGTTCAAATGGGGTATAATGCAACTGTGTTTCGTATGATTGATGACGAGCAACGCATACTCGAAGACGCTATATAAGTACTAGTTACAACGAGGCATTTGATCTGATGATAACGCATCTACATTTTCATTCTTAAACGAATACAGATGTAACCTATCAACAGACGGACTTAGTGTTCGTTTGCCACCTTCATTTCTACGAAAATATTCCATATTTCAATATAGATCAAAAAAACAAACAAAAGTTTAAGAATAACTACTCATTTTTATTTACATCATTCACATTCATTCAACACAAGTATAAATAAGTTAGTCAATGTAGAACGTCGCTCCGTTGAAGGCGTTGAGTTTAGTAATAGTGGCCATGAGAATGTGCAGGGTGCACAGCCGGGGCCGAGTTATGTACCACAGCGTTGAAACTGTAACAAAAATTCTTATTATTGTACAATATTAAGAATTGTTTTATTATGCACATCACTTAAAAATCCAAAGTCATTTTGAGTTAACTTTTGGACATTATCCTTTTCACGTATGTATGTATATTATACCAGTACTAAACTGGTGCTGATGAGTTGGCGAATATTGCTACTCATTATCAGTGTCAATTTGGGTTAAGCACTTTTTGCTGGATATTTTGCACAAAGTCTCACGCGAAAGTCTTGATGATTAGTAGGGTGCGCTGCAGGTAGGTGAATTTCGCATTTGGAGGAAAATCCACACTTTCAAATTGATGATTTCTCCTTACATTCCATTAACAACTCGAAATATGCATTTAAATACTACATACTTTAGAATGAGGATGAAATGAGGAGGTGAATCCATTTGTTTTTTCATCCGATTATAACGTGGGTACAAGCCACTGTGCTTTATCATCATCAGTTGTTTCACCACTTACCATCAGGTGGAATAGAAGTCAAGCAGTTGTCTATAATGACTAAAGAAATCATGTGTAAATTAGTAACTATATTAACCCTGTGTGATCGTTGGCGGTGTAGTCTACGGTACGGACGGAGCCATCAGGTTGGAGCAGAGAGTAAGATCCGTGCACTGCATCGCCATCGCGGATTTCGTGTTGAGACTTGTGGTCACCAGTGTGTGGGTCTGCTACCGAGTACGAGTAATCGTATTTGGGATGAGCCTGCAAAAGTATTTAAAATATGCTGATTCCTTTTTGTTTATATTAATATATGTAATTTATTATTTAATAAGCCCTAATATGGTACTTTTTATAGAATAGGGTGACAAACGAGCACACAGTCCACCTGATGGTAAGTGGTTGCTGCGGCCCATAGACATCTACATCTATCCTCCATTAAAATCAAAATGCAGATGCGTTGTCACCCGTGAGGACTGAGATGGAATGCCTCGTTTCCAGTAAAAAGGGTCTCCAGTTCTCTACACTCACCATACGAAATACAGCAGCATTAAGCTACTATTTCACGCTGGTATTCTGTGAGAGCGTGGTCCTTCCCCGGTCGAGCCGACCCATTCGTGCTACAACTATACTACTAATATAACTGCAGCATGGCTCTACTACGTAAAACTTATTTAATATTTAAAATAGAGAATATATAATTCTTTCCGTATAGTGCCGTTGTGAGAATACTCATAAACCCATGTCGTCACGTGGGTGTCGTGAGACGCGACGAAGTGAAACATACGAGGAGATGCGCAACTGCGTCTTCCTGATATCGCCTCAAAATTATAATAAAAGTGCGGTGGCCAACCCGCCTGCCAAGCGTGGCAACTATGGCAAAATCCCCCCTATGAGGCAATCTGTGACGAGGCCTATTTTCAGCAGTGGACTTTTCTAGGTTTTAATGAATGTATTACTCTGAATGAAATAAACTTACATAGTAATCATGGCCACCATAGGATATAGCTGGAGCGGCATAATGAGCTACGGGGGCGTATTGAACACCGTGGGCTAGAGATAAAGGAGCGGCACCGTAGCCCGCATCATGGTGGATTATGTTTTGAGAAGATATGGCAGCGCCATGTCCATGAAGGAGGCCACCGTTGGCAGCCGCTATCAGAGCTCCGAAGGCTACAATCTGAAAAAAGAAATATCTTTAGTCTATGACAACATTAAATGTTTCAGATACCTCTTAGATATAGACATATGAAGGCGTTTAATTTACTTATATTTTCACTTAATTAAATAATACAACAAAAAATCGTTAAGCTAAAAGTGGATTTTAATATGAAAACGTTTTAACTCAAGACTTACTTTGCTGAACATTTTGTGTGTATTGTTTAGCTACTGAGAGTTTATTAATGTTAACGGGCGTATGCAATGGTTTTATAGAACTCGGGCGGTTGCATGTGGTCGAATTTAGGTGGGGCGGAAAAATGTGCTGAAGAACCTTGACTTTGTGACACTAACATGACTTCAAGGCTTACTGTGTTCACACTAAAATCGTCAATCACTAAATATGCTATCAAGACCGATCGAAAAAATGTACACCATGATCGTCATTGTTCACTATTCATGACTATTCCCTGTTCTGTATCCTATGATGGATCGTGCATTTAAAGCTTTTAATTATAGAAAATTATAGTGCTTAAAAATTGCGTTTTGAATTCGGTTTTACTTATAACTATGCTGAAAAGCATTATACTGTGTAATACTATCTTTTGCCTTGGATTCGCTCGCCTTTGGCTTACCTACTTACACTTCCACTGCGGTGTTGAACTATCAGTCACAGACGTTTTCTTCGGGGAGATAGACACAATTTATAACGTAGTGATGGTTTAAAAATATCCACAGGGAGAGAAACAAGCCAGGAGATGAGCAGCAACATCTTCCTATAAACAACTGGAAACTATAAAGTCGTGGTCGTCAAACTGCCTGCCAGCATGGTAAATATTGCAATTATTTTGAGGCAATCTACGGGAAAGCCTATCTTGAGCTATGTACTTGGATAGGCTGTAACGAAGGACGTTGGTTCATGAATAGGCATAAGTGGAAACAGCAGATCAGCGATCACAGATGTAAATGTCAATGAGCTACAGCATTCATTTATCATCAGTTAGACAGTGTGACTGCATGCCCGTTCATTCTATAAAAATCCTTTTCTCTTATAAAAAAAAGGAAAACGGACGTACATCTCTCTCGGTAAGGAATCAAAATGTTTATGTATTTTCACCCTTGATGACTAACAGATAAAAAAATTTGTTAGCAGTAAGAAGTGTTTCCGGTTCTTATCACTTACTACACAAAAAACAGAAGCATTACGTTCGTATTCAAAGTTGGTACAATGTGAGAGCGTGTTCCCTCTCGGTTAGAGTCATTCATACTACGAGTACAGCTATAATGTACTTGTGTAGCTGCAGCGTGTTTCTACCTTGTAAAACTAATTTTAGGTTGTCTTTGTATACTCGTATATAATAGAATAGAATAATTTTTATTTAAAATAGTTTTTAAGAGTACTTGTTTCAAATCATTGCTTACGTGTCTAAAGATTATCATGAATTTAAATTGCGCATTCATATACTATACATCTATACATATGAGAATGATAAAAAGAAAATAATCCAGACGATGGGTGCGAGTGTTCTCCTTATTCGAGAAATAACGACGTGAAATGACGACCTTAATGTATATAGCTATATAGTATACACGTTACGTATGAGACATTGATAAAAACTAACGAATAATTAGAAGTTATCATCTGCAAAGATATTATAGTGTAGATACAAGAATGCATAGGTATAAACTTACCTATTCAAACAATTTTCTATGCCAAGCTAAACAATGTAATACGACAAACATTCCGCCAATGAAACATTCTTTGGGGATACATATGTTCAATAGTAGAACTTTGATAGGTTATAATGATAGTGATAAATGGCAATACGTGGACTTCAAAGAATATGATGGAGCTCTATCGACTAATGTACTAATCTCATGGTTTGTATTAAGTGTAATAAAGCATATGTTGCCATTTCTTCGAATTATGCATTTTCATTTGCACATTACCGTAGATGACGTATAATGAGCGTCTTCTCTATTTTAGGGAAATCCCTAACCTTTCTTCATAGAGATGTAAAAATATTTCATACGCGTCTTCTGGAAGTCTTCTATAGCAGGCAACGAATTGATCAGGTTTCCGCCGACTGCGCACTCATTTATAGGGTCGTTAATGGTCTGGTAAGCTCTTAAACTTAACTCTCCTCTGAAATAAGATAATTGACGACTACTCTCATCCAATGTCCAAATAATGCTACTGCGATATCGCAACGTGCTAACACTGGAGCTACGTGATTTTACGCACCCGATTATTATCTTGATTGAGACTGAGAAAAAACTTTGATAAAATTTCTATGCCGTTCTGTCCAAGTGTATGCTGGGTAAAATCTTCATCGCCTTTAATGTGGTAGCTGTCGGTTATCGGCTCCTTTCATACAGCATAGCCCAACGGAGAAAAAGCGGCAACGGTTTTCTTCGTTGCATTTGTCTTATATACTTTATCAAATACTTATATATTATAAATCTAATTCTATATATCAGTCTGTATCTTATATATCAGTCATTTTAATGTACTGTTCCACTTGGCAAGGGCCACAGAAGACTTTCTTATACTTTTGCCTACACCGACGGGAATAGAAAACAAAAACAGAAAAACCTTATTGTGCAATTTACGGCAATCGCTTGGTGCCTAAGCTACGGCTCGTAATACGTGTTAAAAATCCTTATATTACTTATTATTACTTACTTATTGTTTGGAAAATGTCAATCTGTTGATATATGTTGGTTTTAAGGCTGGTGGTGTAGTTGAGTTTGAGTTTAAATATGTAGAATATTTCGAAATCTTGGAGAATCAAAAATATTTTGTATTAAAATTTAGCGTGGAATTGAAATAAACAGAAATAACGTTTTCAGAAAGACTATTTTTCTTTATTTACATTATTCACTTTCATTCTATAAAAATATAAATAATTTAACAAGATAGGACGTCGTCTTTAGTAATGGTGGTAGTTATGAGCGGGTGCGGGGTGCACAGCAGGGCCGGAGTTGTGTACTACTGCGTTAAAACTGCAACAAAAATATTATTAATATCGCACAACAATAGTTGTTAATATTTAACACAAAATTAAATAATTGGTTTTACCCGGTGTGGTCATTGGCGGTGTAGTCTACGGTACGGACGGAGCCATCAGGTTGGAGCAGAGAGTAAGATCCGTGCACTGCATCGCCATCGCGGATTTCATGTTGGGACTTGTGGTCACCGGTGTGAGGGTCTGCTACCGAGTACGTGTAGTCGTATTTGGGATGAGCCTAAAAATATTAAAAAAAATTAGTAAGCATTTTGCCAATCAGTTAAAATAATGACAAATAAAATAGCGATGTTTGGGTGATTACTATAACAATAAAGTGACTACTGTTACAAGAAATTTTATAAACTTACATAGTAGTCATGACCGTCGTAGTCGGCAGCAGGAGCAGCGTAATGGACAGCGTGGGCAACAGGTACTGCGGCATGGGCTAGAGGGGCGGCTCCGTAGCCTGTATCGTGGCGGACTATGCTTTGAGAAGACACGGCAGCGCCATGTCCATGGAGTAGACCAGCGTTTGCGGCCGCTACCAAAGCACCGAAAGCTACAATCTGAAAATAAATTTTAATAAATCTTAATTTAATTCAAGTTATTTTAATACTTTTTATCATAAATATAAATGTAATTATTTTAATGTTTTATTTATTTACAAAAATATAAAAAAAGAAAAAAAAAAGAAATAATCTTTATAAAATAAAATCGAAAAACAGTAGTACTTTAAAGACTTACTTTGCTGAACATTTTGTGTGTATAGTTTAGCTACTCAGACTTGATTAATGTTAACGGTCGAATACAATGATTTTATAGAACTCGGGCGGCTGCATGTGCTCGAATTTAGGTGGGGCGGAAAAATGTGCTCAAGAACCTTGACTTTGTGACACTAACGTTTATACGTGGTAGAGCCATGCTGCAGTTATATTAGTAGTATAGTTGTAGCACGAATGGGTCGGCTCGACCGGGGAAGGACCACGCTCTCACAGAATACCAGCGTGAAATAGTAGCTTAATGCTGCTGTATTTCGTATGGTGAGTGTAGAGCACCGGAGACCCTTTTTCTGGAAACGGTTATGGGGTTTTTCGTAATCGAGGATAGATGTAGATGTCTATGGGCCACAGCAACCACTTACCATCAGGTGGACTGTGTGCTCGTTTGTCACCCTATCCTATAAAAAAAAAAACTAACATGACTTCAAGGCTTACTGTGTTCACACTGAAATCGTCAAGCACTAAATATTCTATTAAGACCGATCGAAAAAATGTACACCATGATCGTCATTGTTCACTATTCATGACTATTTCCTGTTTTGTATCCTATGATGGATCGTGCATTTAAAGCTTTTGTTTATAAGATTAATATTTTAGATAAACAGAAATTTATAGTACTTTAAAGTTGCGTTTTGAATTCGGTTTTACCAATAACCGTGCCGAAAACATTATACTGTGTAATACTATCTTTTGCCTTGGATTCGCTCGCCTTTGGCTTACCTACTTAGACTGCCACTGCGGTGCTGAACTATCAGTCACAGGCGTTTTCTTCGAAGAGTTGATTGAATTTGACATTATTGATATTGACACAATTTATAACGTAGTGATGGTTTAAAAATATCCACAAGGAGAGAAACAAGCCAGGAGATGAGCAGCAACATCTTCCTATAAACAACTGGAAACCATAAATTCCTAGTACTCAAAGCGCCTGCCAGGCGTGGCAAATACGGCAATTATTTCATAACCCTGCTGTGTTTGTGTTGGTGCTGTGGAAACACAGCAGATCAGCGATCTCAGATGTAAATGTCAATGAGCTTCGGCATTCATTTTTCATCAGTTAGACAGTGTGACTGCACGCCCGTTAATGTATAAAAATCGCTTTGTCTTATAAAAAAAAAGCAAAACCAACCTAAATCTCTCTCGATAAAGAATCAAAATGTTTGTCTTTTCACCCTCGATGACTAACAGATAAAAATTTTTGTTAGCAGTAGGAAGTGTTTCCGGTTCTTATCACTTACTACACAAAAACAGCAGCATTACGTTCGTATTCAAAGTTGGTACAATGTGAGAGCGTGTTCCCTCTCGGTTAGAGCAGTTCGTACTACAGCTATAGTGTTTGTAGCTGCAGCGTCTCTCTACCTCGTAAAACTAATTTTAGGTTGACTTTGTATAATATTTTTAATTAATTATGCGTTTTGAATTTGCTTTTTTACCGTAGATGACTCATAATGAGCGTCTTCTCTATTTTAGGGGAATCCCTAATCTTTCTTCATAGATATGTACAAATATTTCATAGGCGTCTCCTGGAGGTCTTCTATAACAGGCATCGAATTTATGTGGTTTCCGCCGACTGGGCACTCAATTATGGGGTCACCAAAGGTCTGGTAAGCTCTTTAAACTTGACTCTCGTCTGAAATAAGATAAGTGACGACTACTGTCATCCAATGACTAAGAAATGGCTTTGACAAAATCGAGACTGAAAAATGGCTTTGATAAAATGTTTATGCCGTTCTGTCCAAGCGTATGCTGGATTAAATCTTCATCGCCCTATAAGTGGCAGCTCTCGGTTACCGGCTCCTTTCATACAGCATAACCCAACGGAAAAAGACCAGCAACCGTTTTCTTCGTTGCATTTGTCCTATATATATTTACGTATACTTATATATTGTAAATCTAACTGTCGTAGTTATGAACGACAGCCATTCCGTCAGTTTTTCCAAGATGGGTATCAGTCATTTTAACGTTGCTACTGTTCCACTAAGTCAATGGCCACAGAAAACTTTCTTATACTTTTGCCTATATTGGAGCAAGTTACAGCCTACATATCCATTAAACATTATATTCTTCAGATATACAGGTTTCCTCACGATGTTCTCCACCACCTCCAGATTCGTGGTAAATCAGCTCATAAAATTGCAATTTTTTAACAAATTTTATTGACACCGACGGGAATAGAAAACAGAAATAGAAAAACCTCATTGTGCAATTTACGGCAATCGCTTGGTGCCTAAGCTACGGCTCGTAATATGTGTTAAAATATTCCTTATATTACTTATTATTACTTACTTATTGTTTGGAAAATGTCAATCTGTTGATAGATGTTGGTTTTAAGGATGGTGGTGTAGTTAAGTTTGAGTTTCAATATGTAGAATGTTTCGAAATCTTGGGGAATCAAAAATATTTTGTATTGAAATTTAGCGGGGATTTGAAATAAACAGAAATAACATTTTCAGAAAGACTATTTTTCTTTATTTACATTATTCACATTCATTCTATAAAAATATAAATAATTTAACGAGGTAGGACGTCGTTTTTAGTAATGGTGGTAGTTATGAGCGGGTGCGGGGTGCACAGCAGGGGCGGAGTTGTGTACTACTGCGTTGAAACTGCAACAAAAAATATTATTAATATCGCACAACAATAGTTGTTAATATTTAACACAAAATTAAATAATTGGTTTTACCCGGTGTGGTCATTGGCGGTGTAGTCTACGGTACGGACGGAGCCATCAGGTTGGAGCAGAGAGTAAGATCCGTGCACTGCATCGCCATCGCGGATTTCATGTTGGGACTTGTGGTCACCGGTGTGAGGGTCTGCTACCGAGTACGTGTAGTCGTATTTGGGATGAGCCTAAAAATATTAAAAAAATTACTAAGCATTTTGCCAATCAGTTAAAATAATGACAAATAAAATAGCGATGTTTGGGTGACTACTATAACAATAAAGTGACTACTATTACAAGAAATTTTATAAACTTACATAGTAGTCATGACCGTCGTAGTCGGCAGCAGGAGCAGCGTAATGGACAGCCTGGGCAACAGGTACTGCGGCATGGGCTAGAGGAGCGGCTCCGTAGCTTGCATCATGGCGGACTATGCTTTGAGAAGACACGGCAGCGCCATGTCCATGGAGTAGACCAGCGTTTGCGGCCGCTACCAAAGCACCGAAAGCTACAATCTGAAAATAAATTTTAGTAAATATTACTTTAATCCAGTTTATTTTAATGCTTTTTATTATAAATATAATAATTTTAAGGTTTTATTTAACTATAAAAAATTAAAAAAACAAACAAATAATCTTTATTAAATAAAATCGAAAAACATTAGTACTTTGAAGACTTACTTTGCTGAACATTTTGTGTTTATGTTTTAGCTGCTGAGAGTTGATTGATGTCAATGGTTGGGTATAATGGTTTTATAGAACTCGCGCAGTGGTTTGCGTTTGAATTGTGGTGGGGCGGAGAAATGTGCGCTAAGCCTTGACTCTGTAACACTAACAAGACGTCAGGGTCATTCTGCCTATATCCAATGGTCAATTACAAATTTTATCTAAACATGCAAACAATGATCGTTACCACTGTTAATGTCTATTTCCTGTTCTAAATCCTATTGTTTAATTAACTTGGGTCTAATCAATATTTTAATACTTGTGTTAGAATATTTCAAACAGAAATCATAGCGCTGTACGTTGTTTATTAAAAACCCTTTACTGTACGTTGTTTATTAAAAAACCTTTTCTATCTATTATGTTGGTTTGAATTTTTTAGTATCGATAATGATTAAATTAAGAAAAAGCTTGAATATTAGTTATTTTGAGCTGTGTAGCTCAAATTTAGTTCATTTTACTTTACCAAACCATAAATCTTAGTTTAGCACAAATCAGAAAAGTCAAAAAATTTTTTCTAACGATACGGTATTTATACTATACATTTTAACATTCTAGATATTAAATTAAAACATTGCTTCCTTTATTTAGGTATTTAGTTCAGTGAACTAAATAAACTCCACTTTTGATATTTCTAATACAGCTAGATACATTTTGTCTAATATTACAAAATTTATAAAGGAGAAATTTATAAAGAAGAGGAGAAGAGACATTTACGATTTCGTCCATATCCAAGTATGTTCTGTGATATAGCCATGGACAGAACGACGAACTTTGGTCCAACATTTTTTTTATTTTGCCATCTTTTGGAGACTACAACAATTTTCTGTCAATTTTAAGCGATTCGAAAAAGGAACAGCTTCACAATTTGTCTGCGTATTTTTATGTATGTTTGGAATAGCTTGTTTGTTTTCATAAACAAACAAGCTATTCCAAACATACATATATTATTTCATAATAATATTTATGATTTTGATTGCATTATATAGGTTGTAATTTAGGAGTGGTCTTACGTGAATTTAACGAAAAATTACATCGCTAATTTAAAAAAAAAAGGATTGAAGATTTTGATATAACTATTAAGATGAACATTGTCCTTAGTCGCAAAAAAAGGGGAAAAAATTAACTTCAAAATAGTTAAAACTGACTTCATAAACTAAAAATAATAAAATAATATCTTCTTAAGTCACGATAAGACATAATGTATCGAAGAATTAAAGTTCTCTTTCCTTTTTGACATCAGTTTATACTTGTAAGTTTTTTATTACATTTTTGCAGCTATATTGTGGTTGCAGCACGAATGGGTCGGCTCGACCGGAGTACGACCACGCTCTCACAGAATACCAGCGTAAAATAGCAGCTTAATGGTGCTGCGTTTCGTATGGTGAGTGTGTAACCAGAGACCCTGTTTACTGGAAATGAGTCATTCCGTCTCAGTCTTCAGGGCTGGCAACGCGTCTGCATTTAGATTTTTAATTGAAGATAAATGTAGATGTATATGGCAGCATCTACTTAACATCAGGTGGACTGTGTGCTAGTTTGTCACCCTTATACTATAAATTTTTTTTTACCATGCGCTCTCCGATCCGTTTACGAGCCATAGCCAATACTTAGTTTCGACGTGAAACCTGAAATTGTAATGGATAAAATTATTTTGTGAAAGTTCTTACTAGGTTTATTAGCAGATTGAAATTAAAATAATATACGATCCTAATTAAAAGTATCCTGTTAATAATTTCCTGCCATATCCGTTTTGGCTATTACGTGCAGGAACTATAGTCATTAATTCTTATTCTATTGTCTTGACGCACGTAAGAATTCCAATGCTTCGTTCAATGATGACAATGACTACATATACGCTACAAATATTTATAAAAAATTATACTTTTTCATCTCTATATGATCTTTCGTCATATTTTGTGAGATCTTTACATCTTTATAACATTTTGATTTTTTTCGTTAGATTTGTTAAAAAAAAAGTCCATTAGTTCACTATAAGTTCTTTGTAAAATACACATAACGTAAAATAAGCGAAATTCAGTCTACACGATACGACTATTCTAAATTTTCAAACTTGATGTCAGTCAAATTTACGTTTTTCAAAACGGGGCTTGAAAATACCCCATTCCTTTAATTTTGTATGTAATAAATTATTAGCTTTTAAGTCTCCTTTTGCTATGTCTTTGTAGGTTAAGTTGCCAACTAATATCATACTGTTTCTATATTATATAAGAAGCACAGATATTAGATATGAAATTACCTGGTCATTATACTTTTATTAAAAAAATATTCTCGTTAATAATTAACAATTAAAAAATTACACAGAAGCATTCTAGTATGATCTCAGTGCAATGATCTAGTAGATTTTTTACGTGGTAGAGTCATGCTGCAGCAATATTAGTAGTATAGTTGTAGCACGAATGGGTCGGCTCGGCCGGGGGAGAATCACGTTCTCATGGAATACTAGCGTAAAATAGCAGCTTTTTCAGTATCATTTTTTTTCGTATTTCGATTTTCATTTTTCGAGAACTGGAGGAACATTTTACTGGAAACGAGACATTCCATCTTAGTTATCACGGGGTTACAGCGTCCACTTGCTATCAGGTAGGCAGTATTGTTTAATTAACTTGGGTCTAATCAATATTTTAAAACTTATGTTAGAATATTTCAAACAGAAATCATAGTGATGTACGTTGTTTATTAAAAACGTTGGTTCGTTTCTAATATGTGATTGAAATATTATGTTGGTTTGAATTTTTTAGTGTCGATAATGATTACCTTTACCGTTTTCCTATAATTTTTTTAGGTATATTGACGATATATGCTTGGCAGACTGATCGACGTTCGTAGTGCCAAACGTATAGCACCTTTGAACATGATGCTCTTCGCCGCTATAGCTATTTTACGTCGGACTCTTATGAGATTCCTCGATCGGTTCCTCAAATGTTAACAGACGTCCAAAAGAAAGCAAGAGGCATTTCAAAACTAAATTTAGCTATAATTGAAGAAGATCCAGATTCTCGTTCCACAACCGCAGATGAAACGTGGGTACAACATTTTGACCCGCAGATGAAAACCAAAGCAAGGTGTGGAAAAGGCCGTCTTCCCCGCAGGCCAAGAGATTCAAGATGTCTGCTTCCGTTGAAAATAATGGCCCTGTCTTCTGGGACGTGGAAGATATGAATGTGATATAATAATGATAAGATATAATAATGATCGACTATTTATGTTAAGGAGTATACTAGGGCTGAATTTGAATGACATGGTGAGAAATTGCGTGATAAGAGAAAAATGTGGAAGATGGTGTAGTGACCAGGATTACGAAAAGAATGCTTCGGTGGTTTTGTCATGTAGAAAAAATGAATTAGGAAAGAGTGACAAAGCAAATTTATATTGCAGATGGGAACGGCTGAGTCGAGAAGGGATGCCCTAGACGAAGATTCATCAACTAAATTGGCGATTTTTTGAAAATGGAGTTAACCGACGAGCGTGTATGCGTAGATATATGGATGTAAAGGAGGCGAGAGAGGTATGTCAGTAACGTGCCAAATGGAAGTCCGTAGTCTCTGCCTACCCCCTGAGTGACAGGCGTAAGTTTTTAAGTAGTTTTTATGTTATGTTTATGTTTATTAAGCATCATTAATTTAAAAAAAACTAAAGAATGAAAGTCGAGAAGAATTGCATGCTAGAGTATTTTTTTCATCATGATAATGACCCGGTAATCGATCTGATGTTGCAGGCGCTGCCATTGAACTGCTGGGTATTTGTTGATGTTCTCTGTTGTTCTTCAATATTCTCTGAACCTAGCTCCCAGTGATTTTAACCTGAGCAAAACTCACCTAAAAGAGCACTTGAGTTGTATAAAATTCCACGGCGACGTTGAAGTGATACGTGCTGTAGAGGCCTTTTTGAGTCATATGATCCTTTTTTTCCAAGAGAATTAACTTGGAAAAAAAGGATCATATGACTCAAAAACTTAAATGCTATACAAGATGTATTAGCTTAAAGGCAATTACGTTGGAAAGTAAATACAATTTAAATATAATTATCCTAGAGCTTCATCGCGTTTCCAAGAACTTATTGATCAAACTAGTGCATATATAAAAAGTAATAATATTGCAAGGCACTTATAACACGACATGTTTAATAAGGAACTAGTTTAAAAACTACAATAAACCCTTACTAAATATAATTGCGAGTACATACATATTTCTTGCGCAGTATAATAATACATTGACTCATTATCACTTATTTTGGGTAACTAGGTCAAATTTAATAGAAAGGTTCTAAAGAATGCCGTGTGGTTACTAAAGTTAGAGACTAAAATAAATGACTTTTTAAATTAAACATGATGTTCAATATGATATAAAAAAATATTTTAGTTATTATTCTGAAAGCGAAATATCTGACAATTGATGATTAGGTTTTTTGCCATGCATATAACCGAGTCTTTAAGGTAGGTAAGTATGTGTAATACACGAATATCTTTCAACAGAATTACGTGTTTATTAAACAATTATTTTGCACCTTGAAATACATTAATAATTTAGTTATTCAAAATATTCAACTCACTTGGCTTAGCATGTATAACGATCCTCGAAAATCTTAAAAAGCTGCAAATTTTATGTTTATATAGAACAACGTGAAAATAGTCCACCTGATGGTAAGACGATACAGTGGCCCAAAGGGACATATCCTTGATATAGAATTAAAATGCAGATGCGTTGTCATCCCTTAGGACAAAGATAGAATCCCTCGTTACCAGTTAAAGGAGTCTCCACTTTTCAACACTCATCTTAAGAAAAAAGCAGTAGCATTATGCTGCTATATCTCGGTTGTATTGTGTGCATGAAATGTATATATAATGTGAATTTCCGTTACCTGTCCCTGCAATAAAATAGACAAAACGAAATATTATGCATTATTTTTTTTCAAACGTAATATTTCAGTGAACTATAGTTCCAATATAAGAAAAACAGCGAAACACACCCCACAGGTATCTTTTCTGTCATTATTTATTTAACGAGTCAGACAAATTGTTGATGTTTATAAAAAATACAGGCCTTGTTGCAGGAAACAGTACTCTGTAAACTGTTCACTAAAAAAACTTGACGTAAAAATTTTGGAGCCCTTCAGTGCATCGTTAGCTCAAAAATAATACACTGTATATGTAGCACTTGTTCACAAGTTTGACGCGTGTGGCGACTACCTCTCTTTTTGAGAATATTAAAGAAAAATGCACGATTTGAAAATCAACGGCACCTCAAGTAGGTCAAATTTATAATATGTATTACACATCTAGATCACTCCCAAATTATACAGAAAATGTACGAGGGGTGATCCAAAAGTAATGATAATGAAAATAAAACACGGTAATTAAAGTTAAAATAATAATTTATTTTTCTACATGTATTCTTTTGTCTCTTTTTTCTAAACCCAGGATTCCCTTTGAAAAAAATTCTTTGTCTTGACCCTCCCAAAACGCTTCAACAGCGGCCATTACTTCGCTATGGTCTTCGAATTTCTTGCCTCAGAGGCGTTCCTTGAGCCGAGGAAAGAGGTAGAAGTCATTAGGAGCTAGATCTGGCGAATAGGGAGGGTGGTCGAGCAGTTCGAATCCCGTTTCTTGAATGGCAGCCATCGCAACTGCGGCTTTGTGAGCCGGTGCGTTGTCTTGGTGAAACAGCACTCCAGCTCGCAGTTTGCCGCGTCTTTTTTTCCTTAATGGCCTCCCGTAATCTTCTTATTTGGTCTGCGTAGTAAGAGCCCGTAATAGTGGCTCCCTTTTCCAAACATTTCACCATAATTATGCGTTGAGCGTCCCAAAAACCAGATGCCATAACCTTTCTCACCGAACTTGAAACTTTGAATTTCTCGTCGGTGAGGAGGCTTGCTTCCAAGTCATCGATTGTTGTTTCGTTTCAGGATCAAAATGGTGGATCCAGGTCTCGTCTATAGTCACAAAACGGAACAAAAAAATTTCTTGATCTGCTTGAAACTTTTCGAGATTGACCCTCGAAATGTCAACTCGATTTTTCTTTTGCTCGTCGGTTAACATTCTGGGCACCCAACGCGCAGAGACCTTTTTCATATGCAACTCGTTCGCAAGGATTCTTTGAACGCTGCCATATGAGATCCCTGTGACCTCAGCTACATGCCTGATGGTCACTCTTCGATCTGCCAATACAACATCTTCGACCTTTTTCACGTTGTCTTCAGTGAGGTACGTGGATGGGCGTCTTTCGCGATGTTCATCTTCAGTAGATGTTCTGCCCAGTTTAAACTCCTTGGCCCAGGTTTCCACTAAGTATTCACTTCACTGTGTATGTCTTTTGAAGACATTTTTTTCAAACAGAAGTACTTGATGACAGCTCTAATTTTGTTTTTCTCCATGTTGATATCTCTTTGACAGTTCGTATTCAAATGAATGTATCTCCCGGAAATCGTGATCTATTTATATGATTCTTTAGGCTGACGTAGTGAGTATATAAGCAAGCAAAAAATATATTTTTTTGGATTTTTATGCGGACCTGAAGTAACCGATATAATTAAGTTTTTATTATTAATTTATTGGGTTAATGCTATTCCATGCTCTTTTTTCATCAAAATAATCATTTAAACTCTAGTAAGCTTTGGGTTACAAATTCAGTAATGTATTTATAAACATGATGCATAAAATATAAGTAATTAAATATAATTTGCGTTCAGTATTTGCGTAAAAGAATTAATCACTTTATTTTATCTTGCGGGCGTTTTCGCCTAATGCAGGCTAATGTGCAGTAAATTATGAAATTATTTATAATAGCTTACAGACATGAATTCATTATGGAGCGTATCAAAAATTAAAAGTAGAGTGTAAGTACAGTTACTGCTGCTACTGAATGCACGCTATGAGGTTAGGTTAAAAGACTGATTATATGAAGTCTACTGCATTATTTGCTTCTTTTTGTTTAAAATACTAAAGTGATAAACGATTTAACAGTGCACATGATGTTAAGGGGCTATCGTGGGCCATGAACACTTGCAAGCGACTTCAAAAGACGTTGACATGGTACTATAGATGACTTAGATGGAATACCTCTTAGCCTGTAATTATACGCTTACCCTGCAAACTGAAACAAAGCATTGGTTTTACTTCTTTTAGTCAGGCTACGTACAATGCAAAAGTAGGCAAAGTAGAATTGTCTTGTTTAAGAAACTTTCTTAGAAAGCCAAGTTTTAAACTAAAAACAATTTTGTTTATGGATAATTATCATTCTAAGTGATGTATTTTTTAAATGAATAATAGCATAATATTTTCGGAAATTACACAATATTACCTCTGATTTTCTTCGATTTAGTTCTGTTCTTAACAGCGTGTGGATTTCAGAGACAAAAATTATATATATATATATATATATATATATATATATATATATATATATATATATATATACAATCACTTGCAACGCCGTGTGCGGTTTAAGGATTTTTAAATTGCTTTTATTTGTGATTTACTCAATTAAAATATTTTTGCTGCTTACATCATTTTTATTCAGTTACCTTTTTAACTGTTTGTTACAGGAACATTTTTTACGTTCATTGCTGTATGTGCAATTTACAACTTGAAAAGTTTTAATAGTCAATAAATTCCGTTTACCGTGATGAAATTTATTACAAGCGTATATTTTTTAATTCTTTTATTTCTTAAAAAATTTAGCTTAATATAAAACTTGCCATGTTAAAAATTTTATATCAAAGAAAGTAATAAATTTACTATTTATTGACTGAAGAAAGTTGTATATGCTTATAATTATAATTAAGGGAACTGGAACATCAGTTCTTCTGTTCAGTGATGTCTATACCCCAGATGCTTGTACTGAAAGTGGCTCCCTATAACTTTTATTTTGTTATTTTTGGAATTTTCCTTTTTATTCGCTTCAGCTCTACATCGATGTGGAATTTTATGTTTCTAAGTCACTTAGAAGTGATTTGAGTAATTGACGAGTGGGTGACTCAGTGAGGGATAAAAATGGCAGTTTCAGGCCACTCAAAAAGGCATCAAAAGTAGCTAGAAATATTTCGAGTAAATTTACATACTGCCGATGCGCAATTCATTTGTTTACCGAGTTTGGTAGTTGGACACAGATAAATGTGTCACACAACTCTGCGTCTAGATTTTGAAGTCATAATAATAATAATATTCCTATTCAAACCTGTTTACTTATAGTTATTTGTGCCTCATTGTTATCAGCTTAAATAAAAGGATTACTAAGGACGCCTTCCCACCTCAAAAGAATAGCGTTCGTTAGTTCGGTTAAATTACACACGGCTGGTGCGTCGCCATTTTCATTTCTGAACTTGGCTGATACACTATCGTATGTATTGATTTTGTACAAGCACAAAAAATGCAAATTAATCATAGATTGAAATCTCTTTATAAAATTGTATATAAACTTATTATTGTTATAATGGTACAACCTGGTAATATAGAGCATCTGTAATCAGGGATACTGTGTGGAAGGAGAAGGAGCAACATGGGAGCATTTGCAAAGCTCTACAATCCTTGAATATATATATATATATATATATATATATATATATATATATATATATATATATATATATATATATTAATTTCGACATTAAAATAACTTAGGATTTATTTGCATATTTTATTTTGATCTATAAATTTATTTCAATCAAACATAGCGTTAAGTGCTTATATCTTTTTGAAGTTTTGGGGATCTCCAAATTGGCAATAAATTGAGTACTGTATCTAAAGAACGTCTTCGATATTACTGGGTAGCTTAACAAGGCTTGATACCCAGTGTAGGCAAAAGGATGTATGTCAATGGGGAAGCATCTAAACTTGTGTGGTTTTCAGTATTTAATCCACGTATTTTAGATTGAAGACACTTGATAATTTCGTTATAGGGTACGACATTATAGTTTTGTAACGTTTCGGATTCAGCTTCTTTTGTTATATCTTCAATTATAACAGGTAAAACTGTTGTCATTTCTTTCCCAATCGTTACAATTTCTTGTGGAGTAGTAACTAGTTCTTCTGCGGATTCTTCTCGTGATTTGCTATGACTCTCACTAAGCTCATAACTGTGATCTTTTTTTTCGTTAACTTTGGTAGCTTTTTGTGTTTCCTGTGGTTTTATTCTCAGCTGTTCTCCCTTTACATCTTCGCAAGGCTGCGTAGGCTCCTCTTTTTTATCTTTATTGGACTTATTTGTAACTGCCTTAATATCAGGCGATATATTACTGACAACAGCGTTAAACCTGACAATAAAAGATTTCTTTAAAATTGTTTCCATTTTCAACATTTTCTTAAAAAAAACAAAATACATCATGACTGTTATAATAACCTACCCTTTTAAATCGTCCGCTGTGTATGTAACTTCGCGCCTCCACCCATTTGGTTCAATTAATGAATATTGTCCTTGAACAACTGCTCCGTCACTATGTTCACTTTGTGATTTACGATCACCAGTTTGCTCATCATAAACTGTATATGAGTACAGGTAGCTTGCTGCATCCTATTTATTAAAATATAAATTAATATTTATGACTTTTTTATTTTTAGTAACTTTATTTACAACTTTGTGCTTCTATATTAAGCAGTTGACATTTACGAGCTAAATAAGAAAATTAGTATAAGGATTATTAAGGATTATAACCCTAACCTAACCTTTTATAAATGAAAAAAAAAAAACTTTCTACTTACATCTTTTTGAGTTAGTATAATAGGGACGTTACTATTTGATGATCTGTAAGTTATTACATTTGCTCTAGCTTGTGGTGTTTCTGCTGTATTTGAAATAATGCACGGTGTTACACAAGGGGTAATCAGTCCTTGCACAGTTTCTATAGGTATCGATTCTACTGGAGTTGCAGATATCCGCGCAATTTCTGGAGTTGCAGAAGATTCACTTGGAGATCCATATTTTATATATTCCGTTGGATTACTTTGAACATAAACATTTGAAAAAGAAAAACCAGAAATTCCTTTTGTTAATATCACGCAGAGCATCAAAGCTGTGGTAGGGCTCTGAAATAATTGCAATTTAGTTTATTGTTGTATCATTTTAAAAATAAAAAAAAATATTGCAAAAGAACTTACTTTCTGTATCATGTTTCTGATTGAATTTTGGGAGACAACTGATACTTGCAGAGGGATACTAGGTCTTTTAAATAGTGTTTTCTATATAATTAAATATTCTATCCATTTACATAGAAACAAAGAATCAATGTCATTTAACAGATGAATAGAAGTAGACAATAAAAATGGTAATTACCATTTAACACAGACTTCACCGTTGGTTCCTCTTAAATTCAGAACGCGAAACAGACAAAATGTAAATATACCGTAACATTTGACTTTGTTTCTTATGATCCGGCTAGTTCTTATGAAATTTATTATTGAAATACTTTGCTATATTATACAGATATATAGTTAGCCCAATCCTAAATTTTAATTTGTGAGCATAATAAGGCATGGATGTTCATTTAAAACTTAAGCCTATATATATATATATATATATATATATATATATATATATATATATATATATTTAATTTTAATTTAAATTTTTTAAGAAAAAATTCAGATTCTGTAAAATTTATTATTTACGTTACAGTAATTTATAATATGAAATTAAAATTTCTTTTTTAAACTTCACCTTAAAATATGTGGATTACCTTATTATACAGTGGTACAATATTATATATGGTAAAAATATAAAAAAGAAAAAATAGATTACAGAAGGAAACATTTAAGAGATTAGGGTTTAAGAAAAAAATAACTATTAGATACACCTAGGAAATAGATCCACAAACAAGTACAAGCACGATCTTTAATAAAATTACACTGACTTAAAGAATCTTAAACAACCCAAGCTTAAATAAACCCGAGCAGAAAATCAATTTGTAATAATATGGTATGTCAGAATACTTTCTCTCTTTGTTGTACGTCTGCCCTTCCGTCCATGTGTCAAGAAGCTTTTTTTAGGAACAAGTAGAGGTATTAAGTTGGAATTAATATCAGATACTAAAGTTTATGATTCTTTGGAGATTTAAAACATTCAAAGTTCTAAATCAACGCAACTAAATTATATGGCCATTTATGTCAGATATTTTGATGTTCGCTAAATCACTCATTCAAGCTTATATTAGTGTTTACCCTTTACGTAAAATAAAAAAAATTTACAAAAACTAAGGTCTTACAGTAAAATAAAGAAAAAATCTAAAAAGCATTATTTTGTAGTTATATTGCATAAATATTTTTGCGATTACAAACTTACGTTTTCCATTGTTGTACGTCATAGTCAACAAACTCAAATCAACCCGACGTAACCTTTTTTAATAGTTAATTAAAAGTAAGTTCTTATCTAAATGCTTACACGGATACAATACGTTTAATAATAAGTTTTTGTATAAAGCATTAAACTGCTATTTTACGCTAAATATCGCTTAAAATTGTGAAAGGAAAAGACAATAACGAAACATTATCCCTTTTATTAACTTATGCTGAAATCCAGCTATAGATTTCATATCAAGTTATCAAACAAGTTTTAAGTAATCAATTCTGCTAAATTTCAATTGCGGCTAGTAGCTCTAATTTGCATATTGCATCACGGAACCTATCTTAATTACATGGATTACTTTTATTAAAATTTAAGTTATAATTTACATTATATATAGTAAATCATATTGCTTATGATATTGCTAAGGCATCATCAGATATTAAGTCAAGGGCTATGGGATTTGATGAGATAAGCAAGTTATGGTGAATATTATACTCAAGTTCCTTCTCCCAGCAATAACACACTACACTACATTCTCACTATCAACCAATTTCTATTCACCCATTCTTGACTAAAGTTTTTAAAGCCTGTGTATATAAGCAAGTGTCTGTTTTCATAAAAGAACATAACGTATTGAAAGTTTTATAAATCAAGGATGATGAAGACCTTCTTTCTAATGACAAAAGAAGAGGGATGGATGAACATAAAGTTACAGTGCTGGTGCTTGTTGACCTTTAAAATGCTTTCAACATAGTTGATTACGACATCCTCCTCTAAATTCTAAATTATCTTAGATTGTCATCCTCAGCCGTGGAGTGGTTCTCATTCTATCTTCGTGGCCATCAGCAGCCAGTTTGCCTAGGACAACAGTTCTCTGGTTGGGCTGAATCGCGTGTGCTGCAAGGCGGTATACTTTCTCCTATAATATTTTATTTATTTATTTATTCTGTATTTTCTATTAACACGCGCCTGCACTATCTGTATGCAGATGATCATATTACGCACAATCTAATATTAGTGACATCAATAACGTCATAATATTGCTAAACAATGATCTTGATGCTATCCGAGTTTGGTGGTATAGGCATGGTATTTCCGTAAATTCTTTGAAATGCAAAGCGATAATTGTAGGATGTAGGTAGTATCGGGATGCTGGCTTAAATTAACTATAAAAACCTTAAACTTGAGGTTTATAATGAGATATTGATCCCTTTCAATGAATCAACGGTAAATCTTGGCTTGCAAATAAGTCTTCAAGTTATATAATCAAGTTTTTTCTGCTCTGCGTTTCTGTTTCTATCGTCTCAAAAATTTTATAACATATAAAAGATATATGTGACATAATCCCGTTGATATAGAAAGCTTGAGATTTTCGTTAAAAAATGCGACAGGTAGTTATGAAAGTTCTCTTGTTGTTAACCTAACACTACCCAAATAATTCTGAAGATATTGAAACTGGTGAAAATCTATATGGCGGTGGATGCATTAAAACTTCCCAGCCAAGCTGTTATAAATTTTGATAAGTGGCCATGAAAGTGTGTAATCTGGTGTTATCATGATGATAGATCAATCCTTTTCTGTTGATCAATTCCGGCCGTTTTTTCTCAATTACTTACTTGAGTTTGAGTCACCTTATTGTGTGTTAATCCGGGTTTCGCTACAGTAGGTGCTTCTAGCTTCTTGTAGTTGGTTTCTTTCAGTAAGCTTGTGTGGTAACCAAATATCAAGCTTTTTTGTATAGCTGTACTTTTTCAAATGAGTGAAAACTGTTTTGTGGTCAATTATTATTACACAGCTATATCGTAACTACTAATTCGCTGAAGTTGGACGTATGATGAAGAAGTAAACTTTTTGAAAAATGGAATCGACTTCATCCTAAAGAGGAATTTTTTAACACTTTTTGAGGTCTTTAATTATCCTTATTATCTACAATATTTTAAAGATAACTTCAATTTTCTCCACTCTATTTCCGGCCGTGAACCTCGATCTTAAGGTTAGTGTTGCAGATCATAGAAATAATTCTTAAATCCTGAAGAATTTAAGAATTAGTTCCTTCGTCGTTCGTTCCCGTATGTGTATATTTTATGTATATTTATGTGTCATACTTATATATAATATATTTAGGTTAGAATAGTAGAAATAGTTTTAACCGGGATTGTGTAGTGGCGAAAATGTAGAAATACCCACTACCCCACATATATAACGGAGAAATAAATTGATTGATGTTTACGTTTAAATAGTGTTGTCGCATCAATCTTGTAAACAAAAGCTTGTTTGTTCGTATCTTCCTTGACATGAGCGAGTATAGCCAGTTCACGTATTTTATAAAAGAGGGAGCAAACAAACAGCAACACCAGAGGAATTGCCGATACGTTGCGGCCTTTTTAAAAAGGAGTAGGCTCTTTTCTTGAAGGTACCTAAATCGTATCGGTCCGGAAAAATCTCTGGTGGCATTCGATTCCACAAGTTGTGCGAGAAAGAAAACTTCTTTTAAATCGTACAGTGGTCAACCGCCAGTCATCCAGATGGTATTGATGATATCGCGAGTTTTGTCGCGATGTGCAATGGTCAAATTGTGCGGCTGGAATTAGTCCGCGTAATTCCTCAGATCACTCCCCGTGGAAGATGCGATAAAATACGCAAAGAGATGCAACATCTCTTCGCAGAGCCAGTGAGTCTAGCCGATCGGAGGGAGCTCGGTCGAAGACGATTCGAACAGTTCTGCGTTGGATGCGATCAAATGGAAGGAACTGGCATTGGGGAGCCCCCGCCCAGAGATAGGAACAGCATTTTATGTGCGTCTGAACCTACGCCTTGTAAAGTTGCAGGTGGTATGCCGGCTTAAAATAATGTCACGCTTTGCTGAGCACGCCAAGCTTTTTAGAGGCTTATTTGGCCTTCTCTTCCAAGTGACCATTAAATTGCACGTCACTCGATAAGTCGACGCCGAGGATTCTGATACTGGCTGAGGCAACAAAGGGCGTGCCTTGAAACTGAGAAGATACGAAGAAGGGGTTCTTTTAAGCGGTAAACTCGCAAACTTATGTCTTCTGGAGATTGAACTGAACTAGATTTAGTCGCTCCCAGTTCTATTTTCAATAGACTTTTTTCAACAAAGTCTTGACTTCAGACACCAGTTTGTCCCGGTACTCGGTGAAAAATTATTTATGACATAGGAATGTTGAATGTTACCGGTTTGCAACCTGTCATTGAAATGTCATTAAAATTTAAGTTATAATTTACATTATATATAGTAAATCATATTGCTTATGATATTGCTAAGGCATCGTCAGATATTAAGTCAAGGGCTATTGGATTTGATGAGATAAGCAAGTCTATGGTGAATATTATACCCAAGTTCCTTCTCCCAGCAATAACACACTACACTACACTCTCACTATCAACCAATTTCTATTCACCATGCAGAAGAAACAGCGTTGGTGAAAACTGATGATCCAATTGCACAATTTCTCGGGAAGCCCATAGGGAGGAAGCTTTGTAAGAAACACTTTGTGCCAAACCCGATCGAAGGACTTCGCTATGTTTGGACGTACGACCAACGCCTCCCCCTTGGACTCTGTTGCCTCTGCCCATTTATGAGTTAGGTAAACCAGAAGATCACCAGCCGAGCGACCGCGACGAAAACCGTACTGGCGGTCACTAATCAGTTGGTGCTCCTCAAGGTACCGCATAAGCTGGCTGTTAATAATGGACTCCAGTATTTTAGAGAACAAGGATGTGATGGCGATAGGCCTATAGTTGGAAGGATCAGAGCGGTTACCCTTTTTAGGGATCGGATGCACGAAAGTTGTATTCTATGATTTCGGGACTAAGCCTAGGGAGTAGGACTACCGAAAAAGACGCGTTGAAACAAGTGCAAACTCTGGAGTACACCTCTTCAGAACAATAGGAGGAACGCCATGAGACCCACTCGACTTGTTGACGTCCAGGGAGAGGAATGCTCTGCGCACCGAGAAGAGCACTCCTCTCCCCGGGTAAACAGCACATCCTGTATGGAGCACTCACACCGCGAGATGGTCGGCGGTGTGTTCCCCCCGTCATCAAGAGTCGAGTTACACGCAAAGAGAGAGAAAGCCCAGTAGATCGGATTTTTCCTTTGCGGCATGTGCCAGTCAATCGTACTCCTTGTGCAAAGATGGAAGAGATAGCTGTAGTTTGCTTGAACAGCCTTAGCGAGAGACCAGAATGGACGTGATCCCGAAGGAAGACTAACTAGATTCTCGCGAATTCTCCAGATGTGCTCTGACTTTGCCCTGACAATCTAAAGAACCTGGAGGCGGAATTATACTTCTTATTAAGAGCGCTGGTTTTTTTTATCCCGAGACTTCGATGCAAGTTATTATAATATTAAGGAATTTATGGATAATAATAACTCCTGGGAAGGGTGATCGCTACCAAGCTATTTCTAATTTGTCTTGTGTTGTTAATTGTAAACATGATACAATCAGCTATTACTCGTATTTGGAAAAAAATAGTACCACTGGGTTTCTTGCTGGTTCTTCCCAGGACAGAGGTTTTATTTGCGAACCAGTGGTAAATGAAAAAATTGACTTTCAATACGTATTGTTTATAATCTACATTGAACAAAAAAGTTTCTGTTTCCGTTTCTGTTCTGTGAGCCCAGGCTTGGTAGAACTCTTTCTTATGGCGTAATGAAATTTTCCGACCAAAACATTTTTTTCAGCTTTTACCGCTCGGCAAAACCATCGATTTGGATTATGATAACGCCAGACTCACATATCTTTGGCCACTCAGAAAAAATTAAGAGAGCTTGATTGTGAAGTATTAATGTATCCATCATACCTTGCATCCTCAGGTTTGTACCAGTTTCAGTCTCTTCAGAATTCTCTGGGTAGTATTAGGTTAACATCAAGAGAGGACTGTCATAACTACTTGTCGCATTTTTTTGATCAAAAATCTCAAAGATTTCTACAGCAAAGGGATTATGTCACATGTATGTTTTAGAGGGTATAACATTTTTCAGACGATAGGTACAGGGAACGCAGGGCAGAAACACATTGATTATAAAACTTGAAGATTTATTTGCAAGCGAAGATTTACCATTGATTCGTTGAAAGGGATCAATATCTTATTATAACACAGGTTCAAGGTTTTTATAGTGAATTTAAGGGGATATATAACCTCAAATAGCTTAGCAAGATCCTCCGTTATGCCGAACATATTGCAGCATTAATTTTTGAAATAAAGTAAAATTGCAGATTATGGTTAAGGACTATGTTAGACTAAATAAACAATAAACGGCTGTTATTCATAAAATACTGTAAATAAGATCATGAAACTTTGCATACTAACTGAACTAACTATAAAGCAGTGCTTATGTTATTTACTTTTTTTAAATACCATTATTTTCATTGTAAAAGAAATTACCTAAACTATCGGCGTATTGAAGCTTGATTCCTGCCGCCCGGTCAGTTTCGCTTCGGCCTTTGAACGCAACAGGACGACCTAAAATTAAAATGGGAAATAACCGTAATAAAAATAAGAAGCGACTGTGTTGGCGTTAAGAAACAGGCATAAATATGATAAACCTAAGGAAATAAGTATCTAACGACCTATCTACTTACAGTATTAGTGATTACAAACATGTCGGTACATAGCATACAACGCGCGGGGAAGTGGGGCGAAATTAGAATTTAAGCTGACTTATTATATCCCCTTAAGCCAGCATCCTGAAACTACCTACATGCTACAATCATTGCTTTGCATTTAAAAGGATTTACCAAAATACTATATCTATACGACAAACTCGGATAGTAAGATATGTTAGTTAGTTATTGATGTCATTGATTTAGAATGTGCGTATAGTTGATGATGTGTTAATAGAAAATATAGAATTAAATAATTATAATTTTATAGGAGAAAGTATACCACCTTGCGGCACACGAGATTCAGCCCAACAAGAGAACTGTTGTCCTAGGCAAACTGCCTGCTGACGACGGCGAAGATAGAATGAGAACCACTCCAAGGCTAAGGATGAAAATCTGAGATAATTTAAAATTTAGAGGAGGACGTCGTAATCAACTATGTTGAAAGCATTTTAAGGGTCAACAAGCACCAGCACTGTAATTTTCTGTTCATCCACCGCTCTTCATTCGTCATCAAAAAGAAGGTCTTCGTCATATTTTATTTAAAAAAATTTAAAACATTATAATAATTAAAGGCAATTTAGGCAAATTGTCTGTGTCACGTCAGTATGAATTTAACGCGAGAAAATTTTCGTACAATGATTTTTTGTGACTTTCGATGTTATTTAGGTCAACAAGAAAGATAGAAAGAAGAAAGATAGACTTCGATCTTTCACGGAGAAGCCCCAGCTCGTGCCACTGTTTACAATTGGTTCAATGAGTTTAAACGTGGTTGCACTAATCTCACCGATGATCAGCGTGAGGGACGGCCTTCTATGGCGACGACTTAAGATAACATCAGTGTTATGCGGCGTATGATAGAGACTGACAAAAGAGTAACTTATCAGTATATTCGGACAAGCTTAGGCATCGGTATGAGTCAAGTCCACAAAAACTCCGTCGTGTTGATGTCGTGAAATGGTTCAAAGACTTAACGGAGGTAACTCAAATGCTGTGTTTGACATACTTACGGGTGGCGAAAGCTGGATTTATTATTATGATCCTGAAACTAAGAAACAGTCTGCTATCTGGGTGTTTCCTTTCGAGGAGTTGCCAACTAAAGTGAAGTAAGGTCGAAGCGTGGGAAAAAAGATGGTGGCCTCGTTCTTCGAAAGGACAGGTCATTACGCAACAATTGTTTTAGAGGATCGAAAAACATTTATTGCAGTCTGGAACACTAGCAGTTGTTTGCCACTTGTCTTGATAAAATTTCGGGAGAAACGACCTCGCAGTAGGATCCTCCTTCACCACGGCAACGCCTCGTTGCACACCGCCAAGCAAAAAATCGACTACTTGGCGACGTCAGAAGTGAAATTACTGAGTCACCCGCCCTATAGCCCCGACTTTGCGATTTTTATTTATTTATGAAAATAAAAGAAAAACGTTTAGGATAACGTTTTATTGACGCCGAGAAAGCAGTGGCTGCGTTTCAAAATACCGTCAAAGATACCCCTAAGGACGAGTAGGCAAAGTGCTTTTCTCAGTGGTTCCATCGGAGGCAGCGATGAATTGATGTAAATGGACACTATTTCGAAAAGATATAATAAAACTAATAACTTGCTAGTTTGTTCAGTTTTCGATTTTCTAAGAACTTTCAGTGTCCACTCGTATCATCTTCTTAGTATTCGTCTGATCACTAGACTTCTAGATTTTAAGTATAATAAGTTTGCCTGTTCTGTATACTTATGGGTAAAATTTTGATATATTATATTATTTCAATTATAAGGTACACCATAAGAAATTATATATATATTAAAGTCTTAATAATTTACTTAAAATGAAACGCCTTGGTTTTTGTTTAGCAAAAATACTTTTACGTTGAATAACAAACAATAAGTTTTATTCGTGTACCGTTTGTTACAATGTCTCGTACATGTTTTTATAAACTTTGCATTAAATTATTTATTAATGGTCTTACTTAAATACACTCATCATACTTTTAATGATTTTATTATAATCTATTAGTGTAAAAGTTCATAACACTAGAACTACTAGTAAAGGTAAAAAAAATACATGTGGCACTCGGTGACTGCCGCGGTAAAGCTATTGCATAGCATTTTTTATCAACTTATGCAATTATAATTATTTATTTATTTTATTTATGCAGTTAAGTCTTTGATATTAAATCAAGTTACACTTTTTGAGCGTGGTGACCGATAAAAAAACAATTTTTTTTCTCTTATTGAATAAATGAGAAGTTAATATTGTTTAAAATATTTTTAATATCTTACAATACATGTAGGTTATTCAGGAATTTTTATCATTGAGTTAGCAGCTAGTGTACAGGCATACGTCTAGTCGCACGCACACAAACACCGTGCCGAACTCTGCCGAGTGCCGAAGTCTGCCGAACTGAAACGACGTTAGACGATGCACGGCTTTCAACGCCACACCTCCGTGCCCGTTGGAGTGGGGAGCGTGAGGTTTTTTTTCGTTACGGAATTTCTGGATTCGGTCCCCGCGCTCAAGGCCCGCGATAGAAGCTATGCAATAGCTTAAAAGGACTATAGTTTAACAATAGATTCTGGTATTACTTCGTTTTCTATTCTAGGTAATCATATTATTTTCGTCAATGAATGAATATAAATGCATTTATTTCGTGGTAGCTTTAGATGTATGATAATTAATCTATATATAATTTAGAATATGTTTTAGTGTTAATATATATTTATTTTTTTTATATGAAAGAGAACAAAAAGCCTGCACCTGAGCTGATGTTAAGTGCCTACCGCTGCCCTTGAACAACTTCAACACCATGGGAATACCACCCGCATGCCATAAATGTTGCTTTTATATTTTTGACATTTGTATTTGTCTTATTTTAATTAAAAATAGCGTTTGTGACATTCTTTCGGGGAGGCCTATGATCAGCAGTAGACTTGTGAAGGGATGTAATGATTATGATGAATTAAAAATAATGGTGATGAATGAAAAAAAAGGACGTTTTACCCCTTTGAGTTCAAGAGATTACAATCCCGCCTGGAAATGTTCTTCGCTATGACCATTAATAAAACAGAAGGGCAATCACTGAAAATGGTTGGATTAGACTTAAGGGAGAGCTGCTTTTCTCACGGACTGTTTAATGTGGCCTGTTGGAGTCTGGTGATTGTAATACACAATAGCCGTGCCACAAATTTTGTATACAAATAGGTCCTTAAATAAAAACAAACATTCCTTAAAACATATTATTTATTACCATGTAGGCCACAAACAAGGAAGCAATAAAAAATCGTCAAAAGATGAAGACGTCCCAATATTTTGTGGATCCGCGTATAATTAGCATGGAATGTGAAACTCAAAGGGGTATTCTGATGGTATTAAGTATTCATGGTATGAATAATGTTTCCCCTTGAGCACATCCGGTGATTACTTTGGCCTTTAAGTGTATTTAAAACTCGACGGGATATGGGGGCGTTCAAGTATTACGTAACGCAATTTGGCGGGAGAGGTTCGAACAACGCTTTACGTAACATTGTTTTTTTTTATTTAAATAAAAAACTAGGGAATTAAATTCTCTCAAGATAGCAACTCTTTTCGTTTATGTTTTACGGGTAATCCCTCGATTGTGTTGTCAGTATTCATTAGTGTTTACGCAGAAGCATATTGCTGTAGTCAGTGTTAAAGTGAGTTCATACCTTAATGTTCTCAAAAGAGGAATATTTGCATTATCAGCTGTTCTTGGCCCATAATGGTTCTAATGCTGAAGCACTGCAGCTAAAGGAAAACTAAAAAATAAAGTAAAGTTTATAGACCATATAAATTATGCTATACGAGAGTTCAAGGTGAAGGAGACGAAGAAGAAAAAGTATTTTAGCCTCTTTCCGGTACTTTCAGTAACATAGTTGGGATTTTTAGGAAAAAATGGTCACTTGAGTGTAAAGTAAAATTTAGAGAGGGGAAGGGGTCCAGAAAAATGTTACGGCGCGTTACATGGTGGGAGGGAAGGTTGAAAATCTTCAAAAATTGCGTTATGTAATACTTGAACGCCCCCTAACATAATATTACTGCATCATTAACTTGTAATAAATGCTTCCATAAAATTTATATAGCCTCCACATAGGTAGGACTTTTGCAGGGAGAAAATTTCATAATCTTATAGGAAATCGAAAATTGTACGCGGACGAAGTCGCGGGCGGCCGCTAGTCTCTATATATAAAAATCTTCTATATTCTTTTATGTATATTTGAGTGGATCCCTGGATGGTTTAACAACTCAATTAAACTCAATAGGTGGCGCTGTTGTCAAGATCCGGAAATCTAAATTTGCAGTGGTGATGTAAGAAAACCTACTACCTAATATCATCCCGTGGGAGGCAACAGAGGGATACAAAATAGATGGGCAGCAGTGTTTTTCTAATAACGACTAAAAATAAAACACCGGGGTTGCCATTTTTGGTATAATTTATGATCTTTACGTTACCAAAGGAAAAAGCATATTTTCTGTCATCTTTACTCAATAATTATGAGTAAAATCTAACAACTATCTTTGGTTCATTTGTGCCTAGGCTCTTGGAGTTCTTATGCGCCTTATAGAAGATTTGACTGGTATGTATCCCCTTACATCTCCAATATTATATATAACTTGCGATCCGCCTCGGATTCACACGGATAATTTCTAGATCTTGACAACAGCGCCACCTATCAACTCTAACACACATAAAAGAATTAATCAAAATCCGACAGCAATTGATTTTTATCTATAGAGATAATAATCATTAGAGGCGATAACAAGCCCATGCTGAACTAGGTTAAAGTTAGGGACCACGCTTCACTTCGTTTCCCAGTACGAGGTTGCCATTCAAGAACCTTTCCCAATAAGTGTCGGTTATTCGAGATATATGGCGAGCCCGATTATTGATTGGCCCATTCGGCTATTCCAGTCACTCTGAAATTTTTGATTTGAATTTTATCTCGCAGAGAAGCACCGATCACATAACTCTCCATTTTGCTTATATTGTCCATATTAGTACGAATGGTCGCAAGGACTACCAGCGTTAAGTAGCAGAATAGTAAAATATCCGATTCTTACTAATTTGAATAAAAATTGGATATTTTTACTGGTAACGAGGCAATCCGTCTTAGTAGGTATTAAGGCTGAGGACGTATTTGCATTTAAATTCGTTATTGAGGAAAGTTATTGTGAGTATATGTCTATGGCTCACAGTATTAGGTATACATTTATATATATTTACCATAAGGTGGATCTTTTGATTAAAAGAAACTAGAACTATTTTTGGTATCCGATAGATGGCGGTGTCATTATCATTATCAGTATAATTAAGTGGCAGTATATACACAAATATATACAGTATATACAAATCATAGATTTAGTACTAACTAACGTTAGAATAGATTGGTCATGCAAAAGAGAAAGAGCCTAGTGTATGCGTATGTTATAACGAGAAAAATAGGCTGGACCATTCACGTACACGCTATCGGCCAATATCGGGCTAGCGTCATTCATGAACAAAATAAATCCAGCTTGTAATTGCACAATCTCAGGTTTTAAAGTAAAAGTTAGTGTTTAATAGAATTAATTAATTATGAATAGGTGCGCAGTACCTATTATATATTTCTGAGGTGAGTTATATTTATAACTCACCTCAGAAATCAATCCCTTATTTTTATACATTTAATTCATTGGTACGATTGAAAAGTTTAGTCGTCAAAATGTTGTGTTTTAGAGCATATACAAACAATTTGCACGTATTTGGATGGGAATATTAATCACATTTTATAATAATAATCATCTTAATGCAAAGCAGTTGAAATTAAAATAATTAAAAATACGTGAAAATCAGCTAATTTTAACCTCACTTTTGTAGAGATTGACATTATCTATAATATTGTTACATGAATAAGTCAACTAGCGCCATCTAGTGCCAGGAACGAGAGCGAGGGGAGCATTGAGAAAATGACATCACAAATCGCTCAACTGACAGCGCCTAGTCGAAACTCGAACGCTCGGTACCTTCCGCGTGTTTACTTGAACATTCTGGATATTTCTTTGCTAATTCAAATATATAGGCGCTGCAAGATGCGATCGAGGCAGTGTTGATTTGGGCGAAACAAGCGAAGCTTCGGAGTGGAATTAAGTGAATTAGTGTGTTTAAATTATTAGTGTTTTAACTCTAATTGTGTAAAGTAAATTAAAGTGTTAATTTAGGTAATTTTATCGGCAATTTTTATTGTCACGAACCTCAAGCTCGTAACAATTGGTGTCAGAAGTGGAATAAAATCATGCCGATTTTACCTAAGGAGGAAACGGAGGGTGTCCGTACCCGAAATCAACGCCAGCAGGAGACGGACCAAAGAAGATTTGGTGGTGCAACGCCGCTGACGTCGGAGGGCCAGCCGCCGGCTGCAGGCCCGTCAGTAGCTCCTCCATCTGCAGCACCCGATTTAGGTGCTCTGATGGTGATGCTGCAGGAACAGGCTCGCCGACAGGAGGAACAGGTCCATCGGTTGGAGGAGCAGCTGCGGGGTGGACAGGATGAACAGGCTCGCCAGCAGGCGGAACAGGTCCGTCAGTTGAAAGAGCAGCTGCAGAGCGGACAAGAGGAACAGACCCGCCGACAGGAGGAACAGATGCTTCTCATGAAGGACCTTCACGCTACCTTCGGGAAAGAGATAACGGAGGTGAAAGATAAGGTTGCTCAACATGAAAACCGCCTGTCGGAAGCTGAAACCCGAATTGACCTAGTGAACAATCGGGTTGACAATGTAATGGCTGACATGAGGAAATCACTTGACGAACTCAAACTTGGCGAGGGAACTTCAGTTCCCGTAGTAGCTACTACACCTTCGCTACGTGGGTTCAAGGTGCCACCATTCGACGGGACTTCTTCCTGGTCAGCCTACAAAATCCAGTTCGAGGCTGTTATGAAGGCGAACGGCTGGAATAAAAGTCAGGCCATGACTGCTCTCACACTAGGCCTGCGCGACCAGGCCTTAACAGTTCTGGAAGCTCTCGGTGAGGAAGTGACTTATGAGCAACTCCTTGAGGCATTGGAGGCGAGATATGGCGACGCTCACCTGGAACACGTCTTTCGTGCGCAGCTTAAAGATCGTGTGCAGCGCATCAACGAAAACCTGCAGCAGTGGGCTCTAGAAGTGGAGAAGCTGGTGCGAAAAGCATACCGGTCTGTACCTGCGCTCATTGAAGGGAACCTGGTGCAGACATTCATCGACGGCATCCGCGACCTGGAAGTCAGAGCTGCTGTGAGGCTCGGACACCACGAGACGCTTAAGGACGCCTTGGCCCATGCACTGGAAGTGGAAGCCGTGCGGCAGGATCATCGTTCCCATCGCGTCAGGGAGGTTGCAGCAGCTACAGTTCGCGACCGCAACAAAGGATACAGCCCAAGGTGCTATGGCTGTGGGGAAAAGGGCCATCTTCGATCCAGCTGCCCTAAGCGAACCCTAGAAAGGGAAATTGAACGATCTCAGGAGGGTAGTGCGGCCAACAGCACCGCCCAGCAGCGGCAGGGAAACGAGTAAAAGCCAGAACTGCGGGGCGGGTGCTGGCTGATGTTAAAAGAGCCCCAAGGATCTCGATCTCACAAACCCATGATGGGAACAGCCTAATCATAAAGGGCGAGATCAACGGAATGCCGTGTAAGCTGACCATAGACACTGGAGCCTCTCGTACGGTTGTTAGTTCCCAACTTATAAGTCAGTTCCTTGGGGACTCCGCATACAACCGAGAACGCCTTAATTTGGTAACAGCCACCGGTCAGCGTATACCCGTCCGTGGAGAGAAGGAGATGGAGTTGAAGCTAGGCAACGTGATCTACCTGCATAATGTCATCGTGGCTGATATAATGGACGACTGCATCTTAGGCCTAGACTTTATGAGGAATAATTGTTGTGAGATCGACGTTAAGCAAGGTGTTTTGAAATGTGGACAGGAGGAACTTTTTATGGAAGGTGCGTTACCAGGGAACGTGTACAGAATCAATAAGATTGTTCTTCCGCCTAGATCGGAAACGATTGTTCCGGTTAGTCTACCTCGAAACGCTGGGCAAGCTCACCGTTGTGTACTTGTGGAAAGGGTAAACAATGACCTTCCATGGAAAGTAGCTCGAACCTTGGTCAGGACCACTGACATCTCAGGAGTGTGCTGAACCTTTGCGACCGGGAACAGATTATAGAAAAAGGCACACTGGTTGGTACTTGCGAGGAAGTGGATTGGTTACGTCAGTGCCAATATATATCGAGTGGGACCCCCAGCAAGGATTCAGAAACGAGAGTGACCACACTTTTGGAAGACTGTCGCAGTGTTCTGTCCCCGAACGAATTGGTCAAGGCGAAGAAGTTGTTACTCAAGTACGCCGATGTATTCTCATCAAATGATGCTGACATAGGAAAGACTGGCCTAGTTCAACACAAAATAAACACAGGAGAGGAATTGCCTATCCGTCAGCGGCCAAGAAGATTGCCGGTAGCACGTGAAAAGGAAGTGGAAACCATGATTGAAGGAATGGTGAAGGATGGTGTTATTGAACCTTCCTCTAGTCCATGGTGTTCACCAGTGGTGCTGGTGAAAAAGAAGGATGGCAGCATGCGGTTCTGTGTTGATTACCGCCGTCTGAACGACGTTACAAAGAAGGACAGCTATCCCTTGCCAAGAATTGATGACACGCTGGACATGCTTACAGGAGTAAAATGGTTTAGCACGCTGGATCTAAAAAAGTGGCTACTGGCAAGTTGAAATTGACCCTAAGGACAAGGAGAAAACTGCGTTCTCGACGGGAAAGGGTCTGTGGCAATTCAAAGTAATGCCGTTTGGGTTGTGCAATGCTCCAGCAACGTTTGAAAGGCTGATGGAACTTGTACTTACCGGGCTAATTGGCGATGCCTGTCTGGTCTACTTGGATGACATCATCATCGTGGGCCGTACGTTTGAGGAACACCTTCAAAACCTGGAACGCGTGCTCATGAAGATTCAGAGTGCCAACCTCAAGTTGAGCCCGAAGAAATGTTCACTATTTCAACGGCAAGTTAACTTTTTTGGGGTTTGTAGTATCGGAAGAAGGTATCCGCACAGATCCAGAGAAAATCGCCGCTGTCAAGGATTGGCCGGTTCCAAAAGACAAGACACAGGTTAGAGCATTTTTGGGTTTGTGCTCCTATTACCGGCGATTCGTGAAGAACTTTGCAGATATAGCCAAACCTCTGCACAAGCTAACCGAGGAGAAGCGACAGTTCTGCTGGGATGAAAGTTGCAATATCGCATTCCAGGAGCTCAAGGACCGTCTGTGCAAAACACCTATTTTGGGATACCCTGATGCAAGCAAAGAATTTATAGTTGACACAGACGCAAGTGATATAGGACTCGGCGGTGTGTTGTCTCAACGGAATGGTGACCAAGAGGTCGTGATAGCGTACTTCAGCAAGTCGTTGTCAAAACCGGAAAGGAACTACTGTGTCACAAGACGCGAATTGCTAGCTGTGGTAAAGTCGTTTGCAACATTTTAGCAAATATCTTCTGGGACGAAAATTTCACTTACGAACTGACCATGCTGCACTAAAATGGCTATTGCAGTTTAAAAACCCAGAAGGACAAGTTGCGAGGTGGATTGAACTACTGCAGGAATACGACTTTGAGATCGAACATCGCAGCGGGAAATCTCATGGCAACGCAGATGCATTGTCAAGAAGACCTTGTCCTGAAGATTGCAAACATTGTACTAGGCAAGAGAGTAAGGAAGTGGTATCCGTGAGGATGCTCAGGGCAGACCACCTCAGCAACGAGTGGAAGGACAGCTTACTACATGCACAGCAGGAAGATCCGGACATCAAGCCGATTCTGGAATGGATAAAGGCCAGTGCTCCCAAACCCAATTGGAGTGACGTCTCAGCGATGAGTTCGACCACTAAAAGCTATTGGGCCCAGTGGGACAGCTTGCTGCTTCAGGATGGAGTTCTGTGTCGTAAATGGGAAAACGTTCGGGGAGACAGCTGTCATTTGCAAATGGTTGTCCCTAAAGTTAAAGTACCGGATGTTCTACAGCTGTACCATAATGATTGTTCAGGAGGCCATCTGGGAGTTAAACGAACTCTACTGAAGATCCGAGAACGGTTTTACTGGGTCCACTGTCGAAACGATGTCGAGGACTGGTGTCGCAAATGTACAAGTTGTGCGGCTGTAAAGGGACCTCAGACTCGTAGTAGAGGTGCATTGAAGTTGTACAATGTTGGTGCACCATGGGAGAGAATAGCCATTGACGTGGCGGGGCCGTTTCCGGAGAGTGAAAGCGGTAACAAGTATTTCATAGTTGTGATGGATTACTTCACTAAGTGGCCAGAAGTCTTCGCCATTCCAAATCAAGAAGCTTCAACAGTTGCAGATAAACTAGTTCATGAAGTCTTCTGTCGTTTTGGAGTACCTTTAGAGATTCACAGCGATCAAGGAAGGAATTTTGAGTCTCAAATATTCCAGGAAACTTGCCGAGTTATGGGTACTCATAAAACAAGAACGACTTCTTATCACCCGCAATCTGATGGAATGGTGGAACGATTTAATCAGACATTGGAGAGGTACCTAGCAAAAGTTGTAGACAATCGGCAACGAGATTGGGACAAGCACATACAACCGTTTTTGTTGTCATATCGAAGTTCTGTTCACGAAAGTACAGCAGTGACACCAGCTTTCGCAAACTTTGGAAGAGAATTACGGCTGCCTGCAGACCTGATCACCGGGATACCACCCGATGCTCCACGCAGTATAACCGATTATGCAAATGACTTGCGGAAAAAAATGAATGACGTTTATGAGCACGTCAGACAATCGGGCCAGCAAATGTCTGAAAAGATGAAAACCCGGTATGACCGCAAAATGAACAACAAAGGTTTCGACGAAGGTTCACTTGTGTGGTTGCACAATCCAGTCCGCAGCAAAGGGAAATCTCCTAAGCTTCAAGCTAAATGGGACGGCCCGTACCGGATTGTAACCAGGATCAACGATGTGACCTACCGGATACAGAAAGGCGCAAGAGGGACTCCTAAGATCGTCCATGTGGATCGCTTGGCGCGTTATTATGGGACCGATAATGCTCGGGACGAGCATGTCTTAGGAGGGGGCAGTGTTGCATGAATAAGTCAACTAGCGCCATCTAGTGTCAGGAACGAGAGCGAGGGGAGCATTGAGAAAATGACATCACAAATCGCTCAACTGACAGCGCCTAGTCGAAACTCGAACGCTCGGTACCTTCCGCGTGTTTACTTGAACATTCTGGATATTTCTTTGCTAATTCAAATATATAGGCGCTGCAAGATGCGATCGAGGCAGTGTTGATTTGGGCGAAACAAGCGAAGCTTCGGAGTGGAATTAAGTGAATTAGTGTGTTTAAATTATTAGTGTTTTAACTCTAATTGTGTAAAGTAAATTAAAGTGTTAATTTAGGTAATTTTATCGGCAATTTTTATTGTCACGAACCTCAAGCTCGTAACAATATGTTATTACCAGAATGTCCGAGGCCTAAGATCGAACGTTAGGGATGTCTCATTAAAAATCCAAAACAATAATTTTGACATTATAATTCTTACAGAAACGTGGTTAAACTGCACAGTTTAAGATTCTGAAATCTTTGACGATAGATATACAGTGTACAGAAGAGATCGTGCAATTAATAAACTTGGTGGCGGGGTTCTCATAGCTGTATCTAACAATTTAACATCTTGTAGAATATCTAATTGCAATACTGAATGTGAAGATCTTTGGGTAAAGGTTAAGATTTTTATAGGTCAGAAATGCGAATTTCTTAAAATCTGTGTTGTGTACCTACCACCACCCCTAAATCAAAACTTATTTGGAACATTCATTAATAACACAAATAGAATCATGGACGAGTATAACACAAAACACACGTTAATAGCAGGGGACTTTAATATTTCAAATGCAACCTGGGAACAACATAGCTCTGGTACGTATCTTTTACCGATCTTAAACAGCAACAATAACATACATAATTTACTCTTAGATTTCTTGGAATTAAATGACTTCAAGCAATTTAATTCTATTACAAATAGTAATAAAAAAATTTTAGACTTATTTTTATGTAACTCCGAAATAGTAAAGATTAATGAATGTTCCAACCCTATACGTAATGTTGACACTCACCATTCACCATTAGAAGTATCTATTGCAATACCATCCAGTTATTATCCGAATCACGTGAAATTACAGAAAAATAACTATTTTAAAGGCGATTACTAAAGCCCTAGACGAAATCTTATGGGCAAATGTACTTTTAAAATATGATAATATTAACGACATGGTTAATGAATTCTATCTAATACTTTATAAAATAATAAATCTATATGTGCCTAAAAGTAAAAAAATGTGGCAATAGGCATCCGGTATGGTACAACTCTTATTTGATATATTTATTAAAGCAAAAAAAGAAGTTTCATAGAAGATACAAGATCTATAATAATCCCCTAGACCCACTAGAATTTCAATACCTACGTCACGACTGTGAAATACTTACAGAAACATGCTATGACAAATACATATCTACACTAGAACATGAAATAGGTAGAAATTCAAAATATTTTTGGACACACGTTTCTAACAAACGTAAAAACTCGTCTAGATACCCACCATCAATGTATTTAGGAGACAAACAATCAAACGAACTAAAAGAATCCTGTAACTTATTTGCAGCGCATTTTTCCAGTGTCTATAACACCCCAACAAATAACAACAGTAACTCAGTATATTTGCTCGACTCGCAGCCACAGCTTCCTGAAATGTCCAATATATACATATCCCAAAAATGCATAATAAACAAAATAAAAAGACTTGATATAAAACAGAGTGCCGGACCTGACAATGTCCCCCCTATATTCTTAATTAAGTGTGCAAATTCAATATCCTACCCCTTACAACTAATTTATAATACTTCACTAAGGACAGGGAGTTTTCCCGATAAGTGGAAAGAAGCAAGAATAGTACCTATTTGCAAAGATGGAAAAAAAGAAGTTGTATCTAATTATCGACCTATATCAATCCTCTCTACCGTATCAAAGATTTTTGAATCACTTGTCCACCCATTCATATTCAATCATGTTAAAGATCACTTATATCCCTGCCAACATGGTTTTATGCCTAAGAAGTCTACTAATACTAATTTGCTCAATTATGTTTCCAATCTTATTGATTCGGTTGACAAAAATCTTCAAGTAGATGTTATATACACTGATTTTGCCAAGGCATTTGATAAGGTAGACCATAATATACTTGTTAAAAAACTCGCATATTTTGGCATTTCCGATACATTTTTAAACTGGTGCAAATCCTATCTCTCTAATCGTAATGCCAGAGTAGTAATTGATGGCGAGTGTTCGGATTCTTTCAATGCTATTTCTGGTGCTCCACAGGGATCAAATTTAGGGCCTTTATTCTTTGTACTACTCATTAATGATATAGTAAGTGTATTTAAAAATTGTCAGGTTTATTTGTTTGCAGACGATTTAAAAATAGCTAAAGTTATAAAGCAAGAATCTGACGTATTAGAACGACAAGCGAATCTTGATAGACTTGTAAAATGGTGTGAAACAAATCGAATGCTGCTCAATCCGGATAAATGTAGTTTTATTAAATTCACAAGAAAAAATAATCCATTAATGAGTTCTTATAATGTTTTGGGTGAAAACCTGACGGAAACCAATTCCATTCGAGACCTGGGCGTGATATTTGATAGCAAATTAAGATTCGATAAACATATTAATTCTATAGTGACTGCTTCTTTTAGGCTGCTCGGCTTTGTTCTTAGACAGTCTAAAGATTTCAAAAAGGTAACAACAATACTTCAACTGTACAACAGCTTGGTCCGTAGCTAACTTGAATATTGTTGTCAAGTATGGTCTCCCGCTTACAAAAACCACATTGAAAGAATCGAACGTGTTCAAAAAAGACTCATTAAACACCTAATATTCCGTTTTAACGCGTCAAGTCATAGTGAGTGCTACAATAATAAACTTGCTTACTTTAGGCTGAAACCACTGGCAGTTCGTAGATCTCTTCTTGATTTGAAATTTCTTTATAAACTTTTCAATGGTAAAATTAATGACAGTGAGCTGTTGAGCAGATTTAATATTAACGTACCTCGGAGACCTCCTCGCAACCCATGTCCTTTCTTTAGAACTGACAGCACTCGAACAAAACTTGGACAGAATTCTCCAATAACACATATATCTTGCGTATACAATGTTTGTGTAAAAAATATAGCAACACTGGACATTGGTTGTGACGGGCTCACACTTTTTATGAAAAAATGTAACGACTGTTTAGAAAATTAATTATTCACTAACTTTATGCCAAACTTAACTTTTATTTATGTTATAAAAAGTATTAACTTTCTTTTGTTCGTAAAACTTGTTTTTGTTCCAAATACCATTAAAATAAGCAAATTATAAACACTGCTATTGTTTTAGAATGATGTGTTCTCCTATAATTGGTAGTACATAGTTATTTATAGATGTAAAGCATGTGTTAGAAGTAATTTAATATGTACAACTGTTGGAGATCCATATAAATAAATAAATAAATAAATAAATATCTTATCGAAATGTCCTTAACAGGCAAATGCACTCCTTGCATGCATTCTTATCACACTTAGTATTTTTTAATTTTTAGCCTTAGCTAAATACTCTAATCGTATGAAAAAAATATTTTTATGGTATTATGATGACCACCGAACATACAGTCTAGCTGATGATAATGAAATGTAGGTGGATATTGTGGCAGATTTTCACAAAATATTGATGTTCGATAAAATGGGTAAGAATAATAAATAGAGTAGAAGGGGTTTCCAAAATAAAATATTCGATTATATGCAGCATGTGTCTGGAAGAAAAATGTTTTTCTTATCATCCACTACCCATATTATCCCGTGGGTGTCTTAAGAGGAAATAGAGGGAAACAAATCAGGAAATGAACAGCAGCGTCTTCCTAAATAACGACTAAAAATAAAAATCTGCGTTTGCCAACCCGCTTGCCAAGCGTGACAACTATGGTAAATATCACCATATTTGCCATAGTTGCTACGAGGCAATTTACGGGGTAGGCCTAGGTTCATCAGTGGACTTTAATAGGCTGTAACAATAACATAAAGGTAGATTAAGGGAAAAAAACTCCAACACATCCAACCGTAAGCTCCTTTTTTAATAAAATTACTAATTTTAAACTTAATTTATTATTAGAATAAATAAAGAAACAAAATTGCAAATCATCTTTAAAGGACAGCTCACAACATTTTTACAATAAATTGGTTCGCTTTGAAGGATTCAAAAAAAATTGACATCTTAGTCTTGTTTATTACTTTTTAGTACACGTTTCTTATCACAGTTTAGTTTTGATAATTAACTTTTAATTTTAATTATATATTATATAACTCAAGCTTTTTTTTTAGTTTCAGCGACTATATATATATATATATATATATATATATATATATATATATATATATATATATATATATATATATATATATATATATATATATATATATATATATATATATATAACAATTTTTTAAATTTTTGTATGAACTAACAGATAGGATCCTATTTCTGTCTTTTACCTAGTAACAGTATAAATACAGACTGTAAGGCATTCTATCTTAGTCCGTAGAGGTGACGACATTCTTTATTTGAAAATTAGCTGCAAGGGCTGTAGTAGCCACTTACTATCGTCAGGTGAACTGTAGGTTCGTTGGATAATTCAGTTTTAAAGAAACGTTCTCTAATAAATACTTATATAATAATTAATATATTTTACAACATGTATTTTCAGAATTTCGAGATAATTCTGAATAACACCTTTTATTGGATACCTAAACACGATATTTCAATTTTTATTTAATTAGTATAGCCAATTAGCGAGGAAACGCAGCCAGCGTTCTTGGCACGATACCACGGGGAGGAAAGGACTGAATGATATTTAAGTTTTTCTTATATATAGTTTTCTTTAATATTGTATGTATTTCATTGTGTTATTATATGTCCGAAATAAGCTGCTATGTTACTTTTATGTGACTTCATGCAGCTGAAAACCCGAGAAAGAGAGCTTAGAATATTTGACTAATCAGATCAACATATATACATACATAGTCTTCTACAATTGTAACCATCTTTTTGGCTTCACCGTAGTTGGGTAAAATATCCACTTACATCTTCTGCGTGAAATCAGAAGATACGAATATACTGCAATTGGTATTGATAATTGAAGTTGAGGCAAGCAATGCGTTTTGCAGCTATTCGTCACCAACACATGCCAATTACACGCACTCTGGTGTGTTTTTATTTTGGTCTCGCCCTATTCACTTCATCGCCAATCTACGAAATATCTATACCATATCTATGACACAAATAATGAATAACTTTAGTCTGGGTATTAATGTCTGGAACAAATACGGTAAGTACCATCAAACAGTAATGTTCAGAAGAAACTGTCATAGTTGATAAGGGTAATGCTTAAAATGTACAAAAATATTGCTTATAACTCGAGGAAAACACGAAGCGAGTTACAGGCTATGAGGAATTTATCTATAGTTCACATGGGAGATGACACACTCGGCAACACACATGATTATAACCTTTGTAGTACATTTTTTAATTTTTTTATTGCATGCCTCGTTTTAGCGGTCTCCAGAAAAATATTTAATTAATTATTATAAATAATACGAAGATTCTCAAAAATATTTTTTAAGCGAAAATTTTTAAGTTTTTTATAAATAACAGAAAAACAACAATAATAATATTATATACTATATATATATATATATATATATATATATATATAAAACTAAAAAAAAATCAAATCCAAATTAGATAAATACCTTTTATTATATCATTAATCATCATCATTACAGCCCTTCACAAGTCCAATTCTGAACATAGACTTCCTCCAAGGAGTGCCACATAACACGGTCCTGAGCCACCTGCATCCATCGACTTCCTGCATTTCTTACGAGGTCATCACTCCAAATAGTGGGGGTATGCCCTTCTGCTGGTACGAGGCTGCCATTTCAGAACCTTTCTTCCTTCGGTTGTCGGTTCTTCGAGCTCTATGGTGGCCCATTGACAATTCAGCTTACTAATTCGTTGGGCTATGTTGGTCACTCTGGTTCTAATGCGGATATCCTCATTCCTAAGTTTATCACGCAGAGAAACCTCGAGCATTGCCCTCTCCATAGCTCGATGATTGATTTTGCGCTTCATACAGCCTCATACAGCCAGCAGTGAAGGACCACGTCTCAGATCCATAGGTCATTACTGGCAACACGCAGTGGTTGTACAGTCTAGTTTTGAGGTTTTGAGGTATGCCGGACGAGAAGATGTGTCGTTATCTCCCGAACGCTGCCCAATCAAGTTGAATCCTTCGATTGACTTCTCGGTCAAAGTTTGACTTACCCAGTTGGACTATTTATCCCAGGTAAACAGTACTCGTCAACAACTTCCAGCCTAGTGCTTTCAACAACAACCGGCATTGGTGTGACAAGGACATTACACATGACTTTTGTTTTGTCCATGTTCGTCTAAAGACCTATCCGTTGGGAGACAATATTGAGGTCATTGAGCATAATGACTAGATCCTCCAGTTATTCTGCCATAAGGACTATATATATCATTGGCAAATCGAAGATTATTCATTTGCTTGTTCTAGCTTGTTTGGGAGGCTGAAAGTCGTTAAATCTGCGTGCGAGACGATTTATAATGACTCATACAGCACGTAGACGCGCCTCAGAAGGAAAATCGGTCTGTAGTTCTTCAAGAGAGTGTTGCCGCCTTTCTTGAAAACAAGACTACCACACTTCTGCTCCATGTTTTTGAAATAGGCCGCCATGGAGGACGGAATTGAATAAATTCTGAAGGATTTTAAGTATCGGTTTTTCACCCGCCTTCATAAGCTCCACTGTAATTCCATCCTCGCCCGGGAACTTGCCCTTTTTAAGGTGCTGGAAAGCCATTCTAATCTCACTCAAACTGACGTCTGAGATATCATCGGAATAGTGCGACTTGCTCTTGGATCGCTACTCACAGTTGCGTGTGGCTCCAACAATTACGTGTACAGCCCATAAAACCTCTCAATCTCACTCAAAATTTCAGGTGCCCCGGGAACGATGCTGCCACATTCGGTCTTCAGTTCTGACAGTTGGTTCTTTCTGACAGATAGGTCTTTTGTAAAGACTTTGGAGCCCTGGTTCCGCCCGATCGCTTCTTCACTACGATCTGTAATGAAGTTACGCAAGTCCCACCGCATACATTTGGAGATCTGTTTATTAAGTACCAGTATGCTGCAAAATCTGCTAAAGACTGCAGCTCCATCTCCCGTCTAACAGCCGTGAGATTAAGAGTGTGATCGGAGAGTTTTGTGTTCTTCTGCGATGGGTCTTACAGAATTTGGCTCCGACCGCATAGACAGATTCCACAAGCTTGTCATTCATATCGTTCACTTCATTATAGCCTTCTAGGCACTAAAAACGATTTCGTAACTCGAACCGAAAGTTTTCGGGGGTTTGAATTAGACCACGAGGGGGACAGAGCGTTGACCTCTTTAGACGTGAATTTTACGTATATATTCAGTGTGCCTCTCACTGTTCGGTGATCGATGCCAGTTTTTATCATTGCGATCACTAAATTTCACTGGATAATTGTCGTCTGATCGTCGTAGTGAAGTCAATCTCATTTTTCATCAAACTGCCGGGACTCAACCAGGTCCAATTTCTGTGGGGAAGCTTTCGGAAGAAAGAGTTCATCATAAGGAGTCCTTCTTTCTCCATTAATTTGACCATCTGCTGGGCCCTTGGGTTTCGTTACCCTATTTCAAATTACCGTACTTTCAGCTCGCCGTTTTCTCTTATCCCTATTTTTGCATTGAAGTGTCCCATTAATGTAATGCATGGCTCTATAGATATTCTCTGACATTTTCTTCACCTCCTCCTCATCCTCAACCTCATTGAGGTGTGTCGAGGTTGGTGCGTAAACCTTTTCAATTTTACCAAATACATACAATACAATACAATCCTAGTCAATACACTCCCAATCTTTACAACGTTGTTAACGAGAGACTTGTAGACGATAAATTCCACACCTTCTTGGGACAGATGGTCGCCCGGCGGTGATAGGACATGTTGCCGGATTCGAGGATTACCGTGTCCTAATGCTCTCTTTGGAACTCAGATAATCCTATAATATCCCAGCGCAACTTGTCCAGCTCCAGGATCTTCTTGTTAGTCCTCAGGGTGCGTGCGTTATGTGTTGCCAGGTCGTGTCATCTTAGGTGAATGTCCACCGAAGATTCTTAGCACTCCCCTGTCCCGCCATTACCATGGTCGCCACCGTAGCCAGGAATAGAGAGGCCGCCGGGGACTGGGGGCCGTCTCTTCAAAACTCTTATCATGGGGGCCATAGTTGCCACGCTTGGCGAGCGGGTTAGCTACCGCAGTTTCGTATTGCTTTTTGATGTTATCAGAAAGATGCTGCTGCCCATTTTCTGCCTCAATTTCCCTCTGTCGCCTCTTACGACACCCACGGGAAGATTTGAGGTGGTATTCTTATCCGCCACTATACGAACATTTTACTATATACTCCACTTTTATTTATTTAAGAACATAAGAAAACTAAAATTATTTAGGTCGAGTGTAACAATCGGACTATTTCATTCGTATAACTGCAATTATTTTTATGTTCTCGATGTATTTTATCCCATGGACAATTAATTTGATCTGATGATTGTTTTTAACGGTTCTTAATAAATAAGTATGCTCTTTTTTATTTTTATTTAAATAAAAATTAACATAAAACGCAACAATGGAAAACTATTGATGATTTAATGATTTTATATATTTTAAATCAAACACTATAAAATTGAGTATTTGTCAACTAAACAGAAGATTTGTATGGATTTTATTAGAGCCGTGGGTGTCGTAAGAAGCAACGGAGGGAAAAGGAACAGGAGATGGGGTGCAGTAAGTTAATGTGTTATGATAACAATACAAAACAATAAACAATAAACTCCTTCCAATGCGAGATGCCTATTTCTAGCATCAACAATTTCATTGATGCCGGTGGAGATTAAAACAGGTTTGCTTTTATATGCGTAACGTTGTAATCCAAGAGTGGTATAAAATAATTTAAGAACATATTGTATAAGAATAGTTTATTTTCACTGCAGTCTTAACATAAAAGTTTAATAACTATCTAGGTAAGTATTAAAGGTATAACATAATATCACATGAAAGCAGTGGCCTAAAGCCAACGTTGGTTAGTGGTGGTACTCTTGGTGCGCAGGCGCTGTGTTATGCACGATCGCATTGAATCTGAAAGGAAATTTCACATATTAGGTAGTGGTTAAAAACAAGCCTTAAAATGAAATAATGTCAGGATTACATCTCCTCATACATAAACTGTATCTATTGTGACAGTATATATATATATATATATAATACAATACTGTCTATATATATAAACATTTTGTATATATATATATATATATATATATATATATATATATATATATATATATATATATATATTCGATTTATTAAAAATATAAAAACTTCAAATTTATTTACATGTATAGAGATTTTATTGTATAAAGCTCCCAATTACATTCTTAAATGTCGTAAAAGTGTTAATAATACATTACCCAGAATGATCGTCAGCGGTGTAGGTAACCTTGCGAAAAGAGCCATCAGGTTGTAGCAGCGAATATTCTCCCTTCACAACATCACCGTCACGAGCTTCGTGTTGGGTCTTGTGATCACCGGTGTGGGGATCAGAAACCGAGTAGGAGTAGTCGTATTTAGGATGAGACTGTAAAATATTAATCATTATTATAATAGGTCACAGACATCGTCAGATAGTAATGAAGTAAACAAGGCAACGTAGATGTAATGACGACTTGGTAAGGGTTGGAGGTAGTCGATAAATGCAGGTGGCTGAGGATTGAGCTTTATGGCATTGTTTTGGTGCGGCATATAGCAGTAGATTATGACGGGTTGTAAAAACGATGATGATAATGAAGATAAAATTGTCAATTGATTATGTGAGACGGGTGTATTGATTGGTGTCGGTTGTTTACAATCCCTATCGGCTAATAAAATGAGCGTGTGAACACGCGTCAGTACTAGCAAATAACGATCTATTTCCGTCATGAATCATGACTGTCATTATGTACCAGTTCAAAAGTAGTGAATTTCGTAAGAGTCCTGAGAATGGCACTGCACTAGCGGCCTAGCAGTCACGACTAAGGATTTACTCAAGAGTTAGATATGGAAAATAGTTACGTAACACAATGCGGATTATATGAAATTACTGCTCGTAGAGAACGAATTACGAAAGCGCTCTGGTAGACGGTCATCGAAAATAAATCGTAGTTTGAGTGCTAGACCTATTTACGGCAATTTCTGTAAAATTTACAAGTGTTATCTAATATCATTTGTTAGTTTCGCACACATTTGTATTTTAACATAACTGATTTCTTTCGATGCCTTTTATTCTTATATTCGGGGTTTGTTACATTATGATAATAGGACAAAATAGTTACTGGTATTTATTTATTGTTTATTTTGTACAAAAATAATAGTGGTGATGCAATTTTGCACCATAAAGTTACTCGAAGTTGCCTCAGGTTCGAACGAATTTGATCAGGAAAACAACACGTCAAATTTACGCAAGCGATCAATTAATTGCTTACTATTGTATTTACGTCATTATTGAGACCTGGTCATATAAGTTTACTTCATGACTTTAAAGCTTATGTAACTCATTTGTTAACATTAAATTGTTTTACGTCATTTTTACGTATTTTTATATTAGGTACGTCAATATCATTTGTTTTACGCTTGACCATTTTTTATAATTTTTTGATCATTAAGGTTATTTTTTTACGCTAAAAGTAGCGCAGTTTTGTAATGCTTATGAGCTTGGGAACCGTTGCAATGGCTTTATTATCTTAATGCGAGGCGAGTTATGATTATTGTTTTAAGGCTGCATATACATTTTAGCCGCCGTAAAAAGGAGGAGGTTCTCAATTCTACTGTCATTGTCATCTTTTTGAATGTATGTTACGCGATATCCCCGCCAATTGTCGCCTGATTTTAATTTTTTTAAATAGGCTATAATCTCAATGGTAGTCTTAATTTAATTTAAAGTAAAACTTCTCTATAAGTGTGAAGAAATAAGAGATGAAGCTTTTAATGTAACTGTATACTAAGGGCATATTCAAGTTAGAGCTTGAGAGTGCGTACTAAGACAAAATGTATCGCAGAAGTGAACTGGCTTTATTGCAGGCGATATGTTGATGTTATGTTGTTATTTAGTTGTCTATATATTGCAATAAATTGGTATGAATTTAAAAAAAATTACAATTACTTCAAAATCTGTTACGAATGATTTGATAAATTTTATTTTAAGAAATAATAATTGTACATTCAGTTATCTTTTCAGATCTAACAGATATATCCTTGAGATTTATCCGATGACGATTTCTGATCTAGTAAATGTTGAGGACTTAGGCTTTCTTACGTGATAATCAACGTGTTGGTCAGCATGACCCTCATATTCGAGCTGGGCTGCGGGAGCATAGGCAGCCGATTCATGATCGTAGGATTCACCACCATATCCATGTCCGAGTTGAACCACACCCGCTGCGGCTACCGCCACCAAAGATAAAAATAATGCTGCCTGCAAACATAAAATCAAACATGCAACTTTATCAACTTTAAATAAAGTTTGAGCTATTAAAGAAATTTAAATGCATATGATGATAAATTGAAATTAAAATATATTTATACTCTAAATTGAATGGAAATAAATGAATGCTTTACATTAAACTCTACCTGCTCTATCTTAATGATCTATATTAGAACTAGAAGATTTTGAATATATAATAATAAATTCCTCACTATGTTACAAAATACATAAATAATATTATTTATAGGAAAAGAATTTAAATAAAAGTAATTTATGCAAGTACTGATGTCTTAAAATTCAGATATTATATATCAAATTTTCCTCTTTAATGTGACACGTTACCGTTAAAATTTCATTAATATTTGAAACTATTGATTAAACTAATCTAAATATATATAGCTTTCAAATAAGAACAAAAGAATTAATGCTTATTGCAATAGTATGGGTAGAAAGTAATGAATCATTTGAGTATAGGGAATGGTTAAACCCGGATCCCTTCAATGCACTTTCGTCAACAGTGTTAATGCGGATAATCCTTTCACTATATTTCTTAACGGGATAGTTCTACGGTCTACACTTACTTTGGTAAACATTTTCTGTTTGTTAGGTTTGCTTCGTCTGAGCGACCACACACAACTAATGCTTTGAGTTGCAATCGCTGACTTTTATATTACTTACCCGCGAGATGCGATACCCGTATGCTGCGTCTACGCAAGAGTACAACTGTTTGATAATGATACAAAAATTACGTAAAATTATGGCACGTGGTTCAAGGTAAATAAATCATGGGTATGTCAAGATTACGGTGCAAGGAAAGAATAGGTTTTGAGGCCTATTCTGAATAAAATTAATAATAGGCTCTTGTTAAGCTAAGCCGGTGTACATCTAGGTCTACATCACTACTCGCCCTTAGGTGAGATTATTTTTTATTTAGAGATTATGTAATTTGTGTTTAATATAAAAAAATCTTTGCTCTGCTTTAAAATTACGTCATATACAATAGTGCAGGTACTTGCCCTCTTTCTATTAAAACTGGAGTAAGAAGGGAAATGTCGCTAGAATAATTTAAGTGTTACTAAACGTTCTATCTATAGCATATTTATGAATGTCGTATTAGTTAATCACATAAATCTCGACCACGTTTTATCGCTCTGTTTTCTCTGGCAAGTTACGGATTCTATGTTGTTTGATGTGATCTGTGCTGACTGCCAAATAAATGAAAGGAAAATTAAAATAAATTATATCTATAATATATGTTAGCTTGAATGCATTAATTTATTCATTGTAGACTATAAAAGGTTCACTGCTGAACATAGACCTCCCGTATAAATTGTTAACAGGGTGAATTTTGCCATAGTTGCCACGTTTGGCAGACGCGTTGGCAACCGCAGATTTAAGTTTAGTTTTTGTTGTTTTCCGGAAGACACTGCTGCCTATTTCCTGTTTCAGTTTCCATTTGTAGCCTTTTAAGACAGTACAAGGGACAGCGGTTTTTATACCGCCGCAACGTGGCAAGCTACTCGTAGTTTATAGTTACACCGTAACACTATACTTTGGTTATTACAAACACTATGCTGTAACCTAGTAGTTGTTCTCAGTATGATTCGAAGAATACGGAATATTATGCACGTAAATGGGTCTCTGATTTAAAAGAAATAATATCAGTAAAAACTGGTTAAAATCAGGCTCTGAAGGGCTAGAACCCAGAGCCGTAAATCCAGTTAATAAAAAAACAGGTTAAAATCTGACTGATGGTAAGCGTCAACTGCAGCCCATGGACTGTAATCAACATCATACAAAGAAGGCCACGATAGGAATGTCAACAATTAAGCTTAAATGAAATGCTTCTCTGCTTGTAATTATAAGGCACTCTCCACACTGCCTTAATAACATTTTTTTTCTTAGAATATTATAAATAAATTTTTTAAGCTGTTATTATGTGAGACCCTAGTCCAGATAAAATATACAAACCTTTTATTTGCTATTATCTCGATTATCAAAAAAGGACATTAAGATTTGAGCCTCAATTAAATAATATAGTACCTGAGTGTAATATGGTCATCCAGTTAATGTCAATTATGGTCACTTTTTTTTGACTCAAAAACTACAGTCTTGATTGCATAGATGGCTTTGTGATACGATGGATCTTCATCGGTTAATCAAATAGTAAAGGTTGAAAAGAGTGGTGATTTATCGACGTCAACTTGCCAGTTGATATTATAGTAAGTATTTTAGTCGATTTTTGTATGGTGTAGTGTAGTTAGTTTTTAAGTAGATTTTTCGAACTGTTCCTAATTATTGCCAAAACTTGTTTGCAATTTTTTTTCTTACAATATTAGTTATAGTATACGACTTTGTGTTTTTGTCTCAGTCCTTCTCCTAGTTTTAGTGTTATCGGGTGGCAAAGCTGAAGGTGACCATAGGTAAGTTAAGGTAACTTACATGTTTTTTTTTTCAGATTTTTAGAGCTCGACGGTACCTAATTTTTGGTACTTTAAATTTTTTCTAGACCACTCCTCAATTGCACGATTGTTTGATGTTATTTATGAGGGTAAAATTTTTTTCAAAACTTAACCCTGTGTGAGTTCACAAAGCAAGCATTGTACGCAATTTATAATGTATTTAGACGTGTTTTACTATCGTATTAGAATAACCTCAAAAATAAATAAAAATAAAACTTCAATACTCTGTAAAAAAACCTTACAGGCATATTATTTCACAAACACGATATAATTCGACTTTCAGTTCCAGTTCCAGTTTTGAAAAGCTTTAATTGTCAAAAGTAACTTTTTCCAAAACTTTGACAGATAATAGTTACGTTTGAAATCGCAAACAAATTAAGATATTTATATTTTTATTCGTGTAGAATTATTTAGATCCCTTAATTATTGTAAATATATTTCACCAGAAAATAAACAAGAAAAGATCAAATTATTTGCAGTAAAGCAACAAGATCGACTTTAAGATAAGTTTTTCGCCAGGTCCTAATTAAAAAAAGTATTATGCTAATAGATACTTATCAATTATATTGAGCAAAACATCTATTATAAAATGCATTTAAAATACATTTTAATTGGGCAATAATATGACCTAATACATTGAAAATTTAAAGAAATCTTCACAGTCTTAAGTCAGTGATTTAAGATTAGTATGAAGATTTGTTATATTGAGATTAAGCTAATACTCGATCATTAGATATATGTTAAATGTTTATGGTTCAAGATGCTAATCAAATCTTTCTATGACAAGCCAATCTCTTGTCATAACAAGCTTGATAAAGTAATACGAATATATACAAAATCATGGAAACTTATGCAGAACAAACACAAAATTTCTTCTATTATTTAAATATTCTTTGTATATATCTCTGCATATTTTTATTCTGAGATATTTCAGGTTTGTCATAATTAGGTTAATTGTGTGTTAATTGTTAAACACCGTCTGTTCTTGTTTTGTCTGGTCTGTATAAAATTACATACTCGTAACTAGAGCGTTGCCCCGACTTGGATAACGCAATACCAACCTAAAGACAAAGTTATTTTTATTCGAACTTGGCAAAGAATGCTTGCGAATAATCAAGTTTTGTTGTAGTTTTATTTACAATCATTTTGAAAGATCGAAACATTTTTCATTACGGTAGACTATATTAAAATTCCTCTTTTATTAGATTCTTTACTTAAAAATATAGAATTAGAATATAAAACAAATTCAATGGTCTTTCCATAAAAAAGAAATACAATCCAAACTGACGTTCATTCAGAAATCTGACTAAGTCAATTTTAACGGATTTCAAATATTTTTTCGAGGAAAATTGTGAATAAAAAAATGCCAAGAGGATTATCAGATGTTCTACGAGCAAGAATTGTAACTTTGAGGCAATAGAGATATAAAACGAGAGAAATAGCACACAGAGTTGCTGTATCCCAATTCTGTGTCGTCACCACGTTGCAGAGGTACCAGGTCGTGGATAATTTAGCTGACCTATCCTGAAATGTCCGCGCACTGGGTACGACTACTGCTCAGAAGCACTATTCGTATATCGTATTGTTGATAGCCACTACAATAAAATCATAAGGGCGGGCCGCCTCTGGACTAGAAGTTGGCACTCAGAGCATTCGGCTTACAATACCTTTTTTTCAACAATTGCTTTCAACAGGCTGAAAACTATAAGTACGGAGGTCTTTGCGAGCACTTTTGTAAATACGGCAAAGTCAGCGACGGGGATTGCAGTGGGCTAGGCTCCGGCACAATGAAGAAGATGAGGAGGAAAGCAATTGGCAAAACTGTCTCTTAATTTGACGGATCGAAAATCAGTACTCACCCAGATAACTGACGTGTCCATGTCTGGAAATGACCTGGAGACTCTGAAGGGCAAAGAACTGCCACTGGAACCGTTTAGAAAAGCGGTAAATCGGTGTCTTTTTGGTTTGGAATTGTGATTGGAGCTAGAAAGCTTTTGATCCCGTATCGAGGCTCCATGACGGCATATAGGTACAAAACAATCGCTATTGATGGAATTGTCAGACCATTCCGAGTAAACCATAGACACCAATTCGTACTGATCGATGATTGATGATGATTCGATCGTATCACAAGGTTAGATTGGCCTACCGCCTTCGCCTGCTTTAACCCAATAGAACACGCGTGGAATGCTCTTATGCAAACCGTTTGGAACCGTCAGCCATCTCCACAGATAGTGCCAGAGATCAGGGAAGTCGCAATTCAAGGTTACCGCTAGAAATGTTGGATAACTTGATCCTCAGCATGCCCAGGAGGATCTCCGCATGTTTTCGAGCCAGGGGAGGAGCTACATTGTAATAAATAAAATCCTTCTATAAAATAAAGTGTGTGTGTGTGTGTGTGTGTGTGTGTGTGTGTGTGTGTGTGTGTGTGTGTGTTTGTTTGTTTGTGTGCGTGTGTGCGCGCGCACTTTTTATATGAAATAAGTTAATGTAATTCTTTTCTAAATTTTTTTATTTCTATTAATCGAATTAATCACCCGTGTTGCCTTTAAGTGGCAGTTTATTGATGCGCTTCTTGAAGAAATCAGCTGAACGGGGGCAGCAAATACTTCAAAAGCATTTTGTACTGCCTCTGGGTATTGAATATCTTTTCCGACAAAAAGTTATCCAAATTCTGGAAAAAGTAGAAGTCTGTAGGCGTAAGGTCTGGTGAGTAAGGCGGATGACGGAGAGCTTCCAACCCTAGCTCTTGTAACTTGAAGACCGTCTGTTGTACAGTATGAGGGCACACGTTGTCGTACAGGAGCAGCAGGGACGAGCGATTGACCAAAGCTAGTTAAAGACATACGAGCTTCTCCATCATTATGTTCAGTTCTTCACAGTACACATCTGCAGTAAAGCTCATCCCGTTTGGTTCTTACCAAAAAGCTATGATGAATCGCACCGGCACAAGACCATCAAACCACTTTTCTAGTGGTAAGTTTTCGTTTAGGACATTATTTAGGTGCTGAAACAGGGTCCAACTAACTTGCAAACAGAATCCATTATTCGTCGCAGGTAACATTGCAGTTCAAACTTCCTTCGTTTTTTGAGCTGGTTGAGCAGTGCAAGGCACGTCTCGATGCGTACCTCGCACTGACCATCATTGCGTTCTTGAGGCACCCATTTGTCAAGCATTTTTATTGGACATGCAATGGACCAATGTTGTTTTGATACAAACGTCGAAAGCTGCTGCTAATTCAGCTGTAGATTGAGAATCATTAGCTTCCACAAACGCCTTCAATTCGTCATTGTCGATCAAAGATTTCGGACGACCACGTGGTTAGTTTTCCAGGTCGGAATATTCAGAACGGAAGCGGGCAAACAATAACAGGTGGAGTTATAGTATTCGCTCCGTAAACGTAGTTAATATTGCGTGACGCTTAGGCTGCGTTGCCGCCACGACGGTACTCATATTCCATAATTACTGTTTGACTACGAAAAAGATTCAAATGCGATGAAAACATAACGCTTATCAATAAAAAATGACTAATTTTGAAAAAAAAAAAGAAGCGTATGTTTTTAAAATAAAATTAATTTAAAATTAGAATTCTTAGCTAAACAAAACTTATTTTGATTTGAAATGGCCAGTACCGCAGAACGGCAATTTAGTAGGAAAAGACCTATTAATACAGTACAGTAGCAGCTTACATTTATCTATTTCTTGGGCACAAGCCTGTTCTATTATCTTACGAGCATTAGTGGTCACGCAAAGATTGTCAAAAATTTTCACTGATACCAAACATATCGCACCCTTGACGCTGTTCCCATCCCCGCATTGCCATAAAACAGACCATACTCAATATACTAATTCCTTCATCTATCAAGGGATATGACATTTTTAAAATTGTCGTCAATTAGGGACTAGGCGTTCACGGTAAATTTTACCTGAAAACTTAAGTGTGACAAGGTATTCGGCTATGAATAAAACAAAATCTTGGGGAAAGCTGCATTTCCAAAAATACTGACATTTATCTGACCTAAAACCATCTGAAAAATTAGAAGAAGCCTGTGCCCAGCAGTGGGAAGTATAAAGGGTTTACTTCATTTTACTTATAAATTGGGACGACTGAAGTTTACATTTCATTTAATTTTTTTCGATAGCAAAATTTAACCATGGACATCGCTAAAGAAGCATCATTTAAAAAAATATTAATGAATCGTAATGTTTCAAATTAAGTGACTACTTGGAAAAAACTAAAAGAATAATGCGATAATGATGTGTTGAACGTGTTGATGGATAATTACTTAAATTATGCCTGTAGCATAAAAAATATAAATGTAACAAAATAAAACAGAACGGAAATTTACGTTTGGAAATCATAATTAACTTATTGAAAACATATGAAATTAAAACTTTTAGCTCTTTAATAGCGATTTAGTATAACGTTAGATGGTGATCCTGTTGTTAATTAGTTTCCTGCCTGTAACACGTTGCAGCAATGAGGTTGTAGTACGAATAGGTTAGCTATACCGAGGTAGGACCATGTTCTCACAAAGTACCAGCATAATATAGAAGACTAATGCTGCTATGTTTGGTATAGTGATGGCTGAGAACCGGATACCCTTTATACTGGAAACAAGGTATTCCATCATATTTCTCAGGGGTGACAACGCATCTGCATTTTGATACTGAGGATAAATGTAGATATCTATGGGCCACAGCATCCACTTACCATCAGGTGGACTGTATGCTCTCTTGTTAACTTAATTTATAAAAAATTGAAAAAAAATTTCTGCTAATACTGAGAATCTAATCTCTATCATAAACGAATATCTTATAAGTTAAATGTTAAATTCATCCTTCTCTTCATCGGCCATAATAGTACACTACCGAACACGTGCTTAATGAATTAGAAAATATTTATATTCACTGCCATGATTGAAAAGCAGTTTAGAAAACGTAGTACCAGAAGCATTGTTCGCATCGCTGATGGAAATATTTTACATCTAATATGGACAAGCTGTTTAAACCGCTACCTATCGTAGGCCATAATCTTTTAGTCATTCATATTATCTATAATCTTTCAGCATTCTCTCAGCAGAAAGTTTGATAATTAAGCGAATAAATTTACCACTACCATTTTCATATCTGAACACAAACCTCTCCTTCAGATGGCCTTGCATGGATAGCCATAGTTGCCATGGCCGGCAGGTGGGTTACCGACCTCAGGTTTTTAATAATTTGAGCCCATATTTAGTTGCGGTTTCTCTCTGTCATCTCTTACGGTACCCATTGAACGATATGGTTTAGTGGATATTCTTACGCCGCGACTACACGGTTTAATGAAATTAATAAAATTAAGCAAATATTCTCCGTTAGTGATAATATAACATGTATATATTATGTGATTATTAACCAAGTAAGAATAAGTAGTCAGCATACTCGCTATTACGTTACAGATATTGAGTTCAAATCCCAGTGGACTAATCCCAGGGAACTAAAATTTTGACGACTAACATAAGCAGAAGTTAGCTTTTTGTTTTTTGATTCTCGATGTACTATATGTGATCGTTCCCAGTCCCTGACCAAGCTTTTAAGCCCATTCATATTATCAGCACATAAACATTACTTCAAATATATTAAGACAAGCGACAATACTTGGCACGGTCCTTATGTGACCATAATAAGCGTAGTTGATAGCTAGGAGTACTTTACAATTATTATTAATTATTTCCATCTAATTCAAAATACATCATCATTAACAAAACTTTATATTTTATGATAATCGTATTACAGAAGCTTTCTTGCCTTTCTTCTGCAAGAGTTATGAAAATTTTTCGTTACTCAACATCACAGATTCCAGAAGCTATTTCGTTTTATCGATATCTATGTGCATTATTTAATTGCATTATTACCTGAACACATTGAAGCATAAAACCGTTCACGTGAGTGGTTTTAACGGGAAATCCTTAATTGATATAAGTATCCAGTATTTTATGATTGGCGATGAATTCAATGAGGTGAAACTTTTTCAGAATATATACATATATAATATATATATAATATAATATACATATCTTAACGTAAATCATTCGTTTTCCTTGGACGAATTTCACTATATTGTCAATAAGTAAAAATAATGAGAATAAGAATAAGATCTGCAATACTAATACCTCAAATAAACATTTAACTTATGATGTCGTAATCATAAGTTTCCTATTTCCTTCTAATTATGTAACATTGTAAAAATTTACACTATATGAACTCATGTTAAGCGTTAAAGAAAATATGCAGTGTAAGAGTGTAGACTTTTAGGAAATCTAAGGATCGTCGTACAAATGTTATGTACGATGATTCTTATTTAGACGTAGCAATTATTCACTGAATGCGGCTGACATGACAACAACCTAACGCATGAAAGCAAAAATGACAGTATTCACAAACATTATTTCCTAAGTATAGGAACAACGCTATGATAAGTAAGATATTTCTCAGCGCGTTATGTATAGCAAGCCTATATTTTCAATAACAATACTCCAAGGATTCGTTGTTGTGCGCCCGGATAGTTTTAAATGGGGTCCTCTGATTGATTAACATTCTGATGCGGCTTTACTTGAGTACCACTGACATAAAGCAAAAGTGAAATCGTCAAAACTTAAAACCAAAGTTTTCATTGTGTTATTGATTCTCTCTCCATAACTCTTGTTTAATTGATATATAATAATTTCTAATGCGTTATTTCTTTACGGACGCGGACAAATAGTAAATATTTGAAATATTTTGGATATCTATAGTGCGTAGTTGTAGTAGAGCCGTGGTAGCTCAGATGGTTAACGCTCTCTGTAAAAATAACAGAACGCGAGTAACCCGGGTTCGATCCCCGCCGGCACCAATGGAATTGTTAATTGCAATTTTAAGCGCTGATTTACCACGTACTTGGTGGTGAAGAAAAACATCGTGAGGAAACCTGCATGTCTAAGGAATAAGAAAAAAAAATTTCGAAGTCATGTGAAGTTCGTCAACACGCATTGGGGCAGCGCGGCGGACACTCCCTTGCCCTAAAACCCTCTCAGAAATGAGGGGAGGCCTGTGCCCAGCAGTGAGAGGTATATAGACTGCAACTTTACTATAGTGACTTTCAAAATCATCGTCACTGTTAATAATCAAAAGGACTTTGGCCACGTATCACTACTTGTGTTAATCGTTCTACATTCTTCTTCGCTACTGTAATCAATCGCAAATTTGGAAAAAATACAGAAAATATTTGAGGGATAAGGTTGCTCGCGTCGTGTAGAGAGTCATATTTCAAGTAGGAAATACTTGAAATATGACTCTCTAGACGTGTCCCCCGGGTAGTGATAAACGAGCAACACCAATTCCAGTACCGTATTGGGTGCTTGATCGTGAAGGATAGGGGAATCTGGAGCACGATGTTCCACCGGCCGCAAGTAGTTTGAGGGCCCAATTAGTGAATTAGCTACTCACGAAAAGCTGCCCCGCCAACTAGTGAAAAAACTCAGGATGGCTCAATCAAGCCAGTTAGCGACCTGGCGAGAGGATCCAATGGTGATCTTTGGTAAGGTTCGGGCACTCCTGCAGTCTCTTTATCAAGTTACCATTTTAATATCGTTTGGTTGCCAATGCAACGCCTAGTTCAACTGCCACCCTCCATCCTTATTTTCTCTTAACTCTTATGTGTCTAGGAAAGAAAAGTATGGCTACATAGAGATTGCAAATCCTCTCATTAAAATTGCACCTCTCTAATATTCGAGGATTTCACTCGAATCTAAGCGCAAACCATGACCTTCCCGAGACTGACAAGCCTCACCTATTGTTGACTATTCTGGATTCTCCTTGATCACAAATTCCATTCTTTCACATTCAAGAGCCGTGGTAGCTCAGAACTTAAGCGATCGCTGTAAACTTCACAGTACACGAGCACCCGTGTTCAATCCCCGTCGGTACCAATGAAATTGTTAATTGCAATTTTAAATGTTGATTTACCATTTACACGGCGGTGGAGGAATTTACCGTGAGGCTGCATGCCTGACAAATAAGGAAAAAATATTTTGAACAATATTAAAGGTGGCCAATACGTATAAGGGCAGCAAATTGGACATTCCCTTACCCGAAAACCCTCTAATAAATGAGAAGAGGCCTATACTCAGCCGTGGGGCGTGTATAATCTGTAACTTACTAACTTAACAAATTCCATCTACTTGCCGGAGTATGTGTGTACGTCCGCAATGAAATCTACTTACAGCGTCTCCGTCACCTCGAAGTACCCCACTTTTTGATAATTTGGGTGATGCTAACATCACCCAAATTGTCATATACAGGTGTTGATCGAGTAATTTATGCCTGTGTATACAGCGGTGACCAGGAGACAAACTTGATTGCTTGATCACCTTAGTGTAGCTGCTAATATTGCTTAATAAGTTATATCCTACGTGGTCGTTTGGATAAAGGATTTTCTGAATGAGCGGTATCTCCGAGTCGTCATCGATGGCTGCTCATCCAATCCTATAGCAATTATCGCCGGCGTTTCTGATGGGTCCGTTCTCTCTACGACTTTCTACCTGCAGCATTACAATTAGATACCAACCAAGTGCTCGTACCAGTTGGGATTAAATCCAATCAGAAAGAGAAGCTAAGTTTGAGCATGTGAATCTAATACTACGTCTATCTTGTAAAATCTCGTAAAATATTCTTTTTTAACTGCAAATTCATCAAGCGGTCATTCGAAGGCGTTAGGGAATTATGTCGCTCAGCCGACGTAATAGCCTTACAGGAGACCTGACTTCTGCCACACGAGTTGCCTTTACTGAGCACAATTGACAGTGATTTTGGTGCTACGGGAACGTCGGCAATCAACACCTCTGCTGGCCTACTTACTGGTAGACCGTACGGTGGTGTTGCGTTGTTATGGAGGAAAAGTGTGTTTCAAACGGTATCTGTGATAAATTGTGATAATGTTCGGACAGCGGCGATTAAAATAACTGTAAGTAATAGATCCGTAGTAATTTTTAGCGTCTACATGCCGACAAACTGCAATGAAAACTTGTGTATATTTACAGAATGCCTTAGTTTAATAAAATCTATTATTGAAGTGGAAGAGAATTGTGGTGTGGAGGCATTTTATTTACTTGGAGACTTTAATGCGCATCCAAAGGAAATATTTTATAATGAGTTAATTAATATCTGTAATGATTACACGTGGTACTGCGTGGATGTTGATATGTTAAGGCTTCAGTCTAACACTTATACGTTTCGTAGTGATGCACATGGGTGTGAGAGATGGTTAGATCACTGTATAGTCACTCAATCTGCACGGACGACAATTAATAAAGTGTCGGTGAAACATGACGTATATTGGTCGGACCACTCTCCGCTCATAATTGAATGTGACCTATACAAATTAAATCAGAAAGTTCAAATTGATGTTCCAATTGGCGAGTCCAAAAATGTATAATATGGGGAGATAGGCAGTTGGAACAGATAAATAAATATCATGAATTGTGTCATTCTAAACTAAAGAATATTGAATTTTCGCTAGAATTAGACCAATGCTGTGATTACTCATGTAGTAATAAAAGTCATTACTTAATATTAGACAAATTATATAGGGAGATTGTTAGTATTCTGTCAGAATCAGCTTCGCAGACCTATGTTAAAAGAAAATGTACAAGAAATAAAGGTTATGTCACTGGGTGGAATAAATACGTTGCTGGCGCGCATAAGGAGGCTAGAATTAAAATTTCAGATGTGGTTATTGGCAGGTAAACCAAACATCGGCAATATTTATAATGAAATGTTAGAAACGCGTAATAAATTTAAATCAAAGTTAAAATGGTGCCAAGACAGGCAAGAGCAACTACAAATGGATTTACTTGCTTCAAATCATTCGGCTAAAAATTTCAAAAATTTCTGGAAGAACACCAATAAATTGAATGTAAAACGTACGCTTCCTGTGAGTGTCGGCGGCGTCTATGATCATAAGATGATTGCCAATTTATTCAGAGAGCATTTTAGTATTCAGTCGTCCTTGGATCCAGTTTCTTGTAGTGTAAATGATGCTGCGACCATTGTTACGGAACGTAAGGTGTCCTTCTCAGCAAAGCATGTATCGACAGTTATAAAAAACATGAAGAGGGTCAAATCGCCCGGTCACGATGGTCTCAGCATTGAACATTTTAAGTATGCTGGGTTGCACCTACAGCGCGTACTCGCGATGCTCTTTAATTTATGTCTATGTCACTCTTACTTACCTGAGGCTTTAATGCGCACTATTGTGGTACCGATCCTTATAAGACTGGTGACACTTCTGATAAAAATAATTATCGGCCTATCTCACTTGCTACAACAACAGCTAAGTTGCTTGACAGTCTGTTGAATAGCAATCTCGAAAAACAAGTGAAGCTGAATGATGCCCAGTTCGGGTTTAGAGCCGGATTATCTACCGAGAGTGCTATTCTGAGCTTGAAGCATACAGTAAACTATTATAAGAAGAGAAGGACTCCAGTATTCGCTTGCTTCCTCGACATGTCAAAAGCCTTTGATCGCGTAATTTATGACCGCTTATGGGAGAAGTTGGGGAGTGCGGGTGTGCCGATGGAGTGCATGTCCCTTCTCAAATTCTGGTATTCAAACCAGAAAAATCAAATGAGATGGGCCGGTACGCTTTCGAAAGAATATAGATTGCAATGTAGTGTAAGACAGGAGGGGGGGTTAAGCTCGCCTCTATTGTTTAATTTGTATGTCAATCAGCTTATTGAGCGACTCAGTAGTACTCATGTCGGCTGTCATATTGACGATGTCTGCTTCAATAATATAAGCTATGCTGACGACATGGTGCTGCTGAGTCCCTCAATCAATGCACTGAAGACTTTATTGTCAATATGTGAGACATATGTGGAAGCACACGGGCTTAAATATAACGCTAACAAAAGCCAACTTCTTGTGTTCAAAGCAGGTAAACACCAGCCCTCCCGTGTACCTCCAGTAGCCCTCGATGGGGTGCCTCTAAAGCTGGTAGACAGTTTTAAATATTTGGGTCACATTGTGACAGCAGACCTCCGGGATGACGAGGACATAGAAAGGGAGCGCAGGGCGTTGACAGTGAGAACCAATATGCTGGCTCGCAGGTTCACTAGATGTACAGATACAGTTAAAATAACGCTTTTCAAAGCGTTTTGTCAATCATTTTACTCTAGTGCCCTGTGGGTGTCATATCAAAGTCAAGCTTACAATGCTCTGCGCGCACAGTATAATAACGCTTTAGGATGTTGTTGCGGCTGCCGTGGCATTGCAGTGCATCAGGTATGTTTGCACAAGCGCGTACTGACACTTTTTCAGCGATCATTCGGAAGAAAACAGCCTCACTCTTGCAATGCTTACGAAACAGTAATAACAGCATCCTGAGAGCGATATCTGTAAGATATGACTGTCCCATACAGAATCACTGGGTGGCGTAGTCATAGGATTAAAATAATGTGTAATTACTTACAATACTAACATAGTTTTAAGCCAATATTGTTACTAACGATATTACTAACAAAATATGGACCATGGTCTGAAATAAAATTATTATTATTATTAAAAAAATTCTAAGCCTTAAAAATACAAGCGTATCTCTGCTTTGCAACAGCTACCTGCAACTGTTTGCCTGGCGGATGGATCTGGATTGCCTTATACTCGTAATACCACACTGGACTAGGCTACATTTTGAGCACTCCGGATCTAAACCTAAATATAGGCTACATTAGAGCTGTGTATCTGTTGTGTTGTGTTTGTGTATTTTATGTGAATTTAAGTAATTGTCATAATTTAATTTAAATGAAATATATATTTTTCTAATTGATAAAAAATTGGTATTATAAATTAGATTTAATATTTTGATTTCGATGTATATCTATGACTTGTGATATTGACTTGTTCCAAAATAAATTATTTTTAATTACTTAATTTTAACTTTAAAAAATAGACACCAATATACGAACCGCCTTTAATTTTTGGGGGTTGGGACATCCTTACTTTGACTTAGGCGGTTCATTGAGTCCAAGGCCAAAGCAGTTGCAAGAAAGCTAAGAGCCCTTTCATAGCTGCGGCGGTACTTTACGCTGAGACACTTGCTTACTCTATACAAAGCGCAAGTCCGGTCGTGCATGGAGTATTGCTGCCATATATGGGCTGATACTGCAAAATGCTTTGGACTCAATTGAAAGGCATATTAAAAGGCTTATTGGTGACCCGAATCTGGTTAAAACCAATCTTACCATCTTCGAACACAGGTGCAAAGTAGCATCTTTCCGGTTTTATACAGGAGAAATTGCATAACTTAATTCCTCCCTCTCTCATCCTTCATCGGACAACCAGTTGTTCGGCCAGTTTCCACCCTTTCGTTGTTGATTTACCACTTATTCGAACCAAACGGTACATCGTTCGTCATGTGTACAGCAAAAGAGTGGAATAAGTTGCCAATATCTGTTTTTCCATCCGATTACAAGGTGGCTTCAAGGCAAGAGTGAATAAGCTATAGTTAAATCAGTGTGCTGCACGATCTTAGGCTACATCAACACTCACCAATCAGGTGGGGTTGTAGTGGGCTGGCCTAGAATAGTAAAAAATATAACAACAATTCAATACAAATCACTAAAGTAACCAATAAAACAAACTATTAATTTGACATTTGTGTTGGTTTGTCGTACGGATTAACCATACTTTACGTTCATTTGAGTTTTTTTACCCTGTGCGTTCGAGGGTACTATGGAACCTCAGAATAATATTTGCGAATACGACAATTCTAAGTGGAAAGGGAGATTTTGGGAACGACTTGTTTCCAACGAGTAACCGCTATAGGATAACGTGTAAAAACTACAATAAAATTTGTTGTTATTAGTAAATTTCACGAGTTTGCTTTTATTATTTCAAGGTAAACGCTATGGACAGTTGGCAAAATATACAAAGAAACTTGAATATATAACTACTACTAAACTCGTAGCAGTTTAACTAATTAAACTATTCCTTAACACCTGTAAGCAGTCTTCTGTTGAACGTGTGTCTCTCCAATAGTATAATAGTTTGTGGTATCCACGAGATGAATTGCACCTTGATGAAACTTACCGTTGATATGACGCCGTGTATTGGATGCCATAAGGTCTTAAGGTCTTCTTGTGGCATTCACGGGATGAGATTTGGTGAGGGTTTCGCTTATATTAACCACGTCACTCAACACGTTGCTTATACCATTTTATTTCTCTTAAGTTTATTAGTAAATAGGTCCTTCAATATTTTATAAACAGGTTACGTTGTGCAAACCCATAAAAGATCTACATACCTCCATTTATCTCCGTTCACTTTCACTCGCCTAATTGTGGTTATTGATTGAAATTAAAGCATAGTCTATTGATTACCTGTTACTATTTGGTTAATATCGAAACATTTGACTGGTTATTTGCAGAGAAAACAATATAATATTTACAAGTTTCTGCCAAGAAGACGTACATAAGTATATAATATAAGTAAGATATACGAATATATCGTTATATTTTTAGAGAAAAATTAATTTTTAAGAAAAAATAAGAGCTAGATAATAAAATAATTTTGAACATTGTGAATATAATACAAGTGTTTATTCAAATTATCAGAAATAATTTCACATTCTGAAGTTATGGCTAACATATTGTGTACAGAACGTTTTTTTATACGTGGTAGAGCCATGCTGCAGTTATATTAAAGGTATAGTTGTAGCACGAATAGGTCAGCTCGACCGGGGAAGAACCACGCTCTCACAGAATACCAGCGTAAAATAGTAGCTTAATGCTGCTGTGTTTTGTATGGTGGGTTTAGAGAACCGGAGACCCTTTTTACCGGAAATGAGGCATTCCATCTTAGTCCTCACGGGTGACAACAGATCTGCATTTTGATTCGTAATCGAGGATAGATGTAGATATCTATGGGCCACAGCAACCACTTACCATCAGGTGGACTGTGTGCTCGTTTGTCACCCTATCCTACAAAAAAAAGAAGAAGAATTAAAGCCTAGATTTCAGATTATGAAATTATTTTATTCTTTTAACTTTTTGCAAATAGAATTTTATTTTTTTAAAAAGTTATTTTATTTTACTCTTTTAAGTGAACTAAGAAATTAGAAACTAGGAAACTCAATGTCGTTAAATTTTTTACGTTAAAAACTTCATCTACAATGTTGCCACCCTTAGTGGTGGATTTTTTCTTCATATTACGTAATTATAAATAACAATTAAAGAAATATTTAAATTGGTTCATAATTCATGAAGATCTTTTGTGACATCGCGTAATATACATATATTTCGCGATATCACAAAATATATATAGTCGTAGGTAGAGGAGGTTTACACCTCCACCTTTTTTAAGTCGACTAAAATGTCATAATGGATTGACTTAAAACTACTTTTACGGATTTTATCGCGTTTTATTTATATTAATTTTAATACCCGACGTTTCGGGTGCTTTCCAGCACCCATGGTCACGGGGGACTGAGGTGACTGACGTGCCGATGTCAAAGTTAACCCGGAGTACCTTCAGCTTTTTAATTACTGTCTTTAGTCCGATCTACGCAGAATGAACTAACTGTATTTTGAAGTCTTGCAGTGGTATGCTTGGGTTTAGTTTTAATTTTATTAATTATAGGATCCCAAGCAGGTGGTAGTACCCAGCCTCCTTCTCTATTGAAATTAGGATGTTTTTTATGGATGGATGTTATATATATTATGCTTGGTAGGAATCGATGTTCTTTCGCGAGGATTTGTGGTCTATCAAATCTGATGTAATGGTTGGGGCCATCTAGAATATGATCGCAAACTGCATACTTCCTTGCCATGGGTCCCCCGTGACCATGGGTGCTGGAAAGCACCCGAAACCTCGGGTATTAAAATTAATATAAATAAAACGCGATAAAATCCGTAAAAGTAGTTTTAATCAATGTATAGTGTTCGCGTAAATATAAGAAATCATTACGTCGTAATGGGATAATATTATTATACCAAAAAAAGAATAGATATAAAATAAATCAAATTACGATATTTCATACAAATAATATTATCAATTTATGGTTGAAATTTTACAGAGTGAGATATGTTTATTCATTTCCAAGTAAACCACTCAAGGTGATGCTGCTGCACATCTTCCTGATAACAACTCAGAATAGTATACTGCGGTTGCCAATTCGCCTGTCAAGCGTGATAACTATGGCAAAATCCTCCCCACGAGGCAGTTTATGGGAGAGGCCTACGTACGATGAAACCACTCACCGCATCAACAAACTGAATTTGCTATGATCTTTGTATGTTAGCAACGTGGGGTGCTCCCTGCACCATTTCATTATAACTGCCTTTTTCACTGCCAAAGAAAGAATTCAAGAAGGTACCAAGAGGTAAAACATTCTTGGAAGATTTACCTTTAAAGGGCCTTATTCACCACACTGACCAGGCGAACGATTCAATGCAAAGCCGTAGCGCGAGCCTGGTATTACTGTTCTCCATTACTTATATGGGAAATTTAGGTGTCCCAGATTTGGAAGGGTTTCTGTAATTTGTCAATCACAACTTTCTAGTTTCTTTTATTTTTTCTTTTTTTTTTTGGCATGGCGCAATATGTGCAATAGAAGATGTTACGTACTTAGTGAAAACACATATGATATTCCCTCTTTTGTTTTAATTACATGGTATTTGCAACGTTTATTATTCAAACTACTTTTCTTTCAAGTTGCATTGAAATGGGACAATGTGCAATACTAGATTAGTAAACTAAAAACTGATTGGTAATAAGTATTCATCAATGTAATAAAAAATCTTTTGAGTTACTTATTATGTATGTACAAAACCAGGTTACAAATAAAATACAAATTAATAACTTATATTGGTATATTTCTAATAGGAAAATACGTTAAATGTGTAGTTAGATTAATGATGGGCATATAGTGGAGCCGCGTGTACGATGGGACCATGCACAATTGGGGTAGCATGGATAATGGGAGCCGCATGGACAATAGGAGCAGTATGGACGATGGGGGCAGCGTGGACAGTAGGGGCATGGGCGGCTTGAACAACCGGTGCTGCAGGAGCTGCATGCGCTGATGGAGCAGAGTTGTGAACAATAGCATTGAAGCTGAAATATAAAGTTAAAAGTTAGATTATAATTGGAGCTATTAGTGTTGCAATATTGAAATGTTAATCATAATGTTTCAAGGCAAACGAAATAAAACGCAATTATATTAGGATACATAATGATTCGAGTTACTTTTAAATTCTTTAAAATTGCCAGCAAATTTTGGTGCAGTCAAGTAAGAAGTATTCATATATTTTATAGGTGTATCCACCCTAGGGTGGATTCTTTAGGGTGAATAATAATAAAAACGGACCATGTTGTTTCAAAAGCCTCTTGGAAATTGAAGGAATACCTGTGCCCAGCAGCAGGATGCATATTAGGTTACATAGGAAGGTTATTAATTTTAAGACTTTGATTGAACAATTTATTTTTATGTTATTTTTGATCAACTAACTTCTTTTTTATTAAATAAAAATAAATAGACTTTATACTTTGTCTAGTTCTGTTAATAACTATTAAAGATACGATAATCGGCATTAGAATAAATAGTCAAATGAAAATATATGACCTTGTATGGTAGCGAAATATCAGCTTGTAAAACTCAATATACGTATTAACCCTTTCTTATTGCAATGTACTCTTGCCCTAATTAAATATATGGATAATTGCAATAATTATATGTTACTTGCAAATACCTAGACGGTAACCATGTAGTGTCGGTATAATAAGGTTGTCGTAACAGGCGACTGAAGGAAATAAATCAGGATATGAGCAGTTTGTTTTCTTAATATCAACTATTAAAAAAAGTTGGTTGTCCAACCGCCTGTCAAGCGCTATGGCAAATATCCCCCGCTATGATGCCATCCATAGGGGTGAGCTTATATTCAGCGGTGAACTCATTAGGCAATAACTCTAACGGTAAACAAGGATCACCGCTCTATTGTATCATCGTTAAATCGCTTGAGCGAGTATGAAACTAACCGATTTTATCAAAGTTATCGACCGAATCAACAGTTGAATAATGATACGAGGGATAAATTACTACGTTCTAAGATTTATCTGTAAATTGTTAGTATCGCTTGCTTGGAAGTTCTTTGTTGCTTGGGAATTCAGTTAAGAAATTTACAAACGAATCGCATACAACTTTGAACAACAGCTAAATGCAGTAACTATTAATTAGAAGATCATGTATATAAGATCTTATTATTGAACCTTTAAATAATAATGGTTTGTCATAAACAAAGTTGTATTTCTGTGCATTATTACTGATTTTTTAACTTCCAAATACTGTTTCTGTTCGTACTTGATATGTTTGATTTTTTTACATTTATAATTTATTGGAGCTGAAATGCTTCAAGTATCTACAACCGATGGGGAAAAAGGTTCTCAGTGGCAGCCTCGTACTGACTGGAGGTGGCTCAGAACTTGGGGCTGTTGAACAGTGCTTGGGGGAAGCCCACGTTTAGTAATGAACTTGTAGAGATATTATAAGAAACCTGCACGATATGACATGTGAACTCTCCCATGCTACAAAAACCTAATCTAATGGGAAGAAGCCAATGTAAAGCAATGAAACGAATGTAGAAATACATTACTTTCTCTACATAATGAATCTATAGGTGGTACTACTAGAAGTTTTAAGTTTGGGGTAAAGACGTATTCAATCCGAACAAAATACTTGCTGTACCAATAATGGGAAATTTTATTATTGTTTAATAAATACAGAATCTTACCCGGAGTGGTCGTCAGCGCTGTATTCAACCCTTCTGACGGAACCGTCAGGCTGCAGAAGCGAGTACTCGCCTTTTACAACATCACCTTCGCGACTCTCGTGTTGGGATTTGTGGTCACCGGTGTGAGGGTCTTCAACTGAGTATGAGAACTCATAATGAGCAGGAGCCTGAAAGTAACAATAATATTATTCAATTAGATTGACGACTATGAGAAAAGATTAATGATAACGTACGTGACGTTGTAATATTAATTATTGTACATTAAATATTATTAGAATCGATATATTTTAGTAGGTGATCCAAATTATGATAAGCTATTTTATATCGTACTCTCAGTACGCATAAAATTTCGAAACAGTTAATGATAAATAAATCAAATGCGTATTGATAAATAACAGAACCTGTAATTACAACACATTTTAATTATAAGTTCGTACAATTAAAGTTTAATAGGGTCGCAACAAGCAACAAGCTAAAAACGTTTTAATGACATCAAAAACACTACTATAATTCAAACAATATAGTTAAACATAGTTATTATACTGATGATTGATGAAATGAAATGAAAATAGCAACCAAAATTATTAATAGCATTTTTAAGAGCTTATTTACCACGTGCTCAGCGGTGAAAGCATCGTGAGAAAACTAGCATTTCTGAGAAATAAAAAAAATATTTCGAAGTTAAGTTTAACAACACGCATTGGGGCTGCGCGGTGGACATTTCCTTGTCCTAAAACCCTCTCAAAAATAAGAAGAGGCCTGTATCCAGTAGTGGGACCTAAATAGGCTGTAACTTTTATATGTCGATTAAAAAAAACTGAAAAACATAGTGTATAGAAGAACTAAAGACCCAACTACGCAATGTGACTTCGTCCTCTATTTGACCAAGTTTAGGGGTGGAACTTTTTGGGACTACCTCATAAATATAAGAAGTTTAATAAAATAAACAATCATGACAATCGCTTGACAATTTACGATGTCGCAAATTCATACAAAAAATACAGTCGTATTTAAAACCTCTTCTTTCTTAATGTCGGCTAATAAGAAACTTAACAACATAAGTCCGAAGCTTTTATATAGATAGCGGAAAATAACTTCTTATTTGATTTTAGCCATTGATGATTTCCAACCGATAACGGAAACGCAGTACAATATAAGACCAAAAACATACGCGCAAATGGAGATAACCTTTTTTTGTTTTGTTCATTTCACATTTGATTTTGAACGTAATTATTATCAAGCGTTATTTGCAGGCGGATTAGTGATCGTAGTACAGACCTAGACGTGTCGAGACTTCGACGCTGTTTCCTGCCGGTCAGACCATTTTACGTCTAGCATACTACCGCAATCTACCGTAATGAGTAATGACGCAATCTGCTGGAAAATCTTTCTAGAAATTTCCGTGGTTGTTTTTTACGACATCCATGGCTTGAAATTGGTTGAGAGATTCTATTCAACCTGACTCACTGCCTTACGATGAAACTTCAATAATTGTTTATATAATATTATGATAAGGTTTTGTTTAATTCTTAAGTATTTTTTGATTTTCTTAGTTTCGTTTCAAAATTTTAGACTTACATTTTCTTCTATATGTTCAGCGCGTGCTAAAGCCACGGGGGCAATAGGGGTGGCGTGAACGACGGGCGCACTCTGCTGTAGAATAGTTGAATGCTGTTGGAGAAGAGGAGCGGAGTGGTGAACTATTGGTGCAGCTGCAAATTGAGTGGCGATTCCATGGGTAGGCTGGTCGTGATGAACTATGCTTTGTGAAGAGACTGCTTGTCCATGACCTTCGTCAGCAGCAAGGCATGACGCTACCAGGAGGATGAAAACTGAAATCTGAAATAATTAAAAATATTATTTGATATATATATATATATATATATATATATATATATATATATATATATATATATATATATATATATATGATACAAATACATCAAACCAAAGTTATGCTCCTAAAAATATAATAAGAATGATAATTTGTACGTAATTTTTAATTATTATTTGAGAAACTTTTGTTGTATATAATTGAGGCATTTATTTCACTTTCATCTTATATCAATTATCTCAATTGTAATATTATATAACGTGATTATTTCCAATTTTCATATTATAAGTTCTTTAGACGACGTTAATATGACTAGGTAACATATTAAAATTAAAACTGTTGTAATTTTTATTTTTTAAATTAAATATCTCACTTTAATGTACATGTTGATGTGGAGAGTTGAGCTCGATTGATAAGGAGCCCACATGAGCGATACTTTTTATACTTTAGGGAAGCGCTGCACGCATGTGTCACCCGAACCAGTGAGACCGGCTGGAAACATGATACCGGTTTACGCTTTACATCACAGCATTGACACTTTTTGGGATTCATTCAAGGTTAACAGAAATCTGTTCCCAAAGGTTTCCCTTTTGCCTTATATTAAATAAAAACGATCTAAGATTTTGATATGAAAACGATATTCTTATGGTAAATTATACGTTTGTAAAACTTTGTATTCTATATACCTTAAGAAATGATATAATAATTTTTGATGCAATTACTTTATGATTCATCAAAAAGCGTCAATCTTAAAATATGCAATTACCTTACGTAGAGTCCAATTCTTTCACCCAAATGAATTCTCTTTCGTCATATTTGCTGCAAGAAACCACGATAGTCCGAAATTGATTAAGGAAAAATCACCCAAAATTTAGTGTAAAGCACGTTTATTGTTACTATTAAATTATACGTTTAATTATGTGATTTTTTTTAACTTTTAAATATTTGCCATATTTTCAGTTAAAATTTTTGAACTGTGGTCCTACCCCAGTTGCCCAACACTTGGTGTAGAAGTTTACCATCGCCTGTCAAAGCGCTGCTTTTTCACTTTTGTCTGGAGTCAATTCCTTTAGAAAGCGAAGTTACATCATCGCCAAATGCTATATTAGCAAATGCTTGCCAGAAATGTTAACTGTTGCAAACAACCAGCAACCGAAAACGGGTCTTTATGGTGTACTGCTTCACCACGACAGCACGCCCACGTAATCTGCGTTTACAGCGAGAACCTTCTTCGACCAAATAACAATCAAGTTTATCACATTCCTTACACAGTTTATCACCGTGCTTTTTATTGTCTAAAATAAAAATAAAAGCTGGAAGGTATATAGTTTCATCGTCGGAAGATGCCAGCAGCGTGCTCTAACGCCGCTTGCATAGAAAGACGTAGAGGAGGTGTTTACGGCTGACAGAAAAAGTGTTTTGAATATTGGTTCAGACACATTAATCTTTCTGTAGATGCTGGTGGACTGTTCGTTGAAAAGATTTGTTAATAATAACTTTTATCATATAATTTTTCTTTTTTGTTTCCCAAAACTTTTGAATGGCTCACGTACTATCCTCGAAGTAATTAATAACTTAATCTACATATTCGAACATCATTAAAAACACTGTTCGATTGACTAGTAAAAAAAACATTATGCCTTACAATTTGACATATTTTGTACCTAGTTTGCTATAAGAATAAAAATATATCACGACAATAACTTTACGTTGAGTAAGCAACTAAGCAAAGCGCACCTTTACAGTTACAGTCTATCAAAGTCACATAAACTTAGATCTCTCCATAGATTGCTTCATAGAGGGAATATTTCGGGCGACGCAGCACGTACTTATATTTTTTATAGAATGACAAACGAGCACACAGTCCACCTGATGGTAAGTGGTTGCTGTGGCCCATAGACATCTACATCTGTCCTCGATTACGAATCAAAATGCAGATGCGTTGTCACCCGTGAGGACTAAGATGGAATACCTCGTTTCCAGTAAAAAGGGTCTCCGGTTCTCTACACTCACCATACGAAACACAGCAGCATTAAGCTACTATATGACACTGGTATTCTGTGAGAGCGTGGTTCTTCCCCGGTCGAGCCAACGCATTCGTGCTACAACTATACCACTAATACAACTGCAGCATGGCTTTGCCACATATAGGTCTCCCTATTGCTTCATAGGGGGAATATTTCAGCACGTATTTATATCATCAATATCAATCCATTATCCGTTATCAACTGCTGAATATAAGTTTTTGCCATAGTTGCCACGCTTGGAAGGCGGGTTGGCAACCGCAGGTTTTCTATTTTTGCTATTATTTTGAGTTGTTATCGGGAAGATGCTGCCCATTTTCAGTTTCCCTCTGTCAACTTTTATAACACCATGGGACGATATGTCGTAATGGATATTCTTACACCGCAACTACAGAATCAGTTACGATCAATATCAATTTATTATTATAACATAGATTCTACAATAAAATGTTTGAGCATTATCACCACCGGTAGTGTTAAGTGCAAACACCAACCCACTCCTAGTACCTTTTTAAATATTTCCCGTGTACAAATTTATTATATCATGTACAAATAAAAGTTTACATTTACGTATTTTTATTTTGTACCAGTATCAGATTATGTCCCACATAAAATGATCTTCCGATGGTAATAAACCGGTTACATAAATTATACATTTTAGTACTTATCCAGTGCATGCGAATGCAGGCCGTATGTGGCGGTAAGAAAGTAGTGTACTGGGTTGCACCAAGTGCTCCAGTAAGCTGTTACGCAACGACCGTAACTCGTGACACACTGAGTAAAATAATGGTATTATGTGATTTATGCACCTTTGTTTTATTATGTAATAACGTTATAGCGTGAAATTATGAACTGAAAATAGGATGAATGGCTATGAAGACGGCTTATTATTTATTTTATCTGCCTTAAGAGTTATATAGATTATAAAGGGCTCTACACTCTATTGTGGAAAGTCAGAATGTATAAAAAAGGCACGTATGGTAATTCACAATGCTGTATTAGTCCCTACTTTAACGTAAGGTAGTTAAAGTTGGATGTGTCAGATGAAGCACGAGAGTACATTAAACGCAGTAGAAATGCGGTCGTTAAGGAGTATATTATGGCTGAATCTAAGTGACAGGGTGAACAATTCTGTGATAAGCGAAGAGTTTGGTTTACAAAATGAAGTTGTGATCAGTATTAAGAAAGGAAGGCTTAGGTGGTTTGGTCATGTAGAAAGAATGAATGAGGAAAGAGTGACAAAGCAAATTTAGGTTGCAGAAGAGAATGGCAGAGTTGAAAAGGAATGTCCTAGGTGAAAGTTTTTCGACCAAATTATCGATATATTGAAAATAGGCCAAATTATGAGTACCCTTAAACGACGAGCATGTATGTTTAGGTATATGAATGTGGAGGAGGCGAGAGAGGTGTATCAGTATCGTCTGAATCGATCGTCGAATGGAAGTCTGTAGAGTCTGCCTACCCCTCTAAGTGACAGGCGTGAGTGTTTATGTATTTATTATTATTAGATGTTAAGAGCTCGAAAACGGTTTATATAAAATGTAGAATGTTAATGAGGAAAAACACGGCTTACGGCTACGGCTCGCATGTTTATATAAATATGGAGAAAGTACAAATCTTTATTACCAAACCAGCTACCCGCCTCGGCTCCGCCTGAATATAATCTATTAGTGTAGCGTTATTTAAATTTAACAAGTCAAAAACAATTGATTTTGTCAATAGTTTCTTTTTTAATCTCCAAGCTTTTCGGATAAAATGTAGCCAAGTCCCTCCCAGAATTGACTTTTTTAAAGTTCTGTTCAAAAGTTTCATTACAATCGCTACAGCCATTCCAAAGACGAGCCCGGACAGACAAAATTAAAAATAAAATTGTATATGTCTTGTATGAGCTTTATAGAAGTCTGAACTTTCCAAAAGGTATGTAAAGATTAAATGCGATATAATCTTATTTTTAAACAATAAGTCGGCAGGATGTCCTTAATGATACAAATCATCTAATGAAGGTTGCGAATAGCTAGTGGACAGCTTATCACTACCCTTTTACGCCTCGTTGGGCTAGTGGTTGTAGTAGTGAGACTGCTGATCGTGAGGTCCTGGGTTCGAATCCCGGGTCGGGCCAAAAAATCAATTATTGAGTTTTTCTGTCAAGAAACTCTCAGTAGTTGCCCGGAGTCAGGAAGTTGGCGGTCTCTCACCCCCGTGCCTCGGAAAGCACGTAAAGACGTTGGTCCTACGCCTGATCTCTCTCCCAGTCGTGTCGGTTGACCGTCCCATCAGACTACGAGAGTGGGGGAATAGAGAGTGCACCTGTGCTTGCACTTACACTTGGGCACTATAATCCTGTCCTGCGCCGATGGTTAGCCTTTGTTGAGGCAGGCCGCCGTGGCCGAAATTCGGTCTGGAGGACATTATTATTATTATTATTACCCTTTTACGTGGAGGACGGAGTGCAGAGTTGACACGTGGAATGTTAGAGGGGGCATGAGAGATAAGACGAATGAGTTGATCGAAATAATGAAAGAAAGAGAATTAGATGTCTTGTGTATGTCGAGACCAAACGGAAAGGCAGTGGTACTGAAGAGCTCCCTGGCGGGATGTTAGCTATATGGTCCGGAGTCCCGGAAAGCGAGAACGCCTGCCAGGGAGTGGGAGTGCTGTTGTCGTCCCGATTGGTCGATCTTATGACTGAATACAAGATTGTGAACTCAAGACTTCTCTGGGTTCGCTTCAAAATGGGACTGACGAAGTTATTCCTTTTGGCTGTTTATGCGCCGGTAGCTTCGTCGTCCAGGGCTGAGCTGGAGGAGTTTTGGGAGAATGTAAGAGAAGTTCTAGATTTGGTTAAGGGAAACGAAAGAACTGTTGTATGTGGTAATTTGAATGGATGGGTAGGTATCGCTCGACCAGGATACGAGTCGGTGCTTGGAAAGTTTGGCGATAAAAGGGTTAATGATGCTGGCAAGCTTATACTGGCTGTATGCAAGGAAAAGGGTCTTCTTGTGACAAACACTATGTTTAATCACAGGAAAATCCATATGTACACTAGAGAAAGAAAGAATGAGAGAAGTATGATTGATTTGTTCCTGGTGGATGACCGACTCCGAAAACAGGTGATGGATACACGAGTGTTCAGGGGTGCTGACCTGGGAACGGATCATTATCTAGTAATTACTAGATTTAGGGGTTTGTTCGCAGGTTGGCGCTACCGGACGGCAGTAACAGAACCACAGTCAGTCTGTCGCATCCGAAGCTGGAAGCTTCAGGAAGCGGATACTAGGGACAAATATCACACGAGGGTAGCCGAAAAGCTTGACACCATCGATGGCAGGAAAGAATGTGTGGAAAGAACATGGCAGAACCTTAGGGATGGAATGGTAAGTGCAGCGGAAGAAGTATGTGGTACGACAAAAAGAGGTAGTAGTAAAAAAAGAGATGCATGGTGGAATGATGAAGTGAGAGAAGCTGTAAAAAAGAAGAAAAAAGCATGGTTAGACTACTTGGCCTCTAGTAACGATGAGCATATGAGAGAGAAGATGAAAGAAAGATATAAGCTGCAGAAAGTTCATGCGAAAACATTGATTGAGGAAGTACGTGAAAGGTGTAGAATAGAAGCGGACGAGAGGTTGTCGCACAACTTTAGGGAAAACTCCAAACTCTTCTGGAAAGAGGTTGGAAGGTCCCGGAGTGGTGCGACAGCCTTAAGAATGAACAAAGTGCTTTCGAGAACCAATGACGTCCTCTCAGAAAAATCGGACGTCATGCAGCGATGGAGTGAATTTTATAGAGAAATGTATGCGTGTCATGATCTTAGTGAAGGATCCGGGGGTGACGCCGTGACTGGCACGCCAGACACGGACCTCGATGACACTGAGGTCATCAGCATGAAAGAGATTGAACGTGCGATTCGAAGTTTGAAATGTGGTAAGGCTGCGGGACTAGACAGAGTTACTGCTGAAATGGTCAAGTACGGTGGGCCTCGCGTCTGGGACAGCTTCCATCTGCTGTGCAATTTGTGCTGGCGGACGGGAGATGTCCGGGATGATTGGCGATCCGCGGTCATTGTGCCTTTATATAAAGGTAAAGGTTCACATTTTGACTGCGGGTGCTATCGGGCGATCAGCTTGACCAGTTTAGCAAGTAAAGTTTACTCGAAGGTTTTGACACGTAGGATGCAAGAGAAATCGGAAAGATTCTTATGGCAGGCACAATGCGGATTTAGACCTGAAGGAGGATGCACGGATCAAATGTTTTCTCTCCGCATGATCACGGAGAAGCTTCTGAGTGTTAACCAGAAGATTTTCTGTGCTTTTGTGGATCTGGAGAAAGCATTTGATAAGGTTATAAGGAAGAAAATGTGGGAACTGTTGCCGGGATATTGTGTGGATGGTCGATTGTTAAGGGCTGTGCAGTCACTTTACTATGACTGTAAAGCCTGTGTGTGGGTAGGGCATGACCTGTCACCCATGTTTAGTGTCCAAGCGGGCGTAAAACAGGGTTGTGTCATGTCTTCCTGGCTGTTCATACTGTATCTCGACAGCTGTTTACAGAAGCTGAAAAATAGCTATTTGGGTGTGAAATTGGGTGACATAAAAGTTAATTGTCTGCTGTATGCTGATGATGCAGTGCTTATTGCACCATTAGAAGTAGAACTGCAGGCATTAGTCACGTGTATGAAAGAGGAATGTGAAATTAAAGGTCTCCGTTTGAATGCTAATAAAACTAAGGTTCTGGTATTTGAAAAGGATGAAGAGAGAACGAAATGTGAAATATGGGTAAATCAGGAATGTCTAGAACAGGTAAATGAAATTGTATACTTGGGGAGTGCTTTCAGCCGGGATGGAAGATGTGATTTAGATGTGGATAGGCGTGTCGCTGCCGGAAACAAAGTCAATGGTGCCCTGAATGCATTAGTAAAAAGGCAAGGCGTGGTGAAGAGTGCACGCCTTGCAATACATAATGCAGTGTTGGTACCGACTTTGTTATATGGCAGCGAAACCTGGGTATGCCAGAAGAAGCATAAAAGCAAGTTGAATGCAGTGGAGATGCGATCTCTTCGTAAAATGTGTGGCGTTACCTTAGCCGACCGAAAGCGAAACGAAGAGATTCGCAATATGGCAGGATTGAAAGATGACCTTATCACAAAAATTGATAGGGGCGTACTCCAATGGTTTGGGCACGTTGAACGAATGAGTGAAGACCGAATGGTGAAGAAAATATATAGAGCGAAAGTAAATATTAAAAGGTGTCGAGGTAGACCGAGACTAACTTTCGAAGACCATGTGAGCAAATTGCTCGAAGAGGGGAGGGTCAAGAGTACTCGGATACCTAGACGTGCATGTATGAAGAAGTTAATGAACCTGAAGGAAGCGAAAGAGGTATGTAAGGATCGTGACACTTGGCGATCTGTTCTCTCTCGCTACCCCGTTAGGGATTGTGCGTGAAGATAAGTAAGTAAGTAAGTATTATTACCCTTTTATGATATAATTTATATCTCCCAACTAATTAAGCTTTTATTTTTTTCAAAATAATTACATCAGTTTTAACAACATTGTGAAACCGCAGCACTTATTTAAATATTACATACAGGCACTACACACACACTACACTACATAGAAATATAGATGAAATTGATATTCATTGATTTCATGGAATATTTCGTTGTTTTTTTTTCTTAAAGACGTAATAAGAAAGGAGAATGAGCGCACAGTATACTTGATGGTAATTGGATGCCCATATACATTAAACAAGAATAAAGTGTGCCACATTATAATATGGTGCGATGATGATGGTCAACACCGGACCGGAGGAGACTATGGGGAAAGCCAGAAAAGTTTATAGCTTCATTGGAAGCGTATATCTCTCGAGATATGGTACAACCATTTCGTTTATATCAGACGTAAAATACCTAGACCAGTGACTGAAAGCAGCGTCAGCAAGTAGCAAGTCCAATTTAAAAGATTTTTTTGAATATTTTCGGTGCTAGAATCACAGTTCATGGCAGAATTTTGCTGAGGATCGATTTATCATTAAGGGTATACTCGTAATTGTGTTGCTTCTAAATAGGAATTTTATTTACTAACAAAAGTTTCTTAGATGCGTTGCTTTGGTATATTCAAAAATGGCGTAGGTGTTAAAAATAAGGTAAATTATTGCACTTTACATATAAAATCTTATGTTATAATGTTATAATATATACCTATGATTGTCCTTGTTACTGCAAGTATATTATAAGATAAATCTGAATGTTTCAATATGTCCTGACACGCATAAGATCGGAACGAACGTTTCATATTAATCTCCAAGTTACCTAGTAACGCAAAAGAGAATGTATGTAAATCGATATAAATCTTGTCTGACTTTCGGTAAAGGTCACGTGTGGGTATGCGGTGTATGCACTCCATTATTGGAAATAGTTAATGAAATATTTTAGTGCTATTAATTTATTTAAAATTTTATCTTGTAATAATTTGAATAAGCTCCATTGATTCATAACTCTTCACGAGTACTTATAGTGTATCGGAGTAAAAATTAATGCAATCTAGTATTTTCTATGACAAATGAAGTAACGGTCGGTCTCATCTGATGAATCATCAAATGATCTCAATGATGAATGAAGAAAAAAGCACAAGTTCAGTTTTTTTTTCTTCAATTTTTTAAGCTCAATATTTGGATGATTTTGAAGGCTATAAGTAATTTGAGGTACGGTTAATATACATAACATTTTTATTATCTCATAATTGAATGTAATTTGTATTGAAATTCCATACTCCTAATTTTTTCCAAATTCAGTCAATTTTAGAGGTTATGATAAAGTAAAAGAAAAACGATAAAAATAAATTTAGAAATATGAAAAACATAAGTTTTAATTCAGTATTCAAGTTATATACCAGTACACAAGTTAGAATGTATATAGAAAATAATTTAAGGGAAACTAGACACAGCATAATTTATGAAAGTTTATTTTAAAAAATCTCTATTATAGACTCATTTGTCGTTTTTCTTACTATTATGTAAAAGTGAACACTTGGATATAATTAAATGGAAACGATAACATTATACTTATTAAATAAATATACAACATGTAACAAAAACCCTGTGGTTCCCGTTAAGTGCGTTATCAGAATCAGTATTCAAGCGTATAGAAATATTTTTTTTTAATTTAAAAAAAATATATTAAAATTGTATGTGGTTTTATTATCTCATTGGCTGAAGAGTAAAGGGATTGCTAAAGACCCCACATTACCGGTACTCGCGTGAGTTAGAGGAAATAAAACCACATACAATTTGCTAATATTTTTTTTTGATTCAATTTAAAAAATATATTGTCGTTTTCTAAAAAAAATATTTTTATGCACTTGAATACTGATTCTGATAACGCACTTAACGGGAACCACAGGGTTTTTGTTACATGTTATATTTCTTATTAATTCATTAAAATATTTTTTTTGTGTATATATGATATAAGATTTTGTAATGGTATTGAAACATATTTGTTCGTTAAAATTATCCGATTTCTTATATTTGCGAGCACACCACACATTGAATGAAACCAGTTTTATATGATAGCATACGCTGCAGAATTGAGAACTGTGAACCACTTCTTACATTAACAAAATCAATGAAAGTAGTTACGGACAGAAAATTAATTTATGCATTGTTTACACTACGTAGATTATCTGGGTCAAATTTTATAGCAATCAGAAAATTAGTTCCGGGGGAGACAAAAATTGCACCAGAGTCGGCAGTAAGGGGGCTACCTAGGGTCTGTTCCAATAAATTTTGGGGTGTTTTTAACCCTTATTGTAGGCCGCGGAGGAGTAGGCTCACCCATGATACGTATGTTTCAAAATATTTTTACTATTTTGGGCATGACGTGGTTGTGACTGTGTCTCTCTACTGCCCACGCAAGGGCTTGACGTATTTTGAGATGCTGCTGATAATTCACGAGTTATGGGCCGATACGTGACCTAGAACCTGAGACATAGTTGTACGCAAGGTAGAAGTTTGGCTTTTCGAGGTTTCTTCAACACAAAAATCGAGTCAAGACAGGAGGCAAAAAATGTGTGTTATTTTATTTTTTTATTATTGATATTGTGACGGCGCATTATTATTAATAATAATTAATCATTAATTTCCACATCAAGTCATCTAAAAATATCATAAAAGTAAAAATTTGTACTATTATAATTCATTAATAAGCATTTAGTTAAAATACATCCATTTAGAATATTATTATAATTATTTGATCAAAGTAGCTTGCTTACCTGTAAGTGTCCTTCGATCAAAATTATATGAGGTTGACGCCTCCTCTGTGTTTGTATACTATGTAGTCATGAATCGACGGACCGAATTACACAATTACACCTTCCGGGGAAAAAATATTTTTACTGGTATACCAACCTATTTGAACTCCCACTGGCAACACTATACACCTCATGTCATTGTGAATTTATATCCACTAGAATTATGAAAAAATAATTAAAATGCTAACAAGCCCTTAGGACGGGTAATAATATACAGCAGGGTAGGGTTGTACATAGAGGAACGTCAACCTCATATAATTTTGATCGAAGGACAGTTACAGGTACTTTGATCAAATAATTATATTCGCCTCCTCTGTGTTTGTATACTATGTAGATGTTTAAAGATTTGATTGTTTCATTTTAATTATTTACTGTCATAAATTATAATAATTAACAATTGACAACAAAATAAATAATAAGCATAATATATAAATTTAGATAATATAATTTCCCATTATGAATTATTGTTTATTTATTTTATACTTTTCAAATGCTCTTAGTTAATAATGGCCTCTTATAACAAACGGAAAAAGTTTTGGATGTAAGATTGTTGTCTTTCTAACACTTATCATAACAATATCATCAATACCACTTCTTCTAGGACGAGAAGGGGATGAATGCCTGGTACTATTTTACGCTGTCGTACAGTAAAAAGTTTTATGTACATTTTTTTTTTCTTGTGAAAATACTTTACCTAACTAGCTGTTTAATTTACTGCAGGGATATTAAGCAGTTTTCAAAATTAACAACTAATTTACTAAATTTCATACAGTTTTAGTGACATACAAGTGATATTGTGAGGTAACTGATACAAGTGACAAAATTAAAAACTTTGCACAACCGACAATAATATAAATAAAATAACATCATCAATGTTTTCAAAGTTAATCAAATACGCATTATTAAGGACAACTCAAAAACCACTAGTCAGATCCCGATTAAATCTACATGAGAACACTTGAAGCACCAGCTTTCAAATAAAAATTAAGATTCATCACAATTGTCTCACCCAGAGGCTATAGGCAAACACATAAAAAACATTCAGTCGAACTGAACACCTCCTCCTTCTGGAAGTCGGTTAAAAATACTCATATTTTCTCTTACTACTGTATATTTCTTTGCTTTTTCTTTTTGATGAAATTCAGCTTTTTGAACCAAATTATGTTAGACTTTAGCTTTAATTGTACTCTAGTTGTACTCTAGTTTTTATTTTTCTTCCTGAAACACCAGAAAAGAACTGTTTAACTTCATATGTAATACGAGCTCAAATCATAATAGGAAGAACAATAAGTAAATTTCTTACTTTATCTACCACGACTTTAGACAATAATATATTGTATATATCAGACAAGGGCTTATTTTTATGCTTTACATACATAAATACCTCTTTGACAGCACTGCCACAGCAAGGTAAGTTTAGATCAAAGGAGATCTTACATAATAGTTGTTGACCAGCGTAAGAGTTTTAATAAATCGTAATTTTTTAACAATATTTTAGTAACAGGCTTATGAAGACTAGAAGGTTATTCCTTGAATAAAAAGAAACGGGGCGGAAGGAAAAGTAAAAGAGTTATAGGTAAATCCGTAATATTTTATAGTGTAGTGTTGTTTCCTCTTCTGTATTCTGTTTGAAGATTGTGGAGAATAGTGCATAAAACATACGGTTGACCAATGAATTTTATGCATTTATATTTTTTCTAATAGCAAATGCATGAACTTAAGTTTATCTATTACTTTTGGATAAAATCTTATAGACAATCTTTTTATAGGTTTAGGAATTTTATTCCCATTTTATTTCGCCGTTAGTTTTCCTGGATTCTTTGCATACGAGAGAACTTTCATAACTATAACTAACATACTAAGATGTTATTTATAAGGTAAAAAAGAAATACATATGTTTCACAAGGTCAATTTAACAAGCTATGTCACTTGATGTGGTTATTACATGTCACCCATGTAGTTTATGTAATTATGATATAGCTGTAGTGTTATAAGAAATTTTAGCTTTGGGGATTATAACAAAACGTTATGATCAAAAGTAAAAACTAAAATATGTTCAATATGTTATGTCTTAATTAAGAACTATAAGGATTTTCATTTTATAAGCACCCCTGTAATTGGATTACTTGAAATCTGAATATGATTTTTCAGAATTAATTTGAATTCAAAATTATTCTCTTTTGATAAATTTTATTTTTTTGTATACATTTACCCATAAAAGATAGCTGGACAAACAGATATTAATTTGTCTTTTAAATAAGCATATTTCCTAGATGATTGTAGTGGATTGTAATTGAATAAATGACTTATCATTCAATATTTGTGTTTCACTTCAGGTACGAAAATGCTATAACTTTATATGTTAAGACTAAGTTATTTAAATGTACTTTTAGGGTATTGTTTTATTTTAATTAACTTTATAATCTAATTAACAGCAATTCTAGAATTTTCCACTTTTTATTTTCTGAATTTCTTCATCTATGTATATATCATATCATGGTATTCCAATAAGTAAAAACAAAATTATGACTAGTTTTAATTAATATTAAATACAATATTTTCTGACATACTAAACTCAATATATGTGAGAGGACGTGTTTGACTCATGTATGTTGTCGACCTACTATGAGAAAGTTTTTTTTTACAATATTTTAGACCATTTGGAATAAAATAGGATCAAGTGAATTTGCTTACCTCTTTAGCTGTGTTTACCACTATTCTTTTTTCCTTGAGGGTTGGGCTTGGCACCTGCCACATATTACTTGATAGTATCACCTCTGCTGGTATAAAGCAACTGGTGGAGGCCATTGCATGTCTAGTGAGTTGTTACTGATGGAGACAGGTTCCAATATTTTAAAGGTTTCTGAATGTTTGTTTTCGATATATGAAGATTCTTTAATCTTTTTAAAACAAAATTCTGTACCAAATAAGAAGTCACTTGGGTTTCCTTAAGAGCTTTCTTTATAATCATTGGTTAGCTCTGACAGCAGTAATGCTGTTCTTAAAGGAGCCTTTAAATTGTATACGGCATATAACAGTCTAATGCAGTTATTTACAGCATCATTATTTTCTTCACCAGTCTTCTTGATAAGACAATATACAATGTTGAAATTTGAAAGTATATGGCTCATTTTTCACATAGGTAACCTTCTATCTCTGATTTGCCTCTTGTTAAAAAAGAATGGAATTTGGAGAATATAAAAGCAATTTTTCCCTTACTACAAGATGGACTGATAAGTTTTTGGGTTTAGAATGCTGTGTGAAACAGAATCTTTATCCTCCTCATCACTTGAGCAAATAATTTTTCTCCTCTTTTGTCCCGAAAATGAGTAAGAGTTGTGAAAATAGCCTCGTGTACACGCCAGTGGTACCGCGGGTATAATAACCGTTGTATACATTTTTGTATAGAAAAGAAAACATACGAATATTCATGTGAAATAGAATCCAATGCCTCATGTAACCCCTCGTGGGACCGCAAGCCAGATATGTACATGTGCTATAGACTCGTTCTGTCTCAAACATAGATTTTATATTGCGTTTTTATTAGACTGTGAGCAATAATATTATATACATTTTGGTAGTAAATATGAACGTATTAATATTCATATAAAATGAAATTCAATGCCTTGTGTACCCCCTCGTGGCACCGCAAGGCAGATATGTAATGTACAGACTCTCGTTCTGTCTCATACATAGATTTATATTGCGTTTTATTACGCTATAATCAATGATATTTTATACACTTTGATAGTAAATATGAACGTATAAATATTCATATCATTCTATACGTGGTAGAGCCATGCTGCAGTTATATTAGTAGTATAGGTGTGGCACGAATGGGTCGGCTCGACCGAGGAAGTTCCACGCTCTCACAGAATACCAGCGTCAAATAGTAGCTTAATGCTGCTTGTTTCGTATGGTGAGTGTACAGAACCGAAGTCCTTTTTCATTGGAAACGAGGCATTCCACCTTAGTCCTCAAGGGTGACAATCTGTAAGCAGTAATGTTAAACATATTTTGGTAGTAAATAAGAATGTATGAATATTCTTATAAAGTAGAATTCAACGTCTCGTATGCCCGTATCGTGGCACCGCAAGGCAGATAATATGTAATGTACCGACTATTGCTCTGTCTCATACATTGATTTTATATTGCTACCTTCTACAGGTTTTGAAAAAAAAAATACTTATGCAATATACGTATTCAATAAATAAATACAATATACTTATTAATTTTGTTGAAAAATTATGTACTTACAGATGCTCGTTCTGTTTCAAATATAGATTTCACAATTCGTGTTATAGTTAATCTACCTTACAAGTTATTTAAATGCAAAAATTAAATACTTTGCAATCGCCCAAAACGTTTATGAGTATTAAATAAGTAAGTTTTCACATGTTGCTAATAATAAAATTAAGAACTTTTACTTAAAAACCAATTTTAAACTTTTTAATTTGAAGATGCGACTCGCTGATTCCGCACGAAAAATTCACAATAACATGAGGTGTATAGTGGATAGTGTTGCCAGTGGGTTGTTCATATAGGTTGGGATACCAGTAAAAATATTATTTTTCCCCCGGAAGGTTGGAAAAACTCGTGTGATTCGGTCCGTCAATTCATGACTACATAGTATACAAACACAGAGGAGGCATCAACGAATATAATAAAGTAAAAAACTTTATAATCGCCTTAAAACTTCATTAAATTTACTAAAAATCTACTGGGTTTTATTTAAATTTTTAATTTTCTATTTTTATTTTAAATCTTCTGTAGAAGTATATTGTGTAGAATAAATATTACGAGGTGATATTTAATTTTTTGTTAGCTAATTAACAGACCTTTAAACGGCTATAACTATTTAACGCACCAACGTACGAGTATCATGGCAGTTTTCTTTATGATAGTTTACTAAACCATGACACGTGTTTCAACGGCAGGCAAACTGGCTCCATCTCATTCACATAAGTGATCTACATGCTATTGATACTAATCAGCTAACCTAACAACAGCTTAGTCAATCCGTTGTCGCTTCTTATACTAAAAGTACTGTTGTACAATCTAATAGTCCCATATTTAGGATATATGATAATAAGGTCTATGAAACAAAAGCAATAACATAGAAGGTATTATACGTAGTTGAGCCTTGCTGCAGCTATATTATGGTTGTAAATCGAATGGGTCGGCTCGACCGGGGAAGGATCACGCTCTCACAGAATACTAGTGTAAAATAGCAGCTTAATGCTGCTGTGTTTAGTATGGTGAGTGTAGAGAACCGGAGACCCCTGTTGCTGGAATCGAGGCATTCCAACTTAGCCTTCAGCAGTGACAGCGCATCTGCATTTTGATTCTTGATCGAGTTTAAATGTGAACGTTTATGGGCCACAGCATCCACTTACCATCAAGTGGACTGTGTACTCGTTTATCACCGTTATGCTATAAAAAATACTAAATACACTGTAAGATAATAGTCTTTCTAATCAATCCTGCACATATATTATTGTAATTACAATTTTTCCGGGTCTGAATGTTTGTCCTTATGAAATTTATATATTTATGTATGTAAACTGCCTCCACGATAAACGAGAAAGTCCAAGAATGGCTGTAACTTTTTTTTTAATTTTGATGCAACCGTGAAAGATTTGTCCATACCTAATTGCTTGCTGCCCTCACAGGGCAAGTAGACAATATTAGAAGTTAGGAAGTAATTGTTTATTAGGCAGGGTATAATATGAATAATTATTTGCAAAAAAATTTACTTCATTTATTTAACTCCATTCAAACCAACACTTTATAGACGCAATCTGAGGTAAGCATGAATACAGAGACACACATGAAATACTGTTCTACCATCTAAGGGCCGGAGCTTTCCAGTGCCGGCTCCTTCCACTTGACTGCATTCAGCGCAGGGCGGCTCGAATCATCGACGTCCTTTCTAATGGGCTCGATAAAAGATGTTGCATCTCTTTGCATCTATCGCATCTATCACGGGGAGTGCTTTGAGGAATGGTTCGGATTGATTCCAGCCGCCAAATTTCACGAACGCGCGTCGCAACAAATCTCACGATACCATCCACACCAATTGGATGCTTGGTGATCCACTGTAGGATTTACTACGAGTTTTCTTCCTCGATCGACCCCTTTGTGAAATCGTTTACCACCAGCGGTTTTTCTGGACTGATACGACTTAGGGACCTTCAAGAAAAGAGCTTACTCATTTCCAAAAGGCAGCCACCATCAGGTGATTCTCGTGCTCGTTTGTCCCCATTTCTATAAAATAATAACTATATGCACCCGGACCCGAAACAAAAAAGTAACTTTTACAAAAATGTTTACTTTACCAAGACTTCGAAGAGGACTGGAATACAAAAGGCCCATCCCTTTTCCATATAGCCAAATAATTTACTAATTATGACAGGCGAATAATAATGAGTAGTTAAAACAAATACTTACATTATGGTCCATGATGAAGTGTTATTAGTAAAATTCCACGAAGTTTAACTGAAAATGAATAGAGCACTCAACTAGATACTATGAACAACACATCAAGAATAAATGACGATACAGATAATATTGTGTTACATGATCTGTTTGATATCGACCGTCAAAAGCTATCCAGTTGTGTTCATAGTTATGAAAATTATATATCGTTATCATTAGATAAATTATTCCATTTTATATGCATAAATACAACGCGTTAACGTGTAAATTTGTTCTATCTTCTAAATTTTCATTTTATCAACCTGTAAAAAATCAAAAGGATCTTAATTTCTCTTTTTGTTGGGGTATTAGCCCTTACTGCAACGTTTCGCAGGTAGATATTCGATCGCAGTACCACACGTCTCCGCCTCTGACATTGTTTTTCGCCGATAGTTTTTATTTAGTATTTTACTTCTCTCACTTACGTTATAGTTACGCCGTCATTAATTGGAATCTTTAACTTATTTTAAATATAATGACCACGCAAAAAATTTTGAGATTTTTTGAGATTTCAGAGTCAATTGAAATTTATTTTGTACTTAAATAAAATTATTTACAAATAAAAAATGCAAATGTACTAATTTTATAGTTCTCTCTAGATTTCTTTACAACCTCACTAAATTAAAATATCGTGTTTTATTGAGTAATGGATCTGCGTTGGAAACATTTTCGAACGCTGATTTTTTACGTTTTCGAATGACGCCTAAAATAAATGAATCGTTTGATGGACTTAAAATATAGCATTTATGGGTAAAGACCCTTCATTCGTACAATTTCACTTGCCGGCAGATGCGATAGCAGCGTTCGGGCAAGCAGAATAAATGTCTGAGGCGTAGCGGAAAAAGTATTTAGAAAATTGGTTCAGATGTATAAAACTTGTATAGATGCTGGTAGAGAATGCTTTGAAAATTTTTAATAATTAAAACTTTGACCATAGAACTTTTATTTTAGTGTTTGTTAGACACCTGCAAGACTAAATGGGATCTATGTTCTTATATTACTAGGACATTTAGTGGATTTTTATTTTAGCAATTAAAAATGCGATCAATTTTATCTTAACTTATAATGTGATTAGAAAATCTTAAGCCGATCCTGCAGCACCATCTATGTGCAGCACCGCAGCAATGAATTCTAAAGGCCGTTGAGAAACCCAAAATCTTTATATTTTCATGAAATCGCTGTTTTGTTAAACTGGCAACTTAGGTAGAATAGTTATGATTTCGCTAGTAATTCTAAATTCAAAAAGTATTTTAACATGTTATTCTTTTTTCAAGACTAGTTATTGACTTGTTTCTTGGAGTTTGTTCTTTACGAAACATCACTATATTTATAACCATGGACGCTAAAAAAATTCGTATTATTTTTGAATATGGGTAGCGACGTGGAAATAAGACGTCTCAAACGGCACGCAATATCAATGACGCATTATATGACGGTTCTAGCAATACGAACAAACTGAGCGTTTTTGGTTCAATTGCCTATTAGTGATCGTGTAACACCTGAAAGGCCGGTCATATCCGCAAAACGAATTTATTGATGAATTCAGCTTTACACGGATCAGGTAAGTGGAAGTGTAGTAAAAAAATATACAAATTCTATATTTACAGACCAAATATGTATATAACACAATATACGTTCATTTAGTGTCAAAAAAAAAAGAGAATCACCACATCTAGACCCGATAGTTGGCATTGAGATCGAGATGTTAGTCAATTTAAAAAAATAAACTTGGACAAAAGTAAATATAAAGTTAAGATAAAATAAAATAATGTCTTTAAATTATTTTTAAATTTAATTGTAATAAGATAAGATTCAATAAAACGATTTCTTTAAATTATTTTAAAATAGTTTATAATTATTCATCATTTGCCGTTGCTTGTAGCCATATTTGTAGAGTTGCGAAATTCGACGTCGAGACGTCGAAAATTCAAGATGATCAATTATGTTGCATACTAAGATCCTCATCATTATTAACAGACAAGAAAAACAGATGGTCATAAATATTGCAACCATAACTTATACAGGGAATCGTTTAAGTCTGAAGGCTATAGTGACCCATCGCAAATGATGACCTTATTGCGAATACTCGTTTTCTCTTATATTTCGATCAGATATTGTTCGATTAAGTTAATGGGCCTCAGTTATAGTCAAAGGTATAACGTAAGTCTTAAAACTTATTTTATTTTACATTAAAACCAAATCTGCCTTGATATTATTTTGACGATTATATCATCATCATCATCTATATTTTACATAATATACATACATTACATAAACACTCACGCCTGTCACCCAGAGGGGTAGGCAGAGACTACAGACTTCCATTTAGCACGATCCTGACATACCTTTCTCGCCTCTTCCACATCCATATACCTACGCATACATGCTCGTCGGTTAAGGGTACTCTTAATTTGTCCAATTTTTAGTATATCGCCAATTTGGTCGACAAACTTCCGCCTAGGACGTCCCTTTCCGACTCTTCCATTCACTTCTGCAACATATATTTGCTTTGTCAGTCTTTCCGCATTCATTCTTTCTACATGACCAAACCACCGAAGCATTCCTTTCTTAATCCTGGTCACCGCATCATCTTGCAAACCACACTCTTCTTTTATCACACAGTTTCTCACCCTGTCACTCAGATTCAGCCCTAACATATTCCTTAGCGACCGCATTTCTACTGCATTTATTCTACTCTCGTGCTTCTTCTGCCACACCCAACTTTCACTACCATACGTTAAGTAGGGACTAATACAGCACTGTGAATTGCCATACGTGCCTTTTTTGACACATTCTGACTTTTCACAATAGAGTGTAGAGCCCCATTTACTTTATTTCCTGCATTTACTCGTCGTTCAATGTCACTGTCACAAACACACCCCAAATATACGAACTCATCCACTTGCTCAATTAACTCTCCTTCTATTCTTATTTCACATACCGTTTTGCTTTCATCTCTTTCAAAAACCATCCCTTTCGTCTTACTTGCGTTCACTTTCATTCCCCTTTCTTTTAATGACCTGTTCATTAATGTAACCATCATTTGCAACTCGGCCGCCGACGACGCAAGTATGACTTGATCATCGGCGTACAAAAGGCATTTGATGTTTAACTCGCCCATTCTTAACCCGCATTCTTCAACTTTCAAATTTTCCAAACAGCTGTCCATAAATAGGTTGAACAGCCACGGGGAAGCTACACAGCCCTGTCTGACACCTTTATGGATGCCAAACCAGTCCGAGTAGACCCCGTTGATTCTAACACAAGCACTCGAGTCCACATACAGAGACTTTAATGCCTGTATCAAACCAGCGCTCAACCTAAATGCGTTCAGCGTTTGCCATAACACATCCCTGTCCACTCTGTCATAAGCCTTTTCAAAGTTCATGAACGCACAAAAAACTTTTTGGTTTTTCGCCAAAAACTTCTCCGCGATCATGCGCATGGAAAAGACTTGATCTGTACACCCCATTCCCTTTCTAAATCCCGCTTGCACATCCCAAATTTTTTCATCAGTTTCTTTCATAACTCTTTCAATTAGTACCTTAGCATACAGTTTTCCCACAATGCTAAGAAGGCTGATACCACGGTAGTTTTTACAGTCCTGCTGTGACCCTTTTCCCTTATATATTGGGACTATCACGGCTTTGCACCAGTCTCCCGGTACCCGCTTTAGTTCCCAACATAAATTAAACAAGGTGTACAGCAGGCCTGCCACCACGTCCTCTCCAGCCCTTAGCATTTCGAGTGAAACTCTATCATATCCGGCTGCCTTACCTACTTTCATACTTTTCATTGCTTTCATTATTTCATCTATACTTATCTCCCTATCTCTTTCATCTTCTTTCGGAATTTCTATTTCATTTAGTTCACACTTCTCCTCACTCATAAATTCGCTTTCAAAATATTCCTTCCATCTCTTTAGACTCAACACCTCATCATTCAGGATACAGCCATTCTCGTCTCGTATCGCATTCAATCTAGGCTGTTTTGAAAGTCCCCTGGTATTTCTTACGAGTTTCCAGAACATTTTAATATTTGCCTGGAAGTTATCCGATATTCTTCTATCATTCCTATCCGTTCTTTCTTGCTTTTTCCTTTCAACTAATTCTTTTACTCTCTTATTTAAACGTTTAAACTCTGCCTTTTTTCTTTCATTCTCATCATTCTTACCGCCAGAGTTACCAGCTTTGGTCGCTAGTAAATCTAGCCATGCTCTCTTATTTGCTTCAACTTCCATACGTACCTCATCATCCCACCATAACGTATTGTCTTTCCTTTCATTCGTTCTCTTACTAACACCACATACTTCGGTAGCTGCATCCACTAAACCTTTCTTAACATTATGCCACACATTCTCCAAGTCTAACTCATTCACACACACTTCATCCAAATTACTTATATTTTCTCTCAGTCTGCATTTGTACTTGTCTTTCACATCTTCATCTTGTAACCTCTCAATTCTTATACGCTGTAACGCAGTGGTAGACACAGATGTCCTATGCTGCCAACGTCTGAATAAACCCCTAATTCGGCATAAGACCAGGTAGTGGTCCGTCCCTACGTTGGACCCCCGGTAAACCCTTGTATCCACCACTGCGCTCCTCATTCTTTCATCCACAATTATGAAATCTATCATGCTTCTATCATCACCTCTTTCCCAAGTATACATGTGAATCTTCTTATGACGAAAGAAAGTGTTCGTCACAAAAAGATTCCTTTCCACACATACGGTGAGGAGGCTTTCACCATTCTCATTTATACTTTCATCACCAAACGTTCCCAATATCCTTTCATAACCAAGCCTCCTCACCCCAACCCTTCCATTAAAATCTCCTAGCATAATAATATTTTCATTTCCCTTACACTTCATTAACACCATCCTTACCATTTCCCAAAACTGCTCCCGGATATAAGTGGGCTTAGACATGTCTGGGGCGTAGACCCCTAACACAAACAACTTCTTTAAGCCCACTTTCATTCGTATCCATAGCAGTCTTGGGCTTACACATTCATACTCTTTCACACATTGGCCCATTCGTTCTGAAAGGATGATACCTACTCCCTGGCATGCCCGCTCGATCTCGTCTACACCAGACCAGTATGCGGTATACATGCCATGTGCAGTGACATCCTTCCCCTTCCTTTTCGTCTCATTTACACATAATACATCTATTCCTCTATCATACATCATATCGCATACTTCATCCATTTTATCATTCATTGCCCCACATACATTCAACGTAGCCAGACGGGCCTCTGCAATCCACTTTTCGCCTCTCACATAATATACGAGTAATAAAAATCTTTCAAAATGTAGTACAGTTAATTAAGAGTAAATTGGTAATTTACTCGGTTTGAAGCTTTACTTGGGTTTAATTTTAATACTTTTACTAGCTTGCCAGGCAGACGTTGTTCTGCTCTTTTCGACGACCCTTTGTCATGTCCTGTTAAAAATCCTTAAATTCGCAAAAAATATTGTGGGTGGGCATGAGCATGGGTAAAAAACTATCCTATGGTGTACAAATTTGATTAAAATTGGTTAAGTAGTTTAGGCGTCCATCGCGGACAAACAACGTGACACGTAATTTATATATATATATATATATATATATTAAGATTTTACTACTCAGTATTTTATTTTCTTTTGCCGTGTCATGATTTTTATATTACTTCTATTACTCTGCTGTTTTATATTACTCGTAGACAGAATAACATAACATAACATAAACACTCACGCCTGTCACCCAGAGGGGTAGGCAGAGACTGCAGACCACCATTTGGCACGATCCTGACACACCTCTCTCAACTCCTTCACATTCATATACGTAGGTATATGGATGTGATGTACATACATGCTCGTCGGTTAAGGGTATTCCTAATTTGGCCCGTTTTCAATAAATCGCTAATTTGGTCGACAAATTTTCACCTCCGACGTCCCTTTCCGACTCTGCCATTCACTTCTGCAACATAAATTTTCTTTGTCACTCTTTCCTCATTCATTCTTTCCACATGACCAAACCACCGAAGCATTCCTTTCTTAATCATGGTCAAAACATCATCTTGCAAACCATACTCTTCTCTTATAACACAGTTTCTCACCCTGTCATTAAGATTCAGCCCTAACATACTCCTTAACGACCGCATTTCTACTGCGTTTATTCTACTCTCGTGCTTCTTCTGCCACGCCCAACTTTCACTACCATATAGCTGATGTGAAGAATCGACGTTCCGGGAAGTCTGCAGTCTGTGAACACGTACAGGATCGCCCCCGTCAGTACATCAGATTTGATGGACCACAAATCCTCGCTAAAGAACACCGATTCCTTCCAAGGATGATTCGCGAGGCTATTGAAATCAAAAAACATCCCAATTTCAATAGAGAAGATGGCTGGGTGCTACCATCTGCTTGGGATCCTATAATAAATAAAATTTAATCCGAACCCAAGCATACAACTGCAAGACTTCAAGATACCATAAGTTCATACTGTGTAGATCGGAACAAAAGTTAAATTTTTATCTATGGTAACCCCTGTTAACTATGACATTTGGACGTTGAACATCTCAGTCCTCCACGTGACCATGGGTGCTGTAAAGCGTTCGAAACGTCGGGTATTTATAATTAAATATACGCGATAAAATCCGTAAAAACTAGTATTATTTCAATATAGGAACTATAGTTGACTGCCTCGTTGGTCTAGTGGTTGTAGTAGTGTGACTGCTGATCATGAGGTCCTGGGTTCTAATCCCAGGTCGGGCCCTAAAATTAATTATTGAGTTTTTCTGTCAAGAAATTCTCAGTAGCTGCTCGGAGTCAGGAAGTTGGCGGTGTCACACCCCCGTGCCTCGGAAAGCACGTAAAGCCGTTGGTCCTGCGCCTGATCTCTCTCCCGGTCGTGTCGGTTTACCGTCCCATCGGATTACGAGAGTGAGGGAATAGAGAGTGCACCTGTTGCGCATTGCACACTTGGGCACTATAATCCTGTCCTGCGCCGATGGCTAGCCTCCATTGAGGCAAGCCGCCGTGGCCGAAATTCGGTCTAAAGGACATTATTATTATTATTATTATTAGTATACCAACGTAAATGTTATTATGTATTTCTAAACATATTGATGATGATATAAAAGCTATAATGCGAGCACTGTAGGACTAAAATTGAGATATTCTTCATTAGTCAAAAAATTAAGTTATAAACTATAAACGCCCTACCGCTAGGCGTCTTCACCACTTTACTAGAAATTAGGGTTTTTTACACTGTTTTGCTTTACCATTAAAAGTGCTATTAACAGTTTCACTGGTGCCAATGGCAAGAATCTGTAATCGCTATACTCTCGATTGTTAATAAACTGTCCACCTAAACTGAAAGAGGATTTAATAAGTACATTTGGGTTTGAAAATTTTAACTTTCATTTATAAGAACTACACATTCAAAAATTGTGATGATTTTTATTTAATTACTTTTAATCGACTTCATTCATTTCTTAATTGCAGTTTAACAATGGGCCACTGCTGAAAATAGAGGAGGAGGTGTTTGTCATAGTTGCCTTGTTTCGCAGACAGGGTAGCAAATTCAAATTTATTTATTTGCCAGAATGTATTTTATTGTTTAGAGTCTTTTTGGGAAACCCTGCTTCTCATCTCCTGTTTAATTTTTTATGGTTCCATACTCAAAAAGTCCAGACAAAACCCGTTTGACAGGATCACTGCCTCACCATCGGCTATTTCTTTTAGTGGTTAATGATTTAATACCATTGACGTGAAATTCGGCTTAAATGTAGAAGTAGTTTGCCGTCGCTTATTCTAGATAAAATAATTTCTAATTTTTACTGTAGGTAATTGAATATGAATAAATTACAAAAAAACTTTATAAATCAAAACACATTTTTCACAGTTTTAAGTCGCATTAATTTTTAACTTATGTGGAAATGAAATAATTTAATAATCATACGAGCTCATATCATGCTCATGTACATTATAAATATCAAAATTTATATTGTTACATAATGAGTCACCTCGACCGGTGTAGGATAGCAGCGTAAAATAGCAGCTTAATACTTTTGTGATTCGTATGATGAGTGTAGTGAACCTGAAAACCTTTTTACTAGAAACGGTTCATTCCATCTTAGTTCTCAGGGCTGACAACGCATCTGCATTTTGATCTGTAATAGAGGATAAATGTAAATGTCTATGGGCCACAGCATCCACTTACCATGATTACCATATTTTTTATAAATATAGTACTTTAAGACTAAATTAAAGCGTGTGTGTTTTGTATATTATGAAACTTTTTTGTATTTTGAAAAAAAAAATTACAAAAGTAATTTAACGCATTTCTTAGTACTTTTCTCATTTACTACACATATTTTTTTATATTATATGTACAGACAAAAAAGTTTCAAACCGAGTTAATTACCAATTGACTTTTTTTAAACTAACAAAAGAAAAATATACTATGCGAACTAAATCGCGGGTTTGGCTGGTGACAAAATATAACGAATTGTATGGGATCAATATTAAAAAGTACCATTACTTTAGTATCAATATAAATGGATAGGGATAGTGGTTATTGTAGTGAATTCCTGATCGTATTACTTTCACTCCGCACGTTGTAATCTTGTAATGTACACTGTATAAAATGTTCTGTTTCAATTCAGATGCCATGCAAATGTTCACACGTTTCCTTGCTACTACCTACATTTTGTATTCTAATTAACACGTGTGTGGACTAAGTCGAGACACAGTTGCGATGCTTTGTTTCGCATTTGATTGCGAGCAGTCAAACCGCCCAATTGTTTTCTTTTCATTTCAAAATATCCGTTTAAGCAACAACTTGCATCCATCGTTGTTAAGAAGTGCTCGTAAGTTTAAGATTGTGAAATAATTATACGTTGGGTAATGGATAAAGAAATAAAGCAGACCACATATTTTAAACATACGTCTGAAGGGAGGTGAACCATGCAATTTGAGTAATTTTTATAATTAAATCTGCACAAATTAACTCTCGTTTATTATCTTGAAGAATTTTACTGTCAAAACTGTTGTTTCTAAATTTTTATTTAAATTCCTGAATGATATTTATGTCAGTGGCGAAAGTAAAAGGGGGCGTTTGGCAGAAAAAAGCGCTAGCAAGCGCTTGTAAGCAAAATGGCGATCGTAAGCGGTAAGCGCTGTCAAATCGTAAGTAGCTATTGTCCTCCAGGACACGATTTTAGTTTTAACTGGGGAACCTAACTTAATTTAAATATATGTTTGTAAAGTATTCATATTAAAAACTTACCAATCATGAATTTTTAATAACATGTTTATGTTTATTCACGTCAATATATTACTTAAAACTAATATTGCACAAAACAACTTATAAACTCTACTTCAAAACAAACAAATTAAATAAGCAAAATGGCGGATTGTGTCAGCGCTACTGAAGTAGAAATCGTGTCCTGGCCGAAAACTATTTCAGCGCTTGTGAGCGCTTGCTAGCGCTTTTTTCTGCCAAACGCACCCAATATGTTTATTATATTATGATAGTACGAAACATTAATAGCCGGCAACGTGACTAAGTGGGATCCCATCTATCGGGAAAATAATTGCTACATATCCCTTCACAACAGTGGTTTTTCGAAAGCTCGTGCACAACTTTATTTATGTGTGTATGTAAATATATATACTAGAAAATAAGATAAAATATTGTATAATACGCTTTATTTACTTCATATTTTACCTTCTCACAATATTACTTTGTAATTTCAATGATAATATGATCTTCACAATCTTTTACATATTACTACGGGGCGGTCAAGCTCAGAAAAAAAGTTTCTCAGAGTGCCATCTATAAAGATAAAGTAAAAAATCGTGTTTTTGTATATAGGATGTTTGAGGCACAAGGCAACACTAATCAGTTAACATGCGTTTTCCTTTATGTATCTATAAAAAGGTTACTGCTCCTGAGCTATTGTCAGCAAGTAATAGCATATGTTAATTATTTCAATAATACAATTTAAATTAAATATTTGGAGACATTTCACTTATTTAATTGTATTTATTAAGCTCTAAAAATTTTACTTATTAAAGCCGGTGTCCCTACAATGTCTTTATCTTGCGAAATCATTACTAATATGTAGTTAACTTTTTGTTAACTACGGGACGGGAAGGCTAGGGAAATTAATGCTATAATACTCAAATAAATTTATATATGGGGTTAATTACTATTTCATTTATACATTCATACCATATTTTATTATATATATATGCCTTTTTGTTATATTATTATTCATTCTAACTGGTTAAAGAGATCTTGCAGCACTAAACAAAATAAATGGATTTAACTACTTTATTATAACTATTTAAAATTAACTGTAATATCACAGCATAACAGTTGTACATCTTCTAATGATGATGGATCACGGGCGGCGAATTGTGAACAATGGCGTTGAATCTGTTGAATAAACACAATATCTCAGTTGTAATTAAATTCAATTTTTACATTATAAAATCAAATATATAATTTTTAAAACTGTTATATCAATTTACTTTTAGTTAATGTATATAATGTGAGATAATCTTACCCATTGTGATGATCGGCAGTGTAGGTCACTTTTCGAAAAGAACCATCAGGTTGGAGAAGCGAATATTCGCCTTTAACAACATCTCCATCGCGCTCTTCGTGCTGGCTCTTATGATCGCCTGTATGAGGATCTTCTACAGAATATGAGAAGCCATATTTAGGATGGGCCTGCAAATAACAAAAATAATAATAATTAATTAAATTTAAATTAATATTTTGGTTGCTGCAGTTATATTAGTATAGTTGTAGCACGAATGGGTCGCCTCGACCGGGGAAGGACCACGCTCTCACAGAATACCAGCGTGAAATGGTAGCTTGATGCTGCTGTATTTCGTATGGTGAGTGTAGAGAACCGGAGACCCTTTTTACTGGAAATGAGGCATTCCATCTTAGGCCTCACGGGTGACAACGCATCTGCATTTTGATTCGTAATCAAAGATAGATGCAGATGTCTGTGGGCCACAGCAACCGCTTACCATCAGGTAGACTGTGTGCTCGTTTGTCACCCTATTATATAAAAAAATTAAAGTAAGACTGATAAACGATGACGTAGGCAAACTAGTAAGAGGAAATAACAATAAACCCATCGTCATGTCATGAACCTTTTTTCAGTCCACTGCTGGTTGCCTTTCTATAATGTGCCAGTTGGCATTTTATTGCTGGAAGTTTTGACTATGGTCACCGTGTTGAACATGCATGTAATTGGAACCATAGTCGATGAATTTAAATAGGCAATACTTTCTCATCACCAGCTTGAAAAGTTTGGGTTTGGCGTTTTTGATTCGATTTTTTGCCCTTAGTTAGCCGTAAGAGGAGTGTAGGGTTGTCCCTAGCAGTTTTAGTGTAGGTAGCTCAGAGCAGTATTTTGGGGCATTTCTTGGCGGAGGCCTTTGTTCAACAGTGGACTTTTGGAAGGCTGTAATAATGCTTTTTGATCGGCTACAAATACTTCATCCGTCAAATAATAGTGTGCACAATGAGCGAGTGAAGTCGGTGAAGGAAAAAAGTTGACATATACTTTGTTATGCCAACTTTGTCTTCGACCTTCCATCTGACATTCCTCCACTATACCATATTAAAAGCAACAGGATGTATTATATTGCTAATTCATGATTTTTTTATTATTATTTATATTTAAATTATGCGGTTGTGTTGTCGACAATAAAACACTTGGAATGGCAATAAAACACTTCATCTCGCCGTAGTGTTGTAGTAAAGTTTTTTGTATCTTATGAATAAATAACTTCCTTTTCCATCACCCCCACCTCATAACTATTTCATTATCATTACTTTTTATGACAAGAATGGGCAGAACACGGGGATCAAGGACATAAAATGTGTGACATTCTAATAATATTTTCGCTAGTCAAGCCTTTAAAAAGTATCTTAGTAATACTTACGTATTCATCAACATAGTGATCTTCGTGTGCACCGACAGAATCGGCAGGTGCAGCGTGGTTTTCAGGGGCAGAATGGATTGCAGAAGAAGAGTAAATGGCCGAGCCTGTGTTAGCAGCTGGAGCAGCGTAGTGGATTGGGATCTCGTGTTGAATGTTTTGATCGTGACGTACTATATTATACGAAGAGACTGCTGGCGCATGGTGCAACAAACCCGCCTTACAGGCTGTCATTACAGCAAAAGCAACAATTATCTGTATAAGAAAAAGTTTTAATCAAATATCTTGCGAAAGATTAATATCGTAAATTAATATAAAAATAATAAAACTTATAATGCAGTTGATAGCGCAAATTATCCTACACATTAAATTCGTTTCATAAGATCTTACGATATCTAAAGTGGACACAATAAAAAACGGCTTACTTTAGAGAACATTTTGCTTTGGTAACTAACGCTTTGACGACTGGTGCAACTTTGATAGTGCACTCTTTTTATATAACAAACAAAATAAGTCGCTTGTAGTGGGGATCTATTCCTGATGATATCCGATCGGATCACAGTAATTGCTGCGTTGCCAATCTGTTCACTTAATTAAGTGTCGCAACCAACGTAATAGCACCAGCATGAAGGGAAAATGAACATTAAGTGAGAGGCTAATACTGTCTTTTTGTTAATGAATATGGCTTTACACAATTGTTTGTAATTTTCAAGGCATAAAATTTTAAATTCCTTGCAAACCTGTATTTGCATAGTTACGAGAGCGTGGAAAGAAATTATGTTTGCATTAAAGTTATGTTTAAAAAAAAAGCATAAGGAAGACAAGTATTTATACATTAAAATATAATCGATTTTTCAATAGAGATTCTATTCTATTTTGCTGTGCGCATTACAAAAGATGAAGCAAACTGTTTGGTTCTACGCACTACGCACATTCTTTGAAATGCATCCTATAGAATACCCAGTGGCTCGCTACTCTGCGCCTGTGCTTAAGTCTGACCAGATTTGTGTCAATCAAATCAAGGTTACCAATGAGCCTTTTAGCACGTATCTGATTTTTTTACATAGGGAAATGTCTACGCATACCCGCCTCGCGGGAACAAGGATGGGTTACGTCTGACTAGTACCGACTTGAACCCCATGGTGTTCCACCTTCGTCGCATATAGGTAGGGTCACGAGAACACTTTTGTACACATCTGCGGCCCCACTAGCACCGGCCGCCTCATGGCAGCTCCTCCTCCGGGGAGGACCTATCCTTCTCAGGTTAGGCACACCGGGTGCACAAGAGGTGCCTTTCTCCACGGCCTCCAAATCCATCTACGTAATGAACCCTTCCGAGTCTGATACGCGGTGGCCATGGGGCCAGGAAAAACGAGCGCTCGGAAGCAGCTAGCTTTATCGACCCAGCGGCAGATCTTATCTCTGTCGTGGCACCTACCATGTTTCGACCCTGGAGGGTAGGGTGAGCGACTCCTCGCAATACCGTAACTCCTCTCCCTCCGTGGCACCATCAACACCGCATCAATATCGCAAATGTAATCGCAAAATGCCATAAGGTGGGCGTTCGACATACGCTCCATAATCTTGCACGAGATGGAGGTCATTGAAATAGGCCTATAGTTGGCAGTGTCGGAACATGCCTTTTTTCGGCACAGGTTACGCATTGGCTAGCTTCCGAGAAGAGAAGAAATAGAAGACACTATTTCAATCCCGAATGAATAAAATATAAAAATATGTATATGTATATGCGAGAATTATTGTAGTGCTTAAGATAGATACTTATGTAATAAAGTAAGATAAATTTATAATTTGCTATTGTTTTTAAATATTTTACGTGTTTGTGGTTTAATACGTTACATTTAGAAATAAAGTGCATTATGTAGCGTTTTAGGCCTTATTCTGTTTTTGTTATAAACCCTTACGTAAAGCTAACTAACACTCCGAATATAATATACACTTAAACTGGGGCAATATATACTTTGTTACATAATACGCCCTACCGACATTGTGCGAATTATGTATTGCGTACGAACTTCAGATCATTGCATTATGAGAATCATAAATATAACGTAGTGAGAGAATACATATTTCATATACTTTATTTTAAAACAACTCAGGTATTTCTCTTTCTTTAGATTTTTCCCTTAGTACGGATTTATTTGAGGCCCTAAAGGTTAGGAAGGTATGAGACGATGGAAGGAAACGGTGTTAAGAGAAGAAGGGAGTAAGGAGATGAGAAAATAAGCGATCAAAGAAAGTAGCAGCTCCGTATTTGGTCCTGTGCCAGATAGTTGCAAGCCTTCATCGGTAGGTACAGCTTAAAGGCAGAAAGATCACACGTGCGAGGACCAGGTTGAATCTGTATTATAGCTGCAGTATGATTGGGTTGGCTCTACCGGGGAAGGAAGATGCGCTTAGAATACAAATGTAAAATAGCAGCATAACGCTTTCTTGTTACTAAGTCCGTGAAAGAATTGTAGACTCCTTTTACTGGTAACACGACATTCCGTCTTAGTCCTCATGTGTGGCAACGCGTATAAATTTTAATTATTCTTCAAATAGTTTCTTAATCAAGAATATATTATATATATTTTTTACCGAACTTCAGTCATGGCAGCCTGTTTCAACGGAGACTAAAGATAAATATAAAGGTTGGAAGAAGGATATAAAGGTTCGGGATATAGATGCACAAGAGCGAGTTTTCGAAGCGAGGAGAATATTACATCGAGGTCAGCATCTCTAACTTCCGCGAGCTGGAGGCTATTCCATCAGCCGACCGCTGGTAGCATTTTATGATTCACTTTAAGCTGTTGACGAGAAAGTCCCAGTTGGTATCACGCATCGAAGAAATTTATCGTCCAGTTTTGTATCCAACTAAGCTAAAATATATACAGTGTGTCCGGTTACGGACTAGCGATATTTTAGGTACTTATAATACAGCTATTTTAATATAAAAATACACTACACACTGAGTTCTAATCCCCTCCCCCTCTATTTGGCAGCCATTTTGTTTTTCTCTTGAGATATTCTCTACGCGTTTACGAAAAAAGTCATATCTCTGAAAGTTTTAGTCTTACTGAGAAAAAAATTAACTTATTCGGAGGCCAATAATATAGTTTATCGTTTACATTATCAAAATTTTTGTTGACATACTAGTAACTTTGAAGAAAAAAATTTAACTTCAAATAAATATCAAAAAAATATGCTAATCGGCAAATTATTGTAAATTACTGCAAAAACAACCCCGTTTACCCTTCTTATTTTTATATTAGATCGACAGATTTTGAGTTAAGCTACAATACAACATAAAGTTTACAGCTGTATCTTTATTACTTTAAAATATAAACTTTTTATAATCACTATTACAGCTTTTTTTATATCAGATTAAAGTTATACTGGACGTTTTGTAAATAAATAATTGAAAAAAGTACCACCTGCAAAATAAGTGCTAATTGGTTATTGTTTATTAAAGAGCCATCTAGCGCATAAATTAAGAACTTTTATTAAATGCGTAGTCTTTTCGATAAATAGACTTGCAACAATTTAAAGGTAGAGGTCGTGATAAGGTAAATAAAAAACAAAAGCACCTAACAGGAAAGGTGTACATTATTATAAAACGACATATTCCACTTAGTTTCTAACACTTTTTTTACCGTTTTTTTTATTTTCTCTTTTAAATATTAGAAGCCAACATAATATATATTTGAAATGTAGGATGAAGTAGCATCGGAATCCGAAGCAACATGATCGTTATTAGATTTCGCCTGTTCTTCAGGTGAATTTTTGAAGTTTTCTTTGCTCTTTTTAGCATTGTCTATATTGTAAGTACTTTCTGTATTTAATTCGACAGAAACATCTTTTTCTGGCAATAATATCTGTGATAGTAATTCTTCTGATTCCTTTTTCATTATCGAAGAGTTGTTTTCGTTACTAATTTTCGGTTTTTCTAAATGTTTTGATTCAAAATTAATGCCTTCTGAGTAAATAGATTTTTTCGTAATAATTGAATTATTACGGCCGTGTAGTGGCGGTTAAGAATATCCACTACCCCATATCTTCCCGTGGGTGTCGTAAGAGGCGACAGAGGGAGACAGGCAGGAGATGGGCAGCAGCGTCTTCCTGATGACAACTGTGACGTAATAAAAAACTGCGGTTGCCAACCCGCTCGCCAAGCGTGGCAACTATGGCAAATACCCCCCAATGAATAAATACACAAACAGACGGCCCCCAGTCCCCGGCGGCCCCGCTATTCCTGGCTACGGTGGCGACCATGGTAACGGTGGGGCAGGGGGTGCTAAGAATCTCCGGTGGAGGTTCGGTTGCCACCTACGACGACTCGACCTGGCAACATATAACGCACGCACACTGACGACTGACGAGAAGATACTGGAGCTGGAAGAAGAGGTAGACAAGTTGCGCTGGCATATTATTGGATTATCCGAGGTCCGAAGAGAGGGGGAGGACACGGCAATCCTCGAGTCCGGCAACTTGTTCTATCACCGGGAGGGCGACCATCTGTCCCAAGGAGGTGTCGGATTTATCGTCCACAAATCTCTCGTCAACAACGTTGTAAAGATTGGGAGTGTGTCGACGAGGGTCGCGTACCTGATACTCAGAATCACCAAACGGTATTCGCTGAAGGTCATTCAGGTTTACGCACCAACCTCGGCACATCCCGATGAGGAGGTGGAGGAAATGTATGAGGATATTTCCAGAGCCATACATTCCTCCAAAACCTACTACACGGTGTTGATGGGAGACTTCAACGCAAAACTGGGCACAAGAGAAAGCGGTGAGCTGAAGGTAGGGAAATTTGGAGTAGGGCAACGGAACCGAAGGGGCCAGCAGCTGGCCGACTTTATGGAGAAAGAGGAACTCTTTATGATGAACTCTTTCTTCCAGAAGCGGCCCCACAGGAAGTGGACCTGGTCGAGCCCCGACGGTTCGACAAAAAATGAGATTGACTTCATTATGACGACCAGACGCCAACTGTTCAGTGATGTCTCAGTGATCGCAAGGGTGAAAACTGGCAGCGATCACCGAATGGTTAGAGGCACACTGAAACGAAACGTTAAGTTGGAGAGGTCTCGTCTAATGAAGTCTACGCTCTGTCCCCCTCGTGCTCTAATCCAGAATCCCGAAACCTTTCAGCTCGAGTTACGTAACCGCTTCCAGTGCCTAGAAGATTGCAATGCAGTGGACGATATGAACGACAAGCTCGTGGAAACTGTCCATGCGGTCGGAGCTAAGTTCTGCAAGACCCGCCGCAGAAGAACACAAAAACTCTCCGATCACACTCTTAATCTCATGGCTGTTAGACGGGAGATGAGGCTGCAATCGTCAACATATTTGACAGCATACAGGCAACTGAACAGACAGATCTCCAAATGCATACGGCGAGACTTACGCAACTTTAATACTTCTCGTATTAAAGAAGCGATCGAGCGGAACCAGGGCTCCAAAGTCTTTGCCAGAGATCTGTCTGCCAGAAAGAGCCAACTGTCAAGGCTGAAGACTGAGTGTGGCAACATCGTTTCCGGGACACCTGAGATTTTGAGTGAGATTGAGAGGTTCTATGGGCAGCTGTACACATCATCGTTGGAGCCACACGCAAGTGTGAGTAACGATCCAAGAGCAAGTCTTATCCGACACTATTCCGATGATATCCCGGACGTCAGTCTAAGCGAGATTAGAATGGCTCTCCAGCACCTTAAAAACGGCAGGGCCCCAGGCGAGGATGGAATTACAGCGGAGCTTCTGAAAGCGGGTGGAACACCGGTACTTGAAGTCCTTCAGAAGCTCTTCAATTCCGTCCTCCATGGTGGCACTACTCCAGAGGCGTGGAGCAGAAGTGCGGTGGTCGTGTTCTTTAAGAAAGGCGACAACGCTCTCTTAAAGAACTACAGACCGATTTCCCTTCTGAGCCGCGTCTACGTGCTGTTTTCGAGAGTCATTACGAATCGTCTCGCACGCAGACTTGACGACTTCCAGCCTCCCGAACAAGCCGGTTTCCGAAAAGGCTTCAGTACCATAGACCACATACATACCCTGCGGCAGATTGTACAGAAGACTGAAGAGTACAATCTGCCACTTTGCCTGGCGTATGTGGACTATGAGAAAGCCTTTGATTCCGTCGAAATTTGGGCGGTGCTACAGTCCCTTCAGCGGTGCCAAGTTGACTGTCGGTATATCGAAGTGCTGAAGTGTTTGTACAGTAGGGCTACGATGGCTATCCGAGTACAGAACCAGAGCTCGAAACCTATCCAACTGCAGAGAGGTGTAAGACAGGGTGACGTTATATCCCCGAAACTCTTCACCGCTGCATTGGAAGACGTTTTCAAGCTACTGGACTGGAAAGGATACGGTATTGACATCAATGGCGAGTACATCACTCACCTTCGATTTGCCGACGATATAGTCCTTATGGCAGAATCGCTGGAGGACTTAAGCACTATGCTCAATGACCTCAATAGTGCCTCCCAACGGATAGGTCTTAAGATGAACATGGACAAAACAAAGATCATGTTCAATGTCCATGTCACACCTATGCCGGTAGTTGTTGGGAGCACTATGCTCGAAGTTGTTGACGAATACGTTTACCTGGGACAAATAGTCCGACTAGGTAAGTCCAACTTCGACCGAGAGGTCAATCGACGGATTCAACTCGGCTGGGCAGCGTTCGGGAAATTACGGCATATCTTTTCGTCAGGTATACCTCAATCTCTAAAAACTAGATTGTACAACCAGTGCGTGTTGCCAGTGATGACTTACGGATCTGAGACGTGGTCCTTCACTGCTGGCCGTATGAGGACGCTTAAGGTCGCTCAGCGAGCTATGGAGAGGGCTATGCTCGGAGTTTCTCTGCGTGATAGACTCAGAAATGAGGATATCCGCAGTAAAACCAGAGTGACCGACATAGCGCAACGGATTAGTAAGCTGAAGTGGCAATGGGCCGGCCATATAGCTCGAAGAACCGATAACCGATGGGGAAGAAAGGTTCTCGAGTGGCAGCCTCGTACCGGTAGGCGTAGTGTAGGGCGACCCCCCACTAGATGGAGTGACGACCTGGTAAGACATGCAGGAAGTCGATGGATGCAGGTGGCTCAGGACCGTGCTTTGTGGTATTACTTGGGGGAGGCCTATGTTCAGCAGTGGACTTGTGAAGGGCTGTAATGATGATGAATTGAATTATTATATATAACAGACGGTTCTTCTAGAACGTCATTCACTGGCTTACTGCCGGGAATTTCGTTTGATTTTATGTTCTCATAAGTATTATAGTATCTTTGAGGGAAAAAGTGGTTGAATCGTCTCCTTTCTGGTAAAAAATGTCTTGTGTGACTGAAGGTGGAGAAAGCTTGGTCTCCATGTTTGTGAACGCTCTTACTGACTATGGCACTAAATCTGTCAAATCAATTTAATTATTTTTTTTTATATAAAAGAATGATGTTAAAATAAAAGGAACCCTAACAAATCAAATTATTTAAACTAATTAAAACTCATCCTGAATCTCAAATTCAATTTAATGTTTGTTAGCAGCGTATTTAAAATACGGCGGAATGAGTAAAAGAAACTGATTGACGTTCTTATATTTCACCAAATTATTTCCTTTGAGACGAATCTATTACTATAATTAAGTAGAAAAATTAATTTGGGGAAAGAAAACTATCATAAAATTAATATTATAATAACAATAAAATATAACAATAAATGATTTTTTTGCAATAATTATATGGTTGAACTAATTTAGAAAATGTTTAAAAAACCACTTCCGTAATAAGCTATTCCCCCTGATGTAAACCAAGTAAACCGGTACGGTACATTCATCCATAGGGTCAATGTCATGGAAAATTTTGAACATTCTTTAAAAAAATCTACCTTCCACCGATTACTTTTTTTATAGAACGGAGGTGAAAATCTAGCACATATTCCACCTGATGCTTAGTGGATGCTGTGGTTCATAGACATACTTATCTTCGATTAAGAATCAAAATGTAGATGCGTTGTCACCCCTGAAGACTGTGATGGAATGCCTCGTATCTAGTAAAAAGGGTCTCCGGTTCGTTACACTCACTATACGAACACAGCAGCATGAAACTGCTATTTTACGCTGGTATTCTGTTAGAGCGTGGTCCTTCGCCGGTCGAGCTGACACATTCGTGCTACGATCATAATATAGCGGCAGCGTAGCTCAACCACGTATAAAATATGGAGTATATTATACTGGAGTAGCATAATCAATAATAGTGTGTTAGTACTGCATTTACAAACTAGCTTGCTGATTTTGGTGCTGGTTTGAATATGGGAGAATTTTTGAATCAGGCGTACCAGCTTACGTATTCTTAAAAGGCTTACACGTCTAACAATAGACTTAAAAGGGTAGTGATAAGATGCGCGCAAGGAAACTTCAAATTTAAAAGTCTTTCTTCGTTATAATTTAGGATTTAATTTTAACCTATTTCAAAAAGGAGGAGGTACTCAATTCAACTGTATGTTTTATGTGTGGTTACCTCTGAACTTATTTGTTGGTGAACTGATCTTGATTATTCTTTTTTATTTGAAAGCTTCTCGTGTGGTCTCGTATAAATTTAATCTAGGTCTGATTAGTAGTTTGTCAGTTATATTTAATAATGAGTATTTAATTGACATCGAATACATTTATGATGTTCTAATTTTATTTATTATGCAGTTGGTTGTACAAATTTTTCAATTTTACCATTTGTATTAGTCAGTTGGACAATATTTTTAATTTTACTACTTTAAAAAAATATTTTCATTAAAATCTCAGTCATGAACATAAAGAAGTGTTATATTTACCCATTGTATTGATCAGCATTATATTGAACTTTTCTTAAAGAGCCATCTGCTTCGACTAGACTGTATTCACCGCGTACTCTGTGTCCATCTCTTGTTTCGTGTTGATATTTATGGTCACCAGATGTTTTATCAGATACGGTATATTCAAATTCGTACTTTGGATATACCTATTTAATTAAAGCATAATTTGCTAAATTAAGCTGCTTGAAAGACAAAAAGAAATATAAAGATAAATTCAACCAAACAATATGAAAAAATTAGTACAATTTGTTGGCAAAAAGTACGTTCTCTTATAGACTTTTCAGTGGACGAGGGAAAATTGATAGATAATTTATTATAGGCTGTATAAGTCAATACTTATTCTTTAATTGTTAATAATAAGCAGCATTACCAGTTTAACTCAACCATCAACTAGCATGGTGATTAAGTACAATTCTTTTCAGTTAAACATGCTAGTAGGCGAATTTTTGGAATAGTCCAGGAGGAATCAGCGCATTGGTACCGAAAACTACTCCACCTCAAGTTTTTATGCGATTCTCTTCTAGTTATGTTTTTTAATTGTCCAACTGATGATTTAAATGCACGTTGCCATGGAGCAACTCTGTGTCAATCGTTCGAACCATTTTTTTTTCAATCGCAAGGAATTTTTATTTTCAAACGGGACTTTTTTTAGCATTCTTTGATAAAATATGAATAAAAGGTCCAATGATTTTTTTCAAAAACGTTAATATTTTCGGAGTTATGAATTTTTAAAAGTTTGAAAAATCTATATGCGGATGTTTTTGATTTATTAAAAATATGTAAAGAAAAAGAATAAATTATAGAAGATATTTTGTTTAATGTATTTCTTGATAACATAGGAATAAAAAAGATCATAAAACTTTTTACGACAAAGATTAATATTTTCGGAGTTATGATTTTTTAATTAATGGAAGAATGGCAAATTCGGATATTTTTCATTCATTAAAAATACACAAAGAAATCTATAAAATTTTTTTTATTCTAGCTTAAGGATATTATTAACTATTGTCTAAGAAATAGAAAAAAATATATTTTATATTTTCTTCTTTTTTAACATTTTTAATGTGTCAAAAGTATCTAAATTCGGCATTTTTCAAACATTTAAAAATCATGACTCCTAAGATATTAACTTTATCGTAAAAAGTCATAGGATTTTTTAATTTATATATCATCGAATAATATAAAAAAATATCTACTGTATTTTTTATAGGATAGGGTGACAAACGAGCACACAGTCCACCTGATGGTAAGTGGTTGCTGCGACCCATAGACATCTAAATCTATCCTCGATTACAAATCAAAATGCAGATGCGTTGTCACCCGTGAGGACTAAGATGGAATGCCTCGTTTCCAGTAAAAAGGGTCTCCGGTTCTCTACACTCACCATACGAAACACAGCAGCATTAAGCTACTATTTTAATACCAGTGTATTTTGTGAGAGCGTGGTCCTTCCCCGATCGAGCCGACCCATTTGTGCTACAACTATACTACTAATATAACTACAGCATGGCACTACCAAGTATAAAATTTTTATTCTCTTTCTTTATACCCTTTTAAAGAGTCAACAGTATCTGAATTTGAGATTTTTCGAATATTTAAAAATTCGTAACTCCTAAAATATCGCGCTGGAGTTTGCGTTTACGTCAGAGAGACTTGAAGGTTCGGACCTGTCCATCCTTCGGCAACGCGTAAACAGCGACGACCATCCGCGCGTCTACGGGTACCTCTATAGGTCCCATAGCGGTAATACCGAAACAGACCGACTATTCGACCACGTCCAAATGGCTGCAGATTCGTTGCTACAGCAGATCCCCTCCGCAGAGATCGTGATCCTCGGCGACTTTAACGCCCATCACGCCGAATGGCTTGGTTCACGTTTAACCGATCATGCGGGGGAGATCTGTTCATGATTTTGCCTTGGCATATGGTCTGACACAACTGGTTACTTCGCCTACGCGGATTCCAGATGTGGAGGATCATGCACCTTCCCTGTTGGACCTTCTGCTGACCTCTCACCCGGACGGATATCAGATTTCCGTCGACGCCCCTTTAGGCTCCTCGGACCATTGTCTGGTCCAGAGTGTGGTGCCACTCACGCTGAAATCGCGGTTGCATTCTGCAGGCTGCCGCCGTGTTTGGCACTATAGGTCAGCCGATTGGGATGGGATGCGGTCTTTCTTTGCATCCTACCCTTGGGGGCGGGTTTGCTTCTCGCCGGATGATCCCAACGTTGTTGCGGATTCTGTCGCTGATGTGGTACTTCAGGGTATGGAACTTTTTATTCCTTCCTCTGTGGTGCCCATTGGAGGCAAGTCTCAGCCATGGTTTGGTCGCTCCTGTAAAATAGCATCATGCTATAAGCAGGAGTGCTACCAAGCCTGGGCTGATGCATCAGCGGCCCGGGATGTATACACCAGCGCTCTAAAAAAGAAGTATAATTCCGCCTCTAGGTCCTTCAAAAGAGTCATTGCCAAGGCAAAGTCAGAGCACATAGGCAGAATTGGCGAGAAACTAGTTCGCCTTCCTTCTGGAACCCGTGCATTCTGGTCTCTCGCCAAGGCTGTCCAGGGGAATTTCTGTCAGCCATTTCTTCCATCTCTGCACAGGGAGGACGACTCACTGGCCCACACTGCAAAGGAGAAAGCCGATCTTCTAGGCTCTTTCTTTGCGTCTAACTCGACTCTCGATGACGGGGGGAGTACTCTGCCGACCATCCCGCTGTGTGAGTGCTCCATGCCGGAAGTGCACTTCACACAGCGCTCGGTTCGCAAAGCACACCTCTCCCTGGACATCCACAAGTCGAGTGGGCCTGACGGAATCCCCCCAATTGTGCTGAGGACGTGTGCTTCAGAGTTGGCACCGGTTTTAACGCGTCTTTTCCGGTACTCCTACTCCCTAGGCGTAGTCCCAAAATCATGGAAGACGGGTTACGTCCACCCGATCCCTAAAAAAAAGTGACCGCTCTGACCCGTCCAACTACCGGCCAATCGCCATCACCTCCTTGTTCTCCAAAACAATGGAGTCCATTGTAAACTGCCAGCTCATGAGGTACCTTGAAGATCACCAGCTGATTAGTGACCGCCAATACGGTTTTCGCCGTTGTCGGTCAGCTGGTGATCTTCTGGTCTACCTAACTCACAGATGGGCGGAGGCAGTAGAGTTCAAGGGGGAGGCATTGGCCGTTAGTTTGGACATTGCGAAGGCCTTCGATCGGGTTTGGCACAAAGCGCTTCTTTTGAAGCTCCCTTCCTATGGGCTTCCCGAGAAATTGTGCGATTGGATCACCAGCTTTCTTGCAGATCGGAGCATCAAGGTCGTTGTAGACGGTGCAAGCTCCGATTGCAAGCCTATTAATGCTGGTGTTCCACAGGGCTGCGTGCTATCGTCAACGCTGTTTCTTCTGCATATCAATGACATGTTGCATACCCGTAACATTCATTGCTATGCAGATGACAGCACTGGTGATGCTCTTTACACCGGCCGAGCCAATATTTCTCGGGAAAACGTCTCCGAGTGCCGGGACAAACTTGTGTCTGAAGTCGAGTCTCTGCTGGACAGAGTCTCGGATTGGGGGCGACTAAATCTAGTCCAGTTTAACCCCCAGAAGACACAAGTTTGCGCGTCAACCGCTAAAAAGAACCCCTTTGTCGTATCCCCTCAGTTTCAAGGCACTCCCCTTGTTGCCTCAGCCAGTATCGGAATCCTCGGCGTCGACATATCGAGTGACGTGCAGTTTCGTGGTCACTTGGAAGGGAAGGCCAAATTGGCCTCTAAAAAGCTTGGCGTGCTCAGCAGAGTGGGACAGTATCTCATGCCGGCACACCGCCTGCAACTTTACAAGGCGCAGGTTCGGCCGCACATGGAATACTGTTCCCATCTCTGGGCTGGGTCTCCCCAGTACCAGCTTCTTCCACTTGACCGCATCCAGCGCAGAGCGGCTCGAATCGTCGACGACCGAGTGCTTTCCGATCGGCTCGATTCACTGGCGCTGCGAAGAGATGTTGCATCTCTTTGCGTATTTTATCGCATCTATCACGGGAGTGCTCTGAGGAATTGTTCGGATTAATCCCAGCCGCCAAATTTCGTGAACGCACTACACGTCAAACGTCCCGATACCATCCACACCATCTGGATGCTTGGCGGTCCACCACTGTACGTTTCACAAGGAGTTTTCTTCCACGTACAACCTCTCTGTGGAATAGTTTACCACCGGCGATTTTTCCGGACCGATACGACCTGGGGACCTTCAAGAAAAGAGCTTACTCCTTTCTAAAGGGCCGGCAACGCACCCGCAATTCTCCTGGTGTTGCGGTTGATCATGGGCGGCGGTAGTCACTTAACATCAGGTGAGCCGCATGCTCGTTTGCCCCTTCTTCTATAAAAAAAATATTATATGTATCTTAAGGAGTCATAGGACCTTTTTATTTTATTTTGTCGACGAAAGTGAAAAATACATTTCATATTTTATTCTTTTTCTTTATGTATTCTTAACGGGTCAAAAGTATCCGAATTTGAGATTTTTGAAATCTTTAAAAATTCATAATTCATAAGAATATAAAAAAATTTCCTGTTTGAATATAACAGTTATCTGCAATTGAAAAAAACAATACGACACCGTGGCAAGATGCATCTATATCATCAGTAAGAAAATTTGTAGAGAATAGCACAAAAAATTGTGGTGGAACAGCTTTCAGTACTCGTAGGTCGATTCCTCCTGGACTAAATAGCTTTTGTCTAAAACAACTAATAAAAATATATTTATATTTCTTCATAACTTTTCGGAATATTAAATGTGCAGTAACACAAATACAAGAATATTAATGATTCTGAATTCTGATTAGGCACTTACATGGGATTCTGAATTATAAAGAACCATTGAATGTGGATGGTATAATTTTAAGTATCGCCATCCATATCTATTTTCTGTGGAGTGGTATTCGCCGGAGATACCTGCACTTGGATCAATAAGTACAGCTGAAGTAACAGTTACAAAGAAAGTTAAAAACAGCATCTGCAAAAAAATATACTTTTGTTATTCGTACAGATAAGGAATTAAAATTTTCTTTTCATAAACAGAAACAAAACGTATGAGATATAAAAAAAGTAAAGTTACAGCGTATATACGTCCCACTGCTGGGCTCAGACCTCCCCTCATTTCTGAGAGGGTTTAGGGCAAGGAAGTGTCCGCCGCGCTGCCCAAATGCGTGTTCCGCCGCGCTGCCCAAATGCGTGTTGATATGTACCTATGAGATATATTAGTCTTCAATTAATCACAAATCGTTATTATTTACCATTGCACAGCGTTTGGGATGAACGACTTCGATAGAATATACAAGCAAACTGTTAATGAAATTTTCATTATCGATCATTTTATACTTTTGCGCTATGCCATGCAATATGTTCTAACTTTTTATGTAACATAATTATATAAAAATTGCTAAAACACATTTTTAGTCTTTCTTTCAAAAGTTAAGAAGAATAGTGTGGAATATTTCTCTGATTCATTTATAAACTTTTATTTTAAAAATTGAATAGTCATTTTTTCGTCTTTACTTTAAAACTCGAAATATTTTGCGACCTAATAAAGGATCAATCGTATATAAACCTAATATAAAAACTGATATCAGGATAACCCTTAATTGATTTCCTTAATCCACTGTTGGACTGCTTTTTTTAAAGTCTCTTCTAATGACGACCACGATTTTGGTTTACGCCGCTGCCACAAGGCTTGATAGTAAATATATTTTTTTAAATTATTATAAGCAATTTTGATGCGCGGGTTATAATATTTTACTGGTAGTCTTCAGATGTTAGGCAAACATTTTGGAAAATGTGACAATTGGCAATTAGGTAATTAATGGTTACAGATGTGTGCATGCAAATAGAAAATTGGAAGTATTCTTTTTTATTATTTTCCTCTTAAATAACTGTCATATCCATATCATTCTTTATTGTCATTCGTTTATTTATAACGCAGCAATGCATAGAATCTTAAGAGCTATTGAAGTATATTTTTCCAATAATCTTGTTTCCAAGTAGAGGGAAAATAGACAAAATGGTAACAACATTGCTGCATATATTTTTTGTATTTGAAAAATAAAATAAATTTTTGCTTTTTTTGTGATTGATTTGTATGAGTTTTATGTAACATTAAGGATTCATTTTTTATATTTTGAGTTTGAGCTTTTTAGTAGTAGTTTCAGCGATTTTATTATATTATTTTGAGTTTGAGCACCTCATTGTTGTGAGCGTTTACAGACCCCCATGTTCTTTATATGATACTTTTGAAAAAATTATGGAGGAAGTTTTCGCTAAGCTTAATAAACAGAATAAATCTGTTGTAATATGTGGAGACTTTAATATCAATCTCCTAGAAGCTTCCTCCACTAATATTAAATTTAGATCATTGTTTAAATCTTATGGTCTTTTTAATTTATTTTTGGAGCCAACACGTATTGCTGAATCTAGTGCGACATGTATAGATAACATTTTTACAAATGTTAAGCCGTTCAATAAATGTATAATTCAAAAATTGAGCTCTGGTCACTGTGGACAATTTGTTTCATTACCTTATGTTCACAAAAAGCAAGTAGATAAAAAAGTAGTGTTTGTTCCAGTAAATGCACATCGCTTGGAGAAGTTTAGAAGTAACATAGTAAAAAAACTTCCATTACTTTCATACCAAAATAATCCAAATTTTTTGTATGCAACATTATTTAAGCTCATTTGCAATGAATTTAATAATACTTTTACTTCTAAAACATTCTCCTTGAATAATCGTAAAGCATTTAATGAATGGGCGACAGTAGGAGTCCATAAGAGTAGACAAAGGTTATATGAACTTTACAATGAAAGGTCATATAATCCTAGCGTCGAATTTAGGGAATATGTAAGAAAAATATTCCAAAATATTTAAAAGAGTGTGCTCCTTAGCCAAGTCATTGTATTTAAGCAAAAAATAAAGATTGCTTCTAATAAAATTAAAATGACATGGAGTATAATTAATAGTGAAACTGGTAAGGTCAACTCTCGCAATTCAAACTACCAGTTAAGTTTTAACAATAAATTAACTAAATGTGTTTCCTGATTTAATGAAGCATAGTAAAGTAATACCTTTATTTAAATCTGGTAGTACATTGGACCCCGCTAATTTTAGACCTATTTCTGTACTGCCAACACTTAGTAAAATTTTTTGAAAAAATTATTCTTGATCAATTGTTAATTTTTTTTTAATGTAAATAAATTACTTCATAAAAATCAATTTGGTTTCACAAGGGGTCGCTCGACAACTGATGCTGGTGTTGAGCTGATTAAATATATATTTAATGCATGGGAGAATTCACAGGATGCTTTGGGTGTGTTCTGTGACCTATCCAAAGCCTTCGATTGTGTTCACCATGAAACATTAATCAGGAAACTTCAACACTACGGTGTAAGAAATGATGCTCTTAAATTAATTATTTCATATTTAAGTGACAGAACACAAAAAGTTGTTATTAATAGTATGAGTTCTTCCGGGTCGATTGTACAAATGGGCGTGCCTCAGGGCTCAATTCTCGGCCCCTTTCTGTTTCTTGTATATATTAATGACTTACCTTACATAGTAGGGGATAACCATGATATAGTATTATTTGCTAATGATACTTCATTAATTTTCAAATTAAAACGACAGTTATTAAATTACGACGAAGTAAATGCTATAGCTAAGTTAGTCAATTGGTTGAATGTTAATAATTTGCATTTGAATGGAACTAAAACTAAATGTATGAAATTCGTAACTACTAATGTTAAACATGTCAACACTAATGTAATTTTAAATGGGGAGGAACTGAGTCTTGTTGACACCACCATTTTTCTTGGAATCACACTGGACGCAAAGCTTCAATAGCTCCCCCCATATATCAAAACTAGCTAGCAGACTTAGTTCTGCAGCATATGCTGTAAAAAAAGATTAAAACTCTTACCAGTGTTGAAACAGCTAGAATAGTTTACTTTAGTTATTTCCATAGCATTATGTCGTATGGTATTTTGCTATGGGGAAATTATATTTATTTTACAGAAGAGGGCCATTAGAGCAATATATAATTTAAAACCAAAAGAGTCACTGAGACAAAAATTTAAGGAAATTAATATATTAACTCTGGCCTCTCAATACATTTATGAAAATGTAATGTACGTACACAAAAATAAAAGTAGTTTTGCGAAAATAAGTGATATTCATTCTGTAAATACTAGGAGCAGACACAAGCTGGTAGTACCAGTTACTCGACTCCACCGAGTCAGTAATTCATTCTTGGGGCGATGCGATGCGATGGATGCGCTTTTACAACAAAATCCCAGAAAATATACAAAATTTGTCATACACAAAGTTCAAAAATGTTATTAAACTAAGTTTGTATAAAAAGGGTTATTATAATATTAAGGAATTTATAGATGATAATAACCCCTGGGAAGGGTGATCGCTACCAAGCTATTTCTAATTTGTCTTGTGTTGTTGATTGTAAACATGATTGTAAGCTATTATTAAAAAAAATTGTCCCGCTGAGTTTCTTGCTGGTTCTTTCCAGGACAGAGGTTTTTTTGCGAACCAGTGGTAAATTAAAAAAAGTGACTTTCATGATTAAAACTACTTTTACGGATTTTATCGCGTTTATTTTTACTTTTTATTTACTTTTATTTTTAATTCCCGACGTTTCGGGCGCTTTCCAGCACCCATGGTCGCGGGGGACTGAGATGACTGACGTCCCGATGTCATTGTTAAACCCGGAGTACCTTCAGCTTTTTTAATTATTGTTTATGGTCCGATCTATGCAAAATGAACTGACTATGTCCTGAGGTCTTGCAGTGGTATGCTTGGGTTTAGTTTTAATTTTATTGATTATAGGATCCCAAGCAGGTGGTAGTACCCAGCCTCCTTCTCTATTGAAATTAGGATGTTTTTTAATTTCAATAGCCTCACGTATCATCCTTGGTAGGAATCGGTGTTCTTTCGCGAGGATTTGTGGTCTATCAAATCTGATGTAATGGTTGGGTCCGTCTAGGATATGATCACATACTGCAGACTTCCCGGAACGTTGATGCTTCACATCAGCTATATGTTCTTTTACGCGGGTCCTAATTGATCTTTTTGTTTGTCCTATATAAGAGAGACCACATTCACAATCAAGCTTGTACACTCCTGCATCTTGTAGAGGAATACGACACTTGACGGATGGTAGGAACTGACTAATCTTCTTCGGCGGCTTGTAGAATGTTCTAATAGAAGCTCGCTTCAAGATATAGCCAATCTTGTCTGTGACACCTCTGACATATGGTAGTACAGCAGGCACACGCTCGACTGTGGCCGGCTTCACTCGGTCACTGTGACGTAGGCGCGGGACCCGTAGCTTGTTGTGGTGCAGAACTTGCTTGACGTGCTGAAGTAGCTCGTTGAGCGACTTTGAGCTTCCTGATGCAGCCAGCGGTGATGGACCATGTCTCAGATCCATAATTTATCACTTGATAACTTATAAGAACTATTCTAGTCAAATTCGTTAAGCAAGCTCTAAAAAAGTTTATGTTCGGGGTTCCATTGTGTGATATAGTCTGTTACGAGAAAACGCATTGGAGAACTAGGGTAACTGACAAAACACGACGAATTAGTGAGCTGAAATCGCAGTAGGCCGGCTACATAGCTTGAAGGAAGTACTGATGGAGAAAAAATGTTCCCGAGTGGTAATTTTGTTCTGGTCGCCTTGTGTTGGGCGATGAATGTTATTATCTTCGTCGTTATTATATTCTATTGCCGGGGTAAAATTTACATTAAGTTTAGTTAAAAAATATTATTTTGTCAATTTATATTATGAGTAATTTTTTTTGATTGCAAATAAATAGATATAATTTTGTTACATAGCCTGTAAGTAGTTTTTGCTGTATTAATAATTATAACATATTATTTTGATTAAAATTAATTAATTGAGGTTAGTCCTCCCCCAATTTTGTTGAGGGTTTTGGATTGGGGAAGATCTCATCGCGCTACTCCTTTGTATGTTGTCGGACTTCAAATTTCACAGACATATAAGTATCCTCACAACTTTCGTAATTTTAGTTGTGCAGCAGAAATATCTAAAGCTTTAAATGTTATAGTTACCTATTTGGTGTAAGTTCCTCTTGAGTTATAGAAAAATTTATAAAAGACAGTGGATTAATTTTGATCTTATCGGACGCTGACTCGTTTCATTTCAATGGGTAGGTGGCTAGCTATCGTTATTATATTGTTCCAAAAATAACCGTTTCGCCATCATTGGCTTTCGATATGAATGTAAGTTTAAATTTATATACTTTTATGCATTTTGCAATATTATAAAAGTAAAGCAAATCTACATTAATAACAACCAATTAATAGTTACGTTGAGGGTGTTATAGTCAAAATTGATATTGTATATTTCTTTGTATGTTCATTATCCTACTAAAAATAATTGTTATATAGTTCAATAAAGTTCAAGTTCAACGTATATTTTATTTATTCTTTTCGTTATTGTAAAATTTCCACTAAACTCTAACGTGTCGTTGCGTCGTCCGCTTCATTTTACCACAATAATTAAAACTTCATAAATATCGAGTGCTAGGCAATTTTTCAAATTGGCGTTTGTTATTACGTACTTGCTGTGCCCATAATACATTACAATGCTCGTAGTTGGATAATTCTCTGAAACAAAAACCTTCCAGAGAGAATTAAAAAAAAAGAGAAGCGGTGGTAAAAACTTTATTGTTTAGTTAATTTTGCATATTTATAAGATATGTAAACCAGACCGTGTGTGATTTATCATTGTATGTACGTAAACAAAGATAGGGGTGGGTGTAATAGAACGTAGTGACTTATTCTGCGAATACCAATCCCTATTACACACACCATATCCTGCTAAGAAATGAGCAAGGCTTTCATAAATGCCGAACAATTTTTTTTACCCTGGTTTTAGGGAACAGGGCCCTCCCATATAATACAGCTATAATGTGTTAACCATGTATCATCAACCTTACTATAGATAATGAATCTTGGTCTGTAAATAAAAGGCAACATTCTACTGGACGTTTGTGCATGCTACATAGAACTAAAATGGCTGCCAAACAGGACAATAAAAGATTGTGTGTTTGTCATGCACGCCGAATACCACAATCTGATGCACGTTCAAAGAGGCACCTGTGAGTCAGTTGGTTGAAACTATTGAACAACTAAAGCGTAATCTAAATTACAAAGATCACCAGACCTGGAGCTCACAGGCCTGCCAAATCAAAAAGGAGAAACCCGATGCATCTCCTTACTCTCGTCGCGTAAAAATTAGGAGTTGATTCGGGTGTATGCGATGTGGTTTTTGTAGAGAGATCTGGTATGCGTCATGATTGAGAGAGTACCGCCGCTTCCTAGACCTATCATTCGCCTAGCGCGACTTTCTATTCGCGACCAACTGTTACGCGCGGCACGTGTGCGGCGGGGAGCCGATACATCGGGGTTCAACGTTAATGCTGAAACAGTACACTTTTATTTAAATGAACGCCTGACGCACACTAACAAGCAACTTTTCTTTAAAGTTAGACAGGAAGCACGGCATAACCACTGGTGTTATTTATGGACAAAAAAAGACAATATATTTGTAAGGTATGATTCGATGTCGAGTAAACGACGAATTCATATGGACAGTAATATTGTAAAGGTTTTTTAAGTTTCTTAAATTTGATGTTTAATATACTTAGATTTTGTTTCTATCTTATTCTTTTTTATAATAATAGAACATTTAAGTCTTTCTTAGCCTCAAGGATTGTAGGATTTTTAACTGTTATACGTTGTGTCCACATTATAAATTACCGCGTAAGTTTGTTAGTAATATTTTACTTCTCTTTATATAACTTATATATTTTTATAATTTTTCTTTAATATTTTTATGGGAGTTTATGTTTAACATGATTTTTGTCTTATCTCACGATTTAATGCATGCCGTGAATTACGTTCCACGATACTTCCTAATATATTTTGTTGTCTTAACGTTAACATAAATGTCTGTTATTTTTCTTGTTATATAGTTGTTATAATTTTACACAATGTGACAATTGTAGTGACTCGTCAATATTTTGAATGTATGTATTTTGCAAAATTTTACATTCATTTATATAATATAAACCCATCCCATTTGGCTTTGTTTACACATTACATCCGCCCTACTCTGGGCACTACTTATATTATTTCCTCAGAACTAATATGTATAAGTAATTTTCTGTGGATTCCTGTCTATGAACCTTTACCTACATTAGCTATCTTTAATTATTACACTTTATTATTAACTGTTATATACTGAGAATAATTTTAATAACATTATGTTACAATGGCTAGAGTAAGAACTTAAAGGTTGGTTTTATAAACGCCGGCTCACTCGAAACACGTCATGATGAGTTTGTGGTGGCAATGGACAGTCATAGGGTGGACATTATTTCGTTAAGTGAAACGTGGCTTCGGGAAGGAGAAGAAGGCCGGGCATCTCATTTGTCTAGCTACCAGTTACGATATATTTCCAGGTCGGTCGAAATACGTACACGAGGTGGCGATGTGGGTATTTATATCAGACGTTGGCTACCAGTTCGCATTCTCACCCCATAGCACTGTTAGAGGAACAAATGTGTCTAAATTACTACGAGAAGAACAAGTTTAGTTCTGCAATATTTTACCTTGTTCCAACTGAGAATAAAGCTGTTATAAAAATACTTCACAATTTAAAATCAAACGCTCTAGATGTGGATGGCATCTCATTGGAAATGCTACTGTCGAGTCTCCCGTATTCCTTAAGTGTTATCACAAAGATTATAAACATCCCTCTCACAACTAAAAGGTTTCCCACTCTATGGCAAATGGCGTTCGTGAGAACAATTCCTAAAAAAGTGAATATTACGAACTATTTTTGAAGTTTAGCCATACTGCCGTGTATGTTTAAAATTTGGAAAAATTGTCTGTGATCAACTAACGCATTAGAACTGGAATAACATCCTACCAAACGTTAAATCCGGTTTTAGGAAACAGCATAGTACAACAACCTTAAATGCGCAAGACTCTGGTAAGGCTACTATTTAAATACTTTTGGACTATTTCCGCGCATTTGACACTATAAGTAGAGGTCATCATCATCATCATCATCATCATTACAGCCCTTCACAAGTCCACTGCTGAACATAGGCCTCCCCCAAGTAATGCCACAAAGCACGGTCCTGAGCCACCTGCATCCATCGACTTCCTGCATGTCTTACCAGGTCGTCACTCCATCTAGTGGGGGGTCGCCCTACACTACGCCTACCGGTACGAGGCTGCCACTCGAGAACCTTTCTTCTCCATCGGTTATCGGTTCTTCGAGGTATATGGCCGGCCCATTGCCACTTCAGCTTACTAATCCGTTGGGCTATATCGGTCACTCCGGTTTTACTGCGGATATCCTCATTTCTGAGTCTATAATGCAGTGAAACTCTGAGCATAGCCCTCTCCATAGCTCGCTGAGCGACCTTGAGCGTCCTTATACGACCAGCAGTGAAGACCGTATGATCATACCACCCGACTTACTCATTTCGAAATATAGCTTTTGTCATTTTATCTTGATTGCTCGGCTATGTGAATGTAGTATACTTATTATTTTTTTCCAATAATTTTGTTGATATCAAACGTATTATTCTTTAATATTTACTGTATATAACTATTATGATTAATCATATAAAAATTTCTGTACCTGTTTCTCGCAATCTGAGAATCACATTCGGCCATATAACAAGTTAGGAAATAAAAATTTCAGAAGTAATTATTAAATATTTGTATATTGAAATAAATAACTAATTAACTATTTTGTATTACGTCAGTTGTCAGTTTTGGTTAATGTTTGTAATAGAGGGCGGGAGCAGGAGCAGCATAGACGGGAGTCTTGATGACAGCTGGAGCAGCGGTGGGGGCAGAGTTGTGCACCACCGCGTTGAAGCCATTGTGATCATCGGCGGAGTATTCTACAGTCCTGATGGAGCCGTCGGCTTCGTGGAACGAGTACGATCCCTTCACTACATCACCGTCACGGGACTCTTGCTGGGACTTGTTGTCACCAGTGTGACCGTCAGCGACAGAGTATGAGAAATCGTATTTTGGGTACGCCTGGAAAGAAAAAAAAATGATTACATAATTAATAAATGTAGTAAGGCGACATTATAGTACCTATTTTTAAATTCTGTAAGACTACTTGTTTGGCTTTATTATTAGGCATTTTTTTTAATTTATGGTTTTTTTTGTCTTCACATAGCCTTTTCTCGTCGAAAAAGTGCTGTGTGGAGACAAAATCGCTAAAAAATAAAGATAGCAATAATTTTCTTTTTATAAGTGTACCTTTTACAGATTCTAAAATGAAACCGTGAAATACTTATAACGAATTAAAAGTTTTATTATTGTTGGGTAATCTCATGAAAACATAAACAAAATTAAAGCACGAGACCACACCGAGACATCTTTCTGAATTCCATCCGCTTTATTACTGATTTACTGAAAAATTGCGGGATAATGTTTTCATGTCTTTCACCTTATACTTCAAGAGAGTCTTTAGAACGGTTTACCACCATCGGCTACATCACCATTACTTTTATATGTTATGATTATATTATGCAAAACAGCGGATTACATTAAACTTGATTATATTTTTTCTTCATTCACTCGGTTACAACACTAAAATAAAGGTATTATTATGTTAAAAGAGTGTCCTATTTATTTCGACAGAGCAGGTTATGGTATACCACTATCCCCAGTGCCAGTGGAGTGCCAGCGGGGTGACGACTGGCGCTCCACTCAGTACTTGCGCCGTCAGCTCTTATTTCAAGAGAATGTCACCATTTGAAACCAGGGATGATAGTAGTCAAATGCTGGCTTATAATAGTTAAAAAATATGTTTAAAGAAAAGTAATAATAATTTCATGAAAAGCAATAACTTACAATTTCTTCCTCACGGTGGGACAGAACTTTTGTGACAGGTGCAGCATATTGAATTGGAGTGGCATGGTAGGATGCCGGCGCTTGTGCAGTGTGGTAGGTAACTGCGGCGGGTGCGACGTTGTAAGCGACGCGAGCAGGAGCGGCGTGGTAAGAAACGGCAGCAGGTGCAGCTTGGTACGCCACAGGTGCAGCTACAGCGAACTTGGCCACTGGAGCGGCAGCGACAAACTTTGTTGCAACCGCATGAGGTTGATCATGGCGCACGATACTTTGTGACGAGACGGCCTCAGCGGGCGAGTAGCGAACAGCCGCTGGCAGAAGCCCGGCTTGGGACATCGCCACTACAGCGCACAAGGTTACAATCTGTAACGTTATAATTTATTTTAATATTTAATTAACAATAAATGTTACATGGTAAAAGAATAATTCTGATATTGGTATTGTAGACAATTTTTCAATATATCCACTGACACCGTTATATACTAAGTTTAACTGTCGTTAAACAACCTATACAAAGTACAAGAAGGAATTTCGGTACTAATGGCATTCACGTGTTAACGACATGTATGTCTATATATATACATATAAGCTTGCTACAGATATATGGAAGTGGAGGGTGCAGCGGATCTTGTGTAACAACACACGCACTTGTATTACAGCATCTAGAATTTTGTGTGGTGGTTTTTCAGAATGTATGCCGAATGTAACGCGATGTCACATGCTAGAATATTTTTCACTCAGATCATTTGTTTAGGGTTAAAACTTGGTAACTTTGAAGTCTTTCAGGGTAGATATTACCCTTTTATCTATCTATCTATATCTGCGGCCAAGCAGCGATCGGCGTGTATGACAAACACACGCAACAGTCTGAAGTCTGAGTGACAAAATTCGGCGAAGCGTGCGGCGTGACAGGGCGTTTCCTACACATGGTTCTATATGGTAGGACTATTTTTGTTGTTAAAAGGCTGATTGGCAATGTATCATACTCTTACCTATTTCAAACAACACAAAGGGTAAAGACAAGTACAATTATTCCATCTTAGTCGTCACTAATGACAACGTAAAACATGTCATGAAAGACACGCTATTGTGTTGCAGTATGAGTGGTGGCCGCTCGAGTTACTTTTTAAATGAAATTGAAGTAAGAAGCGAACTTGCAGACCACCTGATGGCAATTGACCACTGCGTTCCATGAACACTTGCAGCCTCCTAATAAAGAAGGCTGCCGATGCGTTGTTACCTTTGAAGATTAAGATAAAATGCTTCACAATCCGATCTTTTACAAACTTCCTTTATTCTTTAGACCAGAACACAGCAGTGTATTGAGTGGGCTTTAATAAGTTGGTAAGAAAGTGATACCTTCCCCGACAGACGCATAGGCAAAAAAAATCTTATCACCTAGAAACAAGTGTGGGAAACGCGCTGCCCAGCCATTCTGCACGCCCTGCCGAATTTTACCAATCAGTTCTAAGATCGCTGATTGCTCTGATCCGTCACTCACTCATTAATTAGTTTCTACCTTAGACTAACTGAATACAAGTTTACTATAACTGAAAAAGTATTTAAAAAAAATTATTTTAATTGTTTAAGTGTACGATCAATCTAATATATTTAAAGGAATTTCATTACATATTTTAACATATAGTATAGTAGAAAGTTACAGTAATAATATACAAAATATAATATATTAGAAAACGTTGCAATCCAGAGCAAAAACAAAAAAAGAAATTTAAACGAAAGCGTTTAAATATCTTTTTTTTAAATAAAAGGAACTTACTTTTGACAACATGTTTCCTATATTGATTCTCAGAGGAATGATACATTACAGCAATAGTACACCGATTATATACTTGTCGGTCACCTTCAACGATTGGGCGTATGCTCAAAACCAGCTTAACGACCTCGCCCGGGGTTAATTTCAAAATGCCGGCTAAAGTACTATTCACTCTCCAAATAACGACTTCTAGGAATTTTTTTAACATCCACTTCCCCACCTTTCGAATAGCCTAATGGTCTTTAATGATAACATAATAAAATTCTTAAACCAGACATCTGGGTGTGTGTTCGTTTAACCGTCACCGTTACATCCTAGCAAAAGCCCATTGCTTAACATAGGCTTCCCCCGTAGATTGCCTCATAGTAATAGGAATATTTACCATAATATCATGGTGGTCGCGCTTGGCAAAGGGGTTGACAACCGTTTTTATTATTTGCTATTGTTACGGAGAACACGCTGCTGTCCATCTCTTGGTGTTTTTTTTTCTGTCGCCTCTTACGACACCCACGGAACGACATGGGGTAGTGGATACCTTACTTACTTATACCTCCACTTCACGGTGTTTGTCTAGCTACCAGTCATAATCTGAGTAAACCTTATGTTCATGCGTAGATTTTTTTAATTAATATGTTTGTACTGTATATGTGTATGTATTTAGTCATATGTATGTGTTACGGCTTGAATGTTTCGCAAAGTGTTTCATGGGTGGTTTTGTGAACCAGAGAATAACCGGACATAAATCAAATTCAGAACAAACAGAACAGAAATAAAAGAATAACAAACCAGAACAAAGATATCTATAAATTCTAGAATATAGAATATGAGGATTAGGAGTCTTTACTATGCATAAAATTACATTACATTTACTATGTATAAAAAACATTTTGGATTGCATTATTAAGAGTTTAACAATAGTTATAGCCATCCATTTATCGGAATATAATGGGTGGACTGACACCAACATTGTGTAAGCATTTAGTCTCATTACAAAGCTGTCCTAAGTATTGGAACCTTAACTTCATCCACGTTGCGAGTAATATTTTGACGCATTATTTTAAAGTTACAGTTATGATTAGATATTAACTTAGACAAATTATCAAGATCGTAAAGTAGTTATAAGTTTGATATTGAAAATTAGTCATGGTCATCTCTAAAATCACTTGTGCTATCAAATTTTAATTATATTAGTAATCAAGACCAATCAATAATTAAATTGTGTGCAGTAAATACGAAAAGCAACCCCTATGAGGCAGCGGCCATATCTAATTATTTGGAATTTACTTAAAGATTTATTGAATTGTAAATCAATTTTTTTTAAATTAACAGTATAAAATAATCAATTGGAGTGAACTGTTAATTTTCAAGTCATAGTTAATGCATCGTATATTCGACGTAAGAATTGAGAGTGTGTGTTTCCTATTTATATCAGAGTTTAAAAATATAAGTATGTGTAAGTCACTCAGTGAAAAACATTTTATACTAATATATATGTACACTTCAACTGACATAAAGGAGTTATCCAGTATCATCCATTTCGAATTAAACAATAATCAGTTGTAGTGAACAATAATGGCTTACGTTTTTAATATTGAATAATATACATTTTGGTTGAACATACGTATCCTTAGTTTAAGTTACAGCGGATATTTCACAAGCTTTTTTAGAGAAGACCAAACGTATTTCCGTTGCTATTTAAATATTAGCAATACATTTTTACGTCCGGCTTAGCAATTAAATATTTAATTTTAATGAATCGAATTTAATATTTAATTTCTAATAACTCCTTGAATAAATATTATAATTAAAAATATTATTAACATTTATACCTCTTAACTTTACTGACGTATTTCCGTTAATGTTAATGATGTACACAACATCCTCTGTTACTTAGGATAATTTATTGGAAGCACAATAATTTTAATTTATTTTTGACACGTCCGCTTGAGAAATACGGTCAGGAATAGGTTTTCTTTTGACGGCCGTAAGCGATGAAAAATATATGGAAATAAAAAGTTCATTAAAATAGTTAATTATTTATTTATTATTATTTAAAACAAACTTAATCTTAAACTCAATTATTGTTATTTTTGCAAAGAGCCAGGCAGTTCTTTGGCATTCGTTTTCCTTATTACTGCTCGGTGTGAAAGACATAAATTTTATAGTTAAATAATTAATTAACTAATTGTTTTGTCCAAAGTACTAAATATGAATAATAAGTGTAAAAATGCAGAAAAAATGAAATTTACAGATGTAATAAATAATTCTTGTATTAAAATATTCAACAAATAAATTATATTTGCATTAACATAGTTAGTCAGTTCCGTTTAATGTTCGTAATAGTGAGCTGGAGCGGGAGCGGCATAGACGGGAGTCTTGATGACAGCTGGAGCAGCGGTGGGGGCAGAGTTGTGCACCACCGCGTTGAAGCCATTGTGATCATCGGCGGAGTATTCCACAGTCCTGATGGAGCCGTCAGCCTCGTGGAACGAGTACGATCCCTTCACTATATCACCGTCTCGGGACTCTTGTTGGGACTTGTTGTCACCGGTGTGACCGTCAGCGACAGAGTATGAGAAATCGTATTTTGGGTAGGCCTGCACAGAAAAATAATTGATTTTTTATAAAAGATGTAACGTACGTATGCTGTGTGCTAGAGTCTGAGAGTTCAACTGATAATACCAATGTTACCCATTTCTGCCTTAAAACTAGGAAAGTATTCATTGTTGTGTCCAAGAATAATTATTTGTAAAAGAATGGCCCTTCAGGTAGGACGGTGCATCTGTGGTATTTTTGTGTCAATTTGCTTGCAACAACGTATAAATAAAAACAGCAAATTATCATTCGTTTCTCATTCTCATGTTGTAAGGAAACTCCAGCGAATATTTTTGATTAAATATGTAAACTTACATTTTCCTCTTCACGGTGGGTGTGAACTTTAGCAACAGGCGCAGCGTATTGGACAGGGCTGGTGTGGTATGAAACAGGGGCGGACGCAGCATGGTATGTGACGGCAGATGGGACGGAGTGGTAAGTTGCGCGCACTGGTGCGGCGTGATAAGTTACGGCAGCTGGGGCAGCGTTGTAATAAGTGGCAGGGGCAGCGTTGTAATAAGAGGCGGGGACAGCGTTGTAGTAAGATGTTGGAGCGGCGACTGCCAATTTGGCCACAGGTGCGGTGGCTACCAATTTCGTGGCAACTGTGTGTGGTTGGTCATGGCGCACAATACTTTGAGAGGAGACAGCTTCAGCAGGGGAGTAGTGCACAGCTGCAGGCAGAAGTCCAGCATTGGAGACTGCAGCTACAGCACACAAAATAGCAACCTAAAAACAAAAGATATATAAAGCAACAAAACAAAAACTGAGAAAAAATACTCGTAATTTAAATAATTTTATTAAACTTACACTGCGAAACATTTTTGGATTTGAATGTTCTTTTATGAGCCGGCAAATTATGAATGGTGACTTTACAACCGAATATCTTCTTTTATACTATTCAAATACACTTACAAGCACAGCTTACTAGTAACAAGAATGGTAGTGGAAGTTGTCAAACGTGCTTAGCCTGTGTTAGTCGTAGGTCATGTTAGTTCATAAATCAAATCAATCGCAAGAATGTCTAGGGGGTGTTTATGACAAAATAGGATACACGGGTTGACGTCAAATTCAAAATGTTGTGTTAGGAATACAGTTTAACAAAATGGAGGAAAATAAAATAGTTTTAAAAACCTTTGTGTGCACACTCATAAAATTTTTAATAAAAGCAACATCAACAAATAATTAAGACGATTATAAATCGCTTATTTTTTACTTATAATCATTAAACACACTGGAATTAGGTAACGAATGCAGTAAATATTTTAAAGATATTATAAAGATGTTTAACTTGCCCGCACTGGACAAGTTAAACATCTTTATAATATCGCACAGTCGTTGTCACGAATATTGGAAACTCTAATCGCGTGGTCATCATTAAATGAATTATTGTTTACCAAAGGTTTGATGGCGAGGAAAAATATCGCAGGGGAACTGGAATGCCTGAAAAATTTAAAAATGTTTCGAAAAATGAATGAAGTCCACTAAATTACATTGAGGCAGCGCAGCATACAATTTTTTTGCTCAAAGTACCTTTCAGAAATTAGAAGAGGTCCGTATTCAACAGTGGTAGTATGTAAACTGTTATTTTTCTTTTAAGTTTTATATGCCAAATTGAGCAAAACGAGACATTTATGTAGTCACTGTGTACGCAGCAACCCCCAGTACGCAGAGTGTAGGATTGTTTTCTCTAATTAAGGAGATGTCCCAGTAAGAATGAAAAAAAAAATCAAATGATACATTTGCCTTACAACCGTGTCGTGTTGCTTCGGCATTGATATTATAATAAGGTGTAAAGACGGTTGATGATAAATGAAATATAAATCTATATCTAATGATTAGACTAAACGGAAACATGTATGTGATTTTATAAGAGCCATATTCAAGTATACTCAGGAGCTCCGAATATAAACTTGAGGATATGAACAACTTCGTAAAACTTTCCGCGCCTGTGGCAAGCACATTATTTTCAGTTTTACTCACCAGGCACGTAAAATAACTGTTTTATTTTTCAATAGTTAGAAGGCAAGTAATAGTGCCGTATATATAGGTATGTATGTCTATAATTCCTTAAATTATTGGAATAAGTAAACATAGATTGATATATAAAGTCAATGCAAGAAGTAACTAGATATAAGTTTCTTATGTGTTGGGTTTTAAATGTGTTAAATATATATTACAATTTAATTTCATAATATAAAAGGATATATTTCTGTTATAAAAAGTGAGAATCGAGATGAATGCTTACACTTACAGCCTATTAAAGTCCACCGCTGGACGTACGCCTCCGCCATAGGTTGCCTCACTGGAGAAATATTTGCCATAGTTGCCACGCTTGGCAAGTGGGTTGGCAACCACGGTTTTTTTTATTTTAGTTTATTAGAAAGACGCCGCTGCCCATCTTCCGATTCGTTTCCTCTGTCAAATCTTACGATTCGCACGGGATGATATGGGGTAGTCGATATTCTTACACCGCCACTACACGGTTAATACAGATGAATGTTATGCTTTGATCTTATGTTATGTTATTTAACATAATAATTAGGTGTCATGAAAGTTGAACAAATCGGAGCATTATAGAAAAAGACTGTATCCAGAAATGGACCAAAATGACTGTTAAGAAATAAGTTTCAAGTCATAAGAACTGAAGTAATACAAGTTTCAGTACAGATCATTACACTATACAGTGTGTCCGGTCACGGACTAGCGATATTTTAGGTACTTATAATACAGCTATTTTAACATAAAAATACACTACACACTGAGGTCTAATCCCCTCCCCCTCTATTTGGCAGCCATTTTGTTTTTTTCTTGAGATATTCTCTACGCGTTTACGAAAAAAGTCATATCTCTCAAAGTTTTAGTCCTACTGAGATAAAAATTAACTCATTCGGAGGCCAATAATATTGTTTATCGTTTACATTATCAAAATTTTTGTTGACATACTTGTAACTTTGAAGAAAAAAAATTTAACTTCAAATAAGTATCAAAAAACTATGCTAATCGGCAAATTATTGTAAATTACTTTAAAAACAACCCCGTTCACCCTTTTTATTTTTATACTAGATCGACAGATTTTGAGTTAAGCTACAATACAACATACAACATACAGTTTACAGCTGTATCTTTATTACTTTTTGTAACGTTGTGTGTAACTTCATGAATCAATAGAGTCAGCCTTTAAACTAGCAATGTCAATCCATGCAGAAAGTCGTAGCATTTTGAAAGCTATTAAGTGTTACAGGAAGATATGCTTGTGATGCAGCCCTGGCCGGGTGCTCCAAATTGGTCAAGTAGAAGGCACACTAATTTAAATTGATTTAATTCAAGCTGAGCTTCAACACAACGTTTACTAACATTTAGTTTAGTCTAATTATAAATAAAGGATTTTATAATTTTATTTTGGTAAAATGAAATCTGAATTTTGATAAGATTACGACAGGTATTGATTAAACACTCTTTTCTGATATGTTATCTGTTTCATCAATATTATCATCATTACAGCCCTTCACAAATTCATTGCTAAACATTGACCTTAAAAGGCCAAGCAATGCCACACATACGCGGTTCTAAGCCAACCGCATCCATCGACTTCTTGCATGTCTTATCAGGTCTTACTGATCCATATAGGAGGAGGGAGGGGGCACACGCCGTTTACCTTTATGTGACTGTCATTTACTGTTATATTATAACATCTATGTTTATTATATATTAAGCACTTAAGTAGTTTTTATTGCTTCCTTATTAAAATTAAATCACAGGTATCAAAGTTTATTAAGAATTGTAGAAAATTTACTAAGAATATTTCGGATTTGATTTCAATATTAGATAAATTTTGGATTTATAGAATTAGGTGCACCTGTCTTGAATATTTATAATTAATCTTGAATATTTATTATATTAAATTTTCTAAATCATCACGAAATTAATAAAAATCTTGAATCACTACAGTCTATCAAAGTTCATTGCTAAACACAGACCTTCCTTTAAATTGCCGCATAAAGGGAATATTATGGCAAACGTGTGGATGCTGTGGCGAACACTCGTATATTTGCAGTTATCTGTAGTATCCACGCGTGGCAGGTGAGTTATCAAAAGCAGTGTTCATTTTATAATTATTATTAGAAAGACACTGCCCATCTCTTTTACAAATAAAATGTTATATTTCAAAAGATTCATTTTTTGTCGATAAATTTTGATAATAGTGCAAATAGATTTTTCGTCGCTATTTCATTTATTAGGTGCTTTTTAAACAAGGCATTCGATATGTTATTCTTGTCAGCTATTTAAGAACTGTTAAAAATGAATAGTGTTTAAAAGTAAAGAAGTGTTGTTTTAAATAATATAAAATTTCAGCGCGGCTTATATATTATAAAATAGAACTGGCAATTTTTAGTTATTACATAATTTGTGAATCTGCCCAACTCTTTTACAAATAAAAAGTTATATTACAAAAGATTCATTTTTTGTCGATAAATTTTGATAATAGTGCAAATAGATTTTTCGTCGCTATTTCATTTATTAGACGCTTTTTAAACAAGGCATTCGATATGTTATTCTTGTCAGCTATTTAAGAACTGTTAAAAATGAATAGTGTTTAAAAGTAAAGAAGTGTTGTTTTAAATAATATAACATTCCAGCGCGGCTTATATATTATAAAATAGAACTGGCACTTTTTAGTTATTACATAATATGTGAATCCTTAATGTTGATTAATAGAAATTTTGATTGTAAAGATCCTTAACTTAGGTTGCAGCGAATACATCATAAGTTTTGTTAGAGACGACTCAACGTATTTGCCTTTAATAATTTATCAATACATTTTAAGGTCAATCCAATTGATTTTTATTTATTACTGAATCGATACACATTTATAAATACGATAAACAAAGTACGCCCACATTAATTACAACATTATCCTAATTTTACGGATGTATTTCTGTTTTTGTATACACTATGATCAGCCATTTAGGAAAAATTAAAAGACAGAAATTTTAACTCAATTTTGAGACACATTCTCATGGAAAATACAGCCAAGAAAAAGTCTTCTCACGACCTTAATCAATGGATCTCCCATAAGGTAAGTAGTAGTACAAAAATTTCTTCTTAAACTCAAACATTGCAGTTTTTAATTTTGCAAAGAGCCAAGTATATTATTTGGCATGTGTTTACTGTAATGCTGCAATTGTTCTGGTGTTCCAGTTGTTCATATGTGGCGGTGGTCTCTTACCAAGAGGTAAGCCGTATGTTCGTTTACCCCCTTTCGTATAAAAATTAAATAACTTTACATTTTAGTCTAAAATATTTTATAGATTTATTTGATCATCCAAGGTGCTAAATATAAATAATAAGTACATGAAAGCAGGGATAATAAATACTACAGATGTAATTAATAATTCGTCTATTATAAATATAATTAACAATAAATAAGTTAAGTTTACGTTAGCGCAGTTGTCAGTTTCGTTTAATGTTTGTAATAGAGGGCGGGAGCAGGAGCAGCATAGACGGGAGTCTTGATGACAGCTGGAGCAGCGGTGGGGGGAGAGTTGTGCACCACCGCGTTGAAGCCATTGTGATCATCGGCGGAGTATTCCACAGTCCTGACGGAGCCGTCAGCCTCGTGGAACGAGTACGATCCCTTCACCACATCACCATCTCGGGACTCTTGTTGGGACTTGTTGTCACCGGTGTGACCGTCAGCGACAGAGTATGAGAAATCGTATTTTGGGTAGGCCTGCACAGAAAAATCAATCGTTATATCATCACCTATCCATCGTCAATCGTTGCAAAGCTAGGAGTGAACTGATTACTGAGTTTCTGATTGAAAGGTAAATGAGTCGATCCTAAGGATAGAAAATACTTCTTAGCGGTCAGCCGCCGTAGAGTCTGTATCACCTGAGGATGCCTCGTGTAGAGGCAAAACACGTGTCGTATTATCGTCGATGGTGTGTCTTTCCTGGAATAGTGGTGTTGGAAGTAGTGGTGCCGGGAGTAGTGGTGTTGGTAGTAGTGGTGCTGGGATTAGTAGTGCCGGAATTAGTGCAAGCAATTGAGGGAGGGCGGGAGGTGCTCTTCAATCCAGGTAAGACACTTTTAGTTAGTTAGCGGAAGGTTGCAAATTAATCAATATCATTATGATATACATCAGTGGACTTTTTAAAATTAGTTGGCATGTGCCTATAAATTACAGCACCAAATTACAATTAGAATGCTTGTTAGTTTATATATATAATATATATATATATTAATATTAATATTATAACCAACTTTAAACTTACATTTTCCTCTCCACGCTGGGTAAGAACTTTAGCAACAGGCGCAGCGTATTGGACAGGGCTGGTGTGGTATGAAACAGGGGCGGACGCAGCATGGTATGTGACGGCAGATGGGACGGAGTGGTAAGTTGCGCGCGCTGGTGCGGCGTGGTAAGTTACGGCAGCTGGGGCAGCGTTGTAATAAGTGGCAGGGGCAGCGTTGTAATAAGAGGCGGGGGCGGCGACGGCTACCTTGGCCACAGGTGCGGAGGCTACAAATTTCGTGGCAACTGCTCGTGTTTGATCATGACGCACGATACTTTGAGAGGAGACAGCTTCAGCAGGTGAGTAGTGCACAGCTGCAGGCAGAAGTCCAGCATTCGACACTGCAGCTACAGCGCATAAAATGGCCACCTAAAACCAAACATATTTAAAGCAACAAAGAAGAAAATACAGATAAAAAATAAATTAAAATAATCTACTTGAACGTACACAGCGGAGCATATTTAGATTAGAATAGTTCTTTATGAGCCGCCAAAAAGATAATGGTGACTATATTTTCGATAATCTTCTTTTATACTAGTCAAATACACTTACTAGTAACACGAATGGTAGTGGAACTTGTCAAACACGCTCAGCTTTATTAGTAGTATATTACGTTACTTCATAAACGAAACCATTCACAAAAATTACTAAGGGGCATTTACGATACACATGGTGACGTCAAGTTTAAAAAGTTGTGTTAGAGATAAATTTTGTAAAAAAAAACATAGCAAAATAAAACATAATTGAAATATTTACGGCCATAATCGTAAAAATCACTCGTAAAAACAAAACCATAACTATTATTGTTAACTAACTGTTTGTCCGTACCTACAATGACCTTTTATTTTAATATATTGTAAAATAAAATAATAAAAAAAAAACTAAATGATAATAGCAGTATTGGAATATTCTGTATTTTAGTTAAAAATATATCATTTGGATTGAATTAATTTTAATACAACTTCAGACTATCGCGCAGATCTTGTTACGATTATTCGAAGATCTAATCGCGTCCACATCACTGAATTAGTTAATCGCAAATTTTAAGCGAGGCCAATACCCAGCAATGAGACGCAAAAAGGCTTTTTGTGATACCATTATTTATTCTGTGCTTTTACTTTCATCTAACGGTCACCTTCTTATGGTGGGCGAGAATCTGTAGCATGGTAAGTTACAGGTGTGCGCGGCATGATAACTACAGGGCCAAGGTCGACGCGGTTATCGGGAGTGGCCGCAGTCAGCTTGACCACAGGTGAACTATTTATTTATAAGAGGGGGCAAACGAGCATGTGGGCAACAATTGCAGCATCAGGGGAATGCAGGTGCATTACCAGCCTTTTGTAAAAGAGTAGGCTCTTTTCTTGAAGATCCCTGTAACGTAATGGTCCACAAAAATCGCTGGTGTTAGACAATTCCATAAGGAAGTTTTGCGAGAAATGAAAATTTTTAATAAAACTATACTTACGAATTTTATCACGTTTAATCTAATAATATCGCGCTTTGGATATTGCGACCAAATAGAAATATAAACTTTTTTATTTAATGTAGATTAAAATAATACTTATTGAAACTCACTCTTATGTTTATTTCACCACAGTTCCGGAAAATACCTCTGTCATGAGAAAATCCAGGAAGGAACCCAGCGTGACTTTTTTTGAAAAAAAGAGCATAGTTTACAGTCATCAAAGTTACGCAATAATTAACAACACATACTCCAACCAATTAGAAATAGCTTGGTTTTGATCTCTTCATTCCCAAGGGTTATTATCATCCAAAGACTCCTTAATATTATAATAAGCTTTTTTATACAAATTTTGTTTAATAAGTTTTTAAACTTGGAGAAAGTGAGATTTTTTTTTACATCAAGTCATCATTGTCATCGTTTGGTTATCAAAGTTGCGGTTAATACGAGTATACATCCCACAGCTGGAAAAAGGCTTACTATCATTTCCGAGAAGGTTTTAGGGCAAGAAAGTGTCTGACGCGCAGTTCCATGGGTGTTGACGGACTTCACATGTCTTAGATATATTTTTAATTTTTTTTTATGGCTGGGATCGAAGCCGGGCTGCTCACGTACTATGAAACTTACGGTGATCGCTTTGCCCCTGACCAACTACGGCCCTTTTTATAAATCAAAGCCATGATATTAAGCCGTATTAGGTTAATTGGCTTAATATTTTATTGGCTAGTTTATAATTATCATTTTTGTCAAAAAAGACACCTGCATATTTTTTGTGTGTATAGATTGAGCTAATATATACCATATATTTTTACTTAGCTTAGTAAAAGATTTGTTCATTTCACAAGAGTGCGAAAGCTTTTTATGACACTTAAGGTCTTTATTATCTTAATTCAAATAGAAGTGTATTTTTAACTCCTTGAAAGAGATGAAGATATACCATCATCTTTTCGAATTTTTCTGACAATCACTAATAGTCGTCTTTAACGGCACATAGCAATCTGAGATTAGAGTGACTACGCAGATGGGCTTGTATTTATCTGTATCAGCTTGTATTATTCTAAAATCGTTTTTAATTAATAAAGGTACAATTTATTTGAGAAAATTTCATTTAAGGATTTAAGAAAGTACTATAAAAACGAAGTCAAGGTCGCTTACCAAGCTATGAAGAGGGCTATTCTCGGGGCGGCGTGATAGAATCAGAAACGACGATATCCAGAGTAGAATTAGATTAACCGACGCAGCCCAACGGATTACTAAGCTGAAGTGGCAGTGGAGTGGCCATATAGCTTGAAGAACCGACAGCCGATGGGGAAGATAGGTTCTGGAGTGACAACTTCGTACCAATAAACGAAGTGTAGGATGCCTACCCCCCTCACTAGATGGAATGACGACCTGGTAAAATATGCAGTAAGTCAATGGATGCAGGTGACTTATTACAGTGCTCCGTTGTATCCCACAATGCATGGTCATGAGCAACCTGAGCCACTAAGTTAAGTCTTGTGGGAGGCCTATATTCAGCTATTATCAGTACTTGTGTATGTGTGTAATGATAATGTATTGATATAAATCCCTTCAACATTTTTAATTCGTAATTTTGAGAAAATAAAAGTAGTTGTAGTATTTTCCGTTACTATTTTTACATTATCAATACGATCACCTAAACAATTGGATTATAAATTTTAATAAAACTATGAGCTCTTCGATGGGGACGACCAAAATAAATCGTAAGATACGATCAACAATTTTATTAAAATTAAATTAACCTCTTTGATATAATAACAGTGGTTAAGATTAAGGTAAGTTGGGAAAATTATCCTTAATCTCAACCATTGTTCCCGAGTTTTATACTGCTCAGTGTAAAATACAAAAAAATACTTTTCAGTTTAGATAAATAATTAATGAACTTATATTGTCGTTCAACATGCTGAATGTAAGTAATTAGCGAAATATAGCAGAAAGGTAATAAAAATTACAGACATAATAAATTATTCGTTTATTATAATAAACAACAAATGAATTAAAACGCGTTAACATTGTAGTCAGTTCCATTTAATGTTTGTAATAGAGAGCGGGAGCGTGAGCGGCATAGACAGGAGTCTTGATGACAGCTGGAGCAGCGGTGGGGGCAGAGTTGTGCACCACCGCGTTGAAGCCATTGTGATCATCGGCGGAATATTCCACAGTCCTGATGGCTTACTCTTGAAAACAATTCCGATCGATCGGGATTGAAATTATAATGTTTGGTACTCTTGAAAGCGACTCTAGCGCTAAATTAGTTTAGTATTGCGTGGTGATTGTGTGAACTAATCGATATTGGAATTGAAATTGTCCAAGCAAAATCGGTACTCCCGACGCACTTTTGACAGTCAGTTGACAGCAGCTTATTGTGATGATATTGCGTTGGAATTAGAATGAAGGCAATAGCAAAACAGTAACGTTTTAGGAATTGTTTTCATGTTAATCGTTTGTTTTCTGCAATTATCTTATTGTTTGCGATAAAATAATGACATGTTTAGCTCTTGCGTCTATTATTCTACGCCGTAATAGTGCATTACAATTAAAATAATGACGAAATGAGCTTCAAATTATGCATTTTAAGAACTTAAGTTTTTTTCTATGAGTGATGATTATTATGGAGCTAATTATTGTATTATTAAGGACTTTAGTGAGAAAATAGTGCATGAATAAAAACCTAAATATGACCCTACGTAGAAAATATATTTTATGAATGAAATGAAGTATTGTTAACAAAGAGTTACAGCCTTTATTTTTAATTAGTTTTAAAGTGGTTGTTTGGTAGAAGAAATGTTTTAAATAGTTAGGCGGCGCAAAGGTTTGAAGAGGACTGTTTAGATATCTCAAGTATGATCTAAAGCATCCCACTGCTGGACAGAGGTCTCTTCTCATCTTTGAGAGGTTTATTGGCGGGTTTCACACGTAAAGGAAATATGAATATAATAAATGTATAATTTTATAAGAATTAAAAATATAATTATATAGTTAACGTAATTTTAACAACATAACTTAACACAACATAAACACACACCTGTCACTCAGAGGGGTGGGCAAGGACTACAGACTTCCATTTGGCACGATCCTGACACACCTCATTCGCCTCCTCCACATCATTTTACTACACATAAATGCTCGTCGGTTAAGGGTACCCTTAATTTTCACCATTTTCAATATATTGCCATTTTCGTCGATATTCTTTCGCCTAGAACGTCACTTTCCAACTCTGCCGTTCACTTCTGCAACATAAATTTGCTTTGTCACTTGTTCTTCATTCATTTTTTGTACATGAGCATACCACCGAAGCATTCCTTTCTTAATCCTGGTCACATCATCTTGCAAATCACACTCTTATCATACAATTTCTCACCCTGTCACTCAGATTCAGCCCTAACATACTCCTTGACCGCATTTCTATTGCGTTTATTCTACATTAGTGTTTATTCTGCCACACCCAACCACCACTACCATTGCTTCATTTTAATTATTTACTGTCATAAATTATCATAATTAACAATTTACAACAAAACAAACAATACACATAATATATAAATTTAGAAAATATAATTTCCCATTATGAATTATTGTTTACTTATTTTATACTTTTCAAATGCTCTTAAATAATAATTTCCACTTATAATAAACGGAACAAGTTTTGGATGTAAGATTGTTGTCTTTCTAACACTTTCAATATCATCAATACCATTTCTTCTAGGACGAGAAGGGAATGAATGCCTTGTATGTACAGAAAAAAGTAATGTATTTTCTTGTTAAAATACTTTACTTAACTAGTTGTTTGATTTATAGCAGGGATATTAGGCAGTTTTCAAAATTAACAACTAATTCACTAAATTAATACAGCTTTAGCGACATACAAGTGATATTGTGAGGTAACTGATACAAGTGGCAAAATTAAAAACTTTGCACAACCGTTTTCAATATAAATAAAATGAGAAGATCATCAATTTACTCAATGTTAATCAAATACTCATTAAGGACAACTCAAAAACTACTAGTCAGATCCCGATTAAATCTACATGAGATCACACTTGAAGCACCAGCTTTCAAATAAAAAAAAAACTCATCAAAATCAGCTCACCTAGAGAAAAGCTATGAGGCAACACACATAAAAAACATTCAGTCGAACTGAACACCTCCTCCATCTGGAAGTCCGTTAAAAATACTCATATTTTCTCTTCTTCTTCTAATACTGTATATTTCTTCGCTTTTTCTTTTTGATTCAGTATTTTTTGATTCTCTGTTAACCAAATTATGTTAGACTTAAGCTTTGAGTGTATTCTAGTTTTTATTTTTCTTCCTGAAACACCAGAAAAGAACTGTTTAACTTACAGTATGAGTCCAAATCATAATAGGAAGAACAATACGTAAATTTCTTACTTTATCTACCATGACTTTAGACAATAGACATATTGTACATACAGACAAGAGCTTATTTTTATGCTTTACACACATAAATACCTCTTTGACAGCACTGTCATAGCAAGGTAACTTTAGATCAAAGGAGATCTTACATAATAATTAGAGGGTAAGAATTTTAAAAAGTTGTTTTTCTTTAACAATGATTTACTAACAGGCTTATGAAGACTGGAAGGTTATTTCTTCTTCTGTATTCCGTTTGAAAATTGTGGAGAATAGTGCATAAAACTTAGTTAACCTATGAATTCTATGCATTTATATTTTTTTTAATAGCAAATGCATGAACTTATGTTTATCTATTACTTTTAGATAAAATCTTATAGACAATCTTTTTATAGTTTTAGGAATTTGATTCCCATTTTATTTCGCCATTAGTTTTCTTGGACTCTTTGCATACGAGAGAATTACCTTAAGATGTTATTTATAAGGCAAAAAAGAAATACACATTCACAATCACAATATCACATTCATTATTACTGACAGGATTTTCATTTTATAAGCACCCCTTGTAATTGGATCACCTAAAATCTGAATATGATTTTTCAGTATTAATTTTAATTCAAAATTATTCTTTTGATACATTTTATTAGTTTTGTATATATTTTCCCGTAAAAGATAGCTGGACAAACAGATATTAATTTTTCTATAAAATTTGCAAATTTCCTATATGATTGTAGTGGATTATAATTTAATAATTGACTTACCATTGGTACCGTGGGTATAATAACCCTTAAACACATTTTTGTAGCGAAAAAAAAAACATACGAATATTCATGTGAAACAGAATCCAATGCCTAATGTAACCCCTCGTGGCATCGCAAGGGAGATATGTAATATATAGACTAGTTCTGTCTCAAACATAGATTTTATATTGCGTTTTTATTAGACTGTGAGAAATAATATTAAGCTTTTCTTTTCTTATTAATCTACCCTACAGGTTTTTTTCAAATACTTATGAAATATACGTATTCAATAAATAAATACAATATACATATTAAGTTTATTGAAAAATTATGTACATACAGATGCTCGTTCTGTTTCAAATATTGATTTCACGTTTTGCGTTATAATTAATCCACCCTACAAGTCATTTAAATGCAAAAATTACATACATTGCAATCGTACAAAACGTCTATGAATGTTATGTAAGTAAGTTTTCAAATGTTGCTAATAATAAAAATAATATAATAAATAATCAAGAACTTTGACTTAAATACCAATTTTATACTTTTTAATTTGAAGATGAGACTCGCTGATTCGGCACGAAAAATTCACAATGACATGAGGTGTATAGTGTTGTCAGTGGGAGTTCATATAGGTTGGGATACCAGTAAAAAATATTATTTTTTCCCCCGAAAGGTAAAAAACTCGTGTGATTCGGTCCGTCAATTCATGAATTCACAGTATACAAACACAGAGGAACGAATGTAGTTACTGTTTTTATACGGTCCATAACTGAAATCGATTAGCATGCATTAAACACAATGCAGTTCCGTGGAAATTTCATTTTCCTGATTTACGAGTAACTGTTAAAGTAATTAAACAATTATGACAGGTATTGGTTAAACACTTTGCATCAATATTATCACCATTACAGCCCTTCACAAATTCATTGCCAAACATTGACCTTAAAAGGCTAAGTAATGCCACACATACGCGGTTCTAAGCTAACCGCATCCATGGATTTCTTGCATGTCTTATCAGGTCTTACTGATCCATCCAGAAGAGGGTAGGGGGCACACGCCGTTTACCTTTATGTGACTGTCTTTTACTGTTATATAATCTCTATGTTTATTATATATTAAGCACTTAAGTATTTTTTATTTCTTCCTTATTAAAATTAAATCACAGGTATCAAAGTTTTAAGAATTGTAGAAAATTTACTATGAATAAGTCGGATTTTATTTAAATATTAGATAGATTTTAGATTTATAGAATTAGGTGCACCTGCCTCGAATAAATATTAAATTTTCTAAATCATTATGAAATTAATAAAAGTCTTAATCATTACAGTCTATCAAAGTTCATTGCTAAACACAGACCTTCCTTTAAATTGCCGCATACAGGGCTATGCTATGGAAAACGTATGGATACTACGGCAAATACTCGTATATTTGCAGTTATCTGTAGTATCCACGCGTGGCAGGTGAGTTATCAAAAGCAGTGTTCATTTTATAATTATTATTAGAAAGACTGCGAGTAACCCAGATTCGATCGCCGCCGGCACCAATGAAATTATTATTTGCATTTTTGAGTGCTGATTTACCACGTGCTCAGCGGTTAAAGAAAACATCGTGAGGAAACCTGCATATCTGAGGAATAAGAAAAAAATATTTCGAATACATGTGAAGTTCGAAGAGTACAATCTGCCACTTTGCCTAGCGTATGTGGACTATGAGAAAGCCTTTGATTCCGTCGAAATTTGGGCGGTTCTACAGTCCCTTCAGCGGAGCCAAGTTGACTGTCGGTATATCGAAGTGCTGAAGTGTTTGTACAGTAGGGCTACGATGGCTATCCGAGTACAGAACCAGAGTTCAAAACCTATCCAACTACAGAGAGGTGTAAGACAGGGTGACGTTATATCCCCGAAACTCTTCACCGCTGCGTTGGAAGACGTTTTCAAGCTACTGGACTGGAAAGGATACGGTATTAACATCAATGGCGAGTACATCACTCACCTTCGATTTGCCGACGATATAGTCCTTATGGCAGAATCGCTGAAGGACCTTAGCACTATGCTTAATGACCTCAATAGTGTCTCCCAACGGATAGGTCTTAAGATGAACATGGACAAAACAAAGATCATGTTTAATGTCCATGTCACACCTATGCCGGTAGTTGTTGGAAGCACTATGCTCGAAGTTGTTGACGAGTACGTTTACCTGGGACAAATAGTTCGACTAGGTAAGTCCAACTTCGACCGAGAGGTCAATCGACGGATTCAACTCGGCTGGGCAGCGTTCGGGAAATTACGACACATCTTCTCGTCAGGTACACGTCAATCTCTGAAAACTAAAGTGTACAACCAGTGCGTGTTGCCAGTGATGACTTACGGATCGAAGACGTGGTCCTTCACTGCTGGCCGTAAGAGGACGCTCAAAGTCGCTCAGCGAGCTATGGAGAGGGCTATGCTCGGAGTTTCTCTGCGTGATAGACTCAGAAATGGGGATATCTGCAGTAAAACCAGAGTGACCGATATAGCCCAACGGATTAGTAAGCTGAAGTGGCAATGGGCTATCCATATAGCTCGAAGAACCGATAACCGATGGGGAAGAAAGGTTCTCGAGTGGCAGCCTCGTACCGGTAGGCGTAGTGTAGGGTGACCCCCACTAGATGGAGCGACGACCTGGTAAGACATGCAAGAAGTCGATGGATGCAGGTGGCTCAGGACCGTGCTTTGTGGCATTGCTTGGGGGAGGCCTACGTTCAGCAGTGGACTTGTGAAGGGCTGTAATGATGATGATGATGTGAAGTTCGCCAACACGCATTGGGGCAGCGTGGCGGACACTCGCTTGCCGTAAAACCCTCTCAGTAATGAGGCCTGTGCCCAGCAGTGGGACATATATAGACTGTAACTTTACTTTACTGCCCATCTCTTTTACAAATAAGAAACTGTTTTCCAAAAGATTCATTTTTAGTCGATAAATTTTGACAATAGTGCAGTTATTTTTCGTCGCTATTTCTAAATTAGGCGCTTTTTAAACAAGGCATTCGATATGTTATTCTTGGTAGCTATTTAAGAACTGTTAAAAATGAATAGTGTTTAAAAGTAAAGTAGTGTTGTTTTAAATAATATAATATTCCAGCGCGGCTTATATATTATAAAAAAATGGAACTGGCACTTCTTAGTTATTACATTATATGTGAATCCTTAATGTTGATTAAAATACATTTTGATTGTAAAGATCCTTAGTTTTGGTTGCAGCGAATGTATCACAAGTTTTGTTAGAGACAAACAACCCAACGTATTTGCCGTTAATAATTTATGAATACATTTTTAGGTCAATCCAATTGATTTTTATTTATTAATGAATCGATAGACATTAAAATAAATATGATAAACAAAGTACGGCCACATTAATTACAATATTGTCTTAATTTTAGGAATGTATTTCTGTTTTTGTAAATACTACAATCTGCCATTTAGGAAAAATTAAAGGACACGGAAATTTTAACTCAATTTTTAGCCGCGTTGCCATGGAAAATACTGTCAAGAAAACGTCTTTTCACGACCTTAATCGATGGATCTCCCATAAGGTAAGTAGTACAATAAAACATTCTACAAGCCGCCGAAGAAGATTAGTCAGTTCCTACCATCCGTCAAGTGTCATATTCCTCTACAAGATGCAGGAGTGTACAAGCTTGATTGTGAATGTGGTCTCTCTAATATAAGACAAACAAAAAGATCAATTAGGACCCGCGTAAAAGAACATATAGCTGATGTGAAGCATCAACGTTCCGGGAAGTCTGTAGTATGTGATCATATCCTAGACGGACCCAACCATTACATCAGATTTGATAGAGCACAAATCCTCGCGAAAGAACACCGATTCCTACCAAGGATGATACGTGAGGCTATTGAAATTAAAAAACATCCTAATTTCAATAGAGAAGGAGGCTGGGTACTACCACCTGATTGGGATCCTATAATCAATAAAATTAAACTAAACCCAAGCATACCACTGCAAGACCTCAGGACATAGTCAGTTCATTTTGCATAGATCGGACCATAAACAATAATTTAAAAAGCTGAAGGTACTCCGGGTTTAACAATGACATCGGGACGTCAGTCATCTCAGTCTCCCGTGACCATGGGTGCTGGAAAGCGCCCGAAACTCGGGAATTAAAAATAAAAGTAAATAAAAAGTAAAAATAAACGCGATAAAATCCGTAAAAGTAGTTTTAATCATGTATAGTGTTCGCGTAAATATAAGAAATCATTAGTACAATAAAAATTTCCTCTTAATCTTAGTGTCATACATTGCAGTTTTTATTTTTGCAAAGGTCGTATATTATTTGGCATGTGTTTACCATAATACTGCAATTGTTCTGGTGTTCCAGTTGTTCATATGTGGCGGTGGTTTCTTACCAAGAGGTAAGCCGTATGTTCTGTTTCCCCCTTTCATATAAAAAAATAATTAAATAACATTACATTTTAGTCAAATAATTAATAAAGTTATTTGGTCGTCCATAGTGCTAAATATAAATAATAAGTACATGAAAACAGGGATAATAAATACTACAGATGTAATTAATGATTCGTCTATTATAATTAACAATAATTAAGTTAAATTTGCGTTAGCGCAGTAGTCAGTTTCGTTTAATGTTTGTAATAGCGGGGGGAGCGGGAGCGGCATAAACAGGAGTCATGATGACAGCTGGAGCAGCGGTGGGGGCAGAGTTGTGCACCACTGCGTTGAAGCCATTGTGATCATCGGCGGAGTATTCCACAGTCCTGATGGATCCGTCGGCCTCGTGGAACGAGTACGATCCCTTCACTACATCGCCGTCTCGGGACTCTTATTGGGACTTGTTGTCACCCGTGTGACCATCAGCGACAGAGTATGAGAAATCGTATTTTGGGTAGGCCTGCACAGAAAATCAATCGTCATCTCATCACCTGCCCATCACATCTTCAATGTTAGCAGATCTAAGAGTGAACTGATTACTGTGTTTCAGATTGAAAGGTAAATGAGTCGGTCCTAAGGATAGACAATGCATCTGTGGACTTTTTTTGAAATTTGTTGGCATTTGCCTATAAATTGCAGCAGCAAATTACCATCAAGTAGATTGCTTATTAGTTTCTCATTTTAATATTATAACTTACATTTTCCTCCTCACGTTGGGTAAGATCTTTAGCAACTGGTGCAGTATAGTGGACGGGGCTGTTGTGGTACGAAACAGGGGCGGGTGCAGCATAGTAGGTGACGGCAGATGGGGCGGAGTGGTAAGTTGCGGGCACTTGTGCGGCGTGGTACGTAACGGCAGCTGGGGCAGCGTTGTAGTAAGTGGCAGGCACGGTGTTGTAGTAAAAGGCAGGGGCGGCGACGGCTACCTTGGCCACAGGTGCGATGGCTACAAATTTCATGGCAGCTGCTCGTGTTTGATCATGACGCACGATACTTTGAGAGGAGACAGCTGCAGGTGAGTAGTGCACAGCTGCAGGCGGAAGTCCAGCAGGACACTGCAGCTACAGCGCATAAAATGGCCACCTAAAAACCAAATGTATTTAAGGCAACAAAGAAGCAAATACAGATAAAAAATTAATTAAAATAATCTATTTAAACATACACAGCGGAACATATTTTAATTAGAATGATTCTTTATGAGCCGCCAAAAAGTTAATGGTGACTATATTTTCGATTATGTTCTTTTACAATACGAGTACACTTACTAGTAACACGAATGGTAGTGGAACTTGTCAAACACGCTCAGCCTTATTAGCAGTATATAACGTTACTTCATAAATTAAACCATCCACAAAAATGACTAAGGGGCATAAAAATCCATGTAACCATGCCATTGCGCATAATGCTTTATACTAGGTAGAGACATGCTGCAGCTATATTATGGTTGTAGTACGAATGGGTCGGCTCGACCTGGGAAGGACCACGCTCTCACAGAATACCAGCGTTAAGTAGCAGTTGAATCCTGTAGTGTTTAGCATGGTGAGTGTAGAAAACCGTAGACCCTTTTTACTGGAAACGAAGCGTTCCATCTGAGTCCTCACGGTTGGCAACGCATCTGCATTTTAATTCTTAATCAAGGATAAATGTATATTATGTCTAATGGCCACAGCATTCATATACAATCAGGTGGACTGTGTGCTCGTGTGTCACCCACATTCTATAAAAAATTACTCATAAAACAACCATAACTATTTAAGATGTTAGCTAATCGTATGTGGCCGAACCAAAATGATATGCCATTGTAGTATAATACGAGTATTGTAAAATAGAGATAATAAAAAAATATCTACACGACATATAGTAGTAATGGAATATTCTGTATTTTAGTTAAAAAATATACTATTCGGAATGAACTAATTTTAATACAGCTTCAGAATATCGCGCAGATCTTGTTAGGTAATATTCAAAGATCTGATCGCGTCGACATCACTGAATTATTTAATCTAAATTTCAAGCGTGGCCAATACCTAGCAGTATCAAAAACATCGTGAGGAAACCTGCATGTCTGAGGAATAAGAAAAAAAATATTTCGAAGACATGTGAAGTTCGTCAACACGCATTTGGGCAGCGCGGCGGACACTTCCTTGCCCTAAAACCCTCTCAGAAACGAGGGGAGGCCTGAGCCCAGCAGTAGAACGTATATAGGCTGTAACTTTACTTTACTTTACAATACCTAGCAATGAGACGCAAAAAGTCTTTTACTTTCATCTTATGGTCACCTCTTCATGGCGGGCGAGAATCTGTAGCATGGTAAGTTACAGGTGTGAGTGCGACATGATAACTACAGGGCCACGACTAACGTGGTAAGCGGAAGTGGCCGCAGTCAGCTTGGCCACAGGTGAACTGTTTTTTACTTAAGAGAGGGTGAACGAGCATGTGGGCAACAACTGCAACACCAGGGCAATGCAGGTGCGTTGCCAGCCTTTTGTAAAAGGAACCCGTATGTCGGTACCTACAATTTTAGCATAATATTGTAAAATAAGGATAATAAAAAAATTCTAAATGATAATAGCAGTATTGGCATGATGAATTAATTTTAATATAGCTTCAGAATATCGCGCGGGTCTTACTACGAATATTCGAAGATCTAATCGCGTCCACATCACTGAATTAGTTAATAGCAAATTTTAAGCGACTGACGCAAAAAGGCTTTTAATAGTACTATATTATTTATTTTCTGCTTTTACTTTCATCTTACGGTCACCTCTTCATGGCGGGCGAGAATCTGTAGCATGGTAAGTTAAAGATGTGAGAGCGACATGATAACTACAGGGCTAAGGGCGACGCGGTAATTGGAGTGGCTGCAGTCAGCTTGGCCACACATGAACTATTTTTTATAAGAGGGGGCAAACGAGCATGTGGGTAACAATTGCAACATCAGGGGAATGCACGTGCGTTGTCAGCTTTTTGTAAAAGGGTAGGCTCTTTTCTTGAAGATCCCTATGACGTATTGGGCTGGAAAATCGCTGGTGGTAGTCAGTTCTACAAGGAAGTTGTGCGAAAAAGGAAACTTCTTTGAATAAAACTATATTTACGGATTTTATCGCGTTTAATTAACTTATTTTATGCCGTTTTTATATAATAAGTTTAAATAAATAAATAAAACGCGATAAAATTCGTAAATATAGTTTTGTTCAATGTATAGTGTTCACTTAAATTTAATAAATCACATCCAGAGTGTATGGATTGTATCGCGGGTTTTGTCGCGTCTTGCAATTGTGTTAGTCTGAACTCCTATCCTATGAGCAATATGCACAAAAATACAACATTTCTTCGCAGCACCAGTATGATCAAAAAGAAATTGGTCGTCAACGATTAGAGTCGCTCCACGGTGAGTACCATAAAATGGAATGAGCTGGCACTGGAGTACCTTGGCCAGGAGATGAGAAGAGAATGCTTTTCCCAAATTAGTGACAAAAGTGTGAGGTTAGTTATGACGCACAATGCTTGTGAGGAGATGATAGCTTCAATGAAAGAGCAATATACCCCTGCTTGCAGGAGCCCCGCTTTGGATATTGCGACCAAATAGAAATATAAACCTTTTATTTTTAACTTTATAAATAATACTTATTGAAACTCACTCTTATGTTTAATTAAAGGTCCGGAAAATACATTTTTCATGAGAAGAACCAGGAAGAAACCCAGCGGAACTTTTTTTTGAAAAATAAAAGTATAGTTTACAATCATTAAAGTTACGCAATAATTAACAACACGATAACAAATTAGAAAAAGCTCGTTGTGATTTCTTCATTCGCAAGGGTTATTATCATCTAAAGATTCCTTAATATTATAATATGCCTTTTTATATACAAATTTTCTTTGATAACGTTTTTAAATTTGGAGAAAGTGAGATTTTTTGCACAAAGCGCATAAGTTTACCTCAAACTAATTTTAGTAATATGTTATGGGATTGGTCATCGCCTGGTTATTAAAGTTGCGGGTAATAAACATGCCACAGCTGGGAAAAGACTTACTATCATTTCCGAGAAGGTTTTAGTGCAAGAATGTGTCTGACGCGCAGTTCCATGGGTGTTGACGGACTTTACATGTCTTAGATATATTTTTAATTTGTTTTTTTTTTAATTTTTAAACATATTAGTTTTCTCACGATGTTTCCTTCACTGCTGAGCACGTGATGAATCAGCGCTAAAATTTATATTAACAATTAATTTGGTGCTGGCGAGGATCGAAACCGCGCTGCTTATGTACTGTTGTGAAACTTACGGCGATCGCTTTGCACCTGAGCAACCACGACTCTTTTTATAAATCAAGGCCATTTTATTGGATTTTTGTCAAAAAAGTATACAGTTTTATACAGACACCTGCATATTGTATTCTTTGTCCGTATAGATTGAGCTAATATAGACTATGTAATTTTACTTAGCTTAGTAAAAGATTTGTTCATTTCACACGAGTGCGAAAGCTTTTTATGATACATAAAGTCTTTATTTTCTTAATTTAAATGGAAGTGTAATTTAACTCCTTGAAAGAGATGAAGATATACCATCATCTTTTAAAAAATGTATGACATTTACTAATAGTCGCCTTTATCTCTATCAACTTGTATTACTGTAAACGTTTTGAATTAATTAAAGTATAATTTAGCGAAGTACTAAAAAAACGAAGTCAAGGTCGCTTACCGAGCTAAGGAGAGGGCTATGCTTGGGCGACGTGAAACGAGAATATCCTCAGTAGAATTAGATTAACCGCCTTAGCCCAACGGATTACTAAGCTGAAGTGGCAATGGGCTGGCCATATAGCTTGAAGAACCTACAACCGATGGGGAAGATAGGTTCTCTAGTGGCAAATTCATACCAATAAACGAAGTGTAGGATGTCTCCCATCCATCACTAGATGGAATGACGATCTGGTAAAATATGCAGTAAGTCGATGGATGCAGGTGGCTTAGGACAGTGCTTCGTGGTATGCCACAATGCACGGTCCTGAGCAAACTGTGCCACTAAGTTATGTCTTGTGGGAGGCCTATGTTTAGCTATTATTAGTACTTGTGAAAGGCTGTAATGATAATGTAATGATATTGTTGCATGAATAAGTCAACTAGCGCCATCTAGTGTCAGGAACTAGAGCGAGGGGAGCATTGAGAAAATGACATCACAAATCGCTCAACTGACAGCGCCTAGTCGAAACTCGAACGCTCGATACCTTCCGCGTGTTTACTTGAACATTCTGGATATTTCTTTGCTAATGTAAATATATAGGCGCTGCAAGATGCGATGGAGGCAGTGTTGATTTGGGCGAAACAAGCGAAGCTTCGGAGTGGAATTAAGTGAATTAGTGTGTTTAAATTATTAGTGTTTTAACTTTAATTGTGTAAAGTAAATTAAAGTGTTAATTTAGGTAATTTTATCGGCAATTTTTATTGTCACGAACCTCAAGCTCGTAACAATTGGTGTCAGAAGTGGGATAAAATCATGCCGATTTTACCTAAGGAGGAAACGGAGGGTGTTCGTACCCGAAGTCAACGCCAGCAGGAGACGGACCAACGAAGATTTGGTGGTGCAACGCCGCAGACGTCGGAGGGCCAGCCACCGGCTGCAGGCCCGTCGGTAGCTCCTACATCTGCAGCACCTGACTTAGGTGCTCTGATGGTGATGCTGCAGGAGCAGGCTCGCCGACAGGAGGAACAGGCTCGCCGACAGGAGGAACAGGTCCGTCAGTTGAAAGAGCAGCTGCAGAGCGGACAGGAGGAACAGGCCCGCCGATTGGAAGAGCAGCTGCGGGGCGGACAAGAGGAGCGGGCCCGCCGACAGGAGGAACAGGCCCGTCGGTCGGAACAGCAGATGCTCCTCATTAAGGACCTTCACGCTACATTCGGGAAAGAGATAAGGGAGGTGAAGGATAGGGTTACTCAGCATGACAACCGCCTGTCGGAAGCTGAAACCCAAATCGCGAAAGCTGAAACCCGAATCGACCAAGAGAACAATCGGGTTGACAACGTAATGGCTGACATGAAGAAATCACTGGACGAACTCAAACTTGGAGATGGAGCTACAGCTCCCGTAGTAGCTACAACACCTTCGCTACGTGGGTTCAAGGTGCCACCGTTCGACGGTACCTCTTCCTGGTCGGCCTACAAAATCCAGTTCGAGGCCGTCATGGAGGCGAACGGCTGGAATAAAAGCCAAGCCATGATTGCACTCACCCTAGGCCTGCGCGACCAAGCCTTAACTGTCTTGGAAGCTCTCGGTAAGAAAGTGACCTATGAGCAGCTTCTTGAGGCCTTGGAAGCGAGATATGGCGACGCTCATCTGGAACACGTCTTTCGCGCGCAGCTTAAAGATCGCGTGCAGCGCAGCAACGAAAACCTGCAGCAGTGGGCCCTTGAGGTGGAGAAGATGGTTCGAAAAGCATACCAGTCTGTACCTGCGCTCATTGAAGGGAACCTGGTTCAGACATTCATCGACGGCATCCGCGACATTGAAGTCAGAACTGCTGTGAGACTCGGGCACCACGACACGCTTAAGAACGCCTTGGTCCATGCACTGGAGGTGGAAGCCGTGCGGCAGGATCATCGTTCCCATCGCATCAGGGAGGTTGCAGCAGCTACAGTTCGCGACCGCAACAGAGGATACAGCCCTAGGTGCTATGGCTGTGGGGAAAAGGGCCATCTTCGATCCAGCTGCCCTAAGCGAACCCTAGAAAGGGAAGGTGTACGATCTCAGGAGGGTAGTGCGGCCAACAGCACCGCCCTGCAGCAGCAGGGAAACGAGTAAAAGCCAGAACTGCGGGGCGGGTGCTGGCTGATGTTAAAAGAGCCCCAAGGATCTCGATCTCACAAACCCATGATGGGAACAGTCTAATCATCAAGGGCGAGGTCAACGGAATGCCGTGTAAACTGACCATAGACACTGGAGCCTCTCGTACGGTTGTTAGTTCCCAACTTATAAGCCAGTTCCTTGGGGACTCCGCATACAACCGAGAACGCATTAATTTGGTAACAGCCACCGGTCAGCGTATACCCGTCCGTGGAGAGAAGGAGATGGAGTTGAAGCTAGGCAACGTGATCTACCTGCATAATGTCATCGTGGCTGATATAATGGACGACTGCATCCTAGGCCTAGACTTTATGAGGAATAATTGTTGTGAGATCGACGTTAAGCAAGGTGTTTTGAAATGTGGACAGGAGGAACTTTGTATGGAAGGTGCGTTACCAGGGAACGTGTACAGCATCAAGAAGATTGTTCTTCCGCCGAGATCGGAAACGATTGTTCCGGTTAGTCTTCCACGAAACGCTGGGCAAGCTCACCGTTGTGTACTTGTGGAAAGGGTAAACAATGACCTTCCATGGAAAGTAGCTCGAACCTTGGTCAGGACCACTGACATCTCAGGAGTACGTGTGCTGAACCTTTGCGACCGGGAACAGGTTATAGAAAAAGGTACACTGGTTGGTACTTGTGAGGAAGTGGATTGGTTACGTCAGTGCCAATATATATCGAGTGGGACCCCCAGCAAGGATTCAGAAACGAGAGTGACCACACTTTTGGAAGACTGTCGCAGTGTTCTGTCCCCGAACGAATTGGTGAAGGCGAAGAAGTTGTTACTCGAGGACGCCGATGTATTCTCATCAAACGATGCTGACATAGGAAAGACTGGTTTAGTTCAACACAAAATAAACACAGGTGAAGAGTTGCCTATCCGTCAGCGGCCAAGACGATTGCCGGTAGCACGTGAAAAGGAAGTGGAAACCATGATTAAGGGAATGGTGAGGGATGGTGTTATTGAACCTTCATCTAATCCATGGTGTTCACCCGTGGTACTGGTAAAGAAGAAGGATGGCAGCATGCGCTTCTGTGTTGATTACCGCCGTCTGAATGACGTTACAAAGAAGGACAGCTATCCCTTGCCAAGAATTGATGACACGCTGGACATGCTTACAGGAGTAAAATGGTTTAGCACGCTGGATCTAAAAAGTGGCTACTATCAAGTTGAAATTGACCCTAAGGACAAGGAGAAAACTGCGTTCTCGACGGGAAAGGGTCTGTGGCAATTCAAAGTAATGCCGTTTGGGTTGTGCAATGCTCCAGCAACGTTTGAAAGGCTGATGGAACTTGTACTTACCGGGCTAATTGGCGATGCCTGTCTGGTCTACTTGGATGACATCATCATCGTGGGCCGTACGTTTGAGGAACACCTTCAAAACCTGGAACGCGTGCTCATGAAGATTAAGAGTGCCAACCTTAAGTTGAGTCCGAAGAAATGTTCACTATTCAAACGGCAAGTCAACTTTTTGGGGTATGTAGTGTCGGAAGAAGGTATCCGCACGGATCCAGAGAAAATCGCAGCTGTAAAGGATTGGCCGGTTCCAAAAGACAAGACGCAGGTTAGAGCATTTTTGGGTTTGTGCTCCTATTACCGACGTTTTGTGAAGAACTTTGCAGATATAGCCAAACCTCTGCATAAGCTAACCGAGGAGAAGCGACATTTCTGCTGGGATGAAAGTTGTAACATCGCATTCCAGGAGCTCAAGGACCGTCTGTGCAAAACACCTATTTTGGGATACCCTGATGCAAGCAAAGAATTTATAGTTGACACAGACGCAAGTGATATAGGACTTGGCGGTGTGTTGTCTCAACGTAATGGTGACCAAGAGGTCGTGATAGCGTACTTCAGCAAGTCGTTGTCAAAACCGGAAAGGAACTACTGTGTCACAAGACGCGAATTGCTAGCTGTGGTAAAGTCGTTGCAACATTTTAGCAAATATCTTCTGGGACGAAAATTTCACTTACGAACTGACCATGCTGCACTAAAATGGCTATTGCAGTTTAAAAACCCAGAAGGACAAGTTGCGAGGTGGATTGAACTACTGCAGGAATACGACTTTGAGATCGAACATCGCAGCGGGAAATCTCATGGCAACGCAGATGCATTGTCAAGAAGACCTTGTCCTGAAGATTGCAAACATTGTACTAGGCAAGAGAGTAAGGAAGTGGTATCCGTGAGGATGCTCAGGGCAGACCACCTCAGCAACGAGTGGAAGGACAGCTTACTACATGCACAGCAGGAAGATCCGGACATCAAGCCGATTCTGGAATGGATAAAGGCCAGTGCTCCCAAGCCCAAGTGGAGTGACGTCTCAGCGATGAGTTCGACCACTAAAAGCTATTGGGCCCAGTGGGACAGCTTGCTGCTTCAGGATGGAGTTCTGTGTCGTAAATGGGAAAACGTTCGGGGAGACAGCTGTCATTTGCAAATGGTTGTCCCTAAAGTAAAAGTACCGGATGTTCTACAGCTGTACCATAATAATTGTTCAGGAGGCCATCTGGGAGTTAAACGAACTCTACTGAAGATCCGAGAACGGTTTTACTGGGTCCACTGTCGAAACGATGTCGAGGACTGGTGTCGCAAATGTACAAGTTGTGCGGCTGTAAAGGGACCTCAGACTCGTAGTAGAGGTGCATTGAAGTTGTACAATGTTGGTGCACCATGGGAGAGAATAGCCATTGACGTGGCAGGGCCGTTTCCGGAGAGTGAAAGCGGTAACAAGTATTTCATGGTTGTGATGGATTACTTCACTAAGTGGCCAGAAGTCTTCGCCATTCCAAATCAAGAAGCTTCAACAGTTGCAGATAAACTAGTTCATGAAGTCTTCTGTCGTTTTGGAGTACCTTTAGAGATTCACAGCGATCAAGGAAGGAATTTTGAGTCTCAAATATTCCAGGAAACTTGCCGAGTTATGGGTACTCATAAAACAAGAACGACTTCTTATCACCCGCAATCTGATGGAATGGTGGAACGATTTAATCAGACATTGGAGAGGTACCTAGCAAAAGTTGTAGACAATCGGCAACGAGATTGGGACAAGCACATACAACCGTTTTTGTTGTCATATCGAAGTTCTGTTCACGAAAGTACAGCAGTGACACCAGCTTTCGCAAACTTTGGAAGAGAATTACGGCTGCCTGCAGACCTGATCACCGGGATACCACCCGATGCTCCACGCAGTATAACCGATTATGCAAATGACTTGCGGAAAAAAATGAATGACGTTTATGAGCACGTCAGACAATCGGGCCAACAAATGTCTGAAAAAATGAAAACCCGGTATGACCGCAAAATGAACAACAAAGGGTTCGACGAAGGTTCACTTGTGTGGTTGCACAATCCAGTCCGCAGCAAAGGGAAATCTCCTAAGCTTCAAGCTAAATGGGACGGCCCGTACCGGATTGTAACCAGGATCAACGATGTGACCTACCGGATACAGAAAGGCGCAAGAGGGACTCCTAAGATCGTCCATGTGGATCGCTTGGCGCGTTATTATGGGACCGATAATGCTCGGGACGAGCATGTCTTAGGAGGGGGCAGTGTTGCATGAATAAGTCAACTAGCGCCATCTAGTGTCAGGAACTAGAGCGAGGGGAGCATTGAGAAAATGACATCACAAATCGCTCAACTGACAGCGCCTAGTCGAAACTCGAACGCTCGATACCTTCCGCGTGTTTACTTGAACATTCTGGATATTTCTTTGCTAATGTAAATATAAAGGCGCTGCAAGATGCGATGGAGGCAGTGTTGATTTGGGCGAAACAAGCGAAGCTTCGGAGTGGAATTAAGTGAATTAGTGTGTTTAAATTATTAGTGTTTTAACTTTAATTGTGTAAAGTAAATTAAAGTGTTAATTTAGGTAATTTTATCGGCAATTTTTATTGTCACGAACCTCAAGCTCGTAACAATATGAATCCCTTAAACATTTTTAATTCGTAATTTTGATATAATATTTTTGATATAAGTAGTTGTAGTATTTTTCGTTACTATTTTTAAATTATCAATACGATCGCCTCAACAATTGGATTATAATTTTTATTGAAACTATAAGCTCTTCGGCGGGGACGACCAAATTAAATCGAAAGATACGACCAACAATCGATTTTCCAAATAAATTTTATTAAAATTAAATTAATCTCTTTGATGTAACAGTGATCGAGATTAAGGGTAAGTTGGGACACATATCCTTAATCTCAATCATTGTTCCTGAATGTTTCAAATGACCAGGTGATCCTTCGGTTTACCTATATACTGCTAAGTGTAAAATACAAAATAATTAATAAGCTTATGATGTCGTTCAACATGCTGAATGTAAGTCATTAGCGCAATATGGCAGAGAGGTAATGAAAATTACATACATAATTAATTATTAGTGTATTATAATAAACAACAAATAAATTAAATCGCGTTAACATAGTAGTCAGTTCCGTTTAATGTTTGTAATAGAGGTTGGGAGCGGGAGCGGCATAGACGGGAGTCTTGATGACAGCTGGAGCACCGGTGGGGGCAGAGTTGTGCACCACCGCGTTGAAGCCATTGTGATCATCGGCGGAGTATTCCACAGTCCTGATGGATCCGTCGGCCTCGTGGAACGAGTACGATCCCTTCACTACATCACCGTCTCGGGACTCTTGTTGGGACTTGTTGTCACCGGTGTGACCGTCAGCGACAGAGTATGAGAAATCATATTTTGGGTAGGCCTGCACAGAAAAAAAATTGTTTTTGTTATAAAAATGTATGATGATACATTTCTTGTGTTCCAGAGCTTGAAAGTCAAACTGTTATATCAACCTGCTTCCTATTTCTGCCTCCAAGCTAGGAGTGTATTCATTTCTGTGTTCCAGATCGAAGGGCTAAAAGGTCAGTCGTCAAGATTGTTTTGCGGCATTTTTTGTTTAAATTCGCTTGTCATTTAATATCTATAACGTGTATCAGCAAAAATATCATCACGTGGACTGCTTGCTCGTTTAACATTTTATTTATTTGTTAAAATTTTTATTATACCAACCATAATAGTTACAAAGGTGAGGGCTGGGACTTAATGCCAGTTAGTGTTCTTTGTCAGTCAACCCACGGCTTGGTGTAAAATTAGTGGCAGGTGACTTAAATAACTAAGTATTCGCAGTATAAATGGATACTACACAATAAGTCTAATTTATTACAGAAATACATAATTATTATTCTTATTTTTTATATGTATATTATATATATGTGTGTGTGTGTGTGTGTGTGTGTATGTATAAATAATATATCTGAATAAAGCTAGCAATTAGTAATAATTGACGTTTTAGAGTCTACGTTGTTTTTATAAAGAATTTGAAGCTCCAGGGTAGCGTAGCCTGACCGGTAAAATATGGACGATAAATCCGGTTAAATGGAGAGGAGTTTTAGTATTATAAGAAAATTTAAACTTACAATTTCCTCTTCACGGTGGGTAAGAACTTTAGCAACAGGCGCAGCGTATTGGACAGGGCTGGTGTGGTACGCAACAGGGGCGGGCGCAGCATGGTATGTGACGGCAGATGGGGTGGAATGGTAAGTTGCGCGCGCTGGTGCGGCGTGGTAAGTTACGGCAGCTGGGGCAGCGTTATAATAAGTGGCAGGGGCAGCGTTGTAATAAGAGGCGGGGGCAGCGTTGTAGTAAGAGGATGGAGCGGCGACTGCCAATTTGGCCACAGGTGCGGTGGCTACCAATTTCGTGGCAACTGTGTGTGGTTGGTCATGGCGCACAATACTTTGAGAGGAGACAGCTTCAGCAGGGGAGTAGTGCACAGCTGCAGGCAGAAGTCCAGCATTGGAGACTGCAGCTACTGCACACAAAATGGCCACCTAAAAACAAAAGATTTATAAAGCAACAAAGAAAAAAAACGGATAAAAAATAAATAAAAAATCTTATTAAACTTACACTGCGAAACATTTTTGGATTAGAAAGTTCTCTTATGAGCCGACAAATTATGAATGGTGACTTTATAATCGAATATCCTCTTTTATACTACTCAAATACACTTACAAGCACAGCTTACTAGTAACAAGAGTGGTAGTGGAAGTTGTCAAACGTGCTTGTATTAGTCGTAGGTCATGTTAGTTCATAAATCAAATCAATCGCAAGAATGTCTAGGGGGTGTTTATGACCAAATAGGATACACGGGTTGACGTCAAATTCAAAATGTTGTGTTAGGAATACAGTTTAAACAAATTTTTTTTTAAACTAAAAAATGGAGGAAAATAAAAATTGAGTTTTATTTTCCTCCATTTTTCACACTCATAAAATTCTTAATAAAAGCAACATCAACAAATAATTAAGACGATTGTAAATCGCTTATTTTTTTACTTGTAATCAGTAAATACACTGGAATTAGGTAACAAATGCAGTAAATATTTTTAAGCCCGCACTGGACAGGTTAAACATCTTTATAATATCGCACAGTCGCGGTCACGAATATTGGAAACTCTAATCGCGTGGTCATCATTAAATGAATTATTATTTACCAAAGGATTGATGGTGAGGAAAAATATCGCAGGAGAACTGGAATAACTGAAAAATTTAAAAATGTTTCTAAAAAATGCAAAATTCACTAAATTACATTGAGGCCGCGCAGTATACTATTTTTTTTTTGTTCAAAGTACCTTTCAGAAATTAAAGGAGGTCGGTGTTCAACAGTGGTAGTATGTAAACTGTCATTTTAATTTTAAGATTAATATATCAGATTCAGCAAAACGGGATATTTATATAATCACTGTGTACGCAGCATCCCCCAGTACGCAGAGTGTAGGGTTGTTTTCGCTATTTAAGGAGATGACCTGGTAAGAATGAAAAAAATCAAACGATGCATTTAAAACCTTACAACCGTGTCGTGTTGCTTATATTCGGCATTGGTTTTATAATAAGGTGTAATGACGTTTGATGATAAATGAAATATAAATCTATATCTAATGATTAGACTAAATGGAAATATTTATGTGATTTTATAAGAGCTATATTCAAGTATACTCAGGAACTCCGAATGTAAACTTGAGGATTTGACAACGTCGTAAAAATTTTCACGCCTGTGGAAAGCACATTATTTTCAGTTTTACACACCAGGCACGTAAAATTAATGTTTTCTTATTCAATAGTTAGAAGGCAAGTAATTGTGCCATATTTATACGTTTATGTATAATTCCTTAAAACATTAAAATAAGTAAACGTAAATTGATTTATAAAGACAATGCAAGAAATAACTAGAATTGAGTTTTATTTGATTTGGGTTTTAAATGTGTTGAATATATTTTACAATTTAATTTTATAATATAAAAGGATATTTTTCTATTATAAAACGTGAAAATCAAGACGAATGCTATACCCATACAGCCTATTAAAGTCCACCGCTGGACGTACGCCTCCCCCACACGTTGCCTCGTAGGAGGAATATTTGCCACAGTTGCCACGCTTGGTAAGTGGGTTGGCAGCCACAGTTTTTTTATTTTAGTTGTTATTAGAAAGACGCCGCTGTCCATCTTCTGATTTGTTTCCCTCTGTCAAATCTTACGATTCGCACGGGATGATATGGGGTAGTGGATATTCTTACACCGCCACTACACGGTTAATACAGATGAATGTTATGCTTTGATCTTTTGTTATGTTATTTAACATAATATTTAGATGTTATGAAAGTTGAACAAAAAGTAAACAAAAAATATTTTTCTGTGAATCATGCCATTCGGAACATTATAGAAAAAGACTGTATACAGAAATGGACTAAAATGACTGTTAAAGAAATAAGTTTCAAGTCATAAAAACTGTAGTAATACAAGTTTCAGTACAGATCATTACACTATATAATATATATTTTATCTTACAACTAATTGTAACGTTGTGTGTAACTTTATGAATCAATAGAGTCAGCCTTTAAACTACTAATATTAATTCATGCAGAAAGTCGTAGCATTTTGAAAGCTATTAAGTGTTTCAGGAAGATGTGCTTGTGATTCAGCCCGGCCGGGTGCTCCAAATTGGTCATGTAGAAGGCACACTAATTTAAATTGATTTAATTCTAGCTGAGTTCCTACACAAGGTTTACTAACATTTAATTTTGCCTAATTATAAATAAAGTATTTTATAATTTTATTTTGGTAAGATGAAATCTGAATTTTGATAAGTTGCACAGTTGATAGTTTCAATAACCACAAATATTATTTTAAGCTAGAAGGATTTTTATTGGAACATGTAACTTATTATTAATTTCTAAATGATTATTTATTTATAAATAGATTATTTTGCAAGCTGGAACATCTTACAAATTTCTATAACATTTTAAATTAATTTTCTATACGACGTTTTGCATCACTCTATGAAACTAAGCAGGTCTTGAGCACTTAAACTTGAGCAGGATGCTGCTAAACTTTTTATCCTGAACAAATGAAGAAATATTGTTTAAAGGAAGTAATTCTCCAGAATAAGGTCGTCGAAAATTTTATTATATTTCAAACAATGTTAGGAAGTAATCCAGAATAATGAAAGATTTTCGTTTAGTATGGTGGCATAGTAACATAATTTAGGGACTAAAAAATAATTTTGTGAAGATAGATATAATTTTAAGAACCTTTATATATTTTTTATAGTATAAGAGTGATAAACGAGCACACAGTCCACCTGATGTTAAGTGGATGCTGTGGCCCACAGACATCTACATTTATCTTCAGTTAAGTATGGAAAAGCAGATGCGTTGCCAGCCCTGAGGACTAAGATAGAATGCCTCGTTTCCAGTAAAAAGTTCTCCGGTTCTCTGCACTCATCATACGAAACACAGCAGTATTAAGCTATTATTTTACGCTGGTATTCTGTGTGAGCGTGACCCCGGTCGAGCCATTCGTGCTGCAACCACAATATAGCTGCAGCATGGCTCCACCACGTTATATGGCCCACTCGTGGCTTAGCTAAATATATTTAAATTATATCCTGAGTGCTGATGATATACTTAATATCGTATTTAAGTCCTTTTCATAAAAGCCAACCAAATAAAAAAGAATATTAATAAATTGAAGTATTCAGTTAAGTTATAAAAGCGATTGGCTTCAAATATTCCATCAATGTAAAAAAACTGTTAGTTTGGTAGCCGTTGGCTCATTTTGAAATAATATATCCGTTTACTAGCGTTTCTTTACTGGATTATATTGACATCAATTGTAATAATATCGATAATAATTCAAATTTAGTAATCGTGATTGATCATTTATTTACTAGAACGAGGCATTCCAACTTAGTCCTCACGGATGACAACGCATCTGCATTTTGTTTCTTAACCTAGGATAAATGTAGATAGATGCATATGGGTCAGAGCATCCACTTACCATCAGGTGGACTGTGTGCTAGTTTGACACCCTTATTAACTAAAATAAAAAAAATCGTGGAACCATTTCACGCAGGCCGGCTTATAGCATCAGCATCGTTGTGCAGCACCTAACTCGTAAATATCCTTCTGACAAAACGATGTTCCTGTAAAAAACTCGTGTAAGCTTCCCTATCTAATCTGCAATATGTGTTGAATCTCTTTATGCGTAATTATCCTATTCTCTTTAGTAAATTTTTTACTGCTGGCGCGTTTCCTTCCGTAACAGCCGTTAAACGGCAAATGCTTCTTTCTTTATCTCTCAAAGTTTAGTGAACCGTGTGGAAATTTGTTATACCAGCAGTACACGGTTGTCGAGGAAGAGCTGAACAGGGAAAAGCTTTAACCAAGGAAGTGATTTTTACATTAAAATAATAAGTTATAATCACTGTTTTTATACGGTTCATAATTGCAATTGATTAGCATGCATTAAACATAATGCAGTTCGGTGGAAGTTTCATTTTACCGGTTTACGAGTACCTGTTAAAATAATTGAAAAATTACGATAGGTGGTTAAATACTATTTTCCAATATGTTATCTGTTTCATTAATATTATCACCACTACAGCCGTTCACAAATTCATTGCTAAACATTGACCTTAAAAGGCCAAGCAATGCGACACATAAGCGGTTCTAAGCCACGCGCATCCATCGACTTCTTGCATGTCTTATCAGGTCTTACTGATCCATCTAGCAGAGGGGAGGGGGCACACGCCGTTTACCTTTATGTGACTATCATTTAATGTTATATTATAACATCTATATTTATTATATATTAAGCACTTAAGGGGAAATATAACCTCAAATGGCTTAGCAAGATCCTCCGTTATGCCGAAAGTATTGCAGCATTAATTTTGAAATAAATATATGGTAAAGTTGAGGATTAATGTTAAGGTTTATGTTAGACGAAAACACGATTCCGTAAAATTTTCTTGATAGAAAAAAAATCCAAAGTTACCTCCAAACTGAACAGGTTCCTGTCGCCAGGAACCAAGCTTACGCGCCGATAGTTTAGGTAATTTCTTTTTACAGTGAAAATAATGATATTTTAAAAAAAGTAAATAACATAAGCACTGCTTTATGGTTAGTTCAGTTAGTATGCAAAGTTTCATGATCTTATTTAAAGTATTTTATGAATAACAGCGGTTTATTGTTCAGTTTGGAGGTAACTTTGGATTTTTTTTTCTATCGAGAAAATTTTATGGAATCGTGTTTTCGTCTAACATAAACCTTAACATTAATCCTCAACTTTACCATATATTTATTTCAAAATTAATGCTGCAATACTTTCGGCATAACGGAGGATCTTGCTAAGCCATTTGAGGTTATATTTCCCCTTAAGTATTTTTTATTTCTTCCTTATTAAAACACAGGTATTAAAGTTTATTAAGAATTGTAGAAAATTTACTAAGAATATTTCGGATTTAATTACAATATTAGATAAATTTTGGATTTATAGAATTAGGTGCACCTGTCTCGAATAAATATTAAATTTTCTAAATCATTATGAAATTAATAAAAATCTTAATCATTACAGTCTATCAAAGTCCATTGCTGAACACAGGCCTTCCTTTAAATTGACGCATAAAGGGAATGCTATGGCAAACGCGTGGTTACTATTTCAAATACTCGTATATTTGCAGTTATTTGTAGTATCCACGCGTGGCAGGTGAGTTATCAACCGCAGTTTTTTATTTTATATTTATTATTAGAAAGACACTTCGAGTAACCCGGGTTCGATTCCCGCCGGCACCAATGAAATTGTTAATTGCAATTTTAATTGCTGATTTACCACGTGCTCAGCGGTGAAGGAAAACATCGTGAGGAAACATGCACGTCTGAGGACTAAGAAAAAAATATTTCGAAGACATATGAAGTTCGCCGTGGTGGAGAATGCAGGTGCGTTGCCAGCCTTTTGTAAAAGAGTAGGCTCTTTTCGTGAAGATCCCTATGACGTAATGGTCCCGGAAAGTGGTTAGTGGTAGACAATTGCACAAGGAAGTTGTGTGAGAAATGAAATTTTTTAATAAAACTATATTGTTACGAGCTTGAGGTTCGTGACAATAAAAATTGCCGATAGAATTATCTAAATTAACACTTTAATTTTCTTTACACCAATTAAAACTTAAAACACTAATAATTAATCACACTGATTCACTTTATTCCGCTCCGAAGCTTTGCTTGTCTCGCCAATTTCAATAATTCCCCGATCGCATCTTGCAGCGCCTATAAATACAAATTTGCACCGAAACATCCAGAATATTCAAGTAAACACGCGCAAGGGGCCGAGAGTTCGAGTGCCGGCTTCTAGAAGCTTAGTTCTTCGTTCCGAGACTAGATGGCGCTGTCGGTTGAAAGATTAGTGATGTCATTTTCTGGAAAGCTCCCCTCGCTCTCGTCCCTGACACTAGATGGCGCTAGTGCCGGATACATGACGTCAACTTATTCACGCAACAATATTTACGAATTTTATCGCGTTTAATCTAATAATATTGCGCTTTGGATATTGCGACCAAATAGAAATAGAAAGTTTTTTATTTAATATAGATAATAAATAATACTTATTGAAATTCACTCTTATGTTTATTTCACCACAGGTCCGGAAAATACCTCTGTCATGAGAAGATCCAGGAAGAAACCCAGCGTGACCTTTTTTGAAAAAAAAGTATAGTTTACAGTCATTAAAGTTACGTAACAAATTAGAAATAGCTTGGTTGTGATCTCTTTATTCCCAAGGATTATTATCATCCAAAGACTCCTTAATATTATAATAAGCGTTTTTTACAAATTTTGTTTAATAAAGATTTTAAACTTGGAGAAAGTGAGATTTTTTGCACAATGTGCACAACGTAACTTCAAAATAATTTTAGTAATATGTTATGGGATTGGTCATTTTTTGGTTATCAGAGTTGCGGGTAACATACATCCCACAGCTCAGAAAAGGCTATCATTTCCAAAAAGTTTTTAGGGCAAGGAAGTGTCTGACGCGCAGTTCCATGCATGTTGACGGACTTCACATGTCTTACATATATTTTTTATTCGTGTTTTGTTACTCATTCACTGCTGAGCACGTGATAAGTCAGCGCTAAAATTTCTATTAGCAATTAATTTGGTGCTGGCTGGGATCGAAACCAGGTTGCTCACGAACTGTGAAACTTACGGCGATCGCTTTGCCCCTAACCAACCACGGCCCCTTTTAAAACTTAAAGGAAATAAGATATTAAGCCGTATTAGGTTTATTAGCTCACTATTTTACTGGCAATTTTATAATTATCATTTTTCACAAAAAGTATACAATTTTATACAGACACCTGCATATTATATTCTTTGTGTCAATAGATTGAGCTAATATAGACTATATATTTTTACCTAGCTTAGTAAAATATTAGTTCATTTCACACGAGTGCGAAAGCTTTTTACGATACGTAAGGTCTTTATTATCTTAATTCAAATAGAAGTGAATTTTAACTCCTTGAAAGAGAGATGAAGATATAACATCATCTTTTGAAATTTTTCTGACAATTACTAATAGTCGCCTTCATCTCTATCAGCTTATATTACTGTAAACGTTTTGAATTAATTAAAGTATAATTTAGCGATATTGAATCTGCTCATTAACTTATTTAAGGAAGTACTAAAAAAAACGAAGTCAAGGTTGCTTACCAAGCTAAGGAGAGGGCTATGCTTGGGGCGACATGATAGAATTGGAAACGAGGATATCCTCAGTAGAATTAGATTAACCGACATAGCCCAACGGATTACTAAGCTGAAGTGGCAATGGGCTGGCCATATAGCTTGAAGAACCTACAACCGATGGGGAAGATAGGTTCTAGAGTGGCAAATTTGTACCAATAAACGAAATGTAGGATGGCTCCCCCCATCACTAGATAGAATGACAACCTGGTAAAATATGCAGTAATTCTATGGATGCCGGTGGCTTAGGACAGTGCTTCGTGGTATGTCACAATGCACGGTCCTGAGCAACCTGTGCCACTAAGTTATGTCTTGGGGGAGGCCTATGTTCAGCTATTATCAGTACTTGTGAACGGCTGTAATGATAATGTTATGATATGAATCCCTTAAATATTTTTAATTCGTAATTTTGATATAATAACAGTAGTTGTAGTATTTTCCGTTACTATTTTTAGATTATAAATACGATCGCTTCAATAATTGGAATATAAATTTTTTAATGAAACTATAATCTCGTCAGCGGGGACGATCAAATTAAATCTATGGATACGATCCACAGATTACCTCCTAATGTATACCGCATCATGGAATATTTGTTCTGTTTCGATTTCACCAAATTTCGGGCTGCGGGGGACGTGTCAAATACGCTGTGATTGGATAATTCAAGGTTGAACTTAGAATGCTCCGAACCATAGTGATGGGACAGGGTTGGGACGTTGATCGATAAATTTGGTATTTATTGATTATTGATAAATAAATGAATTGATCAATTTTTATTTGAAATTTATTAAAAATAAAAGTTATATAAATAAAGATTTTGTGTATATATATATATATATATATATATATATATATATATATATATATATATATATATATTGACATTTTTTACGCGAACAAATTGAATACAACTATATAATTATATGGATTTTATCGCGTTTAATTAATTTATGGTCACGGGGGGGGGGTTTAAATGTTTGATATCTCAATATCATAGTTATTGCGGCTATCTTCACTTTTTGAATATTGATTTTTGGTCCCGATCTACATAAAACTAGCTTACAGTATCTTGAAGTCTTGCAGTGGTATGCTTGGTTTTGGATAGATTTTGTTAATTATAGGATACCAAGCAGATGGCAGCACCCATCCACCGACTGTGGCCGGCTTCACTCGGTCGTTGTGACGTAGGCTTGGGACCAAAAGCTTGTTGTCTTGCAATACTTGATTGACATGCTGAAGCTCGGGAGCCAGATGTATTCTGTGACAGATGTGTTCTCTAAAACAAATATTTACCCACAGTAGCAAACTATGAAGAATGATGGTGAGATTCACCATTTAAATATCGGTTGGTATAGGCCTTTTTCCTATACATAGTATGACCAATAGTGTTATCAGGATTTCGGATGACTAAAACATCTAGGAAAGCTAAAGTATTATTTGCTTCTAACTCCATCGTGATTTGTATTTTGTAGCCTATGGAGTTAAGGTGGTCTAAAACTGCAGTTGCTTTGTCAGACGGTAAAATTTTGTAAGTGTCGTCTACGTACCGCTTGTGGAATCTTGGCTTTATAGGAGCAGTATGAAGGGTTTCTCCTCAAAATCCTACATGATATACGTCGGCGACTATAAGAAATACAGGTGAGCCCATCGCTACACCATCAATTTGCTTGTAGAATTCTGCCTTCTACAATAGATAGTCAGATGTGAAGCAGTGTTTGAGTAATACTACATATTCTGCAGGTATGTTGTTATCTTGTAGCTACCTAGTTACAATTGAGAAGCAGTCTTCAATAAGTAGGCATGTGAATAGTGAATGACCACCAAAATTGACCATAGTTTCATTGTCAGCGAGATGTCTTTTATCTACTAACAAAATGGTGTGAATCCTTTGTGTGTTTCTGTGTCCTTTCGGTGGTGATAGTATTTTGCTTAGTGTTGCACCTAAAAGTAGTATTATTAATTAAAAAACCATACGGTACGTGTTTCAAATTTAGATGTACTTAATAATAATATTTTTTTTACGTTACCTCCACACTAGGATTTTCTCCTGTATCGTGGGGGCAGTTTACAAACATAAATTTCACAAGAACAAACATCCAGACCCGGAACAGTTACTTGTAGGCCGTACAAATACTTGTTCCGTGCAGGATTCGAACCCGCGACCCCCAGCGCTGTAACTCATTGCTAAGCCACTACGCCACGGAGTCGTCAAATATTAATAATAATAGGATATTAATGAAGTTCATGCAACACTAGAATAACATTAATCACATTATAACTTTCACTTGTTTTATGGTTTATAAATCCGTTAATAATAGTTTAATTTCGACGTGTAACATTCAATTCACAGTAACAGTAAATTCATTAAATATTAGAATATCACGTTTCAATCAAACACTTAGTGCTATTACTTATTGTGTAATTTTCACCATTGGTATTATACTTTTTTTAAAAATGTAAAATTCCATACTATAACTGGCAAGTTTAGAGATAGTATAGCGGAATCCAACGGCCTTCTACGGTTTTTCATAATATGAAGATTGTCTTCTGTGAAGTGTCATGAGCATAGCACACTATTTTTGGTGGGCAACCATTGGTCCCCTCGACATGTAGCGTCGATCCACATCTTTTCCTTTCGGGACATTTAGGAAACCTATAACATATAGGTACCACAAATATACGCCACTATTTGTATAAAATAATGACTACAAAAGAAAAGTGAACGATGACCAAACAAATATCGACTTATAAATCACAACACTATCGATACACGTGCTGTTGCTAGACAAAGACAACTACTTTAATTTACGTAATGAGTGAAAGGGACGTATTAAAAAAGACATCAACTGGTGCTCAAATGATATCACTTTGTAACAATTAATATCCAGTGTAAGTTAAACTCCGGTGCATTTGAAATAGGTTAACGTGATAAGAATAAAATTTACTTACCGATGAAATATTATGCCATCTTTTTGATAACTGGATGTTTTAACTGACTTGCCACACCATTTAACAGCATAGGAAGCCATTTGTAATGTATTTTGGATACGAAAATTATTTTTGAATTTTCAAAAACTCGGAGGTGCCTACGGGTCACAGGTTTGGTAGACAACGATATCGTGATTCTTAGTGTCACTTCATATGCTAGCTACAGCAAGTAAGTGTGTTGCGCGCGTTTGTGGCCCTGTATGCGGAATCTATTAGGAGGTAATCTGTGATACGATATCAATAATTGAGTTTCCAAATAAATTTCATTAAAATTAAATTAAACTTCTTGATATAATAACAGTGGTCGAGATTAAGGGTCGGTTAGGAAACTTATCCTTAATCTCAACCACTCTTCCCGATTTTTTTTAAATGACCAGGTGTTGCTTGTGTTTACCTATAAACTGCTCAGTGTAATATACAAAAAAATAATAACTTATCAATTTAGATAAATAATTAATAAACTCATGTTGCCGTTCAACATGCTGAATGAAAATCATTGCGGAGTCAGGGGTAATAAAAATTACAGACAATAAATTTTTCGTGTATTATAACAAAAAACAAATAAATTAAATTTGCGTCAACATAGTAATCAGTTCCGTTTAATGTCTGTAATAGTGAGCTGGAGCGGGAGCGGCACAGACGGGAGTCTTGATGATAGCTGGAGCAGCGGTGGGGGCAGATTTGAGCACCACAGCGTTAAAGCCATTGTGGTCATCGGCAGAGTATTCCACAGTCCTGATCGAGCCGTCGGCCTCGTGGAACGAGTACGATCCCTTCACTACATCACCGTCTCGGGACTCTTGTTGGGACTTGTTGTCACCGGTGTGACCATCAGCGACAGAGTATGAGAGATCGTATTTTGGGTAGGCCTGCACAGAAATAAACAATCGTTATCTCGTCATCTATCCATCGTCAATTGTCGCAAAGCTAAGAAATAATTGATTACTGTGTTTCAGATTGAAAGGTAAATGAGTCGGTCTTAAGAATAGTCAAATAAGTGGACTTCTTTAAAATTTGTTGGCATGTGCCTATAAATTGCAGCAGCAAACTACCATCAAGTAGATTGCTTGTTAGTATATCATTTTAATATTATAAGAAACTTTAAACTTACATTTTCCTCTTCACGGTGGGTAAGAACTTTAGCGACAGATGGTGCATAGTGGACGGGGCTGGTGTGGTACGAAACAGGGGCAGGCGCAGCACGGTAGGTGACAGCAGATGGGGCGGAGTGGTATGTTGCGGGTACTTGTGCGGCGTGGTAAGTAACGGCAGCTGGGGTAGCGTTGTAGTAAGTGGCAGGCACGGTGTTGTAGTAAGAGGCGGGGGCGGCGACGGCTACCTTGGCCACAGGTGCAGGCGCTACATATTTCGTGGCAACTGCTCGTGTTTGATCATGACGCACGGTACTTTGAGAGGAGACAGCTGCAGGTGAGTAGTTCACAGCTGCAGGAAGAAGTCCGGCATTGGACACTGCAGCTACAGCGCATAAAATGGCTACCTAAAACCAAACATAGTTAAAGCAACAAAGATGCAAATACAGATAAAAAATAAATTAAAATAATCTACTTAAACGTACACAACGGAGCATATTTGGATTTGAATGGTTCTTTATGAGCCGCCAAATAACTAATGGTGATTACATTTTCGATTTTCTTCTATTATACTAGTCAAATACACTTACTAGTAACACGAATGGTAGTGGAACTTGTCAAAAACGCTCAACCTTATTAGTAGTATATTACGTTACCATTGACAAAAATGACTAAGGGGCATTTATGAACGCATACGATACACATGGTTACGTCAAATTTAAAGGTTGTGTTAGGGATCACTCATCTCATAACTATTTAGGATGCTAACCAACCATTTGTCTGTACTTATAATAATCTTTCATTTTAGTATAATATTGTAAAATAAAGATAATACAAAAAATTCTAAATTATAAAAGCAGTATTGGAATATTCCGTATTTTAGTTAAAATATATATTATTCGGAATGAATTAATTATAATACAAATTCAGAATATCGCGCAGATCTTGTTACGAATATTCGAAGATCCAATTGTGTCCACATCACTGAATTATTTAATCGCAAATTTTAAACGAGGCTAATACTCAGCAATGAGACGCTAAAAGGATTTTATACGTGATAGAGCCACGCTGCAGCAATGTTATGACTGTAGCACGAATGGGTCGGCTCGACCGGGGAAGGACCACGTTCTCACAGAATACCAGCGTAAAATAGTAGTTCAATGCTGCTGTGTTTCGTACAATGAGTGTAGAGATCCGGAGACGCTTTTTTACTGGAAACGAGGCATTCGTTTTTAGTCCTCAGAGGTGACAACGCATATGGGTTTTGATTCTTTATCGAGGATGTCTATAAACCGCAGCATCCACTTACCATTAGGTGGACTGCGTGTTCGTTTGTCACCCTTATTCTATATAAAAAAAACTTTTATCTAACGGTCTCCTCTTCATGGTGAGCGAGAATCTATAGCATGGTAATTTACAGGTGCTAGCACGGCATGATAACTACAGGGCCAAGGGCGACGCGGTAATCGGGAGTGGCCGCAGTCAGCTTAACCATAGGCAAACGAGCATGTGGAGCAATACAGGTTTGTTGCTGGCCTTTTATAAAAGAGTAATCTCCTTTCTTTAAGATGCCTATGACGTAATGGTCTGCAATATTCGGTGGTGGTAGTGAGTTCCACAATGAATTTGTACGAGAAAGAATACTTCTTTGAACTAAACTAAATTTACGGATTTTCTCGCGTTTAATTAACTTATTTTAAGGTTTTATTCAATGTATAGTGTCCGCGTAAATTTTAGAATTCACATCAAGAGTGCATGGATTATATCGCGAGTTTAGTCGCGACGTGCAATTGTATTAGTCGGAATTATTATATGAATAAATAAATCCCCTTAAACATTTTTATTTCGTAATTTTGATAAAATAAAAGTAGTTGTAGTATTTGCTGTTACTATTTTTAGATTGTCCATACGATCGCCTCAATAATTGGATTGTAAATTTTTAATGAAACTATAAACTCCTCGGTGGGGACGACCAAATTAATTCGTAAGAATCAACAATCAATTTCCCAATTAAAGTTCATTAAAATTAAGTTAAACTCTTTGATATAATTACAGTGGTCGAGATTAGGGGTAAGTTGGCACACTTATCCTTAATCTCAACCATTGTTCCCGAATTTTTCAAATGACCAGGTGATCCTTCAGTTTACCTATATACTGCTAAGTGTAAAATACAAAATAAATTTATTTTCAGTTTATATAAATAATTAATAAGCTTATGATGTCGTTCAACATGCTGAATGTAAGTCATTAGCGCAATATGGCAGAGAGTAATAAAAATTACACACATAATAAGTTATTCGTGTATTATAATAAACAACAAATAAATTAAATCGCGTTAACATAGTAGTCATATCCATTTAATGTTTGTAATAGTGAGCTGGAGCGGCGGCGGCATAGACGGGAGTCTTGATGACAGCTGGAGCAGCGGTGGGGGCAGAGTTGTGCACCACCGCGTTGAAGCCATTGTGATCATCGGCGGAGTATTCCACAGTCCTGATGGAGCCGTCAGCCTCGTGGAACGAGTACGATCCCTTCACTACATCACCGTCACGGGACTCTTGTTGGGACTTGTTATCACCGGTGTGACCGTCAGCAACAGAGTATGAGAAATCGTATTTCGGGTAGGCCTGCGCAGAAAAATATATTTTGGTTTTGTTATAAAGATGTATGATGATACATTTGCTTGAAGCTTTGCTTGAGGTTGAAAGTGAAGCTGTTTTCATAACAAACTCCTACCTATTTTAGCTAGGAGTGTATTCAGTACTGTGTTCCAGATAGAAGGACTAAAGAGTTGGTCCTCAATATTGATTTCGGTCATTTTTAAATTTGCTTGTCATTATCTATAACTTGCAGCAGCAAATTATCATCACGTGGACTGTTTGTTCGTTTAACATTTTATTTATTTCTTTAAATATTTACTATACCAACCATAATAGTTACAAAGGTGAGGGCTGGGAATGAATGCCAGTTAGCATTCTTTTTCTTTGTCAGTCAACCCATGGCTTTGTGTAAAATTAGTGACAGGTGACTTAAATAATTAAGTATACTATATATAAAGTAAACTAACTAAGTATAAAATAAAGGTAGCAAGCAGTGCTATTTGAAGTTTGACGAGTCTACGTTGTTTTTGCCGATAAAGCCGGTTAAATGGTGAGGAGTTTTAGTATTATAAGAAAATTTAAACTTACAATTTCCTCTTCACGGTGGGTAAGAACTTTAGCAACAGGCGCAGCGTAGTGGACAGGGCTGGTGTGGTATGCAACAGGGGCGGGCGCGGCATGGTAGGTGACGGCAGATGGGGCGGAGTGGTAAGTTGCGCGTGCTGGTGCGGCGTGGTAAGTAACGGCAGCTGGGGCGGCGTTATAATAAGTGGCAGGGGCAGCGTTGTAATAAGAGGTTGGAGCGGCGACTGCCAATTTGGCCACAGGTGCGGTGGCTACCGATTTCGTAGCAACTGTGTGTAGTTGATCATGGCGCACAATACTTTGAGAGGAAACAGCTTCAGCGGGGGAGTAGTGCACAGCTGCAGGAAGGAGTCCAGCATTGGACACTGCAGCTACAGCGCACAAAATGGCCACCTAAAAATAAAGAAAATACATAGCAACAAAATTTCATACAAACACAAACACATAAAAATGATTTACTATAAATATTATGGAAACTTACACTGCGGAACATTTTGGAAACTTAATGATTTGTTTTCAGTTAGTAAATTGTTAATGGTGACTACTTTATCGATTATCTTCTTTTATACTAGTCGCAATACATTTAAAAGTAACGCGACTAGTAGTAAAAGTCGTCAAACACGATTATCTTCTATTAGCCACAGGTCACTTAAGTTCATAAATCAATCCATTCACTAAAATTTATCTGCGGCATTTATGATAACATATGATACACATTTAAAATTTTGTGTTAGGGATAGATATATTGATAGTCTTTACAAAAAAGGGAGAAATCAAACAAAATTAAAACATTTGCAGCCATACTCATAAAATTTACCAAATAACTAACAAGTATTCAAGACAATAACTAATCATTAGTTTTTCTTTATGTATAAATATTACTAATTTTCAGGATATTTTAAATAGAATAAGGGTGATAAACAACCACACAGTCCACCTGATGATAAGTGGATGCTGTGGTCCACAGACATTAATCCTAGATTATCAATCAAAATGCAGAGCCTTGTTCTCTGGTTCTCTTAACACTTCGTACGAAACAATTATATCAACGGTAAACTGCTTTTTTATATTTGTATTCTGTGATAACTTGGTCCTTCGATGATCGAGCCGACCCATTCGTACTACAACCATAGTATTATAAATATTTATTATATTAATCAATTATTTATTATAAATATAAAATTTTCATTAAAAAATTTTCTTAATCAATTTATCTTTAGGATTACTCCCCTTTTTAGGATTTTTATATCAATTAATTATTATTAATTTTCTTATGATGAATAAATTATTTATTGTTGGATTTATTTTAATTATAATAAATTAATTATATTATTTTTTATATTCGAATTATATATTCATCAATTATATGTAATTATTTAAAAATGAAATGATTTCAAAGTTTTATAAAAAATATTTATTATCAATTATAAATATTTTAAGAATAATTTTTTTATTTAGTATAATTATTAGAAGTTTTATATTTATATAAAGGTTTTAAGTTATAATAATAAAGAATAATATATATATATATATATATATATATATATATATATAATCGAACAAAGCAGATTTATCTAATGAAGTATTGAATAATTTTGTAAAAATAACGTGTTAAGTATAATCTGAAGCGAAGCTTCTTGTATTTTATGTTGATATTAATCATATAATTCTGAATTCTTAAATGAACAAACTATTGTTCATAATGTTTCATAGTCAGTATTCAATTATACTAGCGATCCACCCCGGCGTCACACGGGTGATTTCTGGATAACAGCGCCACCTACTGGCTCCAATCGTGAATCCAAACCATTTAGGAACCAATTCAAACACATATAAAAAGAATATTCTGGCCAAGTTTTATACCTATAAGAGCTATAGATTGAAAATGTTAATTTAATTTTAATTAACGCCCCCACAACCCCCTCTTCCGGACGGACTCCTCTTATATATATATATAATAGATTTCCTCCTATATACTGACTCATCTATATAGGTTATTTATGTGTAATTATTTATTTGCAATAAGCTATTATAAATGTTCTTTTTAAGTCAGTAAGCTAGTAAGTAATTCTTGTCTCACATACTCGCCGTACGAAACACATGGCTGCTATCCTGTAAGACAGTGGTCCTTTCCTGGTCGAGACATCTCTTTCGTGCTATAACTATACCACTAATATAACTGCAGCATGGCTCTACCACTTAAAATCTATCCAAATTCAAACAAAATAAGCAAAAAATTCATCTTCGGTGTAAGAAATCCTCTTCTGCCTTTGAGTCTGTGTCCGTAGATCTCTCTTATCTATTTCTCATTCTCTTACCTATTTTTATTCCTAAATAGCAGTGCTAGCACCTATGTGTTTCGGTCTGAAGGGACCTCTGAACCTTACACGGAACTACAAATAGCGTGAAAAAAGAGGTTGTAAATTCTACAGTATTTTCCTTTTTTTATTATAATACGTGTGTGCAATGTCATTGAGATAAGTCGATCAAGTTACTGACTTTTTTATTCAAAATCTGTACTCGTACTTTCATATATTTTAACTAGATCAAAAGTGACCTGCAATCAGTCTTTATTTCTTATAGTCCAATTATTTGATTTCGAATTATAAATTCTTACAATTCAACAAAAATATATCATATGGATATAATTATATATATATACAGATATATCAACATATTGATTTCCTTTTAAATTTTTGCAACATTTTACGGGTTTCATATCATAAGCATAGTTTTGAAATATTAGCATCTGGTACGATTTTCCGGTAAATGTGGTTTATTGTGTGTTATGAAAACATCAAAATTTACTGAACAGGTTTCTTAATTTTTTTAGAGTGTAAAATGGAACAAATAAGAGTCCACGATGCTATTTCCTCACGCGTGTATTGTTTTATTTTAACATTCTGCGTTTTATTAACTTATTCGGTACTGCAAGTAGTTTAGTTCTTTCTTTTCCAGAGCACTCCAATAAGTGAGTTGAATCTGATTTATGTAAAAGTGCCTGAGAACGCGATGGATTTTTGTTAAAAAGTCTAGCCTTTCCATTAGGTGCGTGTATAATATTGTAAGCACGTGCTACATTTAGGTGAAGTCTATACGGTCTTGCGTGTAGCATTTGCGGTTGAATGAGCGGTGATTCCTTTTCAGATAGCACTTTTTCAGTTTTGAGTCTGGAAACAATTTCCGAATGAGTAATAAGCATAGTGGTATATATATATAAACAACAGAACCATAACTTACATATTTGCAGCATATATTTTGTTTGTTTGTGGAGAATTGTCTAACTGTTTATAATCGTCTATTTCAACACCATTACCATTTGATTTTGTTAATGTTTTTTCGGTCTCTTGTTCAAGTTTATCATATTGAAGATAGGGATCGATGAAATTATCCTGAAAAATTTTGGGATGACAATACTGATAATGAGAAAGTCATTATTGTTGACTTTTTGGATAATAGTGGTTAAACTTTTTAAAACTTGTTTATATTTTCATCTAAGTTAAAGTATATGAACTTCAAAAATTTCCAATAAAGTTTGAGTGATAATTAAAATAGTTAATAACAAGGGTTGACGCTGTTTACGTGTTGAAGTTTGTTTAAGTTAAATAGAAAATTGGCCGTAATGAAAAAGTGAAATAAACGTACCTGATTTTGGGAAACTTTTGTCGTATATTCATTATCACTTTTGTATAATACATTATATGCTTGATAAGAATTGATTGCTTGCGGTATTTTAATATTGTGTCCATACACAAACGATTCCTGTGTTTGCCCTTTAAGTTTATCATCATCTTCAAGATGTGGTTCTATATTATTCTTTTTTCTTTGATCTAATTCTAAATAAGTGTTGGCATAAGTATTAATATTGTATCCTATGGGAACAGTCACCTTAGTATTGAATTTGTTTCCTTCGTAAAATGTTTGTTCTTCAGGCTTTAAATCTAAAGGTGCATATTGTATGTTTCCATTCAAAGAATTTCCTTCTTGTTTTTTAGAAGACATCGATTCAAAACTCGGTTCAAATTTTGGGTTTGAAGTTGTATACGAATATACTGCATGAAATTTATGGGAAATCGGTTTATCTTCTCTATTATAGTTATGTGGAAAAAAATTATATTTCGAAGATGATTCGGTAACACAGATTGCCAAATAAAAAATCACTAAAATAATCTGTAAATATAACAGAGGATATATAATAATTGTGAATGCTTAATTTGACATGTGAACGTATAAATTGTATATATATATAATTCACGCAGTCACACAGGTCTTAAATACTTACATCTTTAATCATGTTGTTTTTCTATTTCATTAAAACAGAATAATTGTTCAAACGTAGTATCCTGGATTGTATTCTTTATTATACGGTGGTGAAAAAAAAAATGAAAATTATATCACAAATACTTTTAACTGAACACAGTTAAGATCTGTTCGACTCCGATGCGCGTCCTACATTAAGATCGATGGGCCGGACCTTTCACTGGCTTTTATGAGACAACGAATGTGTATCATGATGATTCATTGAGATCCATGATTGAGTTCTTATTCGAAGTATGATATCAACTATTATTTCATTCGAATCTATTGTTTGCGACTGTTATTGAGAAATTCTTGCGTCACTTGCCTGTTACAAAAGATTTTGTTGAATAACGCAGTATCAATTAATCACATTATTATTGCATTACATACTTGTACAATGCCACTATATCGTTGGAATTCCAAAAATATTTTTTTTGATAAATACATCCATATATTTTTTTAACTATGATAGGTCTCATTAAGTTTCCTATACTTTAAATGTTCTTAAGCAACAAAGGAATTTTCATTTATATATTATTTATGCTTTGACGTTGTAACGAGTATAACTTTGTAGTCAAATGTTTTAAATAACACTAACTACTTTTATGAATTTCACAGCATTTCATCTTGATTATATAATATACTTATAAATCTCGACGTAATAGTTTTTTGTATATATATGAATTGGGGTATCAATTTTTTATGCGAAATTTTATGAAAAAATTTAAGATACAAAATATTTATAATTCCTCGTAATATAAGTGGGTTGATTTTAAATAATTTGGGGGAATAAACTTTATATTATTATCATAAAGAGTGAACAAATTCTAAAACGATAAATATTCCATTATCGACTATTCGCTCGAGAGACATTTCGAGAAAATTATTATAAATACTTCTAACTGGTAAATTACTAACGATAACTAAATACGCGCATTCGATTATGGACAGAAAATATGCAAGCATAAAATGCAATTCAATTTAGACCTATAATTTAATTTTTCACGTTGTACTTAAATGTTTATAGCGGGATTATTATTTTTAATCAGAATAATGCAATAAGATCATTTTAACTTTTTTGTTGCGAAAAGTAATCTATTTTAAATAGGCAGTTATTTTAGATAAGTTGTTGACATCCCGTTTTTGATTTCGTTGGGAGGCCACTGCCTCCGGCTTTTAATTTCAACCGGTTTAAAAACCGGTTGAAATTAAAAGAGAACAGCGTAATTTCGGAAAATAAAATTACTGCCACTGTAATTTGACATTTTTAATATTATTAAAAATTATTAAAAAGCAAAAAAAAATACTTTGCAAAAATAGCCTTTAAAAACACTGATGAACGTAGGCTTTCCACAAAAATTGCCTCTTAACTACGCTTGGCGGAGAGGTTGGCAAACAAAGTTTCCTATTTTTTAGTTACTTTAAGGAAGACTAGACTATAAGGAAACGGCTGCTGCCCATCCCTGGTTTGTTTCCAACTTTCGCCTCTTATGGCACCCACAGGATGGTATAGGGCAGTAGATGTTTTTATACCGCCTCTACAGGGTAGTTATCATCAAAAAGATGAAATATATCGTAATGATTTCTTATATTTACGCGAACACTATACATGATTAAAACTACTTTTGCGGATTTTATCGCGTTTATTTTTACTTTTTATTTACTTTTATTTTTAATTCCCGACGTTTCGGGCGCTTTCCAGCACCCATGGTCACGGGGGACTGAGATGACTGACGTCCTGATGTCATTGTTAAACCCGGAGTACCTTCAGCTTTTTTAATTATTGTTTATGGTCCGATCTATGCAAAATGAACTGACTATGTCCTGAGGTCTTGCAGTGGTATGCTTGGGTTTAGTTTTAATTTTATTGATTATAGGATCCCAAGCAGATGGTAGTACCCAGCCTCCTTCTCTATTGAAATTAGGATGATTTCAATAGAGAAGGAGGCTGGGTACTACCACCTGCTTGGGATCCTACAATCAATAAAATTATCACTCATCTCAGTCCCCCGTGACCATGGGTGCTGGAAAGCGCCCGAAACTTCGGGAATTAAAAATATATCGTAATTTTTTTTTTATCTTCTTCTATTTCATCAGACCGAAAAGTTACATAAAATATTACTTAATCACGTAAAATTTAAATAAATAAATTATGAATGCAAGTTTCACACGCAATGTATTAAAAATTTTCTACTGTAAAGTCGTACCGTTACCGTGACCATTATATCTTATTAAAGTCCACTGCTGAACATAGGCCTCCCTATAGATTGCCTCATTGGGGATATAGTTTTCACAATTAGCTAGTGAATTCGCAATGCAGTTTATTTGTAGTTGTTATATTTAGGAAGACGCTGTTGCCCTTTTGTTTCCCTTTGTCGCCTCTTACGACACCCACGGGGTAATATGGGGCAGTGGATATTATTATACCACCACTATACGGTAAACAGTAGTTTAAATGTATATAAAAATATAAGATTTTATAAATCTGTTATCTTATATTTTTTATATACCGCGAGGTCCTATGTCTTGTACCGCACGCTTAATTCATCGGCACGAATACATGTTATGCAAAGAATAACGTAACGCCAACGTAAACCGGTCAAATATGCTGCTTGTTATCCCTGACCTTAAAACTAGGTCATTATTCGGTGCAATGCTTGCGATAAAACGATTTATTAATATTAATTAGAGCAATTTAACTGTTGTAAAATTTATTTTGTTGTAAAATTTAACTTGTTTGACGACTGCGTGTTTTCGTTCAGTACGACAGCCATGGATCCAGGACTCGGATTCCAGTCTGAAAAGGTATACAGATAAAATACAAATGATAAGTTCTGATATAATTATCTCCATGTTCCAGACAGTATACGAGTATCTCAACCTCTTAGCCCAATATCATTACGGGTAACCGGGCTCATAGGTTACGTACTTTCCTATTTATCATAATAGCTCGTAATAGTATATAGTTGTACATAGGCCACTAGTAGGAAAGCTTTGTCTCGATTGTCATGTTCAGTAGGCGGTTTTGCGATCGCAGTTTCATACCTTTTTACATCTAGCGTGTCCTGAAGATGCTGCCAGAGGATACACATCATTTATTCTCCAATATTCACGAATTTAAAAGTTAAAGGAAAATGTGATGAATATCATTTGTTTATATTATCATGTGAAGCAATCCCAATCATTCTAAACCCAATCAGCTAATTGTTAAAAGTTTCGTTGAAACATGACTCCAATATTTAAAAAAGGTTAGGATTGTATAATTAATAACAAAAAATGATTTATATAGCGTCAATGACCGGCGGATGATTCATTTCAACATAATATTACACTATAACTCGTTTTCATCTCGGCGGAATTCGTTAACTAATAAAGGGCTAGTTTTTTTTTTGTATCTTTTGTTAGTTTAATGAAAATTCATTCATTTACTAAATTGGTGTCGTATGGCAAATCTTATTCCAAATATTAATACGAATACGAATACGACTGTTCTAATAATAATTTAAATTTATACGTTTAATTTTTACGAGCTAATTCATGATCAAAATGGAATTCCAAAAATGGATTTGCATCGGAAAAATTTTCAAGCGATAATGCTTTACGATTTCAAATGCCTCCGAAATGCAGACGAAGCGTTTGATAGACTTCATTTGAGAAATGAATAAAGAAGAGTGGTCGCCCCTTGACAGCTTTCACAGAGGGAATCATGCTAACAGTAACAATTTTAATTGAAGAAAATAGGTATATATCTAGAGTCCGGAGTGTGGTGCCACTCACGCTGAAATCGCAGTTGCATTCTACAGCCTGCCGCCGTGTTTAGCACTATAGGTCAGCCGATTGGGATGGGATGCGGTCTTTCTTTGCATTCTACCCTTGGGGGCGTGTTTGCTTCTCGCCGGACGATCCCAACATTGTTGCGGATTCTGTCGCTGATGTGGTACTTCAGGGTAAGGACCTTTTTATTCCTTCATCTGTGGTGCCCATTGGAGGCAAATCTCAGCCATAGTTTGGTCGCTCCTGTAAAATAGCATCATGCCATAAGCAGGAGCGCAACCAAGCCTTGGCTGACGCATCAACGTCCCGGTATGTAAACACCAGCGCTCTAAAAAGAAAGTATAATTCCGCCTCTAGGTCCTTCAAAAGAGTCATTGCCAAAGCAAAGTCAGAGCACATAGGCAGAATTGGCGAGAAACTAGTTCGCCTTCCTTCTGGAACCCGTGCATTCTGATTTCTCGCAAAGGTTTCTCTCTCTTCCATCTCTGCAAAAGGAGGACGCCTCACTGGCCCATATCGCAAAGGAGAAAGCCGATCTGCTAGGCTCTTTCTTTGCGTCCCACTCGACTCTCGATGACGGAGTTAGTACGCCGCCGACAATCCCGCGGTGTGAGTGCTCTATGCCGGAAGTGCAGTTCACACAGCGTTCGGTTCGCAAAGCACTCCTCTCCCTGGACATCCACAAGTTGAGTGGGCCTGGCAGAATCCCGCCAATTGTGCTGAGGTCCTGTGCTCCAGAGTTGGCACCGGTTTTAACGCGTCTTTTCTGGTACTCCTACTCCCTATGCGTAGTCCTAAAATCATGGAAGACGGCTTTCGTTCACCCGATCCCTAAAAAAGGCGACCGCTCAGACCCGTCCAACTACTGGCCTATCGCCATCACCTCCTTGTTCTTCAAAACAATGGAGTCCATTGTCAACTGCCAGCTCATGAGGTACCTTGAGGATCACCAGCTGATTAGTGACCGCCAATACGGTTTTCGCCGTGGTCGATCAGCTGGTGATCTTTTGGTCTACCTAACTCATAGATGGGCGGAGGCAGTTAGAGTCCAAGGGGGACGCATTGGGTTTGGCACAAAGCGCTTCTTTCGAAGCTCCCTTCCTATGGGCTTCCCGAGAAATTGTGCGTTTGGATCACCAGCTTTCTTGCAGATCGGAGCAACAAGGTCGTTGTAGACGGTACAAGCTCCGATTACAAGCCTATTAATGCTGGTGTTCCACAAGACTGCATGCTATCGCCAACGCTGTTTATTCTGCATATCAATGATATGTTGCAAACCCGTAACATTCATTGCTATGCAGATGACAGCACTGGTGATGCTCTGTACATCGGCCGTGCCAATATTTCTCGGGAAAACGTCTCTGAGTACCGGGACAAACTTTTGTCTGAAGTCAAGTCTTTGCTGAACAGAGTCTCGGATTGGGGGCGACTAAATCTAGTCCAGTTTAACTCCCAGAAGACACAAGGTTCTCTTTGTCGTATCTCCCCAGTTTCAAGGCACTCCCCTTGTTGTCTCAGCCAGTATCGTTATCCTCGATGTCGATATATCGAGTGACGTGCAGTTTCGTGGTCACTTGGAAGAGAAGGCCAAATTGGCCTCTAAAGAGCTTGGCATGCTCAGCAGAGTGGGACAGTATTTAATGCCGGCACACCGCCTGCAACTTTACAAGGCGTAGGTTCGGCCGCACATGGAATACTGTTACCATCTCTGGGCTGGGGCTCCTCAGTACCAGCTCATTCTACTTGACCGCATACAGCGCAGAGTGGCTCGAATCGTCGACGACCGAGTGCTATCCGATTGGCTCGATTCACTGGCGCTGCGAAGAGATACCATGGGGAGTGCTTTCAATAATTGTTCGAATTAATCCCAGCCGCCAAATTTCGTGAACGCACTACGCGACAAACGTCTCGATGCTGTCCACACCATCTGGATGCTTAGCGATCCACCACTGTACGTTTTACAAGGAGTTTTCTTCCGCGTACGACCTTCCTGTGGAATAGTTTACCACTGGCGATTTTTCCGGACCGATACGATCTGGAGAGAAGAAGAGAGCTAACAAGAAAAGAGATTACTCCTTTCTAAAGGGCCGGCAACGCACCTGCAATTCCCCTGGTGTTGCGGTTGATCATGGGCGGCGGTGGTCACTTAACATTAGGTGAGCCGCATGCTCGTTTGCCCCCTATTCTATAAAAAAATTTACTCGTATATGTATGAAGAGATTTAACACATTTTGCGGATTGGATGTGGAAGAGTTCACGAGATTTTTCACGAACGCCTTAACGTGAGGAGAATTGTTTAGCGTTGGGTACCTTACTACCTCAACGATGGTCTGAAACCGGGTTAATACTATCCAGAAATACATCGCCGAAGCTAGGAAAGACTTTGATCTCTAGTTTTTTACACCTTGAATGATGAATGGTATACTAGTCTCCAAGTAGGAATAGTAAGGAGTAAATAGTAAAGGGCTCCTAGGGATATTGTTTCATCATCACAACGTGCCTGCGTACTCGCCGCTTAAAACGAGGGATTTCATGGACAGCAAACCGGTTAACCGATATGGTTTGACTGGTAGAAAATGCTTTTAGGCATTAGGTCCGCCCCTTGTATTCTTTTTTAAATAAATAAATAAATAAATAAACTAGTTAATCTTTTGGCTCATCATCCACAATTTGACATTGTGTGACTTTTTTATTCTCTACAATAAAAAATCAGCTCATGAACGGATACAGTTTTTATCACCGGAAGATCATTTAAGGCGAACTGAAAAAGTGTTTACAAAATTGGTTCAGACACGTGGTAATTTGCTTAGATGCTGGTGAAGAATTTTTCCATCTTCTACATTGAAAACATTTTTTATAACCCCTTGACACTACAGATTCGCTATAAATCACATGTTGGGATGGCCTGTCGAGGCAACCATGGCAAAAAAATAAAAAAGTTGAAAACCAATTTTTCAATGTTTGAATATGCCTTTAAAAACCATTTACAGAAATGGCTCGAGTAAATACATTTTGAATATTTTGCATAATTGTCTTGATGTGTCAAAAATTTGCACACTAGATTATATATATATATATATATATATATATATATATATATATGTGGTTTTGTATGGTGAGTGTAGAGAACCGGAGACCGTTATTACTGGAAACAAGGCATTCCGTCTTACTGATAATGTGATAACGCATCTCCATTTTAATTTATAATCGAGGATACATGTAGATGTCTATGGGCCACAGCAGCTACACAGACGGATGCCGAGAATGCTCATACCACACCAAAAGCAGCGATGCGTAGCGTGGTGCTGAGAGTTTTGAATCCTTGTTGGTAGAACATGGAAGAATTTAAGGTAAGATAAAAAATTAACCTACATTTAAGTAAAACGATATAGTTGCACAAAAAAATATACCAGCCACTTGAAAAATTTAAGTTATCATTTATTTATTTCCATTAATTAAACAAAATATAATAATTTGCAAGTTACGATGAGGTCAAGAACGCGATATCTGCCCAATTTGAGAAAAAAATAATTATTTAAAAAATTAACTGATTTGTTAAGGTGTTTAAATGTTTCTTGAACCTCTAAGGCGTACATTATACGCTCATGCAGGCGTCAATCACTGTATTACACGGTAGGTTATTCGTCTATCACAACCGTGATTATTGTAAAACCGACACCCTGCATGAGCGTGTAATGTACGCCTAATTAGAATAAATTGAATAAGAAATATTTAAAACAATTTAATTTAATATGACGTGTTATTGCTCTTAGCCTTTATTTCGAGTACTTATTTACGAAACCTCGTATTTTAGAGTAAAACTTAATTTAAAGACCTTTTTTAGTTTCACAAGAGCCGGTTTAACATTTAGTCTGGTTTCATTTATCGCTAAGATTAACAGAAGTTCATAACTTTGAAACTAGGTAAACCATGCACATAGCAATAATATTATTATTACGTTGTAATTCTAAAAATAACATTTTTGTTATTATAGTATCATTTTCCTTTTAAAGCTCCGTTACATAATTGAATTTAATCGTTTATGAATACCACCGTACTATACGAACGAAACCTTACCTAACTAACAATAAATAGAAATTTAGTTGTGTAAAGTGGAATGCACTTGTACATGTCTGTGACATGAAAAAAGAATGTGAGTTGTCCGGATATGATATTATCAACAATGATATTCTTAAAAAAACCCACATGCCAAACATGGCAACTGTGGAAAATATTCCTCCAATATGGCATTCCAGGGGGATGCCTATTTTCAGTTTTGGACTTTAGATAGTTTGTGATGATGATGATGATATTATGAGAAGATTCCAAATTATTTTTATTTGGTAACAAATAATTTAGATGTTTGTTTTGTCAAACGCAAAGGCTGCTCATTCAAGTACATTTTAGTTTTTAACACAAATATTATTATTGTGGATGATAAACTAGCCATAAGGGAAAGCTCGTGATCCGTTAGTGAGCTATTGAGATTGTTGTATTCTTAGTTTCTATGCGCGATAGGATTCGATTTATGAATATGCGCAGAAGAAACAGAGTAACTAAAATATCCTAACGGATCAGTAAGGTAAAGTGACAATAGTGGGTCATATTAGCTGGATGAACCGATAACAGATGGGGATGAAAAGTTCTAGAATGATAAGCGAGGTATTGTGCTACCCTTCACTAGATGCGGTTTGGTAAAACATGCAGAAAGCCGGTGCAGAACCGTGTCTTGTAGCATTTCTCGAGACAGTCTTATGTTAGGATGTAACAAGCGTTGTTAAAAAAGAAATAGTAAATTCGTTGTATGACTTACATAGTAACTTGATAGTAATAATTATATAAGTTCTCGTTTGAAGATCAAAATAGACCAAAAGGATCAAGGGAGAGGAAGGATAATACAAATATTCACAATATGTACCTACGCCCTCTTCTTCTTCCTAGTCTATCTTCTTGGACTACGTCGATCATTATGCGACTAAGTTATACTTCGGACAGAGATGAAAAATTAAAAGTGTACGAACAACTGTGTACGAAATCACATAAACACTTACTTTTCCAACCTAAATGTAATGGTTATGCGCAAAGATCGATTATATTTTAAATAGCGTCAGCGATAAAGAGATCGGATTAAAAACTATAATTGAGCTGACAATATTTATCGGCCAGGTTTATTTTGTTTTAATTTTCGCCTAAATTTATGGTTGTTTTACAAGATTTGTCTGTATGTTATACCCGTACTTTGTTCTGGAACTGAGAGACAGTGCCTCAATGTTGACGACCTATGAAAGCTCACAATTATCTAGCACTTAGCAATTTAAATGGTTACATATAAAACTCATGTCAATATTTTTCAAGCATTTTTATTCACTTTTAATATAAACAGAACGTAACATTAATATGCTTTTATTATTTTAAAATGACTAGATTATTTGTTCTTTATAATTAATAATGTGAGATGATATGTGCTGGTGCCGAAGCTGGGTGATGTCCAGGGGCTGAGTGACTGACAACCGCGTTGAAACCGTTGTGATCATCGGCGGTGTATTCCACTCTACGCACGGATCCATCAGCTTCGTGAATCGAGTACTCTCCATGGACAGCATCACCGTCGCGGCTCTCGTGTTGGGACTTGTTGTCGCCTGTATGTCCATCGGCCACAGAGTAGGCGAAGTCATATTTGGGATGAGACTGAAGTTAAAGACAAAAATGTCATTAATAACGGGTTTCTTATTATTTCGAGATGGTTGCAAAATTTAAAAAAATATAAGTGAGATGTCCATCTCGTAAATATTTAATATACAAGCACTATATTACGTCCCGCGTAATAAACTCAACAACAAACAACATTAAAAAAATTGTCGGATTTCTATTCATTTGGAAAAACATAATCATTACGAGTTATTGTTAACAATTTTTTAAAATATTTCATTAAAAAAATTTGTTGCACGTACGTATTCTTCCACGTGGTGATTAGCTGCGATCAAACCATAGCTAGGAGAGGAATGGTGAGATGATGCAGTCGCAGCATAAGTTACTGGTCCAACGGCAATGGCAGGATGATGTTGAATAGTTTGAGAAGAAACGGCATGTTTGGACGATTTGGGAACGGAAATAGATTGATATGCTATAGGGGAAGAGTACGGGATAGAAGAAGCAGCATAGGTAAATGGAGCAGAAACAACGGAGTGGCCTTGATTATGACGGACAATACTTTGGGAGGAAACAGCATGACCAGAAGAAGAACGAGCAGCGGATGCGTAAACAGGTGCAGCATTATTAATATGACTGGCGGCGTAGGTAGGTGCAGCGACGTAAGTAGGTGTAATGTAAGATACTGGTGTAGCTGCTAGTGTGACATGAGGTTGATCATGGCGCAAAATAGTTTGGGACGATATTGCGGCGTGACCAGCAGTAATCCGAGCGGGAGTTGCACTATAAGAAATAGGTGCAACGTTATTGTTGTGTGAATTTGCGTAGTAAGTCGGTGATGTAGCGTAAGAAAGAGGTGCGGCAGCTACAGTAATGTGGGGTTGGTCATTTCGGTGAAAAGTTTGAGAGGACACGGCGTTGCCACTAGATATGCGAGCCGGAGAAGTTTGGTATGCAAATGGGGAGGTATAGCTAATATGAGAAGCGGCATAGTGTGCGGGCGCAGAAGAGTAGGAAACAGGTGCCGCTGCAACTGTTATATGGGGCTGATCATGACGTATAATAGATTGAGAAGACACAGCGTGACCTGTAGAAACAAGTGTAGGAGCGTGATAAGCTACAGGAGTTGAGTGATAAGCGATGGGAGAAGTTTGTATGGCTACTGGTGTAGTATGCACCGCTTGATGTTGATCATGGCGCACGATGCTTTGCGAGGAGACGGCTGCAGCAGACGAATAGTGTGGTTCAGCCAGGAGCCCAGCAGATGCTATTGCCATCAAGGCGCTTAAAAATAATACCTGTGCGAAAATAATTTAAATGTGTCAATAAGTAAATACAAATTTGCGCAATATTAATAAAAAGAAATATTTAATTTTTTTTAACTACGTGTAATTTTATAATAACTCACTTTCGTTAACATATTTACTTCTTGTAAGTATCCTATATGACTGATACACTTGTACTATTACAATTCGCTTTTATAGTAATTTATTTTTCAGGACAAGGTCTACGACAAAAAATGTTTACAGTAAATTTATTAATTTTAAGTTACACAATAGTATAAGATATGAAAGTTAAAGACATATCCTCAGAAGTAAGCTTCTGTGTCTTAAAGGTTTATATTTTTAAGTGTATTATATACCATGACATTGTTATGTTTTGATGGCTTGACTATATGAACGAAGTCATAGTGAATCTATATGAATATTTATAAACAATATGTGTTTAATATAAATAGAATTCGAAAACTATTTTTTATTTGTTAGTATAACCAGCAACTGATTCGTATCATCCTAGGATGGTTAATTATTAGATTTGTGTAAGTAATTATATATAAAATATATGAATTATGTAATAAATTATCGGTTTTGGTTTGCGTATTGACACTCGATATTAGGTTACAGTACAATACTCACATCAATAATATCGTTAAAAGTCCTTACAAATGCTAGGTTTTCTCAAGCACAGCTTAAAAAATTCGGATTAATTAAAACGAAACCTACTCTTTACAATATTCTAGTCAGAAGTAACCTAGAATTTGCAAGTTTCGCTTGGAACCCAGTTTGTAGCGCTTTCTTTCAAAGAATTAAATATATTCAGCTTCATATATTCACCCGGTATTTCCCACAGATGCCCTTACCTATAGAGACTCGAATATTATAAAATGATCAGCTTAAGAGATCGCCGCTTATATCCGATCAAATGTTCCTTTACAAATTATTAAACAATAATATGAAATGCAGTCCTCTTCTTGAACAAATTAATATTTGAGTTCTTTATAAATAAAGAACCCCAGTAAACTATATATTCAATAGAGATCGGCCTTGCTACGCGGACGTAGGCAATCCCTTACTTCATAGTTCGCTTCCTAGAATATATTATATTGAAAATACAAAATAAATCTAGGCAATACAAACTTTTTTACAACTAATTTACCACGTGCTCGGCGATAAATGAAACCTTCTTGAGGAAACGTGCATGACTAAGTAATACAATGTGTAAAGAACAAGTAAAGACACAACCAATTATTATAACCTACTCAGAAGGTATAGAAGGTTTGTGCTCAGGTGTGAGAACCGTATCGCTTTTAGTTTTCTATTTTAAGTTATATTTATGATTTTCTAGTTTGTTTATTATTCACCCAGTAAAATATGAGTTAATGTGCAGGGATTGTTCTTCAATTTAAAATGTTATCTGTTACTATATTTCGATATTATCAACAAACATATCGTTTTTCATAAATTATGGAAAAGATACAATTCATTTCATTAATTACTTTAGCGAGTCATCGGTATAGTACTCCAACCGGCCTTATGTCCTTTCAATAATATATCATAAGAAATTATACCGTGAAAGAAAAACTTAAGAAGATCAATCTAGTTTAGTTACTAGCTAAATGAAAAGTTTAGTTACTAGCATTATATATGTGGTTCCCAATGGAATTTTTAGTTCAAGGTCATTTCCATATAACCAACTTTTTTATTTCAATTAACTTTTCAATTAACACAATAACAACAAAAATAGATATGGAATAGTGCAGTCACCTGTCACGGGCATTATTTGTTAACTTCAATTACTGTACAGATAATGTTAAAAAAATCTTTTGTCATCCTTACTTACTATAACTATGTATCTGCATCCTGGGTCTACTATTTACAAAAGTAACAAGTTAGAATAAGTTAAATTAAACGCGAAAAATTATTTTAAATTGGTTTTATTCGATATGAAGAAAAATATCATTATTGTATTGCTGTTGATAAACGAAATACCCCCACATAAATTTATTAAAAATGAAAATAGTATATTATAAATAATAGGATCATTTTGTTTTTAGTAAAATAAATTGATAAGCTATACGCATGCGCTAGGTCACTGTACGCAGAGCAGTGACGTCGCAAGAGATTCGATATCATATCGTGTGTATATATATATCGGTATTATATCGTATCGATATAATACCATTCCGTAGGTGACGTAAGAGATGACAAAGGAAAGTAAAACGTGAGGTGGGCAGCAGCATATTCTTGATAACAGCTCAAAATAATAAAAAACTGCGGCTGGCAACCCGCTTGCCAAGCGTGGCAAATCCTCCCTATGAGGCAATGTATCGGGGAGACTTATGTTCAGCAGTGGCAGTTTGACCGGCGGCAATAAATTAATGAAATGATAAAAACTCATTTAATTTAGTCACAAAAGCCCCTCGGAAATACCAAACGGGTAATTATGAACTCATTAATAAATCACGAATCAAATAAATTATTTATTTTTCTCTTAGTAATTATAAAAATAAATATCTAGCTTAATTCAAGACTTCATTTGTCTCGCTGGGATAATTGGTCAATTAATGATGAGCGAGAATATGCGTGGGTGCGGGAGCAGAGTGATGTGCGGGAGCGGTGTGGCTGACTACAGCGTTGAAGCCGTTGTGGTCGTCAGCGGTGTACTGCACGCTGCGTACTGAGCCATCAGCTTCAAGCAGCGAGTACTCGCCGTGCACAGCATCACCATCGCGGCTCTCGTGCTGGGACTTGTTGTCGCCAGTGTGTCCATCGGCCACGGAGTATGCGAAGTCGTATTTAGGATGAGCCTAGAATTAAAAATATGCAGTTAAATGAGACTGAAAACGTACGTAACAATTATAGATTAGTGGTTATTTTCAATATTCTAGCAATGTTTATCTGATTTACTTACGTATTCCTCGTGTTGTGCGGTGGCAACAAGCTTGGTCACGGGAGCTGCATGGCTGATGATAGGCGCGGCGTAGTGCGCTGGTGCTGCCGCGTAGGATACAGGAGCAAATCCGATTGCAGCATGGGGCTGATCATGACGCAAGATTGTTTGAGAGGACACAGCATGGCCGGCGGAATAACGGGCGGGAGCCGCATAAGTGGCGACTGGAGCAGCGTGGTAGGCGAGAGGGGCGGCATGTATGGCGACAGGTGCAGAGTGAATAGCCTGAGGTTGGTCGTGACGCACGATGCTCTGTGAGGAGACAGCTGCAGCTGATGAGTAGTGTTGCTGAGGCAAGAGACCTGCCGCAGACACTGCCAGTACGGCGCTCAGAGCTAAAACCTGTAAAAATGAATTAAGATGGAATAATTCTACATCTTATTGCAAAAAACTTTGAAGCTCATCAAGTTGAGAAAACCATTTATGGTAAAAAATTATATAAAGGCTTTATAAATTTAAAAATGGACACCTATATTCTTAACTTACTTTCGAGAACATATTTTATTGGTAACAGAAAACGACTAATAACTGTTGAACTTGTTAGAGAGCTTTTATAGTAAATATATTTTGACAGCGACAAGGTTAACAGGTCATATTATGTATAGGTTATGTAGGTTTTATTTGAGAGGTTAACCGATAATGTCACTTTCACCATGAATAAATCACGTTAAATAAATCACGTTAAATAATAGTTTTGTAATGTATACAGTTGTTTATAGTTTTAATAAAGCAAATCATTGCGTTTCGATAGCTATAGTCGTCACAATAGCCAAATGCCAATAATTCAAACGTACCTACTACGATTATTGCTATATAATTTTAATATAGCTTTGAAATGAACTTTGTGTTTTATATTTTTTACATTTCTGTCTTTTAACATTTCACACACTACTTCATCTTTTTATCTCTGCATCACCCAAAACTTGACTGGTATGAATTTTAATAAATAAAATAAAACTTTTATGAAGTCTAATAAATAAAAACCGTAAATAAAGAGCATGTTTAGCATCTATCAAAATTTTAGTTTAGAGCAAGTAGTTCAAATACACACACGTGAAGTTATATGAAAGCTTATAACAGTAAAAATAAAATGGAATATGATCTACAGATCATGTTCTTCAAATAAAACAACACTTACTTACTCACTTAGTTAAACTTGTAAGTACATTGTATACTATGAGTACACCAGCTCCCACAATTAGCACCTGTTCACTTATTATGATGCATATTGTAGCCATTGTTTTAGGTAATTTCGCTGTCAGCCTGTAAGACTCTAGTAGGCCTATGCTATTATCCGGACACAGCTTTGTCGGACTTTGCACCCTAAGCTTAGCAAGATCCTCTGTTATGCCGAAAATACTACAGCATTGTTTTTGAAATAAATATATGGTGAAGTTGAGGATTAATGTTAAGTACTATGTTAAACGAAAACACGATTCCATAAAATCTTCTCGATAGAAAAAAAATCCAAATTTGCCTCCAAACCGAACTATAAACCACTGGTATTCAAAAAATACTTAAAATTAGATCATGAAACTTTGCATACTAACTGAACTAACTATAAAACAGGGCTTATGTCATTTACTTTTTTATTTATCATTACTTTCACCGTAAAAAGAAATTACCTAAACTATCGTCGTTTAAAAGTTTTAAACCGCCCGACACCGTCGTTCACTCAGTCACTCTCATAGATTAAGATTACTGTATTATGTCAGTCTAGCTCCGGCTTTTGAAGGGAAGGGTTGTGTCGCTTGTACTCAGAACACACATTACGAAACAGGACGACGTAAAATTATACATATCCATAAACACTCACGCATGTCACCTAGAGGGGTAGGCAGAGACTACAGATTTACATTTGGCACGATCCTGACACACCTCTCTCGCCTCCTTCACATTCCATACACCTACGCATACATGCTCGTCGGTTAAGGGTACTCTTAATTTGGCCCGTTTCCAATAAATCGCCAATTAGGTCGATAAATTTTCGCCTAGGACGTCCCTTTCCGACTCTGCCATTCACTTCTGCAACATAAATTTTCTTTGTCACTCTTTCCGCATTCATTCTTTCCACATGACCAAACCACCGAAGCATTCCTTTCTTAATCCTGGTCACAACACCATCTTGCAAACCACACTCTTCTCTTATTACACAATTTCTTACCCTGTCATTCAGATTCAGCCCTAACATACTCCTTAACGACCGCATTTCTACTGCGTTTATTCTACTCTCGTGCTTCTTCTGCCACACCCAACTTTCACTACCATACGTTAAAGTACGGACCAACACAGCATTGTGAATTGCCATACGTGCCTTTTTCGACACATTTTGACTCTTCACAATAGAGTGCAAGGCCCCATTTACTCTATTTCCCGCATTCACTCGTCGTTCTATATCCTTATCATATCTCCCATCCCTGCTAAATACGCAGCCCAAATATACAAACTCATCTACTTGCTCGATCAACTCCCCTTCTATTCTTATTTCACAAATCGTTTTACTTTCTTCTCTTTCAAAAACCATAACCTTCGTCTTACTTGTGTTCACTTTCATACCCCTTTCTTTTAATGATCCGTTCATTAATGTAACCATCATTTGCAACTCGGCCGCCGACGACGCAAGATTGACTTGATCATCGGCGTACAAAAGGCATTTGACGGTTAACTCACCCATTCTTAATCCGCATTCTTCAACTTTCAAATTTTGCAAACAACTGTCCATAAATAGGTTGAACAGCCACAGGGAAGCCACACAGCCCTGTCTGACACCTTTATGGATGTCAAACCAGTCCGAGTAGACCCCGATCCTTACACAAGCACTAGAGTCCCTATAAAGAGACTCCAATGCTTGTATCAAGCTAGCGCTCAACCCAAATGAGTTCAGTGTTTGCCATAGCAAATCCCTATCCACTCTGTCATAGGCCTTTTCCAAGTCCATGAACGCACAAAAAACCTTTTGGTTTTTGGCCAGAAACTTCTCCGCGATCATGCGCATGGAAAAGACTTGATCTGTACATCCCATTCCCTTTCTAAATCCCGCTTGTACATCCCAAATTTTTCCATCAGTTTCTTTCATGACCCTTTCAATCAGTACCTTAGCGTACTTAGTTCACAATGCTAAGAAGGCTGATGCCACGGTAGTTTTTATAGTCCTGCTGCGACCCTTTTCCTTTATATACTGGGACTATCACGGCTTTGCACCAGTCTACCGGTACCCGCTTCAGTTCCCAGCATAAATTAAACAAGGTGTGCAGCAGGCCTGCCACCACCTCCTCTCCAGCCCTTAGCATTTCGAGTGAAACTCTATCATATCCGGGCGCCTTACCCGCTTTCATGCTTTTCATTGCTTTCATTATTTCATCTATACTTATCTCGCTACCTCTTTCCTCTTCTTTCGGAGTTTCTACTTCACTTAGTACACATGTTGTCTCCTCACTCATAAACACGCTTTCAAAATATTCCTTCCATCTCTTTAAACTCAAAACTTCATCATTCAGAATAAACGACGTAAAATTAAAATATTAAAATAGACAGTCAGGGTTATAGTGTTGGCGCAATGGGAAATAAGCGTAATAAAAATAAGAAGCGTATGATAAACTTAATGAAGTAAGTATCTACCGACCTATCTACTTATAGTATTAGTGACTATAATATTATGTAGAAATTTAGCATATGACAGGTTTAGTGCCGTGGCTAAGCGACTGGTTGTTGCGCTACTAGTCACAGGTGTTTCTGTATGTGAAAATTTGTGGTTGTAATCGCACCGTCTACGATTCAGGAGAAATCGAGTGTGGTGTAACTTTAGAAAAAAAATATAAAGTTACCTAAATAGGTTTGTTTTTGTTTTGTCAATATTCAACAAAATTAGTAGTAATTGTTTTTTATAACGTTGCCCCACTCCAGGATTTCTCCTGAATCGGAGACCATGCGATTACAAACACAAATTTTCACAACTCTCTGTAGGCCATTAATATATTTGTTCCGTATGGGAATCGAACCCCCGACCCGTAGTGCAGAAGCCAAGGTCTTAGTAATAAAAAAAATATAATGTGTTCGGTAAGTACCTACTTATAATATCTAACTATAAAGAAATATGGGCTTTGCTCGGAGTTTCTCTGCGTGATAGACTCAGAAATGAGGATATCCGCAGTAAAACCAGAGTGACTGACATAGCCCAACGGATTAGTAAGCTGAAGTGGCAATGGGCCGGCCATATAGCTCGAAGAACCGATAACCGATGGGGAAGAAAGGTTCTCGAGTGGCAGCCTCGTACCGGTAGGCGTAGTGTAGGGCGACCCCCACTAGATGGAGTGACGACCTGGTAAGATATGCAGGAAGTCGATGGATGCAGGTGGCTCAGGACCGTGCTTTGTGGCATTACTTGAGGGAGGCCTATGTTCAGCAGTGGACTTGTGAAGGGCTGTAATGATGATGATGATGATGATAAAGAAATAAAACTAACTTATCTATCCGTCCTTACATTATCGGTACTCCGTAGTGCACTGGCTTAGCATTAGCAATGAGTTGCTGCGCTGGAGTCCGTGGGTTCGAATCCAGCACGGAACAATTATTTGTATGACCCAAATAATTGTTCTGGGTCTGGATGTTTGTCTTTGTGCAATTTATATTTGTAAACTGCCTCCATGATACAAGAGAAAATCCTAGTGGGGGGGTAAAGTTTTTAAAAAAAATAACTTATCTGCTACCTACTACATAAGTACATAAAACTTATGGACCTATTGAGTACTAACTAACGTACCTTGATAGTTTAGCTTTAGCTAAATTGTGATTACATGAGTATTTTCTACCTACCTAAACATGTAACAGATATGTTACTAGTACACGTAGCAACATAATTACCAAACTACAAAATCCATTATAAGCTGATCTCAAATTGTAAACGCATTACGTACAATGACAGGTCAGCTTTTACTGGAAAAATCCTCTTATAGTGAAAGGATCTGCCCATTGTTGGTTTAGTACTAAGCTTGAGTTTTATAGTTTTCGCCGTGTATGTATGTAATGTGACAGCCGTACCTACATATACATACCTATATAAGACATTTTGCAAACCGATTCTAAGCCACTGCATAAATTCTACTGCTACAAAGAACTAGTCAAGCGCGAATCACCATTGTACCACGGTAATTTTATCTATAACAGTATTGTCTCGCCCGTATCTTTGAAAAAAATGCCTACAGCCGCGCGGTATATAGACATGCGATAGGGCTGCCTGCCTCCAGAATTTTAATTACATTTGCCTACTTTGTGTTTCCATTTAGTTTTATGATTGCAAATATACTTTTTTTATATAAACAAATAAAATAGGTACTTTGTGAATTGAATAGGAAGTGTTCAATAAAAATGCGTGTCGTTTTTTGATTGGTAGATTTAATTAAAAAACTATGTTTATGTTTGAATAACAAATCGGTCTTGTAAATTTGCGACCAAAAATATTTGCGCCTCGACTGAGACGTACGAAATGCTTTATAATAAATTTTTAAGTATAAAAAATCCGCATCCTAATATAAAGCTTAATTAAAAATTGTTTTGGTAAACATGGACAAGGTGAAGAAAAGGAATATCTTTTACTTGGTTATAGATACCTGCAGCTACTTTACAATTTATATGTTTGGTTTTAAATGAAGTTCAGAATATTTTCTCAATTTTTTTATATATTCCACAAAATCATCACTGCGGTACGGTCACGACTGCCTGCATGCCGAGCGCATGCCGAGATCGAGGCGCGTAGGCATAGCTCCCGCTTCGTCCGTTTGTATGAAGTTGGAATACTGTATAGATAAAATTACCGTGATTGTACTGAAGTTCTGTAAGCATTCGCTTGGTGTAGCGTTGCCAGGCGTCCGGATAAAGCCGGACATAGTCAGGCTTTTTGATTGCGTGTCCGGCCAAATTAGACGGTGTCCGGCCTGTCAGGCTTTTTATATTTGACCATTTTTTTACATTTTTCAAGTACTTAAATACATACTATTGCAATTATTGAAATTAATATTGTAATAAATATTGAATGATTAATAATAAAGAACACTGATTCATTCAATTAATCAATAAATTCAATGCTTATATCATTTGAATTATATAAGCATTGAATTTATTGTTTTACTTTAAAGTATATTATCGTGTTATACTAACTAACTGGCAACCCTAGCTTGGTAGTAAGTTTACGCTTTGCATTTTACAATCTTATAAACTTACAATATAGTGTTCGCCTCGTATTACATACTACTTTATATATATATATATATATATAGTGTAATCTTATAAACTTACAATATAGTTTTTTTAGTTGTAAGAATATGCCGTAAGTATGTACGATGAAATTAAATTTGAGACATATAATTTTATGTTGCGACGTATAATTTTACAAGAGCAAACACCCAGACCTGATACAATTATTTGTGGGCCATACAAATACTTCTTTGGTATAGGATTCAAACCTGCGCCTTTCAGGGCTGCAATCCATTGCCGGCGGCAATGAATTGCTTTACGTATACGTTCGTGTTGACATAACTTGTATCAAACTGGAAGGATTCTATTCCAAGCTTTCCTATTGTTAAAGTAATTGTCTCAATTATATTAAGTACTCGGAGCGCAAACGTTTCTTTATTATTAATTTATATTTTAAAATTTGTTTCTGAGGTTCACCATCGCCCTTCACAGTACGCGAGCAAGTCCAGTTTCAATCTCCGCCCACACCTATTAAATTGTTAATTGCAATAATGATAAGACCTAATTTACCACGTGCTCGGTAGTAAACGAAAACTTCGTAACGACACGACACATGCATGACCATACTGTGTGCATGACTGAGCAATACAATGTATCGAGGATAAGTAAAGACCGCAAACACGGCCAATTATTATAATACGCCTTCTCAGAAAGTATAAGAGGTTTGTGTTCAGCTGTAAAGTTTTTACTTCGCATTTTAATTAGTATTTAAGACTTTCAAGTTTGTTATTTGGTAACTCAGTAAAATATTAGTTAATGTTTAGGTGATAATGATAATGTGTAAAATACAATTAATTTTATTATTTACCTTAGCGAATCACCTGAATACATATTATTATAATTTCGCACTAAAATGTCATAAGAAATTATGCCGTTAAAGACAAACTTAAGCAGATCAATCTTGTTTAGTTACTAGATAAATGAAAAGTTTAGTTACTGGCGTTATTGGAACATATAATTCAAGATTATGTTCTAAGTCTATGGTTCAAAGGATCTATATGTTACCATTGTTTCGATTAACTCAACAATAAAAAAGTAGATATGGAATAGCGCAGTCACCTCTCACAAACATTATTTACTTATTTCTATCACTGTACAGATAATGTAAAAAATCCTTTTTCCACCCATTCGTACTACAACTATAAGTAACATGTTAGACTAAATTGAAAAAAAAGCACTTCGGAAATACTTAACGGGTAATTATGAACTCATTAAAAATCACGAATCAAATAAATTATTTATTTTTCTCCTAGTAATAATAATAAATAAATAATTAGCTTATTCAAGACTTCATTTATCACGCTGGCATAATTAGTAAAATTAATGATGAGCGAGAATATGAGTGGGTGCGGGAGCAGAGTGATGTGCGGGCGCGGAGTGGCTGACTACAGCGTTGAAGCCGTTGTGGTCGTCAGCGGTGTATCTGCACGCTGCGTACTGAGCCATCAGCTTCAAGCAGCGAGTACTCGCCGTGCACAGCATCACCATCGCGGCTCTCGTGCTGGGACTTGTTGTCGCCAGTGTGTCCATCAGCCACGGAGTATGCGAAGTCGTATTTAGGATGAGCCTAGAATTAAAAATATGTGGTTAAATGAGACTGAAAACGTACGTTACAATTATAGATTTGTGGTTATTTTCAATATTCTAGCAATGTTTATCTGATTTACTTACGTATTCCTCGTGTTGTGCGGTGGCAACAAGCTTGGTCACGGGAGCAGCATGGCTGATGATAGGCGCGGCGTAGTGCGCTGGTGCTGCTGCGTAGGATACAGGAGCAAATCCGATTGCGGCATGGGGCTGATCGTGACGCAAGATTGTTTGAGAGGACACAGCATGGCCGGCGGAATAACGGGCGGGAGCCGCATAAGTGGCAACTGGAGCAGCGTGGTAGGCGAGAGGGGCGGCATGTATGGCGACGGGTGCAGAGTGAATAGCCTGAGGTTGGTCGTGACGCACGATGCTCTGTGAGGAGACAGCTGCCGCTGATGAGTAGTGTTGCTGAGGCAAGAGACCTGCCGCAGACACTGCCAGTACGGCGCTCAGAGCTAAAACCTGTAAGAATGACATAAGATGGAATTATTCTATACTATCTTATCGCAAAAAGCTTTGAAACTCATCATGCGTTCATTTTTGTACGACTCAAACATGTATTCACTAAATTATAAGTATCGTATTATTTAACAATTAAACATTTATTGCAAAAGTAAAAAAGGTCAAACATAATAAGACATTTAATAAAAACCAATTTTTTTTAATTGAAAGTTTAAGTACTCAGCCCTTCCGAAAAATCACTTTGTATAAATAATACAATAGTTGATATGATAAAACAATAAAATCAGTTTATAGAAATTCAAAAACCTCATTTTTAAAGCGTTTAAAATAATGGATTCCGATTGAGGAATTTATACAGAATTTCTCTAGTTATTTATAGTATAAATTATATAAATAGTATAAATATACAAAAGCTTTATAAACTTAAAATGGACACACATATTCTTAACTTACTTTCGAGAACATATTATATTGGTAACAGAAAACGACTAATAATGGTCGAACTTGTCGGAGAGCTTTTATAGTAAATATATTTTGACAGCACCAAGGTTAGCGGGTCATATTATGTATATGTAGGTTTTACTTGAGAGGTGAACCGATAATGCCACTTTCATTATGAATAATAAATCACGTTAGGGAACAATTTTTGATGTGTACAGTTGTTTATAGTTCTAATAAAGCAAATCTTTACGTTTCGATTGCTAGTCATCGTAATAGCCAAATGCCAATAATTCGTACCTACCACGATTATTTATATATAATTTCAATATAGCTTTGAAATAACCTTCAATTGTTTTATTTTTTAACGAAAAAAAGACGAAAATTACGTATTACAAACAGCATTATTTTATTTCACTAACATTTAAAATAAGGTTTATCTAATTGAAAAAGAAACTGGAAAATGAACTTTCTTCTTTATGCTGATGTTGATGGTTTTTTTTGCTTGTTTGATTTATTTTTGCATGCCTAAAAGTGTATCCCTGACCAAAATGTTGCGAAAGTGCGTTTTTCAGACTCTATTATCTCATTAGTTATGAAAAATAAACTACTTCTAAAAGCACATTAATAATGTTCGATATCTTATCATCATATTCCACGTTCTAATTTGTTTTATGTGCTATAAATACATTTATAATCAACTTTTAAAAAATGACTAAAATTCTTGATTACATGCATCTGTTGCTAAAAGCAACGCTCAAATCATTTGAGGATTACACTAATGGATAGATAATTTAAAAATCTATATTCTCCACGTTTAATTTAATTTTTTAAGTTCGTTTTTCTTTTTTAATTGAAATAATTCCAAAAGCTGTGTGAATTCTATGATAAAGGGCGTGCGCAGAGTGCGGGCGGCATTACGCGGTATGCGTTCGTACGAGGTAGCTGTCTCTGGTATATAGGTATTATCTATGGGTAGCTGTGTCGCTCGTTGCCATCGTCGACGTTCCGTGTTTCGCCGCAAACATAATATTATTTGAGTACCTACCAACCGATGCGCTAATGCTGCGGCTACACTAACGAGCAACGTCAATGCCCATAAACGCAACAATTATTGCCTTAAATTTAACGCGATAAAATGAGTGGCTACACTTGAACGGTCAACGTCGTTTCCCGTTGAACGGCATTAAATTTGCCGTTGAACGGCGTTAAATTTGCCGTTGAACGGCGTGAAAAGTTTCGACCGGGGAAGGACCACGCTCTCACAGAATACCAGCGTAAAATAGTAGCTTAATGCTGCTGTGTTTCGTATGGTGAGTGTAAAGAACCGGAGACTCTTTTTACTGGAAACGAGGCATTCCATCCTAGTCCTCACGGGTGATAACGCATCTGCATTTTGATTCGTAATCGAGGATAGATGTAGATGTCTATGGGCTACAGCATCCACATACCATCAGGTGGACTGTGTGCTTGTTTATCACCCTATCCTATAAAATAAAAAATAAACAAAGAAAAAAAGAATACAAAGAAAAAGAAGATGGTGGATGCTACAAATGCACATGAAACGTACACTGTAAATCTATTAATGTTTTATTTTTTTCCCGCACCCAAATTGCACTAGAAAGACGTCCAATAGTTTAAGCTATATAATAAGACAAACGAAAATATATTTGAATGAAATAATAACTAATAAGCCAATCATAAATACTGGTCAAGTGCGAATTAGATACACGTACCCAGGGCTTCGTACCACTGTACACTATGAATTTTGCCTTGCAAAAATTGTTTTTTTTTTTCTCCTGCTTATTTTTCTTGGTTTCATACCGTAAATTAAAGTACTTTTGAAGTATTTTTTTTAATTCAATCTCGAAAAGCTTTTTCATTACTCGACTCCATCGCAGCCATACGTGCAAACCCGTGGCACTCACCGTGCACAATGAGACAAACGTAGTGTGGCCGCTTCAACGCGATAATTCGCGCGTTAATCCTTTGATGTACCGCCACTCGAGTTATCGGCAAACGGGAAACGGCATTGTTAATGCCGTTGTCAAATTATCGCGATAATTCGTGGCTACACCTAGATTCAACGTCCATCAACGCGATAATTAACGGCATTTCTCCTTAGTGTGGCCGGGCCATTACGTGTTTTTTACTACAAAAAGACGCTACGATTGTGTTATTGTAAAAATATAATTTTGTGGATTGATTAGTGCAAATGTCTAAATTCAAGAAGAATAAACGTCAACGATGTCAAAATGCTCTAAAGATGAATGAAATTCTGTAAGTAATTTGATGTATTATGCAAAGTTCACTTACTTTTATTCCGTTAAATTCCTACGTATTATTACATAGTATATTTTTATTTTAGGTGGAGAAGAAAAATACCTGAATGCGAATTTGACGACAAAAATAATTATTCAAGTTTACCAATAATTGAAAATGATAATGGGTAAGTCGGGCGCACTTTTGAGTTCATAGAGTTATAAATTATAACCAGAATTCATGAAATTTGATGTGATATTTTTTGTGGTTACCATATTATAAAAAATATGAACCTTTTCAAATATAAAGCTAAAATATGTATCTAAATGATTTATTACAAGTAATTCCTTTTTGTTGTAATGCAAGATCTAATATAATTTATTCTTTATTGCAGGCTAAATACGAACAATGACGATACGGCAGTAAACGACTTGAGTCAAGAAACCTAGAATTACAGTATACCTGTCTTGGTTCAACTGAAATGGTTGAAGATGTAAAGGTTTGTTTATTAAGTTTTTTGGTTTGTATATATTATGGTGCACAAATGTGTACTTACCTAATCAAAATACTTTAGTAGGTATTCTGATTAGGTACACACTTGTGCTTGTGATTAGGTAAAAGATATTTAAGTAAGTACTGTAAAATGCCCTAATTTGACTTACCTAGCCTTAATTTGCCTAAACCGATCATTTGAATTTCATTAGTAGGCTATTCGAGCTAGAGTTGAAGTTAAAGTTATAGCCTATATACGTCCCACTCCTGGGCACAGGCCTCCGCTCATTTCTGAGAGGGTTCTAGGGCAAGGAATTGTCCACCGCGCTGCCCCAATGCGTGTTGGCGAACTTCGCATGTCTTCGAAATATTTTTTTCTTATTTCTCAGACATGCAGGTTTTGTCACAATGCTTTCCTTCACCACTAAGCATGTGGTAAATCAACACTTAATATTGCAATTAGAATTTCATCGGTGCCGGCGGGGATCGAACCCGGTTTGCTCGCGCACTGTGAAAATTACAGCGAGCGCTAACCATCTGAGCTACCACGGCTCCTCTTCTCTCGAGCTAGAGACTTTATTTTATTTATGCTACGATTTTTGTCGCATGCCAGCGACATGCAGCTTACTTTTGGTTCTGGCAAAAAGTTGTGAAACGTCTGTGAACGTCAAAATTTTGAAAATGTTGGTCGCAGATATTTTACCTGCACTTCAAAATTTTATTGTGTGAGTATTTTAAACTGTATTTTGTTTTTTTTTTGATGAACCATATTAAATAAAAGTTTTTGAAAGTGATGAAAGCAAAACGGTATGTGAAATAAGAATAGAAGGAGAGTTAATTGAGCAAGTGGATGAGTTCGATTTATTTTTGTGGGCGAAACTGACAAAGAAAATATATGTTGCAGAAGTGAATGGAAGAGTCGGAAAGGGACGTCCTAGGCGGAAGTTTGTCGACCGAATTGGCGATATACTAAAAATGGGCCAAATTAAGAGTACCCTTAACCGACGAGCATGTATGCGTAGGTATATGGATGTGGAAGAGGTGAGAAAGGTATGTCAGGATCGTGCTAAATGGAAGTCTGTAGTCTCTGCCTACCCCTCTGGGTGACAGGCGTGAGTGTTTATGTTTTTTTATGTATGTTTATTAAATAAAAAATAGTCTCCTATCTTTCTCTTTATGTTTTGATCTTCTAAAACGAGTTTGAGTTGGTAAACTCAAGGCAAACTTAGGGTAGGGTTATCAATTATTATTTTGATAATAAAACTAGTGAAATTTCGCGGTTTTATATGCGCAAGCGTGAACGTAGTAAGAACACAATATAACCTTTACGTTTTACATAAATATCCTAAAAAAACTTATTATTTTAATATGTTACTACCTATAAAATTAACAAGTTTATTGCATTTTTATTTGAGTAATTTTTTAATGTAATTTCTTTATCTACGTCTATTTTTAGGAACCTTTATTTAGTCTGAATCATGCATAACACTATATTACTGATTTACTTACTTATACGTAGTTTTCTTTTTTGCAGTTGCAAATATCTTGTGAGGCAGTAAAAGGCAGTAATGAAAAAATAATAAGAAGAATAATAATTGACGTCAGCCACTTCTTTTTGGAATTAATAAAAATTTCAAATCATGGTCCAACTACAACTTATCGGAGAAACAAAAGGGTTAGAGTCAAAATTTACGTTTAAATGCCAATTATGTAACCAAAAATTTGTAATAGTAAACGTTGATTGTAGTGAAAATTATTTAACATTAAATGAATGTGCAGTCGCAGGTATGATTGAAATAGGCGCGGGAAATTCGCAACTAAACGAGCTATTGTCATCAATGAATCTTGCTTCTTTGCTTCTTTATCCGAATATATATATATATATTTATAACCACTTATGGATATGGGCGTATGTTCATTTAATAGCTGAAAAAAATTGTAATCAATTTCTTACATTCAAGATAATAAAATTGACTTTATATTTTATTTTGTTCTATTTATTAATACCCACCCAGTATTACTAATCACAATACATACCTCATTAGTTAATGTAATTGAGTAAAAAATATCTATTTAGTTACTAATACCTACGCAGTAGGTAAATATTAAAATAATAAATATAGCATTACAAACAGTAAATCTCCCTCAAACTCAATTTACTAATATTGTTCCCAAATAAGGAATAGCAGATAAAATCATCATCATCATCATTACAGGGTCATAGGTCTCCCACAAGTAATGCCACAAAGCACGGTCCTGAGCCACCTGCATCCATCGACTTCCTGCATGTCTTACCAGGTCGTCACTCCATCCAGTGGGGGGTCGCCCTACACTACGCCTACCGGTACGAGGCTGCCACTCGAGAACCTTTCCGATCGGTTATCGGTTCTTCGAGCTATATTGCCGGCCCATTGCCACTTCAGTTTACTAATCCGTTGGGCTACGTCGGTCACTCTGGTTTTACTGCGGATATCCTCATTTCTGAGTCTATCACGCAGTGAAACTCCGAGCATAGCCCTCTCCATAGCTCGCTGAGCGACCTTGAGCGTCCTCATACGGCCAGCGGTGAAGGACCACGTCTCAGATCCGTAAGTCATCACTGGCAACACGCACTGGTTATACACTTTAGTTTTCAGAGATTGAGGTATACCTGACGAGAAGATGTGTCGTAATTTCCCGAACGCTGCCCAGCCGAGTTGAATCCGTCGATTGACCTCTCGGTCGAAGTTGCACTTACCTAGTCGGACTATTTGTCCCAGGTAAACGTACTCGTCAACAACTTCGAGCATAGTGCTCCCAACAACTACTGGCATAGGTGTGACATGGACATTAAACATGATCTTTGTTTTGTCCATGTTTATCTTAAGACCTATCCGTTGGGAGACCCCATTGAGGTCATTGAGCATAGTGCTAAGGTCCTCCAGCGATTCTGCCATAAGGACTATATCGTCGGCAAATCGAAGGTGAGTGATGTACTCGCCATTGATGTTAATACCGTATCCTTTCCAGTCCAGTAGCTTGAAAACGTCTTCCAACGCAGCGGTGAAGAGTTTCGGGGATATAACATCACCCTGTCTTACACCTCTCTACAGTTGGATAGGTTTCGTACTCTGGTTTTTTACTCGGATAGCCATCGTAGCCCTACTGTACAAACACTTCAGCACTTCAATATACCGACAGTCAACTAGGCACCGCTGAAGAGACTGTAGCACCGCCCAAATTTAGACGGAATCAAAGGCTTTCTCATAGTCCACATACGCCAGGCAAAGTGGCAGATTGTACTCTTCGGACTTTTGTACAATTTGCCGAAAGGTATGTATGTGATCTATGGTACTGAAGCCTTTTCGGAAACCGGCTTGTTCGGGAGGCTGGAAGTCGTCGAGTCTGCGTGCGAGACGATTCGTAATGACTCTGATAAAAGATAGAGCAGATAAAAGATTAATACTAACTGTTGCTTCTCAAAATTATATTTGACCTCAAGGTAAAACATATTCTAAAATTCTGTAGCTAAATAAAACTAATAATACCTACTATTCTAGTATATTTTCAATATGTAAGTAAATGGAAATAACAAAAATGAAGCACCATTAGCATGTAAAGTTCGAATCCATAATTAACATTTCGACAAATATTATAATTTACACTATAAGAAGCTAATTCAAAATTAGCAGTATAGTATATAGTTAAAAATAATCAAAATAGTCATTTTTATTAATTAGATAATATATGAGAATACATAATTCTAATATAATGCAACTAATATACCGAATAAAGAAAATTAAAATACATTTATCATTGTCTGCCGTGACTATTTGCATAAAATAGTTCATTGACATTGAAAAAATAATACTACGTTCGTATCAGTAGCTGGCGTTTTGCAGATTTCTTACGCGATATATTGTAGCGAGAGTCGGCGGACCGAACTCTCAAGGTCGTTCGCTAGGGGTAAGGCCTGAGCCCTCTTACATTTCGGCGTTACGCAAATGTAGGTATTTGACGCTCCGAGAGGGCGATGACCTACGTGGGCGACACTTTATTTCATATATTTTCAATTGCACGTAGTACGGTACTGTGAGTATAGCGACTAAACGATCTTGATCTTCCATTATACAAGTTTTTTTTAGGATGGAGTTCAGTGGATGGAAAAATTTTGGTGTGTCATTTTTGTTACCTAATTAATTTATTAAAATCTATTTGATATCTATATTTTTCATTACTTATGAACCTTAGTTTTGAAATAATTAAGCATAAATATTTTAATTGTTTCACAGTAATCGATTGTTAACCGATGTTGGTTAATAACCGATTATATCGTCTAACGGTAGCATAGTGGTATAAGTAAATTGATAGTACGGTTGCAAACTGATTTAATAAATAAAATAACCAACTGTGACTTATTTTTTTATCGGTACTTACAGTAACAGAGAAAAATATTTGTAATTTTGAAAATTGTAATATTAAAAATATTTTTTCTATGGTCGATATTCAATAGAATCTTTTATATATTAAATTTGTTAGGGATCGCAAATCATGTCTCTCAGAGTTTTGGCCTAAACACGCATCGGGAGAATGATTATTACTAAATAAATAAATAAGTTATCTAAAATTTTTCTTGAGCTTATTATAGAGAAAACGAACTATTTTTACCAAGTAAATGTTATTTCAAGCAACGAACGAAAAACATATAATTTCAACGATGAAACCTTTTTAGGGTTCCGTAGTCAACTAGGAACCCTTATAGTTTCGCCATGTCTGTCTGTCCGTCTGTCCGTCCTCGCTTATTCTCTGTGACCGTTAGCACTAGAAAGCTGAAATTTGGTACCAATATGTGTATCAATCACGCCGACAAAGTGGTAAAATAAAAATTGGAAAAAAAATGTTTTATTAGGGTAGCCCCCCTATATGTAAAGTGGGAAGTGATTTTTTTTAATTTCAACCCTAACGTGTGATATATTGCTGGAAAGGTACTTAAAAATGAATAAGGGTTTACTAAGATCATTTTTTGATAATGTCAATAATTTCGGAAATAATCGCTCCAAAAGTAAAAAACAATGTGTCTCCCCCCCTCTAACTTTTGAACCATAAGCTTAGAAATGAAAAAAATAAATGAATATGAAAAAATATGAATATGAAAAAAATCTGAAAAGTAGAACTTTATAAGAACTTTCTAGGAAAATCATTTTGAACTTGGATGGAAAGTCGGAGCGCCTGCCGCGGAGCGTGCAATGTTGCACGCTCCATGTTCGCGCACGTACCCACTACCGGGAGCAGTTGCAGGAGCGCGGAGCGCTGCTGGAGCGCGAACATAATGGATACCCACCTTTAAACTCATAAGTGGGAACACTTATTGTGACGGACGGGAAACTACGGAACCCTACACTGAGTGTGGCCCGACACGCTCTTGGCCGTTTTTTTTTTTGTAATACTTAAGCGCAAAGCGCGTAGGTATGTTCTACTAGCGCCAAAAAATCAAGAATCCAACGTTTTGTCGCATGAAATCGTATCTAACTATCATAATGAAATACGTCAGAAAGCTAAATGATTGTTGAATTTATACTTTTTTTTAATCGTTTAATTGCGGTTTTTACATTATAAAAGTGGTTTTAGTGGCTTATGGTGTAGATTTATCACGTCAGCATGGAGGGCTAAGCACGATAACTTATGAAAATATCAATTGTTTAACTCAATCTCTGTTTTAATCTCTTCATCTATCATGTGGGAAGCCATGGAGTGAAAATGGCTGTATAATTTTGTTTTCTTTATTTATAATAAAAAAAAATTGGCTCAGAAATTCCAATATTTTCGGTGTTTATAGTAGAGATGGGCCAAATATTCGTTTCATATTCGGTATTCGGCATATTCGACAACTTTACCAAATATTCGTATTCGGCTGAATATTCGGCTAAATCACCGAACATTCGGTAAAGTAGTATAGTCAGTGACCACTATATTGAAATGTATGAATTGAGTAACGCCATGTCTTTCATAATTTTACTGTTGAATGTATATTTTATTTATGGGTTAAATCTACTTGTATTATTTATAGATATATTATATATTTAGATTTATTTCCAATTATAACAAATAGAAAGCTTGATAAAATGATTTTGGAATCAAAAAAAGAAACATTACATTACTTTAGTTAATTTCACAATTCGGTTTATTTTGGTCGTCAGTTTCTCTAAAATAAGTCATTATATATATATATATATATATATATATATATATATATATATATATATATATACAAGTAATTATGTATCAATTTTCACTAAGAATAACACTACGAATTTTTTTCGCGCAAACCTAGTCGAAGCATAAGCATGTGCGCGGGCAATTTGCTCAGTACAGAATGATTATACAAAGGCATGTCAGGTGTGGCGGGGGAGTGAGTGGCAGGGTCCGGCGCTAATCCTGCGGGCTTTACAGTAACAAGTTTTGACAGAAATTGGTTAGGTACCGAGGTGATCCTACCGGATAATGTTCCGCCGAATATTCGGTTCGGTAAAAGTTTTACCAAACTTTCGGCCGAATATTCGTATTCGGTGAAATCCATGTTCGGCCCATCCCTAGTTTATAGCAGCCTTGTAATAATCTATTTTACTAAATACACTTTGAGTCTCTGACTCACTCCAGGCTCGGCCGCCGTAGTGAGTTGATTACTGTATCGTTTATTTTCAGCGGCATTTGATGAAAAATATCGATCGCTGTAGAAATACAAAATATGGCAAAAACCAAATATGATACATACTTGACCAAGTTAAGATATTATTATTATTATTTTAATTATCACAGATTTTGGTTAATAAAACTATAAAATGCTATGCGCGTAATAAATAATTTTTGAAGTGCAAGTATAAGTCTGATTATAAGTATTATGGTATTTATATTTATATACTTTAATTTACATTTCTGTCTTTTAACATTTCACACACCTACTCCATACTTAATATCTGCGTCACCCGTTTTTTTATATGATAAGGGTGAAAAACGAGTACACAGTTCACCTGATGGTAAGTGGTTAATGCGCCCCCTAGAAATCCACATCAATCCTCGATTACGAATCAAAATGCAGATGCGTTGTCACTCGTGAGGACTAAGATAAAATGCCTCTTTTCCAGTAAAAAGGGTCTCCGGTTCTCTACACTCACCAAATGAAACACAGCAGCGTTAACCTGCTATTTTACGCTGGTATTCTGTGATAGCGTGGTACTTCCCAGGTCGAGCTGACCCATTCGTGCTACAACTATAGGTACTACAACCATAGCTGCAGCATGGCTCTACCACGTACAAGTTTGTTGACTGATAGAGAATTCCTCAGGCATTAATTCCGGCTATTCGTCATGTTGTATGAAGTTTAATAAATAAAAATAATAAATAAAGATTAAATTAAGCAGCTATCAAAATTAAACGTATATGCAGTTTCGTGTTCGTGCTACAAGAGTTGAGGAGTGTCCGCATGAAGAAACAATTCTTACTGCAGCATTAGGCTATTTCTATCATTTTAGTGTGTTATTATCAGAAGTGAACAAGCACGCAAAATTTTAAAGTACGGATTCGCTATAACTGCTAGGTGCTCCGTTGTTTTTCGATAGTGTTATTTATACTTGTTTAAAAATAAAATTCGATCATTTTTAAACTGCGTTGATGAATTGTATGTCTTAAGCCTACACATTTCTCTTAATATTTTAAAATATTGTCTTTTTGTACTTAAATATACATATTTACTACAATCGAGTCCTGTCTAGAAATGTTCGGATAATTTAAAAGATATTGATAATAATCGTAAAATATCTTTAGAGAATATCCTTAATTTAACTTTTAATACAACAGCCTGGAATCAAGCTACATTACCTATGAAATTTGGTGATATTGGTGTAAGAAATATTTCTAGCGTTTCATTGCCTGCTTTCCTGCGTGTATAGTGTCTGTGACTTGGCACGATACCACAGGGAGTAGGACTGTATTAATATCTAAATCTTTAGTTCTAGTTTTTCTTAGTTATAGTTTTATCATATGTAACATTTTAGTCAAAATTATTATTAGACAATCGTAATAAATTTTAGAAACAAAAAATTGATACTAAATACAGAATCATATTAACTTCATACAAACATGTTTCTCAAGAAAAAATCACGAATTATAATTAAAATTGCATTTGCGATTTTCTACAATTTCGTTATACTTAAAATATTATACTATCCGATTTTGTTTTACTACTTCTACCTATATCACCCACACCGAGATTTTCCCTTGTATCGTTGATACAGTATATATATACTAGTACATAAATTGCACAAGAACAAACACCCAGACCTAGAAAAATTATATGGCCCACAAATACTTTTTATGTGCGGTATTAGAACCTGCGGCCCCCAGTAACAAATACAACTTATTGCTAAGTCATTGCTTCATGGAGCCTTTAGTGTTGACATAACTTGTATCAAAATAATTAATGTAATTGTTTAAATTATAGTTAATACTCGGAGCGCAAACGTTTTTCACTTAATATATTTTTTAAATTTTGTTTCCGAGGCCCACCATCGCACTTTACAGAACGCGAACATGGCACTATGAAATTATTAATTGCAATATTAATAAGAGTCAGAAAACTTCGTAACAAAACCTGCATGACTGAGCAATACAGTGTATCGAGGACAAGTAGAGACCGTAAACACGACAAATTATTATATTATAACCTTCTCAGAACGTATAGGAGGCTTGTGCTCAGCTGTAAAAGCCGTAACGCTTTTACTTTGCTATTTTAATTTATATTTATGATTTGCAAGATTGTTTATTGTTTCCTACGAAAAATACTTGTTAATGTTCTGGGATTGTCCATCAGTTTAAAATGTTACCTGTTACTATATTTTGTTATTATCAACCAACATATCGTTTTTTTTTTCATAAATTACGTGAAAAATACAACTAATATGATTAACTACCTTAGCGAATTACGTAGATGCATATTATTACAAATTTTGCACATTGGTATATTCCAAACCACCGTATGTAAATTAAGCTATGAAAGAAAAACTTAAGAAGATCAATCTAGTTTAGTTACTAGCTAAATGAAAAGATTATTTATGTACTAGCTTTATATATGCGTTGTTTTTATTTAAGCGTTGTTTCAATTAACTCAACAACAATAAAAGTTGATATGGAAGAGCGCAGTCATCTGTCACAAACATTATTATCTTACTTCAATCACTGTACAGATAATTTAAAAAATAATTTTTTATCCATTCGTGATACAACTATTTATCTACAGCCTGGTTCTACAACTTATAATAGTAACAAGTTATCATAAGTTAAATTAGACGCGAAAAGTTCCTTAAAATTGGTTTTATTCGATTAGAATTATAGATAAACGAAAAACCCTCACTTACTTTTAATAAAAATATAAATAGTATACTTATAAACAATAGGATCGCATTTATTTCTTACACATATATATGATGAGTCACACGCAATGTAGTGATCCTGTGGAAACTAAAACATGAGAGCGGCAGCAGCGTCTATATAATATTACAGCTCAAAATAATAAAAAGCTGCGGTTACCAACCCGCTTGAAGCCAATGTCCGGCAGTGAGATTTTGATGGGCGGTAAGAAATTAATTAAACAATGAAAAGTCAGAAAAGCGCCTCGGAAATTTACGGGTTAATATGGAATAATTAATAAATCACGAATCAAATAAATAATTTATTTTTCTACTAGAAAACTATAACAAATAAATAACTAGCTTAATTCAAGACCTCATTCGTCACGATGGGATAATTATTTAATAATGAGCGAGAATATGAGACGGTGCGGGAGCAGAGTGATGTGCGGGAGCGGAGTGGCTGACTACAGCGTTGAAGCCGTTGTGGTCGTCAGCGGAGTACTGAACGCTGCGCACGGAACCATCAGCCTCGAGAAGCGAGTATTCACCATGCACGACGTCACCATCGCGGCTCTCGTGCTGGGACTTGTTGTCGCCAGTGTGTCCATCGGCCACGGAGTATGCGAAGTCGTATTTAGGATGAGCCTAGAATTAAACATACGTGGTTAAGTACTACTTAGTACAACTAAGCTTACGTAACAACTAAATGTTTGTTGTTATTTTTATTATTGTTGTAATTTTCATATAATTTACTTACGTATTCCTCGTGTTGTGCGGTGGCAACAAGCTTGGTCACGGGAGCAGCATGGCTGATGATAGGCGCGGCGTAGTGCGCTGGTGCTGCCGCGTAGGATACAGGAGCAAATCCGATTGCGGCATGGGGCTGATCATGACGCAAGATTGTTTGAGAGGACACAGCATGGCCGGCGGAATAACGGGCGGGAGCCGCATAAGTGGCAACTGGAGCAGCGTGGTAGGCGAGAGGGGCGGCATGTACGGCGACAGGTGCAGAGTGAATAGCCTGATGTTGGTCGTGACGCACGATGCTCTGTGAGGAGACAGCTGCCGCTGATGAGTAGTGTTGCTGAGGCAAGAGACCTGCCGCAGACACTGCCAAAACGGCACTCAATGCTAAAATCTGTAACAATTTAGAAACTTCGTCATTGTTTGATGGTATAAGAAAGTAAAATCAATATAATATACAATGGTATAAAAAGTGAAATGCTATGCTATTCTAATCATACATAGATAATAAAGGTTAATTAAACGATTACAAAAATAGTATCATCAGATTAATTTTCTCTAATTAAAAAAGTAGAACCTCACTTTTGAGAACATATTTATTCCACGTTTACAGTGAACTAATAAATATTGTAAGTGTTGCCGAGCTTTTATACTGATTGAATTTCTGCAGTGGCAAGGTTGTCAGGTCAAGAGTTGTTTCGCATGTTTTATCTTTGGTGTAAGTATTGTTGTATTAATTTCTTACATCAACTACGAGATCACTACATTGCGTATGACTTATCAAAAATTTGCTTAATTAAAACAATAAAAAATAAACTAACTTAAAAAAATATTTTAAATAAACGTAAGTGGGGTTTTTTCGTTTATCTATAATTATTCTAATAATGATCTTTGTTCGTCACATAGAATAAAACCAATTTTAAGCAGTTTCTCGCGTTTAATTTAACTTATGATAACTTGTTACTTTTATAAGTTGTAGAACCAGGCTGTAGATATATAGTTGTAGCACGAATGGGTATAAAAATATTTTTTACATTATCTGTATAGTGATTGAAGTAAGATAATAATGCTTGTGACAGGTTACTGGACTCTTCTCTCTAATTATAGGAAAGCTTGGAATAGAATCCTTCCAGTTTGATACAAGTTATGTCAACACGAACGGCTCCATGAAGCAGTGCCTTAGCAATAAGTTGAATTACTGGGCACCGCGGGCTCTAATCCCACACGGAATAATTTTTCCAGGTCTGGATGTTTGCCCTTGGGCAATTTATATACTAGTATACATACATAGTACTGCATCCACGATACAAGAGAAAAGTTAGTGTGGGTATTATGGGTACAAGTGGTAAAAAAAAAACTCGAAACATATAATATTTTACGTAAAAAAAAATCAAATGCAATTTTAATTATAATGCGTGATTTTTCTTGAGAAACATGTTTGTATGTCGTAGATGTTAGTATGTAATTAGTATCAATTTTTTGTTTTATTACGATTGTATACTAATAATTCTAACTAAAAGGTCACATACAATATTAAATTGAAACTATAACAAAGAAAAGCTAGAACTAAAAATAAAAATTGTCATACAATTATAATTATTATCATACACATTCTACTCCCCGTGGTATCGTGCCAAAAACGCTGGCAGCGTTTTCTCGCTGAATACTTAGCATTTGAGCGGGAAGAGAACAATCCCACTTATCACCAGCAGCGATGACCAGTCGCTGATACAGTTGCTTTAGGAACTTCACCGTACGTGGACACCACGGACCGATAGTCTCTACAGCAAATGGCACAAATTCGTAGTCGTTTCTCAAATACTCATATTTGCACCACTTACTTAATTCAGCTGCCAATAATGCCGCCTCGCTTTGAACGTGTGTACGCAAGTAGCATCCCACACTAGGGCTTTACCTCTCTCCTAAGGGACCAAAGTTACGTCAAAGACTTCGGGTCTCTTGCCATCGTTTCTAAATATTCCGCAAGGCTCTAAAACCGAGGGAACCTTTATAGAGAAAAGAGCCCTTCAGATGACTTCGTTCAAGGAACCCGGGAAAACCTACCTGGACTTATCTTACATGAAAATCCGTGGAGCCCAAACTCGTCACCGCTGCTACCACAGGGGCAGTAGTGAGGTTGACAAATTGCCGCTCCTAGACGGATTCCTACGTCGAGTCGCAAGCTTTCCCCATCAATCAATGTGTCAAGACTACTTGATGGTCGAAACAGCTAGAAGGCGAGCCTGATCTGGTCACTGTGAAAATTGTGAAACGAATCTTTCTGCACACTCCGTACCAACGGAATATCCCACTGCTTTTGTTGGTTAACTTTCAGTGGAATATTTTAGCCGAGAAGAAACGTTAGCCACGTTTGCCTTTCCTTCGCAAAAAACACAGGTATACTTTATTTAGAAATTTCAATATGAAATATGCAGTATCTTTTAAAAAAAAATTTTTTTTCATTGTAACTTTACTTTGTCTACTTTAATAGTTAAATAAAAATTGTTAAATATATACGTGTTAGAATCATGCTGCAGCTATATTATACGAGTATTTGAAGCACGGATAAGTCGGCTCGACCGGGGTAGAACTACCCCGGTCGAGCCGCTCTCACAGAGTCTCACCAGTGTAGATATCAGTTTAATGTTGCTGTGCTTCGTATTGTGAGTGAAGATAACCGGAAACCTTTTTTACTAGAAACGAGGCATTTCACCTTAGTCATAATACGTCCCACTGCTGAGCACAGGCCTTCTCTCATTTCTGAGATGGTTTATGGCAGGAAGACGTCCGCCGCGCTGCCACAATGCGTCGCGACGAACTTCACATGTCTTCAAAATATAATTTATTTCTTCTTCTCTGATATGCTGGTTCCCTCACCATGTTTTTCTCTACCGCCAAGCACGTGGTAAGTCAGAACTTAAAATTGCAATTAAAATGTTCATTGTTGCCGGCGGGGATCGAACCCGGGTTGTTCCCCTACTGTGAAATTTACAGCAAGTGCTAAGCCCCTGAGCTACCACGCCTCTATTTTTCTTCTTTTTTGATTCTTAATCGAGGATAAATTTAAATATCTATGACTCACAGAATCTACTTAGGTACAATTAACAAAATTCTTTTTATGTTTTAAAAAACACTAGCAGTTTCTGCGACTTTGCTCGCGTTGATTTCAATATATTAAAACTTTTTGTATTCCATGCAAAATTTGGAACCATTTTTGTCATTTAAAGTTTTTTTATTGATTAGGAATAACAAACATTAAACATTCAAGCTGATGGAGAGAGTGAATACTTTATCGTTTGCATATTCTATTCACGATTGAGTTACAATTTTGTATTTTGTTAATATTAATTTGATAATATTATCAATATTTAGAAAAAAAGGCTATAAGTATATTTTTAAAGTTTATGGAAGTGTTAATAGTCTTTACTTCTCTTTAGATTGTTTGTTGTTTCAAATATGTTTTGAAGGGGACCGTTCTTCAGAAGGAAAGAAAACAGAGCCCATATACGAGTAGGATCACTTTGTTGTCCGTCTGGCCGTCCATCTCTTCAATTTGCCTTTAATATCAGAAGCGTGTAGAAATATCGAGTTGAAATTAATATAAAAGGCCTTCTGCTCAAGTTATTATTATTTCAACGTAATCAAAAGATACAACTCGCAAGCTCCCTCATCAATACCTATAGCGTACTTTCCCGTTAACCTAGAGTTATATAGTTTCACAGCTTTTATTTATAGTTTTAAGAAATAAAAAAATATTATTCTACAAACGGATTTCATAAGATGCTAAGTTATGAAAATTGTATTTTTATATTTTTTGTAGTAGAATCATGAAATTATGTGGTCTATAGACACCTAAATCAATTTTTAATTAAGAATCAAAATATAGTTGCTTTTATTTTAAATGTTGTAAAAAAAGTCTCGGTTCTCTGCACATACACATATAGACCATACGAAACAGAGCAGCAGAAATTTTACGCTTGTTTTCTTTGAGAGCGTGGTTCTTCCATGCTTTAGCCAGCAATACCTTCGTGCTGTAACCATAATACGTATTTATTAAAGAATAATTTAGACGTATTTATTTGTGATTAGTATAGTCCATAATAAATAAAACGGTAAAAATATAGAACAAGTAATTTTAATAAATTATTAATTCTACAAAAATAACTGCAACGAATTATATAACTAATTCAAAGTTTTCGGTCAGAATTGTCACTTAATGATGAGCCAGATAATGTGCGGGAGCTGAAACAACGTGTTTCGCGGGCGCGGAGTGGCTGACTACAGCGTTGAAGCCGTTGTGGTCGTCAGCGGTGTACTGTACGCTGCGTACTGAGCCATCAGCTTCAAGCAGCGAGTACTCGCCGTGCACAGCATCACCATCGCGGCTCTCGTGCTGGGACTTGTTGTCGCCAGTGTGTCCATCGGCCACGGAGTATGCGAAGTCGTATTTAGGATGAGCCTAGAATTAAAAATACGTGGTTAAGAACTACTTATTACTACTAAGCTTACGTTACATTTTAATATTTGTTGTTGTTTTTATCTTGTTGTAATGGTTATTTAATTTACTTACGTATTCCTCGTGTTGTGCGGTGGCAACAAGCTTGGTCACGGGAGCAGCATGGCTGATGATAGGCGCAGCGTAGTGCGCTGGTGCTGCTGCGTAGGATACAGGAGCAATTCCGAATGCGGCATGGGGCTGATCATGACGTAAGATTGTTTGAGAGGACACAGCATGGCCGGCGGAATAACGGGCGGGAGCCGCATAAGTGGCAACTGGAGCAGCGTGGTAGGCGAGAGGGGCGGCATGTATGGCGACGGGTGCAGAGTGAATAGCCTGAGGTTGGTCGTGACGCACTATGCTCTGTGAGGAGACAGCTGCGGCTGATGAGTAGTGTTGCTGAGGCAAGAGCCCTGCCGCAGACACTGCCAAAACGGCACTCAATGCCAAAATCTGCAACAATTTAGAAACTTTTTCATTGGTGGATGGAAGAAAGTAAAATAAACGTAATATACAGAGCTAGTATAAGCAGTAAAATGTTAATAAATTTTATCAATTCAAATAATGTTATAATAAAGTTTTATCAATTCTTCACAAAATGGTATATCTCTATAATTTATTCAAAGTAGAGTCTTACTTTTGAGAACATGTTTATTTCACGTTAACAGTGAACCTGTGATTGCGAACTAATAAATTTCATAAGTATCCCCGAGCTTTTATACTGATTGAATTTCTGCAGTGGCAAGGTTGTCAGATCAAAAGTTGTTTTGCATGTTTTATTTTTGGTGTATGTATTGTTGTATTAATTTTAACACTATTTATATCTTAGTGAAAGCGGGGTATCTTAAAAACATGAACTAAATGAAAATACCATTAGTCTACTATTTGAAATAAATAAAACTAAAATCAATGTTTTAGGTACGTACTACGTAAATTTCATAATATTTCTTGATATAGAAATTATCTTAACCTATCTTCAAACTATTTTTCAGTGTGTCTCAGTGAGATAAATGGCAAGACGATTTATTATTTTTAAGCGCAATGGAGTTATAACGTCTAGTTTTACAAAACAAATTTATGGATGATAATAATCACTGGTTATGGTGATCGCTATCAAACTATTTCTAATTTGTTTTGTGTTGTTAATTGTAACATACAAGATTGTAAGCTGTTACTTAAAAAACAATTCCGCTGGGTTCCTTGCTAGTTCTTCCCAGGACAGAGGTTTTTTTTGCGAACCAGTGGTAAATGAAAAAAGTGACTTTCAATAAGTATTATTTATAATCCATGTTTAATAAAAAATCTATTTCTGTTTCATAACGTAAGCGCAAACTTAACAAGAATCGTTAATATTAAGTAAGATAATATCTAAGCTCTAAATCAAAAAAATAATAAAACAAATTTACGCTCGCCTAATTTTCGGCAGTGTCAAGGTTGTGAGTTCAAAAGTTGTTATACATATAAAATAACCCAACGTAGGTAGGTAAGGTATCGTTGAACCATATTTTAACAAAGTTTCAGTGTGCAGTAAATTAAATGGTAAAACGATTTATCATTTGTGTCAGCGTAATGGAGTTCTAAAGAAATTTTAATACGTTTTTGTGCTGATATTAGAATAGTAATATTAAATAATATCATATTTGTACATACATACATACATAAACACTCACGCCTGTCACCCAGAGGGGTAGGCAGAGATTACGGACTTCCATTTGGCACGATCCTGACATACCTCTTTCGCCTCCTTTACATCCATATATCTACGCATACATGCTCGTCGGTTAAGGGTACTTCTAACGTGGCCCATTTTCAAAATATCGCCAATTTGGTCGACAAACTTTTTTCTAGGGCGTCCCTTCCCGACTCGGCCGTTCACATCTGCCATATAAATTTGCTTTGTCACTCTTTCATCATTCATTCTTTCTACGTGACCAAACCACCGAAGCATTCCTTTCTTAATCCTGGTCACAACATCATCTTGCATACCACATTTATCTCTTATCACGCAATTTCTCACCCTGTCATTCAGATTAAACCCTAGCATATTTCTTAAAGAACGCATTTCTACAGCATTTATTCTACTTTCGTGCTTCTTCTGCCACACCCGGCTTTCACTACCATACATTAACGTAGGGACTAACACAGCATTATGAATTACCATACGTGCCTGTTTTGACACATTCTGGTTCTTCATAATAGAGTGTAGTGCCCCATTCACTCTATTCCCTGTGGGTTTTCGTGTCAAGAAATTCTTAGTATCAACCCGGAGCCAGGAAGTTGGCAGGGTTTCAAACCGCACGTAAAGTCGTTGGTCCTGCGCCTCGTCTCTCTTTGGACCTGTCGGATTACCGTCCAATCGTAATATGAGAGTGGGGCAATAGAAAGTGCACCTGTCCTTGCGCACATACTCATGCACGATAATCCTGTTCTGCGCAGATGACGCACCCTGACGGAAATTCGGTGTGGGGGACATTGCTACAATCAAATAAATGAAAATCCTAATCTAAATATTCACTTACCAAATGAGGATAATGAATGTGCACACATAAAAAAATATTAGACTCATACTGAGTTGTCAGTGTAAGAACAATTTAAAGAGCCAATAGTTGTAAAACGATTTTATGTCCGCCCACCTAAATATTTACTATTTACGCTGTCGTCGCAAATATGCTAGGGGTTGTCACGAAATTGGGAATTAAACAATTTTGGACAATATAATACTCATTATCATTTATTAAATTTATTTTTATACTTATTCGCGAAAAATATTTATTCAGTAAGGTCATTTTTATAACTACAATAAAAATATTACGAGTATTGCACTGCCGAATATTTTCGTGACGCTTTCTTTTTATAGCTGTTTTCAGTTTTCATTTGTTACATTAAATTATGTGATGTACACATTACGCATTCGGATGAACAATTTTATTTAAAATAAATGAAGAAAACATAATCATGGCCGATATTTGAATTCAATTTTATCCTATACCTTTAAACGAGCAATTTTTTTTATTTTTTTTTATATTATATATATATACCTTTAAACGAGCAATTCTTGTATATATGTAATCGGAATCTCGGAAACGGCTCCAACGATTTTCATGAAATTTAGTGTCCAGGGAGTTTCGGGGGCAATAAATCGATCTAGCTAGGAATTATTTTTAGAAAATGTTTTTTGTCTGTGTTTTCAGGCAATGAAAAACTGCTACAATATAAGAAGGTAAATTTTGACACTGTGTTAATGATCGTAATAGCTCAAGTGGATAGCGAGCGGTCGCAAATACGTAATGCCTTGGTTCGCGTCCCGTCTTAGGTACGGCTTTTTTTCCTTTTTTTTTCAAGTTCCCTTCTTTTTTGAGAAAATCTATTATTTCCAGCACTTTTTTTAGTATCTTATAAAAATACAAAAAATTTAATTAAACTAATTGCGCTCATGATTGTTTATTCAAATAACCAATTCAGTATTTTCTATTATGTCAATAAGATCAAAAAATATTATTCATCAGTATGTAATTTGTATCTAAATGTAATTTCAAAAAAACCGAGCAAAGCTCGGTCATCCGGGTACTTTAGTAACTTATATAACTATAACAGTGTTCACCATTATAGATTTTGTATTTTTCGAAAATGGCACTTAAAATTAGTTAAATAATTAGGTACTATAAAACACGCTCCGCATAACCGCATGTGTTGTGCAGCGGACTTGGTGGAGTGCGGCTGGCACACGGTCGTGCTTTGCACAAGTACATTCGTTTCATTACTTTAAGACTCTCTTTAAACTGTGGTATAAGTAAGGTATTTGTGTGAATTTTATATAAAAATAATAAATCAAATTATATTACTTAATTGTCAACACGGATTTTGTTAAGGACTTTTGACGATCACGATTGCTATAAGCTTTACAAATTTTCATAAATGAAATAGATCGTGGAAACTAAGTAGAGGCAATGTTGTTGTTTTTAACCGACTTCAAAAAAAGAGGAGGTACTCAAATCTTTATTTTTTATGCGTTTTACTTAAAAACTTTTTCTAGGTGAACCGTTTTTGAATATTTTTTTATTTGAAAGCTGGTGCTTCTCATGTGGTTTTATATAAATTTGATCAAGATCTGATCAGTAGTTTTTGAGTTAACCTTCATAGTACGTGATTAATTGAGTTCGTACGCATCGATGATGTACTTATTTAATTATATTGAAGTTGGTTGCACAAAACTTTTAGTTTTAACACTTGTGATATTAAAAAGTGTAAATTAATATCGGTATTGTCAGCTCTGCAAAATGATGTCGAACCTGTAATTCAGTTTTGTGTTCAAAACTGAATCACCACAACGAACCTAACCACTACACTGTCACTAGAATCCAGATTGTCTTCACTCGTGTCTCCCTCGTGCACGATGTTTCTATTAAACTTTATACTGCACAAACGAGTACGGGTTGGGGGGGGGGGGGGTGTATCTCGTTATACTCTTATTAATATGTGGTAGGGTTTATCGGGAAGAGTAGAGCCACGCTGCAGTTATATGATGGTTGAAGAACGAATGGGTCGGTCGTAAAACAGCAGCTTAATGGTATTGTGTTTCGTATAGTGGGCGTAGACAACCAAAGACCCTTTTTATTGGAAATGAGGCATTCCATCTTAATCCTCAGGGGTGACAACGCATCTGCAGTTTGATTCGTAATCAAGGGTAGATGTAGATGTTTATGGGCCACAGCAACCACTCACCATCAGGACTATGTGCTCGCTTGTCACCCTCTCCCATAAAAACATAAAATAAACAATCATCAAAACCCATAAGGTACAGCCCGTGAGCTTAGAATTATGAAATTTAGTAAAAAAGCAACGTCAAAAAACAGCTCTAGTAAAGGTATAAAACTTAAAGCCATTAATTTCTAATTTTAATAAATTAAAAAAATCTGCGATTTTAAACTTACATTTGCAGTTGGAGCATCGATGGTGACGTAAATCGATGTATGGGGTATCCATTGAAAATTTAAGTTTGTCTTACAATCTGCGTTACCTTTTCATAAGATCGTTATAACATTATTATAATATGTAAGTGATCATCGATATGTGATTTTCATAAAAATATAAGAAAACTATTACAGTATATATACAGCTTTAATACGTTCTATTCCTAGCCTCCATGCCTCTTCTCGTTCCTGAGGAAAGAAAGTGCCTCCGTATGAAATCTTGGAAAAAAATTTGAGCAGAGCCAAATGTGTATTGGCACATTTCATATGTCTAATAAATGTTTTTATTTTATTTATCAGACTTTCAGCTTTCTTCGTAATGTTTTCGTTCACCATCAAGCGGGTGGTAAATCAGCATGTAAAACTACAATTAACGATTTGGAACTGACTGTGACGAAGCAGTTGGTCGCTTATTGTGAAATCTACAGTGAGCACTAAGCCAACGGGCTATCATGATTTTGTGACGGTGTAGTTTAAACATTTGAATTATGATCTTAAGTCTATGATCCTATTTGACATCATGATGACGAAAATGAACATTTATAACCTCAAAACAGGTAATAGAAAATCTCCTCAATAGAAAATCGTTGTCACAAAATTTTCTATTAATCTGTGTACTTTGAAATACTTGAAGTCAATTTTAATCCAGTTGCAGACATGTTTTTAAAGAAATTCTCTCCATTTTACACCCAAAGACACTGACCAAAATACTTCTTCAGTTTACCTTTTTTTTACAAAAGCCATGATTATAGCGATGGCTTAAGCGGTACGATACAAAAATATATCGTCGTATCTTTATAAATATGAAAATTCTATGATCATACAGTGTAATAAGCATGTTTGACTGATAGCTGTCACAGACTATATGAGAGTTATCGACGTCATTTTTTATAGCATTGGGTGACTAAGGAGCACACAGTCCACCTCATAGTAAGTGGATGCTGTGGCTAATAGACATCCTCATTTATTCTCAATAAAGAATCAAAATGGAAATGCTTTGTCACCCCAGAGGTCTAAGATGCAACGTCTCGATTCTAGTAAAAATGGTCTCCGGTTCTCTACACTCATCATGCGAAATACAGCAGTTTTACGCCGGTATTCTGTGAGAGCGTGGTCCTGCCCCGATCAAGCCGAAACATTCATGCTGCAGATATAATATAGCTACAGCACGTTGCAGCTATAGAACAGCGTGGCTTTACATGGTAGATTTGTACCATGTAAAGCCACGCTGTATTCTATAAAGACAATATGATAAACTATTGGCGGTCTAAGACCAAAGTTCAGTGCTTATCCCTATAATTTAGAAACTTCAGTAACTCATTAAAATAATGAGGAAGTGTATTCGAGTAAGTCCAGTAAAGAGTCCCATTCACTCATGTCCGCTTTTTCCACAGATTAACGGAATTCATAAGATGCCGCGTTGTGAATATTTTATGTTTACATTTTTTATAAGAGAATGATGAAATAACGTAGCCCATAGACACTTCAATTAACTCTCGATACAGAAGAAAAATATAGTTGTGTATGCTGATGTTGACGTTGTCACCACTAAGGATTAAGAAACAATGCCATGTTACTAGTGAAAAAAGTATCATGTTCTTTAAACAAAAACCATACGAAATACAGCAACATTAAGCTGATGTTTTACGTTGGTATTCTCTGAGGCAGTTCTGCTCTAAGACTCATTCGTGCTGCAAACATAGTATAGCTGCATTGTGGCTCTACCACTTTAAAATATAAACTGTAAATTTCTTTTTTCGTACTATGAAACAGTGTCATTTAACTCACACTTAAATTCGAGAAACAGACGTATTTAATTGTGATCAGTATATTCCACAATCAATAAAAAGGTAAAAATAAAGGACGAGTAATTATAATAAATTATTATTTTTATAGAAATAATTGCAATAAATTATATAACTAATTCAAAGTTGTCGGTCAGAATTGTCACTTAATGATGAGCCAGATAATGTGCGGGAGCTGAAACAACGTGTTTCGCGGGCGCGGAGTGACTGACTACAGCGTTGAAGCCGTTGTGGTCGTCAGCGTAGTGTACGCACGCTACGTACTGAGCCATCAGCTTCAAGCAGCGAGTACTCGCCGTGCACAGCATCACCATCGCGGCTCTCGTGTTGGGACTTGTTGTCGCCAGTGTGTCCATCGGCCACGGAGTATGCGAAGTCGTATTTAGGATGAGCCTAGAATTAAAAATACGTAGTTAAGTACTACTTAGTACGACTAAGCTTACGTTACATTTAAATATTTGGTCTTATTTTTGTCTTGTTGTAATGGTTATATAATTTACTTACGTATTCCTCGTGTTGTGCGGTGGCTACAAGCTTGGTCACGGGAGCAGCATGGCTGATGATAGGCGCGGCGTAGTGCGCTGGTGCTGCGTAGGATACAGGAGCAAATCCGATTGCGGCATGGGGCTGATCGTGACGCAAGATTGTTTGAGAGGACACAGCATGGCCGGCGGAATAACGGGCAGGAGCCGCATAAGTGGCAACTGGAGCAGCGTGGTAGGCGAGTGGGGCGGCATGTATGGCGACGGGTGCAGAGTGAATAGCCTGAGGTTGGTCGTGACGCACGATGCTCTGTGAGGAGACAGCTGCCGCTGATGAGTAGTGTTGCTGAGGCAAGAGCCCTGCCGCAGACACTGCCAAAACGGCACTCAATGCTAAAATCTGTAACCATTTAGAAACTTCGTCATTGTTTGATTATATAAGAAAGTAAAATCAATGTAATATACAGAGATAGTATAAACAGTAAAATGCTATGCTCTTCTATATCATAGATAATAAAGTTTTATCAACTCTTTACAAAAATAGTACCATGATGTTTATATCTCTATATTTTATTAAAAAAGTAGACTCTTACTTTTGAGAACATGTTTATTCCACGTTAACAGTGAAACTGTAATTGTTAACTAATAAAATGTGTAAGTGTCGCCGAGCTTTTATACTGATTGAATTTCTGCAGTGGCAAGGTTGTCAGGTCAAAAGTTGTTTTGAATGGTTTGCCTTTGGCGTAAGTATTGTTGTATTAATTTTAACACTATTTATATCTTAGTGAAATCGGGGTATCTTGAAAACACGAACTAAATGAAAATACCATTAGCCAAATATAAATCCAATTATTTAAAATAAATAAAACTAAAATCAATATTTTAGGTACGTACTACGTAAATTTCATAATATTTCTTGATATAGTAATTATCCTAACCTATCTTCAAAGTATATTTCAACTATTTTTCATTGTGTCCAAATGAGTTAAATGGCGAAACGATTTATTATTTTTAAGCGCGATTGAGTTATAACCCTTAGTTTTATAAAACACTTGCTGGCCAGGCAGACGTTGTTCTGCCCTTTTCTACGACCCTTTATCATGTCCTATTAAAAATCCTTTAATTCGCAAAAAAAGTCGTGGGTCACTCATGAGCAAAAAACTATTCTATCTCTCAAGTTGGACCAAACTGCACACGGTGTGCAAATTTGATTAAAATCTGTTAAGTAGTTTAGGAGTCTGATTGAATTTCTGCAGTGTCAGGTCAAAAGTTGTTTTGAATGGTTTGTCTTTGGCGTAAGTATTGTTGTATTAATTTTTACACTATTTATAGCTCAATGAAATTGGGGTTTCTTGAAAACATGCACTAAATGTAAATACTATCAGTGAAATATCAAATATTAATTAGCTCCAATTATTTAAAATAGATCAAACCAAGATAAATATTTTAGGTACGTACTACGTGAATTTCATAATATTTGTTGATATATAAATTATCCTCACCTATCCTCAAACTATATTTCAACTATTTTTCAGTGTGTCCAAGTGAGTTAAATGGCGACACGATTTATTATTTTTAAGCGCAATGGAGTTATGACGTCTAGTTTTATAAAACATTTGTACTGCTGTTAGAATAAACATAATCCAATAAATCCCGATTTCTGAACATGTAGTAAAAGATTCAACCAAATATCAGAAAAAAGTGTGCTTCATATTTAAAATGTATTTTTAAATATTATGTTTACCTGGGACAGTGGAAGTAACAAGCTGTTGACTCTACTTATACATTTATTGATGTCTTTAATTTATGACACCATGACAATACATAAAACCTAATGTATGTGCAAACTTAACAAGAATCGATTTATTAAGTAAGATACTATCTGAGCTCTAAATCAAAAAAGTAATAAAACGAACACCTAATTTTCCGCAGCGACAATGTTGTCAGGTCAAAAGTTGTTTTACATCATTTACCTTTTGGTGTAATTAAGTATAGTTTATACTAATTTTAACACAATTTAAATTGCAGAAAAACTTAGATTCATTTAAATTAAATTTCTTAATATAAAATTACCTAACGTACTATATCTTCGAACCATATTATTTCCACAAGTTTTTAGTGTGCAGTAAATTAAACAGTAAAACGATTTATCGTTTGTAGAAGCGTAAATGAGTTTTAAAGAAATTATAATACATTTTTGTGCTGATGTTAAAATAATAATATTCAATAATATTATATTTGACTGCATTGTTACTTGTCGTAAGTACGACTGGTGATAAAAAGCTTCATGTTCCGGGTTTGGACAAACTCAGTTAGTGGGTTTTTCTGTCAAGAAAATCTTAGTATCAATCCGGAGTCAGGAAGTTGGCAGAGTTTCAAACCGGGCTTCGTAAAGCACGTAAAGTCGTAGGTCCTGCGCCTCGTCTCACTTTCGATGTGTCGGATTACCGTCCGATGGTAATATGAGAGTGAGGCAACAGAAAGTGCACCTGTCCTTGCGCACATAAGCGCCGTGACCGAAATTAGGTCTGAAGGACATTACTACGATCAAATTAAATTAAAATCGTAATCTAATTATCCTTATACCAAAGGGAGATAATGAATGCGCGTATATAACACATATTAAACTCATACTGAATTGTTAGTATAAGTAAAATTTAAAAAACCAACAGTTGTGAAACGATTTGATGTCTGCCCGCGTAAGTTTTACCATTTACGCCGTCGTCGCAAATATGCTAGGGGTTGTCACGAAATTGGGAATAAAATAATTTTGAACACTATAATACTCATTATAATTTATTAAAATTATGTCGGTACTTATTTGTTAAAAATATTTATTGAACAGTTTAATTTTTATAACTATAAGAAAGATATATATACATGTGTGGCACTGCCAAATATTTACGCGACACTTCTTTTTATAGCTGTTTTCAGTTTTCGATTGTTAAATTTAAATATGTATGAGGGGCACACTGAAATGATCGGAAATAAGAAAAACCACATGTACGGTATAGCTAAATTGTTTTTTATTGTTTTTCGAAGTATTCTCCATTCTTAGTTCCAGTCTGAAATAGATATTGACAAAATGGCTGATTTGTACGCTTCCACAGCTGCTTCGGAGTCTTCAAACCGTTGACCGCGTAATAAATCTTTCATTCTAGGGAATGTAAAGAAATCGTTTGGGCTCAGGTCAGGACTGATCGTTTCGTTCGTTTCGGGTTATTTTTTCGGAGTTCGTTATCGTTCGTAATCATTTCTGGCAAACAAACGGTGATATACCACTCAGCGGTAATCATTCTGCGTTCCTGTAAAAGAATTGTAGCAACATGCCTCTTTTTCGAGTCAAACGTAGTGACCATTTTCTTTGATACGTATGAATAAAGATTCGTCACCTGGGATGATATTATAAACGGCATTGGACTTCTCTCCGTTGAAGTGTTGCAGAGTATTCCGGCACCAATCTACACGAGACGCCGCGCCGTTTGCTCTTCGGACAAATTGTGGGGAACCCAGCGGGAAACTAGCTTTCTTACACACAGCTCATTATGTAATATCGACTGAATTGCATTCATTCCAATCCTGATAACAGCTCGAATCGAGTCGAATCTGCACGTGTGTCACATGACGATCATCTAATATAATAGTTCGCACAGCTGCGACGTTTTCAGGCGTGGCCGCTGTTCTTGGCCGACCTGCAGAAGAAACAGTGCTGAGCGACACACGACCGCGTCGGAACTCGGCATACCAGCGGTATATTGTCGTTTGACTCGGTGCTTCAACATTATAAATCGAAACAAGTTCGCTGAGACATTTATCTCGAGATAAGCCGCGACGAAAATTGTGATAAATTATGGCACGGAAATGTTCACGCGTGAGCTCCATTTCTGTTAACGTGTTAACTTTAAGCCAACATGGTTTTTGTTTTTAAACATTTTTTTAATTGTTTGAATGTCACTCAGATTCTAAGAGGCCAGTATTCAAATTCTAAAAAAGGTTTTATAAGGTTTAAAGGACTAATAAATACCCTGACGAATTGAAAACTGGAATCGTGAGACATATATACAAAAAGGGAAGCAAACAGGATTACGATAGTTACCTACAATAGATAAGATTATAGAAAAATACATAGCTAGACAAATTTACAACTTTTACGGTCTAAATAACATTCTTAATGACACACATTTGGGTTTCAACCTAAAAAAGCACAACGCTACTACTTTCACTATTTACTAATAACGTATATGAAAATCTTAATGAGAGAAAACATGTATTGCTGTTATTTATCGACTATAGCTAGAGCGACTAGATGACTATGAAATTAGAGGGCCGATTCTTGACTGGTGTCAGGACTATCTCGAAAATCGTTGTTACTATGTAAAGGTAGGGGATGCAGTAATAAAGTAATAAAGTTTTGGTGAGTGAAGAAACAGCACAGGCTTCTGTATTAGGACCGCTACACTACATCACTTACGTGAATAATATCAACAAAGTGGTTAACAACTGTAAAATCTTCCAATTTGCCGATGATACCTGTCTGGTAGCAGCCCACCACAATATGGATAAGGCGTTAAAACTGTGACATGAGGATTTTACGAGGCTGATGCACAGGTCACATGACGCAGGTCTTGTACTTAATTCGAATAAAACTAAAATAATATACGTTAGCTCAAGTCAAAACAGATTAAAATATAACATTAAACTTATAGCTCATACCTAATCATAAATGTCTTCGTAATGTCCATAGTTCAACCATAGTATATACGTGGTAGAGCTATGCTGCAGTTATATTAGTAGTATAGTTGTAGCACGAATGGGTCGGCTCGACCGGGGAAGGACCACGCTCTCACAGAATACCAGCGTGAAATAGTAGCTTAATGCTGCTGTATTTCGTATAGTGAGTGTAGAGAACTGGAGACCCTTTTTACTGGAAATGAGGCATTCCATCTTAATCCTCACGGGTGACAACGCATCTGCATTTTGTTTTGTAATTGAGGATAGATGTAGATGTCTATGGGCTGCAGCAACCACTTACCATCAGGTGGACTGTGTGCTCGTTTGTCACCCTATTCTATATAAAAAAAAACAAAAATAACAACTCTGAATGTCCCCAGATTGAAGTGGTAGAAAAATGTAAGTATTTAGGTTTAATAATCGATGACCGTATGAAATGGACTTATCACATTGAATCTGTATGTGGTAAGCTACGAGCAATCTTAGCAAAATTTTACCTCATCAAGAGTAAAGTACCTACCACATGCTAATGTTACTATATAAAGCACTCGGCGAATCAATAGTTTTGTGTGGGTTAAGCAGTTATGGACGCACGTATAAAACCCACCTTGAAAAAATATATGAGCTAAAATTGCGCATTCTTAAATGTATCACACCTCTCAAATTAAGGATAAATTGAAACAAATCCTTATGGTCTTTTTCATCATTGCAATATACTACCAGTACACGACAAAGTGAAATACCAACTACTTCTTGAAAATTATAGCAAGGAAGAATTAAAAATTAGCCGTATCTATACAAAGCTTACAAGACAAGCCCTTAATCCATATATGCCTACACCAAAATATAAAAATATGTATGGAAAATTTAGGTTACAATATCAAGTTCTCGCTCTTTTGAACCAAATTCGAAAAACAATAAAAATGAACTAACTATAAAAAATATTAAATATAAGCTTAAACAGTATTTTATAGAAAAATTGATAACGACACCTAATAATTTATACAAAAAAAAAACTATATCTACTAACACACATAATATACATAAATACAAATTTACTAATAAATATATACATAGATACACACAATCGTAACATTATTATCTCAATTACTAATTTTATTTATCATACTCACTAACTATCCTTTGATGTGGTACACATATAGTTAAAAAAAATGCTATTTTGTCACACCATGTGTGTAAATTATTATGTAAGTTGTCGCTACGCGAACCGATTGAACATGGTCGAAGTTACGAATCGCCGGTACATGGAAAAACTTTTGTAAGTTTATTTGTACTGTCGGATGTTACTTGATAATTATATTGTGTAAAAAAAATTGTCAACACGGATTTTGGTAAGGACTTTTGACGATCACGAGTGTTATAATCTTTACAAATGGATCGGAGAAACTAAGGAGATGCAATATTGTTGCTTTTAACCGACTTCAAAAAAAGAGGAGGTACTCAATTCTTTATTATTTATGTGTTTTACTTCGAAACTTTTTTCTAGGTGAACTGTTTTTGAATATTTTTTATTTGAAAGCTGGTGTTTCTCATGTTGTTTTATATAAGTTTGATCGAGATCTGTTATTCTGCGTCAATTTTGTATCGACAATATCACACATTGCAAACTAGTAGCGCCCTCTGGTATAGAATATGTTATACCGTATGTTTTAGCAAATAAAGTTAGTTCTTGTTGGTAACCCAGGCATTTAATTTATAAGAGGTTATGGGACCAGTTTTTTTTAGTTTTTCGCGTAATTTACTTGGACATTCCTAGTGGAAATAGGTTTTGCAGATTGTGAAAAACTGTAATTAACACTGTGACTGTAAAAAAGACGACGAACTACCTTTTTTATAGAAGAGTGGGCCAACAAGCATGCGGCTCACCTTATGTTAAGTGACCACCGCCGCCCATGATCAACCGCAACACCAGGGGAATTGCAGGTGCGTTGCCGGCACTTTAGAAAGGAGTAAGCTCTTTTCTTGAAAGTCCCCAGGTTGTATCGGTCCGGAAAAATCGCAGGTGGTAAACTATTCTACAGAGAGGTCATACGCGGAAGAAAACACCTTGTGAAACGTACAGCGGTGGATCGCCAAGCATCCAGATGATGTGGATGGTATCGGGACGTTTGCCGTGTAGTGCCTTTACGAAATTTGGCGGCTGGGATTAATCCGAACAGTTCCTCAGAGCACTCCCCGTGGTATATGCGAAAGAAAAATGCAAAGTGGTGCAACATCTCTTCGCAGCGCCAGTGAATCGAGCCGATCAGAAAACACTCGAGCCGAGAACGAGCCGCTCTGTGCTGGATGCGGTCAAGTGGAAGGAGCTGGTACTGGGGAGCTCCAGCCCAGAGATGGGAACAGTATTCCATGTGCGGCCGAACCTGCGCCTTGTAAAGTTGCAAGCGGTGTGCCAGCATGAAATACTGTCCCGCTCTGCTGAGCACGCCAAGCTTTGACCTTGTCGGTGTGCCTAAATAGAAAGGGCGAGAGAACTATAGTGAGTGGACTTTTGCGGCTGAGAATTTATTAGTCCTGGAGGGAATGTCTGATTGCATCAAGTTGAGGACTGTAGCAGCAGAAATAGGAGCAGCAGGTGACGCGAAAACAAGAGCCAAACTAATTCTGACAGTAGATTCGTCGCTGTGGAAGAAATTGAAGAACATATTTGATGATTCAGAATTTACGAGAAGAATCAGTTTACTGAGGAATTTGATTTTATTTTCAAGGACTTCATACGTGACACAAATCATCGGAACAAGCCAAAAATTAAGTCGTACGGGTTTCATCATTCATGATGAGTGGGTAACATCGCTTTTGTTAGCGGGATTAACAAAAAATATTCTCCTATGAGAATTACGATCGAGCATTGCGGCATGCCATTGACAGCAGACGCCATTAAAACCAAGTTGTTGGACATGGAAGAAAGCGGAAACGAAGGCGGCAATAGCGCTTTCAATTCAAGTGGCGCGATAGCGAGTTTAAGAAGAACCGGAATGTTGGCAGCACTTCGACCAAATACAACGCCCAGATGTCAAAGTCAAAACTAAAAGTTATAATTATGGATATGTTCCGAAATACAACTCAGTACACTGGCAAATACAAATGACGTCATCAAATGACACTATATTGTACTGGCGTGCCGCCGCCATATTTAGCGTCGGATTTCCGGCCACAATAAAACAATTTTAATTGTGTGTGCGCTGAATGAAGCATGCCAGAATTTGTTTTTATTTATTCAAATACAAAAAATTATAGAATAATTGCTGGTATCTTCATTAGGAAGATAAAATGATTTTTGGAGCACAAAATGACAAAATAATCGCTAACACTTTTCCAATATGGCGTAAATGTATGACGTCATATACTGTCCTATGTTTTGGAACGAATCGCCAGTATAGCGTCGATTCATGACGTCATTCGCATTCGACAGTGTACTGGGTTGTATTTCGGAACATAGTATGTTCCGAAATACAACCCAGTACACTGTCGAATGTAGTATGTTATTATATAAAAGAATAATGTAGTATGTTAGAATATAGTATGTTCAACATACCCTATAACATAATACAAATGTAAACAAACAAGGCATCACCGCAACCAGTGCAGTTGCGAATAAAAATTCATCAAATATAAATAAAAATGAACGTACAAGCAGTAATGCATTTAGCGCAGTGTTCCTGTATGGTGAATTTTACGAAAGTGATTGGTATATTGACTCAGGGGCGAGGGTTCATCTTACCGCGAACGAAGAATGGCTAAGTGTCGCGGGATCTTATTGTTGTCATCTAATGTTGTCGTGGCAAACAAAGATAAAGTACCTGTATAATGTACTGGAGATGTGCAGATTACGACAAAGACGCGTGATTGTTGAATACGATATTACAGTAGAAGGTGTATTATGCGTGCCAAAGTTGACTACAAATCTGTTGTCTGTTAGTCAACTTATATCAAAAGGAAACAATCAGATTTTAAACCAAGCAGGAGGTACTAGTAGCTACAGCTAGTCTGTTGAATGGGGTGTGTAAACTAAACATGCCTGAATATTGTTCATCAGCTGCAGTGATAGTGTCCGGTGAAGTTTGGAATCGACGTCTAGGTCATGTCAACAGCCAGTATTTGAACAAGATGCAAGATGCTGTACAGGGATTGACACTTGATAACAAGACTGACATATCAAAGTCCTCATATGTCGTGTGCTGTGAGGGCAAGCAAAGCTGCTTACCTTTTCCTTTTCCCAAAGAAGGTAGCAGAAGTACTGAATTACTACATACTGTGCATACCGATCTCTGTGGACCGATGGAAAACCGATCTATAGTTCGTATAGTCGTGTAGGTTCTAGATACTTTATGCTGTTCATAGATGATTTTAGTCGTATGACACACACACATATATATATATATATATATATATATATATATATATATATATTTGAAGCAAAAGATGAGGCATTGAAATCCTTTCAACAGTATAGAGCAGAGGTTGAAAATCAACTTAATTAATTACAAATAATTTGAGAAGTGACAATGGGACATAATTCTGCAACAGCAAGTTTGATGATTTTTTGATGTCGCATGGGATAGTACATCACAAAACAAACCCATACACACCTGAGCAGAATAGTCTCTCAGAACGATACAACCGGAATATCATTGAGAAAGCCAAGTGTCTACTGTTAGATGCAGGTCTCGTGAAAAGTTTTTGGACAGAGGCGGCACACGCTGCAGTCTGTAAATACAGAACAGGACTGTAACCATATCATTAAATTATAAAACACCTTTTGAGATATGGACGGGCAGAAAGCCTGATGTATGTCATTTACGTGTTTTTGGTAGTACCATCATGGTACATGTGCCAAAACAAAAGAGATTAAAGTGGGACAAAAATCTAAAAAATGTATCTTTGTCGGCTATTCCAATGTCAAAGGGTACAGGATTTACAACCCAAAGTCTAATATCACTACCAGTCGAGATGTTATAGTATTGGATAAAATAGAGACAGAAAATGTTCTGGAGGTACAGGAAAGTTGTTCAGATGAAGTGAATATGGTTCCAGGGGGGAGGGGAATATTTGACACTTTCGGAACATTCACTTGAACAATCAGAGAGCTTGAACACAGATGACAGTGGCGAACTGTACGTACCTTGTTAAGATGATACATTGTATAGCTCTGAATCTGGTACAACAGTCAGTGAAGACTCCATTATACTCAACAATACGAACATAACGAGTGGTTCTCGACGTAGGCAACAGCCAGACAGATATGGACCTGTAGGTGCTTGTATAGAAGATGACAACATATTCACGTGTGAGTTATTTTTGCAAGAAGCTTTGGAAGGTCCTGAGAAAGCATACCAGCGGCAGTGCAAGATGAGTTACAGTAGTTTGAGAAAAATAGTGCATGGGAAATCATAGATCTATCAATAAATGGTACTATAGTGCAGTGCAAAAGTGTTCTGCGGCAAGAGTACGATAGTGAAAGCAAAGTGATTTACTGTGCTCGTCTAGTCGCAAAGGGCTTCACCCAAAAATATGGTGTAGACTATACAGAAACATTTTTGCCTGTAGTGAGGCACACAAATCTAAGACTATTATTTGCATTGTCTGTAAAGTGATGTTTATGCCGTTTAGATGTTAGCCATTTAGATGTAAAGACTGCGTTCTTGAGTGGTGATTTAGAGGAAACCATTTACATGAAGATGCCAGATTGTTATAATAGTAGTAGTTCAGTTTGTAAAGTATTGAAACTTAAAAAGGCTATTTATGGACTTAAGCAGGCCTCTAGAGCATGGAATAAAAAGGTGGATAATTGTTTGATCAGTAATGGTTACAAAAAGTCAAAAGTTGAGCCATGTATGTACATAAAGGATATTAACAAATGTAAGACCATTGTTCCAATGATAAAATTGGAACTAAGAATTTGAAACAGATGTTATCTAATAAGTTTAGCATTAAGCTTCGGTGGTTTGGTCATGTGGAAAGAATGAATGAGGAAAGAGTGACAAAGAAAATTTATGTTGCAGAAGTGAATGGCAGAGTCGGAAAGGGACGTCCTATGTGAAAATTTATCGACCTAATTGACGATTTATTGAAAACGGGCCAAATTACCCTTAACCGACGAGCATGTATGCGTAGGTGTATGGATGTGAAGGAGGCGAGAGAGGTGTGTCAGGATAGTGCCAAATGGAAATCTGTAGTCTCTGCCTACCCCTCTGGGTGACAGGCGTGAGTGTTTATGGATTTTATGGATTTAGCATTAAGGATTTAGGTGAAGTTAAACAATGTCTTGGAATGAATGTGACCTTCAATAAAGATTTAGGATATGTTACTCTGAGTCAAGAAACTAATATTGATCAACTTTTGAGAAATGCTCTATCAACAACTAATTGGTAGTTTGATGTATCTGTCAGTCTTAACTAGGCCAGAAATTAGTTACTGTATAAGTTTTCTAAGTCAATTTAATGATTGCCACACAAAGGAGCATTGGGAATATGCAAAGAGAGTATTAAAATATCTAAAATGCACGAAATGTTATGGAATCAAATATTGTAAAGAAGGTAATTCAGAAATAACAGGCTATGTAGATGCTGATTGGGCCTCTAACTCTATAGATAGGAGATCATATACTGGAATGTGTATTTTGTTATCTGATGTATTAAATGTAGTAAACATGTATCCTTCTAGCCCTGAATCAAAGTATATTGGTATATCTGTGGCATGTAGAGAAGCATGGTATTTAAAGGAATTACAATATGAAATAACTAATAATAAGTACACAATCAGTCTATTCAATGATAACCAGGGTGCACAGAAGCTGTGTGTAAACCCAGTCTTTCACAAACATACAAAGCATATTGATATAAAATATAATTTTTGTCGTGATCTAGTAAAAAATAAAATTGTTAAAGTACTGTATTTGCCCACAGCTGATATGCCAGCTGACATTCTAACTAAAAGTTAATGTTGAGAAAAACATTATAAATTTATGTAGCTTTTTGGCATAGTTTGTATCGGATAATGTTATATAAAAATTGTTTGGTGAATATTGTGATAAGGGGGGGGGGGGTGTTATTCTTTGTCAATTTTGTGTCGACAATGCCACACATTGCAAACTAGTAGCGCCCTCTTTGTTTTTTTTGGTTTTTTTTTTTCTGTTTTTCTTTTTTTGTTTTTTTTTATTTATCTTGTGTTATCGGTATTGTCAAGCTAAGCAAAATTATGTGGATGATGTAATCCATTTTTTTGTTCAGAACAATTTAAGAATTAAAATTAACCGAATGCCGTAGCAAGTCTTGTTTTCTCATATTTAATAGAAGTTAAACACAATGTCGCTGTAAATATAATATAATATAACAGAACATGTGTAACCCGGGTTCGATCCCCGCCGGCACCAATGACATTGCTAATTGCAATTTTAAGTGCTCATTTACCACGTGCTCGGCGGTGAAGGAAGACATGTGAAATTCGCCAACACGCATTGGGGCAGGCGGAAACTTCCTTGCCCTAAAACCCTCTCAGCAATGAGGGGAGGTCTGTGCCCAGCAGTGGGATGTATATAAGCTGTAACTTACCTTAAACAACACAATGTCAGATTTATCGCTTGGCCACTGCTTTCAAGTTTATCGGTAGTAGTAAGCATCAATTTTATTGCAGATAATATGAATGATATCAGCAAATATACTCAAAAAGCTTTAGGTGAGAACCCATCGGCCAACGGTCTGTCGTCGCGCCACAAGCGAAACGCACCGAAGTCTAAATCATGCTATCGAAAATCCGTAGTACTGAAGTGTACATATCAAAGAATAGCGCTGAACTGTCACATGGAGCGTTGGCCGCTCTTCAAGCTGAATATCTCTGCCTCTGGGATAAGTTCGGAGGTATATATACATACATAAACATAAACACTCATGCCCGTCACCCAGAGGGTTAGGCAGAGACTACTCTGCCGTTCACATCTGCCATATAAATTTGCTTTGTCACTCTTTCCTCATTCATTCTTTCTACATGATCAAACCATACATTATCCGCTTGACTAGGTCGGTCACTCTGATTCTCCTACGGATATCCTCATTTCAAGTTTATCACGCAGAGAAGCCTCGAGCATAGACCCCATCATAGTTCGCTGTGCAACCTTGAGCTTCCTCATTTGGCCAGCCGTGAACGACCACGTCTCAAATCCATAAATCATCACTCGCAACACGCGCTGGTTGTACAATCTCGTTTTCAAGTTTTGAGATATACCTGACGAGAAGATGTTTCCTAATTTCCCGAACGCTGCCAAGACGAGTTGAATACAACATACTCGTCAACACCTTCGAGATTAGTGCTCCCAACAACAACCAGCATAGGTGTGCCATCAACATTTCACATGATCTTTGTTTTGTCCATGTTCATCTTAAGATCGATCCGTTGGGAGGCACTATTGAGGTCTTTGAGCATAGTGTTTAGGTCCTCCAGCGATTCTGCCATAAGGACTATATCGGCGGCAAATAGATGCTGTGTAAAAAAGAAATGAGGGTAACATAAGCATTTTTCTTTCATTTTTTTGAATAAAGTTGTTCATCTGAATACGTCTACACTACATAATTAAATTTAACAATCGTAAACTGAAAACAGCTATAAAAAGAAAGTGTCACGAAAATATTTGACAGTGCGACACACACACACACACACACACCATTATATATATATATATATATATATATATTTTTTTTTTTTTTTTTTTTTATATATATATATATATATATCTTATAGTTATAAAAACTAGCTTGTTCAATATATATTTTAACAAATAAGTATAGACATAATTTTAATAATAATGAGTATTATAGTGTTCAAAATTACTTTATTCCCAATTTCGTAACAACCCCTAGCATATTTGCGACGACGGCGTATGTGGTAAAAATACCTACGCGGGCGGACATCAAATCGTTTCACAACTGTTGGTTTTTAAAATGTTACTTATACTAACAATTCAGTATGAGTTTAATATGTGTTATGTACGCGCATTCATTATCTTCCTTTGGTATAAGGATATTTAGATTACGATTTTCATTTAATTTGATCGTAGTAATCCTTCAGTAAGTAAGTAGTAAGTAAGTCCTTCAGACCTAGTTTCGGTCACGGCGCTTCATGTGCGCAGAACAGGGTTATGGTGCATGAGAATGTGCGCAAGGACAGGTGCACTTTCTGTTGCCTCGCTCTCTTGAGATTTGAAGGCCTGTTTAATTCAGAGTTAGATTTGACAGAAAAATTGTTTGTCCCAACCGGAACATAAAATTTTTTTACCACCAGTCGACAAGTAACAATGCAGTCAAATATTTATTATATTATTGAATATTATTATTTTAACATCATTTTATACGTGGTAGAGCCATGCTGCAATTATATTAGTAGTATAGTTGTAGCACAAATGGCAAATCGGCTCAACCGGGGAAGGACCACGCTCTCACAGAATACCAGCGTGAAATAGTTGCATAATGCTGCTGTATTTCGTATGGTGAGTGTAGAGAATCGGAGACTTTTTACTGGAAACGAGGCATTCCATCTTAGTCCTTACGGGTGACAACGGATACATGTAGATGTCTATGGGCCGCAGCAACCACTTATCATCAGGTGGACTCTGTGCTCGTTTGTCACCATATCCTATAAAAAAAATCAGCACAAAAATGTATTATAATTTCTTTATAACTCACTAACGCTTCCACAAAGGATAAATCGTTTTACCATTTAATTTACTGCATAACGAAAATTTGTTAAAATATAATTCGAAGATATGGTACGTTAGGTAATTTTACATTGAGAAATTTTATTTAAATGAATCTAAATTTTTCTGCAATTTAAATTGTGTTAAAATTGGTGTAAACTATATTTAATTACACCAAAAGATAAAAATCATTTAAAACAATTTTTGACCTGACAACATTGTCGCTGCCGAAAATTAGTATTTTTTTTGATTCAGAACTCAGATATTATCTTACTTAATAATATATCGATTCTTGTTAAGTTTGCGCATATATTATGTCTCGTATGGTCAACAGCTTCTTATTTCCACAGTCCCAGGTAAACATAATATTTAAAAATATATTTTAAATATTCTGTCGATGCACACTTTTTACTGATATTTGGCTGAATCTTTTACTACATGTCCAGAAATCGGGATTTATTGGATTATGGTTATTCTAACAGAAGTACAAATGTTTTATAAAACTAGGCGTTATAACTCCATTGCGCTTACACTGAAAAATAGTTGAAATATAGTTGAGGATAGGTGAGGATAATTTCCATATCAATAAATATTATGAAATTCACGTAGTACGTACCTAAAATATTTATCTTAGTTTTATCTATTTTAAATAATTGGAGCTAATTAATATTTAATATTTCACTGATAGTATTTACATTTAGTTCATGTTTTCAAGAAACAGCAATTTCATTGGGCTATAAATAGTGTAAAATTTAATACAACCATACTTAAGCCAAAGACAAACCATTCAAAACAACTTTTGACCTGACAACCTTGCCACTGCAGAAATTCAATCAGTATAAAAGCTCGGCGACACTTACACATTTTATTAGTTAACAATTACAGTTTCACTGTTAACGTGGAATAAACATGTTCTCAAAAGTAAGAGTCTACTTTTTAATAAAATATAGAGATATAAACATCATGGTACTATTTTTGTAAAGAGTTGATAAAACTTTATTATCTATGATATAGAAGAGCGTAGCATTTTACTGTTTATACTATCTCTGTATATTATATTGATTTTACTTTCTTATACTATCAAACAATGACGAAGTTTCTAAATTGTTACAGATTTTAGCATTGAGTGCCGTTTTGGCAGTGTCTGCGGCAGGGCTCTTGCCTCAGCAACACTACTCATCAGCGGCAGCTGTCTCCTCACAGAGCATCGTGCGTCACGACCAACCTCAGGCTATTCACTCTGCACCCATCGCCATACATGCCGCCCCTCTCGCCTACAACGCTGGTCCAGTTGCCACTTATGCGGCTCCCGCCCGTTATTCCGCCGGCCATGCTGTGTCCTCTCAAACAATCTTGCGTCATGATCAGCCCCATGCCGCAATCGGATTTGCTCCTGTATCCTACGCAGCAGCACCAGCGCACTACGCCGCGCCTATCATCAGCCATGCTGCTCCCGTGACCAAGCTTGTTGCCACCGCACAACACGAGGAATACGTAAGTAAATTGTATAACTATTACAAAAAAATAAAAATAACAACAAATATTTAAAGGTAAGCTTAGTCGTACTAAGTAGTACTTAACCACGTATTTTTAATTCTAGGCTCATCCTAAATACGACTTCGCATACTCCGTGGCCGATGGACACACTGGCGACAACAAGTCCCAACACGAGAGCCGCGATGGTGATGCTGTGCACGGCGAGTACTCGCTGCTTGAAGCTGATGGCTCAGTACGCAGCGTGCAGTACACCGCTGACGACCACAACGGCTTCAACGCTGTAGTCAGTCACTCCGCGCCCGCGAAACACGTTGTTTCAGCCCCCGCACATTATCTGGCTCATCATTAAGTGACGATTCTGACCGACAACTTTGAATTAGTTATATAATTTATTGCAATTATTTTTGTAGAAATAATAGTTTATTAAAATTACTTGTTCTATATTTTCACCGTTTTATTTATTATGGACTATACTGATCACAATTAAATACGTCTAATTCTCGAATTTAAGTAAAATGACACTGTTTTATAGTACGAAAAAAGAAATTTACAGTTTATATTTTAAAGTGGTAGAGCCACAATGCAGCTATACTATGTTTGCAGCACGAATGAGTGGCTGGCTAGAGCATGGAATAACCATGGCCTCAGAGAATACCAACGTAAAACATCAGCTTAATGTTGCTGTATTTCGTATGGTTTTTGTTTAAAGAACATGATACTTTTTTCACTAGTAACATGGCATTGTTTCTTAATCCTTAGTGGTGACAACGTAAAACATCAGCATACGCAACTATATTTTTCTTCTGAATCGAGAGTTACTAGAAGTATCTATGGGCTAAATGTAAACATAAAAAAATTCACAACGCAGCATCTTATGAATTCCGTTAATCTGTGGAAAAAGCGGACAAAAGTGAGTGGGACTCTACTCTACTTACTCGAATACACTTCCTCATTATTTTAATAAGTCACTGAAATTTCTAAATTATAGAAGTAAGCACCGAATTTTGGTTGAAGCCGCCCATAGTTTATCATATTGTCTTTATAGAATATAGCGTGGCTTTACATGGTACAACTCTACTATGTAAAGCCACGCTGTACTATAGCTGCAGCGTAATATAGCTGTATTATAGCTATAGCTATATTATAGCTGTAGCATGAATGGGTCGGCTTGATCGGGGCAGGACCACGCTGTCACAGAATACCGGCGTAATACTGCTGTATTTCGCATGTGGTGTAAAGAACTGGAGACCCTTTTTACTAGAATCGAGGCATTCCATCTTAGCCCTCTGGGGTGACAAAGCATTTGCATTTCGATCCTTCACTGAGGATAAATGAGGATGTTTATTAGCCACAACATCCACTTACCATCAGGTGAACTGTGTGCCCCTTAGTCACCCAAACTATAAAAAAATACGACGTTATTACACTGTATGAAAATAGAATTATCACATTTACTACTATAATTATGGCTTTTGTAAAAAAAAAGGTAAACTGAAGAAGTATTTTGGTCGACGTCTTTGGGTGAAAAATGGAGATAATTTCTTTAAAAACGTGTCTGCGTGAATTGACTTCAAGTGTTTCAAAGTATACAGATTAATTGACAATTTTGTGCCGTGTTTGCCGGCCATGCTGTGTCCTCTCAAACAATCTTGCGTCACGATCAGCCCCATGCCGCAATCGGATTTGCTCCTGTATCCTACGCAGCACCAGCGCACTACGCCGCGCCTATCATCAGCCATGCTGCTCCCGTGACCAAGCTTGTTGCCACCGCACAACACGAGGAATACGTAAGTAAATTATATAACCATTACAACAAGACAAAAATAAGACCAAATATTTAATAATGTAAGCTTAGTCGTACTAAGTAGTACTTAACTACGTATTTTTAATTCTAGGCTCATCCTAAATACGACTTCGCATACTCCGTGGCCGATGGACACACTGGCGACAACAAGTCCCAACACGAGAGCCGCGATGGTGATGCTGTGCACGGCGAGTACTCGCTGCTTGAAGCTGATGGCTCAGTACGCAGCGTGCAGTACACCGCTGACGACCACAACGGCTTCAACGCTGTAGTCAGTCACTCCGCGCCCGCTAAACACGTTGTTTCAGCCCCCGCACATTATCTGGCTCATCATTAAGTGACTATTCTGACCGACAACTTTGAATTAGTTATATAATTTATTGCAATTATTTTTGTAGAAATAATAGTTTATTAAAATTACTTGTCCTTTATTTTTACCGTTTTATTGATTGTGGACTATACTGATCACAATTAAATACGTCTGTTTCTCGAGTTTAAGTGTGAGTTAAATGACACTGTTTCATAGTACGAAAAAAGAAATTTACAGTTTATATTTTAAAGTGGTAGAGCCACAATGCAGCTATACTATGTTTGCAGCACGAATGAGTGGCTGGCTAGAGCATGGAATAACCATGGCCTCAGAGAATACCAACGTAAAACATCAGCTTAATGTTGCTGTATTTCGTATGGTTTTTGTTTAAAGAACATGATACTTTTTTCACTAGTATCATGGCATTGCTTCTTAATCCTTAGTGGTGACAACGTCAACATCAGCATACGAAACTATATTTTTCTTCTGTATCGAGAGTTAATTGAAGTGTCTATGGGCTACGTTATTTCATCATTCTCTTATAAAAAATGTAAACATAAAATTTTCACAACGCGGCATCTTATGAATTCCGTTAATCTGTGGAAAAAGCGGACAAGAGTGAATGGGACTCTTTACTGGACTTACTTGAATACACTTTCTCATTATTTTAATGAGTTACTGAAGTTTGTAAATTATAGGGATAAGCACTGAACTTTGGTCTTAGACCGCCAATAGTTAATCATATTGTCTTTATAGAATACAGCGTGGCTTTACATGGTACAAATCTACCATGTAAAGCCACGCTGTTCTATAGCTGCAACGTGCTGTAGCTATATTATAGCTGCAGCATGAATGTTTCGGCTTGATCGGGGCAGGACCACGCTCTCACAGAATACCGGCGTAAACCTGCTGTATTTTGCATGATGAGTGTAGAGAACCGGAGACCCTTTTTACTAGAATCGAGACATTGCATCTTAGACCTCTGGGGTGACAAAGCATTTCCATTTTGATTCTTTATTGAGAATAAATGAGGATGTCTATTAGCCACAGCATCCACTTACTATGAGGTGGACTGTGTGCTCCTTAGTCACCCAATGCTATAAAAAATGACGTCGATAACTCTCATATAGTCTGTGACAGCTATCAGTCAAACATGCTTATTACACTGTATGATCATAGAATTTTTATATTTATAAAGATGGACGACGATATAGTTTTGTATCGTACCGCTTAAGCCACCGCTATAATCATGGCTTTTGTAAAAAAAAAGGTAAACTGAAGAAGTATTTTGGTCAGTGTCTTTGGGTGTAAAATGGAGAGAATTTCTTTAAAAACATGTCTGCAACTGGATTAAAATTGACTTCAAGTATTTCAAAGTATACAGATTAATAGAAAATTTTGTGACAACGATTTTCTATTGAGGAGATTTTCTATTACCTGTTTTGAGGTTATAAATGTTCATTTTCGTCAGCATGTTATCAAATAGGATCATACACTCAAGATCATAAATAACACAAGTCAAATGTATAAACTACACAGTCACAATATTTTGATAGCTCGTTGCTCTTAGTGCTCACTGTAGATTTCACAATAAGCGACCAACACTGCTTCGTCACAGTCAGTTACAAATCATTAATTGTAGTCTTACATGTTGATTTACCACCTGCTTGATGGGGAACGAAACCATTGCGAGGAAAGCTGAAAGTCCGATAAATAAACATTGAGTTATTATGTACGTAAGTACATGTTACTTCAATGTAAATAAATAAAAAATATTTAGGAGACATATGAAATCTGCCAATACACATTTGACTCTACTCAATTTTTTTTCAAAGATTTGTTTCCTCAGGAACGAGAAGAGGCATGGAGGCTAAGGATAGGTCGTATTTAAGCTGTATATAAACTGTAATAGTTTTCTCATATTTTTATGAAAATCATATATCTGTTATCACCTACATATTATAATAATGTTATAACGATCTTATGAAAAGGTAACTCATTTTATTGTATTATGATTGTAAGACAAACTTAACTTTTCAATGAAAAAATGTTTTCCCATACATCGATTTACGTCACTGTTGATGATTTGACCTGTAAATGTAAGTTTAAAATTGCAGATTTTTTTTATTTATTCAAATTAAAAATTAATGGCTTTCAGTTTTATTCCTTTACTAGGGCTGTTTTTGGACATTGCTTTTTACTAAATTTCATAATTCTAAGCTCACGGGCTGTACCTTATAGGTTTTGATGATTGTTTATTTTATGTCTCTATTGTGAAGAGTCAAAATGTGTCGAATAAGGCACGTATGGAAAGTCACAATGCTCTGTTGGTTCCTACGCAGTAGAAATGCGGTCGTTAAGGAGTATGTTAGGGCCGAATCTGAATGACAGGGTAAGAAATTGTCTAATGATTTCTTATATTTACGCGAACACTACACATTGAAATAATATTAGTTTTTACGGAATTTATCGCGTATATTTAACTTTTTAAATACCCGACGTTTCGAACGCTTTACAGCTCTCATGGTCACGGGCAGGACTGAGATGTTAAACGTCCATATGTCATAGTTAACCGCGGTTACCATAGATTAAAATTTAACTTTTGTTCCGATCTATGCAGTATGAACTTATGGTATCTTGAAGTCTTGCAGTTGTATGCTTGGGTTGGGATTTAATTTTATTTATTATAGGATCCCAAGCAGATGGTAGCACCCAGCCATCTTCTCTATTGAAATTAGGATGTTTTTTGATTTCAATAGCCTCGCGAATCAACCTTGGAAGGAATCGGTGTTCTTTAGCGAGGATCTGCGGTCTATCAAATCTGATGTAGTGACGGGGGCGATCCTGTACGTGTTCACAGACTGCTGTAAATGTAAATATAGCTGATGTGAAGAATCGACGCTCCGGGTAGTGACAGGCGTGAGTGTTTATGTATGTATGTATGTATTTATTTTATGTTTTTATAGAAGAGGGTGACAGGCGAGCACACAGTCCTGATGGTGAGTGGATGCTGTGGATATACATCTACATCTATCCTCGATTAAGAATCAATATGCAAAGCGTTGTCACCCCTGAGGACTAAGACTGTATGCCTCATTTCCAATAAAAAGGGTCTCCGGTTCTCTACGCTCACTATACGAGACACAGTACCATTAAGCTGCTGTTTTACGACCGATCCATTCGTTCTTCAACCATCATATCTACTCTTCTCGATAAACCCTATCACGTATAAATATGGTAGAGTATAACGAGATTATCCCCCCCCCCCGTCATTTGTGCAGTGTAAAGTTCATGTTAGTAGTTAAAACTCATCTATCCAGCGTGCCAACTAAGGCAGAATCTCCCATATGAAGAAATCTATAGGGCAGGTCTTTTGATAGGTGTAACGGCTTCGGTTACTCTGTAACCGCACTACAGTCATACGTAGCATACGGCAGCATTTTAAAGTGTAAAACGTTATTATACGGGTTCCGTACGAGGTTAAATACAATTTTTGCATAGAACAAGCATGCGTATACAACAATATTTATCATCATCATTACAGCCCTACACAAGTCCACTGCTGAATATAGGCCTGCCCCAAATTATGGTCCATAGTCATCTGCATCCATGGACTCCCTGCGTGTTTCACCAGGCCGTTACTTCATCTAGAGAGAGGTCGTCCAACACATCGCTTACCGGTACGAGGCTGCCACTCCCGCTTCTCGAGCTATATGGCCGGCCCATTGCTTCAGTTAATTGATTCGTTTGGCTATGTCGGTCACTCCAGTTCTCCTGCGGACATTCTCATTTCAAGTTTATCATGCAGAGAAACCCCAAGCATAGGCTCCTCCACAGCTCGCTGAGCGACCTTGAGCTTCCTTATACGGCGAGCAGTGAACGACTATGTCTCAAAGCCATAAGTAATCACTCGCAACACGCAATGTTTGTACAATCTCGTTTTCAAGTTTTGAGATATATCTGACAAGAAGATGTGTCCTAATTACTCGAACGCTGCCTAGCCGAGTTGAATCCGTAGATTGACCTCTCGCTCAGAGTTGCACATAGTTCACCTGGTGGTAAGTGGATGCTGTGGCCCATATACATTCTATATTTATCCTCAATTAAGTAACACAACGTAGGTTGTCACCCCTTAGGACTAAGATGGAATGTATAGTTTCCAGTAAAAAGGGTCTCCGGATCTCTACACTCACCAAACGAAACACAACAGTATTAAGCTGCTATTTTACGCTGGTATTCTGGTAAGAGCATGGTCCTTTCCCGGTTAAGCCGAGCCATTCGTGTTAAACCCAATATATAGCTGCAGCGTGGCTCTACCACGTATTCTAACTACGAGATTGACAACGCCCCTTCGACCAGCCATGATCTCATATGATAACGTGAACCGGAATACTGGCTCTCTACCTGGTATCCCATATACCCCGTCGTACACATAGCTAGGAGAATAACAGCGTATCTTTGACCAGTCGTAGTTACATGATAACACCTGAGTATGCAAACCAACAATGACATTACACATCTCAGTGCTAGTCCCCTTTAGCAACAACATCCTCCCTGTCTGCCACAACGAACCTAACCACGACTCTGTCACTTTACTAATCCTACACTTCACTCGAATAATGACTTTAGCGGTATCTCTCTCGCCCACGACGCTTACATTAAACTTTATACTGCACAAACGAGTGAAGGGGATCACGATATTCCCTACTACGTTTATATTGTTTATATGTGGTAGGGTTTATCGAAAAGAGTCAAACCACGATACAGCGATATTATGGTTGGAGCACGAATGGATCGGTTCGACGGGGCTATGAATACGCCCTCACAGAATACAAGCGTTAAACAGCAGCTTAATTCAACTGTGTTCCGTATGGTGGGTGTAAAGAACCGAAGACCCTTTTTACTGGGAATGGGGCATTCCATCTTAATCCTCACGGGTGACAACGCATCTGCATTTTGATTCATAATCAAGGATAGATGTAGATGTCTATAGGCCACAGCAACCACTTACCATCCGGCGGACTGCGAGCTCATTTGTCACCCTATCCTGTAAAAAATTTAACTGTAGTTTTCTTTTTTCGTACTATAAAACAGTGTCATTAATTTTTTTTTTGTGATTAATATAGTTCATAATAAATAAAAAGGTAAAAATAAAGGACGTGTATTTATAATAAATTATTGTTTTTACGGAAATAATTGCAATAAATTAAATAACTAATTCAAAGTTGTCGGTTAGAATTGTCACTTAATGATGAGCCAGATAATGTGCGGGAGCTGAAACAATGTGTTTCGCGGGCGCGGAGTGGCTGACTACAGCGTTGAAGCCGTTGTGGTCGTCAGCGGTGTACTGCACTCTGCGTACTGAGCCATCAGCTTCAAGCAGCGAGTACTCGCCGTGCACAGCGTCACCATCGCGGCTCTCGTGTTGGGACTTGTTGTCGCCAGTGTGTCCATCAGCCACGGAGTATGCGAAGTCGTATTTGGGATGAGCCTAGAATTAAAAATACGTAGTTAAGTACTACATAGTACGACTAAGCTTACGTTACATTTAAATATTTGTTGTTATTTTTATCTTGTTGTAATGTTTATATAATTTACTTACGTATTCCTCGTGTTGTGCGGTGGCAACCAACTTTGTCACGGGAGCAGCATGGCTGATGATAGGCGCGGCGTAGTGCGCTGGTGCCGCTGCGTAAGATACGGGAGCAATTCCAAATGCGGCATGGGGCTGATCATGACGCAAGATTGTTTGAGAGGACACAGCATGGCCGGCGGAATAACGGGCGGGAGCCGCATAAGTGGCGACCGGAGCAGCGTGGTAGGCGAGAGGGGCGGCATGTATGGCGACGGGTGCAGAGTGAATAGCCTGAGGTTGGTCGTGACGCACGATGCTCTGTGAGGAGACAGCTGCGGCTGATGAGTAGTGTGGCTGTGGCAAGAGGCCAGCCGCAGACACTGCCAAGACGGCGCTCAGAGCTAAAATCTGTAATAATAAAATCAGCCAATTTTTACAACTGTAATTGTATTAGACATAGTGTGGCATAAGTAGAGGATTTCGAATATAGGTAATAATTTGCATCAAATATTGACTTTAGCGGTGTTGAAGCACCAGGGGCAGAACTTTGGAAAAGTCATCAAACATTGAAATAATATTGGATTTTTTAAAATGTCTTACTTTGGAGAACATGTTTCTTTCACGGCGATTGTAAACTTGTAAATATTGCGAATGTCTCAGAGCTTTTATAGTGAATGAATTTCGGTAGCGGCAAGGTCATCAGGTCAAAAAGTTGATTAGCGTGATCTGTAACTTATAAAGTACGAGTACAAGTACTGTCCTTATTTTATTAAAATTTAAAATTTATTTATGTGTCTGTTCGGGCTAATTTTTGGAATGGCTGGACCGATTGTTACAAAGCAACATGCGATAATCAAATAATATTTATTTGTACATAAACTTTAATTGCATGTATTTTATTTTTCAATTTATTAATATAAGGACGATACATGTATTATATAAGGTAAAAAACACGACGAACACACAAACCTTTTTATTTGACCTGTCTTGACCTTTCTGACCTAATGACCTTGCCACTGTTGAAATTTTAGTCTTCGAAATTTAAACTAGAAAATTTAAAAAAAAGTTTAAGCTAGTTTTTCCGCCGGTAAAACAATGGATTCTTTTTTCAGAGATAATCAAGGGGAAGCAATTATTGAATATCTCGACCATGAAGCTACCGTTACGGACACTTTGTCACCATCATCATCATCCACGACAATCCAATGTGACAGTGCTCTTCAGAACGTATGTATCCTCTAAGGAGTTTAAAAAAATATTGGTGACAAGCGAGCACACAGCCCACTTGAATTCTGTGGCCCATAAACATCTACATCTATCCTAGAATAAAAATCAAAATGCTGATGCATTAGCACACATAAGGACTACGGTGGAATACCCTGTATTCAGTAAAAGGGGTGTCTAGTTCTCTACACCTACCACACGAAACCTTGCAGAATTTAGCTGCTATTTTACGCTGGTATATTGTGAGATCCTGGTCCTTTCCAGGTCGAGCTGACCCATTCGTATTACAACCATAAAATGGCTGCATTGTGGCTTTGTCAGTTAGTAAGTTATTACGGACTATCAAGTATCAACTGATGACACAGTGTAAATAAAGTGTCTAATTATAATTACTCGTACGATGTACTCATGTACTTACATATAAATAAATACATTGCTGTTGAACCAGTTTTTGATCTTTCTAACAGAGGTTTCTAATGTAATATGTAATTAAAGAAATGTTCTAATGAAAACAATTAAACTATTAAACAACACTAGTTACTTATCCAAATTGTGTCAGTATTTAATTTACACGGGATCAGCTTTTAAATCTAGATCAACCTAAAGTCAGAGAGAGTAGTAGTAACTAATTTGAACTATTATTCCTGTAATTCCATTAATTTTTATTGCTTTACCTTCATTACGTTTATTATATTTATTAGATTAACTTAATAATCCTTTAATTATTTTAAAATCTATTGGACACCAATGATATTGAAGTTATGAATATTCAAATTTTAATAACATTGAATTTGACTCATATACTTAGTCAGGTCGTTCTCTTCTATAAATCTGGTTCTGTTTCTGGTTCAGTTTCTGTCAAAAACTCTTTATAAAATTAATGATACAATTTTTGATAATTATATAGAAATTATATATGAAATGAAAGATAGTTTAATTTAGAATACAATTTTATTTACATTAATCACAATGCCCTCCCCTATTTTGAATACATGCTCTTAATCAACGCGGTCAATCATCAATCGCAGCACGCACCAAACTCATATCTATTTCTGCTGCTTATTTAGCCAAAGATGCTCGGAGAGATTCCAAATTCTGATGAGGTTTAGCACAGACTTCCTCCTCCAAATTTTGCCGTATCTTATAATCCAGTGGTCTTAAATCTGCACTAGGAGAGGGCCAGTCTTCATGTCCGATAAGGTCAATTCCATGGGCGGTCAACCAGTTTTGCGTACTTCGTGCCCTATGAGCTGGTGCAGAGTCCTGTTGGAACATCCATTTTCTATTTTTGAACATTGTTTGAGAAAGAGGTTCCACTATATTTATTAGGATGGTATTTTGGTACACCTCGGCACTGGTTTTTGCACACCTTTTCCACAGAAAAACACCTTAGTTAAGCCTGAATATGAGACTCCAAGCCAAACCAAGAGTGATGAAGGATAATGTGCTCGTTGAACCCTTGGAATACGCGTGCTGGCTTATTCACTGATGTGGGAATTATACCTTATTATTTCGTTTACTATAACTATATTCGATGTTAAAAAAATTTCATCCGAAACAAAATTTCGCGGTACTTTTCTCCCGCGTACCGCCGTAACAAAGCACGGGATCTATCCAGCCTAATTTTTTTCACACTCGTTCAAAAAATGTCAGGTCTTCTTACGATAGGCTCGTAGTCCTAGATCTTCATTGATCACTCTTTTGCCCGTGGCTCTGCTTAGGCCAATCTGAAGAGCTATGATTTTTTGTTTACGAACAGGATTTCGTTGAATTCGCGCCTTCACTGCTTTAATGATCGCGGGTGTCCTAACTGTACGAAGTCGACCGGTCCTCTTACGATCTTTGAAGCTGAATCTTCAGTATATTGTGGTAAACAAATCGTAGGGTTATTTTCGACTTTTGTAGAATATTGAAAATCTCTTCTGGCGCGTAACCACAGCGGTGCAACGCGATAACCGCTACTCTATCTTTTTTATTCGCCCACTCCATATTTGAAAATGAATAAAAATGACTTTTTTATTTTTGGCAAGCGCAAACATTATATTTTTAAAATTGATGAAGTTAATCTACTCAGTATTCAAAAAAATTAAATAATACGATTTTGAGAGAACTTATGACCTGACTAACTATAATTCAATAAAATAAAACTGCTTTAGAAATTGTTTTTGATCTTTCTTACGGAGGTTTCTAATATAATATGTAAGTAAAGAAATATTCTAATGATAATAATTAAACTATTAAACAACACTAGTTGCTAATCCAAATTGTGTCAGTAGGTAAAATTTACACGGGATCAGCTTTTCAATCTTTATCAACCTAAAGTCTCGCTAGACTCGCAAAACTTCGCCAAGTTTTCCGACCTCAATCAGTCTCCAAAAGCCCGTCAATTCAATGCAACGTTTCCAAGTGACTTTGGCATTTGAAATAAAAAATTTCATATTTCTTCTCACATCCATACTATTTCTTATCAGCACCTATCGTTCTTTACACTATACTGCGAGAACCGAGACTTTATATTAATGTTGTGTTATAATCATGTGGCGACACTTTATTGTAACTATTTTTACAGTATTTATCTATTATCGATTATATTATTATTTTAATTCCGATAGTTGAATGATAATTATAATGTCAATGTAATCCGGAAAAGTTTCTCGGTACGGCTTGAGAAGTCCGTTTCTTTAAATTGGGAATTTAAGGTTTGTTCATGTTCGGATTTTTAGATATTTAGAAATATAAAAAACAAGAGGATGAAAAAAATAGCAGAAAAGTTTTTGTAATTTATTGTAACAATAATTCTTTGGACAATAATACTACTGAACATAAATAATAATTCTGCGCTTTGTTAAGACAGGTTTGTCTGCATTTAAGCATCATTGTATCTGCACGAAAAAATAAGTTATTTCATGTGGAATAAGTAAAAAAATGTGTACTTAAAAATTAAACCTAGTATAAAGTCAAATTTAAGATTGAAGAAGACGACCAGAGTTGTTACCTGCTGTTCAGTTCGTTTTTAAATTTTCAGTAATGGTGATGAAGATGATGGGTGCTATATTTTACATCCGAATGAAACCTGATGGACAAAAACACAAGACAGTAAATAATAGCAAAAATATAAATAAAATCATACAAATAATACATAGTATATATGCAACAAATATACCCGCTGTGGTCATCCGCATGGTATTCGATATGTCTGACAGAGCCATCTGGTTGATGTAATGAGTAGCCGCCTTTAACGATATCACCGTCACGATGCTCGTGCTGAGATTTTTGGTCGCCTGTGTGGTGATCCTCTACCTTGTAGTGAAATTCATACTTGGGATGTGTCTAAAAGAAAGGATAAAAATTAATATGAAGTCCCCTATTCTGTTAAAAATAGCTGTATGATTATGTTGTTGTATTTATGCAGATAAACACTATCAAGATCACAGATGACTGTGATCACAGATCACAGATCAAGATTACAGATGATTGTGTAACAAGATAAAAATTAATAAATTTTCGTAAAATCATCTTTAACTGAATGGCGGTGCGCTATTCGCTAGAGCCTTAGGCAGCTTTACTTGTACATTCAATATCGTAGTATGCAATTCTTTTCTAATTAGTCTTAAAGTATAATCATAGGATTCTAATCAAAACTGATTTGTGTTTGTGAATTAATTTTAGTTAAATTAGTGTACAAATTTTATATAATTTTTTTAAATATTTATTAAAATGTCTAAAGAATAGTGCAACGATAATATTGAGTTATTTTTATTTTTCGACGTCATTATTTTTAGTGCTTCAAATCGTGGATCCTTTAACCAGCGCAGGAACGGTAAAATATTTTTTCAGGTATCTCCTTATTTTTTATACTATAGTTATGGTAACAAGCACACAGTTTACTTAATAGTAAGTGGATACTAATGACCAATAGATAACTATCTACTATCGATTGAGAATCGTAATGCAGATACGTACCTCTAAGGAAAAAGGTGGAATGCACCGTTACCAGCAAACAAGGTTTACGATTATGGTTACTCATGCTGGTATTCTATAAAAGCGTAGTCCTGTCCCTGTAGAGCCGACTCATTCGTGCTGCAGCCCTAATAAAGCTAAAACGTGACTCCGCCACATAAAAAACTGAGTTTTATTTTTTTGGGAAGCCAGATGACAACCGCAGTTCCTTTAATTTTGAGTCGTTATCCCGAAGATGCTGCTGCTCGTTTCCTGTTTGAGTTTACCTTTATCGCCTCTTATGAAACCCACAGGACGATATGGGTGAGTGGATATTCTTACTACGCCACTTCACGAGTACCTAGTTTTTATTTTTATTTTTATTGTCAATGTACACTGATAAGTATATTTGATATATATTTACTGGTAACTAAATATGATAAACGTCACGTGGCAAAGAATTTAAACTAGACGTAACCCGAGCACACTAGTTTTCACAAGCAGTACTAATTTACAAACAAGATTAAAGAGAAGTGGATCAAGTAATAAACATTACACTCAGAAAACTTTTCCATACCATTCGCTTTAATCTTTTTTAAAATGGGCTGCAAACTATGCATAATAATGTACCCTATACGCTAGATAAGACTGCATCCTAACTAAAGCGGCTTGCTAGTTTAGCCTAAAAAACCCGTCAATAAAATATTGATACAGGTTTTTTCTATTATATCTAAATCTTTGTTTCCTCTTAATTTCAGAGGTATGCTTTTAAGAATATACATAAGTAATATTCTGTCTATCTGTTCCAGCAAATTTTCGAAATGGGCGAACTGATTGTGAGGGCACTTTACGAATATATATAGAGAAATACTAGGAGTGATCTATAAAACTGCTAAAACAAATAGTATTGATGATTATCTCCTGTGCTTAGAGCCACGCTGCAGCTATATTATGGTTGAAACACGATTGGGTTAGCTCGACCAGGGTAGAACCACGCTCTCACAGAATATCAGCGTAAAATAGTAGCTTAATTCTACTGTATTTCGAATGTTGAGTGTAGAGAACCGGATACTGTTTTCACAAGAAATGCGGCCCTATATCTCAGTCCTTAGGGGTGACAACGCATCTGCATTTTGATTCTTAATTAAGGATAAATATAAGTATCTGTGGACCACAGCTTCCCCTTATCATCAAGTGGACTGTGCGCTCGTTTGTCGCCCTTATTATATTTAAAAAGGAAGTTTAGATAATTGTAAAATATAACTTACATAGTAGTCGAAATGATGATGTTCATGGCCATGCCCGTGACCATGCACAGTCGCACGATGTCCGTGGTGGCGTGAGATGTGGTTTGTTGAGTATGCGTGACCGTGGTCTTGCGAAACAACTAAAGCGAAAATTGCAGCAAAACATAGAACCTAAAAATATTTTTGATATATTAAAATACCCGAAGCAGATTATAAGTTAGAAGCTGTAGAATTTTCAAGAAATTATTTAGAAACAAGATATTAAAAAGCATGTGGCTAAACTGATCAAAATCAGAGCAATGAATGCTCATACTCGTAGATTGCGTCGACTTGACCACCTCGAGATGATGAGAAAATAAAGTGAAATTTTCGAACTAGCTGCTGATGAGACATCATCGCATCACTTTTATCAGTGGCAAGCTACTAGAGCTTGCCACTGATCACTGTTAGGGTACAACGTACTTAGAGTAGTTGAGCCAGCCAAGTAACTAATGAACATTAAAAGAGTTGAGTGACTTGTAAGATAAATTTTATCAAAATAAGATCTAAATTACCTGAGAGAGCATATTAATTTATTGAGTGAGTAGCTAATGTTAACACCAACGTCACAAGTGAACTGATATGAACCGAATAAAATGCATGACATTTTATACAAAAAACGTAGTATTTGTTCAAGGTTCAACCATTTTTATATTTCAAAATAGCCATTAATTTCTTTTCTATCGGGTAAAACTTTAATGTTATGGATTAGTGAAAGCGTGCAATACTTAGTTTAACAACTTGTTTTATAGTTATAATGTTTCTTAATACAAATTGTCGTTACGAAATAACGTATATATATATATATATATATAAATAAAAGAAGGCTGTGCGCACGTGTCCCGTACTTTATTGGACTTTCTTTCTACATGTAGAAATTCTGAGCCCTAGAAATCTGATGGTTTTCGGCCATGTCGAGTACTATTAGGGTACCTGACAGATCTCCTGCACGAGACAGAGAACCTGCACGCTTAGAAAAATATAGGTAGAGGTGTTTAAAATTTTTACTTCAAATGCCAACCTTATCCAGAATTGTACCACCTAATAATTGCACAAATAAATTTTAGCAACCTATTAAGGTACATAGGTAATAAATTAAAATAAACCTAAGGTGCTATACACATTTCCTATTGTAACATTACGTAAGAATTTCTAAATAACAGATTGTAAAATAAAACGAAACGTTTATTTTTTAAATTATGTGACAAGAAGTCGTTAGCTTTTTAAAACATTGCACTCATAAACTCATAATATACGTGTAACGTAGCAGTGAAATAAACGTTCACGTTACTATTACAATTTTTACTATAACTATCATAAATTTGAAGAGAAATCATTCACAACCTTGATTGGTGTATATTTTTAGATATAAAAGACGTGGAAACTTTGGTTCACATATCAATTAATTAACTGAACTCAAACAAGCATTACAAATACTTCTTGTTTTAAAGTCTTATACAATAAAAAAGAATAACAATGTATTTCAAGGTAAATTAGTAGATATCATACTGTGCTGATTGTTAATATTTGAATTAACAAATACTGAACAACATTTTTAATAATTATTTAAAAAATTTCAGCATATTTTCATGTATTAATTTTCTTTTTCAGAAGTTGTACATTGCAGTTTTGACCACGTTAGCCATTGCGTTGAGTCATGCAGATGAACACGCATTCTCTTCAGCCCACATTTCACGTTACGACCAACACCATCATCCCGTACACCACGATCACGAACATCATTATGAGCACGTTGATTACTATGTAGGTTAAGTAACCCTCCTCTCACAAACAGAAAAAAGTAATGTACCTGTATTGTTCATGCTATTGCTGGCCGCAGGCGTTCCATTGTTTAAAAAATCATTTTGGAGTATAGAAGAGTCCATCGGGCTGTCGTTGTGCGTGATAGTTGTGTATTCAAGGGTTTTAACATTTTTCGCATATTTTTTTAATACTTCCTCCTTCAAAACTATACCTTTAAATATTATTAATTTTTTAGACAGCCGTACTCATTATCTGTTTTCCCCTCGCTGTCAATAACAAAGTAAAACATCTCAGCAAAGCTAGGCAGTACAGACGTAATGTCTTTACTGCGAGAGTTTTAGAACATTTAGTCCGCCGCGCATCTTCGGTGAGGGTTGACGAAATCTCTATCTAAGAAGTATTTTTATTGATCAGGCAGAGCACGTAGTAAGTCAGCACTTAAAATTACGACTGACAATTTAATTGCGTACTGTTAAATTTACGGCAATTGTCCTAAATTTGTTCCCCTAAATTGTTTCCCCAGAGCTATTACAATTCTCGCTTGGCCAGAACTACCACGGCTCCCTTAGTTTCTGAGCTAAAATACGTCTAATTACCACAACGTGCAATTACAAAGTTTAAAAAAAATGTGTAACCGCCAAGGAATAGAAATAATACAATATCAAATAAATCATACAAAAAATAATACAGTAATAATGTAGTAATAAAAAATATAAAAATATAGTTAAAAAAATACAAAAAACCTTATATATAGATGATTTCCAGTTTAGTATATTGAAATAACTTTTTACTTTCAGTCTCATCCCAAATACGAGTTCGAGTACAAAGTTGCGGATCACCACACGGGTGACATTAAGTCGCATCACGAGCACCGCGATGGACACAAGAGTGAGAGTGGTTACTCGTGGCACGACCCCCATGGTACCGTTAAAGTGGTCAAATATGTTTCCAACCACTGAGATATAGGTTTTCGCGCAACAAATTTTACATTTAACTAGAGTCAAGTTTTTTTACACACATCAGATATAATACTACTTTGTATGTATTTTTTAGGTTAATAATATTAAAAAAAAATTGTAATTGTGATATTAATATTATGTGTATAAGTGTACCTAAGATTGTTCTATTTGTCTTTTATTGTTAGATAATAATTTTTAGTTTGACAAGCAAATACTTAAATACATAAAAACATTAATGAGAAACATTCTTCTTTTATTTTAGAAGCCCTATTTAGCTTGAAGTTTGAAAAAGCTAAAGGTGATAAAAAGGAAACTCTACTTAAAAATAAATTAAATCTATAGCTATGAATAAAATTAAAGTGTCTGCCAAACTATCGAAGTAACTGCCTGTAACTAAACCTCTGCTGTCAAGCAGTCTGTCTGTCGGTCCAGGCTAATCTTCTTGAATGTTGAACAGGTCGCAAGAAACTTCACGCACAGATAGATAGCAATACCAGGAATGATCACATCAGGCCATATTTTATCTAAAAACCTTGTTGGTTTTTTTTGTAAAATCGATTACCTTATTAACTATAAGAAAAAAAGTTTCGAATTTTTTTTAAGGTTTGCAATTTTGCACAAAAAATTTTTCAAACTTAATCTTTTATCTCTCAAAGTTTTATACAAAATAGATTTATACCCTTTTGCGTTTATTTTCCACCCATTCATCCATTACAGCCTATAAAAGTCCACTGCTATAGGCGTCCCACTTAGGTTGACTCATAGCTGTCTCGCTTGGCGAGCGGGTTGGCAACCGCAGTTTTTTTCTTATTTTAAATTGTTGTCAGGAAGAGACTGCTGTCCATCTCCTGTTACAATTTCCCTGTGTCGCCGTATTGATTTAACTTCAAAATCGGTTAAGAGTGAGGTTAAAGCAAATCACACATACAAAAAAAATAATTAAAAAAACTGAATCAAACCAGATTACTTAAAATTTCTAATAGCATAATATGAAATAAATAAAATTTATGGATTTCTAGTTTCTTTTTTTATATTTTTCCATGTCGTATATGGTTTTCGAGATATTAGCAAAAAAATAATAATTTTGTAGTGTGTTTTAGATAACTGGTATTATTTGCCCAAATACGGCCATATAGATCTGTTGATTTTTTTCTGCGCGAACAAAGTCGCTGGTAAAAGCTAGCTTAAACAAATAAATAAAATAGAAGTGACTGTTTGTAATTTCAAAACAATTTTTTTGCAAAATGGATTTGAAACATAATATAACATATATATATATATATATAAACCATATACAAAAAAACTTTTTTGTTTTCACTGGACGATCTTATTTTTATTATATGGAGTAAAATATGCTACTTTTAAATTAGAAAAGTATTAGGGTTCCCTACAAAAAAATAAATCCCATGTAATTAAATCGCAAAACATTCCAAGTGGACGAAGTCGCGGGTAACAGTGAGGTAAAAAATAAGAATCAGTAAAAAGAATAATGATTTGCAACTAATAATTCCAATTCTTGTTTTGTTTATAATTATTTTTGATTTTTGAGAGGGAACCGACAGGCTCAATACCCAAACGGACTTCTAGGCAATAAAGAAATCCAACCTGATAAAACACATTAACATAATATAATATATAATATAATAATGATTTCTTAAATTTACGCGAACACTACAACTAAAACTATTATTTACGGATTTTATCGTGTTTAATTACTTTAATTTATTTTTATTATCCCGACGTTTCAGGTGCTTTACAGCACCCATGGTCACGGGGGGGGGGGACTGAGATGTTCGACGTCCCAATGTCATAGTTAGTCCGGCTACCTTCAGTTGAATTTTTTTTTTGAATATTAATTTTTGGTCCGATTTACGCAAAATGAGCTTAGAGTATCATGAAGTCTTGCAGTGGTATGCTTGGGTTTGGGTTTAATTTTGTTAATTATAGGATCCCAAGCAGCTGCCAGCACCTATCCATCTTCTCTATTGAAATTTGGATGTTTTTTAATTTCAATAGCCTCGCGTATCATCCTTGGTAGGAATCGGTGTTCTTTTGCAAGGATTTGTGGTTTATCAAATCGAATGTAATGGTGGGGACGATCTTGAACATGTTCGCAGAGTATTTGCCTCGTACCGGTAGGCGAAGTGTAAGGCGACTCACTAGATGGAGTGACAACCTGGTAAGACATGCAGGAAGTCGATGGATGCAGGTGGCTCAGGACCGTGCTTTATGGCATAGCTTGGGGGAGGCCTATGTTCAGCAGTGGACTTATGAAGGGCTGTAATGATGATGATGATGATGTTTTGCTGAAATTGTTGCTATAGATGTTTCGCAAGACTACGGTTCACGCATACTCATCAAACAACATCTCAAGCCACCAGGGACATCATGAGACGATCATGGCCATGGACATCATCATTTCGTCTACTATATAAGTTATTTTATTTTAAACAGTTATATTTTTACAATTATTTAAACTTCACAACGAAAACTTTTATATGTAAAAATGGCGACAAACGAGCACACAGTCCACTGGATGGTGAGTGGATGTTGTGGCACACATACATTTATATTTATCCTTAATTAAGAGACAAAATGAAAATGTGTTGTTACCCCTAAACGCTGATACGGAAGGCCTCATTTCTATTAAAAAGGGTTATCCGGTTCTTTACACTTACCATACGAAACAGTAACTATTTTACGCTGGTATTCTGTGAGAGCGTGGTTCTACCCGGGTCGAGCCGACCCAATCGTGTTACAACCATAATATAACTGCAGCGTCGCTCTACCATGTAAAAACCTTATGAGATATTCATTGAAACCATTTGTTTTAGCAGTTTTATAGATTACTCCTATTATCTCCTCTATATTTGTTCGTAAAGTGCTCTTACAATCGGTTCAGCAGTTTCGAAGATTTGCTCGAACCTACAGTCAAATTATTATTTACGTATATTCTTGATAGCATACCTCTGAAATTAATAGGAAAACAAACATTTTGATATGATATGGTTGTTCAGGCGAAACTATCTAGCCAGTTTACTTAAGATGCAGTCTTATCTAACGTATAGGGTTTACAGCAAAGGGTACGTTAAAGCTTTTCGTGTATAGTATTTATTATTTGATCCACTTCTCTTTAATCATGTTTGTGAATTGGTATTTCTTGTGAAAACTAGTGTGCTCGGGTTTCAATTTTACGTCTAGTTACAGTTTTTCGCCACGTGACGGTTATCATAGTTAGTTACCAGTAAATCTATATTAAACATACTTATCAGTGTACCTTGACATTTAAAAATAAAAACAAAAATAAAATAGCCATTAAGTGGCGGTGTAAGAATAGCCACTAACCCATTAGGTCCTGAAAGGTAAACTGAAACAGGAAACGAGCAGCGGCATCTTCCGGATGACTCAAAATTATAAAAACCGCGGTTGTCACCTGGCTTTCCAAAAAAAATAAAATTCAGTTTTGTATGTGGCGGAGTCACGTTTTAGCTTTATAGCGCTGTAGCACGAATTTTTATTTATTTATTTATTTAGGTACACAAAACAGAATAATACCAAAACATGAACAATTGAAAATAATAAATACAAAGTTACAATCTGGATGGTAGTCCAAAACATGTGCACACAACATGATATTAAGTAACGGTAACGATTATACAGCACAAATAATTAAAACCTTACTTATAAACATACTATTTTTATGAACTTATGTTGTGGAAAATTTTTAAAAATTAAATCTTTATTAAAATAATGTTCATTAACCTACATATTTAAATTTAAATTTTAAGCCTTGAATGCCTTATTTACAAAATATATCTAATACAGATTTTTTGAAATTGTTTAATTTGTTATTAAAAATATCTATATTTTTACTATTATTAATCAATAAGTCATTATATAGGATTGTAATAGGACGTATTATTTCTATAAACTTGCAAAGCAAAAGTATTTAGGAAAGTATACCGACGATGGGGCTTAGTATTAATCTTGACAAATGAAAGGAGGGTGGGGGAATCTATAAAAGAATGAATAATTTTGAAAAGGCAAGTCATATCCTGATATTTACACCGAGTTTGTAGTGACATAATGTTAAACTTTTTTAGTTTCTCTTCATAGGAGGGCAGACTTCTATTTAAACCGTACCTATAGCAGAGGATTGATAAAAATTTCTTTTGAACACGTTCAATACGATCTACGTGGACAGCGTAGTATGGAAACCAAATAATTATGTTGTACTCTAAAATACTGCGTACTAGGGAACAGTACAAAATAAGAAAGCTTCGTGGATTTTTAAAAATCTTTGCAGTTCTAAATATAAAGCCAAGAAGTTTTGTACTTTTAGATATTACATGATCGTAATGATCGCGAAACGTAAGCTTTTCATCAAACAGTATTCCAAGATCCTTAACTACGGATTTTCTATCAAGTACCTGTCCATTTATTTTATACTCAAATGTAAGTCTGTGCTTCTTGTTACTAAATGATAACACAAAACATTTTCTCGTATTCAGATGCATTAGATTTTCCTTACACCAATTATGAATGGAGTCTAAATTCGACTGAAGATTGAACGAATCGCTGAGTGTATCAATAACGGAAAATATCTTCAAATCATCTGCATACAACAGGCATGGACATGTCAATTTATCAATGAGATCGTTAATAAACGTAATAAAAAATAAAGGACCTAAATGGGACCCTTGTGGCACACCCGATGTCACAGAAACGGGTGAGGATTTGAAACCTTTTATAGTAACTAACTGACTTCTCCTGTTGAGGTATGATTCAGTCCATCTCAACAGACTCCCATATATTCCGTAACATGCTAATTTAATACATAAGATATTATGATTTACTCTATCGAATGCTTTTGAGAAATCGGTATATATGCTATCAACCTGTTTTCTCTTGGCGAAAGCACTGCAAAGATAGTGTTTGTATTCAAGTAAATTAGAAGTCGTCGATCTGTTCTTAATGAAGCCATGTTGTCGAAGCGATAGGAAAGGTTGAATATGATGATAAAGAGAATCATACACCAATGATTCAAACAATTTACCAAGGCAAGACAAGATGCTTACGGGTCGATAATTTTCGCAATTTGATCTGTCGCCAGATTTATAAATCGGATCAATATGAGCTATTTTCCATACTGATGGAAAAATACCTGCCTTAATGGATGCATTAAATATAATACACAAGGGATTACTTAATTCCTTCCCGCATTTCTTAATGAATAACGGAGGAATACCATCTGGTCCAGAGCCTTTTCTTTGGTCTAATTTCGCGATCTTTTGCTGTATGTGGTCTGGTGTGATTGTGATATCACTTAGGGTACAATTACTACGATTGGATAATTCATTGTGAGAATATAAGATAGTCTCCTCTGGGTTTGCAAAGACAGAACTGAAATAATTAGAGAAAAGCTCACATATTTCTTTTTCATCGGAAGAGATGTGATTACCATATTTCATCGTTTTGGGAATGCTATTAGCATTATTTTTCTTGTCATTGACAAAAGGCCAAAAGAATTTTATGTCATCATCTAAAGAAGATTCGACGGACGATACAAAATTTTTATAGTCATTTTTAATAAGTTTTTTACATCTGTTGCGTAACATGGAAAATGTATCATAATCCCGAGGATTCTTATATTTTTTGAAACGACGATGATATTTTAGTTTTTCTTCTAAGCTTTGCCTTAAAGCAGGTGTGAACCATACTGGATAGTTGTTTGTGTCAATTTTGGTCATAGGTGTATGTTTTGCAATAATATTCCTAAGCTCTGCGTAAAATGCGTCAGTCATGCTATCAATATCTTTATGAATTGACAAGATATTATGCCATTTAACTAATTTTAATTCAAGATTTATTTTTGAATAATTGCTTTTGAAAAAAATTTGGTCGTTTTTGTTTTTTGTTTTTAAAATTATTTGAGTTTATTTCAACAAGATTAATATCTGCAACTAATGAGGGGTGGTGGTTATCTAAGCGACTCAATGGCTCCACTTCATAAACCTGAATGCTGTTCGAACTGAAAAGAATTAGGTCTAAAAATCGTCCGTTGTTATTTGATATACTGTTATAATTATCAAGGTTACATATTCTAAGGGTATCACAAAGCAGATTAGCTTTTTGACCTCGCGGGTGGAGAGGAATCATATAATTATACTGTGATGATTTAGACCAGTCAACGTCGGGTATATTAAAATCCCCTATACAAAAAAATTCTTCTGTGTTGCGATATCGCATAATTACGTTTTGACAGTTTGTAAAAAATTTATCGATGCAGTCTAAAGGCAGATCTGGCGGAAGATAACAGAGACAAATATTAATAATTTTAACATTAGTGGCTTTTGGCAATATACTGATCCACAAGTCTTCTAGCTCACTATTCCAGGAAACTTGATAAATAAAATTTATTTCTTATTTAACGGCAATTAGAATTCCCCCCGCCCTCAGATTTACGTGCATTTGATTGATATCTGTCGCGCCTTACAACATTATAGCGAGTGTCAATGAATTCACCGTCAAAAATAGTGCTATTTAAGTTTGTTTTAGTTATACAGATAATGTCATAATCATTATTAAGTACATTAAGATAGAACTCTTTTGTTTTTGATCTTAAGCGATTAACATTTTGATAATAAATTAACATTATACAAGACTGAAATTCCCAAATACATAAACCAAATATAGCAACAGAAAAAAATTGTGATATTATGACAGCTTGTTTAAGCATTCCATATTTCTAATGTGTATGCAGGCCGCAGTGTCTTCCTTACGAATATATATACGTCCGAACTTAACCCATACATACTTATATTTCTTCTCCTTTGCAAAATTTCTAGCAGCAGCATGAAGAGCCTTACATTCCGGAGAAAGATGTTCAGTCACATAAATTTTTCGCTTTTCGCAATTTAATCCGATGTTGTTGGTATTCAAGGGATTGTCTTTATTGGCTTTATTATAACGATAACATGCGGAGAGAACTTGGTCCCGTAAGCGTGGGTTGATGAGAGTTACAAGAATATTTCTAGGGCGTTCGGAGGAGATGTCGTATTTGGCAACTCTACGGCAAGAATGAATGTTCTCATCATCTATTTGAATATTTACTGTTTTACACAGGTTACGGAATAACAGCATTGGATTTTCATTTCGACTTTCTGGTACTAACTGTATTTCAAAATTTTTGCTACGGGAAATTTTTTTCAATTGATGTTAAACGATTGGTCAGAACATTAATCTCCTTTTGAAATCGCAGAGTTTCAGATTCTAGGTGTTTTATTATGTGACTCTTATTTTCAATTTCTTGCTTTAGGGAAGACTGTTCATCACATATAAAGTTAGTGGTTACAGTAAAATCGTCTTTAAGCTGCTGCACAACTGAGTCCATCTCCGCTTGTACTAGGTTTTTGACGTCATCCTTCAATGCTTTTCTAAAACTTTCCACGAAATCCGATAGATAATTATTAAGTTTTTTATCCAATAAGGTACTAATTTTACCCATGGTGACGAGATTGTCGTCGTTTGAGGAAAATAATTGGGAATCGGTTGATGAACAGCTTGAATTTTCAAGGGGCGAATTCAATGGTTTCTCTACGAGTGGTACAAGCGTTTGTTGGACAGGCGTATTGACATTCGATTGTTTACGTTTAGTTATATTACTACAAGATGGACACATCCACTTTGATTTATATTCAGTAGTCAAAGCCGTAAATTGTTCTTTACTTAAATTTAGGCACTCAATATGATATTTTGAACGACAGTGATTACATGCTAAGTAGCGGTCAGTGCGAAGTAGCTTCTTATTGCAGGCAGAGCAATTCATATTAATTGTTTTGCTAATCTCAAACTAAGTAATTTTTGTAAATAAAGTTAAAAGAGACCTCAACCGTTGGGATTCGATCTAACGCCTCTTATACTTATTTTCTTGTTGCGTTAATGCGTAAGCCACAGCGCCAACTGCTCGCTAATATACTCTTTGAATAAGCGATTCACTTTACGGAGATAAATGTTCGTTGAATAATGTAAGTGACTTATAACTTATTGCATACCCGTTGCAAAATAAACAACTGACTGCAACTTTTAAAAATGACTACGGTGCTTCTCACACTTTTTGGAGTATTTCTATCACAATTTATCACGAAAACACTGAATGATTTAACCACTCGAACACCAATAAAATACTGCATCTATTGATATTAATTTTAAGTAAGTTTAAACACTAGACATATTTTATTTTTTTTAAAAACTAGGAGTGCACGAAACCGTTACTGTCGGCGATCGCGGCGGATTTCCGTCCTGTAGAGCGGATTTATCCGCTAATAGGACTACGTTCTTACAGAATACCAGCATGGATAACCAGAACCGGAGACGTTGTTGGCTGTGTTGAGGTGTTCCGTCTTTTACCTTAGAGGTTACAATGTATTTACATTTCGATCGGTAGTAGATAGTATCATTAATATCATTAGTATCCTTTTACTATCAAGTTAACTGTGTGCTTGTTTGTCACCATAAATATATTATAAAAAATAAGGAGGTACCTGAAAAATTTACTTTATCCTTCCTGCTCAGGTTAGAGAATCCTGGATCGAAAATAATGATTTGCAAGATTATTGTTTTACGATTGTACTTTAAAACTAATTAGTAAATAGTTATATATTATGACATTGAATGTACAACAGTAAAGCTTTAGCCTAATGCACTAGCGATCAGCGCACCGCTATCCGGTTAAGTCTCAGATAAAGACAATTTAAAGAAAGTTTATTCCTTTTTATCCTGGTACACTATATTATGACTTCTGTGATCTTGCATGTTTATCTGCTTAAAAACAACGACATAATCATAACAATATTCTTAAACAGCATAAGGGACTTCTTATTAATTTATATTTAGACACATCCCAAGTATGAATTTCACTACAAGGTAGAGGATCACCACACAGTCGACCAAAACATAAATTTAATATCAATTTAATAAATATAATAAGTTTATTTTTTGTATATATACCTATATTATGTATTATTTCTATGATTTTATTTATATTTTTGCTATTATTTACTGTCCTGAGTTTTTGTCCATCAGGTTTCATGCGGATGTAAAATATAGCACCCATCATCTTCATCACCATTACTGAAAATTTAAAAACAGACCGAACAGCAGGTAACAACGCTGGTCGTCTTCTTCGATGTTAAATTTACCTTTATAGTTTTATATTAGTTTTAATTTTTAGTACATATTTTTAACTTATTTCACATGAAATAATTTATTATTTCTTGCTAGTACAATGAAGCAAAAATGCAGAAAATCCTGTCTTAAAAAAAGCGCAGAATTATAATTTATGTTCAGTAGAATTATTATTCAAGGATTTATTATGTTACAATAAATTACAAAAACTTTTCTGCTATTTTTTCATCCTATTGTATTTTTATATTTCCAAATATCTAAAAATCCGAACACGAAGAAACCCTAAACTCCGAATCTTAAGAAACCGACTTCTCAAAACGTACCGCGAAAGTATTTATTACCATTATAATTATCATTTAACTATCGGCATTAAAATAATAATATAACCGATAATAGATAAGTACTGCACAAATAGTTACAATAAAATGCCGGAACAGGATTATAGCACAAAATTATTGTTAAGTGTCCGATCTCGCAGTACAGTGGAAAGAACGCTAGGTGCTGTTATCAAATAGTAGGGGTGTGAGAAGTATTATGAAAATTTATATTTCAAATGCCAACGTCACGTGGAAATGTTGCATTGAATTGACGGTCTTTTGGGAGACTTGTGAAGGTCGGAAAACTTCGCTAGACTTTAGGTTGATCTAGATTTAAAAGCCGATCCCGTGTAAATTACCTACTGACACAATTTGGATAAGCAACTAGTTTTGTTTAATAGTTTAATTGTTTTCATTAGAACATTTCTTTAATTACATATAACATTATGGAAACCTCTGTTAGAAAGATCAAAAACAGCAATGTATTTATTTACATGTAAGTACATGAGTACATCGTACGAGGAATTATAATTGGGCACTTTATTTTTGTTACAAAGCAATGCCTAAAGGTCAGGCCTGTGTCATCAGTTAATAGTCCGTAATAACTTACTAATTGACAAAGCCATAATGCAGCCATTTTATGGTTGTAATACGAATAGCCGGCCCGTTCGAATTACAACCATAAAATTCGACCGGGGAACGACCACTAAACATCAGTAACTAGCAACTAAACTAAAATAAAAAGTAGCAGCTAATTGCTGCTGTGTTTCATTTGATAAGTGTAGAGGACACCCTTTGTACGGACAACGAGGCATTTCATCTTAGTCCTCAGGTGTGACAATGCATCAGCATTTATATTTATGTTCGAGGATAGATGTAGATGTTTATGGACCACAGAATCCAGGTTGACTGTGCGCTCGATTGGCACCCTTATTCTATAAAAAATCCTTGGGGGAGAGACAGTGTCTGTAACTGTAGCTCCAGGGTTGAGATATTCAATAATTTATTCCTCTTGATTATCCCTGAAAAAGAAGAATGCATTATTTTACCGGTGGAAAAACTCGCTTAAAATTGTTTGGAGTTTCAATTTCGAAGACTGAAATTTCGACAGTGGCAAGGTCATTACGTAAAAAAGGCCTGGTCAGGTCAGATAAAAAGGTTTATTAGCGTGATTTGTAGCTACCATATAGTTACGAGTCATTATTTTATTAAAATTTAAAATAACATTAATGAAATTAAAGTTTAAGTACATATAAATATTATTTAATTATTGCACGTTGCTCTTTAACAATCGGTCCAGCCATTACAAAACTTAGCACGGACAGACAGACAGACATAATTTTAATTTTAATAAAATAAGGACAGTACATGTACTCGTACTTTATAAGTTACAGATCACGCTAATCAACTTTTTGACCTGATGACCTTGCCGCTACCGAAATTCATTCACTATAAAAGCTCTGAGACATTCGCAGTATTTACGAGTTCACAATCGCCGTGAAAGAAGCATGTTTTCCAAAGTAAGTCTTTTTAAATAAGTCATATATTAATTCAATGTTTGATGACGTTTACAAAGTTCTGCCCTTGGTGCTTCAACACCAGTAAAGTCAATATTTTGTGCAAATCATTACTTAATGCTGAAATGCTCTACTTATGCCATAATATGTCCTATTCAATTACAATTGTGAAAATTGGCTGATTTTATTATTACAGATTTTAGCTCTGAGCGCCGTCTTGGCAGTGTCAGGGGCAGGCCTCTTGCCGCAGCCCCACTATTCATCTGCTGCAGCTGTCTCCTCACAGAGCATCGTGCGTCACGACCAGCCTCAAGCTATTCACTCTGCACCCGTCGCCATACATGCCACCCCTCTTGCCTACCACGCTGCTCCAGTCGCCACTTACGCGGCTCCCGCCCGTTATTCCGCCGGCCATGCTGTGTCCTCTCAAAGTATCTTACGTCATGATCAGCCCCATGCCACATTCGGAATTGCTCCCGTGTCTTATGCAGTGGCACCAGCGCACTACGCCGCGCCTATCATCAGCCATGCTGCTCCCGTGACCAAGCTTGTTGCCACCGCACAACACGAGGAATACGTAAGTAAATCATATAACCATTATAACAGTGATAAAAAACAACAAATAATTAAATGTAACGTAAGATTAGTCATACTGAATAATACTTAACCACGTATTTTTAATTCTAGGCTCATCCTAAATACGACTTCGCATACTCCGTGGCCGATGGACACACTGGCGACAACAAGTCCCAACACGAGAGCCGCGATGGTGATGCTGTGCACGGCGAGTACTCGCTGCTTGAAGCTGATGGCACAGTACGCAGCGTGCAGTATACCGCTGATGACCACAACGGCTTCAACGCTGTAGTCAGTCACTCTGCGCCCGCGAAACACGTTGTTTCAGCACCCGCACATTATCTGGCTCATCATTAAGTGACAATTCTCACCGACAACTTTGAATTAGTTATATAATTTATTGCAATTATTTCTATAAATATAATAATTTATTGAAATAACTCGTCCTTTATTTTACTTTTTTATTTAAAGCCACATTGCAGCTATACTACGTTTGCAGCACGAATGAGTTGCTGGCTAGAGCATGGAAGAACCATGGCCTCAGAGAATACCAGCGTAAGCATAAGCTTAATGTTTCTTTATTTCATACGGCTTATGTTTAAAGAACCTGATACTTTTTTCACTCATAATAAGGCATTCTTTTTTATCCTTAGTGGTGAAAACCCAACTATATTTTTATTCTTAATCGAGAGGTTATTAAGTTGTCTATGGGCTACATCATTTCATCATTCCTATAAAAAATATAAACATAAAATTTTCACAACGCTGCATCTTATTGATTTCCGAGTTGAGTGAAATCATACTACGAGTGCTGGGATTCGTTGAGTGACAGTATACTTGTTAGGATCGTTGTGGTGATTATTCCGGTGAAGGCAAAGATGGTGGTGTTGCTGACGATCTGCTCTATGTAATAATGAGTTGTGTAATATTGTTGTTGGTTTGCATATTTAGGTGTTATCATGTAATCACGACCGGTCGAAGAGACGCTGTTATTTTCCAAGTTAGGTGATGTCATATGGGATGACAGGTAGAAAGCCAGTAGTCTGGTTCACGTTATCATATGAAATGATAACTGCACAAAGGGACGCTGTCACTCTAGGTCACACACACTTACACACTCTAGGAGTTAGGTGTCTCCATATGTCATTACGAATTGACTCGCATGCAGAGTCGACGATTTCCAGCTTCCCGAACAAGCCGGTTTCCGAAAAGGCTTTAGCACTATAGGCCACATACATACCTTTTGGTAAACTGTACAAAAGAATGAGGAGTACAATTTGCCACAACGTCTTGTGTATGTGGACTATGAGAAAGCTTTTGGATTCAGTCGAAATTTAGACAGTTTTGCAGTCCCTTTAGCGGTGCCAAGTTAACTGTAGGTATATCGAAGTGCTGATATGTTTGTACAATAGGACTGTGTACAATAGGAGTACAGAACCAGAGTACGAATCCAACCCAACTGAAGAGAGACGACGAGACGTTATACTCCCGAAATGTGGAAGAAGTCTTTAAGATACTGGACTGGAAAGAATACGCTATTAACATCAATGTCAGGAAAAATTTGCCGCCGATATAGTCCTTATAGCAGAATCGCTAGAAGACCTAAGCATTAAGCTCAATGACCTCAATAGTGCTTCCTAACGGATTGGTCTTAAGATGAACACGGACAAAACAAAGATCATGTGAAACGTTCATAGCACATATATACCGGTAGTTTTTGAGAACACTAAGCTCGAAGTTGTTGACGAGTATTTTTACCTAAGACGAATAGTCCAATTAGGTAAGTACAACTTCGATCGAGGGATCAATCGATGGATTCAACTCGGCTAGGCAGCGTTCGGGAAATTAATACACACCTTCTTGTTAGGTATATCTCAAAACTTAAAAACGAGATTGTACAAGTGCGTGTTGTGTGGTTGTTTACTACTGGCCGTATGAGGAAGCTTAAGGTCGCTCAGCGAGATCCAGAGGGGCCTTTGCTTGGGGTTTCTCTGCGTGATATACTTGAAATGAGGATATCTACAGGAGAACCAGAGTGACAAACACAGCCAAACAGATAAGTTTACTGAAGTGGCAATAGGCCGGTCATATAGCTCGAGAAACGAGAGTGACAGCCTCGTACAGGTAGACGAAGTGTAAGACGACCTCCCACTAGATGGAGTAACGACCTGGAAAGACATGCAGAAAATTGATGGATGCAGGTGGCTGAGACTATGTTTTTTGAATTTTTTTGGGGAAGTTCAGTAGTGGACTTGTAAAGGGCTGTAATGATGATGATGAATATTATCATATACGCGTGCAAATTTGTAATAAATTTGCTCTATACAAGGATTGTATTTATCCTCGTACAGAACCCTTATAATAACGTTTTACAATTAAAAATGCTGCATACGTATGTCTTGTGTAGTGTGGTTATAGAGTAACCGAAGCCATTACGCCTATCAAAAGACTTCCTGCCCTATAGATTTCTTCATAACGGAGATTTTGCCATAGCAGGCACGCTTAGCAGGTGAGTTTTAGTAGTTTTTAGGAAGACGCTGTTGCATATTCACTGATTTTATTCCCTTTGTCAGCTCTTACAACACCCACGGGATGATATGATGTAGTAGATTTTATCCGTGAGAGGAAAGGGGGAGATCTCATTCCGAACTTATCCCAGAGGCAGAGGTAATCAGCTCGGGGAACGGCCAACGCTCCGTGTGATAGTTTGGCGCTATTTTTCTATATACACTTCTGTACTTCGGAACTTTGATAGCGTGATTTAAGCTTCGGTGCATTTCGCTTGTGGCGCGACGACAGCGCTGACACATCGCCCCCTTGCTCAGACCGAAGTTCGACGGTGCAGTCCTGTTATAGCGCCGCTACATGGATATTCTTACACTGCCACTACACGGTCAAGTAATTCTGTAAAAGAACTCGATTTTCTCACCTAAAGCATTTTGAGCATTATTGCTGATATCATTCATATTACGTGCAATGAAATTGAAGCTTACGTCTACCGATAAACTTAAGAGCAACGGTCAAGCGATAAACCCAACACTGTATTGAATTACTATTAAATAATAGAAAACAAGACTTGTTACGGCAACCGGATAATTTTAATTTTTAATTTGTTCTGAACACAAAACTGAATTACAGGATCCACATCATTTTGCAGAGATTGACAGTACCGAATATCGATATTTACTAACACTTTTAATTATCACAAGTATTAAAGTTAATTTTTTCTACAACCGACTTGAATATAAATAACATAAGAACATCATCAATGTATTCGAAGTCAACTAAACAAGCAAAGAAATATCTGTGGCTCGTCATGTACGCTACTGATAACTCGCTTGCAGAAAGGGATATAAATACATTGCCAGAAGAGTGCGCTGGAGGACAACAGTCTCAAGCTTAAGAATGGAGAGAATATAGTTTTGAAGTAATTTTACAAAAATTTAATTATTTTATATTATACGGAAGACAAACGAGCACACATTCTATCTAATGGTAAGTGGTTGCTGTGGTCTATAGACATCTACATCTATCCTCGATAATGAAATGCAGATGCACTTTAATCCGTGAGGACTATGACGTAATACCTCATTTCCAGTAAAAGAGGTCTCCGATTCTCTACACTCAGCGAAATACAGCAGCGTTAAGTTGCTATATGACACTGGTATTTTTTGAGAGCGTGGTCCTTCCCCGGTCGAGTCAACCCATTGGTGCTACAACTATACCAGTAGTATAGCTGCAGGATGGCTCTATCACGTAAACATTACATAATATATAACACTTTAAAATAATTTGTAATATTAATTGAGATCTTCTTGCAAATGAAACTATTTATTTAAATAAGAAGTCAAATGCAATAGGGCATGCAATAAGGAGCCATTAAATTCCTATGGTTACACAGCCCATTTCGATACGTAGTGGTAAACGAACAATTGAATAGTGATTTAAAAATGATGTGGGTTTGCCGCGGACGTTTGTTTGACAGACTTTGACCGTAACATTTTAAAAATGGCAATGCTAAAAATGTCTAATTTAAAAATCTATCAATTTATGTCAAAAGCTTGGGTCTTCGACATTTTTTCAAGAAGTTTTTGAGGGAATTCGAATACTTTATTGTATGAATAATCAGTAATAACTCTATTAACAATAAAATACACATGCAATGTTTGCGTAGTTTGCACGTAAAGTTTAAGTTCACATAAACCTCATTTTAATAACGCTTACGCTGCGTAGATCAAATTACTATTGATCACGGAATTTTAAAATACAACTAAACTATAAGAATTGCTGTGTTACGAAAACAATCATTATCGTTAATTTAGTTACAATCAAAGCGATATAAAAGACTGGTGTTTTCTACAAAAATTATCAGTGTGCTGGTAATCATATTATAGGTACCAGTTACTTCACAGTAGTCAATTGTGCGCAATACGGTTTCAAAGGTAATTTAATGACTTATAACTGTTGCGTATTAATTAGTTGATATTGATTGTAAAATTTTAAATACAACTTTTTTAGATGTTGGCTCTAACTCTTACATTCATGATGGTCGCGTATATTAATGGCTACGACCATGCATTTTCGTCTAATCACATATCGCACCACGATGGACATCATCACATAGTACACCATGAACACGGCCACGAACATGATTATCATGTAAGTATTTTAGTATATATTATTCAATCACTTTCAATACATAATTATATATCGCAAGTCCACCACTTAACTGATCCTACTTTGTAAATTATCATAAAGCACTGTCCTAAGCAACCTGTATTCATTGACACCCTTCTTAGGAGCTTACACTCCATCTAATGGCTACCTTATGCAACTATACATATTTGTATATACGCCTGAGAACCTAGATGGAAGAGCTCACAGCCTATAGTTGCACTCTATCTTCTTTACTCTAAAACACAGCCGAGCAGCTGAAGTAGGTAAGAGCTTGGTATCTATCCAGATGGATCTCTAAACAGAAAAAGAGTCCTACCACCAAATAAACTTTATAGTTACAGGCTGTAAGCCATTCTATCTTAGTCTTCAGAGCTGACAACAACCAAGCAAATTTTTCTGTCGCTATTTCACTCAGCGGAGAGCTGTTCTACACTTCGCTTGCAAATATAAGATTCACTCGTATCTTTCACATTAGTTATCAGAGCTATTAAACCAACTAATTGGCTCTTCAGCTGATTGATCCATTTAGATACGTTACTTGCTCCAGTTCTATTGCAGATATCCTCACTATGCAATATACCTATTTTATAATGTATTTCTATAATATTATTCTAAATGGTTGAAAATTCCCACTATTACCAACAATAAAGGGACACTCTTAAAATATATTTACTATTCTTAAATTAATTAACTACAAAATATATATCTAATACTTTCCGTTACGAGAACATCTCTTATCCGTTGCCAAGTGAATAAGTAAAAAAACTATAATAAAATCTATTCTCATCTAATCTATCTATTCCTCTAAATATATTTTTTCAGTCTCACCCAAAATATGAGTTTGAATACAAGGTAGAGGACCATCATACGGGCGACATTAAGTCGCAGCACGAGCACCGCGACGGTGATGTCGTGACGGGTGGCTATGCGCTGCACCAGCCCGATGGTTCCGTCAGACACGTCGAATATCATGCTGCCGATCACAGCGGGTAAGTGTATTGCGTAATTTTCGTTTTGTTTTCGTCTAAATGATCGTAAGTCCTACTATCCAATATATACTCTTAACTATAATAATGAATACCAGATAACTTAAATGTCCAAATCGATTCTAAGGAAAAATACCGTCAAAACTATGAGGCGTTTGGTCTTATTCAAGTGATTTACATTGAGGCCTGATTAAGGATTGATGATTTTAAATAATGATATAATACTAAATCGATTTAAAGCTTTTTTCTTTTTGTATTATATCATGTTTTATTTTTTATTTTTCAGTTTCCACGCCGATGTCAAACACAGCACCCATCACATAGTACCCAAGCATCACCACTATTAATCGCTCCAAATAATAGAATGATGTATTTTTGTTGACTTCTGTTTTGCCAAAGCATTAAAAATGAACAATTCGTAAGATGTTTTTTTTATAATAAATATTTTATCTTGTACCTGAGAATTTATATTATTTTCAACTTATTGATCTTAACATGACCTTCTAATTAAATTAATAAAAATGAGTAATCGTTAGATACCAAAAAACTAAAATCCCCAAGTCAATATTTAGGAACATAATACATACATAAACACTCACGCCTGTCACCCAGAGGGGTAGGCAGAGACTACGGACTTCCATTTGGCGCGATCCTGACATACCTCTTTCGCCTCCTTTACATCCATATATCTACGCATACATGCTCGTCGGTTAATGGTACTTCTAACGTGGTCCCTTTTCAAAATATCGCCAATTTGGTCGATAAACTTTTTTCTAGGGTGTCCCTTCCCGACTCGGCCGTTCACATCTGCCATATAAATTTGCTTTGTCACTCTTTCCTCATTCATTCTTTCTACATGACCAAACCACCGAAGCATTCCTTTCTTAATCCTTGTCATAACATCATCTTGCATACCACATTTATCTCTTATCACGCAATTTCTCACCCTGTTGAGGAACATATTATATATTTTATCTTTCATTTAATATAATACTTCTAATATCATATATACACACGTAATCATAAGTGAATTAATTCTATACAACTTCTTATTACTTCAAACGTCTTCAAACTTCAGAGTCTAGTCTGGAATGCCTCGATATTGTAAAAGTTATAAATATAATTATTTCCGAAAATAACTCTAAATATATCTCTTAATTTAATAAACTGGGATCCAGCTAGTGAATCTATAAGGTTATACATAGTCATAGTCATAATAATTCGAAAAAACTATGCCGTCGCTTTAAGAAAACCTTACTGCGGGAGACCTTGTGAGAAGCTGCAAGCTGTTTTCCTATGAATTATATATATAATTTATTTATTTCGGGCGCTTTCCACCAACCATGGTCCTCCGTGACCATGGGTGCTGGAAAGCGTCCGAAACGTCGGGAATTAAAAATAAAAGTAAATAAAAAGTAAAAATAAACGCGATAAAATCCGTAAAAGTAGTTTTAATCATGTATAGTGTTCGCGTAAATATAAGAAATCATTATTTGAAGCCCTGTTTTTAGTATTTTTGAAAAATACGAAATTTTTAATAAAACTAATTGCACTCGTGATTTTTCATTCAAATTAACAGTTCAGTTTTTTTCTATTCTGTCAATAAGATCAAAAAATATTATTTATGTTTCATCAGTATGTAATTTATAAATGTAATTGAAGCCCTTTTTATTTGAAGCCATTTTTTAGTATTTTTGAAAAATACGAAAATTTTAATAAAACTAATTGCGCTCATGATTCTTCATTCAAATAAACAGTTCAGTTTTTTCTATTCTGTCAATAAGATCAAAAAATATTATTAATGTTTCATCAGTATGTAATTTATAAATGTAATTTCAAAAAAAATCGGTACCATATATATATATATATAAATGTAAAATCTAAGGAAGTTCAATATGTCTCTCGTCTCGTCTTACAACTATACAGCTGCAGTATGGAGAAACTAAAAGGTATACGTTCGATAGACTTTAATATTATGTTGTGATAGACATTGTATTTTATTTTGAGCCCTAAAGTCAAATTTTTCGTTCTATCTTTGTAAATTTCTTTAATTTACTTTTTAAAATTTCTCTAACAAGACGCATAAGTTGAAAATTACTCTAGGCTTGACAGAAAACGGTAAGAAAAGCTTTAATATACATACTAACGCTACACTTGAAAATACACGCCGTCAAAGCTTACAGCGTTTATGTGAAAACCACATTAGAGTTTGCGCTTTAAGATTGCGTTTGTTGCAAACTAGAACAAATTGAATTAGGTTGGAAAATGTTTGAAACGCGCTGCCAGCACTGCACAGCCAGATTACTAAGTAAGAAGTTAAACACTAAGTGTTTATTATCACTTACTTTAGTTATAATTACTTTATACCAGTCTCTTTTAATTTTCAGTAAATAAAATAGGAGAGAGATAAACTTTATAAATTACTTAAATTGCCATAGATTTTTATAAAAAAACTGGTGACACTATTATTGTCAATCTTTAACAATATTTCATTACCATTATTTTTAAAGTTTTTAGTTATATTATATATTATATTATTACATCATCATCATACATATATATGATTATATTTATGCGAAAACTACACATTGATTAATTATTGAGAAGTTCAATATGTTCACAATTTTGTACCTTTTAAATAATTATCTAATTTATAATATCTTTTAAAATTAGTAACATTACAAGGAATCTTGTTATCAATAGCTATACATCTTAAAACAATTAATAAACTATAAATAAACCGCTACTTTATAATAATAATAACAACACTGCGAATGGGCTAATCCCGGTCAGCATCCCGGGTCATCTGAGGCGACTGGGATTCCGTGACGGACCGCTCCGGGCTCAAATACAGAAGGCAGTGCTCCTCGATACCGCACGCATCGTCCGCCTGTTTCGTTCCCTTTACCCCCAACCCTCGGTCGTTTGGTCGTTTGGTCCCTTGCCGAGGGCATGTCATTTTATTTTATTGATATTTATGTATGTTTATCATTTCATTTTCATTTATAATAATAATATTCATTTAAATTAAAGATATACCCCAAATATTAATAATAATTGGGATGTGCAAGTGGGTTTTAGAAAGGGAATGGGGTGTACAGATCAAGTCTATTCCATGCGCATGATTGCGGAGAAGTTTTTGGCCAAAAACCAGAAAGTTTTTTGTGCGTTCATGGACTTGGAAAAGGCTTATGACAGAGTGGACAGGAATGTGTTATGGCAAACACTGAACTCATTTGGGTTGAGCGCTGGTTTGATACGGGCATTAAGGTCTCTTTATAGGGACTCTAGTGCTTGTGTCAGGATCAATGGGGTCTAGTCACACTGGTTTGGCATCCAAAAAGGTGTCAGACAGGGCTGTGTAGCTTCCCCTTGGCTGTTCAACCTATTTATGGACAGGTGTTTGCAAACTTTGAAAGATGAAGAATGTGGGTTAAGAATGGGCGAGTTAACCGTCAAATGCCTTTTGTATGCCGATGATCAAGTCATATTTGCGTCATCGGCGGCTGAGTTGCAAATGATGGTTACATTAATGAACTGGGAATTAAAAGAAAGGGGAATGAAAGTGAACACAAGTAAGACGAAAGTGATGGTTTTTGAAAGAGAAGAAAGAAAAACTGTATGTGAAATAAGAATAGAAGGAGAGTTAATTGAGCAAGTAGATGAGTTTGTGTATTTGGGATGTGTATTTAGCAGGGATGGTAGATATGATAGGGATATAAAACGACGAGTAAATGCAGGTAATAGAGTGAATGGGGCACTACACTCTATTATGAAGAACCAGAATGTGTCCAAAAAGGCACGTATGGTAATTCATAATGCTGTGTTAGTATCATAGTAGCAGAAAATCACGAAAGTAGAATAAATGCTGTAGAAATGCGGTCTTTAAGGAGTATGCTAGGGTTGAATCTGAATGACAGGGTGAGAAATTGCGTGATAAGAGATAAATGTGGTATGCAAGATGATGATATGACAAGGATTAAGAAAGTAATGCTTCGGTGGTTTGGTCATGTAGAAAGAATGAATGAGGAAAGAGTGAGAAAGCAAATTTATATGGCAGATGTGAACGGCCGAGTCGGGAAGGGACGCCCTAGAAAAAAGTTTATCGACCAAATTGGCGATATTTTGAAAAGGGGCCACGTTAGAAGTACCCTTAACCGACGAGCATGTATGCGTAGATATATGGATGTAAAGGAGGCGAAAGAGGTATGTCAGGATCGTGCCAAATGGAAGTCCGTAGTCTCTGCCTACCCTTCTGGGTGACAGGCGTGAGTGTTTATATATTTATATATATATTAATAATAATTTATTTCAGACAGTCAGATTAGAGACAGATTATAGTGCCAATACACAAACGCCAACTTATTCATAGATCATTTTGTAAGTTAGGAAGGAGAACTCCCCTTTTCCTTCCACGGATAAAATCTACTACATCATATCATCCCGTGGGCGTTGTAAGAGCCGACAAAGGGAATAAAATCAGTAAAAATAAAGGGCAAGTAATTATAACAAACTTAATTTTATAGAAATAATTGCAATGAATTATATAACTAATTCAAAGTTGTCGGTGAGAATTGTCACGTAATGATGAGTCAGATAATGTGCGGGAGCTGAAACACCGTGTTTCGCGGGCGCAGAGTGGCTGACTACAGCGTTGAAGCCGTTGTGGTCGTCAGCGGAGTACTGCACTCTGCGTACTGAGCCATCAGCTTCAAGCAGCGAGTACTCGCCGTGCACAGCATCACCATCGCGGCTCTCGTGTTGGGACTTGGTGTCGCCAGTGTGTCCATCGGCCACGGAGTATGCGAAGTCGTATTTAGGGTGAGCCTAGAATAAAAAATACGTGGTTAAGTACTATTCAGTACGACTTATCTTACGTTACTTCAAATTGTTTGTTGTTTTCTTATCATTGTTATAATGGTTATATGATTTACTTACGTATTCCTCGTGTTGTGCGGTGGCAACAAACTTGGTCACGGGAGCAACATGGCTGATGATAGGCGCGGCGTAGTGCGCTGGTGCCGCTGCGTAAGACACAGGAGCAATTCCGAATGCGGCATGGGGCTGATCATGACACACAGCATGGCCGGCGGAATAACGGGCGGGAGCCGCGTAAGTGGCGACTGGAGCAGCGTGGTAGGCAAGAGGGGCGGCATGTGTGGCGATGGGTGCAGAGTGAATAGCTTGAGGTTGGTCGTGACGCACGATGCTCTGTGAGGAGACAGCTGCAGCAGATGAATAGTGGGGCTGTGGCAAGAGGCCTGCCGCTGACACTGCCAAGACGGCGCTCAGAGCTAAAATCTGTAATATTAAAATCAGCCAATTTTCATAATTGTAATTGAATGGGACATAGCATGGCATAAGTATAACATTTCGACAATAGGTAATAATTTGCACAAAATATTGACTTTAGTGGTGTTGAAACACCAGGGGCAGAACTTTGTAAAAGTCATCAAACATTGAAATAATATATGACTTATTTAAAAATACTTACTTTGGAGAACATGTTTCTTTCACGGCGATTGTGAACTCGTAAATATTGCGAATGTCTCAGAGCTTTAATAGTGAATGAATTTCAGTAGCGGCAAGGTCATCAGGTCAAAAAGTTGATTAGCGTGATCTGTAACTTATAAAGTACGAGTACAAGTACTGTCCTTATTTTATTAAAATTAAAAATATGTCTGTCTGTCTGTCCGTGCTAAGCTTTGGAATGGCTGGACCGATTGTTAAAGAGCAACGTGCAATAATTAAATAATATTTATTTGTACTTACCTGTTAATTTCATAAATGTTATTTTTAATTTTAATAAAATAAGGACTCGTACCATATAAGATATAAATCACGCTAAGAAGCCTTTTTATCTGACCTGTCCTGACCTGACCTTTTTGATGTTATGACATTGTCGAAATTTCAGTCTTCGAAATGGAAACTAGAAACTCCAAACAATTTTAAGCGAGTTTTTCCGCCGGTAAAACAATGCATTTATTTTTTCCAAACGAGCGCAGAGTCCACCTGAATTCTGTGGTTCATAAACATCTACATCTATCCTCGAATAAATAACAAAATGCTAATGTATTTTTACACCTGAAGACTCAGATGGAATGCCTCGTATTCCGTAAAAAGGGTGTCAGTTTCTCTACATAGATCATACAAAACTAAAGTGCACAATTATAATTACTCGTACGATGTACTCATGTACTTACATATAAATAAATACTTTGCTAGTGAAGTGGTCTTTGACATTTCTAACAGAGGTTTCTAATGTAATATGCAATTAAAGAAATGTTTTAATGAAAACAATTAAACTATTAAACAACACTAGTTGCTTATCCAAATTGTGTCAGTAGGTAATTTACACGGGATCAGCCTTTAAATCTAGATCAACCAAAAGTCTAGCGAAGTTTTCCGACCTCAATCAGTCTCCAAAAGCCCGTCAATTCGATGCAACATTTCACACACATAGATAATTATTTAAAAGATACAAATTTGTGAACATATTGAATTTCTCAATGATAAATCAATGTATAATATTCGCGTAAATATAAGAAATCATCATATTGAACTTCCTTAGACTTTACACTTATGTATATATTTAATAAGGTTAAGTTATATAAATAATTCATAGGAGAATAACAATTAGCTTTTTTGCAGCTTCTCACACGGTCTCCCGCAGTAAGGTTTTGTTGAACCGATGGCGTAGCTTTTTGAATTGGCGACTATGTATAACCTTATAGAATCAGTAGCTGGAGCCCAAGTTATTAAATTAAGAGATAAATTTAGAATTTTTCTATGGTAATTTTCAGAAATATATCATTTAATTCATTTCATCATTTTAAAATATCAAAATATTCCAGACTAGACTCTGAAGTTTGAAGACGTTTGAAGTAATTAGAAGTTATTTGAAATCAAGTAACTTATGATTACGTATATATATATATATATATATATATATATATATATATATATATATATATATATATATATATATATATATATATATATATTAAATTTAAAAAGAACGGTACGTGGGGGCAGTTTACAAACATAAATTGCACAAGGACACACATCCAGACCCGGAACAATTATTTGTAGGCCATACAAATACTTGTTTATTGCGGGATTCGAACCCGCGACCCCCAGCGACCAGCAGCTCGTTGCTAAGCCACTGCGCCACGGAGTCGTCAAAACCCATTCGTGCCCATATAAATGATATGAGAAGAATTATATTAGATGAAAGATAAAATATATAATATGCTTCTCAACATTGGCTTGGGCATTTTAGCTTTCTGGTATCTAACGGTTTTTTATTTTTATTAATTTAATTAGAAGATCATGTTAAGATAAATAAGTTGAAAATAATATAATTTCTCAGGTACAAGATAAAATATTTATTATAAAAAAACATCTTACGAATTGTTCATTTTTAATGCTTTGGCAAAACAGAAGTCAACAAAAATACATCATTCTCTTATTTGGGGCGATTAATAGTGGTGATGCTTGGGTACTATGTGATGGGTGCTGTGTTTGACATCGGCGTGGAAACTGAAAAATAAAAAATAAAACATGATATAATACAAAAAGAATAAGGCTTAAAATCGATTTAATATTATACCATTATTTAAAATCATCAATCCGTAATCAGGCCTTAATGTAAGGTTTTCTATAATCAACACAATTTTTGATTATAAGACCAAAAGCCTCATAGTTTTGACGGTATTTTTCCTTAGACTCGATTTGGACATTTAAGTTATCTGGTATTATTCAAAACAAATAAGTGTTCAAATTCCTGAAAAATGTCGAAGACTTAAGTTTTTAACATAAATTGATAGATTTTTAAATTAGACATTTTTAATTTTGCCTTTTTTAATGTTACGGTCAAAGTCTGTCACAAATGTCCGCGACAAACCCACATCATTTTTCAATCACTACTAAATTGTTCATTTACCACTACGAATTGGGATGGGCTGTGTAACTATAGGAATGTAATGGTTCCTTATTGGATGCCCTATTGCTTGACTTTTAAATAACCTTATAAATACCTTTTAAAGAAACAGTTTCATTGAAAGTAACTAGAAGGCTGGAAGAAAACAACATGCCCGTAGAATATGCAGTATTAGTCAGACACTGCCTTACATCTGGCTACCTATTGTGGAAGGAGGAGTTCTACAAGCAAGTAGATGGTGTGGCGATGGGCTCACCTGTATCTCCCATTGTCGCCGACATATTCATGGAAGACTTTGAGGAGAAAGCCCTGCTTAGTTCTCCCATAAATCCAAGGTTCTACAAGCGGTACGTAGACGACACTTTCACAATTCTACCTTTAGATAAAGTAACTGCATTTTTAGACCATCTTAACTCTATAAATTCTAAAATTCAGTTCACAATGGAGTCAGAGGCAAACAATTCCTTAGCTTTTCTAGATGTGTTAGTAATTCGGAATCCTGATAACACCTTGAGCCATACTGTGTATAGAAAAAAAGACCCATACAGATAGATATTTAAACGGTGATTCTCACCACCATCCTTCACAGTTAGCTACCGTGGGTAAATCTTTGTTTCAGAGAGCACGAGGGATCTGTGACAGTAAACACCTGGCTGCAGAGCTCCACCATGTCAAGCAAGTTTTGCATGACAACATGCTTCGAGTCCCGCGCCTACGTCACAGTGAACGAGTGAAGCCGACCGCAGTCGAACGTGTGCCTGCTGTACTGCCATATGTTAGAGGAGTCACTGACAAGATTGGCTATATCTTGAAGCGTGCTTCCATCAAAACATACTTCAAGCCGCTGAAGAAGATTGGTCAGTTTTTACCATCGGTCAAGTGTAATGTCCCTCTGCAAGATGCAGGAGTGTACAAGCTTGATTGTGAATGTGGTCTCTCCTACATAGGACAAACTAAAAGATCAATAAAAACCCGCGTTAAAGAACATAAAGCTGATGTGAAGAATCGACGCTCCGGGAAGTCTGCAGTCTGTGAACACGTACAGGATCGCCCCCGTCACTACATCAGATTTGATAGACCGCAGATCCTCGCTAAAGAACACCGATTCCTTCCAAGGATGATTCGCGAGGCTATTGAAATCAAAAAACATCCTAATTTCAATAGAGAAGATGGCTGGGTGCTACCATCTGCTTGGGATCCTATAATAAATAAAAGTAAATCCCAACCCAAGCATACAACTGCAAGACTTCAAGATACCATAAGTTCATACTGCATAGATCGGAACAAAAGTTAAATTTTAATCTATGGTAACCGCGGTTAACTATAACATATGGACGTTGAACATCTCAGTCCTGCCCGTGACCATGAGTGCTGTAAAGCGTTCGAAACGTCGGGTATTTAAAATGTTAAATATACGCGATAAATTCCGTAAAAACTAGTATTATTTCAATGTGTAGTGTTCGCGTAAATATAAGATATCATTAAAGTACCATTTACTTAAAATACTCGTAAGTGTCAGCAGACATTTAAAGTCTTGTACCCAAAAGTAAGCTGGATGATCTCAATTAATATTACAAATAATTTTAAAATATAACGTGATAGAGCCGTGCTGTAGTTATATAACTGGTATAGTTGTGGCACGAATGGGTCGGCTCGACCGGAGAAGGACCACGCTCTCACAAAATATCAGAGCAACCAAATAGCAAGTTATCATTACTGTGATTCGTTTCGTAAGTGTAGAGAACCGGAGACCCCTTTTACTGCAAAAGAGACATCCATCGTTGTCCTCGCGGGTTAAAGTGCATCTGCATTTTGTTATAGAGGATAGATGTAGATGTCTATAGGTCACAGCAACCACTTACTATTAGGTGAAATATGTGTACGTATGTTACCCTTATACTATAAAAAATTATATTTTTGTAAAATTACTTTAGTACTATATTCTCTCTATAAGCTTGAGACCGCTGTCCTCCAGCGGATTATTCCTGGTAGTGTCGTTTCTGGCAATGTGGCCCTTTCTGCAAGCGAATTATCAGTAGCGTACATGACCACAGATGAGCCACAGATATTTCTTTGCGTGTTTAATTGACTTCGAATACATTGATGATGTTCTTATGTTATTTGTATACAAGTCGCCTGTAAAAAAATTAACTAACACGTATTTCATCAATATTTGGGCGATAATCTAATTCATAATCCACCTTCCAATTTTGCTAACGGTCTTCGATCTCATTATCTTTTATTTTTATTTTTTCCATGCTCCAAAAGTGAGGGAAAAACGTATAACAATTACATAACATATGAGCCTACTTTAATAGTGAAAGTGTACAAACGGGACCTACTAACTGCATAATGCATCATTTTTGATACAATTAAATTATAATTTTTCTATTAAACACCAGTAAAATTCACTTGAAATATGTGTTTAATAGTGTAACAATACTCTTATCTTTTTTTTAAATATTTTTCCGGGTCAGTGTCTTTTCCATGGGCATGATCGCGGAGAAGTTTTTGGCCAAAAACCAAAAGGTTTTTTTGTGCGTGCAACAAAGTGAATAGGAATGTGCTATGGCAAAGACTGAAGTCATTTGGGTTGGGCGCTGGCTTGATACAGGCATTGGAGTCCCTTTATAGGGACTCTAGTGCTTGTGTTAGGATCAACGGGGTCTACTCGGACTGGTTTGACATCCATAAAGGTGTCAGACAGGGCTGTGTGGCTTCCCCCGTGGCTGTTCAACCTATTTATGGACAGTTGTTTGCAAAATTTGAAAGTTGAAGAATGCGGATTAAGAATTGGTGAATTAACCGTCAAATGCCTTTTGTATGCCGATGATCAAGTTATCTTTGCGTCGTCGGCGGCCGAGTTGCAAATGATGGATACATTAATGAACAGATCATTAAAAGAAAGGGGTAAAAAAAAGTGAACGCAAGTAAGACGAAGTTTATGGTTTTTGAAAGAGAAGAAAGTAAAACGATTTGTGAAATAAGAATAGAAGGGGAGTTGATCGAGCAAGTAGATGAGTTTGTTTATTTGGGCTGCGTATTTAGTAGGGATGGGAGATATAATAAGGATATAGAACGACGAGTGAATGCGGGAAATAGAGTAAATGGGGCCCTGCACTCTATTGTGAAGAGTCAAAATGTGTCGAAAAAGGCACGTATGGCAATTCACAATGCTGTGTTGGTCCCTACTTTAACGTATGGTAGTGAAAGTTGGGTGTGGCAGAAGAAGCACGAGAGTAGAATGAACGCAGTAGAAATGCGGTCGTTAAGGAGTATGTTAGGGCTGAATCTTAATGACAGGGTAAGAAATTGTGTAATAAGAGAAGAGTGTGGTTTGCAAGATGATGTTGTGACCAGGATTAAGAAAGGAATGCTTCGGTGGTTTGGTCATGTGGAAAGAATGAATGAGGAAAGAGTGACAAAGAAAATTTATGTTGCAGAAGTGAATGGCAGAGTCGGAAAGGGACGTCCTAGGCGAAAATTTATCGACCAAATTGGCGATTTATTGAAAACGGGCCAAATTAGGAGTACCCTTAACCGACGAGCATGTATGCGGAGGTGTATGGATGTGAAGGAGGCGAGAGAGGTGTGTCAGGATCGTGCCAAATGGAAGTCTGTAGTCTCTGCCTACCCTTCTGGGTCTTCGGTTACTCCTTAACCGCACTACACAAGACATACGTATGCAGCATTTTTAAGTGTAAAACGTTATTATACGAGTTCCGTACGAGGATAAATACAATCTTTGTATAAAGAAAATTTATTACAAGTTTGCACGCGTATACAATAATATTCATTATCATCATTACAGCCCTACACAAGTGCACTACGGAACCTCTCCAAGAAATGCCACAAAGCATGGCCTCAGCCACCTGCAAACATCGACTTTCTGCATGTCTTTCCAGGTCGTTACTCCATCTAGTGGGAGGTCGTCCTACACTTCGCCTACCGGTACGAGGCTGTCACTCTCGTTTCTCGAGCTCTATGACTGACCCATTGCCACTTGAGTAAACTTATCCGTTTGGCTATATTGGTCGCTCTGGTTCTCCTGAGGATATCCTCATTTAAAGTTTATCATGCAGAGAAACCCTGAGCAAAGGCCCCTCTAGATCTTGCTGAGCGACCTTGAGCTTCCTCATACGGCCAGCAGTAAACGACCACGTCTCAAATCCATAAGTCATCACTCGCAACACGCACTTGTTGTACAATCTCGTTTTCAAGTTTTGAGATATACCTAACAAGAAGATATGTCTTAATTTACCGAACGCTGCCTAGCCGAGTTGAATCCATCATTTGATCTCTCGGTCGAAGTTGTACTTACCTAGTCGGACTATTTGTCTTAGGTAAACATTCTCGTCAAGAACTTTGAGCTCAGTGCTCTCAAAAGCTACCGGCATAGGTGTGCCATGAACGTTTCACATGATCTTTGTTTTGTCCGTGTTCATCTTAAGACCGATCCGTTGGGAGGCACTATTGAGGCCATTGAGCTTAGTGCTTAGGTCTTCCAGCGATTCTGCTAAAAGGGCTATATTGGCAGCAAATCGATGGTAAGTATTATTCCCGACATTGATGTTAATAGCGTATTTTTTCCAGTCCAGTATCTTAAAGACTTCTTCCACATTTCGGTGATATAACGTCTCGTCGTCTCTCTTCCGTTGGATAGGATTTGTAATCTGGTTCTGTAGTCCTACTGTACAAAGCCCTACTGTATAAACACTGCAGCGCTTCGATATACATACAGTTAACTTGGCACCGCTAAAGGGACGGGAACACTGCCCAAATTTCAACGGAATCAAAAGCTTTCTCATAGTCTACATACGCAAGATTGTGGTGCCACATAGTGGCAAATTGTACTCCTCATTCTTTTGTAAAGTTTACCAAAAGGTATGTATATGATCTATGGTGCTAAAGCCTTCGGAAACCGGCTTGATCAGTAAGCTGGAAATCGTTGAGTCTGCATGCGAGTCAATTCGTAATGACATATGACGACACCTAACTCAGAGAGTGACAGCGTCCCTTTGTGCAGTTATCATCTCATATGATAACGTGAACCGGACTACTGGCTCTCTACCTGTCATCCCATATGACAATACCTAACTCGAAAAATGACAGCGTCTCTTCGACCGGCCGTGATTACACGATAACACCTAAGTATGCAGACCAACAACAACATTACACAACTCAGTGTTACACAGAGCAGTCCCTCAGCAACACCATCCTCCTTGCATTCACCGGAACAATCACTACAACGATCCTAACAACTACACTGTCACTCTACGAATCCTAACACTCGTAGCATGACTTAACTCTACTCGGAAATCGGAATCCATAAGATGGTGCGTTGTGAAAATTTTATGTTTATATTTTTATAGGAGAATGGTGAAATGATGTGGCCCATAGACAACTAAATTAATTCCCGATTAAGAATAAAAATAAAGTTGCGTTTTTACCATTAAGGATTAAGAAACAATGCCTTTTTACTAGTGAAAAAAGTATTAGGTTCTTTAAAAATAAACCGTATGAAATACAGCAACATTATGCTAATACTTTATGCTGGTATTGTCTGAGAACATGGTTCTTCCATGCTATAGCCAGCAACTCATTCGTGCTGCAAACATAGTATAGCTGCAATGTGGCTCTACCACTTTCAAATATAAACTGTAATTTTCTTTTTTTGTACTATGAAACAGTGTCATTTAACTTAAATTCAAGAATTAGACGATCAGTTTAGTCCATAATAAACAAAAATGTAAAAATAAAGTACAAGTAATTATAACAAATTATTATTTTATAGAAATAATTGCAATAAATTATATAACTAATTCAAAGTTGTTGGTCAGAATCGTCACTTAATGATGAGCCAGATAATGTGCGGGAGCTGAAACAACGTGTTTCGCGGGCGCGGAGTGGCTGACTACAGCGTTGAAGCCGTTGTGGTCGTCAGCGGAGTACTGCACTCTGCGTACTGAGCCATCAGCTTCAAGCAGCGAGTACTCGCCGTGCACAGCATCACCATCGCGGCTCTCGTGTTGGGACTTGTTGTCGCCAGTGTGTCCATCGGCCACGGAGTATGCGAAGTCGTATTTAGGATGAGCCTAGAATTAAAAATACGTGGTTAAGTACTGCTTAGTACGATTAAGCTTACGTTACATTTAAATATTTGTTCTTATTTTTATCTTGTTGTAATAATTATATAATTTGCTTACGTATTCCTCGTGTTGTGCGGCGGCAACAAACTTGGTTACGGGAGCAACATGGCTGATGATAGGCGCGGCGTAGTGTGCTGGTGCCGCTGCATAAGATACGGGAGCAATTCCGAATGCGGCATGTGGCTGGTCATGACGCAGGATGGTCTGAGAGGACACAGCATGGCCGGCGGAATAACGGGCAGGAGCCGCATAAGTGGCAACTGGAGCAGCGTGGTAGGCGAGAGGGGCGGCATGTATGGCGATGGGTGCAGAGTGAATAGCTTGAGGTTGGTCGTGACGCACGATGCTCTGTGAGGAGACAGCTGCAGCAGATGAATAGTGGGGCTGTGGCAAGAGGCCTGCTGCAGACACTGCCAAGACGGCGCTCAGAGCTAAAATCTGTAATATCAAAATCAGCCAATTTTAACAATTGTAATTGAATGGGACATAGTGTGGCATAAGGAGAGCATTTCGACAATAGGTAATAATTTGCACAAAGTATTGACTTTAGTAGTGTTAAAGCACAAGGGGCAGAACTTTGGAAAAGTCATCAAACATGAAATAATATATGACTTCTTTAAAAATGACTTACTCTGGAGAACATGTTTCTTTCACGGCGATTGTGTACTTTTAAATATTGCAAATGTCTCAGAGCTTTTATAGTGAATGAATTTCGGTGGCGGCAAGGTGATCAGGTCAAAAAGTTGATTAGCGTGATCAGTAACTTATATAGTACGAGTACAAGTACTGTCCTTATTTTATTAAAATTAAAAATATGTCTGTCTGTCTGTCCGTGATAAGCTTTGGAATGGCTGGACCGATTGTTAAAGAGCAACGTGCAATAATTGAATGATATTTATTTGTACTTAAATTTTAATTTCATTAATGTTATTTTTAATTTTAATAAAATAAGGTGTCGTATCATATAAGATACAAATGACGCTAATAAAACTTTTTATCTGACCTGACCTGATCTGACCTTTTTAACGTAATGACCTTGCCACTGTCGAAATTTCAGTCTTCGAAATTGAAATTAGAAACTCCAAACAATTTTAAGCGAGTTTTTCTGCCGGTAAAACAATGCATTCTTTTTTTTTTCAGGGATAATCAAAGGAAATAAACTATTGAATATCTCGACCCTGAAGCTGCAGTTACGGATACTGTCCCTCCCCAAGGTTTTTTTTACAGATTAAAGGTGCCAAACGAGTGCACAGTCCACCTGCATCCATCCTCAAATAAAAATCAAAATGCTCATGTATTGCCACACCTGAGGACTAAGATGAAATTCCTCGTATTCCTTAAAAAGGGTTTCCTCTAAACTTATCATATGAAATACAGCAGCAATTAGCTGCTACATTACCCTGATATTTGGTGGTCGTTCCCCGGTGGAATTTTATGGTTGTAATTCGAATGGGCCGGCCATTCGTATTACAACCATAAAATGGCTACATTATGGCTTTGTCAATTAGTAAGTTATTACAAATTATCAACTGATGACAAAGGCCTCGCCCTTGGATTGGCATGATATTTATCGTAGTTGCTTTGTAACAAAACTAAAGTGCCCAATTATAATTACTCGTACGATGTACTCATGTACTTTCATATAAATAAATACATTGCTGTTGAACCGGTTTTTGATCTTTCTAACAGATGTTTATAATGTAATATGTAATTAAAGAAATGTTTTAATGAAAACAATTAAACTATTAATTAATACCAGTTGCTTATACAAATTGTATCAGTAGGTAATTTACACGGGATCAGCTTTTAAATCTAGATCAACCTAAAGTCTCCAAAAGCCCGTCAATTCGTTGCAACGTTTCCACGTGACGTTGGCATTTGAAATATAAATTTTCATTATACCCCTACTATTTCACAGCACCTAGCGTTCTTTCCACTGTACTGCGAGAACCGAGACTTTACAATAATTTTGTGTTATAATTCTGTTGCAACACTTTATTGTAACTATTTATACAGTATTTATCTATTATCGGTTATATTGTTATTTTAATTCCGATACTTAAATGATATAAAACTTTCGCGGTATTTTCAGAAGTCCGTTTACTTATGATTCGGTATTAAGGGTTTGTTCGTGTTCGGATAGGATGAAAAAATAGCAGAAAAGTTTTTGTAATTTATTGTAACATAATAATTCCTTGGATAATAATTCTACTGAACATAAATTATTATTCTGCGCTTTTTTAAGACAGGTTTTTCTGCATGTTAGCTTCATTGTACCAGCAAGAAATAATAAATTATTTCATGTGGAATAAGTTAAGAATATGTCCTAAAAAAGTAAAACTAATATAAAACTACAAAGATAAATTTAAATGGACGACGACCAGCGTTATTACCTGCTGTTCGGTCTGTTTTTAAATTTTCAGTAATGGCGATGAAGATGATGGGTGCTATATTTTACATCCGCACGAAACCTGATGGACATAAACACAGGAAAGTAAATAATAGCAACAATATAAATAAAATTATACAAATAATATATATATATATATATATATATATATATATATATATATATATATATATATATATTTTTTATTTTTCAAAATATAACATGTATATATACCAAATATATACCCGCTGTGGTAATACGCATGGTATTCGATATGTCTGACAGAGCAATCTGGTTGATGTCAAGAGTAACCGTTTATAACGATATCACCGTCACGATGCTCGTGCTAAAATTTTAGGTCGCCTGTGTGCTGATCCTCTACCTGGTAGTGAAATTCATACTTGGGATGTGTCTAAATATAAATGAAGAAAAATTAATACGAAGTCCCCTATGCTGTTTAAGAATATTATTATGATTATGTCGTTGTATTTATGCAGATAAACACTATCAAGATCACAGAAGTCATAATATAGTGTACCAGGATAAAAAGGAATAAACTTTCATTAAATTGTCTTTATCTGACATTAACCGGTTGGCGGTGCGCTACTCGCTAGAGCATTAGGCTAAAGCTTTACTGTTGTACATTCATGGTCATAATATATAATTATTTTCTAATTATTTTTAAAGTAAAATTGTAAATCAATAATTTTACAACGAATTTATTTTTACTTTTTAACATCATTATTTTAGATCAAGGATCCTCTAACCTGAGCAGGAAGGGTAAAATAAAATTTTCAGATACCTCCTTATTTTTATTGAGAATCGAAATGCAGATATGTTGTGACCCCTAAGGTAAAAGACGGAACACCTCAACACAGCGAACAATGTCTCCGGTTCTGGTTATCCATGCTGGTATTCTGTAAGAGCGTAGTCCTGTCCCTGTAGAGCCGACTTATTTGTGTTGCAGCCCTAATAAAGCTAAAACGTGACTCCGCCACATACAAAACTGAGTTTTATTTTGGAGCCGGATGACAACCGCAGTTTTTATAATTTTGGGTTGTTATCTGGAAGATGCCGCTGCTCGTTTCCTGTTTCAGTTTACCTTTATCGCCTCTTATGAAACCCGCAGGAATTATGGGTTAGTGGATATTCTTTCACGGCCACTTAATGGGTACCCTGTTTTTGTTTTTATTTTTATATATCAAGGTGCACTGATAAGTATGTTTGATATAGATTTACTGGTGACTGAATATGACAACCGTCACATGGCGAAAATCTGACACTAGACGTGAAATTGAAACCCGAGCACACTAGTTTTCACAAGCAATACCAATTCTCAAATATGATAAAAGAGAAGTGGATCAAATAATAACCATTATACCCGAAAAGCTTTAACGTACCATTTGCTGTAAACGCTATATGCTAGATAAGACTGCATCTTAAGTAAACTGGCTACTTAGCTTAGCCTGAACAACTCGTCAATAAAATATTGGTACAGGTTCTTTCTGCTATATCAAAATGTTTGTTTCCCTATTAATTCCATATGTATGCTATCAAGAATATATATGAATGATATTTCGACTGTTGGTTCGAGCAAATTGCATTCAATATTGCGTGTGAGATAAATATGCAGATATTAAAAAACTGCAGACTGAGTTAAATATCTTCTTACGTTTTCTTTGTTGTACGTGGTTGTTTTAAACCACGTACTCGACGGTGAAGGAAAACATTGTGAGGAAACCTGCATGTCTAAGGAATAAAATACTTCGAGAATATATGAAGTTCACCAACAACGTAGTAGTAATCAGTGGCAAGCTACTAAAACTTGCCACTGATTACTGCTAGGGTACAACGTACTTAGAGTCGTTGAGCCAGCGAGGTAACTAATAAATATTAAAGTAGTTGAGTGACTTGTAAGATAAATTTTATCAAAATAAGATCTAAATTACCTAAGATAACATATTTATTTATTGAGTGAGTAGCTAATGTTAACACCAACGTCACAAGTGAACTGATATGAACTGAATAAAATGCATGACATTTTATTCAGTTCATATCAGTTATACAATATATTGTTATTATACAATACAATGTTATACAATATACAATAGAGTCATTCCTTTTCCAGTTCCTTCAAAAGAGTCATTGCCAAGGCAAAGTCAGAGCACATAGGCAGAATTGGCGAGAAACTAGTTCGCCTTCCTTCTGGAACCCGCGCATTCTGGTCTCTCGCCAAGGCTGTCCAGAAGGAAATTTCTGTCAGCCATCTCTTCCATCTCTGCACAGGGAGGACGACTCACTGGCCCATACCGCAAAGGAGAAAGCCGATCTTCTAGGCTCTTTCTTTGCGTCTAACTCGACTCTCGATGACGGGGGGAGTACTCCGCCGACCATCCCGCGGTGTGAGTGCTCCATGCCGGAAGTGCACTTCACACAGCGCTCGGTTCGCAAAGCACTCCTCTCCCTGGTCATCAACAAGTCGAGTGGGCCTGACGGAATCCCCCCAATTGTGCTGAGGACGTGTGCTCCAGAGTTGGTACCGGTTTTAACGCGTCTTTTCCGGTACTCCTACTCCCTAGGCGTAGTCCCAAAATCATGGAAGACGGCTTACGTCCACCCGATCCCTAAAAAAGGCGACCGCTCTGACCCGTCCAACTACCGGCCAATCGCCATCACCTCCTTGTTCTCCAAAACAATGGAGTCCATTGTAAACTGCAAGCTCATGAGGTACCTTGAAGATCACCAGCTGATTAGTGACCGCCAATACGGTTTTCGCCGTGGTCGGTCAGCTGGTGATCTTCTGGTCTACCTAACTCACAGATGGGCGGAGGCAGTAGAGTTCAAGGGGGAGGCATTGCCCGTTAGTTTGGACATTGCGAAGGCCTTCGATCGGGTTTTGGCACACGGCGCTTCTTTCGAAGCTCCCTTCCTATGGGCTTCCCGAGAAATTGTGCGATTGGATCACCAGCTTTCTTGCAGATCGGAGCATCAAGGTCGTTGTAGACGGTGCAAGCTCCGATTGCAAGCCTATTAATGCTGGTGTTCCGCAGGGCTGTGTGCTATCGCCAACGCTGTTTCTTCTGCATATCAATGACATGTTGCATACCCGTAACATTCATTGCTATGCAGATGACAGCATTGGTGATGCTCTTTACACCGGCCGAGCCAATATTTCTCGTGAAAACGTCTCCGAGTGCCGGGACAAACTTGTGTCTGAAGTCGAGTCTCTGCTGGACAGAGTCTCGGATTGGGGGCGACTAAATCTAGTCCAGTTTAACCCCCAGAAGACACATGTTTGCGCGTTAACCGCTAAAAAGAACCCCTTTGTCGTATCCCCTCAGTTTCAAGGCACTCCCCTTGTTGCCTCAGCCAGTATCGGAATCCTCGGCGTCGACATATCGAGTGACGTGCAGTTTCGTGGTCACTTGGAAGGGAAGGCCAAATTGGCCTCTAAAAAGCTTGGCGTGCTCAGCAGAGCGGGACAGTATTTTGTGCCGGCACACCGCCTGCAACTTTACAAGGCGCAGGTTCGGCCGCACATGGAATACTGTTCCCATCTCTAGGCTGGGGCTCCCCAGTACCAGCTTCTTCCACTTGACCGCATCCAGCGCAGAGCGGCTCGAATCGTCGACGACCGAGTGCTTTCCGATCGGCTCGATTCACTGGCGCTGCGAAGAGATGTTGCATCTCTTTGCGTATTTTATCGCATCTATCACGGGGAGTGCTCTGAGGAATTGTTCGGATTAATCCCAGCCGCCAAATTTCGTGAACGCACTACACGTCAAACGTCCCGATACCATCCACACCATCTGGATGCTTGGCGGTCCACCACTGTACGTTTCACAAGGAGTTTTTTTCCACGTACAACCTCTCTGTGGAATAGTTTACCACCGGCGATTTTTCCGGACCGATACGACCTGGGGACCTTCAAGAAAAGAGCTTACTCCTTTCTAAAGGGCCGGCAACGTACCCGCAATTCTCCTGGTGTTGCGGTTGATCATGGGCGGCGGTAGTCACTTAACATCAGGTGAGCCACATGCTCGTTTGCCCCTTCTTCTATAAAAAAAATATATTGTTATTATACAATACAATGTTATACAATACAATGCATGACATTTTATACAAAAAACGTAGTTTTTTGTATAAAATGTCATGCATTGTATTTTTGATGTCATGCATTGTATTTTTTCAAGGTTCAACCATTTTTATATTTCAAAATAGCCATAAAGTTCTATTCTATCGGGTAAAACTTTATTGTTATGGAGTAGTGAAAGCGTGCAATACGTAGTTCAACAACTTGTGTCATAGTTTTGATGTTTCTTAATACAAATTGTTGTAACGAAATTACGTATATATATAATTTTATATTTTTTTTTTATATATATATATATATATATATATATATATAATAACTGAACAACTTTTATTTATCTCTATTTCTTGAATATGATACTATATTTGGCTTTCGTTTAATTTCACATGTATGTTTGATGGGATGTAGATCAAATATTGAGAACAAATTTTTCACAAATATTTCTTGGCCTATCAAGTTGAAACTTTTTATAGGTATTTGCTCCGTTTCGATACTCGCAACAATACATTTATTTGAGAAATGAATAAAGATTTCGTCAGCCTTAACCAAAGATGCGCAATGGACTAAATGCTCTAAAACTTTCTCAGTAATGAGATTACGCCTGTACTGCCTAGCTTTGCCAAGATGTTTTACTTAGTTATTAACATCGAGGGGAAAACGTATAACTAGCGAGGCTGTCTAAGAAATTGATAATACTTTGGGGGTATTGTTCCTAGAAGAAAGAAATTTTAAACAAAATATTAGAACACGTCAATACACAACTAACACGCACAATGACAGCCAGATGGGCTCTTCTCGGCTCCAAAATGATTTTTTAAGCAATGGAACGCCTGCGGCCAGCAATAGAATGAACAATACAGGTACATTACTTTTTCTGTTTGTGATAGGGGGTTACTTAACCTACATAGTAACCTACATAGTAATCAACGTGCTCATAATGATGTTCGTGATCGTGGTGTACGGGATGATGGTGTTGGTCGTAACGTGAAATGTGGGCTGAAGAGAATGCGTGTTCATTTGCATGACTCAACGCAATGGCTAACGTGGTCAAAACTGCAATGTACAACTCCTGAAAAAGAAAATTAAGACAATGAAAATAGGGTGATTTTTTTAAAATAATGAATAAATGATGTTCAATAAGTATATGTTTATTCAAATATTACCAATCAGTACAGTATAATATCTATTAATTTACCTTGAAATACATTGTTATTCTTTTTTATTGTATAAGACTTTAAAACGAAAAGTATTTGTATTGCTTGTTTGAGTTCAGTTAATTAATTGATATGGGAACCAAAGTTTTCACGTCTTTTATATCTAAATATTTACACCAATCAAGGTTGTGAATGATTTCTCTACAAATTTATGACAGTTATATTAAAAATTGTAATAGTAACGTGAACGTTTATTTCACTGCTAAGTTACACGTGTATAAAGAGTGCAATGTTTTAAGAGGCTTACGATTTCTTGACATATCCATTAAAAATAAACAAAAATATAAGTCAAATAGTATCATATATATAGTCTATATCGATACGAAGGCGCCACTGAAAATTTCGGGAGTCAAGGAAGTGACACAACATTACTATTTAAAAATGTATTTATTGCTTTTCGAAGTATTCTCCGCGATATTTGACACATTTTTCCATTCGATGGATGAAGAACATTCCATTCGGATTGGATGGACCCGAAATGGCCGTTTTGTAGGCGTCCACAGCTTCTCCAGGTGATGAAAATCTCTGTCCACGCAATTTGTTCTTTATTTTAGGGAAATTATAGAAATCATTAGGGCTTAGGTCGGGGCTGTACGGCGGATGGTCTAATAATTCTATGTTTTCTTGCTCTAAAAACTCTTTTGTTCTGTGTGCGGTGTGAGAACTCGCATTGTCGTGATGGAGGATGATGCGGCGGTTGCAGTTCTCTTTACGGAGTTCAGAAAAGACCTGTGGCAAACAAATGCTACCATACCATTCTGCATTAACCGTTCTTTGTCTCTCAAGAGGAATAGTCGAAAACATTTTTTTGAGACAAACGTGGCCACCATTTTTTTTGCAACACTCCGTGAACGAACAATTTTTGTTGGCTTTAAGTCATTTTCGAACACCCAAACTCGTGACTGGTTTTTTGTTTCGGGTTCGTACGCGTATGTCCAGGATTCGTCCCCTGATACGATGTTGTATACAGCATTTGAGGATCCTGCGTGGAATCTTTTGAGAGTTCTGACACACCAAGTAACGCGAGCCGCTTTTTGCTCTTCACAGAGCGAATGCGGTATCCATCGGGAAAACAACATTTTTACATCTAATTGTTCATGCAAGATTATTTGTATTTGACTCATACAAATGTCTAAAGTGGCCTAATTTCGCGGTATGTCACATATCGATCTTCCTCAATAGCTTACTCACAGCATCAACGTTTTCTTGGGTGACTGCAGTTTTTGGACGACCTTGACGGGGATCATTACTGAGTTTGACACGTCCACATTGAAATTCAGCAAACCAGAGATAAATTGTGGTTTTGGATGGAGCTTCATCACCAAATGCAGAAATCATCCGTTCAACACACTGTTTTTGTGTTAAACAAAGAGATTTAAAATATATATACTATAGCGCGGGCATTGGGAACATTTACATACAAAACCTGTGAGTGCCCGCTGTGTTTCACCCTCTAGCAAAATATAGCAATGCTACACTGAATACTTGTTTGGATAATATTGCAGCTATGCCTTATTAGGTGACTCCACTAATTATAAGGTAAAAATCCGTTTTAGACCCGTCCCGATTACTGGATAGCAGAGGGCACTTATTGTAATAATCTTTCTTTCTTCTAGAACAATCTACTAGAAATAATAAAATTTAAAGATTATTTGGTAAATATACATTATTCTTAGGATAATAAACCGAAATTATGTTCGTTTTTTGCTCCATATCGTGACTTACAATAACTTAATGCCCAACCGGGGATATTTTCTTTAAAAATATTTTTTTAAATTTATGAAACGAATACGTCTTGACCTTTTGATGATGTCACTAAGACTAAATGACAAAAATCGGAGTTATATCCTTAGGACAAAAGTTAAAGACAACAATTTCGTTGCTTATGTCCGGTTTATTACTACTACATACTCGTACTTAAATGTCTTTGGTGTTAAACCACTTCGTACATAATAGTACATAATAAATCATCGCTCTTGAATTTTCTCGAGTCAATTCCATTTTCTCAACGACTAAACGAGTTTGACAAAACCTTGTGACAAGACCGAGAATCTTTTTTTAAATAAATAAATGGTATTCGATTTTTAAAACCAAGGAGTTTTCAATTAAAAAGATTTTAATATGACAGGAACAGTGGTAATATTCCATTCCCGATACTTTTAGTGTAGCCTATTCAGGTTTGATAAAAAAAATTGAATGGATGTATACATTGTGTTGCAAATAGTTTATAAATCAGGCTAAATTTATAATTTTTGATAATTTAGATAATTAAATAACTAGATGCTTATTAAGTTTATTTCTAATTGTCAAGATCAGTGTTAAGTAGGAAGTAAGTATTTAATTTTTTCCGTAAATTTTTCATTAAAGAATCATTCTTGGATTAAGTTTTATTTAAATTATGTATAAGTGGGTAAAATTTTACTTTTATTTTGAGTGTGAAGTTACGATGTATTTTTTAGGTTGGTTATTAGAATTGAAAGAAAACTTATTTAACAAATTTTAACAAATTTTTTCAAATAAAAATGTATATCATAGTGTATTTCAAAAATCCTTGTTAACCACATACACTAAACTTAACATACAAGCGTCATGATTGTAGTCATATGACAGATTTGATCCCAAGACGTTCAAGAGTTGCCGAGTTAATATGTAGTAGAGCGATGCTGCAGTTATATTAGTATTATAGTTGTAGCACGAATGAGTCAGCTCGACCGGGGAAGTACTATACTCTCACAGAATACCAGTGTAAAACAGTAGCTTATTGCTGCTGTGTTTCGTGTGGTCAGTGTAGAGAACCGTGGACCCTTTTTACTGGAAACGAGCCATTCCATCTTAGTTCTCACGGGTGACAACGCATCTGCATTTTGATTTGTAATCGAGGAAAGATGTAGATGTCTGTGCGCCGCAGCAACCACTTACCATCAGGTGGACTGTGTGCTCGTTTGTCACCCTATTCTATAAGAAAAACATATCCTTATTTAACGGAATTGATCGCATATCTTTATTAATTTAAGAATTTGAAGTATAGGAAATCAAGATTTAATAGATGCGAATTACTAGAGACTTGTATATTAAAGTATCTTAGAGCTCAGTACTTCCATATGCCATGTTTGTATCTTCACTATATTAATCTTTCAGATTTCACTTTTCATGAAACCTTGTCCGTTGTCCTTGTCTAGTTTTTCATATTCTTGTATACTAATGTAATATTCCAATTTCCAAATTTCAGAGCACTAATGTTTAATATCAGCAAATTATTCCCATGTAAGTGTATAATCGAGAACATTTTTTTATTTGTCGGTTCTTCAAGCTATGCGGCCTTCCGATGCTACTTCAGTTTGCTGATCGGCTGTGCTATCAAATGAAACATTTATTACGTCGACAAATTCCACAAATTTAATGTAATTTTTCAAGTCCACTATAATTTTAAATATTTTATTTATTTAAAAAAGAATAATACTATAATAGCGTAATATTTAAAAAGCAATTGATGTACATCAGTCTCGCTAAAACTAAGAACGACTCGACCGATTTTGATGAAATTTTTTGTATGTGTTTGAATGGATCCCTGAACGGTTTGTATTTACAATTGGATCCGGTAGGCGACGCTGTTGTCGAGATCCAGAGATCAACTATACGAAGCTGGAGCGGATCGCTAGTATTTATATAGAATTAAAAATATGGTATTTGAAGCACGTTGTACAGGTCAAAAAATGAAACTTTAGAGCCTATCAGTGCATAACAAACCCGAGCAGACCATTCTCCACAAGCAGTTCCTGTTCAGAAGTATGAGGAATATGGATGTCATAGCCCTCCACTACCATGTTAATTCTCGTTCTTCTGCGGATAACCTGTTTACGGATCTTATGTCACATCCCAAATTGCGAGCAAAGCATTTGCCATCGCGTGCGAAGTAACTTTGAGCTGCCTCATATGATCAGCGGTGAGGGCTAATGCTTAGATTCCGTAATTAATGGAAAACATAATTATTTTATAAATTAATTTGACTCTTCAATTATTATTAAAATAAAACAAATGGATTATATTAAATTAATTTCATGACTTTTATGTTAAAATTAATATTAAATTATCAAGGCTAATAGATTTCACATTATTTTAATAGTTTTATAGTAAAAGTTCTTGCGATAATTGAGATTATTAAACAATCTAACGAAATTAATATTAAACCGTTACGCTATTAGATATGTACTCTACATAAAACTGGTTGGAGTTTTGTTATGCTAACGAAATAAGTCAGCACATTTGGTAGATATTACTATACGCCTCGGCTATACTCACGAGTATATATAACACGAGTAGGCTTATCTGTGTTCATAGACACATTATGTAAGATGGTGTCTCGCTCACGAATAAAAGAGAAAACGTACGCTGTGTATTATCCAGCATCAGTGCTCTTGACGTCGAGCACTGCAACATTAATCACTCCAGATATTAAACAAGTTATGAATTTTCTGTAAAAATTACCAATTAAATTATTTATAGTGTTAGTAAATATTTTAGTACGTTGGTTTAGTGCTCAAGTCAGCTTAAAAATATTTAATTTTTACGAATTATTTTGTAATCGTGTTTAGTTTACATTATCTTAAACTTTTGACGTTTCACGTGATTCACAGTACCCATGGTCAACGGGAGACTGTGTGGTGTGTGTAGTTTTCACGTCAGAGTTACCCAAGGCTATTGTAGCTTAATAATTAAAAGCTGAAGTTAACCCATGCTTAGGCACTTATAATGATACTCCTCGTAGCCAGTTTGTTAAAATCAGTTTAAGCTTTTTTGGATTTGATGCCATCACTAGAACACTAAGCAAGTTACATGGTTACTTAGAAAAAAGGTTTGTATATATTCCAAATAATATTAAGTATTTAATACATAGTTAAAAAGTGATATGTCGTTTACAGGGTTGCGGAACTCCTACCAAGCTGGAGTGCGCCATTGTTTTTTTTATTGTTCTAATGATTCAATTTATATGCGATAATACTAAATTGTAAAATAACATAATATACTTTTTTGTAGTAAATAAATGGGTTCTTTATATAATTAATATTGTGTGACAGAATTAGCTCTTTCCTATCGTGATGCGTATGTGCAAATCGTCTGAGGAATGTTTACTGTTTGGTGTATTCTTTATATAATCAATACCCAGCATGAATTAAAGAAAACGTTATGAAAAAATAAAAGAAAATAATAATATAATTTTAAGTGTAATTTTTTGTTTATTCTCCTTTTCTAATAATGATGATGGTGAGGAACAATGTGATGAGTACCGTATTTCACGTCCGCGTGGAAGCTGTAATAAAAAATAGCTTTAGAAACAAAATCATCAAACAATTACATATTTCTAACTTAAAAGTAAAACACCTAGGAAGAATTACAGTTTCATTCGGATAGTTATAAATATGCATATATAATATGTTAGTTTTTAAGCAAAGAATAACATAGTTTTACAATATATTTAGAATTTAATTAAATATTAACATAAGATTAAAATATAAACAATATTAAAAAACCACGTTAGAAAAATAAACTCTAAAAACTTAAAGCACAGTTGTTTTAAATTTGGAATGTAGGTAGTATTATTTAAGTTAGGAAGGTAGGTCAGATGAAAATGTATATTAAATAGAAGTATTTAAGTATTAATGTTTCAATTTACAAGTAACATTCTTGCTAACACTGACTATTAAGGTTACAAAAACGATTTAAATTATATATTGGAGTTTTCTTTTATTATGACCTCAAACTCCAATTGGTATTCTACTCTATAATTGTGAAATATTAATAATATTTTAAAAAACCAAGGGTAACAGTTTGTCCTACTCTTAAAGCAGTTACATAGCAAACACATTAGGATTTTATATAAAGACAAATTATATAAATTATGTATTAATATTTCTTACCCGCTATGATCATCAGCGTAGTAGTCAACATGCCTAACTGATCCATCTGGTTGGTGAAGTGAGTAGTCTCCTTTCACAGCATCACCACTTCGGTGCTCGTGTTGTGACTTCATGTCGCCTGTTTGATAATCTTCTACTTTGTACTCGAATTCATATTTGGGATGAGCCTAAAATTATTCGAAATTCAAAATGGTTTAATTTCAACAATTCCAAAAGCAATAAATATATCAAAATATATTATGTTACAAAAATATTACATAGTAATCTACATGTCCATGTTCATGGACGTGCTCAGGTTTATAATGTCCATTATGACGAGAGATATGTTTGGATGAAATTGTGGGACCAAAATATTCTGCCATCACTATAGTGATGAGACCCGCAAAACATACCACCTGTAATATTTATATATCTTTTATATTTTTGGTTTGGTAATTAATATACAATAATATGAATAATAAGAAATAAAATAAGAATATTTTGAAAATAAATGACAACTTAAAAGTTCTTACCTTCGGGAACATTTTTCACTTTTAGCTTTAAGTGGTAGTTACTACACGAAATATATTAAGAACTGATACACGTTGAATAGACTTTACCACTTTTATAATTAAAACACTTGCATGTAATCAAGGTTGAACTGATTTCACTACTGATGGTCTTGTTTAATTCTTGGTTAGAAGTTTGTAAGAAACTATTATAATAATTAAGTTTATGCGCTTCTTAAGCTAATTTGTTCTATTTCAGTAATTTAATCTGATTGAGAATTCTCACGCCACAAAAAATATTTGGATAATGCCCTTAAAGTTTACGTTTTAATAGAAATATATATATTTTTACGCAGTAGTGTAAATCTATGATATATTGATATAGTTAAAAAAGAACATGTCATAATATTGATTGCTAAAAATTAATAACTGAAATTCTAATTGTAAGTTTTTTTTATATAAAAAATGATTTAACAATATTTTTAGGGGCGTGAAAAAGGAAATGTATGTGTGTATGTAAATTCATGACATTTTGTCTTTTGGTTAAAAAAAAGAAAACGTATTGTAATATTGTTGGAAATAGTCCCATTTAAGGGTTAAATGGGACAGGGGTTAGTCTACTCCTAACTTTTTGACATTACCAGTAGGACTAGATTAACACCTATTCTTCTGTCCGGCGAGCAGTTTTGCGAATAGCTCTGGGGACAGCGCAGGTCGTTTTGATCCCCAGGGCAAGTCTTTTCCTATTTCACGTGGTTGCCGCTTGTTTTTTGGTCTGGTTCGATAGGAAACATAACTTTTATTACTTTGCATTCTTCCGCTAACTAATTACAATGATGTGTATTACCTGGATTGAAGAGCCCTCCCGCCCTCCCTCAATTGCATGCTAACTCCGTCACCACTCGTCCCAGCACCACTACTCCCAACACCACTACTCCCGGCACCACTACTTCCAACACCACTATTCCAGGTAAGACACACCATCGACGACAATACGATACGTGTTTCGCCTCTACACGAGGCATCCGCAGGTAATGTAGACTCTACGGCGACTGACCGCTAAGCCTGATTCTATCAATTATTTTCCCTTTTTTCTTTTCTTTTCTTTTATCCCACACCCTTTTTCCTATCCTATCCTAATCCAAGGTGTCAAGCGTACCGTGACTGAAGGGAGTCCAGTCGCAAAGGGTGCCTACAGGAGACCAGGGTGATTCGGGTAGTATTTTAGCCCTTCCCTCTGCTTACGTGGGTCTGCCGGGGGTAACAGAAAATTTTCCTAGTTAATAGTGGGACCAGAATGGACGAAAATCGACATTTTGCAAACAATAATGAAAAATCTACTCCAGTGGAAGTCTCTTTAGGTTTAGAAGAGGCTCTTTTATAGCCTCACCAATACCCTGCAATACTACGCCCCAACCTGGGACGGGCCGTGAAGTGGAGGGCCCGTCTGCAGCGAAACCACAATCGGAAATGAACCAAGGAGGGTAAAGAAAAAGTTCGCTGTTCCTTATAAGCCTAGTGGGGCAGCAAAGAAGAGGTATTGAAACACCACACAGCCTGGGGAAGCACTAACATAAATGAAAGAGGTGACTTACTTTATTATTTTTTCATCTCCAACCGCCTGGTAAGCCTAAACTTAAGGTTTATACCAATCTTTGTTACACGTGCTAGGCAAGAAGTGTTAGACATAAACTTTGCTACCAATAACATGGCCAGGCTGATAAATGACTGGCATGTTAGTAGTGAAAACCTGATGTCTGAACACAAACACATTAAGCTTGTGATTGAAGCATCACCAACCTATGAAACCGTTGCTTTTAGGGATCCAAAAGCGACCTCCTGGGATATCTATAGAGATTATTTGAGCCTAAGGAGGCATTTGGAAACGTTTCCTAATAGCATCAAAACGATTGAAGGTCTGGAGTTAGCGATGAAGACAGCAACCGTAGGTATCCGTGAATCCTTCGAGGACAGTTGTCCCGTCAAAACCAAGACCTAAACATGGTGGAATACTAACCTAAAAGAACTTAGAGAAAAGACCAGGAAACTATTTAATAGGGCTAAGAAACCCAAAGTGTGAGATATTTATAGCGCAGCCCTAACTAAATACAATAAATAAATTAGGAAAGCCAAGAGATCATCGTGGAGGAAGCTATGCGAGGCAGTTGAGTCTTTGCCTCGCAGTGCAAGACTACACAAAATGCTATCGAAAGCTAAATCTAATCAGATCAGGCTTCTTAAAAAACCTGATGGTAACTTCACTAATAGTGAAACAGAAACATTGGAGTTCTTAGGGTCATCCCATTTCCCAGGGTCACATAAGACTTTAGCCTTGAATTCTTTCAGAGCTCTACGAAGGCCTTGTAATGAGGACTGGTGTAGAGCTGCAAATATTAAGGAACGGAGTTCTTTTATAAAATTTTTTTATCTTTTTTTTTTCTGACCAGGTTTGACCTCATTATATTTGCAGCTCTACACCAGTCCTCATTATAAGGCCTTCGTATCCAACTACAGAAGGGTATCGATATCCTTCCGGTGAAAATCTTCAGAGCAAGTTTTGCATGCGGATATACCAGAACGATGGACAATTGTCAAAGTTCTATTTACACCTAAGGCTGGTAGAAAGGACTACGATTTACCAAATTCCTTTAGACGTATAAGCCTATCTTCCTTTTTTCTTAAGACATTGGAAAAGGTTATAGATAGACATATAAGGTGGGTATCTCTAGCTAAGAGGGCCATACATTACAGCCGGCATGCTTACTGCAGAGGCAAGTCTACGGAAACAACCTTGATCAGTGTTATTAGCAGGGTCGAAAAAGCACTAGAAGATAAAGAAATAGCTCTTTGTGCCTTTCCAGATATTGAGGGCGCCTTCGACAGTAGCCCCACATCACTGCTGATTGGGGGCCTGACATCTCAAAATGTTGACCCCACAACCATCAGATGGATAAATTCGATGATCTCAAACAGAAAGGCAAAAATAGCGCTGTTTCAAACTTCGATTGAGTTTGCAAATACAAGAGGCTGCCCAAAGGAGGTGTTATGTCACCACTTTCTTTGGACTCTTGCGGTTGACCAACTATTGTACACGATGGCAGACCTACGCATTGATACACTGGGTTACGTCGATGACCTTGTGATCATTGCGAGAGGCTTTTGAGAAAGTACTTTATCGTTAATGGTACAAAGAACCATAAACACCATAAATAACTGGTGTAGTGAACAGTTTATCAGTTAATGCTGATAAAACTGTTATAATACCCTTTATCAAAAAGAGACGGTTGGACAAATTAGTCACACCAAAACTCAATAGAAAAGAAGTACCATTTTCCACTGAAGTTAAGTACTAGCGTAACAAACTCTCACCTTAGTAACGTAATAAGGCCAAATTTTCGTTAGGTATGTGCAGTTGTTTGGTCGGGCACAACTGGGACTTAGTTTTCAGTATGGTCCTATAACTGTACAGCAGCATAGTGCAGCAGATTCTCACCTACACCTCCACTGTCTGGTCAGCCTTGGGCTAAATAGTCTACAAAGAACTGCCTGTTTAATGGCAACTGAAGCTATGCCATCATCGCCTAGAGCGGCTCTTAATGCACTTCTATGCCTAACGCCCCTTGATCTTTATCTAGACAAGGAGGCGAAGGTCAGTTTGCTTAGGATTAACACCCAGGGCGGTTTGAGCTTGCAACACCGGTCTCGCGCATGATCTCAGATATCTTGCGTCCACTGTACACTTTTGATAAAAAGTATACCTATCCTAATCCAAGGTGTCAAGCGTGCCGTGACTGAAGGGAGTCCAGTCGCAAAGGGTACCTACAGGAGACCAGGGTGATTCGGGTAGTATTTTAGCCCTTCCCTCTGCTTACGTGGCTCTGCCGGGGGTAACAGAAAATTTTCCAACTACCCTCCAGAGAAAACTGTCTGAATGGCCAGATTATCTATGAGGTCGGTAACCTCATATAGTATACCGATGGGTCTAAAATGTGTACCCATATTCAAACTCAGTATGAATTTGGGTAGATTCACCTCTATCTTCCATGAAGAAATTTTCACTACACTTCAGTGTGCGGAAATCAATCTGCAAAAGCACTACGTTAACCATATAATTTAAATAAACTCTGATAGTCAGGCAGCACTACTAGCGCTGAGGTCAAACTTATTGAACTCAAAGATATTTGGAGACTCTGTGAACCGTTTAAACGCCCTGGGATGTAACAACAAACTTGCACGGGAGGAATCAAAGAGTACACAATTTGGAAATAAGCCATTTTGTGGAATCTCAAGAATCCTAGCCCGATTAACCTTTGAAACTCTTTTTCACAACAAATCACTTAAGATCTGGTCTGACACACCAGACTTAAAACGTTTTAAAACTTTAATCCGGACTTTTGATCGAGCCCTGACTGGACATTGTTGTCTTAAAAACACATGTCCATCCTAGGACTAATCCACACAATAACGTGTCGGTTCTGTTCCTCTTTGAATCATTATGACTATGACTATGAATAAACTTATAGATTCAGTAGCTAGAGCCCAAACTATTAAATTAAAACATAAATTTCCAATTTTATTATAGTTATTTTCGGGAATATATCTATTATTTTTAAAATATCTAAACATTCCAAATTTGATTTGAAGTGAATTAAGTTTGAAGTAATTAGAAGGTATTTGGAATTTATTTACTGATGATTAAGTGTATATATGATATTACAAAAATTATATTAGGTGAAAGATAACATAATTATTTAAGACACAATTTCGACACTTTTTATTTCTAAACATTGGCTTGGAAATTTTAGTTTTCTGGGATCTAGTGATTATTTATTTTTATTAATTTAAGTAGAAGGTCACATTAAGATCAAAAAGTAGAAAATAATATAATTTCTCATTTTAATACAAAAATAATACTAGGTACAAGATAAAATATTTAAAAAATCTCATAATTTGTTCCTTTTTAATGCTTTGGCAAAAAAGAAATCAGGAATAGATAAATCATTCCTTTATTTGTGGGGATTAATAGTGGTGATGCTTGGGTACTATGTGATGGGTGCTGTGTTTGACATCAGCGTGGAAACTGAAAAATAAAAAATAAAACATTATATGATACGAAAAATTGTTTGAAATAGATATAATATTATATTATTATTTAAAATCATCAATCCGCCAACAAGCCTTAATGTAAGATTCTGCATAATCAACACAATTTTTGATTATAAGACCAAATGCCTCATAGTGTTGACCGAATTTTTCCTTAGGATCGGTTTGGACACTTTAGTTATCTGGTATCCTTTATTATAGTTAGGGGCATATATTAGATAGAAGGACTTACGATCATTTAGATAAAAACAAACCGAAAATCACACAATACACTTACCCGCTGTGATCGTCAGCATGATATTCGACGTGTCTGACGGAACCATCGGGCTGGTGCAGCGCGTAGCCACCCTTCACGACATCACCGTCGCGGTGCTCGTGCTGCGACTTAATGTCGCCCGTATGATGATCCTCTACTTTGTACTCAAACTCATATTTTGGGTGAGACTGAAAAAATACATTTAAAAGAAAAGATAGATTAGATGAGAACAGATTTTATTTTTTAAACACTTGGCAACAGATAAGATATGTTCTCGTCACGGAAGGGATAAGATATAATTTTTTAATTTATTAATTTAAGAATAGGAGATATATTTTAGGTTAAGTGGCTCTTTGTTGTTGGTGATATCGGATTCGGGGAAGTTTGAACTAATTCAGCAATCTATTTAGAGTCATATTATAAAAATACACTATAAATATATTTTTTTGCATAGTGAGGATATCTGCAATAGAACTGGATCAAGTAACATACCTAAATGGATTATTCAGCTAAAGAGCCAATAAGTTGGCCTAATAGCTCTGATAGCTAATATATAAAAGATATGAGTGAACCTCATATTCTCAAGCGAAGTATAGAACAACTCCCCGCTGAGTGAAGTGCGTTGTCACTCAAGCGTATATATGAGTATGTATAGTTGCATAAGATAACCATCAGATGAACTGCAAGCTCTTAAGAAGGGCGTCAATGAATACAGGTTGCTAGGACAGTGCTTTATGATAATCTGTAAAGTAGAATCTATAAAGTATATATATATACATATTAAAATACTTACGTGATAATCATGTTCGTGGCCGTGTTCATGGTGTACTATGTGATGATGTCCATCGTGACGCGATATGTGATTCGACGAAAATGCATGGTCGTAGCCATGAATATGTACGACCATCATAAATGTAAGAGTTAGAGACAACATCTAAAAAAATAATTTAGTCAAAGTTTTAATTAAACTTTTTCAATCAATATCAAATATTTAATACTCAACAGATATAAGTTATTAAATTACCTTTGAAACCATTTTGCGTACAATTGACAACTACTGTGAAGTAACTGGTACCTATAATATGATTAGCAGCACACTGATAATTTTTGTAGAAAACACCAGTCTTTTATATCCCTTTGATTGTAACTAAATTAACGACAATGAATGTTTTCGTAATACAGCAATTCTCGTAGTTTAGTTTCATTTTAAAATTCCGTGATCAATTGTAATTTGATCTCTCCGGCGTAAAGCGTTATTAAAATGGGGTTTATGTGAACTTAAACATTACGTGCAAACTACGCAAACATTGCATGTGTACTTTAATGTTAATATAGTTACGACTAATTATTCAAGACAATAAAAAAGCCAAATTCCTGAAAAAAATTCGAAAACTTAAGTTTTTGATATAAATTGATAGATTTTTAATTTTATTTTTTCTATATCATTGCATTTAATTAATATTTTAAGTTACAACGTTCAATTTATATTACAAAAATTATAATAAAGAACTTAACTAAAATAATAATTAAATTTATAATATTAAAGATTAAAACTAATTATATACAACATAAAAGAAGAAACTATAATATAGAAAATCTAAAACTAAAAATTTAAATCGTCAAAAAGACCTGCTCCCGTGGTATAGTGCCAAGAACGCTGGCTGCGTTTCCTTGCTGAATAGCTATACTTAGCCTTTGAGCGAGGAAAGAAAATTAAAATTTTTAAATTAGAATTTTTTAACGTTGCCTTTTTTTAAATGTTACATGTATCAAAGTCTGTCACAAATCGGCAAAACCCGGCAAAAAACCGGCAAACCCACATCATATTTCAATCACATTCACCACTACGTATTGGGAGGGGCTGTAGCCATAGGACTTTAATGGCTCCTTATTGCATGACCCATTGCATTTGACTTTTAATTTAAAAAATAGTTTCATTTGCAGGGTAAATCTAAGTTAGCCTCAAAGTAAAGTAGCATTTACATATAATGATTTTCTGTAAACATTTAAACTCAAAATCAAATTGTAGCCAAAAGTAAGTTGGATGATCTCCATTAATATTACAAATACTTTTAAAATATTACGTGGTAGAGCCATGCTGCAGCTATACTACTGGTATAGTTGTAACAAGAATGGGTCGACTCGACTTGGAAAGGACCACGCTCTCAAAAAATAACAGCGTCAAATGGCAACTTTACACTGATGTGTTTTGTTTGATGAGTGTAAAGAACCGGATACCCTTTTTACTTAAAATAAAGCATTCCATCTCAGTCCTCACGGAATCCGCGTTTTGATTCTATATTGAGGATAGACGTAGATGTCTATGGGCTACAACAACCACTTACCATCAAGTGGAATGTGTGCTTGTTAGTCACCCTTACACAATAAAAAAATTACATTTTTGTAAAATTATTCCAGAACTATTTTAACTGTTCCTTTGAGGTGCATTCCGATTACTCCGGTACATAAGTTATATTATAGCTTTAAGTATGTTGTAGTTACCGGGCACTGATTATACGTGGTCGAACGCATTATGCTCTTGCAGATAAAGTTAGTGAGTCTCCAGTATAGCTCCTAATCTAAATATGGTACTCTTGGCACTGATATTAACCATTGCTTTCGGGGAGCACACAAGGATAAGAATAACTGTTGTATCTAGCCTTCCTCGATTTACAAAACACTTTTTTGAGCCTTTAGTAAAGATCTTGTCTAATCAGGTCTAAAAAAATTGTAAACATATGTCGACGTTATCTGTCACATCTACCTAAACTTTAAATTCAATAGTAAAACTGCTGTCGGGGTAGAGACTAAGTTCGTTTCTGTTTAGTGGTCACGGTTACACGCTTATAAATATAAATGGGTGTGTCTAACCTGTTTCACACCATTTTCTCTCCATTTTTCAACCTGAGGTCGCTGTCTCCCAGCGTATTCTTCCTAGTAGTGTCCGTCTTTTCTAGCAATGTAAATACATTGCTAGAAAAGACGGTTATTCCTTTATGCAAGCGAGTTATTATTAGCGCACATGAAGGCCGCAGATATTTTTCTTTATGCTGGCTAATACTGTAACACTATATATAGGCTAACATCAACTTTTTATTATTATTTTTGGTCCAATCTACCCAAAAGGAGCTTATATTGTATTGAACTAGGCGGGACTACTCTAGTAAGGACTAATCTAGGCGCCAGTTGAAGTATTAATACTTTTACCGAAGCTCACTGATCTATTAGCAGTTGATACAAATATAAAATTTGAAAAACATAGAGTTCTGTAAACAAACATTTTTATGCACTATATACTCGTAAATTGGACTTTTTATAGAGTATGGGTGACAAAAGAGTACAAATTCCAACTGATGGAAAGTGGACGCTGTGACCCACAGACAACTAGGTGTATTTTCAATTTAAAATCAAAATGCAGATGTGTTATCACCTTTGAGGGCTACGGTGGTATGCCTCATCCTCTAATATGAGTTGCCGGTTCTCTACATTCACAGCAGAATTAAGTTTCTATTGTATGCTACCAAGAAAGCACCTTCCTTTTAGGAAAGCCCCGGTTGAGCAGACTCATTTATGCTACAACCGTAATATAGCTGCAACGTGGTATTTTATTTTATACGATTAAGCTATTATTTACGAAAACGAATCAATTGACAACCACATTTTTGGGAAGACAAAAGAACACACAATACAAATATACACTATGTCATTTATATTAGATATCCTAGAAGTCGGAGAAGTCAATAGTTGATGATACAATACACAACGAACCAACCATACCTGTAGAGCCAGTGTCATGAGAGTGTCAGATTCTGCACTGCATTTACAAAAGCGTTACCAATAAAAATCAATACTAATAACTGAACACGCTTTGTGAACTATAACATGACATCAGAACGTATCGTGACTTTTTTCTCTATTCTAGAAATTTGAACAAGTGTGCTGACAAAACTTATTGCACCTCGCTCTTTACCTCCAGAGCTGAATATTGGCTCTTGGATACTCTTGTGACTTAGAAATCCGTGCCTTTTGACAACTAATGGGTGGTAAGCGTAACTACTGAGTGTTGTATATACATATTTATGATATATACACCAAAATTACTAGTATTATTATGAACGAAATGTATAGTGTTATATTTGAACTGTAACTATTTGTATAGTGCTCTATTTCCTACAGACTACAATATATTCAGTATTCACATTATATAAGAAATTCTTAGTTATTGAGCAGTCTAAGAACAAGATATAAATTTTCGAGAAACAAAATATATTTACATTTCAGTTTACTTATTTTTAATTTATTAACGTTATAGGTAATTAATAATATACTTTAAATAAAATATGACATTTCCCATAAAAGCTCAAAACTTGCTCAAGTTTTTTTACAATATTATTTTATTTAAAGAAACAATATACCACGTTCCTTTTTGTAAACGTATATTCATTAAAAAAATTTTTCGCAGTCAGAATCCAAGCATATAGCTACATAAATTTACTTACGTTAGTTTTGGTCCGACTAAAATAAAAGGTAAACGAGTTTAGTAGTGTGGTATGCGCATTTACAATATTACACTATCTTGAAGATTTATCAAATTTGCTGTTTGTAACTCTATAATAAATTAAATATAAAGCAAAAAGGTAAAAATTAATCCTTTATATAAAATATGAAAAACACTACAATTACATATCAAACATTATAAAAAAGTCTTTTACAAAATGTCCAAATTGCAAGGTGTAAAGATTGCAAAATCGATTTTTTTCTTCTCATGTAAACGTCATTTTTTGAGTTACGATGTTATTCGATTCATGAGTCGAAATAGACCGTCCCCAACATCTAAGTAACTTTAATTTTAGGGTATCCAGGATACTACCTAGTTCCCATTGTTCCACTTACCCCTTCATTTCATAGTTCTTTAGTTCGTATTTTAGCACGGGAGTAGCCGAACTGATATTTTTCTTCTTATACAGGTTTGTATTTTCTCTTATTTCTGAAAGGTTTTAGGGGGGGTGATTGTCTTCGAAATATTTAGGGAGTTTTCTCACGATGTTTTCCTTCATCGCCAAGCACGTGGTAAATCAGCACTTAAAATTGCAATTTACAATTTCATTGGTTCTGGTGGGGATTGAACCTGGCTTGCTCGCGTATGTGAATATAAGCATTATAATACAATAATGTATTTTTTTTAAATAATTATTACGTATATATACTTATATAAATCACTAGTTGCTTGGCGGTAAAATAACTTTTTTATGTTTTTTCTTAACATAATAGTTAAATTAAAGTTTTAATTGTGGCTTAGCGGTGTTTAACTGTAATTAATTATGCAATCAGTTTAAAACTATATTATACTTTTAGATTTAGTATGTTAAATTGTAACAATTGCAGGTGCACACCTTTCAAATAACGACATTTTAAATAAATTAAAATAAAATAGTTTAATCCGGAAGTAGCTTTGTTATATCTGTTAATGGCATGAAAAAGTCAGTATTGCTAATATCGGTATCGAGCCAGTTGTTTCCAAAATCTATAAAAAATAAGATATTTATGCCGTATTGTTGCAAACATAAAACTGAAAATTATAAGTTGATCAAGCTGTAAGCAAATCATCTGTTTTATCTTAACATTTTTGAGTATTTATAACTGCAACATCAAGTCAAAATGCTGTGAACCAACGAAAATTCACCAATGATAATATTTTAAAACATTCATGCATTAAACCAGCTCTGCATATAATCCACCTCATAAATAAATCACCTGGTCGCTCGCAACCTTAAGGGTTACATATATCTAGCTGATACCCGCTCATTTTGCTTGGCGCACAATAATATTTTATTGCGGTACCTAGATGTAAAATATTAAGGTTTTCTTGTTAGTACTCTAGCTACTGCAGTTTCGGGTCATTTATAGGCAACTTCAAGTAAAGAAGGCTAAAGATGTGTGATAAATAGTGAAGACTAAGATAGATCGCCCCACATTCCGTAATTACACTGGCTCCCTTTGCCCTTTAGACCGGAGCACATCGGTGCTATCACTGCTATTTAGGGATAGAAATAGGTAAGAGAATTAGAAATAAATAAGAGAGATCTACATACACAGACTCATAGGCAGAAGAGGATTTCTTACACCGAAGATGAATTCTTTGCTTATTTTGTTTGAATTTGGATATATTGTTCTTGTCCTTTTATTATGTTTGTGAATTATAGAGTTAAATTAAGGTATTGTTTGTTTTTATAAAATAAGACATAATAATAAAAAATCGTTCGTATTCATGTATGTTTTAAATTGTTTTCCCTTGTTCTATACTAGAACTTATGCAAAATCCACTTTTATTTCTATAAAAATCAGCTGTGATTGATCAAGAGATGCGCGCTATTCTAATAAGTAATACGCAATTTTACGGTTACGTGTGTGACTTAACTTTAATTCTTAGATAATAAACCGTAACGTCCTTAAATTTATTAAAAGCAAAATATCTAAAATACTTATTCCAATTAAGCTAGAAAACTGATTCAGTCCTAGTCACCCATTATCAATTTCAAAAAGAAATATTCATTGCCCGAGTTTCATAAGGAAATTTGGCCCATCCAAATTGCATGTTGCCACCGGTAGCATACTGATCTAAAACGTGGCCCTTCACTTCTAGGCATATGACTTCTTTCTATGATTCTTTACGTGGTAGAGCCCTGCTGCAGTTATATTAGTAGTATAGTTGTAGCACGAATGGGTCGGCTCGACCGGGGAAGGACCACGCTCTCACAGAATACCAGCGTCAAATAGTAGCTTAATGCTGCTGTGTTTCGTGTGATGAGTGTAGAGAACCGGAGACCGTTTTTACTGGAAACGAGGCATTCCATCTAAGTCCTCGCGGGTGACAAGGCATCTGCATTTTGATTCGTAATCAGGGATAGATGTAGATATCTATGGGCCACACCAACCACTTACCATCAGGTGGACTGTGTGCTCGTTTGTCACCCTATCCTATAAAAAAATATGAGAAACTCAAAATCATTCTAAGTCAATGGTTCTATGATATATTTTGTAAGAATGGGCAAATATTTCAAGAAATGCTGTATTTAGTGTAATGCTAAAAACGTATGAGGTTATCGTATATTAAGCAAAAGCTTCGAATAACTATTTAAAAAGAGTAAGATAAATATGCGGTTTGATGATCAAATAAGTGATTCCATCTCCTCATTGCACCTCATTGGTGACAATATCCCATTTCATCTCTCGGGTAGAAATAAAAGTATCGGATAAAAATAATTACTTATAGTCAAAATGAGATCAACTTCATTATGACGCCAAGGGCCATCTGTTCAGTGATGTCTCAGTGATCGCTAGGGTGAAAACTGGCAGCGATCACCGAATGGTTAGAGGCACACTGAAGCTTTCTTCTCGAATTATTCTTACCTAGTTGCAATATCTACCCGAGTTCTGCAGATGATCATGGGCGACGGTAATCACTTACCATCAGGTGAGCCGTATGCTCATTTGCCCCCTCTCCTATAAAAAAACTGTGTTATTACTATATACGATTTTATAGGATAAGAGTGAAAAACTAGCAGACAGTCCACCAAATGGTAAGTAGATGCTTTGGCCCTTAGACATCTACATTTAACCTGGATTAAGAATCAAAATGCAGATGCGTTGTCACCCCTGAGGACTAAGATGGAATGTCTCGATTCAAGTAAAACGGGTCTGTGTAGAGAACCGACACTCACCATACGAAACACAGCAGCATTAAGCTGTTATTTTACGCTGGTATTCCGTGAGAGCATGGCCTTTCCCCGGTCGAGCCGACGTATTGATACTGCAACCATAATGTATTATATAGCTGAACTGGCGTGGCTCTACCACGTATAAAAATTGATAGTGTTTTAAATATAAGAACGTGACAATACTTAGCTCATGGTGTAGAATGTAACGACGACCATCATGGCGCGAAATGTGATTTGACGAAAACGCATGTTCATATTCTTGATAATATACAAACTTTAAAGATGTAAGAGGTTATGCAAACATCAAACAGTTGAAATCCACCAATACGGATAATCTTCGTGGTGTAATCTTCGACGCTATTAAAGCCATCTCAATATAAAAGAAGGCTCCAGTAGTGCGAAGTATGTGGCGTGGTAACACACCACATACTTCGCCTAATTACTTCGCGAAATTGCTTCTGCCTTTTACCTATAAAACATTTTCGTAAAATGCTAAGATGCTATCAGTTCAGATTTTCTCTTACACTGATATGTTAGAAAAAAGCCCACGTCTCTTATATCGTGCTGTCAGTAATTAAACAACACCAATTGTAATACGTTAATACATTGTATGTATCTGATTTTCTCTCCTCAAATTCCGTGACCAACAGTAGTTTAATATGAAATGGTCACGGAATAACTGAGTAGCAAAACCATATTTCACTTGAGATTCAATAGTGAAAAAAACACCAAAGTAAATAATTATATATTAGTTTTCTTTAAAAAAATAGGTAAAGAAAAATTACGCCAAACACACAAAATTACGTAAAACGTCAAGTTAGACAATATACTTAAATTCATTTCTGAGAAAACTATGGAGCAATTAATCCGCGATTTTTATTGTCCCCAAAAGATTTAAAAATGCAGGTTTCCGTACAATGTTATGCTTCACAGCCGAGCACTTATAAATACCCATACTTGAAATTGCAATTGACAATAACGTAGGCGACGGGTATCAAACCCGGGTAATCCGGGTCAATTAACGGCGAGCGCATGGTCCTTAAATAAGCACGGCTATAAATTGCTTCATGTTTTCATCAACTTCTTGCACGAACATTTGCATGATATGAAGCGCTTTCACTCTAAGTTGATTTACTATAATAATTAAATATGACATTAAAAAATTTTGCCCAGGAGTCTGCATAGGTACCAACTTGTTATCAATTTATGAAGTCAAATAGCAGTGCTTGTACTGCTGGGTTCCAGTTGGGAGAATATAGAAGGCCAGTATAATTACAGGCTATTCCATTTTAGTCTTCAGTGGTGACAACACAACTGTAGCCTTCTTTGTTTCAAGTTAGTTGGGTGCAATGGCCACTTACCATCAAATAGCCTGTTAGTTCGTTTATCTTTTCAGTTTTATTTAAGTAATGTCTTGTTAAAAAATTCTATCAAAAACATAACTTGTAAAAAAAAAAAATCTACCGTAGAAAGTTGTGAGATCCATGTAATACCAAGTTGGTTAATTTATTCAGTCCCTATTTAAGGGTCCTTCTGTTTTAAGTTATTACGTAATTAGCTAACCTAACAACATTTTATAGTGACCATAACAATGTTAAAAATCTTTTAAGTTTTAAATATATACATTGACTTGGCCATCACATGAAAACACAATGTATCTCACAAGTAATACATATTATATTAAATTAGATTGTTTAGTGCTCTTGCTTAGTGCTCGTGCTGGTTTTTAACAGACAGAAAACTCAAGTAATTAGTGGGAAACGTTAGGAAATGATTATAATAATAATAATAATGTTCTCCAGACCGAATTTTGGGCACGGCGGCCTGCCTCAACGGAGACTAGCTATCGGCGTAGGATAGGATTATAGTGCCCAAGTGTAATCGCAAGCACAGGTGCACACTCTATTCTCTCACTCTCATAATCCGATGGGACGGTAAATTGACACGACCGGAGGGAGATTAGGTGCAGGACCAACGGATTTACGTGCTTTCCTACTCAGAATTTCTTGACGGAAAAACTCAATAATTAATTTTTGGCCGGACCCGGGCTTCGAACCCAGGACCTCATGATCAGCAGTCGCACTATTACAACCACTAGACCAACGAGGCAGTCAATGGAAATGATTATAATAAATATATGAATGTCAGTAAATATATAAAAAATCTAGTTTATAACAATTCATGTTTCATCATCATCATAATCATTACAGCCCTTCACAAGTCTACTGCTGAACATAGGCCTCCCCCAAGTAATGCCACAAAGCACGGTCCTGAGTCACCTGCATCCATCGACTTCCCATCAAGGATCTCCTAGGTGTGCGTTGTTTGCAGTATACAGTGGCTGCAAATAACCGCCGGTACGACATACTCCGCCGAACGTTGAGTCCCGTGATTCCGTGAGGCGTCGAGGTCACCGGCCCCTAGGTGATTCTTGGGCACTTTATGCGCTCCGAGCATTCTGTGCCTAGTCGCGTCATAAAGTGCCACCGTCGCACTTCCCCCAACCCTTTTGCTGGCAAAAGGGGTAGGCAGTGCCCAGTAGTGAATACGCCAATTACGACTTATACTTCGCCTTCCGCGTCGCGCTTCGTGCCGAATCGGTCGGCAACTATTAGACAGGGCCAAAAAGAATACCTGACTGACTTAGGTAGGTTTTCGATATGTCCGATAAGGATAAAGGGGAACCTCCACCTAAACCCAAACCCAGAAGACCACCCGACCGTCCTGGTGTACTAGACGGCTCCTATCGCGTACCGCGACATATTTGATCCTGAACGGACTAGAGTAGTGTCCTCCTACTCTCAGATCCCCACAAGGAAACCCTCCTCCCCGGGTAAGGAGCCCGCACCGAGGACCGCGCTCTCGCCCATCGTACCTGGAGGTACGACTGGGCGGGAACCGTTCCCCCAACCCCAGCGGGCAAAGAAGACCCAGAGAAGGCACACGCCTCCAGAAACAGCAGCATCCCTCCAGGAGAAGAGGCGATGCTACAGTACCACCAACTCCTCGGATTATTCTTCATCCGAGGGAGAATCGGACCACCAACTGAAAAAGCCGATTAGAAGATCACCTCCTAAATCGCCATCGCCGACTAAAACCACCCCCCCCAGGACACCGGAACACACCAGCATGGATGCTGCTGATCTGGAGCAGGGAGGAGAAGGGTCATACGGATGGAGTGCAACCACGTATGCAACCCTAGCACCTAGCACATCTGCCGGACATTCACCATCCGCGCCTACCACCAATCCTTCAGGCCGGCCATCGGACGATGGTCAAAGGCCTTCCACCAGCTATGCCCAACTGGTAGCTGCCCCGGCAGTACCAAGGACGAAGATTGCCGAAACACCCAAACCGCCGGAAGAATCGGCGAAAAGGTACCCGCCAATAGTTGCAGAGTGCTTGCCGGACTGGACGAAGCACTTCGAGGCACTAAATAAGAAACTGGGCCACCCACCCAATGCTCGTCCATTCGGCAAGGGCGTAAGATTTACCCCGCAGAGTCCGGAAGAATTCCGGACGGTACAAAAGTACCTTATAGAGATGACTGAAAAGGTACCAGCTATGTCCTGGTACTGCTACACCCCCGAGGAGGACAGGCCCACGAAAGTGGGCATTCGGGGACTACCAGTGGGCACGGATCCAACCGCGATAGAGGGGGCTATCAGGGCAAAGGGGTTCCCGATTAGGTACGTAAAAGGGATCCCCCCCGTAGAGGCAGACCTGGGTGCCTCTACTTCGCGCAGCTGGACCACCTGAGCCTGGAGCGCCTTAACGAACTTTACCAAGTCGACGAGCTCCTCTTCATGAGAGGAGTCGTCATAGAGGCCTGGCAAGGAAGAGCGGGCCCTTCACAGTGCCACCGCTGCCAGGCCTTTGGCCACGCCTCCACAAATTGCTTCAGGCCAGTGAAGTGTGTTCGCTGTGCCGGAGACCATATAGCTAGCAACTGCCCAAGGGGTAGAGATGAGGAACCGCGATGCGCTAATTGCGCCAAGAACCACACCGCTAACGATCGCCGCTGCCCAGTCCTGAGGAGGATTGCAAGGAAACAGGGGATCACTCTACCGGGACTACTCCCAGAGGAGCCCAAGAGGGTCCCCCAAAGTCGTCCCAGGGCCGTGGTTCAGGAAGACGGGTGGACCACCATCAGAGGAAAAGGAAGGCAACCTGCCCCCCCTCCACCCGTCACGGCACCCACAGGAACGGTGGTGCCTACCATGAGTACATCTAAGGCAACCACCGGGGCGACTCTTCAGCCCCCCCGCTAACGACGCCATAGAGCGCCAAACCTCGCAGAGGAGTAAGCGGGGGAGGAAGAAGAAGAAGAAGGTGCAGCCTCCTCCTCAGGCAGCAACCTCTACCCCAACCCCAACGGTAACGATAGCCCAGGCGCAGGTTACCATGGAAGGAAAGAAAGCCAGAATGGGTAGAGTGCCAGAAAGGGCTCTATCAGAAAATAGAGCCCGCTCTACACATAGAGCGCGCTCTACCCATGAGCAAAGATCAGCATACCAACACCCGAGACCAGCGCCATCATCCGTAACTAGAACACCTCTAGCCGGCTTCGAGACTGCTGACGCCATACAACGTTTGGATGGCATAGCAATCGAGCTCGGCAGTCAAGTCCTGGCTGATATTAGAGCCGGGACAGATCCGATTACAGCGGTTATGAAGGCGCTGGCTAACCTACTGGCTCGGCATTACAGTGGAGGAGCCTAACCTGCGCCTCCTCTACTGGAACCCTGGTGGAATCCAGCAGAAGTTGCAAGAACTCCGCACCGTCGCCCAACAACAAGACGTACATGTCATCTTGCTGGGAGAGACGAAGTTAAATCCGAGCACACGCATAAGACTGCCTAATTACCATCTGTATAGGAGGGACGAGGTCACCTCTCAAGGGGCCGCTTACAGAGGGACAGCGGTCCTAGTGAGAAGGGACATCGTCCATCAAGAACTAGACCTACCGGAATACCAGACTATGCGCTCTATCGGCATAAAAATGGAGGCGGCGGGCGAGGAACTTAGGATCTTTGCAGCATACCGCCCGCCAGGGACTCCATTTTGCTCCTCAGACGTCCGGACGGTAATGGAAGGCGAAACACCGACCATCATCGCCGGGGACCTAAACGCCAAACACCCGGCGTGGGGATCTAGACTGATCAACCCGCCGGGTCATGCGCTATTCGAAGACGCCGAAAGATACGGCTATGACGTTTTAGGTCCTGAAGAACCGACCCATATTCCTACGGATCCACGAAGTCGTCCGGATGTACTGGACATCGTGCTCGCTAGGAACATCAACTACCCGATAGTGGTAGAGGTGCTGTACGACCTGGAATCACAGCACCTCCCGATCTTAATTACCCTTGGCCTAAAGGCGGTGACTACGCCGCCCAGAACAATGAAGACACGTGTCGACTGGAGGCTCTACCACAAACACCTGCAGGAGAGACCTCCAGCACACCACCCCTTAAACACAGCGGACGACGTAGAGGCCGCAGCCACAAACATGACAAAGGCGATACAGGAGGCCCTCAACGCTGCCTCTACGATCGTCCCGATGTCCTCCAGAAGGGATGATCTGCCGCATAACATCTGCGTGCAGATCAAGAGAAAAAGGGCCTTAAGGAGACTCTGGGCGCGTACTCGCTGCCCGAGAATCAAAACGAGACTGAACACCTTGTCGGAGGAACTGTCGGTTGCAGTCCAGGCACACAGAGGAGATGCCTGGGAGCGGCGCATATGGAAGGCGGAAGAACACGATGCGTCGCTCTACAAACTGAACCGGCAGTTAACTAAAGCCAAACCTCCCGTTTGCCCGCTGACCAACAACGCGGGCGAACGTCGTTACGATGCCAAGGGGAGAGCGGATATCCTAGTCGAGCACTTCGAGGAGCAATTTATGCCGAACCCAGCAAGTGCGGAGTTCTTATAGCTTCATGCCCGAAAGGAGAGTCGCGTACAGGAATTCCTGTCGTCGCCCGCGCCGCCTCTTGCAGGAGAGTGGTTCATCTCCCCCGCTGAACTGCGGTGGACAGCAACCCGCCTGCAACCGAGGAAGGCGCCGGGGCACGACGGGATTACCAACGCTGCACTCCGACAGCTGCCCCATAGAGTCCTAGTAGAGCTTGGTCGACTCTACAATGGGATCCTGCGGACATCCCACTTCCCGGAGGACTGGAAGAAAGGCAAAGTTATCGTCTTGCCGAAACCCGGGAAGGACAGGCGTAGAGCTGCCAGCTACAGGCCGATCACGCTGCTACCACACATAGCTAAACTGCTTGAAAGATTGTTGCTAAGACGCCTCCGCCCGTGCATCCAACTTCGGGCGGAGCAGCACGGATTCAGGAGGGGTCACTCTACAGCAACACAGCTGACCAGAGTGCTGCACCTGCTTGCGGCCGATTACAACCGTGGCCGCACCACGTTGGGCGTCTTTCTCGATATCGAGAAGGCGTTCGACAGGGTGTGGCATTCTGGATTACTTTTTAAATTGGAAGAACAGACCAGTGTCCCTCCTGCTATGTTGCGGCTAGTGGCGTCTTTCCTGGCAGACAGGAAGTTCTACGTCTGCGTAGAGGGCGCCGAGTCCGCAACCAGAACCATCAGAGCCGGCGTTCCTCAGGGCAGCTGTTTGTCTCCAGTCCTGTACGCGGCTTATACCAACGACATTCCTACCCTGGCAGGCAGGCTGCAAGAATGGGAGGACGACGTGGAATTGGCGTTATATGCGGACGATAGCGCTTATTTCACCTCTTCCAGAAGAGCCCATATTGCCGCTGCCAGGATGCAACGCCTCCTGGACCTGTTGCCACCATGGCTAGATGAGTGGAGGATGGTCGTCAACGTTGGTAAGACGACCGCTCTGCTCACCCGCCGCCTCAGGAACCTACCACCTCCATTAACCCTCAATGGCCAGCAGATCGCGTACGAGAAGGCCGTGACCTACCTTGGGTGCCGGATCGACCGGGCGCTGCGCATGACTGCGCACGTCGACCTCGTCGTCCGTAGAGCACGATGTGCGCGGGCGATGCTACGTCCGGTCCTGGCATCCAAGTTACCACTTAACACCAAAGTGCGAGTTTACAAAACCTACATCAGAGCCATCATCACCTATGCTGCTCCGGCCTGGTACGCGCTTCTGAGCGAGCCTCTGAGGCGGCGACTGCAGGCCCAGCAAAACATGGCGTTAAGAACCATTGTCGGTGCGGGTCGCTACGTCCGGAATGACGTCATAGCGGCCAACCTGAAGATAGACACCATACAGGAATTTGTGGCCCGGTTGGCGCGCGGACTGTTCGACCGTGCAGACAACGGGCCACATATACACCTTAACAACTTTGCGCCGCTACACACTCGCCCCCCGGACGGGCGACCCTATCCAAGAGAACTCCTCTCTATATCGATTAGAGAGTCGAGTAACAACCCTCAATGCCGCTGAAAGGCCAACTCCGACTTCATTAGATAACCTTCCTTTTTCGTAGTCATAACCGACTACGAAATAAGTACCGATAGCGACAATTCGTTTTTTTACTCCTACAACGCCAATAGAAGGCTCCCAGGACCGGTCCATAGTAGTGGACCGCGAGGACAGCACGGGTAATGGGGGCTTACCCCGGAGGCCCGAAACCTACATGTGTGTAACACACGCATGAAGACGACAATCAACGTTCATCGACTTCCTGCATATCTTACCAGGTCGTCACTCCATCTAGTGGGGGGTCGCCCTACACTACACCTATCGCTACGCGGCTGCCACTCGAGAACCATTCTTCCCCATCGGTTATCGGTTCTTCGAGCTATATGGCCAACCCATTGTCACTTCAGCTTACTAATCCGTTGGGCTACGTCGGTCACTCTGGTTTTACTGCGGATATCCTCATTTCTGAGTCTATCACGCAGAGAAACTCCGAGCATATCCCTCTCCATAGCTCGCTGAGCGACTTTGAGCGTCCTCATACGGCCAGCAGTAAAGGACCACGTCTCGGTTTATAATAATTTTATTTCATATCAATTTATATATTTTTAATTCATGTTTGTTAGTTCGTATTTTATGCACATATCTCATACCGTTCATCAGATTGCGGTAAAACTTTGTCAGTTTATTGTTTGCATTTGCCCGAAGGTTATAAGCATAGTACAATTTACTTACTGTACGTGGCGCGCGTATCATTGATCGTTGACAAATTTATATGAAAGTCCTATATCATTGCAGCTTCAATAAATGATATATTTATAAGTAATACTAACAAAATATGAGCCTTGGTTGCTTAAATAAATGAAATTCTTCTTCTTCTTCTATTTACCTATGAAACTGCTGTTCTGCTGCAATGTTCATTTCAAATCAAAATAATTTTATTGGGCTATAAGAATTTTAATACCAAATTGATTTTATTTTAAAAACGTGGAATTTTCTTTTTCAAAATTAGTATATTGATTAGCAAAAAAAATACGTTAATTTACTTTCTAAAAATTGGCAATTCCACAAGTAAAAACCTAATATATTATCATTTCTAATTAAACAATATAACTACCAAAATAAAAATAACCAAATTTAAAATAATATTTACACAATTCTTTCCTCTGTGGTTGCAACGCGCTGGGCATCAGCTGGTATTAAATACATCTAAATTTAATAACTGTTTATTCGGTATGAATTTCTTTTTAAATATGTATTATTTAAATATGTAAAACTGATAACATGATTTGTGGTGACAGCGGAAGAGGATCCACTAACACATATTATCTCACGGGTATCTAAAGTGGTGACAGAGATAAATTAATAAAGAATGTAAGGGTAGCAGCATCCTCCTTATAACACTCAAAATAATAAAACTGCCAAGCGCGGTAAATATTTCTTTCCCATTGAGGCAATCTTAGGAGATATTTATGTTCAGCAGTGTGCTATTGATAGACTGTAAAATGTATATAAGCATGTATTTTTGCGGTAAAAGTTGTATAGTGAAATAATCAATTATTTTATTTGCAAAATGTATAAAATATATTTAATTAATATATTAATAGTTACTTTGCAACCATCCGGTCTACCTCGAGGTAGACCGAGACTAACTTTCGAAGACCAAGTGAGCAAATTACTCGAAGAGGGGAAAGTCAAGAGTACTCGGATACCTAGACGTGCATGTAGAAAGAAGATAATGAACCTGAAAGAAGCGAAAGAGGTATGTAAGGATCGTGACACTTGGCGATCTGTTCTCTCTGGCTACCCCGTTAGGGATTGTGTAACCATCCGCTTAATTATTTAATTAATTGAGCGGATGGTTGCAAAGTAACTATTAATATTTATATTATAATGGATTTCCGCAAAGTAATGCCTGATTCTATCAAGTATTTCGAAGCACTTTTGGCAATTTACTTTTCACTTTTTATACCACAAATTATATATCTACGTGTTTACTATATTATTACAAGGAATATAAAAAAGTATAATTTACTTTCGTTTTTAGTCCAGACACAAATATAAAATTCTATAAACAAAGACGGAGCACCTTCATCAAAGTGACACGTGGAACGCCGAAAGTTCAGGTGATTTTTTTTTGGCCTACGAAACAGTTGCGGGGTTTAAAATAAAGAGAGCATATCTTTGTCTTTGATACTTACATTATCTATTGCATAGTGTCTTTGGTTTTGTTTTTAATTAAAAAAATCTTTTTCAAAGGTAGTTAAACAATTGTGGTAGACACATGTGGGTATATTGATCAGATAAGAGTTTATGTTGGTACAAAACAATGTTTAGCTTGCATCGACTCTAAGAAAACAAATTAGATAATAACTTGAAAAATTTATTGCTTACCCATTAAGCGCGTCAGCGGTGTATTCCACAGTCCTGACAGTGCCGTCAGACTCGTGCAAGCTGTAGGAACCGTGCACAGCATCACCCTCTCGACTCTCGTGCTGGGACTTGATGTCACCCGTGTGCGAGTCGGCTACAGAGTACTCAAATGAATAGTGTGGCGGTGCCTAAAATTGATTTTATAATAATTAACGTTTTGTTCTACTCTGAAGCGCAAAATATCTTCCCGACATTTTATTCACTTACATAGTAGTCCTGGTGATGGTCATCGTGTCCTGTATAATGTACTGGTTTGTGTTGCAAAACTAAAGCGGGCGCTCTGTAAGCAGTTTGACCGTGGCTCTGATGCAGTACTATGTTCTGAGACGACTGCGCGTGGCGATGTCCGTGTCCATAACCTTTATTGTATTGTCCGACAGCTACGGAAAGAACAGCGGCGGCGATAAAAATCTGTTGGAAAAAATATTTTTAGAAATAACATGTTTTTAAGCTTTATTGATATAATTGACAATCATATCTAGTTATTTCAAAGATTCGTTTTACAAGATATTATACAAAAGAGACATAAATAAAAGAAGGTGATATAAGAAAATACAACATGATGTTGGTGTAAAACCGACGGTATATTATTAACATTATATAGATGCCAGACGTAAATATAATTGGAATTCATCGTAAGTGCCATAAGGAAGGAAGGAAGAAGAAGACGAAATATATATAATAGGTGATGAACGACATAGTCAATGTAATGAGTCTGACTGTCTTATCTGCGGATGACTTTTGCACTAAGCTTGTGAGAGATTTATGACACATGGCTTGTATTCAACTGGCTAATATCATTTTTTTTTTCGTCCGCGCAGTTTATCAACATTTTGTCGCGTACGCTGCTCAGACGCTTACGAGGTTAAACAATTTGTTATGAAATTTAAATTGTTTTTTGATAGATTTGTGATATTTGGGACGCAAACGTCTTAAAAGTTACGCGCCCTTTTTAAACATTTTAGCTGTTAATTATTACAATGTTAATTCAATACTGATAATGTATAGAAATTATTTTATCTCTTATATACTCTTACTTTGTAAGGCAGTATACTCGTAATTATGCAAACATTTCACGACAACTGAAATAAGTTTATTACACAATGAATAATTTAACATATAGCGACTTTAAGCTACGCCATACAAAAAAGTTTTATTAAGTCAGATGACTACTCTGAAAATATTTTAATACATTGTTGAATACGAATTTAGAAAATTACGAAACATAAGTTTTTATATATATTAAAAATAAATATAAGTTTAAAAATGTGGCGTTTTTAAAGTATACTTTAATATATTTTGGCAAAAGGACTTATTATAAACATTTATAAAAATTTATGAAAGTATTTTATTCATAAAACGAATTTTCCTTATTAAAAACTATCAAGGAAATATAAAAAAGAAAATGAATGTGAACAAATATGAATGTAAATGCTTATAAATGAAAGATATAAATAAAATAATATTGGGAGTCGATAGAAGGGGGTGGTTAATTTGTGACAATTAGTGGGAGACCTATATTCGAGCCTAATATTATTTTAAGGGAGATGTAACACCCCTTTTCACTAGGTACCAATGTTATAATACAATATGACAAGATGACTTATTATTGTTGTATATAATATTCGCGTATGCATAGTAGAGTATAAAGTGAACTCTCTTCAAGCGTCAAATTAACAAAGAAAGAAAGAACAAAGAAAGAAAGACAGAGCGCTATCTATATTTTAACAGATGCCAAAACTTTGTCGTTAATTTTTTTGAATTATTAGAATTAGAATTGGAATTTGTATTTATTTTCTCGTCACAAACATGTACAGAATTGTTGATGATAAACATGTTGTAATATTATACGTGGGAGAGCCACGCTGCAGCTATATTATAGTTGTAGCACGAATGGGTTGGCTCGACCGGGGAAGGACCACGCTCTCATAGAATACCAGCATAAAATAATAGCTTAATACTATTGTGTTTCGTATGGTGAGTGTAGAGATTCGGATTCCCTTTTTTATTGGAAACGAGGCATTCCATTTTATTGCTTAGGGGTGACAACGCATCTGCGTTTTGATTCTAATCGAGGATAAATGTGGATGTCTATGGGCAGCAGTATTTTTTATAACTTACCATCAAGTGGACTATGTGCTCATTTGCCACCATTATCCTATAAAAAAATAACATATTGAACCCTAGTTTGTGAGAGACTGGTGCCTAATAAATGTACGGATTCATCAATTACGTACTATACATCTTTAAATTATTCAAAGATCATAACTTTCATTGAATTGGTTATGAAAAAATCGACATAACAACACAAAACAATAGTTCATATATGTGCGACCAGCATTGAACTCTTACGGGTTGTTAAATAAATAAAGAAGGAACTTGTGTGAGTGCGTGTCAACTTGTCAACTTGAATTGTATTCAGTGGTCCGTCTATCTTTCTTTGTGAGTCTAAGGCTTCATCATTAATCCTGTTTGAAAGAGCAACGCAGACTTGATAGTTGCGGAAGTAAGTTTATAAGTCAACATATCTAGAAGTAAGTAGTATTGTGAATGGCTGTAATGATGAAGATGATGAAATAATCATTACAGCCCTTCACAAGTCCAATGGTGAACATAGGCCTCCCCCAGGGAATACCACAAAGCACATTACTGAGCCACCTGGATCCATCGATATCCTGCATATCTAAGCAGGTTGTCACTCGATCTAGTGGGTGACGCCCTACACTTCATCTGCCGATACGAGGCTGCCACTCGAGATCCATTTTCCCCAGCGGTAACCGGTTCTACGAGCTATGTGGCCAGCCCATTGCCACTTCAGTTTACCAATCCATGGCGGTTACTTTGGGTCTACTGCGGATATCCTAATTCCTAAGTTTATCACGCAGAGAAAATCCAAGCATAGCCCTCTCCATAGCCGTACGAAGAAGCTCGAAGTCGCTGAGCGGAAGCTCAAAGTCACTCATCGACTTCGTATGACTGCCAGTAAAGGACCACGCCTCAGATCCATAGTTCAACACTGGCAACACAAACTGGTTGTAGAAATATCCTAATTGCTAAGTTTGTCACGCAGAGAAACTCCAAGCATAGCCCTCTCCATAGCCGTATATGAAGAAGCTCGAAGTCGCTGAGCGGAAGCTCAATGTCACTCATCGACTTCATACGGCTGCCAACGAAGAACCACGTCTCAGATCCATAGTTCACAACTGGCTACACAAACTGGTTGTATAATCTAGTTTTGAGATTTTAGGGTATGCCTGACGAGAGGATGTGTCGCAATCTAGAAGTTACTACGCCATATTTTACATTTTCATAAGTCATTGCCAAAAGTATAAAAATCATTTTTAGACACAGTGTATTGTAATGGCGGTTCCGCATTAGTGAGCGAATTCACGCTATGAATTTACGCACTAGTCCCCTCCACCTCCACATTAACGGGATGCTCACAATCGTTCTTTAAACCCGCCGCGAAATGGACGTGGAAGCTGCTGTTGCAATAACTTTGTTTGCTGTGGCAACATATCACTATTTAGACGTCCAAAACAAGAAATTTATTAAAAAGCGTTGGAAAAGTAGAAGATGGTAGTTGACTGAAATACATCGTCCGTACGCCTTTGCAGTCCGGAGCGAACTGGCACGGTGGCAAGGGGCCGTGATTGTCTATGTGTAAGCATAAACCCCGCGAAAACCGTCCACATTCACGTTCACGCCTGTTTAAGGAACTTCACGGCAATGATGGGGAGCCACCATGAGAAATAATAATATAGATTCTAATTAAGTTTAGAACGGTCACTTCAAATCCAGGAAAACTTTCTCATTAAATTGCTGCTAAAAAGGTATGAAAGGAATAAAACTATATGTAACTAATTCTGGTTATCTGTGCATATCTCTGCCTCTGCTAATACACGCATAGAAACAGTAATTTGTTCACAGCTCACGTATAGCAACCACGATTTCAGAACCTATACAATCTCTATACCAAATCCATTCAGCCGTCGAAGTATGAAGAGGGAATCACACCCGTAGAATTGTAATTAGCTTTCCCACAACACACAGAAACTGTGCATTTCTTTTGGTATACAAATTATCTTGTATGTTTGATATTCCAAGATCATTCAGTCGTTTCGAAAAACCCACAGAATTACGCTCCAGATCTATCTCTAAAAGTGTCTATGTAACTTTCCGACCCATAAACTATCTCTATGTCAATGCAAAAATCATTTTAGTTCGTTGCTCCGTGCTGCGTGAAAGAAGTAAAAACCAACAAACACTTTAACATTTATTTATTAGTAAGAATAACTATATTCTTGACTTGTGTTCACCACTAACAAAGCTTATGAAGCATTTATGGCAAATGTGCCTGCTAGCAAATCACAATTACGGGTTGTATGAAATAAGAAATTATTAATTATTACAAAATTATAAATATAATTTACTATTTCAGACATCCATGTCTTAAATATTAAATTATCAACAATATTTTAAAATAAAACTATAAACCTCAAATATGCTTGGCAGCTAGATAGCGTCTTTCCCATAGATCGAATAAGACCAATTAAATATTATTCCTTAATTCAAATAATTCTTCCTCATAACGTGTCATGTGTGGGCTCTTTTACTAAATTGTGACCTTCAGGTGACCCAGGACAGCTTCGGGGTGAGTTCGGGGACTCTTAATTAAAAACACATTTAAGTATCTTGTATCTGTATCTTACTAACTTGTATCCTAAAAATGATGACCATAGATAATATAAAATATTTCAATATGTCTATTTAGAGTAATATTATTTTCCCACTCAATATACTAAGTTTATATTAAATTTGCAAAGAACATTCATAATAATTAAAAAGGGGAATTATGAAGAAAAATTAATTTAAAAAAATCTCATTCTCTCCATTTTAACTTTTAAATTGAGAATGCGTGATAATACATTATTTTAACGGATTGTCATTTATAAATATCTATCGGCTATTATTTTACCACGCACGCACTTATTAGTAAGAGTCGAGCTGTCGGTAAAAAGGTTGAGAATTGAATCGCACACAGAGTGTACGTACAGCAAAGATTTAAATACGTACAGAACTCGCGTACGCATAGTTGTTACTCATAAGTCACATTCAATTTGGGATAATTTCATAAGAATTAGAAGCCTTCTTTTTTCACCCGTATTTAAAAAAAACTGAGAGCCGCGGTAGCTCAGATGGTTAACACTCGCTGTAAATATAACAGAACGCGAGTAACCTGGGTTCGATTCCCGCCGGCACCAATGAAATTGTTAATTGCAATTTTAAGTGATGATTTACCACGTGCTCAGCAGTGAAGGAAACACCGTGAGGAAACCTGCATGTCTGAGAAATAAGTAAAAAAATATTTCGAAGACATGTGAAGTTCGCCAACACGCATTGGGGCAGCGCGTTGGACACTTCCTTGCTCTAAAACCCTCTCAGAAATGAGAGGAGTATATAGGCTATAAATTTACTTTACTTTACTTTTATTTAAAAAAAAACTGCTGTAACGGTATATCATTATTTATGTGTTTGAACATAAGGATAAAATTTGGCTACTCTTTGAAAAAAAAACCCTGTATATTGTTTAGTACTATTTCGTATCACATTTATGTTTTTTCATAGAATATGGGTGACAACCGAGCACACAGTCAACCTGATGGTAAGTGGATGCTGCGGCCCGTAGAGATCTACAATTACCTCGATTAAGAATGAAAATGCAGATGCGTTATCACCACTGAGGGCTAATATGGAATGCGTCGTTTCCAGTAAAAAAGTGTCTACGGTTCTCTACACTTACCAAACAAAACACAGTCGAGCCGACCCATTCGTGCTACTACTATAATATAGCTGCAACGTGGCTCTACCCTACCAGGTATATATGTTTAAGAATTAGAAATAACAATGAAAATCGGAAATATCTTAAAATTTCTTTTATTTATAAAAACTACCTACGTAAAATAATTTATGTTCGACGACAAAGGTAAAATGATTTTAATGATGATGATGATGAACGGGGACAGCATGAGTAGCATGACCTTGACGATTTACAACAGCGTTGAATCTGAAAAGAAACAAAATAATACATTAATATGTCTTCATGTATCTACATAAGCGTATGAAGGAGAGGCGCCCGATATAAAATATATCTACAATTCATAATAAGGATAAATGTTTGGATAATTGCATGTATCACTTAAGTAACTACTTAATTTCAATTTGTTACACAGGCTTTATGGAAGTGAAATAATGTTTCACAGCCTGTCTTTCCATACGCTTACAACAAAAATCTTTCACTAGTAATATATAAGTCAATGCTTCGACTACATTAACAATTATCGTCAAAACGAACAAATATACAAAAAGTAAACTTCATCATAATCATCATAATCACAGCCTTTACAATTTTATTGGTGAGTAAAGGCCTCCCCGAGAAAATTCCTCAAAGCACGATTTGACGGCTACTTGTATCCATCTTCATACTTCTCGCATATCTTATCAGGCCATCACTCAATCTGGTGGGGTGACCGCCCTACACTTCGCTTACCAGTACGAGGATGCCACTTCATAAAAATGTTTCCATTGCAACTTCAGCTTACTAATCTGATGGGTATGTCGGTTAAGTAACCTTATATACATACAATATTAACAATAATAAAAAGTTTAAAATAGATCTTTTTTCATTTCTTTTTTGGGGCAAGCAAGAGTCCGCCTAACGCGTTATTTTATTGAATAAGAGTGACAAACGAGCACACTCCACCTGATGGTAAGTGGATGCTGTGGCCCATAGACATCTACATTTTTGCTCAATTAGGAATCAAAATGCAAATGTGTTGTCACCCCTGCGGACTGATATGGAATGCCTAGTTTCCAGTAAAAAAGGTTCTGTGTTTCTCTACACTCACCTTACGAAACATAGCAGCATTAAGCTGCTATTTTACGCTGGTATTCTGTGAGAGCGTGGTCCTACCCCGGTCGAGCCGATCCATTCATGCTACAACCATAATATATCTGCAGCGTGGCTCTACCACTTAAAAAAAGTTTTGTCCTAATATATTTTTGCGAACTAACTGTACAGGTGATTATAACCAAATATTGCGAGGCAGCTGAGCAATTATTTAATATATTTAATTATTGCAAAAGGCATGGATACTGGTCTTATTTGAATAGATTTTATACATTTATAAAGTTTGTGTGAAAGAAAAAATTTACGCATTTTCACATGCATTTACAATGTTCTTCCATATAGAGAGAATGATTTTTGTTTGGGTATAATACTGATTGCTTACCCGTTATGAGCATCGGCGGTATACTGAACAGTTCTGACAGTGCCGTCGGACTCGTGCAAGCTATAGGAACCGTGCACAGCATCACCCTCTCGCGTCTCGTGCTGGGACTTGATGTCACCCGTGTGCGAATCGGCTACAGAGTACTCAAACGAATAGTGTGGGGGTGCCTAAAATTGATTTTATAATGATTAATGTTTTATTCTACTGTGCGGCTCAAAATATCTTCCCAACATTTTATTCCCTTACATAGTAGTCCTGGTGATGGTCATCGTGTCCTGCATAATGCACAGGCTGGTGTTGTAAAACTAAAGCGGGCGCTCGGTAAGCAGTTTGGCCGTGGCTCTGATGCAGTACTATGTTCTGAGACGACAGAGCTTGGCCATGACCATGTCCATACCCTTGATTGTGCTGTCCGACAGCTACGGCAAAGACGGCAGCGGCGATGAAAATCTATTGACAAAAAAATGAGTTTTTACTTTGATGTCATTTCACTTATAAATTAGACAATATTATGTTATTTCTTCCTAGAGTCTTTGGCCTAGCAGTGTAGTATCAATAGAGGGCAATAGCAACGGTAAAATTTAAGACGAATGCTAATGATACCTTAAGAATAGCATCTGTGACGGATATTATTTACAAATGTTACGAGTACTATCTATCAAAACTAAATCAAAAGGTTATGGAGAGATTTATGTCTAATGGGTATGCTACTGTCTGATAACAACACAAAGTTTCTTATAACATAGAAAAAAACCGAAATTTTTAATGTGATAAAGGTACCTTGGTATACATTTTATAGTCCTTAACTAATGATTATCGAATCAAAACTGATAATTTATCTGAATTGTTTTACCTTTTTATACACTTGTACATTGGAAGGCAGTACAATTATGCAAACATTTCATTACAACTGAAACAAGTTCATTACGTAAGGTCACTATCACATTATGTTTATGTGTTTATGTTACCCTAAACTATGTAAAATAGAAGGTTTTTTTATAAGATTTGTTTTTATAAGTTTTCAAAGTATCTTATATAAAGAATAATTTGCTTTAATTTATAGGAATAACCTGATTTTTGTATATCTTTGTGTATCCTTAACCCATTTATCATTCTAAGGAAATGTTTAGGGGTTTTTGAAAACAACAATACTGGAATATGCTTTGTACTTATCTGCGAGTGTGGATGGTAAATATGAGACTCATCGTGTACCAGACATGTTTAGACATGTTTATACTTCAAAATAAAATATTCTCTAAGACTTGTGCAGCAGGTGTTAGATGTTGAGAAGAAAATGTTATAAAGAGCATGACATGGGATACTGGTCACTTGCAGTACGTATCCTGTACGTGTCGTGTACCGTGTAGATATATCAAGGATTCTTTATCGTGTATATAGGGCATAAATACTCCCTCAGGAGTAAAGAATAATACCAAGGATGCTTCCAACCAGACCAATTATAGACGGATCTCACAAACTACTGAGTCTGTACTGAGTCTGTACAGTACTGGTCAGGGAATGGATGGTTTGCATGATCACTCAGTAAACATAATATTATGCATACGCATGATTGATTGATTGGATTTAGAAATGTACTTTCTACTAAAACTGTAATCATACGTCTCAAGCACACCGTCTAATATGACGCAAAAAACTTATACCGGCTTTAATAGTGCATTAATTAATTTTGTCTGGAGGCAAGAACGGGTTATGGTATGTACTCTACTCTACTCGTACTGTCTAAAATTCCATGTTGTTCTACCCTTCTTTCAAAACGGCGAACATTCTACTACCATCAGTGTTGTAAGCTTAAAAGAATCCTACAAAATCTTATCACGTAGTGTAGGCTACGCTAAGTAAATAATACATAGATGATGAATGTATTAATTATTTATATTATACTTGTTTTTGTCAAATAGTGATGACATCAAATATCGATAACTAGTAGATTTTAGATTTTTCACTTCGTATACACCTAAGCGCTCGCTGTGAATTTTACAGTACGTGAGCAACCCGGGTTCGATCCCCGGCGGCACCAATGATATTTTTAATTGCAATTTAAGTGCTGATTTACCACGTTCTCGGCAGTAAAGGAAAAAAGAAAAGAATTCGAAGACATAATATGAAGTTCGGCAACACACATTGGGACAGCGCGGCGGACATTACCTTGCTCTAAAACATTCTCAGAAATTGGAGAAGGCCTGTGGCCAGGATTAGGACGTATATAGGCTGCAATTTTATACGCCTAATTATCTATTATGTTGCAAAATTTATAGATTCTCAATAACCTAGAAGTCACCTACGTTTTTTATAAAATGTTTCTGACTTTATTACAAGTGTGAAGGTCTAATTTTTGTTGAGTTATATATGGGGGATTGGAAAGTGGCATGAAATGGTTCATGTATATATACACACAACTAGTGTTGCCCAAATGCAAGAACAAGACGAGACATAGCCAGTCTTGGTCTTGGTCTTGCGCCAATACACCTGGTCTTGTTCTTGGTCTTGGTCTTGCAGCAAGTCTCGCAAGTCTCGCAATTACCTAATAGCCTATTGTTATTTATTAAACGTTACTTTAGATCTTAGAACAACTTAACAGAGTAGGCACATTTTGAGCTTGAATTAACATAGCCATAGAAAGACCAACCAAATTAATAAATGTCTAAACATTTAATAAGAAATTCGAAAAATCTAATAATACCGGGTGGCGTTTGAACCCACGACCTAAGCGATCCGTGCCGATGCTCTAACCAACTGAGCTGTCTACCAAGTCTCACGGCCACGGGAGTTAGTCTGTTTCTTAATAAACGTTTACATTTAATAAGCTTACATGTGCTGAAACTTATTCAAAACATATAAAAAACAAATTAATCACATTAACTTGACTGTATTATAAAGATCATTATCTGTCTAGAAAGAGATTGATAGACCCTTATATGAAATGGAATAAAAGAGTTATACAATTTACCATTTATTTAAATAAAAAAATAAAATACAATACAAATTAAATTACATAACAGTATACAACAGCTTTGACATTACTGTTTCATTAATATAAAGTATATTAATTATTTTGATCAATAATTAATACAAATTAACCATCTGGCTGACTCATCACTTAACCTATTTCTATGTTTTATAATTACTAATGATGCTTTAGAAAATAATCTCTCAGCAGGTACTGAAGTAAAAGCAGGTATTGAAGGTATTGAAAGAAAATCACGAGCCATCTTCGATAAAGTTGGATATTCTATCTCATGCGTCCTCCACCACTCTAAAATGTCTTCCGAACTGGCGGTTCTGGGTTTACTTAGGTACTCCTCCAACTCGTCTATAACTAAGCCTTGATGAAAAGATCCAGACCCAGATGACGTCGAGGGACATGCATACAATTTCTCAAAGTCTATTACGTCTTCATCTTCATCATATTCACATACTTTCTTTTCATTACTTTGTGATTCTAGAGATGTATTCACTGAGTGTAGACTTTTATATTCTTTATAAAGTTCATTAAATTTGCGCAGGCTTTCTGTTTTAATTTGCTTCCCCCATAATGTCATGTCAAAAGTCTGAGTCTTATGCCTTGGGTCTAAAATTAAAGAGGTACAATAAATCCAGTTGCTCTTTTTATAATGTTTAAGCATTTTGTCTCGAGCTGCTTGAAAACCCAGAATGAGCCTTTCATCCACTTCGGATCGATTAGGTTTCTCATCTAATTGTTTTATCATGGATTCAATTTTATCGAGCAAAAGATTGAATGATACAATGACTAGCGGTAATGTAACATATTTTCTCCACCAAGTTTCGTTGATAGAAGTTTAAAGTTTATTAGAAACTTATGTATTTTTTCGAGTATTTGCCATTCACTATCTGTGATTTGAAAATCATTCAATTCGGTGACAGAAGTGCACAATATGTTAATGCCAGTTCTCACTTTTAAACCAAATCCAATCATAACATGTGTGGAATTCCATCTCGTTGGACAGTCGAGTATGGGGTACAGATTTGATGGTACGCCAGCTGCTTCACAAGCAGACTGAAACTTCCTCTTCAATATCTCACTTCTTTTTATTTTACTGGAAATACTGCGTAATTTTGTTATAGCTGTACGTGAGTCAGCAATAAAAGGTTATATATATTTTTTTTTTTTTTTTTTTTTACTATATATAACTACCACTCACTGACTGACTATAACGATATCTCAGGAACTATAAAACATACAAACTTGAAGTTTGTAAGGTAGGTTCCTTTTATGGCTAGAGAGCAGTTAAGAAACGGTTTTGAGAAAATCTATCCCTAAGGGAGAGTGAAATGGGAGTTGGAAGTTTGTATGAAAGTCCTACGTTTTTGAAGTTAGAGATACGAAAATCGGCATTAAAGTTATAAGTTTTCAATAATAAAATCCTGAATAAGCTGTTTTACGAAATCTTAACCCTAAGGGGGTGAATTGGGGTAAAATGGTTACATGCAAGACCTATATTTTTAAAGTATAGATATGTAGATCGACATTTACTTTATTAGTTTTAAATAATAAATACTTGCATAGTTAAGCTTTACGTTTTATACTTCGGTAAGACTTTTGCAGCGAGAAAATTTCAAAATCTCATAGGAAATCAGATATTGTACGCGGACGAAGTCGCAGGTTGCCGCTAGTTATATAATATATGTGTTATGTAATTGTGTGATAAGTATATTTTTTTTACCTGTCCACTTTTTCCGGTGGTTTTTAAAAAGCTTGTGATATCTCCACTTAATTTTAGTTTTTTAGGAAAAATATTTGTGATTCCTTTTTGTGGAAAGATATTTGAAGCTTCCTTAAGTCTGAAGTGTTTCTGTTTTTAATTTTTATTTCAACCTTTTTATGTTGGCATAATTTACACAAAGCAATTTGGGATGCATGAATTATGTCGAAAAACTCATCAAATTTACTTTTAAGTCTTTTAGATCTATAACTCCAACTCTCACTACTCCGACTGGAACTATTCGACTCTTCGTCACTCATGTCAAATTGTAAACTTATCACTCCGAGAACAACAAGGATTAGAGTAAAATCAATTAATATATTAGACTCGAAGCAAAGCTCAATTGGGAATGACTGGAATTAAAATAAATACTACTATTTGTTAGTACACGCCGAAAGACCGACAAACGAAAGTTCGGCATCCTTTGATAAAATTAATGATTCTTCAGAAGGTTCATAAAGTAGATGAGTTGCCAGATAGGTATAGTGCGCCTACGTAAAATGAAATGTAAATATGTAAATAAAATTGTGTATATTATGTTCTTCTTGTGATTGAATTAATCTACGTTAATTAAATTAAATTTGCCTTCACTCGTTTGAAATTCAAAATTCAAATATGTTTTATTCAAGTAGGCATTAAAAATACACTTTTGAATAGTCATATAATCACTTTTTTCCCCAATTTTCTCTTTTCCATGTCCAGGGGTTCTGATTCTACTGAGAAGAATCATGGAAGAAAGTAAGAAACTCAGTAGTTGCTTTTTTCAAAATATTTTTACAATAGTTCTATAATTATGTAAAGCGGTAAGTCAAACATGAAATGGCAAATGTATATTATGTAGATACCAAATCGGTTTAGAAATTTCTAGTTAGTCCTGTGTAGTACGAGAGGTCAGTTCCAAGCATTTTTGTCTGACTTAAATTGAAAAGGTGAAAGATCTAACATTTCTTTTGGAATCTTATTATAAAAGCGTATATCGCTACCCAAGAACGCATTATATACTTTGTGTAACCGGAAAGCAGGTATTGTGATTTTATTTTTATTTCTACTATTAAAATTGTGCAAATCACTATTATTTACATCAATTCGATGCAATCAATTTCTTTAAACGGTTCTCTAAGAGATACTCGGGCTTCTAAAAAGTACATAGATCTTATTTTACGCTTTTTATTTAATATGCACACTTTTTTATATTATTCGATTAGCATTGTACAAAATGTTTACACGTTTCAAGTGTGTTAAAATTGTCTACAATATTTATCAAATGGGTGACGACATATTCGAACACTTTATTGGCCCCATAATAACGCGCCAGGCGATACACATGGACGATCTTAGGAGTCCCTCTTGCGCCTTCCTGTAACGGCTCCGCAATGTCAAGGGCTGTCCTATCCCATGGTACACCAACATTGTACAATTTCGATGCTCCTCTACTACGTGTCTGAAGTCCCCTCACCGCCGCACAACTTGTACATGTGCGACACCAATCCTCGACATCGTCACAATAATGGACCCAGTAAAACTGTTCTCGGATCTTCAGTAGAGTTCGTTTAACTCCTAGATGGACTAATGAACAACCATTATGGTGCAGCTGTAGAACATTCTGCACTTTAGCTTTAGGGACAACCATTTGCAAACGACAGCTGTCTCCTCGACCATTGTCCCATTTACGGCACAGAACTCCATCCTGAATCAGCAAGCTGTCCCATTGGGCCCAATAGCTTCTAGTGGTCGAACTCATCGCTGAGACGTCGCTCCACTTAGGCTTGATAGCACGGGCCTTCATCCATTCCAGAATCGGCTTGATGTCCGGATCTTCCTGCTGTGCATGTCGTAAACTGTCCTTCCACTCGTTGCTGAGGTGGTCTGTCCTGAGCATCCTCACGGATACCACTTACTTACTCTCTTGCCTAGTACAATGTTTGCAATCTTCAGGACAAGGTCTTCTTGACAATGCATCTGCGTTGCCATGAGATTTCCCGCTGCGATGTCTGATAGTAAAGTCGTATTCCTGCTGCTGCCGGGCGGTGATGTTAGCCGCACTTCCCTTCTGAGATCGTTCACCTTCCCTTTCTAGGGTTCGCTTAGGGCAGCTGGATCGAAGATGGCCCCTTTCCCCACAGCCATAGCACCTAGGGCTGTATCCATTATTGCGGTCACGAACTGCTGTAGCTGCTGCAACCTCCCTGACGCAATGGGAACGAAGATCCTGCTGCACAGCTTCCACCTCCAGTGCATGGGCCAAGGCGTTCTTAAGCGTCTCGTGGTGCCCGAGAGTCTCAGGTTGCGGATGCCGTCGATGAATGTTCCCTTCAATGAGCAGTCACCAGGTTCCCTTCAATGAGCGCAGGTGCAGACCGGTATGCTTTTCGCATATCTCGCCTCTAATGCCTCAAGGAGTTAAGCCTAAGTCACTTTCTCACCGAGAGCTTCCAGAACTGTTAAAGCCTGATCGCGCAGGCCTAGTGTGAGAGCAGTCATGGCCTGACTTTTATTCCAGCCGTTCGCCTTCATAACAGTCTCGAACTGAATTTTGTAGGCTGACCAGGAAGAAGTCCCGTCGAACGGTGGCACCTTGAACTCACGTAGCGAAGGTGTAGTAGCTACTACCGGAGCTGTAGTTCCATCCCCCAGTTTGAGGTCGTCCAGCGTTTTCTTCACGTCAGCCATCACGTAATCAACCCGATTATTCACTTGATGGATTTGGGTTTTGGCTTCCTTGATTTGGGTTTCAGCTTCCGACAGGCGGTTGTCATATTAAGCAACCCTATCCTTTACCTCCCTTATCTCTTTCCTGAAGTTAGCGTGAATGTCCTTCACGAGGAGCATCTGCTTCCTGTCGGCAGGCCTGTTCCTCCTGCTGCTCTTTCAACCAACAGGCCTGCTTCTCCTGTCGGCGAGCCTGCGCCTGCAGCATCACCATCAGATCACCTAAGTCAGGTGCTGCAGATGTAGGAGCTACTGAAGGGCCTGCACCCGGTGGCTGGACGACGTCTGCGGCGTTGCACTACCAAATCTTCTTTGGTCCGTCTCCTGCTGGCGTTGACTTCGGGTACGGACACCCTCCGTTTCCTCCTTAGGTAAAATCAGCATGATTTTATCCCACTTCTGACACCAATTGTTACGAGCTTAGGGTTCGTGACAATAAAAACTGCCGATTGAATTACCAAAATTAACACTTTAATTCACTTTACACTAGTTAAAACTTAAAAGACACTAATAATTATCATCACACTGAATCACTTTATTTCGCTTCGAAGCTTCGCTTGCCTCGCCAAATTCAATACTGCCCCGATCGCGGCATGCAGCGGGTTTAAATACACTTTTACGCTGAAACATCCAGAATATTCCCGTAGATACGGGCGCCGACCGACCAGACGCAGAAAGTTCGAGTGTAAGGCTTCTAGAAAGCTTAGTTCTTCAATCCGATACTAGATGGCGCTGTTGATTAAAAGATTAGTCATGTCATTTTATGGAAAGCTCTCATCGCTCTGTTACCCGACACTAGATGGAGCTAATGCCAGACGTCAACTTAGGCGCGCAAAAATATGTATGATTATATGATTGTACCATACCAAATTATTGATCCTGTAACTACCATATTTCTTGCAAATAAATTATTATTATTATAAACAACCGCCATATATCAAAACTAGCAAGCAGACTTAGTTATACAGCATATGCTATAAAAAAGATTAGAACTCTTACCAGTGTAGAAACAACTAGAATAGTTTATTTTTTTCCATAGCATTATGTCGTATGATATTTTGCTATGGGGACACGCGATTGACACTGAAATTATATTTTTTTACAGAAGAGGGCCATTAGAGCAATATATAATTTAAAACCAAAAGAGTCACTGAGACAAAAACTTGAGGAAATTAATATATTAACTCTGGCCTCTCAATACATTTATGAAAATGTAATATACGTACACAAAAATAAAAGTAGTTTTGCAAAAATAAATGACATTCATTCTCTAAATACTAGGAACAGACAAAAGCTAGTAGTACCAGTTTTTTTTTAATTATATGCGATCAGCTATGCAGGTCTAGGGAAAGAGACCAGTATCACTGCGACCTATAAGATCTAAAGTGATCGCTGCTATGGCTATAGTTCACGGCTAAGCCCTATGTCTTCAATGAATAGAAGGAGTTGCTTAGCCGTGAGCAATTTCACTTCTTTTGGGCGGAGTAGGTAGTTTCCCAGATGAGTGTTACGTTTGCGCATTAAGGGTCCGCAATCAGTTAGGATGTGTAGAGTTTCCATTTCCGTTATGGAACAGAACCGACACATCCTTGAGTTGCTTAGTCCCAGGATGGACGGGATGGATGGATGTGCTTTTTAAGACAACAGTGTCCAGTTAGAGCTCTTGCCAGAATGCGCAATTTATTTTTATGTAATCCCAGGGCTTCTTAAGCGAATTTACGATCAAAAGCCCGGATTAAGCTTTTAGAATGTTTTAAGCCTGATGTGTCAGACCAGATCTTAAGTGATTTATTGTGATAAAGAGTTTTAAGGGTCAATCGGGCTAGGCTTCTTGAAATTCCACAAAAGGGCTCAGGTACAAAATGTGTCACTTTGTGCCCTACCGTGCAAGTTTGTTTTGTGTTGTAGTACCAGTTACTCGATTCCACCGAGTCAGTAGCTCATTCTTGGGGCGATGTATACGCTTTAACAACAAACTCCCAGAAAATATACAAAATTTCTCATACACAAAGTTCAAAAGTTTCATTAAACTAAGTTTGTATAAAAAGGCTTTTTATAATATTAAGGAATTTATGGATGACAATAACCCCTGAGAAGGATAATCGCTACCAAGCTATTTCTAATTTGTCTTGTGAAAAAATAGTCCTGCTGGGTATCTTGCTGGTTCTTCCAAGGATAGAATTTTTTTTTGCGAACCAGTGGTAAATGAAAAAAGTGACTTTCAATAAGTATTGTTATAATCTTAAATAAAAAAGTTTCTGTTTTTGTTTCAACCAAATTAAATTACGTTGAGCCGGCCGATTTTTGTAATCTATCAAAACTTAACGTTGGAAATTAATGGGTTGGGGACTCAAATATTGTAACAGAGGGTTGCCCACTAACGTTTGATGCCATTAGATTTTGATGATATCTTATGAACGTGCAGGTTGACGTGCACTGTATCGTTATGTATTTGATCGATATAACAGATTTACCCCAAACCCTTGTTCGCAAGAACTTCATTTAGCTACATTGCTTTTTTTTAAATAGAACAAGAGTGAACCGGCCCACAATGCATCTTAAGGTAAGCGGATGCTATGGTCTATAGACCTCTACATCTATCTTCAATTAATAATTAGAATTAGATGTATTGTTATTATGTTATTTTCAGGAGCAAATAGAATGCTTACTTAGCAGTAGTAACATTTTAGGGTTCTTTATACTCACATAAGGAACACAAAATCATTAATCCAAATAATATTTTACACTCGTATTTTGTGCGTGGTCCTACCATTAGGGCTAATTCATTCATGCTGTAACTTATTAAAGCTTATTAAAATTAAAAAACAGCGCATCATACATAATATGTGGTCTGTGTTATCAGAACTAACCCTTACCTACCCAAATCATCATTTGGATTGATGCAAACTGGGGACAACAAATTTTGTGTGTATTTAGTTTCCGGCTGGGATCAAACCCTGGATGCTCACTTATTGCGAAATTTACAACGGATAGTTTAGCCTCTGTCCTACTGCGTATCTACTATATTTTGATAATATAATGTAAACCATATTCAGGAAGGTTGCACGAGTTCGATGGCACTATCAAAACTCTTCGATATACCGCCGACGCTAAACATATACTTAATAAAAAATGAGACTTTTGTAATAATTTTAATAATTATGCTGTTCAAATATTGTTTGGTATTAATATTTTTAAAACTAAAATTTACTAAGTGTTTTTAGTTTTATTATTGTAGCCAAATAATTTTTTTTCTTCCTGTGTGGATAATATAGCAAATTTATGTAAAAAATTGCAGAACTTCCTTCCATCCAACTTTGTAGTGCTTGTAAAATTTATATAATCTCAAAAGACTACAATTAATATGACTTAATTTTGAAACAATATTTTAGAGTAATATAATACCTAATTGTAATTATTGGCTGCGTTTGGCAGAAAAAAGAGCTAGGAAGCGCTTGTAAGCAAAATGGCGAAACTAAACAGTTTTCGGCCAAGACACGTTTGCTAACTTCAGTGGCGCTGACACAAACCGCCATTTTGCTTATTTACATTGTTTGTTTTGAAGTAGAGTTTATAAGTTGTTTTGTGCAATATTAGTTTCAAGTAATATAATGACATGAATAAACATATTATACATGTTATTAAACATTCATGATTGGTAAGTTTTTAATATGAATACTTTACGAATATATTGTTACGAGAGGTTTGCAATAAGATAAAATTACTAAATTAACACTTTATTTACTTTAAAAACGGTTATATATTTAAATTAGGTTAGGTTCCCGGTTAAAGCTAACTTCGTGTCCTAGAGGAAAATAGCTACTTACGATTTGACAAAGGCAGCCGTTATTTTTGTCACTTTTATCTTTAAAGCTTCTTTAGAAATGGGGGACTAGCGTCCAGCAGTAGGATTTATGTATGTGTTCCCTTACTTTTTCACCTATTGAGCCGATATTTGAAGCCAAAAATTCATCCTAATTAAGAAATTTTATATATTATATATTTTTCATCGAGCGCTTACTATCAACCTTCATCATGTAGGTACACTTACTAATTTATTATTTATTTTGCTGTTTCGGATTCGTCGCTCTCGCACCTTGTCGAGGTCAAACTACCCGTGTTGTTCACGTTCAATGTTATCTTCTTCCGTTCAATATCTATCTAAAAGAAATTATTATGATTAGGTGGTACCTTATTCTACCCTTATAAATACTACTACTTATACTACTACCCGATAAATTATAAAATAAATTGCGATACAAAAACTTCCAAGAAATTTACCGAAAATATAATAAAATAAAATTTCAATATAATTAAATATTGTATAAACTTATAAAATATGTCATTTGTGTTCAACACGACAATACATTTTGTGTAAAGAAACGTTTTTATTTCTTTTTCTTCAAAAACGTTAATTTCTCATTTCTTTTTATTCAAAAATATTAATTTCTCACTAGGAATTTCTCATCTATTGCGCAGGGGCTTAAATAACATGAACTGCACACGAACAAACACCAATAACAAATACTTAAATCCGCACTGGAGCAGTGGGGCAAATTATTTGCTCCATAAGCACTTAACTTAAATTTCACATTTCAATTGTATGGAGGCTAAACGAGTTTGATTGCCACTGGCTCCAATAAAATTGTTTATTGTAAAATTAAGTGTTGATTTATTACGTTATTGGCGGTGAACGAAAATGTAATGAGGAAATTTTCAGTTCTGACATATAAAATATTTTGATAATATCCACGAACTCGCAATAGAGCAGCGCGGCTAACTAATTATTGTTATATATGAAATCTCGTATATGAAAGGCGTACTGTAGCCAACAGTGGAACGTTACTTTACTTTTTATTACCAGATTCAATGTAAAGCCAAAAGTTTAAATTATTTTGTCATTAACTTGTGATGTAACATTTTAAATCGTTCTAGTTTTGTTATAATAATAAAGTATTTTTGAACTTTATATATAAGTCATGGTTAATTAGCAGCACTTGGTAAATGAGCTCTTAAAATTGCAATTAAAATTTTCATTGTTGTCAACAGATTTTTCCACGTAAAATAAGTCATATTTAAAGGCGAATGCTTGTTACTGAGCTACAACGGCTCTTGTAATAATAAAAGACTTTATGTTTGTATAAAAAAATATAAATAGGAGCATATAAGATAGAAGTTTCTTCTAGAGTAATGCGTGATAATTGCTATCTCGCACGCACGTACGGCGGGGTAGTGGATATTCTTAACCGCCGTGTAGTGGCGGTTGAGAATATCCGCTACCACATATCTTCCCGTGGGTGTCGTAAGAGGTGACAGAGGGAGACAGCCAGGAGATGGGCAGCAGCATCTTACTGATAACAACTGTGATAAAATAAAAAACTGCGGTTGCCAACCCGCTCGCCAAGCGTGGCAACTATGGCAAATATCCCCCCATGAATAACGACGCAAAAAAACGGCCCCCAGTCCCCGGCGGCCCCGCTATTCCTGGCTACGGTGGCGACCATGGTAACGGCGGGGCAGGGGGTGCTAAGAATCTCCGGTGGAGATTCGGTTGCCACCTACGACGACACGACCTGGCAACATATAACGCACGCACCCTGAGGATTTACGAGAAGATACTGGAGCTGGAAGAAGAGGTAGACAAGTTGCGCTGGCATATTATTGGATTATCCGAGGTCCGAAGAGAGGGGGAGGACACGGCAATCCTCGAGTCCGGCAACTTGTTCTACCACCGGGAGGGCGGCCATCTGTCCCAAGGAGGTGTTGGATTTATCGTCCACAAGTCTCTCGTCAACAACGTTGTAAAGATTGGGAGTGTGTCGACGAGGGTCGCGTACCTGATACTCAGAATCACCAAACGGTATTCGCTGAAGGTCATACGAACCGACATCGGAGGAGGTGGAGGAAATGATGAGGATATTTCCAGAGCCATGCATTCCTCCCTCAAAACCCACTACACGGTGTTGATGGGAGACTTCAACGCAAAACTAGGCACAAGAGAAAGCGGTGAGCTGAAGGTAGGGAAATTTGGAGTAGGGCAACGGAACCGAAGGGGCCAGCAGCTGGCCGACTTTATGGAGAAAGAGGGACTCTTTATGATGAACTCTTTCTTACAGAAGTGGTCCCAAAGGAAGTGGACCTGGTCGACCCCCGACGGTTCGACAAAAAATGAGATTGACTTCATTATGACGACCAGACGCCAACTGTTCAGTGATGTCTCAGTGATCGCAAGGGTGAAAACTGGCAGCGATCACCGAATGGTTAGAGGCACACTGAACCTAAACGTTAAGTTGGAGAGGTCTCGTCTGATGAAGTCAACGCTCCGTCCCCATCGTGCTCTAATCCAGAATCCCAAAACCTTTCAGCTCGAGTTACAAAACTGCTTTCAGTGCCTAGAGGATTGCAATGCAGTGGACGATATGAATGACAAGCTCGTGGAAACTGTCCATGCGGTCGGAGCTAAGTTCTGCAAGACCCGCCGAAGAAGAACACAAAAACTCTCCGATCACACTCTTAATCTCATGGCTGTTAGACGGGAGATGAGGCTGCAATCGTCAACAGATTTGACAGCATACAGGCAACTGAACAGACAGATCTCCAAATGCATGCGGTGAGACTTACGCAACTTTAATACTGCTCGTATTAAAGAAGCGATCGAGCGGAACCAGGGCTCCAAAGTCTTTTCCAGAGATCTGTCTGCCAGAAAGAGCCAACTGTCAAAGCTGAAGACTGAGTGTGGCAGCATCGTTTCCGAGACACCTGAGATTTTAAGTGAGATTGAGAGGTTCTATGGGCAGCTGTACACATCATCGTTGGAGCCACACGCAAGTGTGAGTAACGATCCAAGAGCAATTCTTACCCGACACTATTCCGATGATATCCTGGACGTCAGTCTGAGCGAGATTAGAATGGCTCTCCAGCACCTTAAAAACGGCAGGGCCCCAGGCGAGGATAGAATTACAGCGGAGCTTCTGAAAGCGGGTGGAACACCGGTACTTGAAGTCCTTCAGAAGCTCTTCAATTCCGTCCTCCATGGTGGCACTACTCCGGAGGCGTGGAGCAGAAGTGCGGTGGTCTCGTTCTTTAAGAAAGACGACAACGCTCTCTTGAAGAACTACAGACCGATTTCCCTTCTGAGCCGCGTCTACGTGCTGTTTTCGAGAGTCATTACGAATCGTCTTGCACGCAGACTCGATGACTTCCAGCCTCCCGAACAAGACGGTTTCCGAAAAGGCTTCAGTACCATAGACCACATACGTACCCTGCGACAGATTGTACAGAAGACCGAAGAGTACAATCTGCCACTTTGCCTGGCATATGTGGACTATGAGAAAGCCTTTGATTCCGTCGAAATTTGGGCGGTGCTACAGTCTCTTCAGCGGTGCCAAGTTGACTGTCGGTATATCGAAGTGCTGAAGTGTTTGTACAGTAGGGCTACGATGGCTATCCGAGTACAGAACCAGAGTTCGAAACCTATCAGAGAGGTGTAAGACAGGGTGATGTTATATCCCCGAAACTCTTCACCGCTGCGTTGGAAGATGTTTTCAAGCTACTGGACTGGAAAGGATACGGTATTAACATCAATGGCGAGTACATCACTCACCTTCGATTTGCCGACGATATAGTCCTTATGGCAGAATCGCTGGAGGACTTAAGCACTATGCTCAATGACCTCATTAGTGCCTCCCAACGGATAGGTCTTAAGATGAACAAGGACAAAACAAAGATCATGTTTAATGTCCATGTCACACCTATGCCGGTATTTGTTGGGAGCACTATGCTCGAAGTTGTTGACGAGTATGTTTACCTGGGACAAATAGTCCGACTAGGTAAGTCCAACTTCGACCGAGAGGTCAATCGATGGATTCAACTCGGCTGGGCAGCGTTCGGGAAATTACGACACATCTTCTCGTCAGGTATACTTCAATCTCTGAAAACTAAAGTATATAACCAGTGCGTGTTGCCAGTGATGACTTACGGATCAGAGACGTGGTCCTTCACTGCTGGCCGTATGAGGACGCTCAAGGTCGCTCAGCGAGCTGTGGAGAGGGCTATGCTCGGAGTTTCACTGCGTGATAGACTCAGAAATAAGGATATCCGCAGTAAAACCAGAGTGACCGACATAGCCCACCGGATTAGTAAGCTGAAGTGGCAATGGGCCGGCCATATAGCTCGAAGAACCGATAACCGATGGGGACGAAAGGTTCTCAAGTGGCAGCCTCGTACCGGTAGGCGTAGTGTAGGGCGACCCCCCACTAGATGGAGTGACGACCTGGTGAGATACGCAGGAAGTCGATGGATGCAGGTGGCTCAGGACCGTGCTTTGTGGCATTACTTGGGGGAGGCCTATGTTCAGCAGTGGACTTGTGAAGGGCTGTAATGAATGAATGAATGAATGAACGCACGCACGCACGCACAAGCATATTAATTATAGAAAATGCTTCCTTAGACGCGAGACCTATGCTGTACCTAGCAATGTATTTTCATAGGATAATGGATGAGTAGATGGATGATTAAACGCCTATATTTAAAAATTAACTCTATGTTAAAATGTATGGCATCAAACCGTAGAAAATGAAACTCGATTACAATGCTTTCCCTCGTCTCATATTATTACACACACGTCACTGATTTTCCTGATACGTCAAACAACACGTCTTTAGGGAAGTTTAATATGATACAATATAGTATGAGCTGCCCTAATAAAATGTGCCCTCTTTTTCTTACTTTATTTAGCTGCAATGTAATATGACAAGTGTTCCCTGTCTTGGAAGTTGGCCTTTTAGTAGACTATAAAGTATTATATCTATTTTATTTATTTATTATATTTAATAATCTTTATTACATTCCTTTAGGAAAAAGGATGCAAAGGGCGGACTTAATACCTGAAGGCATTCTTTACCAGTCATCCCACGGAGTTGTGAGGGTAGGTGTAGCAAAATAGATTGTGATATAATATTGTAAGTAAATACATATATATATCCATATTTATAATATCTATGTGTATTTATATATACAACACGTAACATAATTAACGCACTTTGAGAAAATAGTTTGTTCAGAATCGTACGAATCGTATCGAATTTTTTTATCCCAAGAACAATTAAAACTACATAAATTACAGTCACACCAAATCTGTACAGTCAAAACAAACTGAAATGGACCGTAACTTAGGGCAATAAGACTTCAGTGCAGTTTTATTTGTATTATTACTAATTCTGTCATTCAATAAAAAAAATGAAAAATGAACTTTATTTCAAGCACGTTAAAGTCTTTGCGTTCGTGGATTTGTACTGTGACCACAACATTCTTCCGGAATTAGTATAACTAATTTGATAAATAATCAGTGCATAAAAATGTTTAACTAAAATTCAGTGTATATATTATGATTATAACATAAAATACTAATTGGGGTGTCTGAGGGTGTACATTAATTATGTTACATATTACCTGAGCTTAACAGTTAAGAGAGCTACCAATATGCAGACCAAGGTTTTTAACAGACTTACAAACTGGAATAATAATATTATGATAATAAATAGGAGGTCTACTTGATTAAACCTAGCCAGCAACCTTTTACTATGCACTAAAATTGTTTGGCATTTTACTGAATTGATACAAACTCCATTGCGAGGACCAATCTTTAATGATGTTCAAATTTTGGTTTAAATTGTAAATTCCAACATATAGATCTTCATTTGCATACGCCACATTGCACATATGTCTACAGATCATCGGCGTACTGATGGTATGAGCAATCAAGATTATGAGTGATCTAGTTTATTAAAACTGAGAAGATGATAGGAGAGACTATAGACTAGACTATAATGCCTTGCGGCATGCCGCTTTCAACTTCATCCCAAGCTGAGGACATTTGAACTACGTGAAATGACTGCTGACGCCCGCAAAGATAGGATGCAAACCAGTCTAAGACAGTGCGCTCGAAATTAAGGTGGCATAGGATGGAAAGAAGGATATCTCAATTGGTAATCAATAACCTTCATTATCATTGTAGTAATGCATTGGCTTTTGATCCCCATCGAACAAAATACCAAACTATGTCATTACCTTATTAAAAGCAAGTTACATTTAACATGAGATTAATTGTGATACCATAATATGTAATAAACTTGTTTCGGTTGTCTTGAAATGTTCACAAAATTACGAGTACCTACTTATAATGTCCTACATCATACGAGTGTATAAAAGGTGAAATTATTCGTATTGCATTATCAGTATTAAATCAATATTGTAATATTTAAGAGTTAAAAATGTTTCAGAAGGTAAAAACAAAATATCATAAAAAATTTTATGTTTAAGAAAGTAAAGCACATTGAATACTAAAAACTTTCATGAGCTTGGTAAAAAAGTTATATTCAAGTCTAACAAGCACTTAGTCTTATTTAGTTTAGAAGAGAATGAACATTGGATTTTCGTATTTCACTGCCACTATACGGAAGGAGAAACCTAATATTATTGTTAATAGCTAAATGACACAATAAAAACACGGTGTTATACTTTTATTTGACAGATTTTTCTCGCTGCTGCTGTTCTTTCCGTAGCTGTCGGACAATACAATAATGGCCATGGACATGGACATGGCCACGTGCAGTCGTCTCAGAACATAGTACTGCATCAGAGCCACGGCCAAACTGCTCACAGAGCGCCCGCTGTAGTCTTGCACCACCAGCCCGCACATTACGCAGAACACAACGACCATCACCAGGACTACTATGTAAGATAATGAATTTTTGGAGGTATACTAAAAATGCCACAAATTAACGTAAATTGTTGATACTCCTATTAATCACTACATTATCAAATGGCAGATTAAAACCCACAATTTTCAATTTCGGAGTCGGTTGAATAAATTATCAGAAACGTATATTATGTCCCGCTACATAAATTTTGTTTTTCAAACAAATGATACTCGTATGTTAAAATAAATCTATAAATTCCAGGCGCCCCCACACTATTCGTTTGAGTACTCTGTAGCCGACTCGCACACGGGTGACATCAAGTCCCAGCACGAGAGCCGAGAGGGTGATGCTGTGCACGGTTCCTACAGCTTGCACGAGTCTGATGGCACTATAAGAACTGTTGAATATACCGCTGATGGTCATAATGGGTAAGCGTTTTTTTTTTTTAAATTTTTGAATAAATAATTTCTTCTAACATTATTAATAGCCTTGTAGAATACTTATATGTAATGGCAAGAGAGCGGACGATATGACTTTAGTGACCTAAGGTGAAGCTTTAGTGTAGGATGCCACGTACGTGGACGCTTTTGCAGCACCTCATCTCCTCGTTTAGAGGAAAGACAAACTGAGTAAATGATGCAAATATGACTCTCTGAGAGATGACTACAAAGTATCATTTGCTGTAGAGACTTTTGGTCCAAGGGGTTCTGGCGTGGTAAAGTTACTAAAAAAAGAGTATCACCACTGGTCGTCGCAGCTGGAGACGAGCAGGCTAGTTCTTTATTCGTGCGAAGGCTTATTGTAGCCAATAAAGAAACGTCGTCTTCTTGGTACTATAAAAAAAATCTCGAACAATCTCGTATATAGATGTCAAATTATAGGTTACGTCTCACGACTGTTCACATGCCTCCTCTCATTTTTGGGGGATTATGGAGCAATATTTCATGTAGTGTGCTGTACCAGTGCATGTTGGTGGACTTCACTCTTTCTCTTTGAAATATTTTATTTCACAGACATGCAGTCTTTTTCACCATGTTTGCCTCGACTGGTACTATACCGCAGAGAGTATGACATTTTCATAGTTTGAGTTTGAGTTTCTATTATTTAAATAAATATAATGTTTCGATGGACAAAGCACCGTACTGAGCCACCTACATACACTGCATTTGCTAGAACGAGGCTTGCAATTTGAGGACCATTTTTTTCTTATCGGTTGTCTTTTCTTAGAGTTAAATAGTCGGCCTACTAATTCGCTGTGCTATATTAGTTATTACTTGCCCTCTGCAGATTGCAGTATGAAAGTAAAAATGCAGCCTATATGATTCTTGCAGCCCGGCAAAGCTTGCTCTCACATCTGAGAGGGTTTTAGGTCAGGGAAGTTTCCGCTGCACTGCTTATTGTGATTGACTGATTTCACGTGTCTTCATATAATACTGAATAAAATAATGGAATATGTTTTACGTTTTTTTTGTTTCAGATTCAACGCTGTTGTACATCGTAAAGGTCATGCTACCCATGCTGTTCCCGTTCAACATCATCATTGATATTATCTAACATTTTGTCGAAAATAAATTATTTTAAGTACCTGGTTGTATAATAATAAAAAAAATAAAAATATTTCCGATTTTCATTTTTAGGATAGTGATAATAAATTATTTTCATTATAAATATACAAAACAATGTAATTCACATTTAATACAGCAATGTATTCAAGCAAAGCATATTTTAACTAAAAAAGAAAAAAGTTTTATAAATGTCTTAAAGTAAAAGTTGTGGGATTAGGGGGGTAAGGAATAAACCAAAACATTAATTAATTAAACATAACAAAAATATGAGGGTGAATTAAAATTAAACACATAATTATTTTTGTAGTATTTGTTAAGTTCGTGACCTGCTATTGCAGGATGCACCGTCCATGGATCTTATATACAGGATATTTGTTTTTGAATCGTTATTGTAATAGTTATTGCTGTTATGTATAATTTAAATAAACCGACTGCCCCGTTGGTCTAGTGGTTGTAGTGGTGCGACTGCTGATCATGAGGTCCTGGGTTAGAAACCCAGGTCGGGCAAACAAAATCAATTATTGAGCTTTTCGTCAAGAAATTCTTAGTAGCTGCCCGGAGTCAGAAATTTGGCGGTGTCTCACCCCCGTGCCTCGGAAAGCAGGTAAAGCAATTGGTCCTGCACCTGATCTCTCTCCGGTCGTGTCGGTTTACCGTCCTATCGGATTATGAGAGTGAGGGAATATAGAGTGCACTTGGGCATTATAATCCTGTCCTAAGCCGATGGCTAGCCTCCGTTGCGGCAGGCTTTTTTCTCACCGTGGCCGAAATTCGGTCTGGAGGTCATTATTATTAATGTTAGTTTAGTGGAGAGGTGAAAGAATTAAAGTTTTTTTTTTTAACATAACTTCGAGATTTCGCAATATAATTTGGTGAAATTTGGAGCGCTTTGCATTTGAAATTAGCCTACAGTTCCAGGGATGGCCTGCAGAGTCAACCAATTTCTTTATTAAATATGTTATACTATAGGAAAATCCCGTGTAAGTTTGGAGAAAAAATTCAACCCCCAAAGATTGGCCAAATAAGGAACGATGTTTTTAATGCCACTATTTAAACGATACTGAGATCGTGATATTCCTTAGTTCAACAAAAATGGTATCAAAATAACATTCAATAAAAAGTAAAAACCGATTTTAAGCAAAAATAAAGAATAAAATAATTTTACATTGTGAAGTCGGGGCTTTAATACAATGCAATATCACTAGCTTCAGAATGAAAAACCACTTTATTAATTTCAATTATTTGAAGCCGAATTTTACTTTTTGTATTATTTGTAAACAAGTTTCTAATAAAATAATTTCAATTTTTAATAAACTGCATTAGAAACACGCAGAAGAATGTGGTTGCAAAATGATGGGTTGCGCATGACGCTTTGCGAGTGAGAAACTTTTTAAACGAAAATTACCAATGAAGGTGATTTTGACGCCTAGGACCTATTTTGTGGCCTCCGCGGTCTCTCGGTCTGAATCCCTTAGATGTTTTTACTGGGGATATCTGAAGGAGATTGTGTACAAGAAGCCGATTGATAAAGAACTGCGTGGGCGAATTCAAACCAACGAATCAAACGTTATTTTATTAGAAGGTGTTGGGAATGTATCAGGTTAGAGGTTGGAAATTTTGAAGATCTGTTATGAAAAATATATGAATAATAATAATACTTTTTTATAGCCTTATTCGTCGTAGCATAAGTGTTTTTAAAAATTTATTAACTTGTAAATCTGTTTTGTTATTAGTTTTAGTTCTACCTCTCTCATTTTGGCCACAATTGAATGAAATGGCAATAACTTTTTTGTTTTCTTAAAAGTTGTTTTTTTTTAATTATTTTGAAATCTTCATTCATTTCATTATTTTTCAAACCAATAGGCATGAAGGATGTAGTACTTTTTAACTGTATCTTAAACTTGTATGAAATGTCTAGTCTCGTAGAAATATTCCAACTTTAATATATTTTTTTAAAGAAACTGTTCATGTTGTTGGGAAACTGCAATAAACATGCAGTTTTATATCTATTTGGAAATAATATTAAATAAAAATATGTGCTAAGAATGGCATATTATATAATTTCGATAAAGTCATGAAAATAAAAAAATCTAGAATAGTGTAACAGTTTTAATAAAATTATTTTGACTGTTCACATAGGGCTTGATCTCATTTCTCGTCACATTTCGTTTGAACAACTACAAGACATCATGTACAGTAGGCATATACAATTTTATAGTAGTCAAATATTTGGCGTAGTGTCTTTCTTCATTCGTTTGTTAAAAATAGATAAAAAGTATATGTTACTCCATGTAGCAGATATTATTAACCAGTAAACGAAACCACATTCCGCGTTATCATATTAAATTACAGTTCATTTAATTTGCTTTTTTTAACACATATACCACTGTTATAATTACGTTTTAGTAACATTTTGTATGCGAAATAACAATGAAAAACGGGAATATCTTAAAGTTTCTTTGCAATATTTACAAAAACTACACAAGATTCTAATCTACTAAATCAAGATCAATCACGATGTTAAACGGGAAAAGCGTCGATAGCACGACCATGACGATGTACAACAGCGTTGAAATTATGACAAAAATGAAAAACACATGAATAAGTTCTAGTTTTCCGTACTGAACATATGGAAGAGTACATCGTGTCTAAAGTTAATTCTAATTCTTCTTAGTTCCGCTGGTATTTATTCAATTAACTATGAATGTAATGTCACGAAAATAATTACTTTATTTTTCATTCATAATGCGTTCCGCAAAAGGTGAATATTTCTATTTTTCATCCAACATTTTCATAGCCCAACGGATTAATAAGGAGAAGTGGCAGTGAATCGGCCATGTAGCTCGAAGAATCGACAACTGATAGGGAAGAAAGATTGTCGAGTGGTAGCCCCGCACGCTTACCGGAAGTGAAGTGTGCGGCGGCCCCCACTATATGGAGTTACGACCTGGTAAAAAATGCAGGAAATCGATGGATGCGGGTGGCTCTGGATCGTGCTTTGTGGCATTCCTTGGGGAAGGCCTATGTTCAGCAGTGGACTTGTGAACGGCTGTAATGATGATGATATTAATGATGTAGATCCAATTACAACAAGGCCAGTAGATATTGTCAAAGTGAACCTTTATCATCTTACGCCACTTTAGCATTTACTAGGTGGAGAGAATTCCTTTGGTCTATTATAGGTTAAAATTGGCATTATAAATACACTATTAGCAATAAAAATAATCTCCACTGCCTCTTATATGTCCATCTTCGTTCAGTTTATGGTTTATTATAAGATAATGCTCTATAGAATTAAGTCCGCCATATGTACTACACGAACTACTCATGGAAGTATATATAAAAAACTAATAAATAAATAAAAATACTCTATATATACCACAATAAAGAAGCAAAGTACATAGTAATAAAGTAGTTTCATTGCCTGGAAAATGTTCACCCCTCATTTCTAACAGGGTTTCTGGTAAGAAAGAGCCTGCCGTTATATCTTTCATGGAGCTAATATAAAGAGGTAAGTTAAATGACTTACCATTCAGATCTACTCCTAATCATCGAGACTAAAGACTCTGATCGTTTTTCTACGCTTAATCTCTTTAATCAATCACTGGGCGAGAATAGAATGTTTTGTCTACTCACAATTTAAATTCGGAATAGAATTTACGATTAATGGTTGTAAATTCTATTGTGAATAAAATAACTACGCGAATAACACGAGACAAAATTATTATTTTTAAAAGAATAAGTGTGACAAACGATAAACAGTTCATCTATTGGTAAGTGGACTCTATGACCTGTCGACATCTGCGTATTATATCCTCGACTAAAAATCAAAATACAGGTACTTTTTTAATCCCTGAGGACTACGATGAAATGCTTTATTCCCTGTAAAAAGTGTATCTGGCTCTCTACGCTCATCATACGAAACACACCAGCATTGAGCTACTATTTAACACTTTTTACCGAAAACGAGGCATTCCATCCTAGTCCTCAGGGATGGCAAGAGTATTGATGTAGATGTCTATAATCGTTTATCACCCATATCCTATAAAAAGGCACATTGCACGCAAGCGCATTGTTAAAGCAATCCTATTATACTCCGGAACTTGGATGCATCGACGAGCAGGAAGGCTCATCTACAGGCTTACACAGATAATTACCAAGCATGGATGGTTTGGTGCTAACCGACGGCGAACTGTTTGACTGTAGTGGGCAGGAACAAGACTCCACATCCCATATGCTCGCGGTATGCATAACCTACACTGCCAGCAATCATGTCGGTGATGCTGGGCAGGGATCCGGTAGTGGTATCGAGACACCTTGGTAATACTGCGAGAACGCTGGGGACAGTAAGTATTGCCTGTATTGCAGTATTGCATGCTTTCAACAAACCAAAGCAAGAGAAGGACCGTGGTTACATTTCAAACGGAGATTCCGAGACACCTCGCATACGCTGATGGTGGCCACCGTAGGTTTTTGGGGTTTTTATGTGTTTTCAATGGGTAAGGACTGAGCCCTGTTGAATCCAATTTTTTTTTTGGCATCACTCTCGACGCAGGATTCTATAGGATCCTCCATATATCAAAACTAGCAAACAGACTAAGCTCTGCAGCTTGTGCTGTAAAAATATAAGACTTCTCACTAGTGTCGAGACAGCTAAATTAGTTTATTGTAAAAAAAAGACTTTCTATAAGAGTTACATGTAAAAGTTATTCTATTCTAATATATTTTTAATAGTTCTAAGTGTAGTGCGGATGAGATATCATGTGAAGTAGTCTAAGGACGAGAGATATTTTGATAACAACTGTGAAAACCAATAAATTAAATGCGTTTTACACAAAACTGTATCAGATAATTGCCATTTTCATTTCATGCACCCATTTATTTACATTTCCTTTATTATTTTAAGTAAGAAAATGTGATTTACAATTTTAAAACATTTAATTAATTCTAATATAACATTTATTATAAGTTTTTAACCTTAAGCCGAAAAATATATTAAAATATCTTTACAAACGCCGTATTTCTTGACCTTACGTCACTTTTTTTTATATCTAACTAGCTTGCCAGTCAGACGTTGTTCTGCCCTTTTCAACGATAATTAGTCATGTCCTATTAAACATACTTAAATTAAAAAAAAATTGTGGGCGAAAAAACTATTCTATCTCTCAAGTTGGACCAAAATGCACACGGTGGATGATAGCAAATTGGTCACACGGTGGATTAAGATCGGAAGTAGTTTAGGAGTCCATAGCGGACAAACAGCGTGACACGCAATTTATATATATTAAGATATGCTTCGTAATTCTAAAATACAAAAGGTTCAACAATGTATCAAAGTATTTTCAGAGTAGTCAAATTACTTAAGAAACTTTTTTATGTGAAGTAGTTTAAGGTCGATTCCAATTAAGGGATTCATTGTGTAATAGTCTTATTTCAGATGTCGTGAAATGTTTGCATAATTACGATTATACTGCCTTACAACGTACGAATATATAAAAGGTACAATAACTCATATACATTATCAGTATTTATTTAACATTGTAATAATTAACAGCTAAAATGTTTAAAAAGGTAAAAGGGTTATATGACAAAATTTATAATTTAATTTAAAATTAAAAAAAATGTATTATTATCACACCGATGAATACAAACCATTGTATATAAGCTTCTCACAAGCTTACTGAATAAGTTATCATTTCTTATCTAACGATGAGTTAAAAAATTGCTTAATATGGTTATTTTAAAATATATGCAATACGATATGCCTACAACTTCTTTTCCACAGATTTTTTCTCGCTGCTGCTGTTCTATCCGTAGCTGTCGGACAATACAATAATGGCTATGGACATGGACATGGCCACGCGCAGTCGTCTCAGAACATAGTACTGCATCAGAGCCACGGCCAAACTGCTCACAGAGCGCCCGCTGTGGTCTTGCACCACCAGCCCGCACATTATGCAGAACACAACGACCATCACCAGGACTACTATGTAAGATAATTAATTTTTAGAGGTATACTAAAAATGTCACAAATTAACGTAAATTGTTCATACTCCTATTAATCACTACATTATCAAATGGCAGATTAAAACCCACAATTTTCAATTTCGGAGTCGGTTGAATAAATTATCAGAAACGTATATTATGTTCCCGCTACATAAATTTTGTTTTTCAAACAAATGATACTCGTATGTTAAAATAAATTTATAAATTCCAGGCGCCCCCACACTATTCGTTTGAGTACTCTGTAGCCGACTCGCACACGGGTGACATCAAGTCCCAGCACGAGAGCCGAGAGGGTGATGCTGTGCACGGATCCTACAGCTTGCACGAGTCTGATGGCACTATAAGAACTGTTGAATATACCGCTGATGGTCATAATGGGTAAGCGTTTTTTTTTTTAATTTTTGAATAAATAATTTCTTCTAACATTATTAATAGCCTTGTAGAATACTTATATATAATGGCAAGAGAGCGGACGATATGACTTTAGTCACCTAATTTGAAGCTTTAGTAAAGGATGCCACGTACGTGGACGCTTTTGCAGCACCTCATCTCCTCGTTTAGAGGAACGACAAACTGAGTAAATGATGCAAATATGAGTCTCTGAGAGATGACTACAAAGTATCATTTGCTGTAGAGACTTTTGGTCCAAGGGGTTCTAGCGTGGTAAAGTTACTAAAAAAAAAAGAGTATCACCACTGGTCGTCGCAGCTGGAGACGAGCAGGCTAGTTCTTTACTCGTGCGAAGGCTTATTGTAGCCAGTAAAGAAACGTCGTGTTCTTGGTACTATACAAAAAATCTCGAACAATCTCGTATATAGATATCAAATTATAGATTTGCGTTATATTATCGGTTGTCTTTTCTTAGAGTTAAATAGTCGGCTACTATTAGTTATAACTTGCCCTCTGTAGATTATAAAAATGAAAGCAAAAATGCAGCTATATGATTCTTGCAGCCGGGCAAAGCTTGCTCTCACATCTGAGAGGGTTTTAGGTCAGGGAAGTTTCCGCTGCACTGCTTATTCTGATTGACTGATTTCACGTGTCTTCATATAATACTGAATAAAATAATGGAATATGTTTTACGTTTTTTTGTTTCAGATTCAACGCTGTTGTACATCGTGAGGGTCATGCTACCCATGCTGTTCCCGTTCAACATCATCATTGATATTATCTAACATTTTGTCGAAAATAAATTATTTTAAGTACCTGGTTGTATAATAATAAAAAAATAAAAATATTTCCGAATTTCATTTTTAGGATAGTGATAATAAATTATTTTCATTATAAATATACAAAATAATGTAATTCACATTTAATACAGCAATGTATTCGGGGACCTATTGACATATTCTCGAAAAAGTACTTTTAAAATTAAAAAAAAGCATATTTTAACTAAAAAAGAAAATAGTTTTATAAATGTCTTAAAGTAAAAGTTGTGGGATTTAGGGGGAAGATATATTTTTTTATTATTAATTTCATTTGTTTGCCCTAAATAAAAATCAAAACATTAATTAATTAAACATTAAACTATGGTACAGTCATAAGTTTAAAGAAAATTTACCGTATACTGGTATCGCCGACAATAACAAAAATATGAGGGTGAATTAACAAATTACACATAATTATTTTTGTAGTATTTGTTAAGTGCATGACCTGCTATTGCAGGATGCACCGCCCATGGATCTTATATACAGGATATTTGTTTTTGAATCGTTATTGTAATAGTTATTGCTGTTATGTATAATTTAAATAAACCGACTGCCCCGTCGGTCTAGTGGTTGTAGTGGTGCGACTGCTGATCATGAGGTCCTGGGTTAGAATCCCAGGTCGGGCAAACAAAATCAATTATTGAGTTTTTCGTCAAGAAATTCTTAGTAGCTGCCCGGAGTCAGGAATTTGGCGGTGTCTCACCCCCGTGCCTTGGGAAGCAGGTAAAGCCATTGGTCCTGCACCTGATCTCTCTCCGGTCGTGTCGGTTTACCGTCCTATCGGATTATGAGAGTGAGGGAATACACACTGGCTAGCCTCCGTTGCGGCAGGCCAGCGTGGCCGAAATTCGGTCTGGAGGTCATTATTATTAATGTTAGTTTAGTGAGATATCAAAGGAGAAAGAATTCTAAAAAAAGTTTTTTTTTTTAACATAACTTCGAGATTTCGCAATATAATTTGGTGAAATTTGGAGCGCTTTGCATTTGAAATTAGCGTACAGTTCCAGGGATGGCCTGCAGGGTCAACCAATTTTTTTATTAAATATGTTATACTATAGGAAAATCCCGTGTAAGTTTGGAGAAAAAATTCAACCCCCAAAGATTGGCCAAATAGGGAACGATGTTTTTAATGCCACTATTTAAACGATACTGAGATCGTGATATTCCTTAGTTCAACAAAAATGGTATCAAAATAACATTCAATAAAAAGTAAAAACCGATTTTAAGCAAAAATAAAGAATAAAATAATTTTACATTGTGAAGTCGGGGCTTTAATACAATGCAATATCACTAGCTTCAGAATGAAAAACCACTTTATTATTTTCAATTATTTGAAGCCGAATTTTACTTTTTGTATTATTTGTAAACAAGTTTCTAATAAAATAATTTCAATTTTTAATAAACTGTATTAGAAACACGCAGAAGAATGTGGTTGCTAAATGATGTGTTGCGCATTACGCTTTGCGAGTGAGAAACTTTTTAAACGAAAATTACCAATGAAGGTGAATTGGACGCCTAGGACCTATGTTGTGGCCTCCGCGGTCTCTCGGTCTGAATCCCTTAGATGTTTTTACTGGGGATGTCTGAAGGAGATTGTGTACAAGAAGCCGATTGCTTATATTGAAGAACTGCGTGGGCGAATTCAAACCAACGAATCAAACGTTATTTTATTAGAAGGTGTTGGGAATGTATCAGGTTAGAGGTTGGAAATTTTGAAGATCTGTTATGAAAAATATATGAATAATAATAATACTTCTTTTTATAGCCTTATTCGTCGCAGCATAAGTGTTTTTAAAAATTTATTAACTTGTAAATCTGTTTTGTTATTAGTTTTAGTTCTACCTCTCTCATTTTGGCCACAATCTTCTTTGAAAATATAATTGATTAATGAAATAGCAATAACTTTTTTGTTTTCTTAAAAGTTGTTTTTTTTTTAAAAATTATTTTGAAATCTTCATTCATTTCATTATTTTTCAAACCAATAGGCATGAAGGATGTAGTACTTTTTTAACTGTATCTTAAACTTGTATGAATTGTCTAGTCTCGTAGAAATATTCCAACTTTAATATATTTTTCTAAAGAAACTGTTCATGTTGTTGGCAAACTGCAATAAACATGCAGTTTTACATCTATTTGGAAATAATATTCAATAAAAAATATGTTTTCGCTATTTCAATAGAATGGCATAAATTATACGTACTAAGGTGATCATTTTCGATAAAGTCATGAAAATCAAAAATCTAGAAAAGTGTAACAGTTTTACTAAAATTATTTTGACTGTTCACATAGGGCTTGATCTCATTTCTCGTCACATTTCGTTTGAACAACTATTAACAAGACATCATGTACAGTAGGCATATACAATTTTATAGTAGTCAAATATTTGGCGTAGTGTATGTCAGACGATACGTTCGCTTACATAAAATTTCGTTTGTGAAAAATAGATAAAAAGTATATGTTACTCCATGTAGCAGATATTATTAACCAGTAAACGAAACCACATTCCGCGTTATCATATTAAATTACAGTTCATTTAATTTGCTTTTTTGTAACACATATAGCACTGTTATAATTGCGTTTTAGTAACATTTTGTATGCGAAATAACAATGAAAAACGGGAATATCTTAAAGTTTCTTTGCAATATTTACAAAAACTACACAAGATTCTAATCTACTAAATCAAGATCAATCACGAAGTTAAACGGGAAAAGCGTGGATAGCACGAACATAACGATGTACAACAGCGTTGAAATTAAGACAAAAATGAACAACACATGAATAAGTTCTAGTTATTCCGTACTGAACATATGGAAAAGAGTACATCGTGTCTAAAGTTAATTCTAATTCTTCTTAGTTCCGCTGGTATTTATTCAATTAACTATGAATGTAATGTCACGAAAATAATTACTTTATTTTTCATTCATAATGCGTTCCGCAAAAGGTGAATATTTCTATTTTTCATCCAACATTTTCATAGCCCAACGGATTAATAAGGAGAAGTGGCAGTGAATCGGCCATGTAGCTCGAAGAATCGACAACTGATAGGGAAGAAAGATTGTCGAGTGGTAGCCCCGCACGCTTACCGGAAGTGAAGTGTGCGGCGGCCCCCCACTATATGGAGTTACGACCTGGTAAAAAATGCAGGAAGTCGATGGATGCGGGTGGCTCTGGATCGTGCTTTGTGGCATTCCTTGGGGACGGCCTATGTTCAGCAGTGGACTTGTGAACGGCTGTAATGATGATGATATTAATGATGTAGATCCAATTACAACAAGGCTAGTAGATATTGTCAAAGTGAACCTTTATCATCTTACGCCACTTTAGCATTTACTAATAGGTGGAGAGAATTCTTTGGTCTATTATAGGTTAAAATTGGCATTATAAATACACTATTAGCAATAAAAATAATCTCCACTGCCTCTTATATGTCCATCTTCGTTCAGTTTATTGTTTATTATAAGAGAATGCTCTATAGAATTAAGTCCGCCATATGTACTACACGAACTACTCATGGAAGTATATATAAAAAACTAATAAATAAATAAAAATACTCTATATATACCACAATAAAGAAGCAAAGTACATAGTAATAAAGTAGTTTCATTGCCTGGAAAATGTTCACCCCTCATTTCTAACAGGGTTTCTGGTAAGAAAGAGCCTGCCGTTATATCTTTCATGGAGCTAATATAAAGAGGTAAGTTAAATGACTTACCATTCAGATCTACTCCTAATCATCGAGACTAAAGACTCTGATCGTTTTTCTACGCTTAATCTCTTTAATCAATCACTGGGCGAGGATAGAATGTTTTGTCTACTCACAATTTAAATTCGGAATAGAATTTACGATTAATGGTTGTAAATTCTATTGTGAATAAAATAACTACGCGAGTAACACGAGACAAAATTACTATTTTTAAAAGAATAAGTGTGACAAACGAATAAACAGTTCATCTATTGGTAAGTGGACTCTAGGACCTGTCGACATCTGCATATTATATCCTCGACTAAAAATCAAAATAGAGGTACTTTTTAATCCCTGAGGACTAAGATGAAATGCTTTATTCCCTGTAAAAAGTGTATCTGGCTCTCTACGCTCATCATACGAAACACACCAGCATTGAGCTACTATTTAACACTTTTTACCGAAAACAAGGCATTCCATCCTAGTCCTCAGGGATGGCAAGAGTATTGATGTAGATGTCTATAATCGTTTATCACCCATATCCTATAAAAAGGCACATTGCACGCAAGCGCATTGTTAAAGCAATCCTATTACACTCCGGAACTTGGATGCATCGACGAGCAGGAAGGCTCATCTACAGGCTTACACAGATAATTACCAAGCATGGATGGTTTGGTGCTAACCGACGGCGAACTGTTTGACTGTAGTGGGCAGGAACAAGACTCCACATCCCATATGCTCGCGGTATGCATAACCTACACTGCCAGCAATCATGTCGGTGATGCTGGGCAGGGATCCGGTAGTGGTATCGAGACACCTTGATAATACTGCGAGAACGCTGGGGGCAGTAAGTATTGCCTGTATTGCAGTATTGCATGCTTTCAACAAACCAAAGCAAGAGAAGGACCGTGGTTACATTTCAAACGGAGATTCCGAGACACCTCGCATACGCTGATGGTGGCCACCGTAGGTTTTTGGGGTTTTAATGTGTTTTCAATGGGTAAGGACTGAGCCCTGTTGAATCAATTTTTTTTGGCATCACTCTCGACGCAGGATTCTATAGGATCCTCCATATATCAAAACTAGCAAACAGACTAAGCTCTGCAGCTTGTGCTGTAAAAATATAAGACTTCTCACTAGTGTCGAGACAGCTAAATTAGTTTATTGTAAAAAAAAGACTTTGTATAAGAGGTACATGTAAAAGTTATTCTATTCTAATATATTTTTAATAGTTCTAAGTGTAGTGCGGATGAGATATCATGTGACATAGTATAAGGACGAGAGATATTTTGATAACAACTGTGAAAACCAATAAATTAAACGCGTTTTACACAAAACTGTATCAGATAATTGCCATTTTCATTTCATGCACCCATTTATTTACATTTCCTTTATTATTTTAAGTAAGAAAATGTGATTAAGAATTTTAAAACATTTAATTAATTCTAATACAACATTTAACCTTAAGCCGAAAAATATATTAAAATATCTTTACAAACGCCGTATTTCTTGAACTTACGTCATTTTTTATATCTAACTAGCTTGCCAGTCAGACGTTGTTCTGCCCTTTTCAACGACATGTCCTATTAAATGAATTAAATTAGTCATGTCCTATTAAACATACTTAAATTAAAGAAAAATTGTGGGCGAAAAAACTATTCTATCTCTCAAGTTGGACCAAACTGCACACGGTGTGCAAATTGGTCACACGGTGGATTAAGATCGGAAGTAGTTTAGGAGTCCATAGCGGACAAACAGCGTGACACGCAATTTATATATATTAAGATATGCTTCGTAATTCTAAAATACAAAAGGTTCAACAATGTATCAAAGTATTTTCAGAGTAGTCAAATTACTTAAGAAACTTTTTTATGTGAAGTAGTTTAAGGTCGATTCCAATTAAGGGATTCATTGTGTAATAGTCTTATTTCAGATGTCGTGAAATGTTTGCATAATTACGATTATACTGCCTTACAACGTACGAATATATAAAAGGTACAATAACTCATATACATTATCAGTATTTATTTAACATTGTAATAATTAACAGCTAAAATGTTTAAAAAGGTAAAAGGGTTATATGACAAAATTTATAATTTAATTTAAAATTAAAAAAAATGTATTATTATCACACCGATGAAAACAAACCATTGTATATAAGCTTCTCACAAGCTTACTGAATAAGTTATCATTTCTTATCTAACGATGAGTCAAAAAATTGCTTAATATGGTTATTTTAAAATATATGCAATACGATATGCCTACAACTTCTTTTCCACAGATTTTTCTCGCTGCTGCTGTTCTTTCCGTAGCTGTCGGACAATACAATAATGGCTATGGACATGGACATGGCCACGCGCAGTCGTCTCAGAACATAGTACTGCATCAGAGCCACGGCCAAACTGCTCACAGAGCGCCCGCTGTGGTCTCGCACCACCAGCTAGCACATTATGCAGAACACAACGACAATCACCAGGACTACTATGTAAGATAATTAATTTTTAGAGGTATACTAAAAATGTCACAAATTAACGTAAATTGTTCATACTCCTATTAATCACCACATTATCAAATGGCAGATTAAAACCCACAATTTTCAATTTTGGAGTCGGTTGAATAAATTATCAGAAACGTATAATATTATGTCCCGCTACATAAATTTTGTTTTTCAAACAAATGATACTCGTATGTTAAAATAAATTTATAAATTCCAGGCGCCCCCACACTATTCGTTTGAGTACTCTGTAGCCGACTCGCACACGGGTGACATCAAGTCCCAGCATGAGAGCCGAGAGGGTGATGCTGTGCACGGTTCCTACAGCTTGCACGAGTCTGATGGCACTATAAGAACTGTTGAATATACCGCTGATGGTCATAATGGGTAAGCGTTTTTTTTTTAAATTTTTGAATAAATAATTTCTTCTAACATTATTAATAGCCTTGTAGAATACTTATATATAATGGCAAGAGAGCGGACGATATGACTTTAGTGACCTAAGGTGAAGCTTTAGTGTAGGATGCCACGTACGTGGACGCTTTTGCAGCACCTCATCTCCTCGTTTAGAGGAACGACAAACTGAGTAAATGATGCAAATATGAGTCTCTGTGAGATGACTACAAAGTATCATTTGCTGTAGAGACTTTTGGTCCAAGGGGTTCTAGCGTGGTAAAGTTACTAAAAAAAGAGTATCACCACTGGTCGTCGCAGCTGGAGACGAGCAGGCTAATTCTTTACTCGTGCGAAGGATTATTGTAGCCAGTAAAGAAACGTCGTCTTCTTGGTAATATACAAAAAATCTCGAACAATCTCGAATATAGATATCAAATTATAGATTTGCGTTATATTATCGGTTGTCTTTTCTTAGAGTTAAATAGTCGGCCTACTAATTCACTGTACTATATTAGTTACAACTTGCCCTCTGCAGATTATAAAAATGAAAGTAAATATGCAGCCTATATGATTCTTGCAGCCGGGCAAAGCTTGCTCTCACATCTGAGAGGGTTTTAGGTCAGGGAAGTTTCCGCTGCACTGCTTATTCTGATTGACTGATTTCACGTGTCTTCATATAATACTGCATAAAATAATGGAATATGTTTTACGTTTTTTTGTTTCAGATTCAACGCTGTTGTACATCGTGAGGGTCATGCTACCCATGCTGTTCCCGTTCAACATCATCATTGATATTATCTAACATTTTGTCGAAAATAAATTATTTTAAGTACCTGGTTGTATAATAATAAAAAAATAAAAATATTTCCGATTTTCATTTTTAGGATAGTGATAATAAATTATTTTCATTATAAATATACAAAATAATGTAATTCACATTTAATACAGCAATGTATTCAAGGACCTATTGACATGTTCTCGAAAAAGTACTTTTAAAATTGAAAAAAAGTATATTTTAACTAAAAAAGAAAAAAGTTTTATAAATGTCTTAAAGTAAATGTTGTGGGATTTAGGGGGGAAGATATATTTTTTATTGTTAATTTCATTTGTTTGCTCTAAATAAAAATCAAAACATTAATTAATTAAACATTAAACTATGGTACAGTCATAAGTTTAAAGAAAATTTACCGTATACTGGTATCGCCGACAATATTTTTTTTTTTTGTTGTGGGGGCCTGGTTTGGCGTCCGACTGCCCCGTTGGTCTAGTGGTTGTAGTGGTGCGACTGCTGATCATGAGGTCCTGGGTTAGAATCCCAGGTCGGGCAAAAGAAAATCAATTATTGAGTTTTTCGTCAAGAAATTCTTAGTAGCTGCCCGGAGTCAGGAATTTGGCGGTGTCTCACCCTCGTGCCTCGGAAAGCAGGTAAAGCCATTGGTCCTGCACATGATCTCTTTCCGGTCGTGTCGGTTTACCGTTCTATCGGATTATGAGAGTGAGGGAATACATAGTGCACTTGGGCACTATAATCCTGTCCTACGCCGATGGCTAGCCTCCGTTGCGGCAGGCCACCGAGGCCGAAATTCGGTCTGGAGGTCATTATTATTAATGTTAGTTTAGTGAGATATCAAAGGAGAAAGAATTCTAAAAAAAGTTTTTTTTTTTAACATAACTTCGAGATTTCGCAATATAATTTGGTGAAATTTGGAGCACTTTGCATTTGAAATTAGCGTACAGTTCAAGGGATGACCTGCAGGGTCAACCAATTTTTTTATTAAATTTGTTATACTATAGGAAAATCCCGTGTAAGTTTGGAGAAAAAATTCAACCCCCAAAGATTGGCCAAATAGGGAACGATGTTTTTAATGTAGTGGCATTTAAACGATACTAAGATCGTGATATTCCTTAGTTCAACAAAAATGGTATCAAAATAACATTCAATAAAAAGTAAAAACCGATTTTAAGCAAAAATAAAGAATAAAATAATTTTACATTGTGAAGTCGGGGCTTTAATGCAATATCTAAGATATACTACCACTACCTTTAGAATGAAAAACCACTTTATTATTTTCAATTATTTGAAGCTGAATTTTACTTTTTGTATTATTTTTAAACAAGTTTCTAATAAAATAATTTCAATTTTTAATAAACTGCATTAGAAACACGCAGAAGAATGTGGTTGCTAAATGATGTGTTGCGCATTGCGCTTTGCGAGTGAGAAACTTTTTAAACGAAAATTACTAATGAAGGTGAATTGGACGCCTAGGACCTATGTTGTGGCCTCCGCGGTCTCTCGGTCTGAATCCCTTAGATGTTTTTACTGGGGATGTCTGAAGGAGATTGTGTACAAGAAGCCGATTGCTTATATTGAAGAACTGCGTGGGCGAATTCAAACCAACGAATCAAACGTTATTTTATTAGGTGTTGGGAATGTATCAGGTTAGAGGTTGGAAAAATAAATGAATAATAATAATACTTTTTTTTATAGCCTTATTCGTCATAGTATAAGTGTTTTTAAAAATTTATTAACTTGTAAATCTGTTTTGTTATTAGTTTTAGTTCTACCTCTCTCATTTTGGCCACAATCTTCAATTTTTACAACATTTTGAGATGTACTGCAAAATAAAAATAAAAATTTATCGAAAAATTAGGCCCTTCAGCAATGAAATAGCAATAACTTTTTTGTTTTCTTAAAGTTGTTTTTTTTTATTATTTTGAAATCTTCATTCATTTCATTATTTTTCAAACCTATAGACATGAAGGATGTAGTACTTTTTTAACTGTATCTTAAACTTGTATGAAAAGTCTAGTCTCGTAGAAATTTTCCAACTTTAATATATTTTTCTAAAGAAACTGTTCATGTTGTTGGGAAACTGCAATAAACATGCAGTTTTACATCTATTGCGAAATAATATTAAATAAAAATATGTATTATATATTTCGATAAAGTTATGAAAATCAAAAAATCTAGAAAACTGTTACAGTTTTAATAAAATTATTTTGACTGTTCACATAGGGCTTGATCTCATTTCTCGTGACATTTCGTTTGAACAACTATTAAAAAGACATCATGTACAGTAGGCATATACAATTTTATAGTAGTCAAGTATTTGGCGTAGTGTATGTCAGACGATACGTTCGCTTACATAATATTACGTTTGTGAAAAATAGATAAAAATATATGTTACTTTATGTAGCAGATATTATTAACAAGTAAGAAACCACATTCCGCGTTATCATATTAAATTACAATTCATTTAATTTGCTTTTTTGTAACACATATAGTACTGTTATAATTGCGTTTTAGTAACATTTTGTATGCGAAATAACAATGAAAAACGAGAATATCTTAAAGTTTCTCTGCAATATTTACAAAAACTACACAAGATTCTAATCTACTAAATCAAGATCAATCACGAAGTTAAACGGGAAAAGCGTGGATAGCACGACCATGACGATGTACAACAGCGTTGAAATTAAGACAAAAATGAACAAGTTCTAGTTCTTCCGTACTGAATAAATGGAAGAGTACATCGTGTGTAAAGTTAATTCTAATTCTTCTTAGTTCCGCCGGTATTTATTCAATTAACTATGAATGTAATGTCACGAAAATAATTACTTTATTTTTCATTCATAATGCGCTCCGTAAAAAGTGAATATTTCTATTTTTCATCCAACATTTTCATAGCCCAACGGATTAATAAGGTGAAGTGGCATTGAACCGGCCATGTAGCTCGAAGAATCGACAACTGATAGGGAAGAAAGATTGTCGAGTGGTAGCCCCGCACGCTTACCGAAAGTGAAGTGTGCGGCGGCCCCCCACTAGATGGAGTTACGACCTGTTAAAAAATGCAGGAAGTCGATGGATGCCTATGTTCAGCAGTGGACTTGTGAATGGCTGTAATGATGATGATATTAATGATGTAGATCCAATTACAACAAGGCCAGTAGATATTGTCAAAGTGAAGCTTTATCATCTTACGCCACTTCAGCTTTTACTAATAGGTGAAGAGAATTCTCTGGTCTATTATAGGTTAAAATTGGCATTATAAATACACTATTTGCAATAAAAATAATCTCCACTGCCTCTTATATGTCCATCTTCGTTCAGTTTATGGTTTATTATAACAGAATGCTCTATAGCATTAAGTCCGCTATATGTACTACACGAACTACGCATGGAAGTATATATATAAAAAAACTAATAAATAAATAAAAATACTCTATATATACCACAATAAAGAAGCAAAGTACATAGTAATAAAGTAGTTTCATTGCCTGGACAATATTCACCCCTCATTTCTAAGAGGGTTTCTGGTAAAAAACAGCCTGCCGTTATATCTTTCACGGAGCTAATATAAAGAGGTAAGTTAAATGACTAACCATTCAGATCTACTCCTAATCATCGAGACTAAAGACTCTGATCGTTTTTCTGCGCTTAATCTCTTTAATCGATCACTGGGTGAGGATAGAATGTTTTGTCTACTCACAATTTAAATTCAGAATAGAATATACGATTAATGGTTGTAAATTCTATTGTGAATAAAATAACTACGCGAGTAACACGAGACGAAATTACTATTTTTAAAAGAATAAGTGTGACAAACGAATAAACAGTTCATCTACTGGTAAGTAGACTCTAGGACCTGTTGACATCTGCATATTATATCCTCGACTAAAAATCAAAATACAGGTACGTTTTAATCCCTGAGGACTAAAATGAAATGCTTCATTCCCTGTAAAAAGTGTATCTGGCTCTCTACGCTCATCATACGAAACACACCAGCTAGCCAGCTACTATTTCACACTTTTTACCGAAAACGAGGCATTCCATCCTAGTCCTCAGGGATGGCAAGAGTATCGAGAGTAAGAGATGTCTATACTCGTTTATCACCCATATCCTATAAAAAGGCACATTGCACGCAAGCGCATTGTTAAAGCAATCCTATCGCACTCCGGAACTTGGATGCATCGACGAGCAGGAAGGCTCATCTACAGGCTTACACAGATAATTACCGCGCATGGATGGTTTGGTGCGAACCGACGGCGAACTGTTTTGACTGTAGTGGGCGGGAACAAGACTTCACATCCCATATGCTCGCGGTATGAATAACCTACACTGCCAGCAATCATGTCGGTGATGCTGGGCAGGGATCCGGTAGTGGTATCGAGACACGTTGATAATACTGCGAGAATGCTGGGGGCAGTAAGTATTGCCTGTATTGCATGCTTCCAACAAACCAAAGCAAGAGAAGGACTGTGGTTACGAAAATATAACACAGTGACAGCGTGCAGAACGCAACCGCTAATGGAGCGTAAGTGGCACCACACTCCGGATCAGATATATGTATCCGTCCGGCTGAGAAGTCAGCAGAAGGATCTACAGGGAAGGTGCGTGATCCTCTCGACTGGAATCCGCACAGGCAGTTTAAGCGGATAAACCAACCTCCCTGCGTAATCGGTTAAACGTGAACCTAATCATTTGACGTTGTGGGCGTTTAAATCGCAAAGTATAAAGATCTATGAAGAAGAGATCCGTTATAGCAACGAATCTGTAGCCATATGGATGTGGTCGATGAGTCGGTCTGTGTCAGCATTTCCGCTATGGGAGCTACAGAGGTACTCGTAGACGCGGGGATGTTCGTCACTATCTACGTGCAGCTAGAGGATGGACTGATCCGTATCTTCAAGACTACTCAGATATCGAGAATAGATAATCTCTATGTTGTATACGCAAACTACAGTCTTGGGAACAAAGAAGTATTCTAATATGTACCCTGGGTAGAACAGATACAAAGTATAAGCCGAAGAGGCACCTACGTCGCGGGCAAAAGGAACAAGGCCCTATATTGCAGAGGTCCACGGCTAGTGTGGCAGGTGTCGCCATAGCTTTATCGCTCTTTACGCTCCGTGCGGTGATAGTAGATAACGGGATCCCCCCCCCCGAATTTGGGGTAGCCTGAGCACCCACGCTCAGGAAGAGGGTAGCCTGAGCCATGCTCAATGTGGCTTTTAAATACCGGCTTTCAGCCACCTTTCTTTTTATTTTTTTTTACATAAAATGGGGCAAACGAGCATGCGTCTCACCTAGTGGTAAGTGACTACTGCCCATAAACAATCGAAAATCTAGGAAAATAGTAATTCGTTTAAGCCAATTATTTATTAGTTTTAGTATATTATTATACGTGATAGAGCCATGCTGCATTTATATTAGTAATATAGTTGTAACTCGAATGGGTCGGCTCGAAGCTTAATGCTGATATGTTTCGTATGGTGAATGTAGAGAACCGGAGATCCTTTTTACTGGAAACGAGGCATTCCATCTTAGTCCTCACGGGTGACAACGCATCTGCGTTTTGATTTGTAATCGAGGATAGATGTAGATGTCTATGGGCTGCAGTAACCACTCACCATCAAGTGCACTGTGTGCTCGTTTGTTACCCTAACCTATATAAAAATTGATGTAAAAAATTATTAGTTGTTGCTACTGCTCAAGTCTAAGGGTATTTTGCAAATTTTCAGGGAAACGAAATATATTTACGTTTCAGTTTACTTATTTTGAATATATTATTAGTATTATAAGTATTGGTTGTATTTTATAAATAAAATATGAAATTTCTCATAAAACTTCAAAAAGCTTAAAACTTATGCAAGTTTCTTCATAACATTATTTTACTTAAAGTACCAGTATGGGTATCACGTTTCTTTTGTAAGCATACTCGTATATTTATGTAAAGTATTTTTTGCAGTCGAAATACAAGAGAAGACCTACGTAAGTCCATTTATGCTATCTTGGTCCGACAAAAATATAAGTTATATGTGTTTAAAAGTATGGTGAGGGAAATTGAGGCAGGATATGCGCATTGTCTTTCTGGTAATAGTAATAGTACAGTAAAAACTGCTGTTGCCAACCAGCCCGCTGAGCATGGCAATAATGACATACATACAGCCATGAGCATCTCCTCTTTTATTTCACAATTAAAAACTCCGTAACCTTAAGGTGTGAAGAGTGCATTGGATCCGAATTCAGATGGTGAACGTTTTAGTTTTATACATTTTTACTCACTATAAACCAGTGCTTGACCACAATTCACTTGATTGTAAATACTGATTGAGCCCTAGATCTAGGCTTTAAGACACGCACATATTTAATTTGATATCTTTATATGACAGATGCTGACAAATTATTCCTCTCCCTAACTGAACGCATCACGAGAGACAAAAGAAACAGTATGGTTCAATTGCGTGGAGTATTGACCACAAAGGGGTGAAAGCCAGTCGACCGTCCGGTTGTCCGACGGTGGAAAGGAGAGATAGGAATCAAGGCATGTAATTCCTGCGCGCCCTTCCAAATGCATCCTATGTATGTCCAATAATTATGGTTGTAGCACATGGTCATTTAGACAGGTGTAAGACCATTCTTTCACAGAATAACAGCATAAATGTAGCTTAATAAAGCTGTGTTTAGTATGGTGAGTATAGTGGAACAAGAGACCCTTTTTAATGGAAACAAGGCTTTCCATCATAATCCTCAGGGGTAACAACGCATCTGCATTTTTATTCTTGGTCAAGGATAAATGTTGATGTCTGTGGGCCACCACGTCCACTTACCATCAGCTAACTGTGTGCTCGTTTGTCACCCTTATCCTGTTTAAAAAAGAATACCTAGATGCTAGACAGTACGTGCGTGTGGCCGAGGCTGCCAAGATTGGTTTCAAGCAAATCACGCGCACAAATGTCTTCTTTTGAATCAATCAAGTACCAAAATGTTTATGTGTCGACTAATATTTGGTGCTGTTTGTAGTTATATATTTTATAGTTATCTGCAGGCTGCAGTAACGAACTCGAACAATATGGATTCGTTCTCGCAAAAATAAGATTAATCCTAACTAGTATTTTTACCTAAACAATGGAGGCAACATAGCTACAAAAATTGAACAAATACAAACATCTAGACTCGGATCAATTATTTATAGGCAATGTAAACACATGTTGCGTATGAGATTTCTGCAAGCCGCCTTCAGAACCGCAATTTCATTCAGTCACTGCACCACAAAGCCGCCTAAACCGAATATGACGTTTATATTGTCAAAGTTATTACAATATTTTGTTTCTATTAGCTCTGGCGTGTGATTTTTTTACTATTTAATAAATAACAATAATTCGTGCAGCCGTTTTCCATAACTAGCCAAAATTTTCTGTAGCTGCCTCGTACACCACAGATAAGTCACAACATGACACCCGTGAGACTGGTAATGTGGGAAGTACATACAGCTTACACAAGTCTAAAGGCACTATTGGGACTGTCCAGTTTACAGTTGATGCGCTTAAAAAGTAAGGCCAGATTCATTACAGTGATAATATAATTATCCTGTGCTGCTAAGCCAAATAACGTGGTAACTATGTCAAAAATTAATTATATAACAAAAATTAAATATTGAGAAGTAAAGAGCATCTTTCTCTACAAGAATTCAAGAAAAGCTAAAATTTATAAATTACGGTAGTTGTGGAAAACTATGACATATTGGCGTTAAACATCTTAGTACGACAAACAAATAAAAAGTACTAATGTCATACTACTCCGCCGCGCAATTACCGTGGGTGCCCAAAGTTCTTCAAACGACGATTATAAAAATAATTCAACCACAAAATAAGTTAAAAAAACAAGTTTTTTTATATAGAATAAGGTGACAAACGAGCAACAGTCCATCTGATGGTTAGTGGATTCTGTGGCCTATAGACATCTACATGTGTCCTCGACTAAGAATCAAAACGCAGAATCGTTGTCACCCCTGTGGACTAAGATGGAATGCGTTGTTTCCAGTGAAAAAGGGTCTCCGGATCTCTAAAATCACCATACGAAATACAGCAGTATAACGCTGCTATTTTACAGTGGCATTATGTGAGACCGTGGTCCTTCCCCGGTCGAGCCGACCCATTCATGCTACAACTATAATATAGTTGCAGCTTGGCTCTACCACTTTGCAACTATATTATAGCACCAGACATTTTTTAAATGGTGTAAAATACTTAAGATTCCCTTTGAATGTCATTTAAGGTCGTCATAAATAAGTGATAGTAATCTTACGAAATGAACTTGTTTTTGTTGTAAAATGTTTGCATAATTAAACCGCTTAACCACGATCGAGTATAATATAAAAAGTGAAACAGTTCAGATAAGTTATCAGTTTTCATTTGATATTGTAATAATTAAGAACTAAAAATGTATACCAAGGTAAAATACTAATAACAAATAACAATATTCAATGTTTTAACGTTGTGTAAGAAAGTTTTTATTGTTGTAAGGAATAAAAATCAAAAAGCATACAAAAGTCACTGGACAGAATGCATTTAACGGACTTCTTAAAAAAATTTGAATTCAAGTTTGATAAATAGATTGATCAAACATACAGACGATACCATCCGTCATATTTCTTATACTTTAAACCAGAGTCGTTTCTTTAAGACTTGCGTGCCTCGATGATCCAGTGGTTGGCCAGAGTTCGAATTTCAGGTCGGAACAAAGTTATTTAATGGGTATATCTGTCAAGAAATTTTTTATACGAGAGTAGCTGACGGTGTTAGAATCTTATGCCTCCGTAAAAATAAGAATCCGTTGGTCCTGCAACTCATCCCACCGGTCATGTCGGATTGCAGTTCCATCGGACTATGAGAGTTGGAGAATAGAGAGTTCACCTGCTTGAGCACACACTCGTGTACTACAATCGTCTCAAGCGCAAATGCTCACTCTTTGTTTACCTGGACGCCGTGATTGAAATTCGGTCTGGAGGACATTATTATATATAGAAGAACCCTATATTTTAAAGTTTTGTAGTAGTTTTTGTATGTTCTTACTATGTATTTTCTATAATAAAATTCTTAATAACACGTTTTTTTTAGATTATTATCGCCGCCGCTGTTCTATCCGTAGCTGTCGGACAATACAATAATGGTTATGGACATGGACATGGCCACGCGCAGTCGTCTCAGAACATAGTACTGCATCAGAGCCACGGCCAAACAGCTCACAGAGCGCCGGCTGTAGTCTTGCACCACCAGCCCGCACAATACGCAGAACACAACGACCATCACCAGGACTACTATGTAAGATAATAATTATATATCTATGTATAAAAATACTTTTTCAAAAAAAAGTTGCGCTATTAATCTAATTCCAGTTAAACACTTCCACTTGTATGAAAAATGCTTGGGCTAAAAGTAGTTTTTGATCGATGTCGAATGGTAGATTTGATCTCCCGACAAATTTCGCAATTGGTACCCTTAACCAAATTATTCACACATCAAACCACATTCCAGGCGCCCCCACACTATTCGTTTGAGTACTCTGTAGCCGACTCGCACACGGGTGACATCAAGTCCCAGCACGAGAGCCGAGAGGGTGATGCTGTGCACGGTTCCTACAGCTTGCACGAGTCCGACGGCACTGTCAGAACTGTTGAATACACCGCTGACGCTCATAACGGGTAAGTAATTCAATTACTTGGAATAAAACAAAATTATAATTATTTTATCAGTTACCGAATTTCACTTTTAATAGACGAAAGGGAATCCATTGGAAAAATTACCATAATTTTTTTATGGACATGAGGACAAAAATTACGCATACACGCTCATCTTCCTTTTAAATAAGGGTAGATAATACCATCCTTTTCAACAGGGCTAAAGAGTAATTAAACCGCTGTGCTTCTACAGCGTGTTTTGGCGGACTTAATTGGTACAAAAATATTGTATTTCTCAGACATGCTGTTTATCCGCCACGATGTTTTACTTCACTGCTGCGTACATATTAAGTCAACTTTTAAAGCTGAAATCAAACTTTTAAAGTTGGATCGAGCTTGGGATGATCGCATAATTAAATTTACAATGAAAATTACGAATGCAGCAATATATTCTTGTCTCTTCTAGTGATTGATTGAAGAGACTAGGCGAAGAACATCAACCAGCGTTTATAGTCTCAAGGATAATGGACAGATTTGAATGATAAATACATTTCTCCCACCTTACTTCTTCCTTCTTGCTTTCAACTCCCTTAGAAATGAAAGGTGGCCTGTGTCCATGCAGTGGAACTACATTACTTTTAGTTTGTTTCTTAAGTCTTAAAATTTTATTCCACCTAATTGTAAGTTTTTAGTAGCTAAACATGGTAAATGAAAAAGCTTCCTGCCGGTGCGCACACAAATATATTTTTGTCGTATTTTAATGGAAATACAAGAATATTCCACTCCCTTGAAGTACGCATAACGAACGACCAATATAGTCATTACTTTCGTAACATTATGTAGGTACATACATTTTAAATTGATTAAACACCAACTTAATTACGAAAAGTAAGATAAATTTAAATGTAGACGCCACTTATCGACTTCCATTTATTTAGTATAGAAGCATTGGAATTTTATTCATGTGTTGCTCATTGATTGTTTCAGATTCAACGCTGTTGTACATCGTGAGGGTCATGCTACCCACGCTGTTCCCGTTCAACATCATCATTGATCTTTTATTTTTACTCTTGTTGTCCATAATAAATTGTTATAAGTAGTTTTTATAAATATTAAAAAGAAATTTTAAATTTTTCCGGTTTTTATTATTTTTTTCTAAAACATTAAACCGGTGCATATTATTGTATTAGTACTACAAGTATGTATGTATTTAAAGAAGGGGTAATATTAGGTTTTCTGCCTCGTTTTTTCACTGCCTCGATGGTATAGTGATTGTATTAGTGTGACTGCTGATCATGAGGTCCTGGGTTCGAATCCCAGGTCGGGCCAATAAATTAATTATTGAGTTTTTCCGTCAATAAATTCTCACTTGCTGTCCGGAGTCAGGAAGTTGGCGGTGTTTCACCCCCGTGCCTCGAAAAGTACGTAAAGCCGTTGGTCCTGCGCCAACACTGATGTTATCTTCAGTCGTCGTTGTTGAAGGCTGTCCCTCACGCACATCATCGATGAGATTAGTGCGACCACGTTTATAGTCATTAAACCAGATGTAAACAGTGGCACGAGATAGCACTTCATCGTGAAAGGCCAATCGAAGTCTATCATAACTTTTTTGTTGACTTAAATGACATCGAAAGTCATAAAATATCATTGTTCGAAAATATTCTTGCGTTAAATTCATGCTGACGTAACATAGACAGTTTTCAATTGGCCGCCAAATCGTAAACAAATAAATTAATAAAATACATACACAATCATATTGGCTAAGAGTTCCATTTTCAAAATTTGAACTAATTATTTTATTATATCGTTTACAAGTGGCCAGTTCTAAAAACTTTATGTATCGCCCTCGTATAATGAGTAATAAATGTATAAAAATTAAAACGATCACTATCTAAATTCAGTTACAATAAATAAGCTGGGATTCACGCTAGGTTCTTATGCAACGAAGTTACGCATCAGTTCATCAGTTCGTTATCTAGAATTATATTTAAAATAATCAAAAATCTTGGAATAGAATGCAATATAATACAGCTGACATATTTTTAATAAAATTACAAATTAAAAGGTTACTCTATTCAATTTTATCATCACATATTAACTACTAAACGCCTATACCTACCTTAAATTTTTGCCGGACCTGAATTGACAAAAGTAGATTTATGTAGGTCTTTGCTAGGATTTCGACTGCAAAAACATAAATATACGAGTATGCTTTCCAAAGAAAACATCATACCCATACTGTTACCATAAATAAAACAATATTGTAACGAAACTTGCATAAGTTTTAAGCTTTTCAAGTTTTTATGGGAGATTTCGTATTTAGGTATAAAATACTATCAAAACTTATAATGCTTATACTATATTAAAAATAAATAAACTGAAAAGTAAATATATTTTGCTTCCCGAAATTTCAATACAGCCCATAAAAGTCCACGCCTGGACATAGGCCTACCGAATAGGTTGCCTCATATGGGGGACTCAGCCAAAGAATATATACACTACGCGAAACTCAGCTTAGTTGCCAAGCTTGGCGGGTATGTTGGTAACCATAGTGTATTTAATTATTTTTGTTTTAGAGTTTTATCGGGAATATGCTGCTACCCACATATCTTCTGTTATAGTTTTCCTCTGTCGGGTATTACGACCTCCACGGAGTTAGTGCATTCTATTACGAAGGCACAGCGTTTGCGTAAATTCGTGAAACGACATGTACCGTGCCACAAATATCTTAATATTTTCAAAAAATAGGAATGCCTTGTATTTTCTATTTATTAATTTTTTTTTATGGTTACATTAAAAGTAAACTATTTATTTCACTCTATCACAATGCGTGCAAACAAACTTGGTTTGCTCGCGTATTAATATTATAAGATAAACATAAACACTCACGCCTGTCACCCAGAGGGGTAGGCAGAGACTACGGACTTCCATTTGGCACGATGCTGGCATACCTCTTTCGCCTCCTTTACATCCATATATCTACGCATACATGCTCGTCGGTTAAGGGTACTTCTAACGTGGCCCATTTTCAAAATATCGCCAATTTGGTGGATAAACTTTTTTCTTGGGCGTCCCTCCCCGACTCTGCCATTCACATCTGCCATATAAATTTGCTTTGTCACTCTTTCCTTATTCATTCTTTCTACATAACAAAACCACCGAAGCATTCCTTTCTTAATCCTGGGCACAACATCATCTTGCATGCCACATTTATCTCTTATCACGCAATTTCTCACCCTGTCATTCAGATTCAACACTAGCATACTCCTTAAAGACCGCATTTATACAGCATTTATTCTACTTTCGTGCTTCTTCTGCCACACCCAGCTTTCACTACCATACATTAAAGTAGGGACTAACACAGAATTATGAATTACCATACGTGCCTTTTTGACACATTCTGGTTCTTCATAATAGACTATAGTGCCCCATTCACTCTATTCCCTATCCTTCCTATAAACACTAATATATCCCCACGTGATGCATCCCCTGGTATATCACGGATCCCATAATACTTTTTCGAAACGAAATATTGTTATATTCTTTACACGAAACATTTGTTTCGCATACCACAGGAAGCAATTCTAATGCGCTATTAAACTGTGACCGTTTTTGTAGGGCTTTAAAAGTTGTATTGAAGGTGTAACAGGACTTATATATTAGAGTAGTAGTTAACATCACCCTATTAATACTAAAGAGTCTATGGTCAAGTCTTATTATATCTAATAAAATAATCGTTTAAGTTTTCATTCGATAGTGACGTCAAATATTGTCTATGGATTAACAATTAGCGCTGTGCAACACGGGCAGTCGGAAATCATTCAGAGACGAGCCGCCGGAGAGACAAGAAGGTTTGTGATTCGTTATACTGTGCCATTGATTTAGTTTACTTGAATTAAATATTGTTATTGCATTGATTAATTCCTTTTATTTAGAATTCTAAGATTCAGTTTTGAGGTACCTCTTACATTTCAGAAGTGGGATTTGCAACTCAATTTGTTTTGTGCCAAACTACCCCACAAGCTCGAGCGTTAAATATTGATACTAAAAAATCAATGCAATCACAAGTACATCAGCAAGTTATGTACCTACTAAATGCAATAAGACACTAAAATGACTCACGTTTCGCCCAATTTAACTAGATTACGTAGAATTTTTTTCACTTGTTGTTCTACCTTATTCTATTTATTCTCTGATTAAATGCCTCATAATGTGATTGAAAATATTCATTTCCATTGGCGATATAGAAAAACTAACATTCAATAGCACCAAAATAAATTCGATATGGACGCTAATTTTTGTGAAGAAAATAGATTTAAAAAATATCTTCTACGGTAAAAATGACTTCTACGGTTAAAATTAACGTATTCTTTATTAATATTTTTTCTTACAATATGGTTAGAAGTATTAGTTTAGAAAGTTAATGCAGTAAAATCTAACCACAAACGTAATAGAACGGGCTGTGAATGATCAGCAGATTTTGTGATGTAAGTTCGATGTGTGCAAAACTTTAGTTAGTCAGCGTTGTATATGTATATATGATAGTATTATTACATTATACGTCGAAACCTTTTGTTATCGAATTAATGAAAATTGAGGTTTGTTCTTTTTCATATATATATATATATATATATATATATATATATATATATATATATATATATATATATATATATATATATATATATATATATATATACAGATAAGCGATAACGCAAATACATCGAAAATATAGTACATTAAAATTGGGATTAGTAATAATAAAATAAATTTTAGAATACCTTCCTTTTATTGAATGAATGAAAATTAAGATTTGTTCCTTTCTTAATTATATACATGAAAATTATTTCGAATTCCAGGAAAAAGCGACCTTATTACATTATATGTCGACAATAAAGTATTAAAATTGCGATTCGCAATAATAAAATAAATTTTAAAATACCTTCAGTAATTGAATGAATGAACATTAAGATTCGTTCTTTTTATAGTTATATACATGAAAATTGTTTCGAGTTCCAGGAAAATGAGTGACAAAGGAGCCGAGGCGAATTCTCGACGCGCTCGTAGTTCGTGTCGTACCAGTGACCGACAGTGGTCCTAAGGCCGAGTTCGATATCTGCGAGGAATCGAGAGGCGCAGTCGAGGCCGCAGCCACAGTGATTAAGGTGAGCGTCGGCTACGATTGCAGCGGTCTCGAGAACGCAGTTCAGAGCGCGATCAACGCCGCAGTGTTGCACATTATCATCGTAGAATGTCTCGTCAAAGTCGAAGCGCAAGCAGCACGCGTACGCTACGCGAGCAGGAAGACAAGCTGTCACGAGAGAGGGAGGAGCCAAAGACGTTTGAAAGGGAAGTACGTAAAGAGCGCGAGAGATTGAATGAAAGAAACAGATGAGCATTTCCTAAAATTTTTGCGCTGAAGCGTTTTTTTTACTTCTCCGATGTTTTTAACATTATTCCGTATTCAAATGTATCCAAGTTTTAAAAAAATACATTATTATATAATACTTCATAAACTATTCGTGTAAATATTCAAAATACGTCAAAACTAAAAATAAAAATAAATAAAATATAAAATCGAAATCCAAAAAAAAATCGAATGTATGGAAAAGCGGCTGACCCATTATTGTTCTAGACACTTAGATTGCAAATTTTCCAACCATTTCTTTGAACATGAAGAACGTTATAGATTTCATACGATATTATAAATGATTGAAATTCATTTTTTTAAATATCACTGAAGATTATAAGTGTCGTATATGCTTATCAAAAAAATATTGCTATAATATGCGGTAATTAAGGAGTGAAGTGAGAGAAATTGTGTGATGAGAGAAGTGTGTTTTGTAAGATGTTGTGACCATAATATTTTGGTGGTTAGGTCATATAGAAAGAATGAACGAGGAGAGAGTGTCAAAGCCGCCCTAGACGAAAGTTTGTAAAGCAAATTGGTGATATATTGAAAATGGCCCAGATTAAGAGTAACCTTAATCTACGAGCATGTATGCGTAGGTATATAAACGTAAAGGGTGCGAGAGGGGTGTGTCAAGATTATGCCAAATGGAAGTCCGTAGTCTTTTCCTACTTCTCTGGGTGACAGACGCGTGTGTTTATGTATTCTGATTATAAAGAGGGCGATGTCGTTAGGATAGAAAGGGCGTCACCGAGTCAGTCAAAACAAAAGGTTGGAAGACAAGTGTCAGAGCCCATAAGGGATCTTAAAAAATATCCTTCCAATTTACTTTATTTAGGTTTCTTGAAGAAGACACTTGTTTGATGAGAAAAGGGGCAAAATAATTATAATGATTGTTACCATTGTAAAATAATCTCGAGCAACAGGCACTTAATTAGCTAACCTCTAGGTTTTCCTTAGTTATACAAAATAAGGGTGACAAACGAGGACACATTCCAGCTGATTTTAAGTGGATGCGGTGGCCCATAGGCATCTACATTTGTCCTTGATTGAGAACAAAAATGCAGATGCGTTGTCACCCCTGAGGATTAAGATGGAAAGCCTTGTTTCCAGTAAAATGGGTCTCTGGTTCCACTATACTCACAATACAAGAACATCATTAAGCTGCATTTTGTGCTGTTATTCTGTGAAAGAATGGCCCTACACCTGTCTAACCGACCAATTCGTGCTACATCCATAATTATACTGCAGCGTGACTCTACCACGTATACTATAGCCTGTATTTAGAAGTGGGCGCAGGAATTACATGCCTCGACTCCTATCTCACCTTTCCACCGGACGATCGGCTGGGTTTCACCCCTTTGTGGTTAATACTCCACGCAATCGAACCATACTGTTTCCTTTGTCTCTTGAAATGCTTTCAGATAGGTAGAGGCATAATTTGTCAGCATTTTTCATATAAAGATATCTAATTAAATATGTGCGTGCCTCAAAGGCGAGATTTAGGGCTCAATCAGTATCTACTGTCAGGTAGATTGTGGTCAGGAATTGGTTTACGAGAGTTACATCTTAGAAAATCAAAAACTGAACAAACTAGCAAGTTGTTAGTTTTATTATATACCAATGAGAAAAGCACTTTGCCAACCCGTCCTACTGCTACCTCGGCAATGACTATACGAGTATTCAATTTTATCACGTAAACTACACAAACTAACATTACGTAACATACATAAACTAACTACTAAACGCATATATCTTTTCTTTTTGCCGGACCTGAAATGACATAAGTGGACTACATAAGTCCTTCGTAAGGTCTTCGCTGGGATTCCGACTGCAAAAAATACTTTACATAAATATACAAGTATGCTTATCAAAAGAAACGTAATAGCCATATTGTTACCTTAAATAAAATAATATTGTAACGAAACTTGCATTAGTTTTAAGCTTTTCAAGTTTTTACGAGAGATTTCATATTTTAGTTAGGTATAAAATACTATCAAAACTTATAATGCTTATACTATATTAAAAATAAATAAACTGAAAAGTAAATATATTTTGCTTCCCGAAATTTCAATACAGCCTATAAAAGTCCACGCCTGGACATAGGCCTAGCCAATAGGTTGGCTCATACGGGGGACTCAGCTTAGTTGTCAACCTTTGCGGGTATGTTGGTAACCATAGTGTATTTAATTATATTTGTTTTAGAGTTTTATCGGGAATATGCTGCTACTTACATATCTTCGTAATTATATCGGGTATTGCGACATCCACGGGATTAGTACATTCTATTACAAAGACATAAAGACATAAAAGACATAAAGACATTTATTCCGACACTTCATATTACAATCACAAATCAATAAACAAAATACAATAAAATAAATAAAAACACAAGAAAATTAATAAACAAAAAAATAGAGGATATAACAACAATTCATGACTTAATGATCGAAACAGATGAAGTGGCGGAAGGGACCGCCTCAGCATAAGCCGCGGGATAGCGACGCTGATTTTCAGTCGGCCCCATACGGTCCTACGGAGACCGTGCCGTAAGTGTTGACATTAAGCGAGTAGTAGTTAACATTCATCAGTTTTTATTATCATATGTATCTATATATCATCAAAAGGGTCACTGGAAATATCCTTGAGGCAACCATTTTAACTGGAAATTTTAAAGGAGAAGTGGTTCTGTTGCCACGTATTCCAATGATACCGTCAGTTTCTGCGATACCCTTCAGAAGGCTACAGTTTCCAATTCGTTTAGCTTTTGCCATGTCTATAAATAAATCTCAAGGCCAAACAATGTCTATTTGTGGTTTGTATTTGGAAAATCCATGTTTTTCTCATGGACAAATATATGTAGCATGTTCACGAGTAGGAAAACCGTCGAATCTATTTGTGTTAGCTAACAGGTTAATCAAAAATATTGTCACCGATTAGTGCTAAAATAAATTGAAATTAAAAGTATTTGTAAATCAAAATAATAAATATTATTGTTAAAGATTTAAAACTATCTGCCGTACCTACCTCATTTATAAGTTTAAGTATCACATGTTATTTACTGTAAAGTTTGTAATATACTCATTTGCTACAAACTTGAATTAAAAAATTATAAATTTTAAAATTAATTCTATTGTAATGATTTTTGCTTGATATCAATTGTACAAAAATTTTGATCAATCGTGTTCAAAGTCCTTCTCCTTTAAATCCCAATCCAGCGGAATTTTATACTAGCTTTAAAGTTTCAGTCTTCGTTCGTAAATAACAATTTCATTGTATTAAGGGTAACGGTAGTAGAAAATCAGCCGTGGAGTCCGCCATTTTTTTACAAATGGCATCTATTTAAAAAAAGCATGGTGGTCCCCATGATTGATGTTCTCCTGTTCTCCTACCGTTCCACTAAAATAGTTTAATAAAATGTAATATAACAAAGACGTTAGCCACAGCAACGCGTGGCCGGGTCTGCTAGTATATATATATATATATATATATATATATATATATATATATATATATATATATATATATATATATAAACCGGAATCTCGGAAACGGCTCAAACGATTTTCATAACATTTAGTGTTCGGGGGGTTTCGGGGGCAATAAATCGATCTAGCTAGGATCATTTTTAGAAAATGTCGTTTTGTCCGTGTTTTCAGGAATAAAAACTGCTACAATATAAGTAGGTAAATTTTGACACTGTATTAATGATCGTAATAGCTCAAGTGGATATCGGGCCGCTGAGATTCGTAGTGCCCTGGTTCGCGTCCTGTCTTCGGTCCTCCTTTTTCCCTTTTTTTTCAAGTTCTCTTCTTTTGTGAGAAAATCTATTATTTTGAGCCCTTTTTTTAGTATTTTTTAAAAATACGAAAATTTAAATTAAACTAATTGCACTCATGATGTTTTTATTCAAATAACCAGTTCAGTTTTTTCTATAATGTCAACAAGATCAAAAATATTATTCATGTTTCATCAGTATGTAATTTGTATCTAAATATAATTTCCAAAACACACGATTTCCAAAAAAATACCGAGTAAAGCTCGGTCATCCAGGTACAATACAAATATGCAATTAAATTATATTAGTATTTTTAGGAATTCAAAAAAATCAAGATATAAATATATTACAATGCCTTTAAAAAAGCTTAATGAATGTATGGAAATGCATTCGCTTAACGAGTCAATATATTATGATTATAAACGAGCAATATAAAAATAGATAATAATATTTACTACGCTACGTAGCCATTTAATAAAATAAACATTCCGCATTATGTATTAAACTAACAGTTTTTTTTTAAATAAATACTTACATAACACTAATAAAATAAATATGCACTGGAAGACAATAAATGTCTTAGAAAATAATAATAATAAAAACCGGGAATAATGTAAAATTTCTCTTTAATATTTATAAAAACTACTTATAACAATTTATTATCGACGACAAGGGTAAAAACAAATAATCAATGGTGATGCTGCACGGGAACAGCGTGGGTAGCATGACCCTCACGATGTACAACAGCGTTGAATCTGAAACAATCAATGAGTAACACATGAATAAGTTATAATTATCCTATATACTAAACAAATGGAAGTCGATTAGTGGCGCCTGAAGTCAAATTTATCTTAATTTTCGTCATTAAGTTGGTATTTATTCAATTTAAAATGTATGTACCAACATAACGTGACGAAAGTAATGACTATATTTGTCGTTTTGTTATGCGTACTCCAAAGGAGAGGAATAGTTTTGTATTTCCATCCAATTACAACAAAAACCTACTACACCGGCAAGTAGGTTTCTCAAAGCGAAGCTTTACCGTATTTATATACTTTAAAACCTACAATTAGGTGGAATAGAGTATTCAGATTTATTGTAGGTTACAATGTCAACATAATTAATACACTATTTACACTAATAAGGATAAAGAAACAAAGTAAAAATAAAGTAGTTCTACTGCTTGGACACAGGTCATTCCTCTCATTCCTAAGGGAGTTGAAAGCGAGAAAGAGGAAGTAAGGTGGGATGCATAAAGTGGTAAAAATTAATTTATCATTCAAATCTGTTCCTTATCCTCGATTCTGAAAACGCTGGCTGATGTTCTTCGCCTAGTCTCTTTAGTCAGTCACTGAAAGAGAAAAGAATATAAGCACTCTTCATAATTTTCATTGTAATAAATTTAACTATGCGAGCATCCCACGTTTGATCCCTATCAGCAACCAAGGAATTTGTTAATTGCAATTTTAAAATTCAACTTACTAAGTGCGCGGCAGTGAAGTAAAGCATCGTGGGTGATAACCGGCATGTCTGAGAAATACAATATTTTTGGACTTATTAAGTAAGCCAAAACAAACTGTAGCAGCATAGCGGTTTAATTACTCAGGTTTAATTGAAAAGGAGAATATTATATATCCTTATTTAAAATAATATCGGGTGCATCGATTTCGATGAAATTTTAATGGTACACTTACCTAATTTTTTACCATGAATTTTGTCTTTTCTATGAGAAGTGAAATTCGGGAACTAGTGAAATAATTATAATTTGTTTTTATTCCAAGTATTTAAATCACTTACCCGTTATGCGCGTCAGCGGTGTATTCGACAGTTCTGACTGTACCGTCAGACTCGTGCAAGCTGTAGGAACCGTGCACAGCATCACCCTCTCGGCTCTCGTGCTGGGACTTGATATCACCCGTGTGCGAGTCGGCTACAGAGTACTCAAATGAATAGTGTGGAGGCGCCTGGAATGTGGTTTTATGTGTGAATAATTTGATTAAGGGTACAATCGAAATTTTCGGGGGTCAAAACCATTCAACGGCAAAATTGTAGCTCAATCATTTTTCATATTAGTTGAAGTGATTAACTGGAATGAGATAGATAGCGCTATTTTGTTTGAAAAAGTATTTTTATACATAGATATATAATTATTATCTTACATAGTAGTCCTGGTGATGGTCATTGTGTCCTGCATAATGTACGGGCTGTTGTTGTAAAACTAAAGCGGGCGCTCTGTTAGCAGTTTGGCCGTGGCTCTGATGCAGTACTATGTTCTGAGACGACTGCGCGTGGCCATGTCCATGTCCATAACCATTATTGTATTGTCCGACAGCTACGGAAAGAACAGCGGCGGAGACAATAATCTAAAAAAAACGTGTTATGGCTATTTTATTACAGTACAGTAAAATGTCCTCCAGACATAATTTAAATTACAATGTCCAGTGTTAACGAAATTTAAGCATCTGTAGTGGAGACCATTATAGTACACGAGTGTGTACTATAATGGTCTCCGTAGTCCGATAGGACGGTAATCCAAGACGACCGATGGGATAAGTTGCAGGACCTTGTTTGTTTGAGTTGCAGGGCTTTATATACTTTCCGAAGCATGAGGTTGTAATACCGTTAACTACTCTTGTATGAAAATTTTCTTGACAGATATACCCATTAAATGTTTTTGTTCCGACCCGGTATTCGAACCCTGGGCCAACCACTGGATTAACAAGGCAGTCAAGGCTTAAAAGAAAAACTCTGCTATTAAATACAAGACATATGACGTATAGTATCGTTTGTATGTTTAATCAATATATGTACCAAACATAAATTCAAAAAAAATAAAGGAGTCCACAAACTGCATCAAGTCCAGTGACGATTATCGCATGCTATACCTGACAAGAACACAAATTTCTTACAATACCTTAAAACGTTGAATATTGTTATTTGGTATTAGTATTTTACCTTAGTATACATGGTTAGTCCTTAATTATCACAATGTGAAATGTAAACTGATAATTTATCTGAACTGTTTCACCTTTTATAATACATTCGATCGTTGACAAGCGGTTTAATTACGTAATCATTTCTTTACAACTAAAACAAGTTCATTTCATAAGATTACTATCGCTTATTTTATGACGATCTTAAAACCATTCAAAGTAAAAATATTTTATTTTGAATGGATTTTAAGGTCAAAAATACTTTAAACAATTTAAAAATATTGTGTATGATATGAAACTAGTTTTTTAACGTATTTTATGTTTAAATTATTTTTATATTCCCTACGTTTGGAGAACTTTGGGCACCCATGGTTATTGCGGGGTGGAGTAGTACGACGTTGGTACTTTTTGTTTGTTTGTAGTACTAAGATATTTAACGCCAAAATGTCATAATATTTAGCCCCTGCTACCTTAATTTATAAATTTTAGCTTTTCTTTTCTTTATTGTAGAGATGTTCTTTATTTCCCAATAATTTACTTTTGTTTACTTACTCATTTCAAAAATGTACTCTTAAAGACAGTTACTGCCATAGTTGCCACGTTATTTGCTTTGCTTTGCACAGGAGCATTATATTATTATTATGATGAATCTGGCCTTACTTGTTAAGACGACACATCGAAAACGCTATCGCCATCCTGATCCGAGTGAACACATAATTTCTGTAAATACTTGAAGAAACGCCGTTTTAAGGTCTAAATTTGCGTAGCGCCCGCGACGATTAAAAGCGCTTAGAAATTGTCAGAATCTTAAAATATTTTTTAAAAAATTATTTATTTAAGTTATCAAAATAATGAGCAAGTAAATTATGAATATTGATGTTATGAATATATTTGAGTGATTTCCAAGCATATAGATCGAATGATTTCGTTGTAATTTCAACTATAGTGATTTTTAGATGTTTTCGCAAATAATTATGATCGATTCAAAATTGTAGAATCGTATTTTTGAGCAATCAACTTCAAGATAAAGACATGAATTTGCCTATATTGAAATCCCACCTTCGTTAGTGGTGTCATAGTCCTATACTATTCGATGAAAGGAGGTGCATTTTTTCACGGTGTCGCCTTAAGCGCATCAACTGTATATTGGACAGTTCCAATAGTGCCTTAAGACTTGTGCAGACTGTTGTACTTTGCACATTACCAGTCTCATGGGTCTCGTGTTGTGACTTGTGACTTATCATTGGTGTTCGAGTTAATTACAGAAAACTTGAGCCATTTATAGGAGGCGCATGCATGAATTGTAATTTATTAGTAAAAAATCACACGCCGAAGCTAATAGAACCAAAATATTGTAATAACTTTGACAATATGAACGTATTATTCTGTTTAGGCGGCTTCGTGTTGCAGTGACGGCATGGAGTAGCGGTTCTGAAGGCGGCTTGCTTAAATCTCATACTGAAGTGTTTGCATAGCCTGCAAATTATTGATCCGAGTCTAGATGTTTGTCTTAGTTCAATTTATGTATGTATGCTGCCTTCACTATTCAGTAAAATAATCTTAGTTAGTAGTAATATTTTGAAAAAGAATCCTATTGTTGGGTCTCTACTGCAGATAACTTTAATATACATTAAACATAGCTTGCCAGGCGATTTTTCTGCTTTTTCGAGACCCTTTGTATGTTTTAAAAATCTTTAAATTCGAAAACAAATTGTAGGTTACTAGGCAAAAAAACTATCCTATATCTTAAGTTGGACCAAACTGCATACGGTGTGCAAATTTGATTAAATTGGTTAGGAGTCCATCGCGGACGTGCACGTATTATATATATATATATATATATATTAAATAAACAACACCAAATGTTAGTCGACGCATATACATTTTGGTTCTTGTATGATTCAAAGATAGACATTTATAGCCTCAGTTGTAAGAGGCTTATTGCTGACCGTGATTTGCTTGAAACCAATCTTGGCAGCCTCGAGCACAGACACATATTTGCTAACCTCTAGGTATTTTTTATACAAAATAAGGGTGACAAACTAGGACATAGTCCAGCTGATTGTATGTGGATGCGGTGGCCCACAGAGATCTACATTTATCCTTGGCTAAGATTAAAAATGCAGATGCGTTGTCACCCCTGAGGATTAAGATGGAAATCCTTGTTTCCAGTAAAAAGGGTCTTTGGTTCCACTATACTCACTATACAAGGCACAACATCATTAGGCTGCATTTCATGCTGTTATGCTGTCTAACCGACCAATTCGTGCTAATTCCATGATTACAGCTGCAGAATGGCTCTACCACGTATACTATAGGATGCATTTAGAAGTGTTCGCAGGAATTACATGCCTCGATTCCTACCTCACCTTTTCACCGTCGGACAACCGGACGGTCGGCTGGCTTTCACCCCTTTGTGATCAATACTCCACGCAATCGAACCATACTGTTTCTTTTGTCTCTCGTAATGCGTTCAGATAGTGAGAGGAATAAGTTTTCAGCATCTGTCATATAAAGATATATAATTAAATATGTGCGTGCTTTAAAGGCAATATTTAGGGCTCAATCAGCATTTACCATCATGTAGATTGTGGTCAAGAACTGGTTTACGAGAGTTACTTCTTAGAAAATCAAAAACTGAACAAACTAGCAAGTTACCAATTAGTTTAATTATATATAAAATTAATGGGTTTGGATGTCTTTTAAATTATTTTTAATCAATTTTAACAAATAAGCCTTCGTCACTTATTCAGTCTAATGCCGCCATATTGGCTTGCTAGTTCCCTAATTACAATAACATTTGAAATATAAGTACTTTTTTATTTGAGTGATTAATTATGTGAATATTACTTGTAAAATATTTATTATTAGTATTATTTTTATAATTCCAAAACGAACGAACAAATTGGAATTAAAATTGAGTCTGAACTATTTTTATGCAGGTAATACCATTATATAGATGATAAAAGAACATCACAGTGACAATTAACCGTTTAGAAACTTGTCATAAAAAGAAATATTTATACTTAATAATCTAACAATACTTAATAATGTAACATATATCTATTCAAAATAGTAACCATTTACATCAATACATCGCTGCATCCGAGGGAACCACTGAGAAAAGCACTTTGCCAACTCGTCCTACTGCTTCCTCGGCATCCATAAAACGTTTTCCTCAAAGATTTTCTTATATTTTTGCGAGACAAGGGCTACAGGTCGAGTCTGACGTCGCCATGTAGTCGATTATTTGCTTGGCGGTGTATGACGAGGCGTTGTCGTGATGAAGGAAGATCCTATTGCGAGGTGGTTTTACTCGAACTTTTTCCAAGTTAAGTGGTAAACAATTGTTAGTATACTATTCTGCAGTAACTGTTTTTCGATCCTCTAAAACAATTGTTGCATAGTGACGTGTCCTTCTGAAGAACGAGGGTACCATCATTTTTCCCACGCTTCTACACTTTAGTTGGCAACTCCTCGGAAGGAAACACGCAGACAGCAGACTCTCTCTTAGTTTCAGGATCATAACAATAAATCCAGATTTTGTCACCCGTAAGTATGTCGAACACAAGACTTCAGTCACCTCCGTTAATTCTTTGAACCATTTCACGACACCAATCAACACGACGGAGTTTTTGGACCTTTGTCAAATTATGAGGTATCCACCAGGCACACAACTTCCTGACCGCTAGATGTTCATGGAGAATTTTGTGCACTTGACTCATACCGATGCCTAGCTTGTCCGAATCTGCTGATAAGTCCCCTTTTATCAGTCTCTATAATACGCCGCACAACACTGATGTTATCTTCAGTCGTCGCCGTTGAAGGCTGTCCCTCACGAATATCATCGATGAGATTAGTGCGACCACGTTTATAGTCATTAAGCCAGATGTAAACAGTGGCACGAGATGGGACTTCATCGTGAAAGGCCAATCGAAGTTTATCATAACTTTGACATCGAGAGTCATAAAATATCTTTGTACGAAAATTTTCACGCGGTAAATTCATGCTCTCGTGACACAGACACTTTTCAATTTGCCGCCGAATCGTAAACAAATTGGCAAAGAGTTACATTTCCAAAATTTGAACTAATTTTTTTATTATATCGTTTACAAGTTGCCAGTTCTAAAAACTTGAAGTGTCGCCCTCGTATAATGAGTAAAAAATGTATAAAACTTGTAGTTTTATACATTTTTTACTCATTTGTTATATCGTCATACGTTCACCATCTAAACTCAGTAACAATAAGCTGGGATTCAAGCTAGAATATTTTGGAATGAAGTCACGCATCAGTTCATCAGTTCGTTATCTAGAATTATATTTTAAATAATCAAAAATTTGGAATAGAATGCAATACAATGCAGCTGACATATTTTTGATAAAATTACAAATTAAAAGATGACTCTGTTCAATTTTATCATCACATACTAACTACTAAACGCATATACCTTTTATTTTTTCCGGACCTGAAATAACATAATTGGACTTATGTAGGTCTTCGCTGAGATTCCGAGTGCAAAAAATACTTTATATAAATATAAGAGTATACATACCAAAACAAACGTGATACCCATACTGTTACTTTAAATAAAATTATATTGTAACAAAACTTGCGTACGTTTTAAGCTTTTCAAGTTTTTTTGAGAAATTTCTTATTTTAATTAGGTATAAAATAATATCAAAACTTATAATGCTTTTACCTTATTAAAAATATATAAACTGAAAATTAAATATATTTTGCATCCCGAAATTTCAATACAGCCCATAATAGTCCACGTCTGGACATAGGCCTACCCAATAGGTCGCCTCATACGGGGGATTCAGCTTAGTTGCCAAGCTTGGCGGGTATGTTGGTAACCATAGTGTATTTAATTATTTCTGTTTTAGAGTTTTATCGGGAATATGCTGCTACCCCATTGAGCTATTATGTATTACGTACTAGAGGCGACACTGCATTCAGCTACTCTGTTCCACTCAACTGAGGTGCATACACCGCACTTTAATCAGTCACTCACTAGGCGCTTATACAGTTGTCACGTATTGTGTTGATTTAAAAAAAATATCTCTTGATAAAAATATGCCTTCGTGTGTACTTAGATATTGCACAAATAATTCAAGAAATCTGAGTGAAAACCAAGGAATTACTTTTCATCGGTTAATAAGATACTTAGTCAATAAAATCGTATTATGTATTAATAATAAAACAAATTATTCCTAAGAAGCCATCTTGTGTCATGGAATATAGATTATGAAATGAATATGTTCAGATGCGACATTTCTGTGGGTACTTAAGTATAGGACGAATATATTATTATACATATTTTTTTTGTAGAAACGTATGTGTTATTATAATTTGACAAAATTTTTCATGTTTAAATCTAAAATCTGCTTATTATTATTTTATTTTATTTTTAGGTTTCCACATCAAAGTCAAAGTGGTATGAATTTGTCCATTTTTTAACTCTCGCGTGCCCAGCATTTATGAACGACTTTTATTCTAATTTAAATATTTGTAATTTAAATGTTATGTTAATAAGTTTTGTTAAACATACATTTTCTTAGTATGTTTTTTATATTTGACTTAATTAAATCACTTTTAAAATATTCGGATAAAAATATCATTAAAATGTAATTGTGATATAATATTATATTAAATAAGCAAATATAATATACAAATTTAAATATTGTTCTCGATATAATTTACCTATTTAACAATACAATTTACCTACGGGTCATTCTACCTATGTTTATTCTATGATAAAAAAACAACCGCGCGAACACAGAGTAGCGCACATTTTTGTTTGAGATAGCTGTTCTAGTACGTAAGTACATATTACTTCAATGTGCTACCCACATATCTTCTGTTATAGATTTCCTCCATCAGGTATTACGATATCCACGGGATTATTGCATTCTATTACGAAGGCACAGCGTTTGCGTAAATTCGTGAAACGACATGTGTCGTGCCACAAATATTATTTTTAAAAAGCACGAATGCCTTATGTTTTTTGGTTTGCTCGCGTATTGATATTTTAAGATGAACACTAATCCACTGGCATGTCACGGCTCATAATAATTGTTTTCATATAATTCAAAACAAAATATTGTTATATTCTTTATACGAAATAATGTTTTTACATACCATCGAAAGCAATTCTGATACGCTATTCAAATGTGACAGTCTTTATAGGGCTTTAAAAGTTGTCGTATTGAAGGAATGTATTATATGTAGAAACACTTTTATACATTGGATTACATATACGCATGTAGATATAAAAGAGTATTTATTACGCAATTAAATAATTTTAGCATTTGTAGGAATTCAAAAAATCAAATATAAAATATTACAATGCTTTATGAATGTATGGAATTGCATTCGCTTACCGAGTCAACATATTATGATTATAAACGAGCCATAATAAGTCATATAATACGTAATTATATTTGCTACGCTATGTAGCCACTAAATAAAATAAACATTCCGCATTATGTATTAAACTAACATTAGCCTTTTTTAAATAAACACTTACATAGTACTAATAAAATAATATGCACTGGTTTATTGTCAGCAAAGAATAACAATAAAAACCGGGAAAAAATTTAAAATTTCTTTTTAATATAGAATAAAACTACTTATAACAATTAACTATCGTCGACAAGGGTCAAAACAAATCATCAATGATGATGTTGAACGGGAACTGCGTGGGTAGCATGACCCTCACGATGTACAACAGCGTTGAATCTGAAATAATCAATGAGCAACACATGAATAAGTTATAATTCTCATATACTAAACAAATGGAAGTCGACTAGTGGCACCTGAAGTTAAATTTATCTTAGTTTTCGTATTCATTCTATTTAAAATATATATACCTACATAACGTGACGAAAGTAATAACTACATTTGTCGTTCGTTATGCGTTCTCCAAAGCAGAGGAATATTTTTGTATTTCCATCCAATTACAACAAAAACCTACTACACCGGCAAGTAGGTTTCACAAAGCGAAGCTTTACCGTGTTTAGCTACTTCAAAAGTTACAATTAGGTGGAATAGAATTTTCAGACTAATTGTAGGTTACAATTTTAACATAGTAAATACACTATTTACAACAATAATAATAAAAAACAAACTGTAGAAGCACAGCGGTTTAATCACTCAGGTTTTTCTGTAAAGGGTAATATTATATCCTTATTTAAAAGAATGATATGCGTCGATATTGAATAAATTTTTATGGTACACTTACTTAATTTTTTTACCATGAATTTTGTTTTTCCTATAAGAAGTAAAGTTTGGGGACTGGTAAAATAATTATAATTTGTTTTTGTACAAAGTATTTGAGTTACTAACCCGTTATGCGCGTCAGCGGTGTATTCAACAGTTCTGACAGTGCCGTCGGACTCGTGCAAGCTGTAGGAACCGTGCACAGCATCACCCTCTCGGCTCTCGTGCTGGGACTTGATGTCACCCGTGTGCGAGTCGGCTACAGAGTACTCAAACGAATAGTGTGGGGGTGCCTGGAATGTGATTATATGTATGAATAATTTGGTTAAGGGTACCAATTGCGAAATTAGTCGGGAGTTCAAATCTACCATTCAACAACGATCAAAAACCAATTTTAGCACAAGCATTTTTCATATTAGTTGAAGTGATTAACTGGAATGAGATTGATAGTTATATAGTTGTTATCTTACATAGTAGTCCTGGTTATGGTCGTTGTGTTCTGCGTATTGTGCGGGCTGGTGGTGCAAGACCACAGCGGGCGCTCTGTGAGCAGTTTGGCCGTGGCTCTGATGCAGTACTATGTTCTGAGACGACTGCGCGTGGCCATGTCCATGTTCATAACCACTATTGTATTGTCCGACAGCTACGGAAAGGACAGCGGCGGCGATAGCAATCTAAAAAAACGTGTTAATGCTATTTTGTTATAGAGTATACATAATAAGAACGCACAAAAAGTACGATTATACTTTGTAATATAGGCTTTTAGTATAATAATGTCCTTCAGACCGAATTCCGATGAAGTCGTCCAGTGTCAAAGTGACTAAGAATCTGTACTGGGCACGATTATAGAGCAGGTGTGTGTGCCAAAGCAGTTGCACTATCTATTCCCCCGTTCTCACAGTCCGATGAACGGCAATCCGACACGACTGGAGAGATAAGGTGCAGGAGGATTCCCGTCTATAAGGTACATCCTTATAGACACGGTCAAATTCTTGATTTCTGGCTGCTACTGAGATTTTCTTGACAAAATCATCCAATAAATAATTAACCGTTATAATCGAACCCGGGGCCACATGATGAACATTTGCGCTGACAATCACTACACCAACGAGGCAGTCACGGCTTAAAGAAACAACTCTTTGGCTTAAAGTATACGTCTTATACTTTACTAATAGTAATGTTTATAAGTTTAATCAACATATGTATCGAACTTGAATTTAAAAAAGTATTTGAGAGATCCATGAAACATATCATGTCCTATGATGAGAATACTTTGCTTTTCCTAACACAAATTTTCTTATAAAACGTTAAAAAAAATTTTATTTCTTATTTTAATTTTATAAAAAAATATATTGTACCTTAGTATACATTTTTAGTCGTTAATTATTACAATAGCAAATTAACACTGATAATTTATTTGTATTTTTTCTCCTTTTTATATTCTCGACTGTTGTAAAGCGGTTTAATTGTGCAAACATTTCTTTACCTAAAACAAGTTTATTTCATATGGTTACTACTATCACTTATTTTATGTAAACCTTAACCATGCACAAAGAATCTTAATTATTTTAATAATATAAAATATTTTGTCTGGAATGAAACTAGTTTTTTCTTTACAGATTTTATGATTATATATTTTTTTTATTTCCCACGTTTCGAGAGTTTTGGTCATCCCTGGTCAGAGCACAATGGAATAGTATATTCTTGATTAACACCATAGGTCATACTGTGTATAGAAAAAAGACCCATACAAACCGATACTTAAATAGTGAATCTCACCATCATCCTTCACAGTTAGCTACCGTGGGCAAATCTTTGTTACAGAGAGCACGAGGGATCTGTGACAGCAAACACCTGGCCGCTGAGCTTCAGCACGTCAAACAGGTTCTGCACGACAACAAGCTTCGGGTCCCGCGCCTCCGTCAAGTGAACGAGTGAAGCCGGCCACAGTCGAGCGTGTGCCTGCTGTACTACCAGATGTCAGAGGTGTCACAGACAAGATTGGCTACATCTTGAAGCGAGCTTCTATTAGAACATTCTACAAGCCGCCGAAGAAGGTTGGTCAGTTCTTACCATCCGTCAAGTGTCATATTCCTCTACAAGATGCAGGAGTGTACAAGCTTGATTGTGATTGTGGTCTCTCATATATAGGGCAAACAAAGAGATCAATAGAACCCGCGTAAAGGAACACATAGCTGACGTGAAGCATCAGCGTTCCGGGAAGTCTGCAGTTTGCGATCATATCCTAGATGGCAATTACATCAGATTTCATGACCCTTCACGAAAGAACATCGATTCCTACCAAGGATGATACGTGAGGCTATTGAAATTAAAAAAACATCCTAATTTCAATAGAGAAGGAGGCTGGGTACTACCACCTGCTTGGGATCCTATAATTAATAAAATTAAAACTAAACCCAAGCATACCACTGCAAGACTTCAAAACACAGTTAGTTCATTCTGCGTAGATCGGACCAAAGACAATAATTAAAAGCTGAAGGGACTCCGGGTTAACTTTGACATCGGGACGTCAGTCACCTCAGTCCCCCGTGACCATGCGTGCTGGAAAGCACCCGAAACGTCGGGTATTAAAAATAATATAAATAAAACGCGATAAAATCCGTAAAAGTAGTTTTAATCAATGTATGGTGTTCGCGTAAATATAAGAAATCATTAGTATATTCTTATTAGTTTGTTCCCATCTCTATTTATAAATTTCAACTACTTTTTTATAATTTCTTGTATTTATACTCTTTATTTCTCATTTATTTTGCTAAACTTATGCTCTTGAAATTACATCTACAGCTAAGAAATATATTAGTTAAAAAGAAACATTACAGGATACATTTCGGAATGTGCGCAGCAATTACATGTCTCAATTCCCCCATCCTATTTCTGCGATCCGCTGGCCTTGATCCGTTTCTTGTCAATATTTCACGCATTTGTTTGAAGCGGTGCTTCGTCTTCCATAATACGTACAGCAAAGGAATGGAATAATTTTCTCGTGTCTGGCTTTCCAATTCCCGATTACAGTATGGGTTGTCTTCCAGGCAAGAGTGAAGACTAATGTTACCCTAATCCATCTTATTTACTAGGCTTTATCACTACCCAGAATATTTAGTCAAGCACTCGCCATACCTATGTAAAAAAATACAGTCACAATTTGGCATTAGCTGAGATGTAGAATCTACAGCATGTTCTTTTGTTTAACTAAGTTTCGTGTTTATTATCTAGAAATTATAAATAATCAGAAAATATAGAGTACTAGCCATACTTCCTTGCTTCGCACGGGAGATTACTGGATCTTGATGACAGCGCCACCTGCCGCGTCCGATTGTGAATATATATCATACAGGGATGCACTCAGACAGACACAAAAAATTTGATCAAAATCAGTCCAGCCATTGTTGAGTTTCTGCGAGACTAACGGACATCAATCGATTTTTATATTCTTATATATAATACAATTTGATCTTACTATTAAGAGATAAAACAATGCAATTCAGTAGACATCATAGTGATAAAGTTGAAAGTTAAGACCACCACTGTAACATATTAAATGATTTCACTAGTTATAAATATCTCGTTGTATCAAATAATTAATTAAAAATTCATCACAATATTTATATTTTGAAATACTGTTTTATTTATACACATTAATGATTTACTTACAATATGACATTAAATCTAATTAATCGTTTAGTATATCGTACATAAATCATTATACCACTTAACTATTATCTATTTTCCAATTTTGTCGCGAAACTCATATGGCTATACCTTCTTAGAGATACAATTTTATGGGAGGATTTTTTTTACAGATTATTAATTTAACTAAGTCCATTATAGTAGGACTACTGAGAATAATTCAAGAATCGACTATGGCACCGTAAGAATATAAAGTGCAAGTGTAGTAAGGATTTTATTATACATACACAGTAGTCTTAGCGATTTTCATAATGCCTGGCATTATGTACGGGCTGATGCCGGAGGATGACAGCTGGCGCTCTGTGTATAGCAATATAACTACGTGTGTAGCCACCGATTTGATGCAGCAAGTGATGATCACAAAGTTAAGTGTGATGAATGAGCCCGACCTTGACTATATTCACAGCCGGAGTACTGCCACTGACCAGTGACCAGGAAAACTAAAGCTTCAGCTATTCCTCAAAAACAATTTACTCGTACTTTTTATATGATATTGAACTTGTAATTTTTTTTGAGTACGTAGTTGTATGTTTTTACTTTGTTTTAAAATTGCCCTTGTTCTACGTTATTATTTATATTAATGTCTATTTCTTCTTTAATTTTATATTTTAAGGAAGTTTGAATATACAAATCAAGTGTGACGAATACGACAAATTCTTAATTTAATATTAGAAATTAGTACACACACAGGTGAATTGCTTTTACCGAATTTATATAATAAAATAAATCTCTTTATGTTTTTTTTCCTCAAAATATTACATTTTATCAATTGTTTGCACAATATTAAAATTTATAATATTTCTTACCATACTAAAAAAATTAAAACTAAATAATTGAAACTTAACCCCCGCACTACGTAACTTATTTGTTTTTGTTTATTTTTAATAGCGTATATAACATAAGTAAGTCGTATTTAGTTGTCTTGTTTGATTAGTTGATCACAAACTTATAAACTGTGTAACATATTAAAATACGGCTAACAATAATTTTACACAACATCAGACGCTTGTTAAAAAAGACTTAATAATGTTGTCGGTGACTGCTAATAAAAACGGAATAAATGCGTTTTAAAAAAATAGTGAATAACATTTTAGCAGAATAATAATTAACTGCACAATGCTGCAAAAAATAAAAACAACATTACAACTGAGGAAATGGACATTTGTAACGAATTTCAAACATGGAAGTCCACAGTTGCGTTATCACTCCTGAAGACAAAGATAAAAAGTAATTATAACAGATGTTTTACTTTTCAACCTACTCATAAAAGTCGGTGCACTATTTGACCGTCGCAGAAATACGTAAGAGATTGATACTAGTACAAATGGACACTTAGGAAGGAAAAGAACATTCATTTCTTGTTACCTTGCCTTCAAAGCACTCACTTCTCCTGTAAAATACTCATGCGACAGATTATGTTCGAACACATTGTTATAAACGATAAGAACTTAGAAAGAAAAATAATATCTTCTCGATATCTCTTCATATCCAGTAGCTCTAAAAGTAATAACTTATGCTTTGAAATACTCAACTCAGTACTGAGGCTTATTACCTATTATTTAAAAAGAGTAGGGATTTTCAGATAACATGAGCGGCCAAGCAGTTTTTACAGGCCATTTTTTACATCTGGAGGTAAAGGGTGACACGCAATAAGCTTTGTCACCAAGCTCGTTCCTGGGCATTGCTATGAGATTTTGTAAGCTTTTCTCATATTTGTCTCTTACGACAGTTATGGCGGTTATGAATATTACTTCCTTTCTTTGTTTGAAATAATATACAAAATAAATTAAATTAACTTAATATAAATATACATGAACCTAATTTTTACCTATCCTTCTTTCTGCTCAGTATTATTCAAATTTCTAGAATGGAGAAAAAAGTTACGATATCGTTTTAGTGTCGCTTAAACGCTTTTCATGGAGTGTCTTTTATATATTAGATTGCTATTATTTTATATAATGTAAATAATTTATATTTGCATTAGAGATGGGCCAAATATATACATTTCATATTCGATATTCAGCATATTCGGCAGTTTTACCGAATATTCGTATTCGGCTCGCTAAATCACCGAACATTCGTTAAAGTAGTACTCAAAGTCTCCACGGTATTGAAATGTACGAATTGAATAATGCCATGTCTTTCATAATTTTACTGCTGAAAGTATGTTTTATTTGTGGGTTAAATCTACTTGTTTGGTTTTTACGGCCCTGTAGATTTATTTCCAGTTATAGCAAATAGAAAGCTTGATAAAATGCTTTTGTAATTATTTAACTTTACTGCGGTTATCAGTTTTTCTAGAATAAGTACAAATAGTAGATCTCCATGTTATATAATAATCAATTTTCACTAATAATAACACAACAAAATATCTTTTTTTCTCACAAAAATAGTCAAAATAAAGTACTGGACGAATTGCCGGAACATGCCGGCAATTCCATCAGTACTAGATGATGTAATGACATATCAGGTGTGATGGGGGAGGGCACTTAGTTTGACACATCTTCAATATATCGCCAATTTAGTCGATAAACTTTCGTCTAGAGCTCCCCTTGCCAACTCTACTCTTGCGACACATATATTTGTTTTGTTGCTCTTTCCTCATTCATTCTTTCTACATAACCTAACGACTGAAGAATTCCTTTCTAATAATGGTCACAAGATTATCTGCAAATCTTAAATTTTTCTTATCACACAATTTCTCACCCTGTCATTTAGATTCAGCTCTAATACACTCGTTAACGACGCCTTTTTTTCAGTATTTATTCTAATCTTGTGCTTCTTTTGCCACACACAACTTTCACTAACGTACATAAATTTAGAGACTAACACAGTATTGGGAATTGCCATAAGTGCCTTTATTGGCAGATTCTGACCTGCCACAATAAAGCGAAGAGTTTCATTAAATCTGTGTCCTACGTTCAGACATCATTTTTTGTCCTTGTCATATCTACCAACACTAAACACACATCCCAAAACACAAACGCATCTACTTGCTCGAACAACTCCCCTTCTATTCAGCTTCCCAGCCACTAAATTAAATAATATTCCGCGTTATCAAGTACAGTATATTTTGCCCTTCTTTTTTTAAAACACATACATAGCATGTTATTGTAGTTTATCAGAAAATTTTTGTTGTCTTAGAAATAACAATTAAAATCGGGAATATTTATAAAATATCTTTATTATAGATAAAAAAAAACTACTTATAATAATTTATATACGATAACAAGAGTCAAAAAAAAATGATCAATGATGATGCTGAACGGGAACAGCGTGGGTAGCGTGGCCCTCACGGTGCACAACAGCGTTGAATCTGAAAAATCAATGAGCAACACATGAATCATCTTACATCACAGCTTAATTTAAAATCCCGATGTAAATGTGTTCATAATTTTACTTCTTCTTAACCCGATTTTGATGAAATTTTAATATATACTTTTACTTTATACATACTTTTTCAATCTTGTACAAATTTTATAAAGAAAGGTTTAAAACATTTTTTCAACAATTTGGTTTTTCGTATTAGTTATGGACGTCATGGACCGATAAATAATTATAATTGGTTTTTATTCCAAGTATCTGAATAACTTACCCGTTATGAGTGTCAGCGGTGTATTCAACAGTTCTGACAGTGCCGTCGGACTCGTGCAAGCTGTAGGCACCGTGCACAGCATCACCCTCTCGGCTCTCGTGCTGGGACTTGATGTCACCCGTGTGCGAGTCGGCTACAGAGTACTCAAACGAATAGTGTGGGGGCGCCTGAAATGTGGTTTTATATGTGAATAATTTGATTAAGGGTACCAACTGTTTTTTTCGAAAAACTATTTTTATACATATACCTAAATATATAAATTACGTGTCACGTTGTTTGTCCGCGATGAACTCCAAAACCGCTTAACCGATTTAAATCAAATTTGCACACCGTGTGCAGTTTGGTCCAACTTGAGAGATAGAATAGTTTTTTTGCAAATGAGTGACCCAAATTTTTTTTGCGAATTCAAGGATTTTCAATAAGACATGACAAAGGGTCGTCAAAAAGGGCAAAACAACGTATGTCTGGCCTATATATATACATATATATATATATATATATTTTATTATATCATTATATCTTACATAGTAGTCCTCGTGATGGTCGTTGTGTTCTGCGTAGTGTGCAGGCTGGTGGCGCAAGACTACAGCGGGCGCTCTATGAGCAGTTTGGTTTTTTTTTTTTTTTTTTTTTTTTTGTTTGTTCTGAGGCTTCGTGGCTCTGATGCAGTACTATGTTCTGAGACGACTGCGCGTGGCCATGTCCATGTCCATAACCATTGCTGTATTGTCCGACAGCTACGGAAAGGACAGCGGCGGCGATTACAATCTAGGAAAACGTGTTAATGCTACTTTAATTTAGAGTATACATAATAAGAACGTACAAAAATACTACTATACTTTGTAATATAGGCTTTTAGTATAATAATGTCCTCCAGACCGAATTTCCATGAAGTCGTCCAGTGTCAACGGGGACTTCTTACGAATCTGATACGATACGATCTTACGAATCTGTGATGGACACGATTATAGGGCACGAGTGTGTGCCAAAGCAGTTGCACTATCTATTCCCCCGTTCTCATAGTGCGATGAACGGCAATCCGACACGAATGGAGAGATAAGTGCAGGACGATTCCTATCCGTAAGGATGTAACACTGTCAAGTTCTTGATTTCTGGCTGCTACCGAGAATTTCTCGACAAAAGCATCCAATAAATAATTAACCGTTATAATTGAACCCCAACAACTGACTCCATTACTCCAACAAGGCAGTCACGGCTTAAAGAAACAACTATTTAGCTTAAAGTATAGGTCTTATACTTTACTAATAGTAATGTTAATAGGTTTATTCAATATATTTATCGAACTTGAATTAAAAATGTATTTGCGAGATCCATGAAACACATCATGTCCCGTTATGAGAATACTTTGCTAATCCTGACAACAATACAAATTTTCTTATAAAACGTTAAAAATCTTTATATCTAATTTATCAATAATAAAAAAATATTTTACCTTAGTATACATTGTTTAGTCGTTAATTATTACAATCTCAAATTAACACTGGTAATTTATTTGTACTTTTTCTCCTTTTTATATCATCGACTGTTGTAAAGCGGTTTAATTGTGCAAACATTTCTTTACCTAAAATAAGTTCATTTCATATGGTTATCACTTTTTTATGTCAACCTTATAAACCTTGCACAGGGAATCTTAATTATTAATATTTTGGATGGAATGAAACTAGTTTTTTTTTAAAGATTTTATTACTAAATATTTTTTTTATTTTCCACGTTTCGAGAACTTTGGTCATCCCTGGTCATAACACAATGGAATAGCATTATCTTATTAGTTTCTAAAAGTAAAGTAAAGTTACAGCCTATATGCGTCCCACTGCTGGGCTCAGGCCTCCCCTCATTTCTGAGAGGGTTTTAGGGCAAGGAAGTGTCCGCCGCGCTGCCCAAATGCGTGTTGACGAACTTCACATGTCTTCGAAATATTTTTTTCTTATTCCTCAGACATGCAGGTTTCCTCACGATGTTTTCCTTCACCGCCGAGCACGTGGTAAATCAGCACTTAAAATTGCAATTAACAATTTCATTGGTGCCGGCGGGGATCGAACCCGGGTTACTCGCGTTCTGTTATATTTACAGCGAGCGTTAACCCCTGAGCTACCACGGCTATTAGTTTGTGCCTAACTTTATTCATAAATTTCAACTACTTTTCTATTAATTCTTGTACGAAATTATACTCTTTACTTCTCATTTATTCAGCTAAATGTGTGCTCTTAAAATCACATCTACAGCTAAGAAATATATTAGTTAAAAAGAAATGTTACAGGATGCATTTCGAAATGTGCGCAGCATTTACATGCCTTAATTCCTCTATCCCCTATCCACAGTCGTATAAACAGGAGATCGGCCTGCATTGATCCCTTTTATTGTCAATATTTCACGCATTTGTTCGAAGCGGTGCTTCGTTTTCCATAATACATACAGCAAAGGAATGGAATAATTTTCTTGTGTGTGTCTTCCTAATTCCCGATTACAGTATGGGTGTCTTCCAGGCAAGAGTGAAGACTAATGTTACCCTAAGCGTGTTATTTACTGGGCTTTATCATTTGGTCAAGCACTCGCCATATGTAAAGAAAATACAGTCACAGTTTGGCATTAGCAGAGATGTAGAATCTACAGCATGTTTCTTTTGTTTAACTAAGTTTCGTGTTTATTATCTGGATATTATAAATAATCAGAAAATATAGAGTACTAGTCACAGGCTCTGGCTACGCACAGGTGATTTCTGGATCTTGATGACAGCACCACCTGCCGGGTCCGATTGTGAATATATATCGTACAGGGATGCACTCAGACACAAAAAAATTCATCAAAATCGGTCCAGCCATTGTCGAGATTCTGCGAGACCAACGAACATCAATCGATTTTTATACTCGTATTATATAATATACATTGATCTTACTATTAAGAGATAATACGATACCATTCAGTAGACATCATGGTGATAAAGTGAAAAGTTAAAATGTCTTTGTATTCAAATAGTCCACGGCATATGTAAATGTAATCACTGTTTTATATTAAATTATTTTACTAGTTATATATATTATCTATATATTATCAGTATATATATATATATATATATATATATATATATATATATATATATATATATATGTGTTTTTTTAAATAGTCAATAACATTTTAGCAGAATGATAATTAACTGCACAGTGACAAACTAGTTAGACCAACATAATAACTGAGGAAATGGACCAACATATAAAAAAACGATAAATGAGACCTCAGCAACTATTGTCCAAAAGCCCTGCTACCTTCACTTTCTAAAGTCTTTGAGAAAGTAGTGTGCGATCGCGTGTATAATTTCTGTGAAAAATATAATATTATTGATAATTGTCAAAATGGTTTTCGTAAAAAACGATCAACAACGTTAGCGGTTTACAAATATATTCGGGAAAAACTTACCATAATTAATAATAAAAAATACGCAATCGGTGTACTATTAGACATTTAAAAGCTTACTATAAGGTTCAATTCAAAATTCTTCCTAACAAACTAGATGATATGGGAATCCGTGGTAAAGCATACGAATGGTTCAAAGCATATTTACAGAATCGAGAGCAATTCGTAGAAATAGACCACTTCATTACAAAACGAAAGAAAAAAACCAGTACCTCACAGAATACCAGCGTAAAATAGCAGTTTAATGCTACCGGGTTTCTTATGATGAGTGTAGAGAACCGGAGACCTTTTTTACTGGAAACGAGGCATTCATCTTAGTCCTCACGGGTGACTATGCATCTGCATTTTGATTCGTAATCGAGGATAGATGTAGGTGTCTATGGGCCACAGCAACCACTTACCATCAGGTGGACAGAAGTCCATACATTTTTTAGTCAAAATATACACTGAACACTGACACTCTTTCTTTAAAACTAATAATTTTATCACTTCTCTACAATGAAATGTGTACGCGTTTGACCTTTCTAGGCAATAACTTACATTATATACTGAGAAAAACAATAGTGAAATCCCGGAAAATTTTGACACTTCTTTAGTAGTGTGCGTGACTTTTGACAAGCAAACGTAAGGCGACGTTTAAAAATTGGCACACTAGATGGCATGCAAGTGATCTTAAATAATTCTGATAAATCAATATCTTAAGTTCAATAATTGGTTAATTTTCTTTCCAACCGTTAAAAAACAGTATAAAATAACATAAAAATAATGACCTTAGACACCTATGGTTTTTTTGTAAACAATTTTATTACTTATTATTGTTGTGTGGCAACATATATAACAAAAGTCGTAGGTAGAGCGACGATGCCGTTCTTACTGACCTTGAACTGACGAAAAAAAGCGTTACCAAACTTCTTTCACTTGTTTGACTTGTTATAAAATACATTCTGTTTTCGGTTGTCACGCGCTATGATTTGCGCGCGGAATTTCTTGTGCATTTTCATAGATTCGATTTTCAATTTTTCTCTTGTATATATTTGAGACTATATTGTAATTTATCGTAGGTATAGTATTTAATTATTCTAAAAACGCAATTATGTTTTCGGTAGTATTACAAACAGCAGGCTGGCCCGTGATTTTTCTGAAATATCGTCACAATACTGATTACCTACATCATACGTGTCAGTGTTTCATATATGAATAAACTACCAAACTACCAAACTACCAAATAGTAGTCACAAAATTAAACTTGCAAACGGTTGCTAAATATGGTTTTGTATGGTACTGATAAAAAATTCAATAGTGTAATGTAATGAAATAAAAATGCGTTACATTGTAATCAATATTGACATAATTTATTTCCCAAAGTTGTAAATCAATTAAATAGTTTACGCCAACAAATATAACTTTTATTTTTATAACAATGGTACTCGTTTTGTAGTTCTGCCTACCCAATCTACACATACAGAAAAATTAAAAACTAGTTTTTTTTTACATACACGCCATCTAGAGTTCAAGCTTCGTAAACGTAGGTTTATGTCTGTGTGTACTGTGTAAACGACATTATATTCAATGACAGATGTTATAATCAAACTTTGTGTCGAATTGGTTGGATTTTGAGACAATGATATGACCCATTCCAATAAAATGTAATATCCGATAACCGCAAAGTCTACTCCTACGATTTAATAATTTTCCAATTACACAAAAACCTAAATAAACTAAAAATGTTGAGTTAAGCGCCATCTTGCGGGAGAATGGCTGGGAACAGTCCGTAGGTTTCACCTTAAATGTATTTATTACTAGCGATGCGCTTCAGCTTTGCACTGGTGTTTTATAGATCTCGAGAACAGTGTCATCTACCGCATCGAAATGTAAATATAAACTATCTGGGGATCCATCCAAACAGGCACAAACATTTTCATTGAAATTGGTTGGATGGTTGGATGGTTTCTAATGTTTTGTCTATAACGGACATAGGTAGAAACATTTTAGTGTTAGATATATTTCTGAAGGTTTTTTGAAAATAACATAATGGTAACATGTATATTTATGATATTGTAAGCAATTAGAAGGGAATTTTTAATTATAAGAGATATGATATGGGACTGTTGTCTTCAATATCCATACACTTTTTGTCTCTGCAAGCTTTCAGCCTGCAAGGCATACAGATTTGTTCTAAGCGATACACCTGAAAAGAAGTTAATGAAAATTGTAAAGGTGTCTTAACTAAATATTAATTCTTATCAATATATTATTTTTATATATTTTATAGGAATTAAAAGGACATTTTTAATAATAAGAGATATGAGATAAGACTATGCCTTCAATGTCAACAAACTGTATTTACATATTTCTGTCAGCATTTTCTTATATTTCTTATCTGCTTGTTCATATGTTAAATAATAAAGAAATTATTATAAATTATACAGCATTAATCAGCTCCAGCTGATCAAATACAGAAGCAGTAATTATTGATTAACATCAATGATATTCAACTATGTAAAAGTTGTCTCACATTTTATTTTCACTGGTTCCGTGTACATAGGAGACAAATATATTATTGTTATATTAAGTATATCTGATTCTAGATGACAAAATAATATTCCTTTATGCAGAGTGAACAACACAGCTATCTAAGCATAATAGATACAACCATTACACTTTTTATGCAAACTGTTAATTTATATTTGCTTCTAGTACAAAATAATTACTACATTTTTTACACATAAATATATGTACCATTTATATTGCCTATCTACTACGGCTGGTATAAATCCAGGATCCGTGTCTGGCTTAACAAAAAATTCAATTTAGTATTAAGCAACTTGCTGAATACCTATTTGTACACAAATGCAGTTATATGGATTGCTCTTCAATACCCTCTTGAAGTCCCTCGACCCAAAAATTCTAATTTTCTTTTAACATTATAATAACTTCTTTTGTGCATTTATTCTATTTATTATTTAATTTAGATTTTACTAATAACACAAACTTAATAATTTGTCACATTTAACAAACTAATAAGGTTCTAAGACCTGTTGTTATTTGTATTTGTTTTAGGTAAAATAAGTACGAACGAAGTAAGTACAAACTTAATAATAGATTTTCACAACCTGGAATAGGTGTAAATTAATAAACTCTTATATTAATTAACCTAAACTCGTCAGTTTTATTTGCGAATGTTACGACAAAAATAAAAAGAGAAAAACGTACGTACTTTGTCAATTAATATTTGGCTAACCTTCCTGATAATTGGTAATATCCATATTCTCTTAAACATTAGTCTAGTAATGCTTGTCAATAAAAACTTCATTTTGTTCTTACCATAATGAGGCGACTCCAACCACGTTTTATTTCATTCGAGTGAATCGAGTGAATTTGTCCAACTCGGCAATCGATTGAAAATAAATTTTACCGAGTTACCGAGTTAATTCGGCGCATCGTTTTTTTTTTATAGAAGATTATAGTAGAGGGGGCAAACGAGCATGCGGCTCACCTGATGTTAAGTGACTACCGCCGCCCATGATCAACCGCAACACCAGGGGAATTGCAGGTGCGTTGCTGGCCCTTTAGAAAGGAGTAAGCTCTTTTCTTGAGGGTCCCCAGGTCGTATCGGTCCGGAAAAATCGCTGGTGGTAAACTATTCCACAGAGAGGTTGTACGCGGAAGAAAACTCCTCTTGAAACGTACAGTGGTGGACCGCCAAGCATCCAGATGGTGTGGATGGTATCGGGACGTTTGCCGCGTAGTGCGTTCACGAAATTTGGCGGCTGGGATTAATCCGAACAATTCCTTAGAGCACTCTCCATGGTATATGCGAATAGATTCAGAGGGTGCTATATAGATATTAGTTCACTACTTTACTTGTATATATAATAAGTCGCTACGGGTAACGTTACAAGTTGCATCCAAATTCAAACTTGCATGTTGTAAACAAACCCGAACAAACAAACCCCCCAATAATTTATGTTATTGATTTATGATTTTAATTTCATGTTGCCACATATTACTTATTTATAAAGGTACATATTATTTTAAAATGGTTTAACTAAAGTAATCGCTACTCTCAACTCTAGTGATAAACTTTTCTGTAAATAGTCGATTTACTCAAAAACAAGTGTAAAACTAGAATGACATACATACATAAATTTGACCTGAGTGTATGTAACCAATGCAGTGTTTGTCTACAATTTAGTGATGAAATAAACTTACTAATTCGAGCATTTTTTGATATATTATGTAATAAATAAATTGATATTAGGTAATATGTTTATAATGTTGTATCAATTTATGTTATATATAATATAAATTGATTATATATACTTTGTGATAGTCAAACTATTATTAACATTAAGACTTACGTCATGACGTTAGAGTGATATTATTATATGAAGATTGTCGATACGCATACCAAAAATAATATACATACATAAACACTCACGCCTGTCAGCCAGAGGGGTAGGCAGAGACTACAGACTTCCATTTGGCACGATCCTGACACACCTCTCTCGCCTCCTTCACATCCATACACCCACGCATACATGCTCGTCGGTTAAGGGTACTCCTAATTTGGCCCGTTTTTAATAAATCGCCAATTTGGTCGATAAATTTTCGCCTAGGACGTCCCTTTCCGACTCTGCCATTCACTTCTGCAACATAAATTTTCTTTGTCAGTCTTTCCTCATCCGCTTTTTCCACATGACCAAACCACCGAAGCATTCCTTTCTTAATCCTGGTCACAACATCATCTTGCAAACCACACTCTTCTCTTATTACACAATTTCTTACCCTGTCATTCAGATTCAGCCCTAACATACTCCTTAACGACCGCATTTCTACTGCGTTCATTCTACTCTCGTGCTTCTTCTGCCACACCCAACTTTCACTACCATACGTTAAAGTAGGTACCAACACAGCATTGTGAATTGCCATACGTGCCTTTTTTGACACATTTTGACTCTTCACAATAGAGTGCAGGGCCCCATTTACTCTATTTCCCGCATTCACTCGTCGTTCTATATCCTTATCATATCTCCCATCCCTGCTAAATACGCAGCCCAAATATACAAACTCGTCTACTTGCTCGATCAACTCCCCTTCTATTCTTATTTCACAAATCGTTTTACTTTCTTCTCTTTCAGAAAACATAACCTTCGTCTTACTTGCGTTCACTTTCATACCCCTTTCTGTTAATGATCTGTTCATTAATGTGACCATCATTTGCAACTCGGCCGCCGACGACGCAAGGATAACTTGATCATCGGCGTACAAAAGGCATTTGACGGTTAACTCACCCATTCTTAGTCCGCATTCTTCAACTTTAAAATTTTGCAAACAACTGTCCATAAATAGGTTGAACAGCCACGGGGAAGCCACACAGCCCTGTCTGACACCTTTATGGATGTCAAACCAGTCCGAGTAGACCCCGTTGATCCTAACACAAGCACTAGAGTCCCTATAAAGAGACTCCAATGCCTGTATCAAGCCTGCGCTCAACCCAAATGATTTCAGTGTTTGCAATAGCACATCCCTATCAACTCCGTCATAGGCATTTTCCAAGCCCATGAACGCAAAAAAAACCTTTTAGTTTTTGGCCAAAAACTTCTCCGAGATCATGCGCATGGAAAAGACTTGATCTGTACATCCCATTCCCTTTCTAAATCCCGCTTGCACATCCCAAATTTTTCCATCAGTTTCTTTCATGGCCCTTTCAATCAGTACTTTAGCATACAGTTTTCCCACAATGCTAGGAAGGCTGATGCCACGGTAGTTTTTACAGTCCTGTTGCGACCCTTTTCCTTTATATACTGGGACTATCACGGCTTTGCACCAGTCTACCGGTACCCGCTTCAGTTCCCAGCATAAATTAAACAAGGTGTGCAGCAGGCCTGCCACCACTTCCTCTCCAGCCCTTAGCATTTTGAGTGAAACTCTATCATATCCGGCAGCCTTACCTGCTTTCATGCTTTTCATTGCTTTCATTATTTCATCTATACTTATCTCGCTACCTCTTTCCTCTTCTTTCGGAGTTTCTACTTCACTTAGTACACTCGTTGTCTCCTCACTCATAAACACGCTTTCAAAATATTCCTTCCATCTCTTTAAACTCAAAACTTCATCATTAAGAATATAGCCACTCTCGTCTCTTATAGCATTCATCATAGGCTGTTTTGAATGTCCCCTGGCAGTTCTTACAAGTTTCCAGAACATTTTAATATTTGCCTGGAAATTATCCGATATTCTTCTATCATTCTTATCCGTTCTTTCTTGGTTTTTTCTTTCAACTACTTCTTTTACTCTCTTATTAAGATGTCTAAAGACTGCTTTTTTTCTTTCAATATTGTCATTCGTACCGCTAGAATTACCAGAAGAATTAGAATTGTTGCTAGTAAATCTAGCCATGCTCTCTTCTTTGCTTCAACTTCCATACGTATCTCATCATCCCACTATAACGTATTATTTTTCCTTTCATTCTTTCTCTTACTAACACCACATACTTCGGTAGCTGCATCCACTAAACCTTTCTTTACATTTTGCCATACATTCTCCAAGTCTAACTCCTTCATACATAATTCATCCAAACCACTTATATTTTCTTTCAGTCTACATTTGAACTTGTTTTTCTCACCTTCATCTTGTAATCTTTCTGTTCTAATACGCTGTAACGCAGTGGTAGACACAGATGACTGATAGCGCCAACGCCTGAATAGACCATTAATTCGGCATAAAACCAAATAATGATCCGTTCCTACGTTAGAACCCCGGTAAACCCTTGTATCTACCACTGCGCCCCTCAATCTTTCATCCACAATTATGAAATCTTCCACAATTATGAAATCTTCCAGAATTATGAAATCTATATATAAAAAATAATATATAACTACCTATTAAGTGTAGTAATAATAATTGTGTTGTATAGAAGAACAATTATAAAAACAATTTGTGACAAATTGACACAGCTTCGTTCAGCTAATTTGAATCGCGTAACTCGAGCTCAAAATCGAGTTAACTGAATTTCAAGTCGAGTCGATTTTTTTCCGAGTTATCACGGCACATCTCTAAGACAATAATTTTTAAATATTACATACCTTAGCCAATGATCAGAACAACTATTTTTTTTTCAGCTTTCTTGATTCCGTTTGAATTTTCGAAAAATATATAGGCCATTTACTATTATAATTTGGTGTCTTTTTTGATGTAAATACCATTACCAATATTTCTAGTGGGTCCAAAAATGATTGTCTCCTTTCGGCCAAATACTTAAATTTGCATTTTTCGAATTTGAGTAAACAACACATAAAAATAAATATTCACGCCTGTGAACCAGAGACGTGGGCAGAGTCTATGGATTTCCATTTTGGACGATCCTGATAAAGCCTCTTTTACATTCATATACCTACTTATGCATGGTCGTGAGTTAATGGCACTATTAATTTGACACATCTTCAATATATCGCACATTTATTCGATAAAGTGTCGCAAGAGTAGAGTCGTCTACCCTTGCCGACTTAATGACCGCCTTTTCTCAGCATTTATTCTAATCTTGTGCTTCTTCTACCCCACACAACTTTCACTAACGTTCATTCAGGTAGGGACTAACACAGTATTGGGAATTGCCATACGTGTCTTTATCTACTTGCTCGACCAACTCCCCTTCTATTCAGCTACCCAGTCACTAAATGAAATAGTATTCCGCGTTATCAAGTACAGTTTATTTGGCCCTTTTTTTATCACATACATAGCATGTTACTGTGGTTTATCAGAAAATTTTTGTTGTCTTAGAAATAACAATAAAAATCGGGAATATTTATGAAATCTCTTTGTTAAAGATAAAAAACTACTTATTATAATTTATTTACGACGACAAGAGTAAAAACAAATAATCAATGGTGATGCTGCACGGGAACTGCGTGGGTAGCGTGGCCCTCACGGTGTACAACAGCGTTGAATCTGAAACAAAAAATGGGCAACACATGAATCGTCTTACATCACAACTTAATTTAAAATTCACAGAAGAAAAATTATGAATATGTTCGTAATTTTTCTTCTCCTAAACCCGATTTTGATGAAATTTTAATGGTGTACTTAGGCGGTTACTAGCTACAGTTAGATCGCGTAGGTGGTACTGTTATCGAGATTCTGGAATCACCCATTGGACTCCGGGGCGGGTCGCTAGTATGTGGACAAGATTGAAAAAACATAAGTTTTGTACCCATACTTTTTCAATCTTATATAAATTTGATAAAGAAAGTTTTAAAAAAAAATTTCAAGAAGTTGGTTATTTGTATTAGGTATGAACGTCATAGACTGATAAAATAATTTTGATATGTTTTCATTTCAAGTATTTGAACTACTTACCCGTTATGAGCGTCAGCGGTGTATTCAACAGTTCTGACAGTGCCGTCGGACTCGTGCAAGCTGTAGGAACCGTGCACAGCATCACCCTCTCGGCTCTCGTGCTGGGACTTGATGTCACCCGTGTGCGAGTCGGCTACAGAGTACTCAAACGAATAGTGTGGGGGCGCCTGGAATTTGGTTTTATGTGTGAATAATTTGGTTAAGGGTACCAACTGCAAAATTACTCAGGAGATCAAATCTACCATTCATCAACGATCAAAAACCACTTTTACCGCAAGCATTTCTTATTTTTTGAAAAAGTATTTATTTATATATATATATATATATATATATATATCTTACATAGTAGTCCTGGTGATGGTCGTTGTGTTCTGCGTAATGTGCGGGCTGGTGGTGCAAGACCAAAGCGGGCGCTCTGTGAGCCGTTTGGCCGTGGCTCTGATGCAGTACTATGTTCTGAGACGACTGCGCGTGGCCATGTCCATGTCCATAACCATTATTGTATTGTCCGACAGCTACGGAAAGGACAGCGGCGGCGATAATAATCTAAAAAAAACGTGTTAATGCTATTTTACTATAGAGTATACATAATAAGAACGTACAGAAAGTACTACTATACTTTGTAATATAGGCTTTTAATATAATAATGTCCTTCAGACCGAATATCGATGAAGTCGTCCAGTGTCAAAGTGACTAAGAATCTATGCTGGGCACGATTATAGGGCACGATATGTGTGCCAAAGCAGTTGCACTATCTATTCCTCCGTTCTCATAGTTCGATGAACGGCAATCCGACATAACTGGAGAGATAAGGTGCAGGAAAATTCCGATCCATAAGGATGTAACACTTTCAAATTCTTGATTACTGGCTGCTACCGAAAATTTCTCGACAAAAGCATCCAATAAATAATTAACCGTTATAATCGAACCCGGTGCCACATGATGAACTGTTGCGCTTACAATCACTACACCAACACGGCAGTCACGGCTTAAAGAAACAACTCTTTGGCTTAAAGTATAGGTCTTATACTTTACTAATAGTAATGTTTATAGGTTTAATCAATATATTATGTATCGAACTTGAATTAAAAAAGTGTTTGAGAGATCCATGAAACACTGCGTCCTGTGATGAGAATATTTTGCTATTCCTGACAACATCACAAATTTTCTTATAAAACGTTAAAAAATCTTTATTTCTAATTTATCTTTAATAAAAAAAATACTTTACCTTAGTATACATTTTTAATCGTTAATTATTACAATTTCAAATTAACACTGATAATTTATCCGCACCTTTTCTGCTTTTTATATACTCGATTGTTGTAAAGTGGTTTAATTGTGCAAACATTTCTTTAAGACGATAACAAGTTCGTTTCATAAGGTTACTATCACTTATTTTATGTCGATCTTATAAACCATGCACAGGGAATCTTAATTATTTTAAATCATTTAAAATATTATTTTGTCTTTAAAGAAACAATTTTTTTTACGGATTTTACGAATAAATATTCCTTATTTCTAACATTTCGAGATTTTTGATCACCCATGGGTAGGGCGCAATGGCTAATAATAGTATGACGTTAGTATTCTTATTCGTTTGTGGTTACCTTAATTTATAAATTTCAACTATTTTTTTTAATTTTTGCCAAAATTTGTGCGCTTTAAATCACATTTACAGCTAAGAAATATTTTAGTTAAATAAGTAATATTACAGGATGCATTTCGGAATGTGCGCAGTAATTACATGCCTTAATTCCCGGCCTGCCTTGATCCCTTTGTTGTCAATATATCACGAATTCGAACAAATCGGTGCTTGGACTTTCGTAATGCGTACAGTAAAGGAATGGAATTTTCTGGCATCTGTCTTTCCAATTCCCGATTACAGTATGGGTATCCAGGCAAAAGTGAAGACTTTTGTTACACTAAACCGTGTAATTTACTAAGGGCTTTATCACTACCCAGAAAATTTGGTCAAGCACTCGTTATATGTAAAAAATAATAGTCACATTTTGGTATCAGCTGGGATCTAGAATCTACACCAGGTTCTTTTATAACTAAGTTTCGTGTTCATTATCAGAATATTATAAATAATAATAATATATAGAGTAAAGCGCCACCTGCCGGGTCCAATTGTCCGGGGCTACACTCAAACACACACAAAAAATTCATCAAAATCGGTCCAGCCATTTTCAAGTTTTTACAAGATCAACGGACAGCAATTGAATTTTATATCCTTATATAAGTATATAGATAATACAATACAATACAGAAGACATCTTAGTGATAAAGTTAACAATTAAAATGTCTCCGTATTCGAACAGTTTTCAGCAAATGTTAAGGTATAATCACTGTAATATATTAAATGATTTTACTAGTTATATATATCTCACTTTATGAAATAAATAATCAATAATTCATCACAATATTTATATTTTGTAATAAGTGTTTTATTTATCCACATTATTTACTTATAGTATAGCATTAAATCTTATTAATTATTAAGTATCATTATAAATCATTATACCACTTAACTATTATCCATTTTCGAATTTTGTGGCGAAACTTAATTTTTATACACTAATATGGCTGTTCCTTCTTATGGATGCAATTTTATGGGAGGAAAAGTTTTATAGGGATTATTAATTCACCTCGGTCGGTTATAGTACTGAGTACTGAGTACTTCTCAAGAATGGACTATGGCACCAAAAAAAAATTTAGTCCAAGTATAGTAAAGATTTTATTATACTTACACAGTAGTACTGGCGATTTTCAGAATACCGAGCATTATGTTGTTGCCGATGCTGGAGGATGACAGCTGGCGCTCTGTTTGTGTAACTGTGTGTGTAACCACCGGTCTGATGCAGCAAGTGATGATCACAAAGTTAAGTATGATGAAAGGGCCTAACCTTGACTATATTCACAGTCAGAATAGTGCCGCCGACCAGTGGTCAGGAAAACTCAGGCTACAGCTATTCCTCAAAAACAATTTACTCGTATATGTTTTTTGTGAACTTAGGTATGTGTTTGCGTTTGCGATGTGATGTGTTTTAATTTTCTTTTATATTCCTTTTGTTCTCAGTTATTATTTGTAATGCCTATTTCTTCATTAATTTTATATTCTACGGACGTTTGAATATATTAGTCATGTGTTATGAATGCCGCAAATCCTTATAATATTATAAATTAGTTTTATCGAATTTATATATTAAAATAAATCTCTTTATGTTTTTTTTCTCTCAAAATTTTACATTATATCAATTATTTACACAATATATTTTCTACATGTCAATGATATGTTGTAAACTGATAACATTCATTGCTATGCTGACGACAACATTGGTAATGCCTTATAAACCGGCCGTGCCAATATTTCTCGGGAAATCGTCGCCGAGTACCGGGACAAACTCGTGTCTGAAGTGATGTCTTTGCTTACCAAAGTCTCGGATTGGGAGCGACAAAATCCCGAGAAAACGTAAGTTTGCGCGTTAACCGCTAAAACGAACCCCTTTGTCATATCTTCTCAGATTGAAGGCACTCCTCTTGCTGCCTCAGATAGTATCAGAATCCTCGGCGTCGATATATCGAATAATGTGCAGTTTCGTGGTCACTTGGAGGGGAAAGCCAAATTGACCTCTAAAAAGCTTGGCGTGCTCAGCAGTGCAGAGCGAGATAGTATTTCCAGCCGGCACATCGCTTGCAACTTTACAAAGCGCAAGTTCGGTCTCACATGGAATACTGTTCTCATCTCTGGGCTGGGGCACCCCAGTGCCAGCTCCTTCCACTTGACCGCATCTCGACGACCGAGTTCGTTCTGATCGGCTCGATTTACTGGCGCTGCGTAGGGATGTTGTATCCCTTTGCGTTTTCTATCATATCTGCCATTCTGAGGAATTGTTCGGATTAGTTCCAGCCGCCAAATTTTACGTACGGACATAGGGTCAAAATTCCCAATACCATCCTCGCCATCTAGATGCTTTGCTGTCCACTACTGTAAGTTTACCAGGAGTTTTCTTCCTCGTACAACTTCTCTATGGGATTGCTTACCACCGCCGACTTTTCCGGATCAATACGACTTAGAGACCTTCAAGAAAAGAGCTTACTCTTTTCTAAAAGGCCGGCAACGCATCTGCAATTCCCCTGTTGTTGCGGTTGTTCATGGGTGGCGGTAGTCACTTACCATCAGTAGAGCCGCATGCTCGTTTACCCCCTTTTCTATAAAAAAATTAATGGTGGCAGAAATAGATAAGAGGGTGGTACCAATCCAAACGGACTCCTAGGAAGGAAAAGAGCCTTACTATCTTGTGATTTTGCATTCAAAGCACTCGCTTCTCCTAAAGAGTACTTACGTGACAGCTTATGTTCAGACGCAATGTTATAAACAGTCAGAAATTATGAAAAAATAAAACAATCTCTACTCAATATCTCTTTATATCCAGTAGCTCTAATAGCAACTTTTGATTTGCAATAATATTTATTCCAGATAGGATTTGAATACAGGGTCAACGACCCAGTAGTCGTGTCTTATTATTATCATAAAGTCACACGGTTTTAAAAATGAAACGAAAGTAGTATTTTTTTAATTTAGACCACCCTAATGCAACATAGAAGGACTCGTTATATTTTAAACTGAATATTTCCTACACACTGATAGAATAAGTTACTTGTTGCAATGCACGGATGAACATAGGCGTCCCTCATAAATCACTTATTAGCCCAGTATATAATATACCCACTACTTTTGCTATAAGTTGGCTTATAAGCATAGACTAAATGAAGAAAAAACTTGAGTGATATGTACCTTATAATTTTAACTCTTATAATATTTATCACGTACAAACAGTTGTAGAAAAACTAAATGTTCATATCACTCACAAGTGAATTAAATAATTTGTTCTAATTATTTGCATAAAAATAAAAAGTAAAGTTAGAGTCTACATATGTCCGTCCCACTCCTGGGCACAGGTCTCGCCTCGTTTCTGAGAGGGTTTTAACGTTACGAAATGTCCCCCGTGCTGCCCCAATGCGTGTTTATGTACTTAATATTTCGTTTTTATTTTCGCATACATATAGGTTTATGCAATGTTTTTTTTTTGTTATCTAGCACGTAGTAAAAATGTATAAATTATAAAAAATATTAACATAGAAGTATTAATATATGTTTGTATGGAATGAAATACAGGTGCCATTGCCGCACTTAATACTGAAGGCGTTCTAAATGGTATAAGGGTTAAAGCTTAAGCGTACTTTGTAACATAAGATGGTATAATATATTACAATATAATATGGTGAGATGCAACTTATTTAAAACAAATCATCACCATATCTAATTTGTTGGATCAAATATAAGTAAACTAACAGCATCGGTAAGCTTAATTTGTCTTTGATAAATGGCGGTTTTACCATCTCGTATAAACCAGGAATAGTTCGGATTAATTTAATTATAATTAATTAATTTTGATTAATTACAGCCTCCAAATTTCACGAACGCACATCAAGTCAAAACTCACAATAATATCCACACCATTTGGATACTTGACGATTGAAAACTTTGTATTTCGCTATGAGGTTTCCTCCACGTACAACCTCTTTTTTGAATCGGTTATTTTTTTTAGGTTTTTTGGACAGATACGACTTACGGACTTTCAAGAAAAGGGCTTACTCTTTTATAAAAGGCCGGCAAAGCTCGCACCTGTAATTCTCCTAGTGTTACAAATTTTCATAGGCGGCGGTAATCACATACCATCAGGTTTTTTTATAGGAGAGGGGGCTAACGAGCATACGGTTCACCGGATGTTAAGTGAACATCGCCACCCATGAACAACTGCAACACCAGGGTAATTGCTGATGCGTTGCCGGCCTTCTAGAAAGGAGTAAGCTCTTTTCTTGAAGGTCCCTAGGTCGTATCGGTCCGGAAAAAGAGGTTTTACGCGGAAGAAAACTCTTAGTGAAACGTACAGTGGTTAACCGCCAAGCATCCAGATAGTATGGACGGTATCGGGAGGTTTGCTTCCTCTTCTATGAAAAAAGAAACAAATATAAAATTCCCAATCCAACAACGACAACCAGCGTGAAAGATTCGAGGCTCATCTTATGGAGAGGAACATATTCGGTAGGTTACAACTCACTGCTGAATATAACCCTCCCAAAGAATGACTTACAGCAGGCTCCTAGGCCACTTGAAATTATCGACTTCCTGCATGTCTTAACAGGTTACCTTAGGTAAAATTTTAGCTGTGTTGCTGGCCCATAGCTACTTCAGCTTATAGATCGATTGGGCTGGACAACAACAAAATCGGCACTGTTGTGCAAATCAACCAGTGCTGACTTTGTTATGGGATGATTAAACCGCCATTTATCGTGACCTATAGAACCTTTCTAACGTTTCCCGTAGTCACATTTACGACACCAACGGGACGAAATTGGTGATTTATATAATATAAGTTTCTATCTTCACATAACCTTTATCAATTTACACAGAATTATTTAACTTTTTACTATTTATTTTGGAAACGAACAATCGCCTACAAATTAAAAAAAATACACGCAATTAATCTGTTACAAGTAGACTTACAGATCAGAATTTTGCTAGAATTATGAATTAACAGTGAATGTGAGAGCACAGTTTTCTAACCCTATTAGACATCGAACATTGAAAATTGCTGAAAACTTTTTCGTGTGAATATTATTGTGTTGATTTTTGATTTTTTTTGTGTTTTATTAAAGTGTTTTATTATAAAATTGTAATAAAAGTTTTTGGGTAAAGATAATTTATCTTTTTACGTAAATAAATTCGAGTAATATATATAGAAATGATTGTGATTTTCACGCTGCCAACATCCGCTTGGTATGTATTTTTTGTTATCATAATACAATCAAATCTCTTTGTAATGAAGTAAAACCTGATTTTTGTTTAGACCATAGGATAGAAAAGTTTGTATAAATTTATAATGCCAAACTTCTTTATGGAAAAGTAGTCTCTAAATATAAGTTTTAATGGCTTAAAGTGCTGTGGGTGGGTGCGGTCGCATGCGACCGCTCGGAATTTTTATGGGGATTGAAGGGTTAAATAAGTTTGCCGGTTAATTTTTGTTCCGTGGTTCTTACCAGCGTTGTGTTTACAGTTGTTTGTATGTTTTTAAACTGCCCCCACGATACAGGAGAAAATCCTAGTGTGGCGGTAACGTATTAAAAAAGAAAAAAAATTGTTTATAAAAAACTCTTATATAACACAAAAAGAAAAATTTTGGTTATATGAGCAAGCTATCTTAACATCACGTATCAATCAGCCACTTAATATAAAAATATATCGGAAATTATTATGGGGGATGTACTGAACTACATTTCACTTAACTCTGTAATTAATCAAAATAATGCAAGGAATTAACCGGTATTTTTTTAATTCCTTAAGGGCTTTTGGTCTTTCAGCGCCCAACATTTTCCTGAAGATTTGTGTTTCAATCGTGCTCTTGTCTAACTTGACTCCACCAAAGTTATGCATTGAGAATTGACTGAAAATTAAAATCTTCAGCAAAATATAATTGCAGCCACGATTCCGTTAGGTTGAGGGGAATAATAATACCCAGTAATTTCCGGAGCCAGTAAAAGATAATTTAATTTCGGGTAAGTGATTCCACTATAAGTTGGCTTTACGACCATTAATAAGTCTCAGAGACAGCTTTATGACCATAAATAAATCTTAGAGACAGACTTAGAAACAGTTTTAGTCAACAGCGATACATACTTGGAATTTTCACGGATGAGCAACAAAAATAATTTGCACATTACACGTGAACGTCGCAAAACTGCCAATGAGGTTTATGAGAAATATTGTGAAGTCATGAATAACCCATTTTTATGTGTTAATAAATTCGTTATCAAGGTTAAACTCGGTCATGGAAAAGTCGATTATTCCTGGTGATGCCTCGTTTAGAGGAGAAACACATGTCATGTTTTTGATGATAGTATCTATCCTAGTGTAAAGATGGTTGGAGTAGTGAACTTTTTATTTTTTATTCATTTTCAATAATTTATAATAGAAATATAACTTCAAAGCAATATTTACAAAAAAGAAAAATTATCTCATAATGCAGGATGCGTTGAAGGAAGAAAATTTATCATATTACGTTTTTACGATTTAATTTTGAATACCATAAGGATAAGGTCGCGAGTGGAGGTAGTATTTAAAAAAATATAGTATCTACTGATTATGTCATAAATTTGCTCCCTATAAGTCTCACTGAGTCCTCAACAACAGCGTTATTACTTAATAAGTGTGAGGAACGAAGAGGGAAGGGCTCGATCTATGATCTATATTTATAATAAATGTAAGTTTTAATTAAAATTTTTATTTAAAAAATTCTTGTAAAAAATAATAAACATTTGATACAAATATTAATAAATAACACAACATTACAGTAAAATAACCAATGAAGTGTTAAAATACATTTACGGTTTTAGTAAATAACAATCAAATAATAACAAATAGGAACACATGGATACATTAAAATTAATTATGATACATTATAATTAATAATGGTGGTGTTTAGGAATGATGTGGTGGGTGCTGTGCTTCACGTCCGCATGGAAACTGAAAAAAAAAACAGGTTATGTTTTATTATTTCACAATAAGCATGAATCATTTTAAAAGCCCCTTTAAGTGTCGTGCTGGCTTTTTCCAAAACATAACTCGTATAGCCGAAACAGTGATTAAAGAATAAATTTAAGCTTTTAATAATTATAATTTTTTATAATCTAAACTATTAAATATTTTTATTCTATTTAGGGGAAGCAGATTAATCTAGTTGAAGCAATTTTTATATCCTATACCTTTAAACGAGCAATTCTTGTATATATAATCGGAATCTCGGAAACGGCTCCTACGATTTTCATAAAATTTAGTGTCCAGGGAGTTTCGGGGGCAATAAATCGAACTAGGATTCATTTTTAGAAAATGTCGTTTTGTCCGTGTTTTCAGGCAATAAAAACTGCTACAATATCGTTAGAATAATAAGGTAAATTTTGACAGTTTGTTACTGATTATAAATAGCGTAATTGGTATATTGTGCGGTCACAAAATCTTAATACCCTGGTCGAGTCCTATCTTCAGACTGACTTTATTTAATTTTTTTTCAAGTTCCCTTCTTTTTTGAGAAAATTTATTATTTCGAGCCCTTTTTTAGTATTTTTTTAAAAACACGGAAATTTAAATTAAACTTATTGCACTCATGATTTTTATTCAAATAACCAGTTCAGTTTTTTCTATTATGTTGCTAAGATTAAAAAATATTATTTGTATTTCATCAGTATGTAATTTGTATCTAAATATAATTTCCAAAACACACGAATTAAAAAAAACTGTGCGAAAAATACCGAGCAAAGCTCGTTCAACCAGGTACTGTGTTTATTATATTGGCACAGATTTTATGCAATTCGATATATTTCATGCCATTACAGAAGCTATTAGAAATTCCACAGTGACACACTTATAAACAGATGGAGCTAAAGAAGTTTTACTTCAGTCGTGTGATCATAAGCACACTCGTTTTTTGTATTAACATTTTGTTACTAACAAAATGTCCTATAATTAAAAGTAAGACATATTTAAGAAATTGTTATCTGTCTTACCCGCTATGCTTATCAGCATGGTACTCTACAACTCTTATAGAACCATCTGGCTCATGCAAGCTGTAAACGCCCTTAACAACGTCTCCATCACGGAACTCATGCTGGGACTTCTTATCACCAGTGTGGTGGTCTTCTACCTTATAGTCAAACTCATACTTGGGATGAGCCTGAAAAGACAAATATTTTAGATTCTACTAATAACTATTCAATTTCTTACAGCAGTTATTAATTTATAAAACAAAAATTATTAATTGATATTAATTCTGGTTTAAGAAACTTATTATCTCAAGAATTTTACATTTCAACATTACAAGGCTTATATATCTACAATTTAATTGACTAGTTAAATTCAGCAAAATATGTATTCATATTAACTAGTCTTCGCCGTCTAATGGGAGTGTAAGAGAATGTCCTACTCGATATCATCCCGTGGGTGTCGTTTGTGCTACAACCGTGATAAAGCTGCAGTTTGGCTCTATCACGTATAATATAATTATGTACTGGTAAAGAAAAATTAATTTTAAGGATATGAGTTCACTAATCAATATAAAAATAGTATTATTCATACATAGTAGTCTACATGTCCATGACCGTGATCGTAGCCATGTCCGTGTCCTCCATCGTGACCGTGATAATGACCATGCACATGTACTGGATGAGCGGGTCCATCGTGCCGCGAAATGTGCTGCGAAGAGTAACCGTGGCCATATCCTTGGTCATAGCTGGCAGCCACTACAGCAACAAGGATCGTTATGCACAGAATCTGCAATTGTTTTCATTAAAGAATGAACTGTTATTATGCTTTATAAAACTACATTTCATTTATCACTTGAACACTAAATTCTAAACTGTTTACCTTAGAAATCATTTTGCTTTCTTATTTGTGGATATGCTAATGTTTCTAAAATCGACACTTAACTGATACACGTTGACAATAAAACACCTCTTTTATATTGATAACTAAAGTAACAAGCCAAGGTAATATAGATTTCACTCTATATTAGTGCCAGTTAAAATTATTCAACAGCTACAGTATGCGTTAAGTTTTTGCAACTAATTTCGTAAAATCGTTTACTTGACATAGCTACTATATTCGTTAGTGTTGCGATAGTTAAACATAAATAATAATTACGGACAATCGACAACTTGCGTTGTAGTAATTGATACAAAGACCGAAGTTAATTGAACATTCTCCAACAGTCAGCCTATTTTGATTACTATCATAAACGCTTTCTAAAGTTACTATTGTGTAATACATTTTACACTTATTATAAAAAGACAAAATATTATAGTTACAAGATATTTTCACCCAAAATACAAGATATTATACGATTATAATTACCTTATTAGATAAATGATTTAAAAATCATTATTTTATTTTAGATTTAGAAATTAAAATCAATGTAAACAGTCGGTTAACAGGTATACCTAATGAGATTAAAAAGATGTTTTAGGGCTAAGTAAGTTTTATTACTTTTTAACCATACGTTCGTACGTCTACCTAAGAATATTAAAAGTTGTAGGAATACGTACTCGTTCGAACCTATCTCAGATGTTAAAAGTAAATAACCAGTGAGTGATGCCAATGATAACTGACATTGCCGAGACCAGGTCCTATACGGAAATACATATAGCCATTAAAGCCAATCGTCGAGCTGTTCTCCATGGCCTTTTCCATAACTCGATCACCAGTCATATTTAACTTTTGAGCATTTAATATATGATGTAATCATATTCAGGATTTATCAGAGCAGAAACGTCGAGCTAGTAATTCCCTCTTCTTCTTTAGTCTTTTTTTGTATTCAATATTTTTGTAGCTGCGATAGCAGCTAAACTTGGCTTATGAAAAAATAGGTATTTTGTAGAAATATATTTAAATAGAGTAGAAACTCTGTGAAGAGCGTGCAGTGGGGTGGCGTATTGAGTAAATGGGAAACGGAATTTTTTACATAGTAGAGCCATGCTGCAGGTATATTGTGGTTGCAGCACTAATGGGTCGGTTCGATCGGGGTAAGATCACGCTCTCATAAAATACCAGCGTAAAATAGCAGCTTAATGCTGCAGTGTTTCGTATGGTGAGTATAGAGAGCCGAAGGCTCTTTTTACTGACAACGAGGCAGGGGTGACAACGCATTTGCATTTTGATTCTTATTTGAAGATAAATGTAGCCACAGCATCTGCTTATCATCGCGTGGACTGTGTGCTCGTTTGTCACCCTTATTCTATAAAAAATGTTCCTATTTTTAGGACTTAATAAATCCTAGTTGAAAACCACTCTGAATAGCGGACGCGTAGCTATCATACCGCGCCGAATGTTTTTCGTTCAGGTCTTAGGCTTAGATCCCAGACGACATTTTCAAAATAAAATAAGTTCTTAATAAAAAAGTTAAGGTTGACTTCAAGTAACTAAAATAAATTAAATAATTTTACATACTTAAATTGATGTTAAGACCTAGTGTAAGTAAGTAGCGTAAACTAAGTAGAGCCACGTACAGTTAAGTATGACTGTGGCACGTAGAGCCTCCTAACTCCAGAGCTATAAGAGGTTTATTCCTGATATTTGAGATTCTAGGTAAACAAGGGGTTTTTATTAACTATATTATTTTATTAACTATACAATTGTGAAAATTTAATACTTTTTGAGTAATGGGTTCGATAGTGGCTCGAACTGGTTATTGTAAATATACGGGTACACATTGCCGATGCGTCGCCCTTTTATTTTCTGAATGTAGCTGATGCAATTTGAAACATCACATACCTAAACAGATATCATCATAATATCATATTCTTAAAAAATTAACACGGTAAAACGAAGAATTAGGAGTTATTTCATGGTTCAACTATGGAACAAAAACCAAAAATAATATAAATAAAATTTAAAATGATTTATTTGGTTTAGGTATAAATATAACAATAAATAAGAATTATGTAACATAAAACAGAAAAATTGTGTAATCCATTTAAAGAAACCATAATTTTTGTTTATTTATTAAACTATTTAAAAAGTAAGAAATTAATACAAAAGATAAACTTAAATTATAAAGTGTAAAATCACAGTTATGCTTGTTCTTCTTGTTCCTTTTGTTCACTTTGTTCCTTTTGTTCACTTTGTTCCTTGTCTTCCTTATGTTCAGGTACAATATGATGAGTCTGGTGTTTGACATCAGCGTGGAAGCTGAATTCAACAAAATATTTTTAATTAAAACCAATATATAAACCTTAACGACTTTAGGTACGTAACTATATAAGTTTATAAAAACATTTTTTTTTAATTTCTATTACTGGCTGGTACCTGGCGCGGTACTGCCGCAGAAAACATAATTGTGGAAATAGTAAAGTTATTAACTAACTAACTAATATAAACACTAGTAAAGTTATTGCTTGCCTAGTGCGCGAAGGCTATAGGCACTATGCCTATAACTTGCAATAACTTGACAAAGTTTTACCGCAAAGATATGGCAGCGCATAAAATACGAATAAAGACACATTAATTTTTATATATTATTGATAATTAAGATAATCAAAGGCAAACAAGCAGTTATTTATTAATTACCCGCTGTGGTCATCTCCGTGATATTCTACAATCCTGATGGAACCGTCTGGTTCCTGTAATGAATATCTGCCCTTGACAACATCACCATCACGACTCTCTTCTTGAGACTTGATATCGCCAGTATGGTGGTCTTCTACTTTGTACTCGAAGTTAAATTTTGGATGGGCCTAAAAAAATTAAAATTAAAATATTTTTTATTAGTGTTTAATAAACTTCATAAAACGAGTTTCATTCTCTTTCTTTCTTCTTTTTCGTTAGATAAGAAGGGATGACACACAAATTTTAAGTTCATAAAATAGTACCATTTAGTGGCGATATAAGAATACGCACTAACCCGTATCAACCCGTGGGCGTCGCAAAAGGCGACAGAGAAAAAAACAATCAAGAGATGGGCAGCAGCGTCTTCCCAGTAGCAGTTGCCAACCCGCTTGCCAAAAGTGGCAATTATAGCATGGCTATGGGGTAAGCTGTAACGGCAACGGTAATATGGTAGATGATGATGATGATTATGGATATCGATATCTATCCTCGATTGAAACCTAAATGCACATGCGATGTTATCACTTAAAATTGAGATGGTATGCCTTGTTCTATATGCTGAGGGTGTTTACACAATGTGTGTTTAGACAATTCAACGGTATTACCATTTAACGCTGGTATTCGGTGCGAGCGTGAGCAATCTCGGATTGATAGACACTCGTTCGGCAGCCATAATGCAGTTGCATAGTGTCACAACCATTTTAAAAACAATTGTTCACTAATAAACCCCGGAAAATCCACTGCAGGTCATAAGCCTTTCTCATAGCAGAGAGGTTTTGTAATTCGCTAACTTAGGGAACTGTACAGTGATCATACATTACGACATGTCCATTTGATAAGCTTATATTCATATTCGGTTTTAACATCATTTCTACAAGACCTTTCATTCATTTTATGTGACACCCTTCGATTGTGATGGGAGTAGTAGATTGTTACATTGCTACTGGCGTAATTCACTTTTTTTTACAACTCTAAACCATCACTTGACTGCTATACCATCTAATGGTAAGTGGCGATGCAGCCGTAGATGGTGAAGCGCACTATACACTGACTGAACCAAAGCCTGAATAGGCTTTCTTCACCTTGCCTTGAATACATTGTAATCAGATCAAAAGAAAGATGCTAACAACTTATTCTTTTCACTGCTTTACGCATGACGAACGATGAAGCAGTTGAACGATAAAGCAATGTGTGTCATCAAAAAAAAAAACATCAAACTTACGTAATAGTCAACGTGATGCTCATGATTTTCGTCACCTTTGACGTTCACTTTTTCTGCAGGTCCATCTTCACGTGAAACTTGTTGGCTTGAATAAGCATAACCGTGTCCTTCTGCAACTGCGATAGCCACGAGCACAATGAGGCACAGCACCTGTATAAAAGCACCAATATAACAATAACAAAGCACGTTGGATTTTTTTGTCCTTCTGTATAATTTCTTTATGTTTTATATCCTTATGCAATCCGTATTCAAACCACCAGAAAAATTACTATTTTAATTATTTATCACAAATTTGACGAGGCTTTTACGTTTTGAATTTAGTAAAATTCCGTCGAACGAATTCACTAGTTATAACGCACTTTAATTTTCACTCATTTCATAAAAAAATTAATATTACTAAAATCAATGAAAAGCCAATTAATATACCTTTGCGATCATTTTTATATTTTAATATTTTATGTTTCTGTTAGTTACTTGGTTCAGAAGAAAACTGATAAGGATAAGCAAAATGTATATGCTTTTATATTGGCAATAAGGGTGGGAAATCGAAGCAACGGATTTCACTATAAGTGGTGAATGATAATGGGCGCATAAAATTATTTGCCGGTTATTATGAACTGTATTTGTAATGATTTCATAAAATTGAATCGCTAATATGACCAGCCTCTACAGTGCAACATAGTTTGGTTTTATACTTTGTAGTTTTTCAGAGTTAAATAAAATAATATAAGCAAATTGCGACAAGCTAGTCTCTCAAATTTACGAAAATACATAATTAAATTTCGTACCGAAATTTTAAGCTGCATTTTTTTTTCGAAATAAAAAACATTTAAAGTTATATGATATGATTAAAATTGAAGTGTAAAGTGTAAAATTGACCTAAGAGGCTAAGGGTCCGATCAAAAAGACGTGGTAGCTCAGATGCTAAGAACTTGCTGCGAGTAACTTAGAACGCGAGTATTAAATATATAATTTCTTCAGCCTCTCTGTCTTTCTATATATCCAAGCTAATACCTAATAGAACCGATAGTAATTACCTTGACGATCAAATTGAGAGTAATTCTAGGGTAGTCTAGGATATAATTATCGGAAAATCTTGGAGATTTTTTTTAGTTCAAAACTTTATAAAATAAATGATATTTGATGATTATCCCAAATCTAGATAAAGCTAACGCTATTTATGGATCCTAACTAAGCAAATCAATTAAAATATATTTATGATATGGCATACATTATTGAGTACTTGATTTGGGTTCTACCTAAAACACCATGCTGTGAAATTACTTGTTGGTTTAGTTTGAAAAAGAGATAGAGTAATTTATCTGACTTTAATTATAATAGGAAACTTATTGCAATTTTATTATACTTCATTTTATTATACTTCTATCAATTAATCAACATAATCGGTTTCCCAACTTCGAAATAGTTCATTAAAAGGGAAAATAAAGATACACTACAATACAACCAATATTATTTATTTACATAACATGTAATTTTACAATATTTATTACCTAGAATAAATTAAAACCAAAAACATATATATATATATATATATATATATATATATATATATATATATATATATATTTTTATCATCCTTTCTCGGTAAATATTGATCCAGTGAGAAGTTAGAACAATTGTTGATCCACCTATTTGACGTGTTTGCTCAGCTCCTCGTCGCACAAACTGATATACTTTGATCATCCTTGATGCGCGTGTGATGTCGGTGGATCTGCACTAACAGGTTTTCAATATACTCGTCAGCGATTTGACCAACATTTGTTGATCTATCAACGGTCGAAAAAATCATACTGAATATGATTTTTTAGATCCAGAGTATATTTAATTTATATGCGAAATTTACTTAGACTAAGTGGATCCGGAGCCATAATTGACGAATAGGTACTCGAACACGAAGCGGCAACGTCGCGTTCTGTGTGTGACAGAGAACCCAGTATGCTACTTCGTTATAGTAATAAGGTAAGAAAATGCGTTATCTGCTGATTTTGTGGATCAAACTTTGGCAGGTTTTATTGTGGAAAGACGTTTGTTCGAGTTTTTGTTATCGTGTGAGTGAATTTGTGTTATTTTGTTATTTTGTTCATTTGTCATATATCAATTAGAAGATGATGGATAGTACTTTATTACAAATTAATTTATCACTCGAGTATGTGTGTAAGGGTGGGGGGTGCCATTTAGTGCACGTGCGTGTGTTTAAGTGTGTGTGTGTGTGTGTGTGTGTGTGTGTGTGTGTGTGTTGTGTGTGTTTTATGCGTGTTTGTGTGTGCGCGTGCGTGTGGGTGTATGTGCGTTCATGTGTGTTTGTGTGAACGCATGTGCGTGCGCGTGTATGTGAGTGTATGAGTGCGTGTGGGTACTGTTGCGTTTTTTTTAAGTACAAATGTGTGCAGCAGTGTGCGTGTGTTTGTGCGGTTGTCTGCTTGTGTGTGTGTTTTTTCTGAATATCAGCTTGGCTACCTATTGGTACTAGAGACAATGTGAAAAGAACTTTTGTTTTGTGACGGTTTCATCATAACTAACAAAACAAATCCAAACTCGGCATACCTAGTTCTACTAGTTCAGGTATTACAGTATTAGTTACCGAAGAACACCTTCAGGTCACTTCAGCAAGTCCGGAGGTAAGGACTCATCATAACTAACAAAAAGAAATCAAACTACCACACACACTACCCAGTTCTACTAGTCCAAGAGTTCCAGTAGTAATTCCGAATTACATTTTGAGGTCACTCCATCAAGACCGGAGGTAAGGTCTCATGATAATATCTCATGTAATAGTTCGATTCTTTACCTATCAATTTTGTAAACGCGTCCTTAAAAATCTTGATTATGACGATGTAGACAACATGTCATCTGGTTTATGGTAAACACACACACACACACACACACACAACACGCAAGCGCGCGCAAACATGCACACATGCGCACACGCACAAACTCATACACACACTCACACACGCACACTGCCGCACACACACATGCACACACACATAGACACAACAGTGGACACACGCACACATTCACACACGCACACATGCACCCATGCGCACACTCACACGCATACACATACACACGTACTTATGTGTACACGCACACATATGCACACGCACACACAAGCGGACATGGAGACAATGTGAAAAGAAAAGAGAACACACACACACACACACACACACATACGCGCGCGCAAACACAAGCAGACAACTGCACAAACACACGCGCACTGCCGCACTTACACGTACTCAAAAAAAACATAGTGCACACACGCACACATACACTCACACACACGCGCACGCACATGCGTTCACACGAACATACATGAACGCACATACACCCATACGCACGCGCACACACAAACTCACACACCCACGTGCGCAAGCACAAGCTCACACCCGCGCGTACACACACACACACTAACGCACGCGCGCGCGCACACACACATACACACACGAATACCGTATGTCGCCGTTGCCGCCACTTCCGCTACAAGAAGGAGCGTTGTCGAGTTATTCGTTAAAAAAAGTCGTTTATTTCGACCACAAGGATCATAGATGTTAGTAATAATACAAATCTTAAAACTAATTTTAGTAAAACTTAAAACTATTTAATTAATTTTAAAACTATATCTAAGATAGGCCCGATTAGTCAGCACGTGCACCATATGACAATGGTTCAGGTACTGACCTCAAACCTGTCAGAAAATGCCCTCAGGATAGCATTGGAACTGGCCCGCACCCTGCGCACCAGAGATGTGCATCGTTTACGCATGATGGTGTAGAAACAACCCACACGCGCATCCGCTAACATACCCGGCGCATTACAAAAACGAGGCAGACCCAACAGCACCCAGAATGCATTATTGTATTGAACAGCATTAAATCTGTAGCTTGTACCGCCAAAGATACGAAACGGCAACGTCGCGACTGCTTTCAGCCAATACGATCGTTTATCTTATCGTTTGCTGTGCTCTGTGGCTCATTTAAATCGGATCAACATTTTCCGTAACCATCTCAAGGTGGATTTGTATATCGGTTCAACTTCGGCAAACGCTAGCAAACAGTCTCGTGAGTGCAGATTTTGATCCGGTCGGAGCCACATTAGTTACCAGAGATGCATATTGGATCAACATTTACCGTAAAGAGATCTCTCTCTCTCTCTCTCTCTCTCTCTCTATATCATATATATATTATTATATATATATATATATATATATCCCGCGATACGGTGGCAAGATCGCTGGCTGCATTTACTCGCTGAATGGCTAATCTAGTCTTTGAGCGAGAAATAATCCAGCCCTCTTATTACCAACAGCGACGATAAGCCATCTATATTATAGCCTATAAAAGTTCGCTGTGGAATATAAGCCTTCCGCATAGATTGCATCAAAGGGTTCATTTGCCATAGTTGCTACGCTTGGCAAGCAGGTCAACAGTTTTTATTGTTTTTTTTTTTTGTAGAATAATGGTGAAAAATGAGCACACAGTTCACCTGATGGTAAGTGGATGCTGTGGAACATAGACGTCTAAATTTATCCTCGATTGAGAATCAAAACGCAGATGCGTTGTCACTTCTGAAGACTAAGATAGAATGCCTCGTTTCCATTAAAAAAGGATCTCCGGATCTTTACTTTATATTACTTGCCATACGAAACACAACAGTATTAAGCTGCTATTTTACGCTGGTATTCTGTGAGAGCGTGGTCCTTCCCCGGTCGAGCCGACCCATTCGTGCTCTAACCATAATATATGAAATATTGTTTTGAGTTATCAGGAAGATGCTTCTACTCATCTTATGTTTCAGTTTTGTGGATATTCTCTCACCGTCACCACTCAGTTAACTATTGGCACGTACAAAAAAAAATATTTTTGTACCATTTTCATTTTACTTATCAAGTTTAATGTCTATACGATGGCACTTAAATGCAATTATTGTTTTACTTAAACTTATAATTATACGGATTTCGTAGTTTAAGATCATTACAACGATTACCCTGATTATCCTTCAATGAACAAACTGTAAATAGTACCTAGAAATCGTGATTAAAATTCGTGAAACGAACGTTTTCGTATTATCTGTTTTTGTCTAAATGTTTTAAGGCATTTACGATCATGTGCGTAATAGAATATAATACGAGTAGTATTAATTACAGTAATATTCCTTTCACGTATGCTGATGCTTTCGCTTTGTTAATGTATACGCTCTTTTTAAATTTATAGATATATTTATACTAAATACATTTGTTTAAATCTTTATTTCATATTCGTATAGCTTAAAGGATATTAATTATTATAGTTCATCACAAAAGCCGTCAAAAAGCTGTGCCGAAAAACTAATCGTGTGGTAGCTCAGGTAGTGAGAGGCTAAGCTCTTGCTGCGAATAATTTACAACGCTAACAACCCGGGTTTGATTCCCACGGTCTCCAATGAAAATGTTAATTGCAATTCTAAATGCTGATTTAACACTTGATTGGTGGTACAGGAAAACATCGTAAGGAAACCTACACGTTTACAAAATTAATTAATATTTAACATAATATTATTATTAAATACTTAAATATTTCAAGGATAGGTGGTCTTTAACCCAATAAAACTACATAAAGAAAATAATAAAGTACAAAAATATTTTTATATTCCTTGATAAAATACAAATAAAAAGGTCTTATGACTTTTTATGAGAAAGTAAATATTTTCAGAGTTATGCATTTCTAAAGATTTGAATAATCCCAAATTCTCATACTTTTGACCCATTAAAACTACATAAAATTTTTTTTAATATAAAATATACTTTTTTATATTCTTTGACGAAATACGAATACGATAAATAATGATTTCCTATATTTACGCGAACACTACACATTGATTAAAACTACTTTTACGAAATTTATCGCGTTTAATTTAGTTGACCTTTAATTTCCAACGTTCCGGGTGCTTTCCATCACCCATGGTCACGGATGACTGAGGTGACTAACGTCACGATATCAGTATTAACCCGGAGAACCCTCAGCTTCTTATGCATTAATTATGGTCAAATCTACGCAGAATGAATTTACTGTGTCTTGAAGTCTTGCAGCGGTATGCTTGGGTTAAGTTTTAATTTTATTAATTATAGTGATAGTACCCAGCCACCTTCTCTATTGAAATAAGGATGTTTTTTAATTTCAATAGCGTCACGTATTATCCTTGGTAGAAATCGGTGTACTTTTGCGTGGATTTGTGGTTTATCAAATCTGATGTAATGGCGGGGGTCATCTAGTATATGATCACAAACTGCACACTTTTCGGAACGTTGATGCTTCACATCAGCTATATGGTCTTTTACGCGAGTTCTAATTGATATTTTTGTTTGCCCTATATACGAGAGACCACACACCAGACATTCTTGATTGTGAAAGCTTGTACACTCCTGCATTTGTAGAGGGCTATGACACTTGATGGGTGGTAAGAACTGACTAATCTTCCTTGGCGACTTTTAGAATGTTCTAATAGAAGCTTAATTGAAGATGTAGTCAATCTTGTCTGTGACACCTCTGACATATGGTAGTACAGCAGACACACCGTCGACTGTGGCCGGCTTCAGTCGGTAACTGTGACGTAGGTGCGGGATCCGAAGATTGTTGTCGTGCAGAACCTGTTGATGTACCGCTGGGTGGTCAGGTACTTGCTAACACAGATTCATCGTGCTCTCTGTAACAAAGATTTCCACGGTAGCTAACTGTGATGGATGATGGTCAGATTCGCCGTTTACATATCGATTTGTATGGGTCTTTTTTCTATACACAGTGTGACCTATTGTCTGGTTAAGATTTCGGATGACTAACACATCTAAAAAGGCTAAAGGATTGTTTGCCTCTAACACCTTAGCAAATTGAATTTTAGAGTTTATGGAATTAAGATGTTCTAAAAATGCAGCTACTTTGTCTGATGGTAAAATTGTCTGCGTACCGCTTGTAGAACCTTTGAGTTACAGGTGCAGTAAGGAGAGCTTTCTCATCAAAGTCTTCCATGAACATGTCGGCGACAAAATAAGATACAGATGAGCCCGGCAACACTATCTACTTGCATGTAAAACTCTTCCTTCCACAATAGATAGCTAGATATAAGGCAATGTCAGAGTATTACTGCATATTCTGCCAAACGCACAAGAATCATGTTTAAAAATATGTCATCTATAAAAACGTCCACAAGAAACTCAAATAAAAAAAGGTTAGAAATCTTTGGTAATAAAACAAAAACTAATGTGGTTCATGGTTAAGTGTAACAGAAATAATCGACAAACTTAACACGAATAAACAGCAAAAAGACCAAAGGGCATTGACATTGTTTTGAGGTTACTTTCATCATCACAGTCATTTAAGTTAAATTTACTGTAAATAAAAACAGTTTTTCTTTAAAGTATACATAAAATTAAATAAATAAAAACACTTTTTATATTAAATTAATCGTTTAGGTACTTAAACCTCTAATTGGTTAATATGTCCCAAATGTTTAAATAAAGCGCAAAAAATAAATAATTGATTGCTTACAATAATGTAGCCATACATGATTGGTGCATAGCTATGTTATGATAGTAGCATAAATAAGTCGGCTCGTCCGAGAAGAACCAAATTTTCAGCGAATACCAGCATAAAAAAAGCATCTAATGCTGCTGTTTTTCGTATGATGGGTGTAGAGAACCACGTAACCCTTTTTACTTAAGGTGATATCGTATCTGCATTATGATTCTTATTCGAGGATGGGAATGTAGATGTCTGTGGGCCACATCATATACTTACCATCAGGTGAACTGTGTGCTCTTTGGCACTTTTTTTTTAAATATAAACGACTATGTTATGATGTTGGCATAAAATAAGTATAACATATGAATTGACAAAGTCATGCGACCTAAAATAATATGAATCTCGACGCATTATGATGCTTAGTCTAACATTTAAAAGCTATTATTAAGTTCATTCAAAATTACATTTTAAATCCAAAATATTCATTTTATTCAGTTATTATGATTATTTCTTAATAACTATTACTAGTTGTAATAAAAAAACTTAATAGAATAAAAATACATAAATAAAACAAAAAATGGTAGAAACGTAATCATTTATTAAAGACAACCCTTCTTACATGAATCATCCGTGTCATATTTTTATTGCTAAACAGACGTATTTATTCATAGTTGTTTATGTGTACTCATTATATATGTATTTATGTATGTGTATATTTGTATATATTTAAGTATAGGTTATATTTGTATAGTTTATTTATACGTTTAATGTGTATACGTAGTTAATTAACTCTTTAATTTTGTTTTTTATTCTATATTGCTACACCTACGTCAAATTATCACCACTCCATCGATTGACTAGTAGAGAATACCTCAAGCCATCAATTTGACCTTTTTTATTCTTTTATTTTAAGAAATGAAGCAAGTTTGTATATTTGGGATGCGTATTTAGCAGGGATTGGAGATATGAGAGTAAATGGGGCTCTACACTATATTGTGGAAAGTCAGAATGTGTCAAAAAGGCACGTATGGCAATTCACAATCTTGTGTTAGTTCCTACTTTAACGTATGGTAGTGAAAGTTGGGTGTGGCAGAAGAAGCACGAGAGTAGATTAAAAACAGTAGAAATGCGGTCGTTAAGGAGTATGTTAGGGCTGAATCTGAGTGATAGGGTGAGAAATTGTGTGATAAGAGAAGAGTGTGGTGTGCAAGATGATATTGTGACGAGGATTAGGAAAGGAATGCCTCAGTGGTTTATACATGGCCATAAAGAACTAATGAGGAAAGTGTGACAAAGCTAATTTATGTTGCAGAAGTGAACGGCAGAGTCGGAAAGGGACGTCCTAGGCGAAAGTTTGTCGACCAAATTGGCGATATAATAAAAACTGGCCAAATTAAGAGCACCCTTAACTGACGAGCATGTATGCGTAGGTTTATGGATGTGGAGGATGCGAGAGAGGTGTGTCAGGGTCGTGCGAAATGGAAGTCTCTAGTCTCAGCCTATCCCTCTGGGTGACGGGCGTGAGTGTTTATGTATGTAAATGAATTAAGAATAAATAAATAAATAAACATTCATTCATCATTCGATTAAAATCTACTTGTTTCGAAATCTGTATCTAACATGTTGAGCTCGCACGGATATCAACACTACATCTTCTGCATTTTATTTGCTTATATGAACGGAATCAATTATATGTTCTAAACCAGTGAAATTGCAGTTGCGTTACCGACCGTTTAAAAAACGTTTTAAAAGTCCTAAAGTTAAAGTTTAAATCATTTTGTTTGGTTTAAAACGTTGCAACTAATAAGAAATTTCTCCATTAAAATGTTTAAGAAAAAAAAACTAATTTATATAACATTTACTTAAACGTAAGATTATTTGTAATTTTAAAGAAATGGGATTATATATAAAATGTACCTTTATATGTTCACCGTTTATTGGAGACTTTCGATAATTTATTATCTCATATCATCCTGTGGGTGTCGTAAGAACGTTATACGGTGTGGACCGCGTTGCAACTATATTATGATTGTAGCACGAACAGGTCGGCTCGACCGGGGAAAGACCACGCTCTCAAAGAATACTATAATATACTCGTATGGTGAGTGAAGAGATCCGGAGACCCTTTTTTATTGGAAATGACCATCAGGGGTGATAACGCATCTGCATTTTGATTTGTAATCGAGGATAGATGTAGATGTCTATGGGTCACAGCAACCACTTACCATCAGGTGGACTGTGTGCTCGTTTGTCACCCTAATTACTAGGATTTCGTTACTTTTTTCATTATCTTTTTATTACTATTTCTAATGTTTGATCACCTTTCTAGTGAATTGGCATTGCAGTGGATTCTATTATATATTCACTATTCGGTGAATTCAGATTACTTAGAATAATAATTTAAAATTTAAATGTTAACCAAAAACGACTAATCCCAAAACATGTCTAATTGTTCAATTGATCAATTAATATTCTTAGAGCATACAGTAGAACAATTTTCTAAATAAGTTTATATTAGAGAAAACGCAAGCACATGCCTAGAATATGAAATGTCCAGTCAAGTTGAAACTTCATTAAAGTTGTGAAAAGACTTTAATAAGTCCAGAAAAAAAAACAAGAAAATATATTAATTTATATTTATACTAGACGTCTCTTATTTCTTATATATTTATTCACAAATTTTAGATTAACGAAGTTATTCAAAATACAAAAACGCATTGGAATTATATCAACCTTCACATTGGTTACATAAATTACGTCATGCAAACGAAGCACGTGCCGTGAGTTAGAAGTTCGACGCCACAGGCGGTATCAGATTGATACATTTCTCTCTCGTAACGTCTCCGCTATATATTGGGTATTAAGGCTATGCTAATTCATCAGTTTCACTGCGGAAGTCAAACAAGAAGGATCAACATGTTTGCTAAAGTTTGTATTTAAACAATATCCGTTTAATACCATGAGATTTTTTCTTTATATCGAATTATGATTTCTATTAATATTAATAATTTTGCAGATATTTCTACTCACATTCGTTGTATCGACCATTACCTGCCAGGAATACAAATATAAAATAAAACCGATCATTCATCATGAACAACCTAAGGAATACAGGTATTATCAAACGGAACGTGTTCCTTACTACCCTCAGGAACCTGCACCAATTCATGAAGATGAAAATCAAGCTCAACCTGAAAACCAGTACCGTCATGAAAACGGACATGCGATATCAACACAAAGCATAATTCATCAACAGCCTCAGTCTAGCCAAGAGTCCCAAGAAACCTACACGGAATTTACACCGGAATCCGTGAACTATAAGCAATATTTCCAAAGCCAGAAATACTTTAATCATCAGCCTGCTCAGCATCAACCAACAGTCCAAGCCTTACACTACCCAGGAAGTCTTCAACGGCTTCATGCTTATCAAGCACCAGTACGCCAGGAACCCCAGACTCATTACATTCCATCTCCTCATTACGCACCAAAAATACATCAGTCTCCAGTGTACCACAAAGCTGAAGCCCAAAGTCACGATTCGCACGAAGACCTCGTAGATTATTATGTAAGTACATCGCCCATGTCTGTCTAATATAAATCGCTAATTTGTTCACGGACATCCGGCTCCCGTTTTATAGGCACTTTCTACTATTTTATTTGCATCACACTTTAACCATTTAAATCACGAACTAGATCATCTAACGAATGAGAATAAATATATTACGTAAATTGTAATGTCCGAGTCATTCTATTTAATGATGATATGGTTTTTAGGCTTACCCGAAATACCAGTACGAATACAAAGTTGAAGACCCTCACACCGGAGACAACAAATTCCAGCATGAAATTCGTGATGGCGATAACGTTAAAGGTGTATACTCGTTGCAAGAAGCCGATGGTTCTATCAGAACTGTTGAATATAGCTCCGACAAACACCACGGGTAATTGTTAACTAAATTAATCTCTCATCTAAATGTGTTACTGAAATATAATTTTGTGATAGTAACGTACATTAAATTAATTTTTAAACTTTCAGATTCAGTGCTGTAGTTAAGCATTCGGCGCCTGGCCGTCACGCTCAGATCGAAAGTCATGAAAATTAATCATAATACTTTTAATTTAATTTAAAATTGTTAAGTTATAACTTTGTTACTAGATGTGTAATAATGAATAATTAGTGTAAATTATTTTGAATATTTTCAATATAGAGTTTAATCAGTCGAATTATTTTATTAAAAAATTCATACCTTACTAGCTTTTGCACTTGGTTAAGCCCGCGTATTATTCCAAAATAATATTTTTGTAGTACACTGAATTTCATTATTTAAAGAAATATATTCAGTCGTTTGTCCTCGAAGAGTTAATTACACGACTAAGCTCAACCTACAGGAACCGTGCGTTTTCCGGGATAAAGTTGATAGCCGATGTCATTCTTCGGCCCCTATAGGTTACTCATGTCGACCTTTTACTCCGGAATCCTTTCAGATTGATTGAAGTAAAAATGACATAGCTATTTTGACTTCATTATAATAATGAATAATTTTATTGGATGCGAAATCTTTATTGAGAACATCGTAGCACATATTTGCTCAAAAAATGTACAATTCAATGTCAAGTAGAGGGTTTTAGATTTTCAATTAAGCTCAATCCTACATCAACACGCAAATTATCGGTTTCTAGATTTTTTCGTAATATGAAATTGACAATAGTATGTGTTAAACCTATAGTAAGTGGCTACTGTTAGACAGTGGACACCTAATTCAAATAAAGAAGGCCAGAAATACGTTGCCACCTCTTGAGAACTAAGATGAAATGCCTTGCAGTCTAAAATTTATTGACTGTCTTATTCTTCAAACCGAAACATAGCAGTGGGTGTCACTGGTTGGTTTTTTGAAAGAATGGGATTGAAAATGCCGTCGCCTCTATTTACCTCTCGCTCGCACAATGTCGCTATCTACACTCACACCCGCTGGTAAAGACTGCAAAAAAAATACGTTGCGATATGCGGTTTTTAATACGTTCTATAAATTCAGTCCAACTTATTGAAATCAATGATAACAAAATCCCATTGACTACAAAACAAAATCATTCTGCTTTTGCCAAATTGTGAGCTACTGAGAGTTTTCTTCATAATTATTGTAGATTTTATATGTTAATTTCTTGTATAAAATATTAACATGCGTGATTTAGACTAAATTTTATTAGAAAGATTTAGATTTTTTAAAATATAAATATTGGTAAGATAAAATACATGGTCTTTAATGATTATCTTTAGTCTAAAAACACCACATTAATAGATCCCATCGAGGAGAAGGCAAGGTGAAAGGCAGAATTTCATTTTAAAATTAATATATCTACTCGTGTATATACTTACTTTCAAATATTTTCCCATCGATAGAAAATTTGCAATTAACCGAATGATATAACGATATACCGTTGTTAGCGAGTTTTCGCTATCGGTAATGTGTTCATTGTACAAATAAGATTTTCACTATAGTTAAATATTAGCATAACGTTTAACTAAAAAACTATTTTTAATTTTAATATTGAAATTATGAAATTAAATTTTCCGCGAAAAATTTAATTTCATAATTTTAAATACTTGTATTATCGTAGGATAGGATAGGAGTGGGATTTTTTACTTTATTATAGTAGCTAGCACTTTACTAAAACAATAAACACTAACACCTAAAGCCAATTATTACTTGTAGAACATTTATATACTAGTTCCAATGGGGGAATCGTAACCCTGGCCTGAAAAGTCGCAACTAAACTAATAGCTGCTTCACTATTGAATCCTTAAGAAAATAGGGGTGTAATAAAAGTCTTTAAATTATGAAAGTAACAATATATTAATTTCCATTTTAGCAGCAAAATAAAGAAGTCTTCGAACAGCACCAAAGCAGGCATTACAGTCAACGTTTCATAAAATGTATTCAATACTAACAATACTTTTATATTAAAGTAAAGACACATGCGGGATACTTAGATACTACATGAAAATATAATACAAAAGCGAGATTTGTTTGAATCAAAACAGATACTGATGGCAAAAATGTCTTAATTTGTAGGCATTAAAGTCCCGGAATCGATACACCTTATGAAACGCGTAGCCTCAAAGTATACCAATGCTCACAATGCGTAACAATGAGCAGCCCGTTTTTTAACCATAACCGGTAGTTTCCTTGCAACAGCTTATACTAAGTACATTACACGCAAGTTATAACTAATTGACGTTGTAAGAGAAGGGATTGTATCTGGCCTCTAGCCGAGAAGATGACCATGTCCAAGAGCTGGAGCAGCTAATAAGGTCTTAACCACACGAGCTGCAGCAGGATGGGCTGCATGTCCTTGTCTATTCACCACAGCGTTGAACCTAAAGAAAAACGAAAGTTATTTAAGTAAAATATTTATTCATTGCATCAAAACGTCTGGTACTGAGAACGCTTAGTGACAACTTTGTATAATAGTCCGCTAGCCGAGCGTGACGATAATTATATAAATTCTATCCAAAATATGAAAGGGTCATGTTGAGCATTGTAATTTTACTTGATGAAAAATAGACTTTTAAACATATTATAGGCTAGTGTGCGCCTTAGTGCTTAAATTGCACGTTCCAGATTTGAAATACCAGCAAGATTATTTTCGCAAATATAGAAATTCTTGGTTTTCTGATCATTACAACTAAATACAAGCTGGGTCAAATGACAAGCTACTAATTGTTTGTGACTCTTATATTAGGCAACAGAAAATCACAAAAGCCTTCTTTATAACGGCACTTAGAAATAAGAAGAAGGCCGTTCCTACTCTTCTAGTGGCTTAATTAGTTTTATTAAACGTTTTTGGAAGTGGAAAAATAAAAAAAAAACATTAAGCACTAAAAGAAAAGTAATAAAAATATTTGTTTTCCATATGTAGTAATAATGTCCTCGAGACCAAATTTCGGTCACGGCGGCCTGCCTCAACGGAGACTAGCCATGGCGCCGGACAGGATTATAGTGTCCAAGTGTATGCGCAAGCACAGATGCACTCTCTACTCCCTCACTCTCATAATCCGATGGGACAGTAAACCGACACGACCGGAGAGAGATCGCGCGCAAGACCAACGGTTTCACGTGCTTTCCGAAACACGGGGGTGAGACACCGCCAACTTTCTGACTCCGGGCAGCTACTGAGAATGTCTTTACGGTAAAACTCAATAATTCATTTTTTGTCCCGTTTTTTTTGCATTCGAACCCAGAATCTCATGACCAGCAGTCGCACTTCTACAAGTACTAAACCAACGAAGCAGTCAAATTTCGATATGTAAGACACGTATGACATTTAAATTTCATCTGTCAAACTTAATCTACTACTATTTCGAAATGAGTTTCCACTGACCAGCGAAGAAAAGACAGGAAAAGTCTCCTTTTTTGACTCAATAACAATATTCAAATTAAATGCCCAAAAAGCTGAGGTATAAGAATGATATAGCACTGAGGGTTCCGCGGAGCATGTAATAGCAACGAGTTGCAGCGTTAAGGGCCTCGGGTTCGAATACCTCTTGGAACAAATATTTGTATGATCTACAAATAATTGTTCCAGGTCTGGATATTTGTTTTGTTAAATTTATCTTTATAAACTGCCTTCAATGTAAAGGAGTAAATCCCATTGTAGGGATAAGTTTTATTAAAAAAACTTTTCTCCAAATGTCAAATTCATCTGCACGAGATACTTCAACCTGCTAATTATCAAACTATGTTAAACTATATTATAATTACAAAAAAAAAGACGTGTGGCACTCGGGGACTGCCGCGGTAAAGCTATTGCAAAGCATTTTGTATCAAATTATGCAATTATAATTATTAATATAAGGACTACGTAAATATTCAGTACAGCAAGATTGGAAGAAAAATGACTTCTAAATATTTTTTCGTATTTAGTAAACGTATAAATATATATCTTTTTTTTTCGCCGGAGACTAAAATGATATTGCTTTTTTTCGTAACTGCAGATTCTGTGGATTTATTTCATTATTTTGAACAATATACGAAATTTAAGTGACTAAAATTAAATCTAATCTGAACTGTATTATTCGTTCTAAACGAATCTAATAAATATCTGTTATTTTTGTCTCCTGCGAAAAAAACAGACTATAGGACTCTATCGAATACCTACATAAACAAAATATCACATATAAATAAAATATTACAAAGCGGAATAACTAATAAGAGTGGCAACGTCGCACTATACAAAGGAATTGCGTAGGTGGCACAAGTCGCGGGCTCGAACTCATTGGTGGGCGCGGCCAAAAAAGCACGTTGTCTCAACTGGCATTCGTGCCACTCGTACTAAATTATTAGGCGCTGCGTTATCGCTTTATACTATACCTCTATGGCTCTATAGATACCTAATATAGATTGCTTATTTTATTATGTTTAGTTTTCCCCGGGTGGTCATGCAGCGATCACTCAAGAGTTCACGATGCCTAAGTATGAACTGGAACAGTCATCGCAGTTTATATCCGTACCAGCTGTTGCCAGCGGCTTCAATCGCGTGAACTCGAAAATTATCCCACAGGAACGAAATACCTGAATAAACGGTATCAAATGTGTTATTCCAGACTAGGTATAACCTATCTCTGAGCTAAATATCATCCAGATCCCTTCAGCTGTTCTGGCGTGATTGAGTAACATACATCTATCCATCCAAACTTTCGCATTTATAATATTTAGATAATAATTGTAATTAGTTCTGCCTACCTATAAATTGTTTTCAAAAATACTTACCTGTGTTCACCTGTGTTTACCTGTGTTTACCTGTGTGTAAAAATTCGGATCAATAATTCTATTACACATAAACCAAAATGGATAAGCAACGGCTTGAAAACCAGCTGTAAAACAAAGCGGTTATTACGTTTCAGATACTATAAAAGTAAAACGGAAAAAAATAAAAATGAATATTTAACGTACTCCAAAATTTTAAGAAAATGCATTGACAATTCAAAAAAGAATTCTAATATGAAATTTATTACTAATAGTAAAAATAAATGTAAAGCGACATGGACAATAATAAAAAATGAAACCTGTTATTCCAAAGTAGATAATAACATTTCCGAAATAAATTTTGACCATAAGATATTGACCAATCCTTCTGACATAGCTGCGGCTTTCAATAATTATTTCATAGAACTGACTAATTTTAAAGATACTACAATGATTAATACACAACGAAATCAAAATACCAAGATTATGCCAAATTCAATGTTTCTTCTTCCAATAAATGAAAATGAAGTTAAAAAAGAAATTATTAGCCTAAACAATACTAACTCTGAGGGTTTTGACGGAATCTGTACGAGAATTATTAAAGAATGTACTAAAGAGCTTGTGCCCATCTTAACACACCTTATAAACCTCTCATTCTCAATGGGTATTTTTCATGAGTTGCTGAAGCAATCTATCGTCAAGCCTCTGCACAAAAAAAGTGCAAAAGATGAGGTCAGCAACTATCGTCCCATTACTTTAATTCCAATTCTATCTAAGATATTTGAGAAATGCATGCATCAAAGAATAATGAAATACTGTAACACGTATAATATTATTAACACTCCATTAATCGCGCGTTCTACCATTGTAGAACAGGCATGCATTTCGTGGGATTTTAACATTAATTGTGGGTGTCTAACGCACACACTCTTGGTATTCCTCTATTACTAGCTAGTGTTCACAATTAGTACCCTTTCGGCAAACTGCGCGATCGCACTTGTTAGAAATTTCGCACCAAAACTAAAATTCTACAATAGTAGAGCGCGCGAGCACTCGCGTATCATTTTTGTCGGAAGTTTACCTATCGTTTTTATTTTATGTAAGTGTTTATATTATGTATAAATATTGTTATTATGAATTTTTTTGTTTGATAATATTATTTTTAACCGAGGTAACTATATTTCGCACAATGATGGCACATATTTTGAGATGGTTGGAAGAAGTTATTACTGATGAAGCAACCAGCAAAGTATGGGATACATATATTTTTACTAACGGATACAAAGGTACCTTCTGCCTACCATATGGAAATAGACGCAGGTGCTCAGCCAGATGGTCCTTATGCACAATCAAATAAAGTTGTGGACATTGTGCAACGAATGCTTACCCCATTGGATGGTTTAGGTTATAACGTCACAATGCACAATTGATTCACGAAAATACCTCAATGCTTAGAACTCTTAGGTAGCAAAATAACTGTCATAGGCACTGTGAAGAAAAATAAGCCACAAATTCCCAAAGAATTCAAAATCACAAGAAACAGAAGCGAAACGAGTTCAATTTTTGGCTTTCAAAACCAAGGTATTTTAGTATCTTACATGCCAAAATCAAAGAAAGTGGTGCTTATTTACTCACCTATGCACTATGATGATCATATGGATTTACAAACAGCAGAGAAACGTAAGTCGGAAATAATAACTTTTTACAACAATACCGAATATGGCGTGGACATTATTTGTAGTATTTATGACGTCTCACTTACTATTTTTTTTCAATTTAATGATTATAAGTGCTATAAACGGTTATATTGTACGTACAATAAACAAGGACTACAGAAATAAGGCCAGAAAGGATTTTTTATATGAACTTGGTTTTCACCTAGTCGCGCCATGCATACAACGCAGAATAAATATTGAAAGTATTCCAAAATCATTGAAAAGGAAAGGGAAAATGCTGTTAGGCATGAAAGAGCCATCGGAATTACAACCATGCCCAGCACAACTCCCCAATACTGGTCGAGCCGGGAAATGTTCCTTTTGTGGCAGAGCGCGCAATAAGTCCACTAGAAAACAATGTGACACCTGTAAAAATCGGATTCATCCTCAACATCAAGTTCTTCAATACCTTGACTGTTGTAAAAATAATAAAGACAGTGTGGAAGATATGAGCGAGTAAAAAAAGGAGACTGAGAAGGTTTGATGCCAAATCATTGATTTTTCTCAAAATTCACAAGAAGTCTGATATTAAGTGCCTAATAAATGGTAACAGTTATGTTTCGTCTATTTTAATTTCTTATTAAAGTTTGTTTTAATACGATATTGAAGTATTTTTATATTTGTTTATTGTTCCTGTAAAATCTTTACACAAAATAGTTCTACATATGTAGAGCGCGCGAGCACTCGCGTCCCAAACAGGGGCGCGCGTAATGGAGTGTTAATAAAGAACAGTTTGGATTTCAAAAGGAAAAGTCCACAACATTAGCAATCTTCACTCTAGTTAAAACAATATTAAATAATTTAAACGACGGATATTTGACCACAGGACTATTTTTTGACATGTCAAAGGCTTTTGATTTTGTTGATCACAAACTTTTATTAAATAAATTAGAATCAATAGGAATAAGAGGACCCACTTATCAGTGGCTAAAATCCTACTTAAACAATCGAAGTCAACGCGTAGTAGTCAGCAAGTTAGTAGGCGACGAAGTTTTATCTTACGCTTCTGAATCAAAAATTGTTGAGTGTGGTATCCCCCAAGGAAGTGTGCTAGGGCCTCTAATGTTTATTTTATATATCAATGATATAACGGTAGTGACAAATCATAAATGTGTTTTGTTCGCCGATGATCTATCTATTATTGTGACATCTGAAAAAAACTCTATACACGATCACGAAACTGATATAAATAAAACAATTGACAACGTTATTAAATGGCTAAACGTAAACAATTTAAAACTAAATCTAAACAAATCACATTTTATCCAATTTAATCAATCCAAACATAAACAATTAAATTTTAAGCTAAATATTAATAAATTAAAGGAAATAAGGTCTACCAAATTTCTGGGAGTAGTCATAGACCAGGACCTAAACTGGAAATTACATATAGAGTCTTTGTGTAATCGTATTAATGCCCTTAACAAAATGAGAAAAGTGACAAACTTACAAACGGCTCTTATTACATACCATGCGTATATAGCTTCCATTTTGCGCTACGGGATAATAATGTGGGGAAATAGCACAAATATACAAAAGGCGTTTATAGCTCAAAAAAAGTGTATTAGAGCTATCTCTGGAATACCGCCTGGCATATCCTGTAGAACAGTTTTTGCAAATCTCAACATACTTCCGCTGCCGGCACTATATATTTTTGAAATAAGCTGTTTCGTGAAGAGAAATATCAATTTGTTTATGAAAGCAAGTGACATGAACACAAGATTGAAGCGAAATCCTAATAGACTTGTGTTAGACGTTATCCCAAGGTCAGCTAAATACCATAAAAGTTGCCTAAAAATGTGTTTAACGATATATAATATAATTCCTAATGACATCAAAAATTTAAATATTAATCAATTTAAATCAAAATTATTTAAGTGGCTCATTGACAGAAAAATATATGACGTTAAAGACTTTATTGACATCAATCCCTAATACTCTTTATGTTATATTATATATTTTAATTTATCTTTAATTCAATGTAATTTATTGTAATGAGACTTTGTGATATTATTTTTATGATTATACAAGATAATAATATTAATTTTGCATGCTATTTGTAATAGCGAGACATGTGCACCTTTTTAACATGTACCACCTTTATATACCATGTTCTTACGCAAATAAAAATTCTGATTCTGATTCTGATTCTGTGTTCTTACTTTTTTTATATACACACAATATCACTAGATGTAAACACATGTTTTTATCAAGACAAGTGACCCGTCAAGACTGTTTCCTTAGTACCGACGTACTTAGGCAGGTAGGTAGGCAGTTTACATTTTAGTGTCCACGACGCAGCGACAGTTTGTCAAATTTTGTTGTATAGTAGGTTATGGGTATTTAGGTAATAACAGTAGACCTATCCACCGAACCGTCAACGCCGCGCAAGTGATTCTCGTCCCACCTGTCCGCGCAGTAACTTTTTTTACGACCGCGCGAGACTGTCGCAACAAAAACGATTACTACTGAAAAACTAATATAGGTACCTACCTAACATTCAAATAAAAATATTCTCAAAAAGCTCAACGAATTCAGAATTTAATTTTTTTAAAAGAAAATTGGTCAAATAAAAAATAAAGGATGAAAATAAAGCGTATGGGGATATAAAAATAAATCGTATTTATTTTTTATTTCGAGTTTTACAAGAAAAGTATAATATTTACTGGAGACAATTATTTTATTATTATAATAGTATAATATACGGGACAGTATTTCATGCCGGCACACCGCCTGCAACTTTATAAGGCGCAGGTTCGGCCGCACATGGAATACTGTTCCCATCTCTGGGCTGGGGCTCCCCAGTACCAGCTTCTTCCACTTGACCGCATCCAGCGCAGAGCGGCTCGAATCGTCGACGACCGAGTGCTTTCCGATCGGCTCGATTCACTGGCGCTGCGAAGAGATGTTGCATCTCTTTGCGTATTGCTATATTCCCTTTAAAATGACACCAATATGAATAATATCTTATATCTATATCTACAAATAAATAAAATTGAAGTGTCTGTTTGTAATGTTAAAACAACAGCTTTTTATTAAATGCATATGAAAGTACTAGTAACAAAAACACAATTTTTAAAATTTTTATCTGTCTGTCCGTCTGTCTGTCTGTCTGTTTGTTCCAGCTAATCTCCGAAACAGCTGGATCTATTTTGACAGGACTTTCACTGGCAGATAGCTGATGATATAAGGAATAACTTGAACTACTTTTGTTTTAGAAAAAGAATTAGGGTTCCGCGCAAAAAAATTAAAACCCATGAAATCCATATTCCACGCGGGCGAGATCGCGGGGAACAACTAGTACTCAATATAGATAAATGTATACTTATTTTTATTTATTTATTTTTAATAAATAAATAAAAATAAGTTTTAATAATTTCTAGACGCATCTCAACAGATATTTCGTTAATAAATTGCTATCAATACTGAAGCATTCTTTTATATTTAGCATCCATTTAACACAAAAAACTGATAAGAATACTTTTTAAACAACATATAATCAATAAACGATAATCGCGTATAGTGAATTTCGAGGTAAATTATTATATGTAAACGTTTTTGAATCATATTATAAATGATACATATTTCCAAATGAAAATATCTTCACAATTAATTTGATGTAAAATAACATTAGAAATAACGTATAAAAACGGAGAAATTATCAAATTTTTGATCGAGTTCCTAACCAGTACACAAACAAAAATGGCGAAATGTCTTTTTCACATTTTTTTCTATATAGTTATTTGTTACAGAGTACACAGATAAAATTCACTCTCATAGATGACAAATTTCAAACACCACAATCTCTAATTTTTTACTCTGCTATCTTCAGCGCTGTACACGAACGGAACGATGTCGTTGAGAGCCGTGGTTGCTCACATGGTTAGCGCTCGTTATAAGTATCACAGTACGGGAGCAACCCGGGTTCGATCCCCACTGGCACCAATGAAATTGTTGCGTGCTGATTTAGCTATCAGTTGGAAAGTCTGTTTTTCTGGGCCGTTTTGTTTTGTTACACTGACATCTCGCAAGTCACCTAGGGACCTAGGAGGTTGTCGGTTGCTTATTTTTTATTTTTCTTTAAAATTTTCGTCGGTAAAATAATATATTTATAAAAGTAAAAAAAAGTAAAGTTACAGCCTATATACGTCCCACTGCTGGGCACAGGCCTCCTCTAATTTCTGAGAGGGTTTTAAGGCAAGGAAATGTCCGCCACGCTGCCTTAATGCGTGTTGACGAACTTCACATGTCTTCGAAATATATATTTTTTAATTTCTCAGACATGCAGACCCGAGTTTGATCCCCGCCAGCACCAATGAAATTGTTAATTGCAATTGTGCTGATTTACCACGTTCTCGGCGGTGAAGGAAAACATATTGAGGAAACCTGCACGTCTGAGAATATAATTATAATTGAATTTAAATCAAATTGACATAGGTAAGTACAGATAAAATTAGCGGAACATTAATAAAATTTTGAGATCGTTTTTTTCTTCAAAATTTTATTTATATTCCGCTATTTTTATCTGTGCTTATATCAATTTGATTTACATTCGATCTCTAAATTGTAGTTTGCGAGGGTAACGGGGATCTATCAGCTCCGGCAAAACACATTTCTGATAAAAGCTATCTAATTTTAAAATTTTGTCTGCCATCCAAAACGCATCATCTCTTTCAATAATATCAATTTCTATGCCAAACAGAGTAGTATCGAAATCCAAAGTTCAAGCAGGGGTCAATGTAGCGTAGTAATTTAGAGCGCAGGTATAGCTATAGTCATACGAACGTCACAGGCCGCAGCTGACTGAGTCGAATAAAACTAGAATAAGCGCGCGTCACCGCGCATGCATGTGTGTGTAAGTGTCGTCCTCCCACACCGCACCGGGGGAAACATTATTCAGTGAGATGCACGATAATTCATATAAACACGCGCGCGTAAAAAAATACGAAAAGGCCTTTGGAAGAAGGGGTTTTATGAAAAAACCACTGCATAAATCAATTACAAATAAAATTTATTGAATTCTTCGATATTTGTGCTGTGTCGGTACCGACTTTGTCTTGGAAATTTTACACTGCTTTTATTACTAATTTACGCCCAAAGTTGTGTTAAAATTGGCAATAAAAACGAATCTCTAATAGCTCGTAACTTTTTAATGACTTTTTATTTTACTATTCTGTTTCCGTACAGACAAAATTAATAATGAGACAAAACGATATCATGTTTAACCTGTCACTTGTATGTACTGTTGATGTATACTGTCAAACAGCGGAGTAAAACCCCTCCGAAATTTCTATGGAAATAATGTCGACTAGTGTCACCTTAAGCAGGAGAATGAATTAAAAACTATGTATATTACGGGGATTCTGGATAATTTGTAATATGGAAGGGAGTCCTGATTGGTTTCCCTCCGTCTGGCAATATACGAATATTTGTATATCGATATATGGTAAATTTTCAAAGAAATGAGTTAAAGACTATCTTTGAAATTGTTTAATGGACCAATATTCGCAGTCATAATATATTAAAATTGCTTACAAGTGGTGGACGCTATAATAATGCGAAATGAAAGGACGTAGAATCAATATAGTGATATATATATATATATATATGTCTAAAAAGATGGGCCGAATGTGATTTGAACCGAATCCGAACTTCGGCCGAACTTCGGTTCATTTTCGCACGCTTTCTCGAGAGCGACGCGTCGTGACTTGTTTACGCATTTACTTCAAATACCCCGCCCGCACACCGCAGGAAACATATATCTACGAAAAAAAACGTAACAAACTTCTGCCAGATAAGGCAGATCTTTGGTGTTTTTGCACCATAACCTGACTCTGGTTATGTTTTAAATACGACTAGATAGACAAGAAAAGTTGGTTTAATATGATTGTTGAAAACAAATAACCCTTAATTGTAATAAAAAATACTTGAGGTTAATGAATGTGCAAAAACATTATTTTTCTATTTAATTTACGGACTCCTATCCAGATGTTTACTAGGAGAATACAAAGTTTATTTCATTTTTGTAATATGGCTAATTATTAATTAGGCAGGGATTTCTAAGATTAATAACTAATTAACTAATATTAAGGTTAAGAACTAAGATTAAGATTAATGATAAGATAGGAACTGATTTAATATAAGGTTTACATTTACAATGTTCCGAAATAAATAAATAAATAATTGACCATGAATGAGTAAAAATAATATCTTTTATTTTACAGTATCTAATGTTGTTATATAAGGTGCTTCTAAAATATATGCCACGGTTGTTTGTATGGAGACTTGGCCAATCAGCTGACCGATTTCCATACAAAGTGCAATTTTTTTTGAGAATTGACTATGGGTTCCTTGGGGAAAGTGGTACAGTATCATGAGTGGAACCACCAGTTGCAGCCATGGCATATTGTAGTTTAGAAGCACCTTATATTTCAGTTAAAATAAGTGCAAGTAGGTATTATTTTTCTTGTACCGAATTACGACCCATCTCTAATATATATATATATATATATATATATATATATATATATATATATATATATATATATATATATATATATATATATATATATATATATATATATATTGAGAATCTAAATTGAGAATTTAAACTATACGCGTGTGTGTGTTTGTGTGTATATAAAGAGGGCTACTTTTAATATCGCTCATTTTAATATCAAAAATTTAGGTTATCTTTATAGCAGTATTATATTTTCAATTCAAAATTAGTACTGCATTTGTGATAATAATAAAATGTATGTATATAGAGTACTCACTCATTTTCTTTCACTATTATTTCGTGACTTTCTTCATTAATAATAAATGCACTTTGTTCATTCATATACATCGCCAGGTAGACTTTCTATCTCCCAGCTTGCGGTAGCCAGCTTCAGTTATTCCAGCACAGTGAAAATGTAGCTCTTGATTACACACAGTGCAGTGAGGACCTTCTGATAACAACTCCCCACATGCACCACAATTATGAGTATCCATTGCGACAGGTATTAACAACTTATAAGCTTAGATATGGGAAAGTTTGAGAAGCACTGGCTAAAATTGCACCGGTGGCACCAATCGGTGTTATTTACACCGTAAGCGCGACCGTACGCTACGGAGCAAAAAATGAACTGTATATATATACATATATATATATATATATATATATATATATATATATATATATATATATATATATATATATATATATATATATCATATATATATATATATATATATATATATATATATATATATTTATAGGATAGGGTGACAAACGAGCACACAGTCCACCTGATGGTAAGTGGTTGCTGTGGCCCATAGACATCTACATCTATCCTCGATTACGAATCAAAATGCAGATGCGTTGTCACCCGTGAGGACTAAGATGGAATGCCTCGTTTCCAGTAAAAAGGGTCTCCGGTTCTCTACACTCACCATACGAAATACAGTAGCATTAAGCTTCACGCTGGTATTCTGTGAGAGCGTGGTCCTTCCCCGGTCGAGCCGACCCATTCGTGCTACAACTATACTACTAATATAACTGCAGCATGGCTCTACCACGTATATAAATATATATATAAATAAATTCATTCTTCATTATGTATATAACAGAAGCCATCGAACCAAGCACGTGTACTATTCAGTACCTTTGTTTTTGGTGTATAGATAATGCACATTAATGCCGCGCAGAGAAAGTATATATGATATTATATCTATATAAAAGTACATCGCGCGAAATTCGATAATCACTTCTTAATATCGTTATTTTTTTTAAATGAATAATTTTGTTTTGGTGTGTCATTACACTATTTATACCTAATTATTTATACCTATTATTTATACCAAGATATTTTCGTTTTATAGAGAAGAAAAGCGTAAAGAGCTAAAAAAGAAAAAAAACTAATGCACGTCAAAGGGCATATTATCAGCGTCAGAAAGATTTGAAGAAAAATGAAGAAAAAAAAATAAAAAAAGAAACAGTACCAAAATCAAATGCTGAACGTCAACATAATGCTGAAAAATCTTACATGGATATGTAATTCGATTTAATAATAATATTTTTAAGCTATTGCATAGCTTTTATCGCGGGCTTTGAGCGCGGCGACCGAATCAAGAAATTCCGTACCGAAAATAAACCTAACACCCCAAAACCTAACATCGTCTAACATGTATATATATATATATAATTATTGAGAATCTAAATTGAGAATTTAAACTATACGCGTGTGTGTGTGTATATAAAGAGGGCTACTTTTAATATCGCTCATTTTAATATCAAAAATTTAGGTTATCTTTATAGCAGTATTATATTTTCAATTCAAAATTAGTACTGCATTTGTGATAATAATAAAATGTATGTATATAGAGTACTCACTCATTTTCTTTCACTATTATTTCGTGACTTTCTTCATTAATAATAAATGCACTTTGTTCATTCATATTCAAAACACTTTATACACAAACACCGTGTCGAAGACTGCCGAAAAAAGAAACGACGTTAGACAATGCACGGCCTTCAAGCCACACCTCCGTGCCCGTCGGAGTGGGGAGCGTGAGGTTTTTTCGTTACGGCGGAATAAATTTCTGGATTCGGTCCCCACGCTCAAGGCCCGCGATAGAAGCTATGCAATAGCTTAAAAATACGTGTGGCACTCGGGTACTGCCGCGGTAACGCTATTGCATAGCATTTTTATCAACTTATGCAATTATAATTATTTATTTATTTTATTTATGCAGTATTTTTTTCTTTGTTAGCAAAAATGTTTGCTCCATGCAGGAATCGAACCCATGATCCGCTACGCTGCATTCGGGTGGTTCAGCCACTGCGCCAAACGTGTCATCAAAAATAATATATAAATATGTATAAAAAATATATTTAAGTATAAAGTCTGTGTTTATTAAATACTCTAAATTCACGAAAGTTGCTAGCATGACGACGACTCATATAAATCCAAAGAATATACTTCTTGCAATAAACTACATTATTGTTTAAAATATTTTTTGTTATCGTACAATACTAAGTATAAAAATATAAGTATATAAAATATAAGTAGACTAGTTGCATCATGCAACTAGTCTACACGCATACATCTAGTATCACGCACGGAAACACCGTGCAGAAGTCTGCCGAACCTACACGACGTTAGACGATGTTAGGTTTTGGGGTGTTAGGTTTATTTTCGGTACGGAATTTCTTGATTCGGTCGCCGCGCTCAAAGCCCGCGATAAAAGCTATGCAATAGCTTAAAAATATTATTATTAAATCGAATTACATATCCATGTAAGATTTTTCAGCATTATGTTGACGTTCAGCATTTGATTTTGATACTGTTTCTTTTTTTTATTTTTTTTTTCTTCATTTTTCTTCAAATCTTTCTGACGCTGATAATATGCCCTTTGACGTGCATTAGTTTTTTTTTTCTTTTTAGCTCTTTACGCTTTTCTTCTCTATAAAACGAAAATAACTTTGTATAAATAATAGGTATAAATAATTAGGTATAAATAGTGTAATGACACACCAAAACAAAATTATTCATTTAAAAAAAAATTACGATATTAAGAAGTGATTATCGAATTTCGCGCGATGTACTTTTATATAGATATAATATCATATATACTTTCTCTGCGCGGCATTAATGTGCATTATCTATACACCAAAAACAAAGGTACTGAATAGTACACGTGCTTGGTTCGATGGCTTCTGTTATATACATAATGAAGAATGAATTTATTTATATATATATTTATATACGTGGTAGAGCCATGCTGCAGTTATATTAGTAGTATAGTTGTAGCACGAATGGGTCGGCTCGACCGGGGAAGGACCACGCTCTCACAGAATACCAGCGTGAAGCTTAATGCTACTGTATTTCGTATGGTGAGTGTAGAGAACCGGAGACCCTTTTTACTGGAAACGAGGCATTCCATCTTAGTCCACACGGGTGACAACGCATCTGCATTTTGATTCGTAATCGAGGATAGATGTAGATGTCTATGGGCCACAGCAACCACTTACCATCAGGTGGACTGTGTGCTCGTTTGTCACCCTATCCTATAAATATATATATATATATACAGTTCATTTTTTGCTCCGTAGCGTACGGTCGCGCTTACTATTTACACCGATTGGTGCAACCGGTGCAATTTTAGCCAGCGCTTCTCAAACTTTCCCATATCTAAGCTTATAAGTTGTTAATACCTGTCGCAATGGATACTCATAATTGTGGTGCATGTGGGGAGTTGTTATCAGAAGGTCCTCACTGCACTGTGTTTAATCAAGAGCTACATTTTCACTGTGCTGGAATAACCGAAGCTGGCTACCGCAAGCTGGGAGATAGAAAGTCTACCTGGCGATGTATCAAATGTAAGCAAACTCACTCTATTCAGCCTCCTTTATCATCAAGGATTGAATCCGATGCACTAATACTTAAAGAGATAAGAGCTCTCTCTGATAAACTGGCGCCATTAGAATGCCTTAAAGCTGAAGTCATTGCCCTGAGATCCGAATTTGCTGATCTTAAATCTTCACTAAATAATACTAATTTGGTGCTAAAAGAATTTAATGACAAAATTAAGGACTTTGAACAGCGTCTAGTACAGGTCGAGAAAGTACAAAAACATGCTAACCTAATTCAGACACGGTTAGAAAAACTGGAGCAGGAGTCGAACTCTGCGGAGCAATGGTCAAGAATGAATAATGTAGAAATAAAGGGAGTACCTCAGACAAGCGGTGAAAATTTGTTCGAAATCATATACAAAATTGGGTCTATGATACAATATCCGATTACAAAGACTCAGGTTAATTTCGTCACGAGAGTACCAACCCGTGAGAGGGAGCACATCAAACCGATAATAATCTGTTTCTGCAATCGCTATGTAAAGGAAGATTTTGTGGCGGCAGCCAGATATGCATCGAAGACTAGTCATCTCACATCAAGCAACTTGGGATTTGTGGGCAACAATAGGATTTACGTCAACGACCACCTTACCGTGCACAATAAGACCTTACTCTCTAAAACAAAAAAGGCAGCAGTTGAAATGAATTTTCGCTATGTCTGGGTCAAGCACGCCAAGATACACGTAAGGAAAACCGATACATCGCATATAATTATGGTGAAGTCAGAAAGAGACCTTTCAAAAATAGTGTGATGTTAAACTCATTATCTTTTTACTCTATTATTATTATTCATAATATTAAACTTACTATTTGTGTGATGTTAAACTCATTATCTTTCTATTCTAATACTATTATTCATAATTTATTTCTATACTACACAAAACTTTTAATATGGCAGTTTGAGATGCATATGCTATCGCGGTGTGTTTACGTATTTCTCATTTTGTTGTGCAATTACGTATTCGTTTACATTATAATTTTTAAACATCTTACCAATATCGATAAACTATTTTTAAATCTTATTACATGTAGCTTGGTTCGCTTTTGGTCTACTCATTTGCTAACGAATATGAACAATATTTGCTTGTTGATATCTTGTACGTATATCATTGATTTTACTCATTGGTCATTAGTCGTGAGCACTCGAGACTCCCGTGTTGGATATGACGGCGCATTATTCCACCTTTATAAATTATCTACCCGCTTTTATATGGTTTTTTCGTTCTATGTTTCAAATGTTACTTTTCCAATACTAGTTAATTTACTTTTATTGGAATGCTGCATTATGACAATGAATTTAGTTATAATTAAGTTCAATCATGGAATCGATTAAAATATATTACCAAAATGTACGCGGTCTACGAACAAAAACACTTAACTTGTTTAGGAACGTATGTTTAAATTCGTATGATATTATTATATTTACCGAAACGTGGTTGGTCGATAGTATACATAACAGTGAATTATTTGATGGCCGATATTTAGTATGGACACGGGATCGCAATTACTGTAGTACTTCACAAACGTGTGGGGGCGGTGTGCTAATTGCTGTGAGGAATGATCTTTCGGTAGTGGAGAGGGGTGACTGGCGTAGTTCAGCGGAAGATATTTGGGTCTCTATTTTACTAAAAAGATCCAGACCGCAAGTGACATATAATATAAACATTTGTGCGCTTTACCTGTGTAAAGAAAATATCGGTAACTCATATAATACCCAATTGCAAAATTTCACACAAAATATTAATACCATAATTATGTCAAATTCGTGCGATAAATTCATAATCGTAGGTGATTTCAATTTTGGTAGTCAAGTAGATTGGAATGTTTGTAGCGATAATTGTGAGTTATTACCTACCAATTATTCCTGTCAATATATTTCTGATTTTCTCAACTCTGCTCACACCTGCAGCTTATCTCAATATAATTGTATACGTAACTTAAATGGGAGACTACTAGACTTGGTTTTCTCTAATGACACTGTAGATGTTAAGGAATGTTATGAACCGTTAGCAATGCCCGCAGATATGCACCATAAACCTTTGATTATAAAGGCTGACTTTGTTGAAATACACAAATTAGTTGATAAGAAGAAAAACACTTATCTTTTTCACAAAGGTGACTACAAGGCTATCAGCTCAGCTCTTGACCAGATAAACTGGTATGAGCTTTTGGGAAATGACTTTCTAGACAATGTTGTTAATCTTTTTTATAATAAATTATACGAACTTAGGGACCAGTTTATTCCCATAAAATCCACTAGACGTTCATCACACCCTCCATGGTATAATTCTGCGTTACTAAAGGTCTTAAAATAAAAACACGGGTATCATCGCAAGTTTAAACTTTATGGTAATTTATCCGACTACCAATCTTTTGCATTATTACGCAAAAGGGCTAACCAGTTAGAGCGGGACTGCTTTGAATCCTATATTGATAAAGTCGAATCTTCCATAACTAGTAACCCAAAAATTTTCTGGTCTTGTATAAAAAGTAGGAATAATGCATCTGCTACTCCTAAAGTAATGTATTACGAAGAATCTTCTGCGAATACTGGTGAAGGAATTAGTAACTTGTTCGCTAAATATTTTAGTACTACGTTCGTTAAACCAGAATTGGAAATTTCGGATCCTAAATTATTTCCTACAACTGATTATAATATTAACGGTATTAGCTCAATACACATCTAAGAAAGAGGTATCTTAAAGCTATTACAAGGCCTCGACATCTCTAAATCTGGTGGCCCCGACCACATACCACCAATATTTATCATAAATTGTGCGGAAAGCTTAGTCAAACCCATTAGTATAATCTGTAAGCGGTCTTTAACAGAAGGAATTGTTCCCAATTTTGGAAATCTGCCTTCATAACACCGGTATTCAAAAAAGGCGATAAGTCAAATGTCGGAAATTATCGTCCTATCTCAAAGTTATGCCTATTCTCTAAAGTTCTTGAACGAATCGTTTATAATGAAGTCTATTATGCAGTACAAAACTGTTTGGGTGAAGAACAACATGGGTTTCTTCGAAAGCGTTCAACCACTTCTAATCTCATTTCGGCCTATGAATTCATCACTAAAGGCATCGAGCAGCGTGCACAGGTAGACGTAATTTACACAGATTATAGCAAGTATTTTGATCGTATTAATCATCGTGTCCTTTTACAAAAGCTATTAGCTGCGGGAATACACGGTGACTTGTATAGATGGTTTTGTTCGTATGTAGAGAATCGGTCACAGGCTGTGGTTTTGCGTGGTTACATCTCTGGTTGGTGTACAATTCCATCTGGTGTTCCTCAGGGTTCATTACTTGGCCCCCTCTTATTCGCAATATTTATTGCTGATATTAAGTCATGTTTTAAAAATTCTCTTATTCTTCTTTACGCTGATGACATGAAAATTCTTAAAACTATTCATAATCTAACAGAAGTTAAACAACTTCAAAAAGACCTAAACAGATTTTCTGATTACTGTAAACTGAATAAGCTTCAGTTGAATATCTCCAAATGTTCTCATATAACATTCACACGACAGAGATCTAGAATTGGATTTGGTTATACTCTTAATAATCAGACTATTAGCATGGTAAATCATATTCATGATCTCGGCGTAATATTTGATAGTAAATTGGTATTCGACAAACACATTGAATATATTGTTAACAAAGCATCCAAGGCTCTTGGTTTCATTTTAAGAACTTCAAACTGTTTCCGCTCTCTTAAAGCTATTAAGATTTTAAATTGCTCATATGTGCGTAGCCATTTAGAATATGCGTCCCAAGTATGGAACCCACAATATAAAGTTTACATAGCTCGTATTGAAAGTATACAGAAAAAATTTATGAGATATCTCGACTTTAAGGCACAAAAACACTCAGCCAATTATCTTGAAAGATGTAGGAGATATCATTTTTTGCCGTTGGAATATAGACGTAAAGTCAATGATATTCATTTCCTGGTTAATATAGTAAATGGATCTATTGATTCTCCTGAGCTACTTATTCACATAATGATTCGGACCGATTTAATGAGATTTAGACAGCGACCCTTGCTATATATACCTCTTGCTTCAACGAATTATAGAAGAAATTCCTTCTTTCTGCGTAGCGCAATGGAATTTAATAAGCTTTCATCTGCTGTAGATATTGACCTATTTTCCATTAGTTCTATATCTGTAAAAAAAGTGATGAACGGAGAATTTTTCATTCGCAGCTGCGACTAGCATGACTCAAGCTGCTCATTGACTCATTTTTTTCTGGTTAATGTTTTTGCATTTTTTTTTGTTATTGTTTTTGTAATAGTTTAAGTATTCCCTTAAGTATTTTTAAATTTGTATAAAGTTGGAAGAAAGTAATATGTGGAGGCTTGTAATTAGCAATTTTTATCACCATTTTGTAACTTTAGGAAGATATTAGTCTGTAAGCCAGGAAGGCAAGGAAAAGAAATAAATAAATAAATAAATTTTTAATTTACTAAAGATCTTTTGGGAATATAATGGTGACATAATTACAAACGATTTTAGCGAGATCACTCTTTACAGAATGTAATACATTTACATAAAAGCTACTTTTAAGTTTTTATTGTCATGTCTGATTTTAAGCCTGTATTTTGTAGTACCTAAACAATTTCAGAATACATAGTCACATAAAATGCCTTTTTTATTTTACATTTGATATCAGTATCACACATCATGTTGAAAAATCAATATACATAATTAGATAGGCAAATAACATTAAAAAAATCACAAATATTAAAATGAGCAATAGGTAATTATAAAGTAACCTCTTCGACGCGCCGCCGCGCCGGTCGACGCTCGCGCTCAGCTGATTGTGTCGCGATTGCCTACTGCCCACAGAGTACTTTTTTATACTGCCTACTAAACTATTCACCACTGTGCCTAGGCCCAGGGCGCCGCTCCAAATGACAAATTTACATTAACTTTTCATATACTCCTTTTTTGCATAAAGCAATTTGATTGACTATTTGATTATTTTATTAATTTGTTTACGAATTTATAGACATTTTTAATAAACAATTAGGTAGTTTGTTACGATCACTGCCCAATGCCAAGCCAAAGGTATACTTTGACGTCGATACAGGCGTCATCAAAGGCGCCGCCTGCCCTTTTCAATTCGCAGCACGTGCAAATTAAATGTCGAGTATTATTAGCTATTTTTTATTTATTAAATGCAAGTTGTATTTAAAAAATGGATGCGGGTTAAAATAATTACAAATATTACAATAAAATAGTTATAATGATTAAATACAGATATTAACACACATTTTACAACAGTAATTGAATAAAAATATTTAGGTAAAAAAGGGTTCAATAAAAATATTAAAATACAAATTTATACATTAGAATTAGAGGTACTCGTCTGCGGATGGCGGTGAGTATCGCGCACATAGCGTTCAAAATAATCACCTCCACATTCTATGCATAGATGACACCTAAAAGTTAACTGTTCAGCGACACGAGATAAAAGTTGAGTATTCATTTTGATTTGATCGAATGCCCAAATTATTTTTTCTTTCAACATGTCGCGGGTTTCAAGTGTGCGACCAGTATACACTAATGTCTTTACATGCCCCTACAAATGAAAATCCATTGGTGTGATATCTGGCGATCTGGGAGGCCATGCACAAGGCCCACTACGTCCGATCCAGCGTCCAGGGTATTCTCTGTTTAAATAATCCATAAGGCGATACCTCCAGCGAACGGCCTTGAGCGTTAAATATAAATGTATTTTAATTTTCTTTATTCGGTATATTAGTTGCATTATATTAGAATTATGTATTCTAATATATTATCTAATTAATAAAAATGACTATTTTGATTATTTTTAACTATATACTATACTGCTAATATTGAATTAGCTTTTTATAGTGTAAATTATAATATTTGTCGAAATATTAATTATGGATTCGAACTTTACATGCTAATGGTGCTTCATTTTTGTTATTTTCATTTACTTACATATTGAAAATATACTTGAATAGTAGGTATTATTATTTTATTTAGCTACTGAATTTTAGGATATGTTTAACCTTGAGGTCAAATATAATTTTGAGGAGCAATAGTTATTACCTACTAATCTTTTATCTGCTATTCCTTATTTAGGAACAATATTAGTAAATTGAGTTTGAGGGAGATTTACTGTTTATAATGCTACAATTATTATTTTAATATTTACCTACTGGGTAGGTAATTATTAAAATAATAAATATAGCATTAGAAACTAAATAGATATTTTGTTAAAATTTTTAAAATTAAAATTTTCGTATTTTTAAAAATTACTAAAAAAAAGGGTTTGAAATAATAGATTTTCTCACAAGAGAAGGGAACTTGAAAAAAAAAGGAAAAAAAAAGCCGGATCAAAGCCAAGACGTGAACCACGGAGCTCCGATATCACGCCCGACCGATATACCACCTGAGCCATAACGACCGTTAGTGATTTGTCGAAATTTACCTTCTTATATTGTAGCAGTTTTTTTATTGCCTGAAAACATGGACAAAAGGACTTTTTCTAAAAATAAATCCGAGCGTTCGTCGCTAAAATCGTTGGAGCCGTATAATTTTCTCATCTGGTTCGGTTATATAAATATTTAAATATATAAAAATTATAAATTAAAATGAAAAGATAAATATACATAAATATCAATAAAATAAAATAAATACAAAATAATATTATATAATTACTGTTATTATTATTCTTATTATTTTTTCATTACTGCCTTTTTCAACCTCACAAGATATTTGTAACTGCAATAAAGAAAACTACGTATTTAAGTAGGTAAATCAGTAATATAGTGTTATGTATGATTCAGACTAAATAAAGGTTCCTAAAAATAGACGTAGATAAAGAAATTGCATAAAAAATTACTCAAATAAAAATGCAATAAACTTGTTAATTTTATAGGTACTTAGTAAAATATTAAAATAATAAGTTTTTTAGGATATTTATGTAAAACATAAAGGTTATATTATGTTCTAACTACGTTCACGCTTGCGCATATAAAACCGCGGAATTTCACTAGTTTTATTATCAAAATAATAATTGACAACCCTACCCTAAGTTTGCCTTGATTTTACCAACTCAAACTCGTTTCAGGAGAACAAAACATAGAGAGAAAGATAGGAGACTATTTTTTATTTAATATGGTTGGATCTTTATTTATTTGTATATTTTTTATATTTATTTTATTTTATTGATATTTATGTATATTTATCTTTTCATTTTAATTCATATTTATAAAAACCAACCAGATGAGAAAACTATACAGATACCCCAACAATAATAATATAATAATAATAATATTCCACAACTATCACACAACGCCATCTAGTCCCAAACTAAGCAGAGCTTGTGTTATGGGTACTAGACTACTGATAAACATACTTATATATTTCTAAATACATAAATATTATAGATAAATTACACCCAGACACAGAACAAATGATCGTGCTCATCACACAAACATTTATCCTGGGTGGGAATCGAACCCACGACCTGCGGCATAGCAGTCAGGGTCACTAACCACTAGACCAACAGGCCTGACGATAAATAAAATAAAGTCTCTAGCTCGAGAGGAGAGGAGCCGTGGTAGCTCAGATGGTTAGCGCTTGCTAAAATTTTCACAGTGTGCGAGCAAACCGGGTTCGATCCCCGCCGGCACCAATAATATTGTAATTGCAATTTTAAGTGTTGATTTACCACGTGCTCAATGGTGAAGGAAAACATTGTGAGGAAACCTGCATGTCTGAGAAATAAGAAAAAAAATATTTCGAAGACATGCAAAGTTCGCCAACACGCAGTGGGGCAGCGAGGTGGATAATTCCTTTCCTAGGACCCTTTCAGAAAATAGAATAGAAATAAAAAAATAATAAATCCAAAATTCATTTAAAACCAAACATATAAATTGTAAAGTAGCCGCAGGTATCTATAACCAAGTAAAAGATATTCCTTTACTCCAACTTGTCCATGTTTCCCAAAACAATTTTTAATTAAGCTTTATATTATTATGCGGATTTTTTATATTTAAAATTTTAATAATAAAGCATTTCGTACGTCTCAGCCGAGGCGCAAATATTTTTCGGCCGCAAATTTATAAGACCGATTTGTTATTCAAACATAAACATGGGTTTTTAATTAAATCTACCAATCATAAAACGACACGCATTTTTATTGAACACTTCGTATTCAATTCACAAAGTACCTATTATATTTGTTTATATAAAAAAGTATATTTAAGTACAATCATAAAACTAAATGGAAACACAAAGTAGGAAAATGCATTGAGTTATAAAACATATAAATCAATGGGCAAATGTAAAAATACTGGAGGCAGGCAGCCCTATCGCATGTTTACGTACCGCACGGCTGTAATATTTATTTCTAAGATACGGCCGAGTTACAATATACCGTGACGTAAGCGCATCGGTTGGTAGGTACTCAAATAATATTATGTTTGCGGCGAAATACGGAACGCGGTGACCAGCGACGCGGCCACCTCCTTACGAACGCATACAGCGTAATGCCGCCCGCACTCTGCGCACGCCCCTTTATCATAGAAGTCACACAATTTTCGGAATTATTTCAATTAAAAGAGAAAAAACGAACTTATAAATTTAAATAAAACGTGGAGAATATAGATTTTTAATTATCTATCCATTAGTGTTATCCTCAAATGATTAGAGCGTTGCGTTTAGCAACAGATGCATGTAATCAAGAATTTTAGTCATTTTTTAAAAGTTGATTTTAAATGTATTTGTAGCACATAAAAATAAATTAGAACGTGGAATGTGATGATAACATATCGAACATTAATAATGTACTTTTAGATGTAGTTTATTTTTCATAACTAATGAGATAATAGAGTCTGAAAAACGCACTTTCGCAACATTTTGGTCAGGGATTCACCTTAACTTGACGAGCATAATGCGCCGGTGCCCCGTCAAGTTGATAATAAATATTGCGTAGAGATGCAAGTGGTAGGTATATCCTCTAACAATTCCGGCAGCGTATCGGTGAGAAAATTGTGATAGCTTTCACCATTTAATCTTTCTATGAAAACTGGGGCCCAGTAACGTTGTATTAATAAGGCCTGCCCACACATTGACACTAAACCGGTGTTGAAAGCTATGTGGTCTTGGTTCATGTGGATTTTCATAGCACCACAAGTGTTGAATGTGCGTATTAAATAGCCCTATTCTGCCAAATGTTGCTTCATCAGTCCATAAAATGTTAGCTCGTTCAGCAACTAGTAACCAATTACAAAATGTAACTCGCGCAGGTTTGTCAGCTTCGCTGAGTTCATGAACACGGTGCAGGTGGTAGTACTTCCCTTCATTGTGTATGACACTCCATGCGTAATATTGTGACACGTTGAACTGTCGGGCTGCTTCATAAGTGATCGCTGCTGGATTGTCTTCAAAAAACTGCAGTATGTCTTCCTGCTCACGTACTGTGCGCCGCGGTGGACGACCACGATCGATTGATACAGGCTGGAATTGCCCGTAATCTCGCAATCGCTGTGTAGCGCCTAGCATCATAGCGTAGCACGGTGCACGTGAGTTGGGAAATCGCCTTGAATATTCACGGCAGGCTTCACTAACGTTATCATTGTAAATTGCTAAAATTCGCACCATTTCGGTATACTCAACATTCGAGTATCGGTATGCCATCGTAACAAGGTAACGTTCACAATAATCTCACAACGAAAAGACAAGCGTCGCGGGCGCATCAAAGGCGACTGACGACACATGTTACTAATTAGGTCAAGTTTATGAGTATCGTCGCCTCCTACACCCCTCCACCCCTCCCTCACCACGCGCTTTTTATTGCTAACTGCCTAACTAGGACTATTACCGTTTAGAAGCTCCAATTAAAACATTTTTATTTTTGTATGAAAATAAAAATTGAAGAAATATATTTTTTTTCTTACAGATATTGTTGTTATGGTGTAAATAATATATTCCCCAAAGGTTTTCAGTAAATTAAAAATGACCCTGTATATACATATTGAGAATCTAAATTGAGAATTTAAACTATAAGCGTGTGTGTGTTTGTTAGTTGCACGCACACATACATCGTGTATGCACGGCCTTCAAGCCACACCTCCGTGCCCGTCGGAGTGGGGAGCGTGAGGTTTTCTTTCGTTACGGAATTTCTGGATTCGGTCCCCGCGCTCAAGGCCCGCGATAGAAGCTATGCAATAGCTTAAAAGCTATGCAATAGCTTAAAAGCTATGCAATAGCTTAAAAATCTGTTCTAAAACGCCTTTCCATCCACAGATTGGTGATGGCGTGCACCATTGGCAATGTGAGTGCACCGGTGCTCATAAGCTTGACCTGGCTAAAAGACTTATTATATCCAACTGTGGATAAATGCTCATGTATTTCATTGGCCTGGCATAGACGGGAATATTCGTTTGTTAGAGAATATGTAGTCTGCAACCACCTATCTGCCTTTTTTTTAAACTGAAGTGAGAAACTAACTTAGGAGTCTGCCTGATGGTAAGTGGTTCCTGCATCCCATTAACACCTGCAACCGACTTCAAAAAGACAGGCCTACAGATGCTTTGTCAAATCTGAAGACTAAGAAGCAATGCCTCTTCAGATCGAAAAATAGCAGAGCACATTGTGATGCTTAGCAGATATTATTTAGAGAGATTCTTAATATGAATTGCCTTCTGTGACGGATAATATTATAATATAATTTCTTTTAATAATAAAGTTAGAGTTCTTCTTCTTCTTTCATTTCTGAGAGCGTTTCTCTTACTAATATTGAAGGCAAAGTACGTAGTTTTGAGAATAACCAGGTTTTTTGTTAGTATTACATTCCGTATTCCTGTCAAATGTCAAGTACCGAAAAAATTATTACAAAATTACCCATTGTGATCGTCAGCGGTGTAGTCAACGGTACGGACGGTGCCATCGGGCTCGACTAGAGAGTACTGACCCTTCACCACGTCACCGTCGCGCGCTTCCCACTGACTTTTATGATCGCCGGTGTGACCATCAGAGACTCCGTAGTTGAACTGGTAGCGGGGGTGGGACTGCAAATAATAAATAGATAGTTGCTGATTTAGTAAAATATACAAAATGATCACAGCCATTGACATCATATCCTTTAAAGTCAACTGCTACAGATAAACCTTCCCAAGGAGGTTCCAATTGGTATATATTACTTGGTGGAGCCACGCTGCAGCTATGTATGGCTATGGCACGAATAAGTCCGCTCGACCGGTGTAGGACCACGCTGACACAGAATATCAGTGTGAAACAGAAGAATGATGCTACAGGGATGACACCGCACCTGCATTTTGATTCCAATCAAGGATAGATGTAGATATCTATGGGCCACAGCATCCACTTAACATTAAGTTAACTATGTGCTCGCTTGTAACCAATATTCTTATAATAATATTTACTCACAATGACGTTTAGGCAGTTTGGTAAAAATTAAAAAATAACTGGAATATAAACTCGACAATTTGAATGAATTTTCCAGTATCATGATCGTGTTCATCAATCAGCATGTAAAACACGTCCAGACGAGATTGACGGATCTCTTCTCAAACTTCATTTTTTTCGTCATCATCATCACAAGTCAACTGTTGAGCGTAGGTCTGAATCAGATGCCGGTATGAGGCTCTTGTTTTATGGCATTTATTGAAGAAGGTCTGTGTTCAGCAGCTGCCTTACAATTTATTAAATGAAAATATTTTCGTGCCCTGAAAATATTACTTATTAAATTTCAATATCTGTTATATTAAAGCAAATGAACATTTCCTCATTTATAAAATACGATTGACTGAATGTGCACGATGTGTGGCAATTTTAGAAATTTATTATAACGAATTATAAATAATTTCATTGAGTGTGGATACCAGTAGTGTTGCTCAATATACTTACATAAACCTCAACAGGGGCAACGGCTTGGGCGATGGGTGCTGCGTGGTATACCGGCGCTACGGCGGCTAAAATTATTGTTTACTTTGAGGGAATTATTTAAAATGTACATAATATATTATTTTTAATAACATATTATAAGATTTTCGTTTTTATTATAAGAGACATTTTATTAATAAGTTACCTTTGCAAACATTTTCTAGGGTTTGTTTCAAAGTTTAGCTCTGTACTTCACGCTTAGCACTAGGGCTTGATGTGTGCCTAATTCTAAAATAACTGGGCTTATATAGGAGACCGCATATACATACGTATTAAGGGCCTGTCTAAGCTGCGGCTACAGAAAACTACACAAGCATATGTACATATACTGGGGGCAGCCCTATAATGAAACAAGTCGAACCATATATATTAGTATAGACAAGACTTAGATACATTAAAGTGATAACTAAAATATTGCAGCCGGTAGTACTAAAAAAAAATTATAACGCATCACAAATAAATGCATGATTATTATTATTACATTTATAAACTAGAACTAGAAGTAACTGTCTTATCGAGCTCAGGGTGTTATTTGCATACCATTAAGATATTAATGAACATTTATGATATATTTTTCTATCCATCTCTCTGAGCTAATCTTTCGAATGGTTGAACCGATTATGATGAAATTTCACGAAGAGATAAACAGTTATGCCAGAAGTAATCTAGGCTATATTTTATCCTAGAAATGTGGATGTATATTTTTATAAAATCGAAAAATTGATATAGTAAATGATCATTAATGACAACTTAAAATATTTATATGATGCCAAAAGTAAAGTAAAGTAAAGTTAAAGCCTATATACGTCCCACTACTGGGCACAGGCCTCCCTTCATTTCTGAGAGGGTTTAAGGGCAAGGAAGTGTCCGCCGCACCGCCCCAATGCGTGTGGGCGAACTTCAAATGTCTTCGAAATTTTTTTTCCTATTACTCAGACATGCAGGTTTCCTCACCTTGTTGTTTTCCTTCACCGCCGAGCACGTGGTAAATCAGCACTTAAAATTGCAATTAACAATTTCATTGTTGCCGGCGTGGATCGAACCCGGGTTACTCACTTTCTCTTATATTTACAGCGAGCATTAACCATCTGAGCTACCACGGCTCATGCTCAGGGTCAATGATACCACATTAGTCGCTATTTACAATTTAAATTAATCAACTTTTTTTTTCATTTCTTATCGACATATTTCACTTCTTACTGAATGACAGATACCCAACCAGCAGTAGATTATTTACGAGTTGATGAAAAAAGAAAAAAATTACGCGGTTAGAATAATACTTTCCGCAAACCTAAAGTAAACTATATCTATGTGGAGAGTATCCACATTCTTCTAACGTTCGCACATTCTAACATATCCAACAGACATCAAAACTATACGTTTATTATACGGCTATCTACGAGAATGGAGTAATAAATTAAAAAGGTATATACTATGTATATACTATTATACATTGCAACCGACAAGTAGGCTATAATTTTATAACTGACAAATATAAATTGAACAATAGTGCCAAGGACTTAATAAATAATACAATCTTTGACTCGATTTTAGTAAATTCCGAAACAATTTTACTGCAGTTTATGGCGAAAAAAATTGAAGACATGAACCCTAATTGAAATGCAAATTTGTTTGTTCTTGGAAATTTTACTAACAAAAATTAACATATCAAAATCAATCATTATCAAATCATTAAATCAGGAACAAAAAATAATCCATCCAACTATTTTATATAAAGATGCCGAAAGCGCGATTAAAATAACAATAATAATTGACAAATAAAATTGCCTCATGGGAGATTTTGTTGAGTTGTGAGGAAGATGCTGTTGCCCATCTCCTGTTTCACTTTCGCCTATCGCTTCTTACGATACTCTCGGGACGATATGGGGTATTGGATATCCTTACACCGCCACTACACGGTTTCATGATAACGCTTCATTATAAAACAAAAATTTTTCATTCGCATATTTGTACTACTTTTTTTAATAAATACAGGATATGGGCTGCTGATGAAGAAGAATAACAAGATAATATATTATAACCGCGTATTTTATCCCTATGTATGTTATGTTACCTTACTACAAAAATCCCGGGCAAAAATAATTTTATTTGTCTAGAAGTTTTTTTTTTACATAATTTAACTTATAATTTACATGAAATAGGACGGTAAATACTACTACTATGATATTATGATACTATGACACTTGAAAAGGGCACCTTGTGGCAACATACGGCGCATATTTATAATTATCATTACAATTGGTAATCACGCGCACGATTGTATTAAATTACTTTTCCTAATTGATCTTTAATTTAAAAAAACATAATTATCTTTAAGAAATGATATGCGAGTAAAAGTTACAGATCAACACATTTGACGAATATAGTATGATATTATGATACTATGACACTTGAAAAGGGCACCTTGGCAACATACGATGCATATTTATAATTATCATTACAATTGGTAATCACGTGCACTTTCTTAATTGAAATCTAAAATACTAGATTGTTCTTGATAATTTAAAAAAATATAATTATCTTTAAGAAATGATATGTGAATAAAAGTTATAAATGAACACATTTGACGAATATATTAAGCGTATTTTTGTATCTTAATCGTACTATATTTAAGTATGTAGTATATAGTAAGTATGCCTAGCGAAAAAATGTATTCCCTTTATTTTCTAAACATACATCAATATTACACAAGTCGTATAAATAAGTAAAAAGAAAGCAAAGAAATCTATGTGTGAATTTCGTTCTAGACGCCTTGCTCGTATGTTAGTCATGTCTTCGGTTTTTCATTTTGAGCTCTGGATCATAAAGTACTAAGCGATGTTGTCTTTGTATAACCAATTGGACAAATAGCTGTGACACAGATAATAATTTCCATTCCTTATAAAGCTTTTTAGCAGGGTAAAGAAAATTGCAAAAGGATGTCACTTTTGAGATTGCTCTTTGGGTTCTTTTTAACAAATTTTTAACATAATGTTTTCGCAGAGCCTCCCCAAACAAGCGACAGTAGTCTAATGGCAGGGCGAGGACTGCGAACTCAAAAAGGTCGTCGGTTCGAATCCGCCATTCGACTACTCGCGTGAGCCACTCGTAACACAAGCAATTTAATTAATTTTTATAGAATTGTTAATATTCTTTTTTTTTAATCTATACTAGAACAAAGAGATAAAAAGTATAACCATAGATCACTACGTTTATTTAAACAAAAACAGAAATTAATATTAAATTTATATTGGAAAGGAGTATACAAATTTAACAAAAACTAGGTATAAATTAACCACACCACCTAATGGAAACATTTTGGTCCATTGGTTATAATATTATATTTTTCCTTACATTGACGACGACGAGACCTCTTAGAATCAACATTTTGCGCTGATGCCCCTACCTGCTTCCGCAGAGCAGTTTCACCTTGACGATGCATTACAGAAAAGCTTTGTTTGAAGAGCTCTGTTTGAAAGCCAAGCCAGAAGTAGCCGGAGAACTAATTGCAGGAAATTTTTCAATAAGAATATTCAACTCTTCCTCCGAGGAGATCTTCGCCCTTTCATTATTAGGCAGTTTGACATATATTATCCCATCAAGTGTCCACATTTTTTTATACCAAAGAGCTTGCGGTCTTTCTTATGTATGGATTGCCTTGTTCTTGTAAGAAACTCGGGAACAGAAACATGAGACCCTTTTAATTTGGTCTTAGCATTCCAAGCCTCATGCTTTGTGTGATAGTCTTTGAATTGGATGAGAATTGGCCGTGTGGGACCATCTTTTTTTACCCCGATCCGATGGCTTCTTTCTCTGCATCATCCTCTGCTGTGTCAGGTATACCATTGAATAGCAGAATCTTTCATCTATGCCTCATATCAATTGCATCAATAGACTGTAAACAATCACGTACCTGCTGTCGAAGAAAAGTAAACATTGAGCCTACCAACTCCTTGAATGCGTGAAACTCATCACGTAATTGAATAAGGGTGGAACTAGTTGGTTTAGACGGAGCTTTTCATCTTCTTTTAAATTCTGTCATTTTACGAGTCCAGCATTTTTCAAGCTCCTTTTGTATGTTCTCCACTTCAGTAACATTTTCCATTATGTTTACAGTTAATCAGTTCAGGCAAAATGAGATGAAAACTTGGGAATTTGATTGCAATAAAGTATCACCAATGGGAGGTGCAAGTGAGACAAAAATTCTCTAAATGTTCATATTTTTACACTTCATCCATACAACAACTAATCACTGATTGTTTAGTAGTTTTATATAGAACAAAACTTGTTTGTGAATATTAAAATTAAAATAAAATATAAGAGCTATTTAAAAAGTTATTATTTATTGTACACCTACCCTCCAAAAAAGTTCATTATCTTTCCTTTAAAAATTATATTTCCTTCTAAATTCTCCCTCCTCTATTCATCTCTTCCTGTCGTTTTATAATCACCAATATGTCATTAAGTAAATTCCGACATGTTTATTAATTTACTTTTATATTGGTAGTTATAAAAGTTAATTAATAAAAATATTAATTTACATTATATATAGTGCACACTTTTATATTATTTATAGTGCACTCTACCCATTAATTAACTTTTCACCTATTTTTATTTCTTATTTAGGTCGTCTGGAAGAAATTGCTGCATAGCAATAAGACCGCCTTATGTTTTTCTCTTTGTTTGTTGCTTGTTATGTTATTTGTTTTCTTAGTGTTCAATAAAGAGTGGTGTGAGTCTAGTATTTATTATCCGCTCTATTATTTTAGACAGTTTTCCGTGATACGATCTCTATCCCCATTATTATGAATAGGAAGTACAATAGATTTTTTTAAAACATCGGGAAAGATGTCATGCGATAAACATAAATTACAAATGCGCGTAATATTATGTGGAATAGGGATATTTTATGTTGCTTTAATATGACAGACGATATACCGTTCAGGCGTCCCATCCCACAGCTTGACCTTTCAGAAATATATTAATGCGCTCTACTTATTCTTCGTCTGTCTCAAGCAATGCGAAAGAAGAAGATGATGAAGCGTTGGTCAAAATAGGGGCAGGGGTTATCGTGAAATAATTTAGACTAAATTTTATTCTAAAGATTTAGATTTTTTAAATAGAAATATTGATAAGATAAAATAAACGGTCTTTAATTATTATCTTTAGTCTAAAAATCACCACATTAATAGATCCCACCGAGGAGAATGCGGAATGGGTCGCTAGTTATAAATGTCATTTCAAAATTAATATATCTATTCGTGTATATACTTCTTTTCAAATACTCTCCCATCAATAGAAAATTTTCAATTTACCGAATAATATAAAGATATACCGATATTAGCGGGTTTTCGCTACTGGTAATGTGTATGTTGACGGTACGGACTTGATGACTCACCATTTCTAATCCCATTCTTTATCTGTACGGACTTTACATTGTTTTATGATCTTATTAACTATTGTTACGAGAGTTTAAACTAGTTATACTAGTACAAAACTCCAAGAAAAGTAATTTTATTTATTTAAAAAATATATTGATGCGAAAAAGTCTTTCGTTGTACTTCGCATGTGCCAATATTATTTCCCAAGAATCAAATTACTAATAAAATAAAAAGTAAACTGGAAAAAAGGAAGAAGCTATTAATTAGACTATAATTTCAATGTATACAATTTGTGTTCAGTATCTCCTGTTAGTTATATTCATTTTGCTGACATTTTATTGTACAAATAAGACTTTCACTATAGTTAAATATGAGTATAAAGTTTAACTAATAATGGTGACAATAATTTTAAGGAAAATTTCATTTCATAATTTTAAATACTTGTATTATCATAATAGGTCCTTACACATGAAATTGGCGTTTTGTACGGGAGAAATATAAAGCTTTTTTTTTTTTGTAAAATATATTTATTTATCAAAGTATGCACCGTTGTTACACTTTTGCCATCTTATAGGTAGTTCATTGATCCTTTTACCAAAAAAACCATGGGGGCGAGAATCAATAAAGTCTTTGAGGGTGGTTTGGACTGCCGCGTCGGAGTTGAATTTTTTTCCTTGTAAGAAGTTGTCCAAATTCCGGAAAAAATGGTAATCTGTTGGAGCAAGGTCCAGGGAGCACGGTGGATGTCGCAGATATTCCAATTGTAGCTCATCTAACTTAGTGGTTGTTTGTTGTGCAGTTTGTGGTCTTGCGATGTCATGAAGCAGCAGTGGGCTAGAGCGATAGACCAATCTCGGTTGTTAGCAGCTAGTTCTTCCTTCATGGTTTCATGGTTTGCAGTTGTTGACAATAGATATCTGCCGTAATCGTTTGGCCAGATTTTAGAAAGCTGTAGTGAACCACACCGGCTCTAGTCCACCAAACATTCGCAAGTAACTTTTTCTGAGTCAATTTTCGTTTAAGGCAGGATTTGGCTGAGTCTCCAGGGTACAGCCATTGTGACGGGCGCTTCCGATTATCGCACAGTACCCATTTTTCATCACAAGTAATGATTCGATTTAAAATCCATTGATTTTTGTATCGGTTGAGTAAAGTAACACAGCAGTCGACGCGTGTTTGCAAGTTCGTTTCACTCAATTCATGAGGTACACATCGTTTAAGTTTTTTTAAGTTCCTGATTTGCTTGAAGTGGATTAATACAGTTTAACCACTTACTCCGAAACATGCCGTTATCTCTGAAATGCTTTGTGATGGATCCGCTTTCACAATAGCCTTTAATTCTTCATTATTCACTTTGGTCTCGGGTCATCCACGGGGTTGCTTCTGAAGGTCGAAATTTCCAGAACGAAAACGTTGAAACCAAAAACGTACCATGCTTTCTTTTGCGACACCAGCGCCGTACATATCATTAATCCTTCGAGCTGTTTCTGCAGCACTGGTGCCACGATAGAACTCGTACTCGTAAATATACTGATATTTCATGTTTTCCATTGTGCGGTAATAAGCGAAACCAAAGAAAAAAAAATGGGGAAAAACAAATGAATGACGGCTTTTAAAACTGAAATGTACCAGCTAAATGAATTTATAAATTTGAATTTGGAATTCTTAACCAAAGAGGAGATATTTCAGATCAAAGTGGTTATCACGACAAAACGCTAATTTCACAGGTAAGGATCCAATATAAGGCCTCTTGTAGATGCTAATTATTCGGCTTTTTTATAAATATATTTCGCGTGTTACTATTTCCATATTAGGATTTTTTACCTTATTATAGTGGTAAATTACTAAAACAATATATTGCACATGGATAAACACTAATACCTAAATCCAATTATTACTTGTGGAACACTTCTACACTAGTTTCAATGGGGGGAATCGTAACCCTGGCCTGAACTAAACTAATAGTCACTTCACTATTGAGTCGTTAAAAAATAGGGGTTTAATAAAAGTTATCGAATTATGAAAGTAACAATATATTAATTTACATTTTAGCAGCAAAAAAAAGAAGTCTTCGAACAGCACCAAAGCAGGCATTATAGTCAACGTTTCATAAAATGTATTCAATACTAACAATACTTTTATATAAAAGTAAAAACACATGCGGGATACTTACAAACTACATGAAAATATAATACAAAAGCGAGATTTGTTTGTTTTAAAATAGATACTGATGGCAAAAATGTCTTAATTTGTAGGCATTAAAGTCCCGGAATCGATACACCTTATGAAACGCGTAGCCTCAAAGCATACCAATGCTCACAATTCGTACCAATGAGCAGCCCCCTTTTTAACCATAACCGGTAGTTTCCTTGCAACAGCTTATACTAAGTACATTACACGCAAGTTATAATTAATTGACGTTGTAAGAGAAGGGATTGTATCTGGCCTCTAGCCGAGAAGATGCCCATGTCCAAGGGCTGGAGCAGCCACTAAGGTCTTAACCACGCGAGCTGCAGCAGGATGGGCTGCATGTCCTTGTCTGTTCACCACAGCGTTGAACCTGTAAGAAACGCAAGTTACTTGAGTATAGTATTTATTCATTGCATCAAAACGTCTGGTACTGAGAACGCTTAGTGACAACGTTATATAATAGTCCGCTAGCCAAGCGTGACGATAATTATACAAATTCTATATAATAGACTTTTATATTAGGCAACAGAACATCACAAAGAAACCTTCTTTAAAACTGCAGATAGGAAAAAGAGGAAGGCCGTCCTTTCCTATCTAGTGGTTTAATTAGTTATTTTAAACGGTTTTGGAAGTCGAAAAATTGAAAGACATTGAACACCACAAGAAATGAATGAAAAGAAATGTAATAAAAATATTTGTTTTCGATATGTAACACATGTAAGATATTTAAATTTCATCTGTCAAACTTAATCTACTACTATTTCGAAATGAGTTTCCTTCGATCGGCGAAGAAATAAACAGAAGAAACTCAGGAAGTCTCCTTTTTTAACTCAACAACAATATTCGAACTAGATACCTAAAAAGTTGAGGTATAAGGAAGATATAAAATTGACGGTTCCGCCACATGTCCCGCGGCACAGATAGTAGCAATGAGCTGCAGCGCTTAGTGTTTCGGTTTTGAATCCCTCTTGAAACAAATATTTGTATGATCTACAAATATTTGTTCCAGGTCTGGATGTTTGTTTTTGTGAAAATTATCTTTATAAACTGCCTTCAATGTAAAGGAGTAAATCCCATTGTAGGGGTAAGTTTTATTTAAAAAAAAAACTTTTCTCCAAATGTCAAATTCATCTGCACGAGATAATTCAACCTGCTAATTATCAAACATGTCTCTGACGACAGTAAAATAGCGGCATATCCGTTCTTATACGCCTTTTCATCAACAGACTGGAGATGGCGTGCACTATAGTGTGAGTGAGTGTTCTACAATAAACTTGCCCTGGCTAAAAGATGTACTATATCCAGCTGTGAATTAAGGCCCATGTGTTTCCATGGCCTGACATTGACGGGAAGATTCATTTGCTAGAGAATATGTAGTCTGCGACCACATATTCTCTAATCTCTATCTGCCTTTTTTTTAATACTGAAGTGAGAAACTAACTTAGGAGTCTGCCTGATGGTAAGTGGTTACATGCAGTACCATGAACACCTGCAACCGACTTCAAAAAGACAAGCCTATAGATGCGTTGTCAACTCTGAGGACTAAGAAGCAATGCGTCTTCAGATAGAAAACTAGCAGAGCATGTTGTGATGCTTAGCAGATACAATTTATAGAGATTCTTACTATGCTATTCTTAATTGCCTTCTGTGACGGATAATATTTTAATATAATTTCTTTTAAAAATAAAGTTAGAGTTCTTCTTCTTTTTTCATTTCTGAGAGTTTTTCTCTTACTAATATTGAAGGCAAAGACTAAATAGTATTGAGAATAACCAGGTTTTTTGTTAGTATTACTTTCCGTTTTCCCGTCAAATGTGAAGTACCGAAAAAATTATTAAAAAATTACCCATTGTGATCGTCAGCAGTGTAATCAACGGTACGGACGGTGCCATCGGGCTCGACTAGAGAGTACTGACCCTTCACCACGTCACCGTCGCGCGCTTCCCACTGACTTTTTTGATCGCCGGTGTGACCATCAGAGACTCCGTAGTTGAACTGGTAGCGGGGGTGGGACTGCAAATAATAAATAGATAGTTTCTGATTTAGTAAAATCTACAAAATGTTCACAGCCATTGACATTATATCCCTTTTAAGTCAACTGCTGCAAATAAACCTTCCCAAGGAGGTTCCAATTGATATATATTACGTGGTGGAGCCCCGCTGCAGCTATGTATGGCTACGGCACGAATAAGTCCGCTCGACCGGTGTCACCCCTGCAACATTATTCTCCTATTTCACACTGGTATTCAGTGATACCAGTGTAACACAGGAGAATAATGTAGCAGGGGTGGCACCGCATCTGCATTTCGGTTCTTATCGAGTATAAATGTATGGACAACAGAATCCACTTAATATTAAATGAACTATGTGCTCACTTGTGATGTTTAGGCGGTTTGGTAAGAATTGAAAAATAAATAGAATTAAAAAATAACTCAATAATGGATAAATTTCCCGGTATCAGGGTTATTATAAGCATGTACATCAATCAACAGGTAAAACACGTGCAGACGAAATTGACGGTTCTCTTCTCAAACTCCATTTTTTTATCATCACCATCATTATTATTTTTATTGAAGCCTTTCACAAGTCGACTGCTGAGCGTAGGTCTGAATTGGATGCCGGTATTAGGCACCTAGTTTTATAGCATTTCTTGAAGGAGGTCTGTATTCAGCAGCGGCCTTACACTTATTTAACGAAAATATTTTTGTGCCCTGAAATTATTATTAAATTTCAGTAGGTATTTGTTACATTAAAGCAAATGAACATTTCCTCGTGTAATGTTTATAAAATACGATTGACCAAATGTGCATGATCTGTGGCAAATTTTGAAATTTATTATTACGAATTATAAATAATTTCATTGAGTGTGGATACCAGTAGTGTTGCTCAATATACTTACATAAACCTCAACAGGGGCAACGGCGTGGGCGATGGGTGCTGCGTGGTATACTGGCGCTGCGTGTGCGACGACGGCACTGTGACCTGCAAATTGTCTTTATCATAATTACAGCCTAGTTAACCTAGTATAGGCTTGGTGAACTTACAAAACCTATGATAAAATAATATTATCATACTGGTTCGTAAATAAAAAATCACTCATGATTACATTTTTATTTTAAAGGGAAAATTCGTCCAATGTGATTTCGTGAGACGACGGTTGACAATAAACTAAAAAGAGGTTTAAGTACAAACAACATAGTTCGCTAATAATATTCTCACCTTCGGTTGTAACCAAACATATTATTTCTCTTGTACCCAAATTTAATGTTATTTCATAATATTTATAGATATTAAAAAATTGTGATAATACGAAAAGTCATTGGGCTCCTTTTCTTTACAGCACCCACTTATCTGTAGGTAAATGGAGTGTTCTAATTTGAAGGGTGAGAGGTCTTTTTATATTTAAAGGCAGTGGAAAATGTCTCACAAAACTATACAAGTTTTCAACCATCAGGAGCAATAACAATTCGAGGGATTTCTTTGTTTAAAGTCTTTGTGAAAAGTTCTACTCTACTCTAAAAAATCTAAATTAAATAAAGAGTTTGAATTTGACCTTGACTTTGAAAGGTAATTGCGACTGTCCGTAGGCTACAGTAACCTGTAATGTACACCACACCTGTTTGCTCGTATTTCATTTGAATATTAAAAAATCATTTATTCATTCGTCTTCTTTATGAATTTCCTGACGAAATTTAATTAAATTATTTTTATTAGTAAAAACACAAAGAAGTTATAAGTATTAATTTATAAGGGATCTACAAAAAATTGTCAGTTGTTATAATAATCACTATTCATATTACCAAAACAAAAGCAGCATTTTTGTAGAAATTAGTTATTAAATATGATAGTATACGTCATCACTAGATTATAACAAGTCAAGTGCTGGTCTTAAATATTCAAAGTACCGCCATTATTGAACCGATCACTTTGTATCTTGGCCTCAATTGATCCCCATGTTTGGGAATATATTCCCACAGTGTATGTATATGTATCATCTAATAAAGTCACAAGATATTGTTAGTATTTACCTCAGTTGTTTCTCATGATAACCGATAGTGAAAATTGAGCAATGTGAATAATAATAAAGTTTTCTTAAAGTTACCTAGTCCGATGCCATAGGTTGGAGTATATGTCCTTGCATAGGCCGGTGCAGCATATGCTGTAGCGTACGCTGGTGCTGATGCTGGGTGCCCTAGGATTATACTTTGCGATGAAACTGCGCCATGGGGACTCGCAATAAGTCCTCCACGAACTACGCTCAAGAGAGCACAAGCCCCTACAAGCTGGGAACAATAAGTAATAATTATAATTACACAATAAGTATAATTTGGTTTCTAGGGACGTCGTTTCCTAAAAATATAACTCCAGAGTTCTTTTAAGAGTAACCAGAACTAGCTCTTACGGAATTATAACAACGGTTAAGAATAATGCTATCACGTTTCTTATGTTTATCCCAAGAAATAAAGATGTACATAAATTTTATATATGTGTAAGGGAATTAAAGTGATTATCGGTTGAATTAAAAAAGTTTTTAATATTAGAAATGTAGTTTTGAACTACATTATACGAAATGATTTGTATCAAATTTTAAAGCTAATTTATTTCATTAACATCAGAAAATTACTTAAATATAATATTATTTACTTTAAGGGAATTGTTTAAAATGTACGCATAATATATTATTTTTAATTACATATTATAAGATTTACGTTCTTATTATAAGAGATATTTCATTAATAAGTTACCTTTGCAAACATTTTCTAGGGTTTGTTTTAAAGTTTAGCTCTGTACTTCACGCTTAGCACTAGGGCTTGATGTGTGCCTAATTCTAAGATAACTGGGCTTATATAGGGGACCGCATGTCCTATACATACGTATTAAGGGCCTGTCTAAGCTGCGGCTACAGGAAACTACACAAGCATATGTACGTATACTGGGCGCAGCCCTTTAATGAAACAAGTCGAACCATATATATTAGTATAGACAAGACTTAGATACATTAAAGTGATAACTAAAATATTGCAGCCGGTAGTACTAAAAAAAATAAAAATTATAACACATCACAAATAAATGTATGATTATTATTATAACATTTATAAACTAGAACTAGAAGTAACTGTCTTTTATCGAGCTCAGGGTGTTATTTGCATACCATTCAGATATTAACGAACATTTATGATATTTTTTTTTCTGTCTGCTGTCTGAGCTAATTTTTCGAATGGTTGAACCGATTATGATGAAATTTCACGGACAGATAACGTTATACCAGAACTGATCTAGGCTGTATTTTATCCCAAAAATTTTGGTGTATATTTTTATAAAATCGAAAAATTGATATAGTAAATGATCATTAATGACAACTTACAACATTTAAATGATGCCAAAAGTAAAGTAAAGTTAAGATAAGTTAAAGCCTATAGACGTCCCACTGCTGGGCACAGGCCTCCCTTCATTTCTTAGAGGATTTAAGGGCAAGGAAGTGTCCGCCGCGCCGCCCCAATGCGTATGGGCGAACTTCACATGTCTTCGAAAGATTTTTTTTTCTTATTCTTCAGACATGCAGGTTTCCTCACCTTGTTGTTTTCCTTCACCGCCGAGCACGTGGTAAATCAGCACTTAAAATTGCAATAAATATTTTCATTGGTGCCGGCGGGGATCGAACCCGGGTTACTCGTGTTCTGTTATATTAACAGCGAGCGTTAACCATCTGAGCCACCACGGCTCATGCTCAGGCTCAATGATGCCACATTAGTCGCTATTTACAACCTAAATTAATCAACTTTTTTATTTTCATTTCTTACCGACTTATTTCACTTCTTACTGAATGGCAGATACCCAGCCAGCAGTAGATTATTTAGGAATTTATGAAAAAAGAAGAAAAAAATTACTCGGTTAGAATAATACCATATCTAGAGTATCCACATTCTTCTAACGTTCGCACATTCTAACATATCCAATAGACATCAAAACTATACGTTTATTATACGGCTATCTACGAGAATGGAGTAAAAATAAATAAAAAAGGTATATATTGAAACCGGCAAGTAGGCTAAAATTTTATAACTGACAAATATAAATTGAACAATTGTGCCAAGGACTTAATAAATAATAAAATCTTTGACCCGATTGTAGTAGTTTTCGAAATATTTTTCTCGCAGTTTATTGCGAGAAAATTTGGAGACATGGATCCTAGTGGAGACACACAAATTTGTTTATTCTTGGAAATTTTACCAACAAAACTTAACTTATCAAAATCAATCATTATCAAATTATTAAATCAGTGTCAAAAAATAATCCGTCCAACTATTTCATATAAAGATGCCAAAAGCCCAATTAAAATAATAATAATAATAATAATTGACAAATAAAATTGCCTCATGGTAGATTTTGTTGAGTTGTTAGGAAGATGTTGCTGCCTCTTACGATACTCTCGGGACGATATGGGGTATTGGATATCCTTACACCGCCACACGGTTTCATGATAACGCTTCATTATAAAACAAAAAAAAATCATTCGCATATTTGTACTATTTTTTAATAAAGACTACTGCAGGATACGGACTACTGATGAAGAAGAATAGCAAGATAATATATTATAATCGCGTGTTTGTCCTTATTTATGTACCTTACTACAAAAAATCCCAGGCAAAAATATTTTTATTTGTCTAGAAGTTTTTTTAATATAATTTTACTTATAATTTACATGAAATAGGACGGTAAATACTCTACTATGATATTATGATACTATGACACTTGAAAAGGGCATCTTGCATCTGGCAACACACGGCGCATATTTATAATTATCATTACAATTGGTAATCACGCGCACGCTGAGATGTAACGTATTCAAATTCTTCATGCTCTCGCTTTCCTAATTGAGATCTAAAAAATATAATGTTCTTGATAACTTAAAAAAACATAATTATCTATAAGAAATAATACGCGAATAAAAGTCACAGATCAACACATATATGATAGATATAGTAAGCGTATTTTTGTATCTTAATCGTACCATATTTAAGAAGGATGGATTATGCCTAGCGCCTTTTTGCCTAGCCTAGCTATAAAATGTATTACTTTTATTTTCTAAACATGCATCAATTTTACCGTTACATAAGTCGTATAATTAAGGACCAAGAAACCAAAAAATCTATGTGCGAATTTCGTTCTAAATGCCTTGCACGTACGCACCAAGTCGTGTCTTCGCTTTTTGATTTTAAGCTCTGGATCATAAAGTACTAAGCGATGTTGTCTTTGTATAACCAATTGAAAAACAGCTGTAGCATAGATAATACTTTCCACTCATTATAAAGTTCTTTAGTAGGTTAAAAAAAACTTCGAAAGGATGCTAATTTTTAGATTCTTCTTTGAGCTTTTTCTAATAATAATAGTAAAGTTTTCGAAGAGCCGCCAGACAGATCTCCAAATGCACGTGGCGAGACTTACGCAACTTTAATACTGCTCGCATTGAAGAAGCGATCGAGTGGAACCAGGGCTCCAAAGTCTTTTCCAGAGATCTGTCTGCCAGAAAGAGCCAACTGTCAAAGCTGAAGACTGAATGTGGTAGCATTGTTGTTTACACATCATCTTAGTTATCTATTATCTACACGTTTATTACACATCATCATTGGAGCCACACTCAAGTGTGAGTAAAGATTCAAAAACAAGTCTTATCCGACACTATTCCGATGATATCCTGGACGTCAGTCTGAGCTAGATTAGAACGGCTCTCCAGCACCTTAAAAACGGCAGGGCCCCAGGCGAGGATAGAATTACAGCGGAGTTTCTGAAAGCGGGTGGAACACCGGTACTTAAAGTCCTTCAGAAGCTCTTCATCCGTCTGTCCGTCTTATTCCGTCTTTCATGGTGGCACTACTCTGGAGGCGTGGAGCAGAAGTGCGATGGTCTTGTTCTTTAAGAAATGCGACAGGGCTCTCCTGAAGAACTACAGACCGATTTCCCTTCTGAGCCGCGTCTACGTGCTGTTTTCGAGAGTCATTACGAATCGTCTCGCACGTAGAAAACAGAAGAGTACAATCTGCCACTTTGCCTGGCGTATGTGGACTATGAGAAAGCCTTTGATTTCGTCGAAATTTGGGCGGTGCCACAGTCCCAACAGCGGTGCCGAGTTGAGTGTCCGTATATCGAAGGGCTGAAGTATTTGTACAGTATGGCTACGATGGCTATCCGAGTACAGAACCAGAGTTCGAAACCTACCCAACTGCAGAGAGGTGTAAGACAGGGTGACGTTATATCCCCGAAACTCTTCACCGCTGCATTGAAAGACGTGTTCAAGCTACTGGACTGGAAAGGATACGGTATTAACATCAATGGAGAGTACATCACTCACCTTCGATTTGCCGACGATATAGTCCTTATGGCAGAATCGCTGGAGGACCTAAGCACTATGCTGAATGGCCTCAATGGTGTCTCCCAACGGATAGGTCTTAAGATGACATGGATAAAACAAAGGTCATGTTTAATGTTCATATCACACCTATGCAGGTAGTTGTAGGGAGCACGTTTACCTGGGACAAATAGTCCGACTAGGTAAGTCCAAATTCAACCGAGAGGTCAATCTTTTCGTCAGGTATACCTCAAACTCCGAAAACTAGATTGTACAACCAGTGCGTGTTGCCAGTGAGGACGTACGAATCTGAGACGTGGTCCTTCACTAGGCCGTATGAGGACGCTCAAGGTCACTCAGCGAACTATGGAGAGGGCTATGCTCGGAGTTTCTCTGCGAGATAGTCTCAGAAATGAGCATATCCGCAGTAAAACCAGAGTGACCGACATAGCCCAACGGATTAGAGAGCTAAAGTAGCAATGGGCCGGCTATACAGTTCGAAGAACCGATAACCGATGGAGAAAAAAGGTTCTCGAGTGGCAGACTCGTACTGGTAGGCGTTGTGTAGGGCGACCCCCCACTAGATGGAGTGACGACCTGGTAAGACATGCAGGAAGTCGATGGATGCAGGTTGCTCAGGACCGTGCTTTGTGGCATTACTTGGGAGAGGCCTATGTTCTGCCTTTTAGACTTTTGAAGGGATGTAATGATGATGATGATTTCGAATAGCCTCCCCAAACAGATTTAGAATAGGTCAAAACGAACTGACATAATGCGAAATATACTGTTTTGACACAGGTTTTGATTAAGGTAAAATTAGCAATTTGACGCAAGTTTCTGAAAATATAAGTTAATTTACGCACCCTAGTTTTTAAGAGTGTAATGTGCTTTTCAAATTTCGGATGCTGATCTCTAGTAACACCTAGATATTTAATAGCTTTAGTAATTGTTAATTCTGGGCATGGACATATAAATGTTTGACCACAAGAGAGAACAATTAATGTGTAGATGTTTTGGAGTGGAAGGGATAACCGTTGAATATTAAAAGTTTTTTTGGCTGTATTAATCGTCAAAAAGTTACTATATAGCCACTGAGTGACGATATTAAGCCCTATTCGGCCAGATTTTAAAACCTCTTCCCTACTGTCACATCATCGACATGTATCATAGGCGAAACAGATGATTTTACCATGATCTTGTTTCAAATTGCATAGGGAATTATCATAAGGCAAAACTATGGATGGACCATACTGACTTGCGGCACACCAAATTTAATAGCAAGTTGACAACTGGCGTAGTCGCTAACTTGAAGTATTGGGTTCTGTTGTGGAGTTAACTTTGAAATAGGATCAACTGTTTACCTCTAACACCCAAAGCTTCTAGCCTATTTAGGAGTATTAAGCGACAGTAGCCTAATGGCAGGGCGCGGACCGCGAACTCAAAAAGGTCGTGGGTTCGAATCCACCATTCGACTACTGGCGTGAACCACTCGTAACACAAGCAATTTAAGCTTACCACGAGTGGTTAAGGGGAATATTAGTAATGTTTATAGCATTGTTAATATTCTTTTTTAATATAAAAAGTATGAGGGTAGAGATTTTGGCTAAGCCAAGAAAAACACCAATACATTTCCAACCGATGCGGCGTCTAGGTGTGGCACTACGTAATTAGTTAGATCTAGTGTTGTGTCATTATTGTATTTATTTTTACGGAATCCATATTGTTTTTGAGATAAATAATTGTTATTTTCAAAGTAGTCTCTGAGTCTAGTATTTATTATCCATTCGACTTTTCTTTAATGCCTCGTTGGTCTAGTGGTTGTAGTAGTACGACTGCTGATCATGTGGTCCTGGGTTCGAATCCCGAGTCGGGCCAGAAAATCAATTATTGAGTTTTTCGTCAAGAAATTTTCAGTAGCTGTCCGGAGTCAGGAAGTTGTCGGTGTCTCAACCCTGTGCCTTGGAAATCACGAAAAGACGTTGGTCCTGCACCTGATCTCTCTCCGGTCATGTCTGTTTACCATCACATCGGATTATGAGAGTAAGGGAATACAGAGTGCACCTGTGCTTGTGCATACACTTGGGGACTATAATCTTGTCCTGCGCCGATGGCTAGTCTCCGTTTAGGCTGGCCGCCGTGACCGAAATTTGGTCTGGAAGACATTATTATCCTATCTATTCAACTATTTTAGACACTGCAGGTAATATAGATATTAAACGGTAGTTCGTGATAAGATCTCTATCCCGATTTTTATGGATAGGAAGTATAACAGATTTTTTTGAAACATCGGGAAAGATGTCATGCGATAAACATAAGTTACAAATGCGCGTAATATATGAAATAAGGATATTTTTATGTTGCTTTAATGTGACAGATGCCGTACCATCCCATAGCTCGACTCTTCAGAAACATAATAATGCACTCCACTTCTTTTTCATCTCTCTCAAGCGACACAAATGAAGGAGATAATGATGAAGCGTGGGGCACAAGCGTGGGGCAACACGTGACGTGGAAAGTATTCTTTGGCACTTTGTCGGTGTAAAGTTCTGGTTTTCGGCCTAGATTTGTTTATTTTTAAAATAGATATTCTGAATTTGAGATAGGATGAGATTTGATTGAGATAAACTGAATTTATTTCGAACGTAAGTAACAGCAAATTTCTTGAATTGCAAGTTTAAAAATTATTTTCAAAGTCTTACATAAAAAATTGTGTGGATCTCCTCTCATTTTAAAAGGGTTTATGGAGTAATCATTCCACCGCACTGCACCAGTATGTGTTCGTGGACATAACATTATGTCTTCAAAATATTTAATTCCTCAGACATGTTCCTTCACCGCTGAGTAAGTCATAAAATCAACACTTAAATTTGCATTTAAGAATTTAATTGCTGCCGGCTGGAATTGAACCTAGTATGCTAGTAAATTGTAAAATTTATGACAAGTGCTTAGCTCTTGAGCTAGTACGGCTTTCTTACATAATAATATGAACTGATTTTCAATAATTTTAATTATTAATCTGGAATTTAAATTATAATTCAGTATGTATTCCATGTATCGGCTCTGTATCCCAGTATAATTATATTACAAAATATTATACATAGGTATAGACCTCTTATTTTGCATTAGTTATGTTTGCATAAGTAATATTATCTAATAATATATCCATAATATATTAAAAAGTGAAATCTCATTATTTATTGATTTATATGTTTACCACATAAAGAGACATTATAATTATTTATAAGAATACAACTTAAATAGACATAGGAAATTATTAATCATTTAGTAATAAAAGTTTGTAAAAATTTGGATTTTATATTTATCAAAAAAAATCTTTTCTATAAAACTATCACTAAATAATATTATATTATTATTTTTATATTCTATATTACATTATTATTAAAATTATGTTATTATTACTATCTGTTGTACGTACTATCACTATGAAATTATGCCAGCTTTGTTTAATCTATTATCGTTGATATATCAATACATAAAATTATACAAAATAAAGTGATTTGGCATTTTTTTTCAATTTTTACAAAGTTTTATCTAGTCCAAACTATTGTAGTAAATACGGATATTAATAGCGTCCAACTGCTTCGAAAACCGCAACTTGACTGTTACCTGATTTGCGATGTCAAGTTTCAGTGACTGCCTGCATCTGTGATTCATCTATTTGATGTCATTCACCTTTTACGGTTGCTTTAACATGCAAATCAGCTACGCAACTTAAAAATAATAAAGGTCGAAGCGCAACAATTATCAGTTTGTTTCAAATTATCCGACACAGCGTTATATCATAAATAAGATTCGGATGAGGTGTAGCGAAATAATTTAAACAATTTATTGTGTACATACATACCGTGTAGTGGCGGTGTAAGAATATCCACTACACAACAATGTCATCCCGTGGATGTGGTAGGAGGTGACAGATGGAATCAAATCAGGAGGTGGACAGAGGGAATCAAATCAGGGGTGGACAGAGGGAATCAAATCAGGAGGTGGACAGAGGGAATCAAATCAGGAGGTGGACAGAGGGAATCAAATCAGTAGGTGGACAGGGGGAATAATCAGGAAGGGACAGAGGGTCAAATCAGGAGGTGGACAGGGGTCAATCAGGAGGTGGACAGAGGGAATCAAATCAGGAGGTGGACAGAGGGAATCAAATCAGGAGATGGGCAGCAGCGTCTGCCTAATGATCACTAAAAATAATACACTGCGGTTGACAACCCGCTTGCCAAGCGTAACAACTATGACAAATTCACCCCTACGAGACAATCAATGGGGGAGGCCTTTGTTCAGAAGTGAACTTGAATAGGCTGTAAGGATAACGGTAAAGGTGGTACCTATTGTATATTATGTCACATATGTTTTTATAAACAGGTTATAAAAAGTTAATATTTAAATAGGTTATAAAAAGTTAAGTATTTGATGCGTATGTGTTTTTTAATGTACGTTCACCGATTTCTCGGATACTGTTAAAGCAATTTTAATGATTTTTCTCTTATTCAATAGGTTATACTTCAGAGGTGATCTCATATACGTGTAAGTTTGGAAATAAATCTGTATGAAGTTTTTAATGTAATTATTTAGACGATATTCTAGATGTTACCTTAAACTTGTCATATTTTTAGTTCACACAAAAGGATAAAATAACGAATTTAAAAATAAAAACAGACTTCAAAAACCAAAAATATTTATTTCGGTTTACGTCCGTTTTACTTTTTTTAAAGTTTTAATGTATTAAAAACATGAATTAATAACATAAATAATAACGACGTTAATATTAAGTATGTGATTTCTGAAACAGGTTGTATTTTTGTCGTATATTTGTAAAGCGTAATTTGTTTTAATAATATATTTTTATTTTCAGTTGTAAACGTCAATGGCAAAATGAAGTGTCATCATTTGCAAAATAGTATTCTGTATTATAAAAATAATAAGAAATAAAATAAGGTTGATACAGAACATTTTATTTCATAACTATTATTACCGATCAAGCCGCCTTAGCACCCGTTCTTAATTTTAATAACGTTATGACGTGTGTGGCCACTTTATCCCACACTCCGCATTTTGAAAGTACAATTAAACTTTATCCTTGGTTCTTAACAGAATAGGCAACGTTATGTCGTTCACCTTGTCATGTGTGGTCCAATTGTGTATACCTTTTTTGTTTTCTTAGGACTTGATGTTTCTTTAAATTTCATGAAAATATTTCCAAATTTTTGTTACTATATATTTTACTCGTTGTTTGGGATCTTATACTGTCTAAAACTCCTTCAGGTACCATCTTTTTACCTATTCATGCTGTCAAATAGAAGTGATTGCACTGATGATGCGTTCCGGTGTGAAAGTTAAGAGATCCAGTATGCATAGGCATTCCATTCCAGTCCACTGAGTCTTCTGAAAACGCATCTGTAGTCTTCCGTTTTGAAGCTGACTTCAGGATCCATGGACTGCAGTAGCCAGTTACTATCACGTTGACTGTATTTTTCACTTCAGTTTAAAAAAATATTATATCCAGTGTTTATAATTAACTGAAATTTATGAACCTACTTTTTTGTAGAAAAAGGGTGACAAACGAGCACACAGTCCACCTGATGGTAAATGGACGCTGTTGCCCATACACGTCTACATTTATCTTCGATTAAGAATCAAAACGCAGATATGTGGTCATCCCTGAGGACTAAGATGGAATGCGTCATTTCCAGTAAAAAAGGTTTTCCAGATATTTACACTCACCATACGAAACACTGCGGTATTAAGCTGCTATTTCACGCTGGTGTTCTGTGAAAGCGTGGTCCTTCCCCGGTCGAGCAGACCTATTCGTGCTACAACCACAATATGGCTGCAGCGTGGCTCTACCACGTATAAAATAAATAAATTATTCATGTCACTACTGTGGCAGCCAACAGGCACAGGAATTAGGTGTAAATTTCACAGTGCGCGAGCAATCTGCTTTCGATCCTCGGTATAGTGAGATTGTTTAGTGCAGTGCTAATTTATCACTTATAAAATACTTCGAGGACATGTAAAGTTGGCCAACATGTACTGGAGCAATGCAGGTGACTATTTGCTCTATAACCCTCTCGTAATTGGAAATATTACACTGGTAAGCAGTGACCGTAAGGGCTACTACTTTACTATTTATATAACCATTATTTTATTCTAAATAAACAGATAAATAATTTTGATCTGATTCAATTTATTTTTGCGATTGATAAAAAAGTTGAATCACCTTGAGCTGTGAACTTTCATGCGTTTCATAGGTAACGGACGTACAGTGTCGTAAAAGCAGTTTTCATTCATGCTTCATTAGACTGCGACCTACACTTTGAACACATATCTATTACCAGTACACTTCGGATCTTTGCACAGTTACCACGCAACCCCATATGGGCTCCACAGGTTGTTTAATTTGGTTCAACCTTAATTTATCTGTTCATTTACTGTTACCAAGTAATCGAATGTAACAAATACCATCATTATTTCATAAGAATATCTATCCATCCATTACATCCTCTTAAAGTGCCACTGTAAAACATAGGCCTCTTCCATTTCATCGTTTCATCACTCATTGAAGGGAAGATAGAAGTTTTATTTTACAATTTTTAATTGTTATCTTCTGGAAGATGCTGCTACCTGCCCATCTCCTGTTTCAATTTTCATCCGTCGCATCTTACGGCATCCACGGGAAAGAACGACATTAGAGTCGTGGATACTTTTACACCTACATGGCTTACTATCGATACCATCGGACTATAAAAAACAATAGAGAGGAAATAGAGAAAGTTGTGTCTGCGCAGATGGCTAGTCTCCGATGAGGATATTATATTACAAAATAATTTCGATTAATTTAATACTGTGTGAAATTGAATGCGTAAGTTTTTCATTTTTTTTTAGAAATATCGTTTTTTAAACCTTTAAAGCTTAATCAGGTGCAAATACAAATGTACTGTTTATTCCCTCACTTTCATAGCCCGATATGATGGCAATTCATAGCGACTGGAGAGATATCAGGCACAGGAATAACGGCTTAACGTGCTTTCTTTGTTTCACCGCCGTGGTTTCCTGACTCTGGGCTACTACCGTAAATTTATTGATAATGGATCCCAATAACTTATCACACCACCACTATACCATATATACAATCAGATATTGAAAAAATAATTTAGTAAAAGATTAAAATAAGCAAGACATTAAGCGTAAATAGTAGTTCAGATTTTAATCTAAGGATATATTAGATTATAATCTGAAATGTGCCAATATTCTCGTCCTATTACAGTTTGTTGAAATCCTTTAAAACTCAACGTTGTTTATTGATAAATTATTACTCTTAATAATAATAATAATCCGTCACGGACTGCTCCGGGCTCAAATACAGAAGGCGGTGCTCCTCGATACTGCCCGCATTGTCCGCCGGTTTCTTTCCCTTTCCCCCCAACCCTCAGTCGTTTGGTCTCCCCTGCCGAGGGCTTCGATCTGGTTGGGCTTTTATTTATTTATGTATTTTTATATTTATTTTGTGTTATATATATTTATGTATATCTTTTCATTTTCATTTATAATTATATATTTATAGAACCCAACCAGATGAGAAAACTATATTGATACCCCCCATAATAATAAAACAATAGAAATTAGGCCGATCAGACTCGATCTAGAAAGGGTATTGAAATGTCTTTTGCGCCGCTGCGTGTCACTTCGTTTGAGATCATTGCGACAATGCTGGCCATGTCACGGCCGCGCCCACTGGTGAATGTTGGAGGAATGCATGCGTTACTTAAATAAAACATAACAGCGATAACAGCTTGTGGGCCGTTAGTGTTCACTTTTGATTACTTCGTACGCCCTTGTGGTAGTCGTGTCGTGTCTCAGTATGTTGCAAGCTTTGACAGCTAAAAATTTAGACTAAATTAAGAGTATATTGTTAGCAAAACTATGTCAGTTGAGAAATATTGAACACAGAAGGTTTTGAAAAAGTGTATTTCATTAATATTGTTAGGCAAGTATGTGTGACAAACCAGCACACAGTCCATCTGATAGTAAAGTAAAACAATGCTTTATATAATCCTAACAATCTACATCTGTCCTCAAATAAGATGTGTTTTAACCCCGAGTAGAGGTGTTATAGACTGCAGTTATAGACAACTGTTACAGACTGTGTTATAGACAAGAGGTGCATTGACTCCAGCACCAACGGTTACTAAAATATCAATTAGAAGCGACACCTAGTATGAATCATATATGAAAACAAGTTTTGTTCAGGTAAGCGTGGTTAGTTTTTGGCGGTATTTTATACTCAAACGAAAATAATAAGAATCATGTAATTAAAAAAATATTATTGGCTTTTATAATAAAAATAAAAAGTAGACCTTCTACTAGATGTTTCTGTTTTGGTTACTGGTGATAAAAAATTGGTGATACCTTAAATTTTTTTAAATAAAAAGTACACCTCGGATACTGGTATCTACAACGATTATTATTTTTGTGAAATACACCTCCCGAGCTCAAATGGATTTAAATTAAGGGACCGGGCAAACTACTCTAGGAACGTCACAATATAGAACAATTTGAGGCAGACCCTGGCGGGCATTATCATCCATAAGCGAAAAATCATGACTCATTTGCTTCGCCGTAGTGCTGGAATCGGAAATGATCTACAAGCATGAAGGTTGACTTCGAGCAGCCTCACAGTTTAAATATCACAGGTCCTGATGTGTGGTGCCAAGCCGTAATGTTAGTCATCTTTCCATAATTTGTAAAAATAAATCTTGTTTTGCGATCATTAACCGACTTCCAAAAAGGAAGAGATACTCAATTCGATTTTTATTTATTTTTTTAAGTTAGGCTAGAATTTTTTTCCGGGTGAACTTTTTTATTTGAAAACTGACGCTTTTTTTGTAGTCCTATATAAATTTGATTAAGATCTGACTAGCAGTTTTTGAGTTATCCTTGATAATGCGTATTTAATTGACTTCAACTACATTGATGATGTCGGTTTTAATTTTTTTTTTTAATTTTACCACTTGTAACCCACATATTCTCAGCACTTTGCGAGACCACTATTTTGTTACGTTTTGACTGACGTCAATAACATCAGCAAGATTGCACTAAGTCGCGCTTTTTTCAGTCTTCTTATTGCTCTCAATACTATACATTCTAATTAGAAAGAGGTATCTATAGCAATACCATCAATAACGCTCCCGTCAGTTTTTTTTTTTAATTTAGAATACAGAAGATAAACGCGCCTGAATTAAACAGACGTTTAAATCTCTTTTATTGTCACTAAGTACTTTTAAAGCGACGAATCACTATACAATGTCAATAAGGGTAGAATGTAACGCGATGTCTTTTATAACATTGTCCGTTTTGAGCCTCGACCAAAACGATAACATAATATGTAATATTGTACCTCTGAAGATATTTTACTTCAGTATTATATGCAAAAATATTTTTGTGATAATATTTATTATCACTGTAAGTAAACAACTAAATCGATTTTTTTAAATATAAATTATATTTAAATAAGTACTCCTCTAATATTATCGATTTGCCATCTGTCCTAAAGACGGTTAGTAACTAGGACAAAATACGAATTTTTTCATCTTTTAAAAGGAAGGCAGAACTACAACACGGTTGAATATACTAAGTTATTGTATAATTATTAATTCTTTGCTTCTAGCTCTAATCAAGGTGTCTGTGAATTTGAACCTAAAAACAAAAAAAAAAACTTTATTAATTGCTTTTTGTGTTTTTGTTTTTTTTATTTTTGCTGAAATAGAAAGTGTTTAAATAGTTGTAATAGAGGAATTATAAATACGTATTGCATTAATATGACTACTAACTCGGGTAGTGGTGCCGCTTAAATTTAAAAAGGGAATAATTTTTAATTAAGCTCCTATCCGAGATCTGTAATAAATAAAAAATGTATGTCAGTGCCTTTTTAAATAAAATAACCGTGTAGCCGTTTATGACCATGCAGGTGTGGTGTAAGTATATGCACTACATCATATCATCCCGTGGGTGTCGTAAGAGGTGACAGAAGCAATTTAATTAGGAGATGGGCAGCAGCATACAAATAAAGAAAAAATAGTGGTCTAGGTGCGAGACGAAAAGTCCACACAATTAAATTCCTAGTGGAAAGAATAAAAAAATATCATATGTTTTAATATCTTATACAATTTTTCATTCGTCACAAAAAACGACTTGACCGATTTCATTCAAAATTTAATGAGGTCTAAGTTACATAATTATGCGTTAAATGAAGGTCCCATGTCAATATCACTATTTGTTCTCGAGATACACGAGGCGAAAATTGAATCCTAAGATACATACATACGAACATGTGCACATGTACGTATGTACGTACATCCTCTTAAAAACCTTGGTATTCGACTCTAAAGACCTTGAAACTTCCAATTTCCAAAATCGGAGCCATTACAATAACTTCCCATTGGGAAGTTAAAACTGCGGTTACTAACCGATCTGCCACGCGTGGTATCTATATCAAATAACTGACTGACTGAATTTTGATAGGCTGTAACAGTAAACACCCGTATACGTCTCACTCCTTCACACATGCATGCATGAAGAATCTTCCGCTGCCTTTAAAGATCTTAAATTTAATACTCTTTCCTAACAATATTTCTCTTTGCTGCTTAGCCTGTGGTAAAGTAGAACTTAAAAATGCAATAAACAACTTCGGTGTGAGTGAGATCGGACTAGGGTCACTCATATGCTAAGGCGGACCCTTCTATCCTGGGCTATCGTGGCTTTCACGGGAAGGGTTAGAAAGTCAGTATACTAGGACTAGCAGCAACTTACGAGTATCATAATTTGGGCAATTTTCAATAAAATTATTATACACGTATATGTGTAATTCTTTTAAAATAGAATTACATGTTATATAATGAAACTTTTTTAAGAAATTTGTAACAATAATTTTGATATCGAGCTTGGAATTTTATATTTATTGCTTTTAAAACCAGGTTCCGTATCCGTTGAAACTAAAAGTAAATACATATTGTATTCTACTCACTAGTTCATCGCGCCTCGCGCCTTTCTATTTAACCTAACTACTAGTATAGAAAAAGATATAGTACATTCAATTAAATTTAATCATTTTTATTTTTATTAGATTATTAGCGATTCGCCCCAGCTTCGCACGGATGATTTTTGAATCTCAACAACATAATATGCATGTTATATACATATAAACTTTCCTCTTGAATTATTCTATCTATTGATGAAAACTGTATCAAAATCCGTTGCGTAGTTTAAAATATCTAAACGTACAGACGGCGGGAAGCGACTTTGTTTTATACTATGTAGAAAAACACAAGTAAATGTAAAATTTAATGTTATCCAATTTTACGAAAGTCTTACTCTTAAGTTATCGGTAAGTTTACGTTTTAATTAAATATTTAAATAAAAGTTTCTTGCTAAAATCGCCTAAATAAAAACGAGCTCGCTTAAAAAAGCACTTAAAAAGCAGTATGAAATAGCTCACGCGTCCTTGTTAAGTTCGTAGCCGACACTCCCATTTGCTCCAGTTTCTGATGTAAAGTACTTTCACTATCATTGTGAGATTGGTTACGTAATCGAGCAAGTGCTACTGCTATGTCAATGTTACAAGAAAAATGTGTAAATTATGACATTTATTGATAATTTCATTGATCTACATTGTTAAATTAGACGTAAAAGAGTTTTATTTGACGTTACTTACGTAACTTAGATTTTCAAAAACATTCACATTTATAAAACTTTCTTTAAGATATTTTTTTATAGGTGTGGGTGACAAATTACCATAATATTCTGTAGAAACTATTATGGGAGCGAATGGAAAATATGGAAAACTTGCCTATGATGGATGAATGAGGCACAGGTGGCCGACTTATGGTGAAAACTGATCCAACACTACTAACGCGTGAGTAATAGTTCTAAACTTGACCACTTGCCTGCCAAATGTGCTGGCTGACAAATTGAATAATTGCATCTATATTTTAGCTTCTACTCCGATTTACTTATTAACAGCCTCGTTGGTATAGTAGTCGTAAACGCAACTGCATATTGTGAGGTTTTGGGTTTGAATCCCCGGTCGAGCCAAAAACAATAAGTTATTAGGTTATAGCAGCTCGGAGTCAGAAAAGTGACGGTGTTTCACCCCCGTGCTACAAAAAACATTTGTAAAGCCGTTGGTGCTGCGCCTGATCTTTCTACGACCGTGTCGGTTTGCCGGCCCTTAGGACTAAGAGTCGGGCAATAGACAGTGCACCTGTGGTTGCACATCTCTGATAAGACTGGCCGCTGTGACCGTAATTTAGCCTGGAGGACATTTACTTACTTTTTAATACTAACAGCCAGGTATTCTGACCGTTAAGCTACATGGTTGTCAAAGAAAATAATATATTTATATTCAATAATTAGTTAATCTAGAGAGGTAACATTACCTACGGCAATATAAATTTGGGCACTGTGTTTCATTGATTTTGTTATATGTATTTATATTTATGAGATGGAAATGAAACACTTTTTTATTATATTATATTAAAAAATTTATTGTAAAATGTAAATGCCAAAATTTTGGTATGTTGAATTTACTATAAATTCGACAAGAATAATAAGTAAAACAAAAATTGTCCACAATGTTTAAAAAAAAAACAAAATTGCTACAAACTAATTAGAATGCAGATTTTATTTAAGTTATTTTACGAGCATGACTGTTTATATTTACTTTATATTTTATATGCAACTTTCCCAATATGTACAAATGGTTATATTAATTTGTATTTTGAAACTAAATGTCTAATATGTCTAACAAATTAATAATCGACGGCTTTTTTTTCTTAATGATTTTCTTTACAACTTCCTTTTGGCCAGTTCCTCGAGGCGGCTTATGATTTCTGTCTTCATCTTCGTCAGAATTATCGTAATCGTCTTCATCGATTTCAGGTGGATAATCATTAATATCTGATACTTTTTGAGGTCTCTTAAGCTTCCTCTTGGGTACTAATACATAATCACTAAGATCGTCACTCGAATAATATGTTTCTTTGTGTTTATGCGGTCTACTTCTCTTTTTGGGTCGTTGCATTATTTCATCCGGGTAAAAGTTTTCAGAAACGGTAATGTCTGATAATGTAGGTTGACTGTACTTATTCGTAATTGAAGTATACAAAGCCATTTCACTCGGTCTGGACGATTTATGACCTTTTAATTTATAACGTTGAAAATATTCTTCATCGTTATTAGACGAGTCGCTATATTTATCGTAACCATATGAGTCCGGGTGAAGAAAAGGATACTTTGGTTTTCCAAAATTCATATCCTCCAGAGCTTTATAAAAATCGGTTTGTTGTGTATGTTTATTTTTGCAATTCGGGTCATGATAGAAACCGAAGTAACTATGAGAATCGCTGTCAAAACCAGTTTCATCCCGGGGATGCTTAATTGATGGAAGATTAGGAAAACCATTGAATTCAGCATCCGTGGAATACGTTGGTTTTTTCAACATAGAATATTCTTTGTAAAATGAATCGTAGGGTCTTTTTTTATTTCTCTTCTCGTTTGAAGAATAGAATCCCAAAGCTGCATCTTCAGAATATTCGTATGGTGTTTTATAGTCTCTGTAAGATTTGTCCTCCATTTGTTGTTGAGCGGTAACGCTTGATTCCGGCTCCGCTCCTTTGTTATCGACCGCTGCAGTAAATTCTTTACCGGGGCCAGCGGAATACTCTACAGTTCCTACAGATCCATCTGGTTCAAGCAAACTGTAATGACCTAAAGTAAAGATGTTTGTTAATTATCTCTTCATATTTTATAACAATATTTATTGAAATTCATTAAGTTAAAGTTAAAGTTAGTAATACAGTCTATATATGTCCCAGTGCTGGGCACGGGTCTCTTCTCATTTCTGGAAGGGTTTTACGCTGCCCCAAATGTGTGTTTGCGAAATTTTTTTCTTATTTCTCAGGGTTTACTCACGATATTTTTTTCACCGCCGAGTACATGGTAAATCAGTACTTAAAATTGACTTACTTATTTGATTTAACAATATCATTGGTGCCGGTGTGGATCGAGCCCGACTGAGTTACCACGCCTCTGTTGTGATTTTGATTGAAATTCAAAATTATTTATGTATAATATTATACCTTGAACAGTTTCACCTTTCTTGGACTTCCATACAGTTTTAACGTCACCTGTTTGTGCATCAGAAATCCCATAACCGAATGAATAGCCTGAACTTCCCTGAAAAAAAGAATATAATTGTTATAAAGTGTATCTCAAGTATAACTTTTTAATACCCGTTAATTACCTTGACGTTTCTGATTAGAAAAAACGTTCTGAGAATGTATGAAGTGATAGCTCGCGTGTAACTATTCAGTATATAACTTATTATGACAATTGGTTGCATGTTTGCCTGTTATAGCTTATTATTCGGAATTAATAATGCGTCACTTAACCGTTTTCAGCATTCGAACGTTAGTTGATTGATGACTTAATGATTTCTTATATTTACGCGAACACTACACATTGATTAAAAAAACTTTTACGGATTTTATCACGTTTAATTTTAATTATTTTTAATTCCCGACGTTTCGGGTGCTTTCCAGGACTCATGGTCACGAGAGACTGAGACGACTGACGTCCCGATGTCATAGTTAAACCTGGAGTACCTTCAGCTTTTTTAATTATTTTTTATGTTCCGATCTATGCAAAATGAACCGATTGTGTCTTGAAGTCTTGCAGTGGTATGCTTGGGTTTAGTTTTAATTTTATTGATTATAGGGTCCCAAGCAGGTGGTAGTACCCAGCCTCCTTCTCTATTGAAATTATTTTTTTTAATTTCAATAGCCTCACGTATCATCTTTGGTAGGAATCGGTATTCTTTCGCGAGGATTTGTAGTCTATCAAATCTGATGTAATGGGTGGGGCCGTCTAGGATATGATTACAAACTGCAGAATTCCGGGAACGTTGATGCTTCAAAAAGACTATATAAATGATATGATGTGATGACTTTATAATAATATTTTAATTAAATTTATTATACAGTCATCACATTATATTTTACTTAACTATCCTATGATTTAACGTTTGAATTTTTATCACGACTAATAAATTTCAAATTTAAATTAAAAAATTGCAATGACTTTCAAAACAGTTCGTTTTAAAAGTCAACAACTCGCGGTCATCTTTTCGTCAAGTTCAAGAAGAACCAATCGACGGAAGCGCGAAAACATCGTTATGCATTATAATGTCAATGACAGATGTACGCTGTTACTACTTTCTTGAATTTAGTCTCCACTTACTCGTATCTACGTTCATTTTATAAAAAGTTACAAAGTATAAAGTTATAAACAAGTTATAAATGTCTGAATTAATACACTGTATATTTAATATAACAACACCTTTCTTATATGTTATTGTGTAAAGTTACACTCAAATTTACGTATTGGTTAATTTGAAAATTACTTTAACTACGACGCAATAAATAACTGTTCGTTAGGAGAAAAGTGGTTAACCAACACCAACACTTGTCGGCCACTGTATCAGAAATTTCGTAATTCGAGTACAACTTTCGATAAATATTTCTGCACTCAGCGAGAGCCGTTGCATATCAAGTAAGTTTCATAGAAGTCAAATTACGCTATTAACTTCAACGACATTGGTATGGTGACATGAAGTATAAGACAATATAAACTTTCTTTTTAAAACCAGCGTTGTTGGTTTCTGTAATTGAGTATATTTAAACACTATTTATTTATATTTAGTTTTGCTGAATTTAAACTGATTTCTGGTTGTGAAAATAAAAAATTATTTATAAAGATGATATTTATGTAAAATAATAGTAGGTAATAATGCTGTTCTCCATTTTACTACTCAATAACAATTTTCCTCCTATATACTAGTTTTTATGTACATCATATTTTAATAGAATATATGCAGTAATTTATTTCTTAGTTAATAATTAAAACAATAATTTAATTAAATTACAACATTGTCAATCATTCAAAAATATTACTAAGAAAGAATGTTTACAGTCTTTGGTACCGTCTTTGGTATTTGAGATGCCCCACGATTTATTCGAGTGAACCGGGGAAGAGTAACGCTCTCACCGAATAAAAGCGCTTTACAAAATAGCAGCATACTTGTGTTTAGTATGATAAGCGTCAGGAAGCTCTCACCTTTTTTACTGATAACTTAGTCTTCAGAGGCGACATTGCAATTCATGTTGCTTATATATTAATGGTAGTTATTTATAGGTCACAGTATTTACTTACTTAGTAAGTAATGCATCCTTAGTCACCCCTGCTTATATAAGAAGAAAAAATATGCCAAAGCAAATTATACGCCCCATTCCTAGACATAAAATAATCTCGACGGGGTTTTATGGCAATTGTATTTCGTTGGAGTTTTTTTTTTAATATTTTTTCAAGTTTCACATAATTTGCTGTTTACCAAGCAGTGTTTTCCTCCTCTGTGTACGTGTTAAATCATCATTTAAATTGCAATTAATAATTTCATAGGTGTTGGTTTAGTAGCAAACTATGAAATATTAGTTACACTTACATCCTGAGCTACTCCGGCATGCAATATGAATAATAACGGCTATAAATGTTTTCATACGTATTTTATTTGGTTTCTATAACGCTTGAACCTTTCAGTGACACTACATTTTGCATTTAGTGCTTAAGCACTTTGGCGCACTTGCATCTGGTTCATTGTGATTAATTAAACTATTTGCTAAAAAACATAAATAATTTATAACTTAAGTAATATGTGCTAAACGGATTTAATAATGATTCTATCGAAAGTAATCGTAGCTATGAAACGAAGTATGTAATAATTAAAGTCACTCACTACTGACACATTGCGTGCTGCTTCCCTCAATGTAAACAAAAAGAGAAAATAGAACATTCTTCATTTATAATAGCCTTTTACTCTCAAATAATTAAAACACAAGATGACCAATTTTATGACATAATAAGTTAGCTCGTCCTGCCAGATATCGAGTGATTATAATAATATATAGATAAAATAATCCAATCCGTTATTTTGTTTTAAATCACATAAGTAAGGATAGTAGCCTAGATGAACCATATTGAATATAACCTAGTACATAGGTTTTAAATTGAATTAAATTATTTTGAACAATTATACATTTACTATAGCGTATTTTGGTGATGTAACGAAAATTGTAAGAAACTTTATGGAATAGGATACGTAGATTCCATAAAATTTAATATAAATTTAATTATATAAGAAAGTTAAATTAAATTAAAAAAAAATTAACTGCAAACTTATAGAGCGGATAATATTTTTTTAAAATATATAATGTCTAATTTAATAAATCTAATTTAATACTTACTTCATTATTATGTTGATATTTCGAGTGATCGACGATACTTAATTGTTCTTCCCCTTTTAATATTGAAGTCCTCACTAACAGAACCTAAAATTCCGATAAAATGAGCTTAAGAAAGTTAGTTTGAAGTATTTTATTAACAGCAAGATTTCTTTATTTTATAGCAATTTTCATATAATCTTAAATGTAATGAAAGTAAAAGTAAAGTTTAAATTATTTTGAATTATTAATTTGATTATTGTTAAGCGCTAAAATCTAAAAATTCAATGATTGTAGCTTTTAATAACAATCAATACCAAAATAGAAAATTGGTGTTAGTAGCGGTTAAAAATACCATTAAAGCGAGCGCTTTTGCCATGGCGTTCACTTAAGTCGGCTTCGACAACATTCACAAAAGGAAGTTTATACTATTCACTGCCACAAAATATTCTAATTATTTATTTTTTCTTTGGTTTTATATCTAAACATGTGCGTACTTGTCCATTTCCAAGGTTGGGACTACGCAAAGACGCATCGTTTCGTCCACCACTTACCTATTTATAAACGCGCACATTCTCACCACTTAGATTATGAATATGAAAATGGCACGCACACTACGACGACTAATAACGGGAATACCTATAGTAAGTCGTATTATGTAATTACGAAAATTTATTTCGACATTATTGGTATATTATCATTTATCAGTTAATAAATTATGTGATGAGTTTATTTTTCTGTTAGTGATATTAAAATGTTAAATTAATAAATGGCTTTAATTTAAACAACCAATTGGATAACTTTACTAAGTTTGGTCAAAAAATTCAATCATTGTAATACGCCTTTCATCATTAGGCCGTAATAGTCCACGGGTGGGCGTGGGCCTCCCGCAATAGAGAGTTTTTCTATACGGACTTATTCTTAGATATAAACGGTATCAAAAGTAAACAAAATAGATAATTCATTGGTAAGTTACCGTCAAATACCTTTTGTACGCCAATGGTCAAGTCATATTTGCGTCTTTGCGGGCGTTTCAAATTATGATTACAGTTATTAACAGTTCATAAAAAGAAAGGGAAATAAAAAAGCAAGTAAGACGAAAATGATGGTTTTGAAAGAGAAAAAAATGAAACAATATGTAAATAACAATAGAGGAGGAGTTGGTTGAGCAAGTGAATGAGTTTGTGTATTTGGTTGTGTGTTTAGCAGGGATGGTAGATACTAGGCTGCACTAAGAGTATCGGGAATGGAATATTTCCACTGCTCCTGTCATATTAAAATCTTATTAATTGAAAACTCCTTGGTTTTAAAAATCAAATACCATTTATTTATTTCAAAAAAGATTCTCGGTCTTGTCACAAGGTTTTTTCAAACTTGTTTAGTCGTTGAGAAAATGGAATTGACTCGAGAAAATTCAAGAGCGATGATTTATTATGACTTTCGAAGTGTGTTTAACACAAAAACAGTGTGTTGACCGGATGATTTCTGCATTTGGTGATGAAGCCCCATCCAAAACCACAATTTATCGCTGGTTTGCTAAATTTCTACGTGGACGTGTCAAGCTCAGTGATGATCCCCGTCAAGGTTGTCCAAAAACTGCAGTCACACAAAAAAACGTTGATTCTGTGCGTAAGCTGATTGAGGAATATCGACATGTGACATACCGCGAAATTCAAGCAACTTTAGACATTGACATGAGTCAAATACAAATAATCTTGCATCAACAATTAGGTGTAAAAAAGTTGTTTTCCCAATGGATAACGCATTCGCTCTGTGAAGAGCAAAAAGCGGCTCACGTTACTTGGTAACTCTCGAAAGATTCCACGCAGGATCCTCAAATGCTGTATACAACATTGTATTAGGTGACGAATCCTGGATATACGCGTACGAACCCGAAACAAAAAACCAGTCACGAGTTTGGGTGTTTGAAAATGAGTTAAAGCCAACAAAAATTGTTCGTTCACGGAGTGTTGCAAAAAAATGGTGGCCACGTTTGTCTCCAAAACCGGCCATGTTACGACTATTCCTCTTGAGGGACATAGAATGGTTAATGAAGAATGGTATGCTAGCATTTGTTTGTCACAGGTCTTTTCTGAACTCCGTAAAGAGAACTACAACCGCCGCAACATCCTCCATCACGACAATGCGAGTTCTCACACCGCACACAGAACAAAAGAGTTTTTAGAGCAAGAAAACATAGAATTACTAGACCATCCGCCGTACAGCCCCGACCTAAGCCCTAATGATTTCTATACTTTCCCTAAAATAAAGAATAAATTGCGTGGATAGAGATTTTCATCACCTGAAGAAGCTGTGGACACCTACAAAACGGCCATTTTGGAGAACCCAACTTCCGAATGGAGTGGTTGCTTCAATGATTGGTTCCATCGTATGGAAAAATGTGTCAAACCTCGCGGAGAATACTTCGAAAAGCAATAAATACATTTTTAATTAGTAATGTTGTGTCACTTCCTTGATTCCCGAAATTTTCAGTGCCGCCCTTGATAAGGATATTGGTCGATAAGTGAAGGACATATATGTAGTAAATAGGGCTTTTCACTCTACTGTGGGGAGCCAAAAAATTTCAAAAAGGGCACGTATGACAATTCACAAGGTTTGCAAGATGATGTTGTGAAACAAGGATTAAGAAAGGAATGATTCGGTGGTTTTAACGAGAAAACTTCGGTAGTTTGGACTATCCTGGATTCTCCCTGGAGCACCAATTTCATCTACGTACCGTAGTTTGTGTGTACATCTGCAATGATATCTGATTCCAGCGTCTCCGTCACCTTGAAGACCTCACTTTTCTATGATCTGGGTAATGGTAGAGACAGATATTGAAAAAATCCTTTATGCCTGTATCTGTGGCGGCGCTGTCGTCGCGCCACAAGCAAACCACACCGAAGCCTAAATCGCGCTATCTCCGAACTATCACACGGAGTGCTGGCCGCTCCCCGGGCAGAACACCTTGCCTGGCGGGAGATATCCCCTTTTCCTTCCACGGCCACATGTCTATCGATCGCACAGCGACAGGACCAGGAGACAACACGATTGTTTGATCATATTCGTGAGGCTGCTGATGTGGCCCTTAATCGGTATCCTACTGATCAGCTGGTCTTTCTGTGTGCTTTAACGCTTGTCATCAAGACTAGCTGTTCTCATATCAGAAGACCTAACATGCTGGAAGAGAAGCGGAGAATTTTGCCGCTGGGTCTTTCTCAGCTGGTAAAAGAGGCTTTTAGAGTACCCGACGTATACGGTCCCACAGTCAATTGCTTGGACCTTCTGCTGACTACTGAACCAGGCAGGTATGAAGTACAGGTTACCTCCACTTTGAGTACATCTGACTACTGTCTGGTGAAATCTGTATCGTCATATTCTCCACCTGATTACGAGTCCCAAAGTGTTCGACGAATATGGCGGTACAAAAAGGAATAGGACGGTACAAGTCAGCTGATTGGGATGAGATGCGACACTTTTTTGCATCCCATCCTTGGCGAGAGTTTGGTTTCCCTTCTGCGGAACCGTCGAGTTGCGCGGATTCGATAACCGACGTCAAGCTATAGAATATTTTATCCCTTTTGCTGACGCTCTCACCGGTAGCAAAGCTCGCCCATGGTTTAACGCTGAATGCGCTCGAGCTGAAAAACGCAAGCATTTAACGTTGTCGCTCAAAACCGCAAAGCTTCGGATATCAGCTCCAAGAAGAAAATTTTCAACCAGGCCGCCAAGTCCTATAGAAAAGCATTATGGAAAGCCAATCTCGATCGCATTAAGCATATTGGCGCGAAACTCTCTGCCAGACCATCTGGCACTAGAGCTTTTTGGTCTCTATCCAAAGCGGTCGAGACAAACTTGTGTCAGCCCTCACTGCCTCTACACTGTAAAACCGGATGGCACACTGGTGCATGCGGCTGAAGAGAAAGCGAGCTTGTTCGCATCTCTATTTGCCTATAATTCGCTTCTGGACAATGGCAACAACATTCCACCTAAATTACCTCACTGCGGGACCATTATGTCAGAAGCTTGTATACACAAATAAGGAGGTTCTCGAAACCTTGTGGTGTCTAAACGTGATAAAGTTAGTGGACCAGATGGTATACCAGCTATAGTTCTAAAGCCTTGTGAACCTGAATTGTCTCCTGTGTTGATACGCTTGTTTCACCTCTCATTTAGGACTGGAATAGTGCCAAAATCCTGGAAGCTGGCCAACGTACAGCATGTCCCAAAAAAAACCCAGCCGTGCTATTCCTGGCAATTATCGGCCAATCTTAATAACTTCCATACTCCGCAAGATTATGGAGAGAATATTGAACGCCTGCTTAATGGCATACCTAAAACAAAATGACCTCTATAGTGACCGGCAATACGGGTTTCGCCGAAATCGGTCGGCTGGGGACCTTCTAGCGTATGCCCATGCATACACATGTATGGGGTGAGAAACTCGAGAACAGTGGAGAGACACTTGCTGTTTCCCTTGATGTCTCGAAGGCCATTGACAGAGTTTCGTACGCTAGTCTATTGGACAAACTTCCAGCGTAAGGCTTATCCCCTGATCTTATTTACTGGGTTCTGGTAGTCGTCGTCGATGGCTGCTCATCTGATCCTATGACGAAGAACGCCGGTGTTTCTCAGGCGTCCGTTCTCTCCCCAACTCTCTTCTTGCTGCATATTAATGATATGCTTATGCCCGGTATCTATGGGTACGCAGACGACAGTACAGTTGTGGAGAGATACCAACCAAGTCCTTGGGCCAGTCGGGATCAAATCTAGTCCGAAAGAGAAGCTATGGTAGAGCGTATGAATCTCACACTACAAGCATCTCTGAATGGGACGATGCCAATCTTGTGAAATTCAACGCCTCCAAAACACAAGCGTATCTCTTCACTGCAAAAAGAAGCCAGTTCTCCTTGGCTCCTTCTTTCTGAAATGTAACACTGACGTACACCGATCATCTCCAGTTACTGGGGGTTGAGATATCCTCAAATCCGAAATGCGGGCGATTCATTGAGCCCAAGGTCAAAGGAGCTGCAAGGAAGCTAGGAGTCATTGCGAAGGTGTGGCGATATTTCACGCCGGGACAGCTTCTTACTTTATATTAAGCGGAAGTCTGGTCGTGCATGAAGTTTTGCTACCATATATGGGCTGGTGCTTCATAATACCACATGAAAGGCGTGCTAAGAGGCTTATTGGTGCCCTGAATTTGGTTAAAACCAATCTTTCCAGCCTCTAACACAGGTGCAAAGTATCAAACCCTTTGGTTTTCTTCAGGATGCATTTCGGAGTGTGAGCAGGAATTGGGTAATTTAATTCCTCCCTCTCCCTTTTACCAACAGACAATCAAATGTTCGGCCAGTGTCCACCCTTTCGTTGTTGATTTACCACGCATTAAAACCAAAAGGTTTGCTACGTCTTTCATCATGCGTACAGCAAAGGAATGGAATAAGTAGTCAACATCTGTCTTTCCATCCGATTACAATGTGGGTGTCTTCAAGGCAAGAGTGAATAAGTTTATGTTACGTCAGTGCGTTTCACCATCTTAGGCTACATCACCACTTACCATCAGGTGGAACTGTAGCTAAGTGCTGGCTTAGAATAACTAAAATAATAATACCGTATATTTATTCAATTACAAAAATGACAAATGGATTGTGTTTTTATTTCCTATAGATGTGTCTTTATAATTGCTGCTGACATTTCATAGGCAGAGTAAATCATATACTAATTTTATTTTATTAGTCATTCTAAAATATATTAACCGCGAAACATCGTGATATAGAGCCAGGATGTCAATCAAATTAAATTTCGTACTTAACATATTCATATTATGATTGCAAGAGTAAATGTGAGATAGTGACAAATAGTTTTTTTTTCAAAGAAAATGTATTTTCCATTTACTTTGATTTATTTATACCATGTTTTTCGATATTTACTGTAAAATAAAATCGAATGTAGTATGTATGACATAAATGTTTATGACATAATTACATACTCGTAATTGAGAAATATCAATTCCCGTCATTTCAAAACAACCGGAACAGTCGGTGTGTTATAAATGCCTCGAAAGAATAATGACCGTATATTTTACTAAGGCCGCTATTACATTACTGTATAAGGTTTATATAGTATGTAAAACACAGTACACATATTTTACATGATCGTTGCTGTAGAACGATATTTAGCAAGCAAGAATCATTTAATGATGTGAATATAATGAATATAATTGATAAAAATATTAAAAATTGACAATATATCTATATAATATGTAACGGGTTTCTATATAATAATCTTTAATAAATAATATGGAAACCACACCAATAATTAATTATAAATAATCAAAAAATAAACACATAAAAATCAAAACAAATTTTACATGTACTTATATATTTCCATACAACAACATAATATCATCATCCTTTTTGCTAAGCGACTTCAAAAAGGGGATGGTACTCGATTCGACTGTATGTATTTATGTGTATTACCTCAGAACTTTTTTCTTGGTGAACCTTTTGAACGCCTTGACCGATAGAAACGCTGTTTACGGCATTCGAAAGAATTCTATTGTTGTCAGATTTCATGAGAATTAGAATTAATTCATCTTGTTACGTTTTGAGAAATCTCAATAAATAAATTTTCAAGAAAATGTTTTTTGAGTTAACATTTAAACATATTTATCGATCGATTCCAGAATCTACCTCAAAAAACCACAACAATTGGCGCAAACCGCACCAAAATCGTTTCTTTCGTTCAAAAGAAATCGTTGTCAAAAAAAAAACGATTTCTACTGAAATTCACTTGAAAATCATAGTTGAACTTTGGAGCGCTTTGCATTTCAAATTAGCGGAAAGTTTCGTATGTTGTCTATAGGGTCGTTCATATATTTTTATTGAAAGCTGGTGCTTCTCACCTGATCCCATATATATTTCATAAAGATCTGACCAATAGTTTTTGAGTTACCCTTAATAATGCGTATTTAATTTACTTCGTTGATATTGATGATGTTCGCATTTTATTTATATTGAGGGCGGTTTTACAATTTTTTTTTAATTTTACAACTTGTAATAATATACGAACCATACCGGAATATAATATTATATATACCTCATTAATAGTTGTCACAGGCTATAGATAATGTAAAATTTATTTTGTATAAGATATAATGTAAACGCGGCCCAGCAAATTAAAAGTAACGATGTTCATTGCCTAGACGAATTAATCACTATGTATCGACAATGGAAGAACTTTCTTTATAAAAGAAGTCTAATTACGAATATTGCTGACAAGACAAATAATGTGGTATTTTTACACGATTTAATCTAAGAGACCTTATTTTTTCTGTACCTATATGTTAAATAGTTCATTCGAATTTACGTTAGACCGGTCATTAATTACCATTTGTTGGCAACTACGATACAGTTTCATGCATCAGCTCACAGTTTAATGATGATGAATTGATTTTTACTGATTACAATGATGTGTGTTTTTAATGATACTGTAGTAGAGAATTCAACTGTAACATAAAAAATTAACATTGAAAAAGAAAACGCATTAAAATAATTTATTTTGGTCTTGTTGGGGTAACAATAATATTTTCAGTGTTAAAAAAAAACTTACAAACTAAAACATAAAAATAAATAGGCAATAGACAAGATGGCAACTAAATAAAACTAGCTACTAAAAGTTCCATATAGTCTGAAACTATGACAGCGTCGTAATTACAAAAAGAATCTTAAAGTTCTTACACCTACGAGTATCATGTCCATACATTACATAGGTACACAATCTTTATAGAAGTAACAATACATTTAAGAATTATTAATGCGTAAGTTATAATTCAGTGCCATCTATGCGATATTTAGTATTCGTCTAAAGACGCCATCTAGTGATACCCGAAGTTACCAGCGCCTTCATAGTGATTGTTGTAGATCTGAGGGTGTTGAGCGTGTCCTATGCGCTTAACGACTGCATTGAAACCGTTGTGCTTGTCAGCAGTGTACTCTACAATACGAGTGGTGCCATCTGGTTCAGCTAGTGAATATGCACCTAAAATGAAAAAAAAATAGTATATCGCGTATTAATTTTTGTGAAACATTCTATGTTATTCTAAAAACATATCATATACTATATTGAAATACATTAAATTCTTTATTTCTTTTACTACAAAGTTTTATATATTTAACTAAAAAGTACAGTCCAAAGATGCTTGCATCCATTGACTACTCGCGTATTTTATCAGGTTGTTACTCCATCTAGTGGAGAATCGTCGAATACTGCACTTGCCGCTATGATTGCGAGAAACTTTGTTACTTATCAATCGAAGTTAAACAATATGTATTCAATGTGCCGTATTATTTTCGATAGATGAATTATTGCCCAAAAAATTATTTACACATTAAACACAAAAAAAATTATTTATACAACACTAAAAAACTCATCAAATCGATTTCTAGACATGGGTCTTCAATAATACATCATAACTCACGCCTTTGGTCATGCGAGTTGGTGAGTATTGAGCTCTTACATTGCTGCTATCTTAAATGTTTCTGTCAAATATTTGTTATTTGGAAATTAAGTTGACATAATTCACTTACAAACCCTACATGATTCATAAAGACAATCGCGAATATGAGTAACTTACCTTTAACAACATCACCATCTCGAGACTCCCACTGAGTTTTGTGGTCACCCGTGTGAGGATCTTTTACTGAATAATCAAAAGCATACTTTGGATAGGCCTGGAACAAAATAAAAATATTCATTTTACTTGGCAAAGATTTAAATACAAGTGGAATTTTTTGGCTTTTGTGATTGAAAATGTAATTTATTTAGTTATTTGAAATTGGAAATAGGCGTCACTGATGTCTTTGATACATTTCTTCAATAATAATATTGTCATTTTTATTATTCTGCTGTCACCACACAGTTATCATTTAAAAGACATCAACGCGTTCGAGAAGGAAATCGCCGAAATATATTTTAATGAGTTGACGAAACACATTTAAACAAGTTAAAGAAAACTCTTTGAACAAAAAGTAAATATGCATAGCACCACTTGAAGTTTTATTTATAAAGACGTTAAAGATAATCATGCCTTCCATAATTTTCTGAGCAACCAAATGTATTAAAAACAAATTACTTTTACGCAGGCGAAAAGTAAAAAATAAAAATACATTATCTAATATCAAGATTTGGTAATCAATATTTATTTACAAGTCGCATTGTCATTATCATCCTTTACTTCTCTGAGAAAAGTTTTCTGAATACACAATATGACAGAACTCATCACCCATAAAATATTTCCTACCGGAAATTGTTTCCTCATAATCTTTTGTTCAACTTAGAGCATGTGATAAAAAGGCACCTACCGGTTGCAAAGAATTATTATAGCAATGTGTATGATCAGGGTGTGTTAGCTTTTTGTCAAGTTAAAGCGAGCGTCCTGACTTTGAACTACCAGAAGTACTTAAGTAAGTAAGCCAGTTGAATTGCATAAATGGAATCATTATTGTACAATGTGTAAAAAATTCCATCAATGAATTCGTATAAACTTAATCATTGTAAAAAACATTTAGCAACGATAATCAGAGTGTGTCATTACAGTCAAGGCTGTGCTTGTTGGCCTGGAGACAATGTACTTTAAGCAACCGGCAAGTATGTGAATGTCACGTAACCATAACAGAGTATTAAATTTATAATACATTTTCTCCAACTACAGATGTATTTTCTTGTAAGCTGTACAATAGAAATAGAAAAATATAAATAAATCTAAAATAAAATTTAGTCTGTAACTAAATAACAATTTAATAAAATATGTCAGGCAATCTCACTATTTTTCATTTTAGTAATCAATGCATTGCTTTTTTCTGAATATTCTACAAATTACAACTGGCAAGTTGGAAAGTAATTTATATTATTAATCGATAATAACTGACATTCTTTCTATAATATGTGTTACCTTGAATAAAGAATATATTAAGTCAAATACGATTATTTTGTAGACGTTGTTGACTATAATATCATAATTAAAAACAGAATAAGAAATTCTATTAATAAATTTTCACGTGGTGGTTCAGCTATAACAAGTTATTAAATCTTAGTCCTCGGGGATGGCAACGCATCTACAAATTGATTTTAATCGGGGATAAACGTAGATGTTCATTGACCACAATACCCACTTACCATCAGTTTAACTGTGTGCTACTTTGTCACCTTTATTCTATAAAAATGTAAATAAGGTAAAATCATTACATAATAATTGTCATGTCCTCCATCGCCTCCCTCATATCCTGAGTATCCTCCGGCACCGTTATAAACCCCGGCGCCAGCGTAGCCGATGTATCCGGAGTTAGCGGCCGCACATGCTGCTACAAATACTAACACCTATAAAACAATAACACACTCAGATATTTAACTAAAGCATTTTATTTATTAGATAGCAGGCTAGGTTTTAGCAAGAGATCTTATATACCTTCGATTACCTTGTTAATCAGAACTTAAAATTGCAATTCACAGTTTTGAAGGGTAGTTGCAGTGATAGTCAGTATACACCACTCACTCCAACATTTCGAATTATGCCTCAAAATATATTAATTTCTCGAAGAGCCCGCCAAAAATTTCTAAATAAGCGAACAACCTGAATTTGATTCCTTCCAGCAGCCTTTACAATTGTGAATTGCAATTTTACGTACTGACTTACGAAGTACTCGAACGTGCAGAAAAACATTTTGGGAAAACCTAGCCTGCTATCTAATAAATAAAATATTTCAAAGAGAAAAAGATTATAATATTATGACTAATTCTTCCAAAACCCTAACAGAATAGAGAACTACAGCAGCCTTTTAAAGAAGTTTGATGTCTAAGACTGTAACTAATTGGATGTGATATATTAATACAAAGTACTGTGTTAGAATAGGAATCTAGTGTACACATGTTCTCTATACCATTCAAACTGGAATATAACTGTGGGTGCACTGTTTTTTGGTGGCAGAAATAGCTAAGTGGGTTATACCTATACAGAGGGACTCCGAGGCAGAAAACATTTCTACCAACTGAAATATGTAAATAAAATTGCAGTTTCTAATTTTAGTGGCTCATCGGTATAAGAACATGGGTTACTGACTTGCTACGTAATTTGAGGCAAGTACCTACATATATCGTGCTAAGAGATTCCGGAAGTAAATGGATGCAGGCAGCTTAGGACAGTGCTTTGTGGCATTCCTTGGGGTGGCCTATTTTCAGCAGTGGACTTGTGAACAGCTGCAGTGATGATAATGATAGTGCTAATGTTTTAGATAGTAAGCAAAAACTGACTTAATGGCATATTTAAACATTAAACAAAACTACTATATTTTTTAGATACCGCGCTCAAGAAGAGGTCCACAAGGGTTTACGGACAGATAAAGATGAACAATAAGTATGTTTATAAAATAATCTTCTTAGTTTGACAGGGTTTGAAAAATAAAAAAGAGTGGCACTTGCTTGGCTCTCAAATACCAGCGTAAAATAGCAGTTTAACCCTGCTGTGTTTCGTATGGTGAGTGTAGAGATCCGGAGACCCTTTTACTGGAAACGAGGCATTACATCTTAGTCTCCGTATCTGCATTTTGAGTCTTAATCATGAATAAATGTAGATGTCTATGGGCCATAGCATCCACTTACCATCAGGTGGACTGTGTGGTCGTTTCTCACCATTATTTTGTAAAAACGCAGGTTATCCATAGCATGAACTATTTACGGTGTTGTGACGGTGTAAGAATATCCACTATACCCCGTGTGTGTCGTAAAAAGTGACTAGGTAAACATGCCAGGAGATGTGCAGGAGCGCCTTCCTAATAACAGCTAGAAAATAAATAAATAGCTATAATAGAGTTTTATCTCTTTAATAGAGTATCCATAATACATATTTCTGTCTATAGATATATTTCTATTTCTAAAATAGAGTTTTATTTTACTAAATGCGCTATCTATTTAGTTATACTATGACGCACTATGTAATTTTTCACTTCAATCGCATGCGTAACAGTACAGAATTGTCACACTTTGTCGTTATTGCTCAAACAACTGCACCATAAGCGTTCATTTTGTTGATTGAATAACGGTAATACCTTTTCCTGTACTATTAGAGATAATAATGGAAATTTAAAATACTTAGTATATTATGGAGTGAAGAAATGAGAAACTGAAGGAAAATTGCGGTTAATAGGTAATTAGTGGTGATTAGTGGTAATTGCAGAGCATATTAAATTAATTTAGCACATGAAAATTTCTAGAAAAAATTTACAATATTACTAAGATGCACATTCACGCATAAAAAGGACATATATATCTTACTTGGAAAGTACGCATTGTTCCTCTGATTTAAAATAAATGTTTCACTCAAAAGTCACTTTCGCCCTCTTCAGCTATGCTGACAGGAGTCGAACTAACAGTGCTGCAGCCCAAATCTACAGCACACTATTTATATCAAACATGGCTGGTTACACCACCTCTTTAAGCATACGCCTGTTTGTAATCGCTTTTGCCCACCGCGGTACATGTACGTACCTCAATGGTAGAGAGGGTTTGGCGTAGTTTACCGAAATGGAATTACGATTAACAAGTACTTATTTCATAGTGTCTCATAATACTACTAATAATTAAAATACTACTCGTAATGCATAATTTTTATACTGTTCCATAGAATTTAAAAAAAATAGTCGAGTTATCAAAATAATTATTTAAAATAGTACTTGTAATGTTTTTAACATGATAGCTCGTATATAATTATAATATTTAATTTTAAAACATTTTCCCTATAGAAATGACATCATCCTAATTAATTTTTAACAAAACTTGATGAAATTGTCAGTGGAAATCGTTTTAGTACTTAAGATACGTTTATACGTTTGACGTATAGCCTAGTTGGTCTTAAAACTTAAGTTGCGTACTTTCAAGCTATACCCATAAAATTTCTACAACATATTTTTCTATGATGAAATGATCAGATATTTATTTTATTACTTACACGTCCCTAATAAATAAACTCTTTTCGTTGAGGTGGTTGGATATCGATATCGATATCATTCCTTATGTTAGCTGTATGTTAATGAATTACGTAGTATAATATTTATGCAATTAATATGTACATATATATTGTGAACAAGCTTCAGCCTAACTATCAAGACTTGTAAATGAAACTTTCAATTTCCACAAAAACATTGATGTTTTTATATCTTCGGTCAAACTTAAAGAATAAGTAAAAATTATAGAAAAGGAAATATTTGCAAGGTTTAAAATATAGCTCTCCACAAGATTACAATAAACTTAATCTTTAACGAGATAGGGCCACGCCGCAGCTATATTGGTTGTAGCACAAATGGGTCGGTTCGACAGGGGAAGGACCCCGCTCTCACAGAATACCAGCGTATAATAGCAGCTTAATGCTGCTGTGTTTCGTATAGTGAGCTTAGAGAACCGGAGATCCAGTTTACTGGAAAAGAGGCATTCTATATTTTAGTCCTCAGGGGTAACAACGCAACTGCATTTTGATTCTTAATCGAGTATAAATGTCTATGGGCTACAGCATCCACTTACCACCAGGTGGACTGTTTGCTCGATAGTCAACCTTATTCTTTAAAAAAAAGAAGTAAATGGTTTCTGTCAACTAAAATCTGTATTTTGCTATGGGAATTATTTTAAGATTATAAAATTGCGCATAATATGACACCTTGGAAATATATTAAGCTTAACATTTATACTCTCATAACATAATGTATCGATCTAGTTTTAGTTGTATTAAGTAATATAAATTTATCTATTCCTTCGGATTAACACTAGATAGTGCAAGCTACTACTAAAACAACTTCAAATGATTTTATTATGAAATGGTCGTTTATTTATGCAAATTGGTAAAAGTGGATCAACTCCTTAAGATTGATATCAGTAATTGATGGACCGTTTCAATTGCGCCTTGAATTACGTGCAAACTATGCGCATCGACTATGGTTTACGTGTAATTAATAAAGCATCTTAAAACTGTTTTGCAAAACATTTATGCTTAAATTCGTTTACCAAACAAATAAGCGCAGATATGTAAATTGATAATTGACTGTTTTGCTGTGAACGTGAACAATTTTCGAAATGGACACTTTAAAATCTTGCATTAACAATAAGTACAATAACTGGTAAGTTTTCTAGTTAATAGGACTTCTTTCCAGCCTAGATGTTCCTGAAGTCTCAATTAGGGTAGATACCATACACTTACCAGCGGCAAATAGCCGTACTTGCACAACTGTGTTCCGGTCTGAAGATTATGGAGAATCGTTATTACAGGCTGTAAGTCATTCTAACTCAATACTTACAGGTGACACTGCACCTGTATTCATCTTTCTTTGTAGTCAGTTACAGATGGCCGTGGGCTGAGCCACTTACGATCTGGTGGACGGTAAGTTCGTTTACATTATCGGTTTTCATCATTACAGCCCTTTACAAGTCCACTGCTGAAGGCCTCCCCCAAGGAATGCTACAAAGCACTGTCCTGAGCCACCTGCGTCCACTTTTTTCATGGCTTACCAGGGTGTCGCTCCATCTAGTGAAGGGTTGCCCACACTACATTTACTGGTACAAGGCTGCCACTCGAGAACCATTTTCCCCATCGGTTGTCGGTTCTTCGAGCTATATGGCCAGCCCATTGCCACTTCAGCTTAGTAATCCGTTGGGATATGTTGGTCACTCTGGTTCTGGTGCGGATATCTTCATTTCTAATTTTATCTTTCAGAGAAAATTTGAGTATGGCCCTCGCCATAGCTTACTGAGCGTCCTTGAGCGTCCTCATAGGGCCAGCAATGAAGGACCACGTCTCAGATTCATAAGTCACCACTGGCAACACGCACTGGTTGTACAATTTAATTTTAAGGTTTTGAGGTATACCTGATGAGAAGATGTTTCGTTATTTACCGAACGCTGCCCAGCCGAGTTGAATCCGTCGATTGACCTCTCGGTCGAAGTTGGACTTACCTAGTCGGACTATTTGTCCCAGGTAAACGTACTCGTCAACAACTTCAAGCTTAATGCTCCTAACTACTACCGGCATAGGTGTGACATGGATATTAAACATGGTCTTTGTTTTGTCCATGTTCATCTTAAGACCTATCCGTTGGGAGACACTATCAAGGTCATTGAGCATAGTGCTTAGGTCCTCCAGCGGTTCTGTCATAAGGACTATATCATCGGCAAATCGAAGGTGAGTGATGTATTAGCCATTGATGTTAATACCATATCCTTTCCAGTCTAGTAGCTCGAAAACGTCAAACGAAAACGTCTACAACGTCACCCTTACACCTTTCTGCAGTTGGGTAAGTTTCGTACTCTGGTTCTGTACTTGGATAGCCATCGTAGCCCTACTGCACACTTGTGATTTTCTACGGTGGGTCTTGCAGAACCTGGCTCCGACTGCATGGACAGTTGTCACGCGTTCGTCATTCATATCGTGCACTGCATTGCAATTTTCTAGGCACTGAAAACGGTTCTGTAACTCGATCTAAAAAGGATTTGATTTCGTGATTTTGGATTAAAGCACAAGGGGGACGGAGCCTTGACTTCATTAGACGAGACCTCTCCAACTTTACGTTTAGGTTCAGTGTGCCTTTAACCATTCGGTGATCGCTGCCAGTTTTCACTCTTGCAATCACTGAAACATCACTGAACAGTTGCCGTCGAGTCGTCATAATGAAGTCAATATCATTTTTGTCAAAACATCATGGCTCGACCAGGTCCACTTTCTGTGGGCCGCTTGTGTCTCGCTTCTTATCAGTTTTATAATAAAATAATTAATTATCTAATATACAAAAAGTAAAATGACAAGTTATATACGTCCCACTGCTGAGCACAGGCCTCCTCTCATTTCTGAGAGGGTTTCAGGGCAAGGAAAATTTCGCCGCGCTGCCCCAATGCGCCCCAAGTTGGCGAACTTCACATGTCTTCTATACATTTTATTTAATTTCTCAGAAATGCAGGTTTTCGCACGATATGTTCCTTCACCGCCGAGCGTACAAAATTGCAATTAACAATTTCATTGGCACCAGCAGGAATCGAACCCAGGTACTAGCATTGTGTGAAATTTACAACGAGCGCTTAGCCCCTAAGCTACCACAGCACTAATATATAATATACTATAATCCGTTTGTCAAGCGTGGCAATTATGGCCTCCTTCCTATATCGGAAAAGGCCCATTTCAACCAATGGACTCTCAGAGGCTGACAGCGAAAAAAGACCCATAACACTTGCAGGTTTCAAGTTAACAAATTAACAACCAAATAAATAGGCATTAGTAGGTACAAAAGAATATTAATAAAGCTAGGTTCTGCTATCATATCACTCACCGATTACATACTTTCCAAAAAAAGTCATAACAAACAACATTCGAATTTTAGTAACTACAAAATTCAAACATATTACAATAAAATTTACAAAATCATGTACTTAGCTGGACCCTTTGTATTGGTTTAATAAGATCTGACTTTAGCAACACCATAATTGCAACACTACTATGGCTGCGAGATATTTGTAGCTGTAATAACGTAGAGTGCTGTAGGCCAAATACTCTAATTATAGCGACCGTTTATAAGGACAAATATAGCATACATTGCATTTGTCAACTTTAATTTTTTTTTCTCATGAAAACTATAGGTATAAGTTGAAATTGATATCGAATAATAGTGATTATGGTCTCTTAGAGCTATACACAATTTAAGCTTCTAATTCAACAAAAATATATACAACAATTAATGTCACATATTTTGATACTCGGAAACTCATTAACCCAAACTTATATTACTTTCCTTTGATCTAAAATGATGAAGTTTAGAAAGAAATAAAGTCTCACAGCAATTGTAAAGAAAAATATTCAATTGAAAACCGCCTTTTTCAGTAATATTACATAATTTTTTGCAATTATAACCTCACTTTTACAGTCGGAGCGTTGATCATAATGTAGAGCGATTTAAGTAGAACATTTTTTCCACAAACTTAGTTAGGTTTGACTTTCAATCCAATTTTATCTTTCCGTAAGAGAAATCCAATGCTTAACCTACCTTTAACTCTCAGGATGAATGAACCATCTATACACGGGTAGTGCTGTTCCTCACGACTTGTCTGTGTAACTTAGATTTATCATTTTGAATAGATTTTTGTATCGTGGAAAATCAGAATCTCGACGCTATATCCACAGGTTTCACTGCGTTTTTTTACTTATTACAAGCCAGTACTTGATCAAAATCCCACCTGGTGGCAAGTGGTGATGAAGCCTTAGATGGTCTGTCCTTGCCATGAATCGTACTGTATTATCGTAACAAAAGCCTATTCACTCTTACCTTGAAGATACCCAGATTGTACTCGGAGGGAAAAACGGACGCATGCAAATTATTCCACTACTTTGCTATACGCACCACAAAGGAAGAAGCAAACCGTTAGGTTTTAATGCGTGGAATATCAACAGCAAAGGGGTGAAGACCCGCCGACCGTCTGGTTGTCGATAGTGGAAAGAAGAGGGGAAATTGAAACATACGAGTATATAATTCCTGTGCACATTGTGTGGCTGACAAGATTGGTTCGATCCAAATCAGCCTATAGATGATTTTATCATTTTCTTATAAGGATGAATAAACCAGTTCTTTCATTGCTCCTTACTCTAAAGGGAACTACTTATAGCGTTATTCAAACTTCTAATTCTTCTTCATCAACACCACGTAAAAGACCACAACTGAACAAAGCCTCACCCACAACCATGTCTTATATTGACGGTAATAATACAAATGGATAAACTTTATTTTAATCCACGGCCCTTCTCGTTGTAGGGAGAATTTGTCCAATCCATCACACTTGGCAGGAGAATTGATAATCACAGGACCAATTTTCTTGCTTTTTGACGCTATCTACCGTCCCGTCATCTACGCAAAGACATTGCGAGCTCGTTTTACACTGTAATATTACAAAAAATGCGTATGCTCTAATTGCAAGTTTGAAAAAATGATCCATGGCGTATTCAACACAATAATTGAACAATGACCGAGTATTGTATTGTAGAATTTGAATTTGAAACTAACAATTGATGAAAAACTTTAGGGTTACCGCAATGATGTTTTACTCGGCCAAGGAAAAAAATTAAATGGGTGACACGACACGTATTCTCGGTCGTCAAGGTTTGTCATACCGCCAATAAGAGCCTTAAGCGTGTCATAACAGTACTGAATTGAAAAAAATGTTACAGAGACGTTTATAATAGGTATTTTGTGTTGTCGGAAGTTAAGTAATATTTTTAAATTAGGTATCTATGCTTTTATTATACCGGGAAAATAAATATGTCATCATCTCCCCCAAGGATAAAAATGAATATATAAAACGAAGTTATTCTTGTATAGCTTAAAAATATATTTTATTTTATAAACATGGAATTCTCTTTTCAAATTTTTTTTTATTTTATTAACGTTATATTTTCATCGCATTTAAATCTTTTTCGTCATCATGGATACGTTAAAAAATCGAGTAACTACAGTCTGAGTACAGTCATGGCAGCAACGCAGCACAAGCGGCACGCAACATTAACGACGCTTACGGAGCGAATACTACAAACAAACGCACTACCTGTTATTGGTTTAGCCGCTTCTGTTCGGGAAATTTCGACCTGAAAAATGAACCAAAATAAACACAAATTACGACGATTGTAGAAGGTGTTCGTACTCGGTCTTCGGCTGAATTAGCAGCAACTTTCGATGTTAGAATCAAAACAATATTGGTACATTTGCGTCAAATTGGCAAGGTAAAAAAGCTTCGCAAATGGGAGCCCCACGAACTCAATGACCGCCAGAGCGAAGTACGTGTCGATGCCTTGCACTGCTCAGCGGGCATACAAACAAAGGAATTTTGAACCGCAATGTTACCAATAATGGATTCTGTTTGACAATCGCAAGCGCTCAGCAAGTTAGTTGGATCATGGTTCAGCACCTAAGCAATTCCCTTAACGAAAATGTACTCCTAGGAAAGTGATAATGGTCTGTATGAAGTGGGGGACTGTTTGATGGTCTAGCGCCGGTGTGATTTATTGCAGCTTCTTACCAAACGGGATGAGTAATACCGCAGATGTGTACTGGGAAGAACTGAATACAATAATGGAGAACCTCGCACGTCTCCAACCAGCTTTGGTCTGTGGCCGTGAAAGGAAAAGGGGAGATCTCCCGCCGGGCAAGGTGTTATGCCCGAGGAGCGGCCAACGCTCCGTGTGATAGTTCGGAGATGTTCTATATACGCTGTTTGTGATTCGGAATGTTGATAGCGTGATTTAGGTTTCGGTATGTTTCGCTTGCGGCGCGACGACAGTGCCGCCACATCACCCCCCTGCTCAGACCGGAGGTCGATAGTGCAGTCAGATTGCCGGTGTGTTCTTTTAATGCCGGTGGGGAATGCATGCTGTGTGCGTAAGGGCAAGTGACACCGGTGCGAATAATATGCCGATGTGTAATGCATGCCGTACTACGCACTGGCAATCGCCGTCCCCACTGCTCCTGCACGACAACGCGTGACCTCACACTGCACAAATTTTTGATGATAAAAAAATTCCATACCCGAGAAACAGTACAAAATGAATTGGAAGTATTTATAGCCCCCCGTCCAGCTGATTTCTTCAAGAAGGGCATCAGTAAACTGCCACTGCGTTGGCAAAGATACTTCGATTGCATGGGCGATAGCTAATAACTTTGATTAATAGCAACAAAAAATATAGAAAGAAATTCACGTATTAAATTAAAACTTATTTCATGAAAAACGTCAATTTCATAAATAGAGACCTAATATTAAACAGATAACCTGTGGAATAACAAATATAATTATTATTTCAATTTTTTATAAAAATCATTGTAACATAGATCATTGATAATTTATAGTAGGTAATTAGATTTTCTAGTTGTTAGCTCTCTTTTTCTGCCAAGAAATTTAAGTAGTTTAGTAGGCATTATTACCTATTCCTGACTTTCGTGCATCCACTGCTTTATATTGGTTTGAGAAAGCATTCAGTATTATTACGGTCCACTGTCATATTTCGGTTAAAACGGCTAGTATAATTACAAGCTTTGTGGCAATTATCTCTTAGTCCTGAGTGTTAAAACCCAAAGTTGCTTATAGGTTGAACACCTGTAAACCAACAGCCATTTCCCATTAAAAAGGCTATTATTTACCAATCTATTTATAAAAAAAGTAATAACAAAAATGCGCGATAGTCACTTGCCTATGTTTGTTAAGAAAGTGGGATATTTAAGTTCTACACGCACTTATAAAAGTTTTACAAGTTTAACACTGACTTAGCGAGTCTGTGAAGCGTTCTATCTTAGACCACAGAAAACACAAGTATCTATTGTTTTATTTGTCTGAAGTTTAGTTGCAGAAATTTATTTGATACTGTAGCCTCCTACCATTATGTGGACTGTAAGTTTGTTTTCTCACCTTTGTTTTTTTAAATATGTTCATGTCTTCTTTTCCTTACTGAAAAAGTCCAATGCTGGAGACCGCTGCCTCTTCCGCTATACGGTGGATTCATCATAATCATCACGCTAGTAGTACCAAGCGTCTCTCACCATTAGTCTTTGATTCAAAGCTGCTTACTTACTTAACCCTAGGGGTAAATTTACGTTAAGGGAATTTCTTAGGTGCTGAACCACGATCCAACTAACTTGCTGAGCGCTTACTTAAGGAGATGGCTGTATTCAGAGTTTTTTTGGGGGGGGCTGGGGGCCTTTTATAGGAGAGGGGGCAAACGAGCACACGGCTCAACTGATGGTGAGTGACTACCGCCGCCCATGAACAACTGCAACACCGGGGGGATTGACAATGCGTTACCAGCATTTTAAAAAGGAATAGGCTCTGTTCTTGAAGGTCCCTAAGTCGTATCGGTCCGGAAAAATCTCTGGTTGTAGTTGATTCCACGAGGAAGTTGTGCGAGGAAGAAAACTTCTTTCAAATCGCACAGATATCACAGATCACATCTAAGAGTAAGATGCAAAAAAAGATCCCATCCCATCCCAGTCGGGTGACCTATAATTCCAAACACGAGGACAACCTGCAGTACGCAACCGCGATGGGAGCGTAAGTAGCACCGTACTACGGATCAGACTATGGTCCGAAGAGCCAAGAGGGGCATCAACGGAGACCTGATATCCGTCCGGATGAGAGGTCAGCAGAAGGTCTAACAGGGAAGGTACATGATCTTCCACATCTGGGATCCGCGTAAGCGGGTTAACCAGTTGTGTCAGACCATATGCCAAAGCATAGTCATAAACAGATCTACCCGCAAGGTTAGAACCATTCGGCGTGGTGGGCGTTAAAATTACCAAGTATCACGATCTCTGTGGATGGGACCGGTTGTAGCACGAAGTCTTATCATGACGCGGTCGATCAGTTGGTTTGTGTTGGCATTACCGCTATGGGACCTATAGAGGCGCCCGTAGGCGCAGGGATGGTCGTCGCTGTCTACTCGCAGCCATAAGATGGACAGGTCCGTACTTTCAAGGCTGGTGAGGCGTCGAAAACAGATGTTCTCTCTGACGTACATGCAAACTCCAGCTCGGAGCACAAAAGAGTGTCCTAATTTGTACCCCAGGTGGGAGAGATATGAATATGTGATATGTGTTGAATATGTATATATATAATATGTGATGAATATGTATATGAACACCTTTGTATCGGTTAGAAAGAGCAAGGCCGACTTCGCCGTTTTCAGATGGTAGTGGACGGCGTTATGGTTTGAATGAAGTCCTCTGATGTTGGTTTGGGCGTGGATGCTCAGTAAGGGATTCTCCTTCACCGGGGGTGCTGGTACCCTCCTGAGGTAGTGTTATATTTACCTCCGCTACCATGTTAAGAGGGGAGGGGAATTGGCCCACCGGCCACCTGCACATAGCAAAGCTTCACGCTGGTCTTCTGTGAGGTCGTGGTACCACCCCCTTTGGGCCACCCCATAAGTGCAACAGCAAAGGCTGCTGCGTGGCTCTATCACTCTTAAATTATTCCACATGACAAAAGGCATGATAAAGATGTCTACAATAGAAGTAAAGTTATCGAAATAAGACATTGGATCAGTCGACTGAAGTAGTAAAGAAACTTTTATTTTTTATTCAACTGAATAACGAACTGCAGACGGACGTTTTCGAGTAGAGCTTTGTACTATTAAGTGAGAGTGTAAAGGTGGCACATGATCATTTAGTAAACACGTGGTAGGGCCACGCTGCAGCTATATTATAGATGTGGTACGAAGAGGCCGCCTCAACCGTGACAAAACCGTGAAAGCGTCTCACAGAATACCAGTGTAAAATATAGTATGTTGTTTCGTATGGAGAGTGTAGAGAACTGGAGACCCTTTTAACTGGAAACAATGCCACATTGCATCTTAGTCCTCAGTGGTGACAATTGCATTTTTATTTTTATCTGAGGATAAATATAGATGTTTATGGGTCACAGCATTCACTTACCGTCAGATGAGCTGTGTGCTCACTTGTCACCCTCATTTCATAAAAGAAATGTTCTGTAGCAGTCTTTGGGAATAGGTTGTTCACGTTTGGGAATTAATCTTTATTAGACTGTGAACGAGCCTGAGCCGTAGTAGCTCAGAACCTAAGGGCTCTCTGTACATATCAGACAACGCTTGCAAACCGGGATCGATCACCGCCAGTACCGATGTATTTGTGTTGATGGTCCGTTTTGTAAGAAGCATTATAGGAAATGTAAGTAACGTCTTTTGTTATTTGATTAATGTCGTAAATACCATCTCGTAATATACATATAAATAACAAACAGGCGACGGGGAGCAGCGCAAAAGGTACAAATCATTTGATTCTTAAATCCGTAAGTAAATCGTAATATAGACTCTACGCTTGACTAATGGATTTAAGGATAACAATAGGAGCTATTTTTTTATTTGCGCTTATTTTAATAACCATTTCATTACTTTCATGGTGTCAATATTTGGATGTGGCGTAGAAGTGTGAGTTTAAATCCTTCACGGAACAAGTATTCTTACAGCCTTTTTCTAAGCCAAAACTTTTCAAGCGACAACCTTGTACTCAAGCTATACTTGCATGTTTCGTACCGTTTGGATTTCACCATATTTATTACTTAATAAATTCCAAATATGTAGGTTAAATTATTTCCCTAAGTTAGTACCAACACTATATTGTATTAATTTAATTTACCTTTCACTGTAACACACTTACCCACGGGAGCAATATCAATAAATAAATGTGTAAATATATAAATATACTTTCCACTGCTGGGCATTTTTTCTTAGGGAATTGTTATTCCACCGCTGTATACGTGGTAATTCACACCTAAAATTGCAGTTAAAACTTTATTGGTGTTATCAAGGTCGAACCCGCGTTTCGCATTATTTACAGCAATCACTTACACTTAGCCCCTGAGCTGTATGGCATACAAAACATGTAACCGTTCCGGATCTAGTAGTTTGCCTGTGTCATGTACAGCAAACCTTGTGTGGGGGTGATTTTTTTTTTTGCAGAACCATTATCACATTGTCACATTGAGGACTAAGATGGAACCCCTCGTTTTCAGTAAAAAAAAAGGTCTACAGTTATATATACGCACCGTACAAAACACAGATAATACTGTTTCTTCATGAGTAATCATGATTTGAACTTTCAGTCAGTCCTCAATGTCTTTTTCATCAATAAGCCGGATACATCACTATAATAGAAATTCAATTTATCTGCTTCCAGCAACTGAAACTGAATGTTACCTTGTTAAGTAGAATGCGTAAAGATGCTAAAATTAGCACAGTTCATTTGAAAGTAGAGCAGTAGGTGAATTCTCACGGTCTCTAGACTATTTTTTTCCTTGAAATCAAGTGATAATTACTGACCAGTACTCATTAGAAACTAAAGATTTCATGACAAAATTAACGTTTGAGTTGAGTTAGTCAAAACTGATATGGATCCTCATTTTTAAAAATATGAATTAACCAAATTTCTGTGTAGAATTACCTATACTATGTTATTAAAAAAGTGGTATCAATTACCACCACAATTACAATAAGCAGTTCCATTAACTACTTCAATATAATAATAAATATTATTAGTAATATGGCCTTTAAACCGAATATCGGTCACAGTGGCTCTTCTCAACGGAGACCTGCCATGTGCGCAGGACAGGATTATGGAGTGTATACGCAATACAATTGCACACTGTATTCCCTCACTCTTATTGTCAGAGAAAGATTAGGCGCAGGACCAACGGCTTTAGGAGCTTTCCGAGGAACGGAGGTAAAGAAATATCACCTACTTCCTGACTCCGGCTGCTACCGAGTATATGTTGACAGAAAAATTAAATTACTCATTAAATATGGTATGGTTTATTCAAGATGATGCAATAAATGTCCTTATAAGAAATGCCTTAGAAGCGAATTTATCATGCACCATTAATAAATATTCATGGAAAAGCTGGGGTAACTGTTGCGTATGTTTTGAGTATTATTAACAAAATATATTTGTACACACCGCCATCTGTCTTATTTTTAAGGAACTATTTTGACTATCAAGTGGAGCGTAAACGTACTTAAGTACTTCAGCTCGCGTGTCACAGTACAGTATTCTTAGACTATCAGAGATGGCGCTTTTACAAAAGTCCACAAGATAAGTTTGTATTACTGTTTTACATTTTATCGGTTATTATATCCTATTTTTAAAAATATGAATTGACCAAATTCTGTGTATAATTACCTATACTAATGTAATAAAAATTGATATCAATTACCGCCACAATTACAACAATAAACAGTTCCATTATCTACTTCAATATAATAATAAATATTATTAGTAATATGGCCTTTAGACCGAATATCGGTCACGGTTGCTCGTCTCAACGGAGACTTGCCATGTGCGCGCTGCGCGGGATAGGATTATAGTGCCCGAGTGTGTAAGTAAAATTGCACACTGTATTCCCTCACAAAATGTAAAACTGTAACAAATTTATCCTATGGACTTTTATAAAAGCGCCATCTCTGATAGTCTTAGAATACTGTACAGTGACACCCGAGCTGAAGTACATAAGTAAGTTTACGCTCCACGTGATGGTCAAAACAGTTCCTCAAAAATAAGACAGATGGCGGTGTGAACAAATATATTTAGTTAATAATACTCAAAACATACGCAACAGTTACCCCAGCTTTTCCGTGAATATTTTAAAAATTTCGCTTCTAAGGCATTTCTTATAAGGCTATTGCACCGTCTTGATAAAAGATACTATATTTAATCAGTTATTGAATTTTTCTTTCAACAAATTCTCCGTAGCAGCTCGGAGTCAGGAAGTTGGCGATATTTCGTTACCTCCGTTCCTCTGAAAGCTCGTAAAGCCGTTGGTCCTGCGCCTAATCTCTCTCCGACTATAAGAGAATACAGTGTGCAACTGTGTTGCGTATGTACTCGAGCACCATAATCCTATTCTGCGCACATGGCAAGCAGTGGCGGTGCAAGACCTAAATTTTGTGTGGGCAAGATACATTTTGCGAGGCCCTCTGTCCGCGCAAGAAGACGTATTATATAAAATGAAAAGCAAAACACTTGACATTATAAAATTTTTATTTTTACAATGTCATTAAGTACCAACACCAAACAATTTCAAAGAAAAATGAAGAAATAGACATTCTGCTTTTTATCCTGCTGAATTGTTTAAATATAGCCTCATAATTCAGCTTGGATGCTATATCTGCCTCGATAGATAAAACTTTACATATTATTTTTAAATTATTTTCTGTAACGTATTGGAGAAACTGTTTCACATCTGTTACGAAGTTAGGTAAATTAGAGATCATTAATTGTAATTCTTCATATAATTCGTAAGGTTAAAAATCACTGCTTTCACCCACTCGCAGGGCTAAATCTTGACAGTTATTTTAATATTAGATGGTTTGGAATAATTTTTAACTTTTTTTTTTATAGAATAGGGTGACAAACGAGCACACAGTCCACCTGATGGTAAGTGGTTGCTGCGGCCCATAGACATCTACATCTATCCTCCATTAAAAATCAAAATGCAGATGCGTTGTCACCCGTGAGGACTGAGATGAAATGCCTCGTTTCCAGTAAAAAGGGTCTCCGGTTCTCTACACTCACCATACGAAATACAGCAGCATTAAGCTACTATTTCACGCTGGTATTCTGTGAGAGCGTGGTCCTTCCCCGGTCGAGCCAACCCATTCGTGCTACAACTATACTACTAATATAACTGCAGCATGGCTCTACCACGTAAAATGTTTAAATCATTAAGGAAACCAAAATTTTCATAATGTGGGTTTAAAGCCATAGATCTCAAATCCAAATTTGTTATAATTGAACAAGGATGGTGTTGAAAAAATCTGTTTAATACCGACTTTTGGAGACTATATAGGTTAATCCTTGCCTTCATAATCCAACATCTTTTTCTTTTTGGCTACTCTTTTTATTTTTAAAGTTTTTCGGCAGATCATAACTGTTTTTTTTTTTTCAATAAACTGTTAAATACTAGACAAGCATTTTTCGAAACAAGTTTGTCGATATTCTTTAATCCAGTCACACTGTACATAAACGTTCAAGAGCTTTAATTTGTCTTCACCTATAGTGACAACCCTACCAAAATAGGTAACAATTTTGCAAGTTCTTAAGAAGCTTTGTGTCTGTTCCGTTTATCTACTCATGTGCGTACAGCGTGAAAATATATGTACAGCAACCACGTGGGCTTCTCGATTACCACGCGCCACGATTAAATAAATACAGTATTCTATGTCTAACAAACAGAACGGGGAATCCTCAGCCTTTGTCGCCCCCATAGATTACTGTATATACATGCAATCCCGCGGATCCGCAATCTCGCAAATGCGGGATCGCGCATGAAATTAGCGGGATTACAAATGCGGGATAGCACGTGCGGGATCCGCAAGATTTGTAAGATTTTATTTTCCGGTCTAAATTCGCATAACATCATGTACGGCACGAATGAACGACAATAGTTGGATCCCCAAATTGAAGTACGTATGTGTGTGAGTCGAGTGACGAGTGAATAGGAATTTCCCTCTGTAAGGGGATGCCCCAAAATATCTGTCGATACTCTACTTATGCTTGCACTATTTCGGTTTTGACTCGTGAGTTCGTGACGTACGTACTAGTGCGTACTTTGTGACATGCGATTTAAATTGAAATAAATTTAAACGATTTATTTTTATATTTGAACCGCAACATTCTATCTAAATAAAATTAATTAATTAATAAATAAGTAAAGTTGTAATCGGGAAATAAAAAATGAATGCTAAAGTAATTTATAAGGAATACGACAGTAATAAATTTGATTATTTACACTTCTTAAGATCGGAAGATGGTAAACGTTGTCCTTCTATCATCAAAATAAGCGCTCGCCCTTAGTAGATCTAAGGGTTTGCAAGTACACTTGCGTACGAAGTATAAGATAACAGAGGAATCTGTACGTAGCGTTAGTGATACTGAAACCGCCTGAACAAGCTGTTCTCAGCAGTATTCAAAACAAAATACTTTAACGCCGGTTAAAGAGGTAAAAGTCAGGTCAAAAGTAATATCCTGCAAATCTTGCGGATCCGCGGGACTGATGGTCTCAATCTTGCGGATTTGCAAGATTATCTTTTGGGTGCTGGATTGCATTCCCTACCCACCACGCACTACTGGTGTAAGAAGCCATTACGTCAGAATAATTTTTATATTTATTTGTAGTTCGAAATTGACAGATTATGGTACCAAATTAAAGAGTATGTCTTTGTCTATGTCTGTATTATACATTTCAGTATACATTTGTTATAATTTTGACAAACCTTTTTTTGTCGGGTTCACCCTCATAAATTATAAGTGGACAATAATGTGTACCATTGCCGAGCGGGCAGAAGGCGTTGTGTTAGTCACATTTATAACACTGTCGAGCCTACAGGTGTAATTGATACTACTTTTTAATTACATATTAAAAGTAATTCTACAAAGAATTTTTGTTAATTCATATTTTAAAAATGACTATAAGGAAGGAAGAAATAGGATATATAATACTCACGATAAAATGTAAAACCTTCTATAAAATATAAATGTAAAACAAACTTGTCGTGTAAATTTTTATAAAAGTGCCATCTCTGACAATCTTAGAATACTGTACAGTGACACGCGAGCTGATGTACATACGTACGTTTACTTTCCATGTGATGGTCAAAATAGTTTCTTAAAAGTAAGGTAGATGGCGGTGTGGACAAATATATTTTGTTAATAATACTCAAAACATACACAACAGTTACCCCAGCTTTCCGTGAATATTTTAAAAATGGTGCGTGATAAATTCGCTTGTACAGCGACATGCGAGCTGATGTACATAAGTACGTTTACGCTCCACGTGATGGTCATAATAGTTCCTTAAAAATAAGACAGATGGTGGTGTAGACAAATATATTAAGCTATTGCATAGCTTCTATCGCGGGCCTTGAGCGCGGGGACCGAATCCAGAAATTCCGTAACGAAAAAAAACCTCCACGCTCCCCACTTCGACGGGCACGGAGGTGTGGCGTTGAAAGCCGTGCATCGTCTAACGTCGTTTCAGTTCGGCCGACTTCGGCACTCGGCAGAGTTCGGCACGGTGTTTGTGTGCGTGCGACTAGACGTACTGCTAACTCAATGATAAAAATTCCTGAATAACCTACATGTATTGTAAGATATTAAAAATATTTTAAACAATATTAACTTCTCATTTATTCAATAAGAGAAAAAAAATTGTTTTCTTATCGGTCACCACGCTCAAAAAGTGTAACTTGATTTAATATCAAAGACTTAACTGCATAAATAAAATAAATAAATAATTATAATTGCATAAGTTGATAAAAAATGCTATGCAATAGCTTTACCGCGGCAGTCACCGAGTGCCACACGTATTTTTTTGTTAATAGTACTCAAAACATACGTAACAGTTACCCCAGCTTTTCCGTGAATATTTTAAAAATGGTGCGTGATAAATTCGCTTCTAAAGCATTACCTATAAGGCTATATATTCCATGGTCTTGATAAACAATACTATATATAATCAGTTATTGAGTTTTTTCTGTCAACACATTCTCAGTAGCAGCCCGGGGTAGAGTCCGGCACTATAATCCTGTCCTGCGCATATGACAGTCTTCGTTGAGACGAAAAACAGTGACCGATATTCGGTCTAAAGGCCATATTAATAATAATATTTATTATTATATTGAATTAGTTAATGGAACTGTTTATTGTTGTAATTGTAGCAGTAATTGATATCACTTTTTAATTACATAGTAGTATAGGTAAATACATACATAGAATTTGGTTAATTCATAATTTTAATAATGACTATAAGGAAGGAAGAAATAGGATATAAAATATAATATTCACTATAAAATGTAAAAATGTAACAAACTTATCATGTGGCCTTTTATAAAAGCGCCATCTTTGATAGTCTTAGAATACTGTACAGTGACAAGCGAGCTGAAGTACAGAAGTACTTTTACGCCACGTGATGGTCAAAATAGTTCCTTAAAAATAATACAGATGGCAGGTGGACAAATATATTTTGTTAATAATACTCAAAAAATACGTAATAGTTACCCCAGCTTTTCCCTGAATATTTTAAAAATGGTGCATGATAAATTCGCTTCTCAGGCATTTCTTATAAGGCTATTTATTGCATCGTCTTGCTAAACAATACCATATTTAATCAGTTATTGAGTTTTTCTGTCAACAAATTCTCAGTAACAACCCGGTGTTAGGAATTTGGCAATATTTCTTTACCTCCGTTCCTCCGAAAGCTCGTAAAGCTGGTGGTCCTGCGCATAATTCGGTCTAAAGGCCATATTACTAATAATACTTATAATATTTATTAGTAATATGGCCTTTAGACCGAATATCGGTCACGGTTGCTCGTCTCAACGGAGACTTGCCATGTGCGCGCTGCGCGGGATAGGATTATAGTGCCCGAGTGTGTAAGTAAAATTGCACACTGTATCCCCTCACTATTATAGTTTATAATCAGCAAGAGAGATTATGCGCAGGACCAACGGCTTTACGAGCTTTCGGAGGAACGGAGGTAAAGAAATATTGCCAACTTCCTAACACCGGGTTGTTACTGAGAATTTGTTGACAGAAAAAACTCAATAACTGATTAAATATGGTATTGTTTAGCAAGACGATGCAATAAATAGCCTTATAAGAAATGCATGAGAAGCGAATTTATCATGCACCATTTTTAAAATATTCAGGGAAAAGCTGGGGTAACTATTACGTATTTTTTGAGTATTATTAACAAAATATATTTGTCCACCTGCCATCTGTATTATTTTTAAGGAACTATTTTGACCATCACGTGGCGTAAAAGTACTTCTGTACTTCAGCTCGCTTGTCACTGTACAGTATTCTAAGGCTATCAAAGATGGCGCTTTTATAAAAGGCCACATGATAAGTTTGTTACATTTTTACATTTTATCATGAATATTATATATTATATCCTATTTCTTCCTTCCTTATAGTCATTATTAAAATTATGAATTAACCAAATTCTATGTATGTATTTACCTATACTACTATGTAATTAAAAAGTGATATCAATTACTGCTACAATTACAACAATAAACAGTTCCATTAACTACTTCAATATAATAATAAATATTATTATTAATATGGCCTTTAGACCGAATATCGGTCACTGTTTTTCGTCTCAACGAAGACTGTCATATGCGCAGGACAGGATTATAGTGCCGGACTCTACCCCGGGCTGCTACTGAGAATGTGTTGACAGAAAAACTCAATAACTGATTAAATATAGTATTGTTTATCAAGACCATGCAATATATAGCCTTATAGGAAATGGTTTAGAAGCGAATTTATCACGCACCATTTTTAAAATATTCACGGAAAAGCTGGGGTAAATGTTACGTATGTTTTGAGTACTATTAACAAAAAAATACGTGTGGCACTCGGTGACTGCCGCGGTAAAGCTATTGCATAGCATTTTTTATCAACTTATGCAATTATAATTATTTATTTATTTTATTTATGCAGTTAAGTCTTTGATATTAAATCAAGTTACAGTTTATGAGGGTGGTGACCGATAAGAAAACAAATTTTTTTTGCTCTTATTGAATAAATGAGAAGTCAATATTATTTAAAATATTTTTTAATATCTTACAATACATGTGGGTTATTCAGGAATTTTTATCATTGAGTTAGCAGTTAATGTACACGCATACGTCTAGTCGCACGCACACAAACACCGTGCCGAACTCTGCCGAGTGCCGAAGTCTGCCGAACTGAAACGACGTTAGACGATGCACGGTTGCACGGCTTTCAACGCCACACCTCCGTGCCCGTCGAAGTGGGGAGCGTGAGGTTTTTTTTCGTTACGGAATTTCTGGATTCGGTCCCCGCGCTCAAGGCCCACGATAGAAGCTATGCAATAGCTTAATGTATTTGTCTACACCACCATCTGTCTTATTTTTAAGGAACTATTTTGACCATCACGTGGAGCGTAAACGTACTTATGTACATCAGCTCGCATGTCGCTGTACAAGCGAATTTATCACGCACCATTTTTAAAATATTCACGGAAAGCTGGGGTAACTGTTGTGTATGTTTTGAGTATTATTAACAAAATATATTTGTCCACACCGCCATCTACCTTACTTTTAAGAAACTATTTTGACCATCACATGGAAAGTAAACGTACGTATGTACTTCAGCTCGCGTGTCACTGTACAGTATTCTAAGATTGTCAGAGATGTCACTTTTAAAAAAGTTTACACGACAAGTTTGTTTTACATTTATATTTTATAGAAGGTTTTACATTTTATCGTGAATATTATATATCCTATTTCTTCCTTCCTTATAGTCATTTTTAAAATATGAATTAACAAAAATTCTTTGTAGAATTACTTTTAATATGTAATTAAAAAGTAGTATCAATTACACCTGTAGGCTCGACAGTGTTATAAATGTGACTAACACAACGCCTTCTGCCCGCTCGGCAATGGTACACATTATTGTCCACTTCTAATTTATGAGGGCGAACCCGACAAAAAAAAGGTTTGTCAAAATTATAACAAATGTATACTGAAATGTATAATACAGACATAGACAAAGACATACTCTTTAATTTGGTACCATAATCTGTCAATTTCGAACTACAAATAAATATAAAAATTATTCTGACGTAATGGCTTCTTACACCAGTAGTGCGTGGTGGGTAGGGAATGCAATCCAGCACCCAAAAGATAATCTTGCAAATCCGCAAGATTGAGACCATCAGTCCCGCGGATCCGCAAGATTTGCAGGATATTACTTTTGACCTGACTTTTACCTCTTTAGCCGGCGTTAAAGTATTTTGTTTTGAATACTGCTGAGAACAGCTTGTTCAGGCGGTTTCAGTATCACTAACGCTACGTACAGATTCCTCTGTTATCTTATACTTCGTACGCAAGTGTACTTGCAAGCCCTTAGATCTACTAAGGGCGAGCGCTTATTTTGATGATAGAAGGACAACGTTTACCATCTTCCGATCTTAAGAAGTGTAAATAATCAAATTTATTACTGTCGTATTCCTTATAAATTACTTTAGCATTCATTTTTTAGTTCCCGATTAAAACTTTACTTATTTATTAATTAATTAATTTTATTTAGATAGAATGTTGCGGTTCAAATATAAAAATAAATCGTTTAAATTTATTTCAATTTAAATCGCATGTCTCAAAGTACGCACTAGTACGTACGTAACGAACTCACGAGTCAAAACCGAAATAGTGCAGGCATAAGTAGAGTATCGACAGATATTTTGGGGCATCCCCTTACAGAGGGAAATTCCCATTCACTCGTCACTCGACTCACACACATACATACTTCAATTTGGGGATCCAACTATTGTCGTTCATTCGTGCCGTACATGATGTTATGCGAATTTAGACCGGAAAATAAAATCTTGCAAATCTTGCGGATCCCGCACGTGCTATCCCGCATTTGTAATCCCGCTAATTTCATGCGCGATCCCGCATTTGCGAGATTGCGGATCTGCGGGATTGCATATATATATACAGTAATCTATGGGGGCGACAAAGGCTGAGGATTCCCCGTTCTGTTTGTTAGACATAGAATACTGTATTTATTTAATCGTGGCGCGTGGTAATCGAGAAGCCCACGTGGTTGCTGTACATATATTTTCACGCTGTACGCACATGAGTAGATAAACGGAACAGACACAAAGCTTCTTAAGAACTTGCAAAATTGTTACCTATTTTGGTAGGGTTGTCACTATAGGTGAAGACAAATTAAAGCTCTTGAACGTTTATGTACAGTGTGACTGGATTAAAGAATATCGACAAACTTGTTTCGAAAAATGCTTGTCTAGTATTTAACAGTTTATTGAAAAAAACAGTTATGATCTGCCGAAAAACTTTAAAAATAAAAGAGTAGCCAAAAAGAAAAAGATGTTGGATTATGAAGGCAAGGATTAACCTATATAGTCTCCAAAAGTCGGTATTAAACAGATTTTTTCAACACCATGCTTGTTCAATTATAACAAATTTGGATTTGAGATCTATGGCTTTAAACCCACATTATGAAAATTTTGGTTTCCTTAATGATTTAAACATTTTACGTGGTAGAGCCATGCTGCAGTTATATTAGTAGTATAGTTGTAGCACGAATGGGTTGGCTCGACCGGGGAAGGACCACGCTCTCACAGAATACCAGCGTGAAATAGTAGCTTAATGCTGCTGTATTTCGTATGGTGAGTGTAGAGAACCGGAGACCCTTTTTACTGGAAACGAGGCATTCCATCTCAGTCCTCACGGGTGACAACGCATCTGCATTTTGATTTTTAATGGAGGATAGATGTAGATGTCTATGGGCCGCAGCAACCACTTACCATCAGGTGGACTGTGTGCTCGTTTGTCACCCTATTCTATAAAAAAAAAAGTTAAAAATTATTCCAAACCATCTAATATTAAAATAACTGTCAAGATTTAGCCCTGCGAGTGGGTGAAAGCAGTGATTTTAACCTTACGAATTATATGAAGAATTACAATTAATGATCTCTAATTTACCTAACTTCGTAACAGATGTGAAACAGTTTCTCCAATACGTTACAGAAAATAATTTAAAAATAATATATAAAGTTTTATCTATCGAGGCAGATATAGCATCCAAGCTGAATTATGAGGCTATATTTAAACAATTCAGCAGGATAAAAAGCAGAATGTCTATTTCTTAATATTTCTTTGAAATTGTTTGGTGTTGGTACTTAATGACATTGTAAAAATAAAAATTTTATAATGTCAAGTGTTTTGTTTTTCATTTTATATAATACGTCTTCTTGCGCGGACAGAGGGCCTCGCAAAATGTATCTTGCCCACACAAAAGGGGGACGCCCATTTTCGGCCATGGAACGCCCAATAATGTGAATTTGTTAAAAAATTATATCTTTATTTATGGTTATTAATCGCGGTATTCATTTATCCTCAAACAATGGGAATATTTTTGCACAAATTAAAAGTACCGGAAACATAATAATAAAAATTAGGTAAATCATTATGTCATTAGTTTGTGAATAAAAAAAAAGTGTTGCCAATCACAAAATACATTTAAAAAATCGATTCTCTTTTTCGATCGATTATTTACGGTGTCATCATTACAGTGCTAATATAATTTTTAAATAATTATGATGTTACGATAATTAAACAAGCGAATTACTAGCTGATTTCTAATGAATTCTTTAGAGAGTAACAAATGCTACGACACAATTTAACTGTTAATCTTAACCGATCTTCTTTGAAAACAGATAAGAACTGTTATTCTTATCTGTTTTTAAAGAAGATCGGTTAAGTTATTCTTATCTGTTTATAACAACACATTTAAAATAGAATCATGTTATGATAACGAAACAAGTTAGTTTCCAGCTGATTTACCATGAATCCTTTAACCTTTTGAGCGGCAAAGTCGCCTATACTTGACCAACACCTGCGGGCCCTGAGCGCCAACGACGTCTATAGTTGACAAAAAACCCGGCTCCGAAAAATATGAAATATAGATATTGGAAAATTATTACAGGTATTTTAATTCTACACTCCTCAAAATAGGAATAACCCAGCAACATGTGAGTATAAAAAACAAGTCTTCTAGAGCCACAAGTACTAAGAAACATTGAACTAATAAAAATGGATTTTTATCTAAGCAAATACTATGTCCAGCACGCCAAAGTCGTCTATGGTTGACCGCTAGTGTCAAACGCGGGAGGCATAGATTTCTTGAAAACTATCCAAAATTCAGCTCAATGGTGTTTTTTCTTCTATTATTATTGATATTTGAATAAAATTAAAGGTTATAAACATAAAACTATAATTAGCTACATGAATAAAAAAATGTTATCAGATTATCTTCGCATAATAAATCTAATATCTCAACTCTAGCGCATCTTTAGCGCGTCATCGAAAATCAGTTCACTGGGCACCGTGATCAAGGATAGACGACACCCTGATGACGTCATAAGTGATTACCGAGAAAAGTAGAGCAATGCAACATGAACGATTCCTCAGAACTCATTCGGATTTTGGAAAGCGTCGATGATGATGAATTTTGATTTTTGATTGATGAATTGAATTTTTGATTGATTGGTGAACAAATATGTTTATTTATTCCATGACCAAGATTTTAGTATTATAAGGCTGATTTACCTAGTGCGAATAATTATATACAATTGTTGATTAATGAATAATTATGTACCTTTTTTAATAATAATACAAATTTACAATTAATGTTTTTTTTTACTTAGGGTGTGAAGAGCAATTTTTCATTTTGTGTTGTGCCATTTTCTTTCTCAGTCTCAAAATCATCTAGCAGCATCAGCATCATATCAAATCCCCATTGTCATAAGAGTGTAAGACTTTTCTTCTGTGCGTCACTTGGCCTACGCCTTCCCCGACACATAAAATATTATGAATCGATGTCTGTATATTTCGGTTAGATCGATTTTGAAATCGATACACAACATTCTAAGAATGTTTCAAAAGGGAAGGTCAGCTACGCCGTTGTCGTCCAGTCGCGACAGTGTCGTCATTAGGATGGAGAGTAGTGCTAATGTTTACTACTATTTTATTGTTATTGTTTGTTTTTTATTTATGTTTATATGTACAAAGTACATATATAAAAAGAGTGGAAGACGGCACAAGATTAAATAAAACATACAGTTTATTAAGAGTCATTTATAGCATAAAAAACCAACAAAAACAAGTTATTTCACGTTATCGATATATCAACTCTTGGCAACACTATTTTGTTTACCACCTGAAACGTCAGGAATTAATAATAATAGTATAATAATAATATAGCCATTTATTTCCGAACTTTGGGGTTACATAATATTTGTGTTTGAGTTCCTATTGTAATACTAGTTAAAGAAAGTCCCTCTGTTCGGTGTGCCTTTTGGCATAGGCCTCCAAAAGAAAAATCACGCGTCGGGAATTAAAAGTTAAAGAAATTAAAAGCAATAAAATTGGTAAAAGTAGTCGTTAAAAAGCTGTATTTGTGAAAATAAAAAGCTTTATATCATAAAAATCCCGACCTTTTTTAAACCAATTCCTTAACCATTTCATTATTTTAATTGCATATTATCATTTCCATATGCTTTTATATGTGGGCACCCATGGCCGAAGTGTCTATGAACAGTGGGCATCCCCCTTTAGGTCTTGCACCGCCACTGCTTGCCATGTGCGCAGAATAGGATTATGGTGCTCGAGTATATACGCAACACAGTTGCACACTGTATTCTCTTATAGTCAGAGAGAGATTAGGCGCAGGACCAACGGCTTTACGAGCTTTCAGAGGAACGGAGGTAACGAAATATCGCCAACTTCCTGACTCCGAGCTGCTACGGAGAATTTGTTGACAGAAAAATTCAATAACTGATTAAATTTAGTATTTTTTATCAAGACGGTGCAATAGCCTTATAAGAAATGCCTTAGAAGCGAATTTATCATGCACAACTTTTAAAATATTCACGGAAAAGCTGGGGTAACTGTTGCATATGTTTTGAGTATTATTAACAAAATATATTTACTAACACTGCCATCTGTCATATCTTTGAGGAACTATTTTGACCATCACGTGGAGCGTAAACTTACTTATGTACTTCAGCTCGGGTGGCACTGTACAGTATTCTAAGACTATCAGAGATGGCGCTTTTATAAAAGTCCATAGGATAAATTTGTTACAGTTTTACATTTTATCGTGAATGTTATATATATTCTATTATAATTTTAAATTAACATACAACATTGTCATCAATGATACGGATCATTTATAAAATTGTTTATGAACTTGATTCTGACTATTCTAACAACATAAATGCGTATTTTAATATTTAATGAATAAACCTACGATATACATAAGTGAATTATAAAATTATTCTTTGCTCTATATATTCTAAGGTCTTCTACTTTTTAGATTATAAGATCATTTGCTATTTTATACCACGCAAAAGGAATCACAAGTCTGTGTAATACGCATTTATATTATCTAAATTTACTGCAAAAATTGTTTAGAACATGCCATATAGATAGCCACCGCTTTAATTATTTTACATTTTGATAAAATAATCTCCCTCTGGTCAATGGGCATCTATGGGTAACAAGTAAATTAGTCTCTTTGATGTTTGACGTCATCGTGAGGATGTAAAAATCGCATGTCTGAGAAATTAAAAAAATATTTCGAATGCATGTGAAGTTCGCCAATTGGCTTTGGGGCAATGCGGAGGACATTTTCTCGCCCTAAGACTCTCTCAGGAATGAAAGGAGGCCTATGCTCGGCAGTGGGAATAATATAGGCTGTAACTTTTTTTATAGAATAAGGATGACAAACGAGCACACAGTCTACCTGATGGTAAGTGGATGCTGTGGCCCATAGAGATCAAAATTTATCCTAGATTAACAATTAAAACGCAGATGCGTTGTCACCCCTGAGGAATAAGATGAAATGCCTCGTTTCCAGTAAAAAGGGTCTCCGAGCCTCTATACTTATCATACGATACACAGCGGTATTGAGCTGCTATTTTACGCTGGTATTCTGTGACCCGGTCGAGCCGGCCCATACGTGCTACAGCCATAATATAGCTGGAGCATGGCTATACCACGTATAAAATTTTACGTAAAGTAGCAGTTTAAGGATGCTGTGTTTCGTATGGTAAGTGTAAAGAACTGGAGACCCTTTTTGCTGGATACGAGGCATTCCATCTTAGTCCTCAGGGGTAACATCGCATCTCCATTTTGATTCTTAATCGAGGATAAATGTAGATGTCTGTGGGCCACAGCATTTATTTACCATCAGGTGGACTGTGTGCTCGTTTGTAACCCTTCTATATTTTTTTTTGTTCTGGCACAATAACAACGATACTTACTTACTTACTTACTTACTTATCTTCACGCACAATCCCTAACGGGGTAGCCAGAGAGAACAGATCGCCAAGTGTCACGATCCTTACATACCTCTTTCTCTTCTTTCAGGTTCATTAACTTCTTCATACATGCACGTCTAGGTATCCGAGTACTCTTGACCCTCCCCTCTTCGAGCAATTTGCTCACATGGTCTTCGAAATTTAGTCTCGGTCTACCTCGACACCTTTTAATATTTACTTTCGCTCTATATATTTTCTTCACCATTCGGTCTTCACTCATTCGTTCAACGTGCCCAAACCATTGGAGTACGCCGCTATCAATTTTTGTCATAAGGTCATCTTTCAATCCTGCCATATTGCGAATCTCTTCGTTTCGCTTTCGGTCGGCTAAGGTAACGCCACACATTTTACGAAGAGATCGCATCTCCACTGCATTCAACTTGCTTTTATGCTTCTTCTGGCATACCCAGGTTTCGCTGCCATATAACAAAGTCGGTACCAACACTGCATTATGTATTGCAAGGCGTGCACTCTTCACCACGCCTTGCCTTTTTACTAATGCATTTAGGGCACCATTGACTTTGTTTCCGGCAGCGACACGCCTATCCACATCTAAATCACATCTTCCATCCCGGCTGAAAGCACTCCCCAAGTATACAATTTCATTTACTGTTCTGGCACAATAACAACGATAATGCTGACTAATAAGAAATAATGTTATAGATCCAAAAATAAATATTTAACAGACAGCACCTGACGGACTTTGAGTGGTTGTTGTGGCTGATATACACCTACACTATTTATCTACGTTTTTGAATCAAAATTTCATGCGTTATTTACCCTTAAGCCTAAGATATAATTCTTAACTAACCAGAAGTCTCTTCTTCTTAAGTAATCAGTTCTGAACTAATCAGTATCTCGGACGAGCCGCGCGAGCCGAAGCATTCGTGCTGCAACTATAATATAGCTGCAGCATAGTTCTTCCACGTGCAGGTTTTAACTCTATTTCATATACAGTCCAATAGTCATTTCTTATAATAATTATTATTTATTTATTTCTATTTTACTTTTGGTTTTGTATCGCAGTATCACTTTAATGGACTCTAAGAAAATATTGTAATTTTTTAATATGAGCTCCGACGAGGAAACAACACTCCTCAAATATAATATCTGTTATGTTTATGGATTTACTACAACTAACTAACAAACTGTGCGTTATTGCACGAACTGAACGCCATAGTGGAAGCGTATCAATTTCAAATACTCGCTGTGCAAGAGGCAGCTATTGATGTAAGTATCACGACAATATTAGATTTGAGACTAATCGGCAATATCAATAAACCTTGCACAACTACACGTGAGGCCAGTGTCTAGACTAGGGTCATATTGCTGAATCGCTATACGAAAACAGCGAATTTCCAATTAAAATTGTTGCGCAGGTGAGTAATGAATCTTAAACGGCAAATCTAAAGGTTCATCATATTGGTTAGAACCAGGGGTACAATTTATAGAGTTCCTGAAAGATACTGAAACGATCATCCAGGAAAAGCTTATAATGACAGTTTTTTAGTCTACTGATCATGTAATTAATTATAGTTTCTTTTCATAAAGTGCCATACTTACCGCTAAAGTGCGAAGTAACGCAAATGATGGTGGAGAACCTGGCACTCAAACAACTCGGATTGATGAACTGCTCTTTGTCAATACTTATTCATGATAATGCCCTGCCACAAACAGTTCAACAGACATCGGCATACACACATACTGTTCAACATTAGCAGATCAATAGCTTCCTCATACACTACATTCTCCAAACCTTGCTCCAATATACTTCTACTTTTTACGAAGTTTAGATCATTTTTTGTAGTCAGAAATTTCAATTTATTTCAAGTTTTCGGTGATTCCCGTGCAGCAGACTTCTATAGCAGTGTAATTTACAAACTTAGTACCTAGGCTGCAATAAAAGTATCGGGAATGGAATATTTCCACTGTTCCTGTCATATTAAAATTTTTTAATTGAAAACTCCTTGGTTTTAAAAGTCGAATACCATTTATTTATTTAAAAAAAGATTTTCGGTCTTGTCACAAGGTTTTGCCAAACTTGTTTAGTCGTTGAGAAAATGGAATTGACTCGAGAAAATTCAAGAGCGATGATTTATTATGACTTTCGAAGTGGTTTAACACAAAAACAGTGTATTGACCGGATGATTCCTGCATTTGGTGATGAATCCCCATACAAAACCAAAATTTATCGCTGGTTTGCTGAATTTCAACATGGACGTGTCAAGCTCAGTGATGATTCCCGTCAAGGTCGTCCAAAAACTGCAGTCACCCAAGAAAACGTTGATGCAGTGCGTAAGCTGATTGAGGAAGATCGACATGTGAAATTCAGGCAACTTTAGACATTGGCATGAGTTAAATACAAATAATCTTGCATGAACAAGTAGGTGTAAAAAAGTTGTTTTCCCGATGGATACCGCATTCGGTCTGTGAAGAGCAAAAAGCGGCTCGCGTTACTTGGTGCGTCAGAACTCTCGAAAAATTCCACGCAGGATCCTCAAATGCTGTATACAACATCGTATCAGGTGACGAATCCTGGATATATGCGTATGAACCCAAAACAAAAAACCAGTCACGAGTTTGGGTGTTCGAAAATGAGTTAAAGCCAACAAAAATTGTTCATTCACGGAGTGTTGCAAAAAAAATGGTGGCCACGTTTGTCTCCAAAACCGGCCATGTTACGACTATACCTCTTGAGGGACAAAGAATGGTTAATGAAGAATGGTATCCTAGCATTTGTTTGCCACAGGTCGTTTCTAAACTCCGTAAAGAGAACTGCAACCGCCGCATCATCCTCCATCACGACAATGCGAGTTCTCACACCGTACACAGAACAAAAGAGTTTTTAGAGCAAGAAAATATAGAATTATTAGACCATCCGCCGTACAGCCCCGACCTAAGTCCTAGTGATTTCTATACTTTCCCTAAAATAAAGAATAAATTGCGTGGACAGAGATTTTCATCACCTGAAGAAGTTGTGAACGCCTACAAAACGGCCATTTTGGAGACCCCAACTTCCGAATGGAATGGTTGCTTCAATGATTGGTTCCACCGTATGGAAAAATGTGTTAAATTTCGCGGAAAATACTTCTAAAAGCAATAAATACATTTTTAAATAGTAATGTTGTGTCACTTCCTTGATTCCCGAAATTTTCAGTGCCGCCCTCGTACTCGTTTGCCCTCTCCCCTGTTAAACTAACTGCTTATACATGGCTTCAATGTGTTAACAGTTTAAAAGAGTATTATGATTAGTTACGCTTTTAAAAATTATTCTATTTTCTAATACGAAATGTGAATTGCATAGGTTGCCAAGTGCTAATATTTTGATATATTGCAAAAATCCAATATTTCACTGTATTTCTACATTATATGCTATGGTATGATTTGTGTCTGCCGTGGGTTACGCTACCATAAAGTAAGTACAACTATAATGTATGTAGATTGTTAATGTGCGTATCTTTCCTTGCATAAGACAAAAAGAAAGACTAAAAGGCATAGGGCCAATAAAAATTACGTTTTCCTTCACGAAATTTGGCTACCGGTATTTACAAAACAAGTCACCAGATCATATAATCAATCCGTCCACCGGAAAAAACGAACGATGAAGACATTACGATGACAATTATCAGCACGCAGGTACAATAAAGTGCTTCGGTAATTTTCTTTCAATGGAGAGAGCAGCAGCTTTCCTCCCCGGCCGCCGCGGGAGACGCCCCGGGCGTCGGGGGCTACGTCGTGGCCCCCGGCCACCGTAGGCGCGGGCCTGTGGACGGCGAGCAATGGGTAGCTCGTCGTCCGTCCGTCTAATGACGACAGGCCGTGTCGACGGCGCGTTTTGTTCCACGCGCGCCTCAAAGAGCTGTCAGCAGCGTGAAGGGGCCCGCAAGGGCCGACGCCTGCCGGGGCTGCGGGCTGTTCGAAAGAGATACCGCGGCTCCGGAACGTAAGGGCACTGAAGGAACACGGATGGTTTTTAGTCAGTAAAAGTCTGACACTCCCTTACGCTCCACCCAGAGCGAAAGGGGTCATTAGATGATTTTCCATCCGCAAAAAAAAAAAAAATTCTTTCAATATTGGTGCAGTGTTATTATATATATAGTGAGGTTTCGACGACCCTTTGTCATGTCCCCATGTTCTTAAATTCGCCAAAAAAGAATTTGGCTCACTCATGGGCAAAAAAAACTATCCTATCTCTCAAGTTGGACCAAACTGTACACGGGTAGGAGTCCATTGCGGACAAACAACGTGACACGTAATTTATGTATATATATATATATATATATATATATATATATATTAAGATTATATATTTTGTTAATATTTTTTATAAAACAAATTAAATAAATCAAATAAACGCAGGAAAAATCATCTAATCATTCTGGTATTTCTACCATTTACTGTATTTTTTTTATAGGAAAAGGTTGACAAGCGAGCACACAGTCCAACTGATGGTAAGTGGTTGCTGTGACCCATAGACATCTACATCTATCCTCGTTTGCGTATCAAAATGAAGATGCGTTGTCAGCCTTGAGGACTAAGATGGAATGCCTCTTTTCCAGTAAAAAGAGTCTCCGGTTCTCTACACTCACCATACGAAACACAGCAGCATTAAGCTGCTATTTGACGCTGGTATTCTGTGAGAGCGTGGTCCTTCCCCGGTCGAGCCGACCCATTCGTGCTACAACTATACAATTAATATAGCTGCAGCATGGCTCTACCACGTAAAAATGTACTAAATTAATAAATAAATTAAATAACATACATAAACACTCACGCCTGTCACCCAGAGGGGTAGGCAAAGACTACAGACTTCCATTTGGTACGATCCTCACACACCTCTCTCGCTTCCTCCACATTCTTAGACCAACGCATACATACTCGTCGGTTAAGGGTACTCCTAATTTGGCCCATTTCCAATATATCGCCAATTTGGTCGATAAACTTTCGCCTAGGACGTCCCGTTTTTAGCTTTTCTAAGCCAGCAATTAGCTACAATCCTACCTGATGGTAAGTGGTGATATAGCTTAAGATGGTAAAGTGCACTGATTTAACAAAAACCTATTCACTCTTGCCTTGAAGACACTCACATTATAATCGGATGGAAAGACAGATGCTGCCAACTTATTCCACTCCTTTGCTGTACGCATGATGAGCGATGTAGCAAACCGTTTGGTTCGAATGCTTGGTAAGTCAACAACAAAAGGGTGAAGACTGGCCGAACGTCTGGTTGTCCAAGGGTGAAAGGGAGAGGGAGGAATTAAATTATGCAATTCCTGCGCACACTCTCCGAACAGCATCCTGTAGAAGACCGAAAGGCTGGCTACTTTGCGCCGGTGTTCGAGGCTGGTAAGATTGGTTTCAGCCAAATTCGGATAACCAATAAGCCCCTTAGCACGCTTTTTCATTGAGTCCAAGGCCGCTAGGTAGCATTTTGCACTACCAGCCCATATATATATATATATATATATATTTTATTATGGGAGCAATACTCCATGCACGACCGGAAATGCGCTTTATATAAAGTAAGCATCTGTCCCGGAGTAAAGTATCACCGCACCTTTGCAAGGACTCCCAGCCTCCCTGCAGCCGCTTTGGCCTTGGACTCAATGAACCGTCCGAAGTTCAGATTTGAGGATATCTCAACCCCCAGTAACTGGAGGCGGTCGGTGTATTCCAGTGATACATTTCGGAAAGCAGGAGCCAAGGTGAGCTGGCTCCTTTTTGCAGTGAAAAGACACGCTTGTGTTTTGGAGGCGTTGAATTTCAGAAGATTAGCATCGCCCCATTTGGAGACTGCCTGTAGTGTGAGATTCACACGCTCTACCATAACTTCTCTGTTGAACTGGATTTGATCCCGACTGGCCCCAGGACCTGGTTGGTATCTCTCCACAACTGTGCTGCCGTCTGCGTACCCATAGATATCGGGCATAAGCAAATCGTTTATATGCATTAGGAAGAGAGTTGTAGAGAGAACGGACCCCCAAGGAATACCGGCGTTAGTCGTCACTGGATCGGATAAGCAGCCATCGACGACGACCCGAAAAGACCGTTCACTCAGAAAGTCCTTTACCCAGTCAATCAGATCAGGGGATAAGCCGTGCGCTGGAATCTTAGCCAGAAGTCTAGCGTGCCAAACTCTGTCAAAGGCTTTTGAGAAATCAAGGGAAACAGCAAGTGATTCCCCATTGTTCTCGAGTGCCTTGATCCATACGTGTGTGGCATACGCTAGAAGGTCCCCAGCTGACCGATTGCGGCGAAACCCATATTGTCGGTCACTTAGGAGGTCATTCTGTTCTAGGTATGCCATTAAGCGGGCATTCGATATACGCTTCATAATCTTGCAGAGTATGTAGGTAATTGAGATTGACCGATAATTGGCAGGGTCGGCACGGCTGCCTTTTTTTGGAACAGGTTGCACGTTGGCCAGCTTCCAGGATTTTGGCACTATTCCAGTCCTTAACGAGAGTTGGAACAAGCGTGTCAACACAGGAGACAACTCAGGTGCACAAGCCTTTAGTACCATAGCTGGTATAACATCTGGCCCACTAGCTTCACGTCTAGACACCGCAAGGTTTTGAGAACCTCCTTATTTGTGATACGAACCTCAGATATAGTGGTCCCGCAGTGAGGTAATTTAGGTGGAATGTTGTTGCCACTGTCGAGACATGAATTATAGGCAAATAGAGATGCGAACAAGTCCGCTTTCTCCTTAGCCGTATGCGCCAGTGTGCCATTCGGTTAAAAATCCCTTTCCGACTCTTCCAATCTCTTTTTCGACATAAATTTACTTTGCCACTCTTTTCTCATTCATTCTTTCTTCATGACCAAACCACCGAAGCATTTCTTTCTTATTCCTGGTCACAGCATCATCATGTAAACCATACTTTTCTTTTATCACACTATTTCTGACCTTGTAACTCAGATTCAGCCCTAACATACTCCTTGGCCACCGCATTTCTACTGCATTTATTCTACTCTCATGCTTCTTATGTCACACTCAACTTTCACTACCATACGTTAAAGTAAGGACTAACACAGCATTGTGAATTGCCATTCGTGCCTTTTTTGACACTTTCTGACTTTTCGCGATGGAGTGTAAAGTCCCATTGACTTTAATTTCTGCATTGATTCGTCGTTCTATATCCTTATCATATCTCCCATCCGTGCTGAATACACATCGCAAATTTACAAACTCATCCAGTTGCTGGACCAACTCCTAATCTATTCTTATTTAACATACCTTTTTACTCTCTTCTCTTTCAAAAACCATAGCTTTCGTCTTACTTGCGTTCACTTTCATACCCTTTCTTTTAATGACCTGTTCATTAATATAACCATCATTTGATACTTGACCGCCAACGCGCCAAAAATCATCGGCGTACAAAAGGCATTTGATGGTTCATTCACCCATTCTTAATCCGCTTTCTTCAACTTTCAAATTCTCCAAACAACTGTCCAAAAATAGGTTGTACAGCCACGGGGAAGCCACACAACCCTGTCTGTGACACCTTTATGGATACCAAACCGGTCCGAGTAGACCACATTGATTCTAATACAAGCATTATAGTCCCTATAAAGAGACTTTAATGCCTGTATCAACCCTGCGCTCAACCCAAATGAATTCAATGTTCGCCATAACACATCCTTGACCACTTTCTCACAAGCCTTTTCGAAGTTCATGAATGCACAAAAAACTCTTCGGTTTTTGGCCAAAAAATTTTCCGCAATCATGCTCATGGAAAAGACTTGATCTGTACATCAGAATCCCATTCTAAATCCCGCTTGCACATCCCAAAATTTTCCGTCGGTTTCTTTCATGATCCCTTCAATTAGTACTTTAGCGTACAGTTTTCCCACAAAGCTAAGAAGGCTGACGCCACGGTAATTTATACAGTCCTGCTGCGACCTTTTTCCCTTATATATTGGGACTACCACGACTTTGCACCAGTCTTCCGGTACCCGCTTTAGTTCCCAGCATAAATTAAACAAGGTGTACAGCAGGCCAGTACCAGTACCACTTCCTCTCCAGCTCTTAGAATTTCGAGTGAAACTCTATCATATCTGGCTGCCTTACCTACTTTCATGCTTTTCATTGCTTTCATTATTTCATCTACATCGCCCTACCTCCTTCCTCTTCATTCGGAATTTCTATTTCATTTAGTTTACACGTCGTCTCCTCGCTCATAAACAAAATATTCCTTCCATCTCTTTAACCTCAAAACTTCATTATTCAGAATACAGCCATTATCGTCTCTTATATCATTCATTCCAGGCTGTTTTGAATTCAGGGGACACCCTGGCAATTTTTACGAGTTTCCAGAACATTTTAATATTTGCCTGGGTGTTATCCAGTATTCTTCTATCATTCTTTCCGTTCCTTCTTGCTTTTTCCTTTCAACTTCTTCTTTTACTCTCTTATTTAGATGCCTTGATGCCTTTTTTCTTCCAATATCATCATTCGTACTGCCAGAACTACCAGCCTTTTTTGCTTGTAAATATAGCCATGATCTTTTCTTTGCTTCAACTTTCATACGTACCTCATCATCCCACCACAACGTATTATTTTTCCTTTCATTTGTTCTCTTACTAACACCACATACTTCGGTAGCTGCATCTACTAAACCATTATTAACATTTTGCTACTCATTCTCCAAGTCTAACTCATTCATACACATTTCATCCAAACCACTTATATTTTCTTTCAGTCTACATTTGTACTTGTTTTTCTCATCTTTATTTTGTCTTCTCTCTGTTCTAATACGCCATAAAACAGTGGTAGACACCATTCTGTGATTTATAAGAAGTTTTCTTCCTTGCACAACTTCCTTGTGGAATTGACTTCCACCAGAAATTTTTCCAGACCGATATGACCTAGGGACCTTCAAGAAAAGAGCTTGCTCCTTTTTGAAGGTCCGGTAACGCATCTGCAATTCCCCTGGTGTCACTTATTCATGGGCGGCGGTATTCACTTACCATCAGGTGAGCCGTATGCTCGTTTGCCCCCACTCCCATAAAAAAAAGTTTTAAATAAAAAAAGTCGAAAACAGGTATTGTTAGGAATCACATTATAACTACAATTTAACGTCTATTCATTGGTTACAATATTCTTGAATGTAAATAATGAATAAGTTGGCAATGGTTGTGCTGCCAGGCGAGGTAAATCTTGTATAAAGGGGCATCTAAATCTTGTATAAAGGGGTATTTATGGGTAAATCATTGTTCTGTAATGGGTTTAGTTTTTCGATAATGTAATAATTGTATATGATTCTATTATAAAAATGTATATATTATCATTACAAAAATAGAATGTGTATTCTATTTTTGTAATGACAATATATACATATAAGGCATTCACCCTGTGTAGGGTGAATGCCTTATATGTAGGTGACGCAACTTTAAAAACATTTTGCCTCATGCGCATTTCCATGTTAAACCTATTATTTACTTTTTTAAATTGCGCACAAAGAAGGTAAACATGTTTCAAATAAAAATTATTTACTTGTTTTTAACCGGAATTCACGGCCAGAAACGACAAAATATAAGATCCAGATACATATGCATGTCCCATACTTAAATTAAATAAAACTCTTGAATAGTATGTGTATCAGATCAAAGAGCAAAATAGAAAATGACAGACGAGGCGATTTGTAAAACCAATTATTTGTTCATTTTCAACATGAATATAGAAATTGCATACATAAAGTTGCAGTGTGATAGAAAACTTACACCTTTAAATGCAAGTCATAAAAAGTACGTATACAACATTGTCCCATGACTATCTTTAATATTTCACGTCGACTTTGACCATAACACAAAGCATGGTCTCAATCAAGTCTCAAGCTCTGTAATGTATCTTCCTGTTACACTGTATTCTTTTACTTTTAAATACGTAATAAAAAAACTAAAATATAATTTCGCTGCAAGTGACTTACATTTATGATAAATGCAGATCAAGGTCAATTTATGTTTTAAAAATATACCTATGTACATATAATATAACATAATATAATATAGCTATACTTAGGTGTGTTCATAATTATTATCCTATTTTAAAAGCTTTATTTAAGAAACAGGTTAAATATAACTTTACATTAATAATCTTCTTCATATATTGAACACGTCGGCGGGAATGGCCTCGATCTTCCGTATTCTATTTTCTTTGCCTTCATTTTTGTTAAAACCTAATGTAGCTCCACCTGTGTGCTATGGGAATTGTTTACGCAAACTGTCAAAATTATCAAAAAATGACGGTTGGCGAACAAATAAATGAATAAATTTGGCGATAGTAAATATGTATTTTGAGAGTACTTATATATTTTGAGAGTATCCATCACTCCATTTCATACTGTGGGCGACAATAAAGTAAAAAGTAAGAAGTAAAATCAAATAGCTTTTAACTGAAGAACAGATTAACATCACACCGTTTACGAATACCTCGATCGGAGATCGTAAATCTGCTTGTCAAACATATCGAAAAGGCGAATATTTCCTAAAATGGTGGAGTCACGGATGAACGGTGGTCTTACGACCTGATAATTAAGAAGAGATATATCAAAAGTGTAAGACGTTTAATACAGCAACCAGTAATCCATGACAGCGGATCCTCTCAATTAACGGAGAAGTTCATATCAACCAGTAAAATTCTTACATACTGATGAAGAATAAGAAAAATCGTTACGTAAATCAAAATTAATTCAAAAAATATTTTAGATGCCGTGACATCAATTTACGATGTAGCCACTTTCTTTGACGATTTTTGTATTTTATTACAACTTTAATGTTGTGCAAGTTATTGTAATTGTTAGAGCTTGAATCTAGAACCCACGAATCAATAGGCAGATTGTCGAAGCGTAATCTTCCTTATATAATAATAATAATAATTTCTTTATTTTACACTTATAATTTCATACAACATCATTGAGCCCTGACTCCCAAACTAGGATACCCTGTATTTCAGGAGTCAGTTCCTTCCCATTCAGTAACTCTTTGTGTGTCAAAATACATTAGAGAAATGTTGATATATATTTAATACACAGTTAACACTATATACATGTGTGTGTGTGTGTGTGTGTGTGTGGGTGTGTGTGCGTGCGCGCGTATGTGTGAGTGTGTGTGTGTGTGTGTGTGTGTGTGTGTGTGTGTGTGTGTGTGTGTGTGTGTGTGTGTGTGTGACTGTATGTGTGTGAGTGAGTAGCATGTTTGTTGCACTGCACATAAAGTTATTCATATGGAGCTATAAAATTTTCGCATTTATCATAGTCACATTCTTTAAGCCAATTATATAACATACTTTTAAATGTACGATTTGAAGCGTTTCTTGTGCACACTGTTTTATTTAGTATATTATATAACTTTGGAGCTACGTAATTATAATTCCTTTTGCCGAATATGGATTTAACTTTGGGGATATTCATATGTACAGTTCTTTTTGAATTTAGTATTTGCGGAACACTACATCTATGAAAGCGTCTAAGATATTGATATATGAATAATTTGCGAACACTTAGTACATCAGTTAACTTATATACCATTTCTGTCGAATTACAGTTTTTTCACAAATACAATTACATTTTAACACAAAACAACACAATCACAATTACAAATTACACAATTTCAGGAAGTGAAAGTATTACTTTTAGTACAGCCCTTTGAACTCGCTCTAATTCTATAAGATGTGTTTTAGCAGTGCATCCCCAAGAACATATTATGCAATAAATGATAACGCTCTGGCACAACGCTTTGTACGTTTGTAGTAGTAGATTTCTGTTTGCAACTGTTTTTAAATTCTTAAAGACATAGATAAACTTTCTGATTTTGTTAGATATAAATGAAATATGTGGAGCCCAATTAAGCTTATCATCAACAATTATACCGAGATATCAAATTGTGTCAGCTTTACTTAGAGTGGGACACTCAGATGCCGAATGAGTGTTAAAGTTTCTATTACAAGGATGCATGTGAATTATTATTTTAAATTCGTTTCGTGGATTGCAAGCAGCGGTTTATGAAAAACATAGAAATTTTGTTTTAGTGGTGTTTAATGTAAGTAGGTTATCTTCCAGCCAACTAATAACCTTACACAGTCCTTCCTCAATAGATTTTTTAACAGCATCCCAACTTGGACCATGAAAGAGTAAGACTGTATCATCTGCAAACATGAAAAGGTCTACAGCACGAATATTTAAGTGACACAAGTCGTTAATGTACGCCAAAAAGAGGGTTGGTCCCAGTGTACTGCCCTGCGGAATTCCATATGAGCAGATAGCAGTGTCACTGAGGCAGTCAACAATACGTACTTTTTGGTTTCTGTTGGAGAGATAATCAATAAACCAGTCCAATGCTATTCCTCGAATGCCAAAATTCTGAAGACGGGTTATAAGGACAGGAATGGATACTGTATCAAATGCTTTTTGCAAATCTAGGAAAACTCCTAAGCACTTTTTACCTTCATCTAAATATTGTGATATTTTAGTGGTCAAATTAAAAACCTCCTCTTCGGTTGAACGATTTGTTCTAAAGCCATATTGATTTCCAGCAAGGAATTTGTTGTTTTCTAGATACTTAATTAGTATCCTATTTACAAGCTTCTCTATTATTAATCTAAGGAAAGTGATGATAATAGAGCTATAGGCCTATAATTTGATGGAGATGATTTGTCTCCTGCTTAATATATTGGACATATGTTTTGTCTCTCTTGTTATGAAGATAATAATAGTATTACAGACATTGTCATTACTCATATATAGCGTTGTTCATTGAGATTAAAATTTAACTGATGGTCAGTCGCGCAAATTAAATGTCAAAAAATATCAGGCTTAATGCACAGGAGTTATAAACAGTGAACTATAAATAACTTTGGTTGAGAATAACAACATCAAACAGGTTTAAGTATAGCACAGTGCTCGCGGATCAATCCATACGCTTCTTAAATTTAATATGACTACATTTTACGGAAAGCAGTGACAATTCGGACCAAGCCAACACCATAAATAATTATTGTAATATAACAGCCCGATTACAAAATCTTATAATTGTAAATTGTGGTTTTGTCAAAATCTCTTTCTACGATAGCCTATTCGCCTGCCATGCATGGCGAATCCTTCTAAGTGCCCATGTCTGGCATTGGGCTGATACAGTCTGATAAAGATGAAGAAATCAATAATTATCTCGATTGTCACTGAGAAGAGAATATAGGCAATCTAATATGCAAAATAAAAAAACACATGCAGTGTTGCTCTAAAAGCGGATGAAAACTAGGCTTGCAATAACATAACATTACGTAAGCACTCACGGCAATCAACCAGAGGGATAGACAGAGACTATGAACTTTCATTTAGCACGATTCTTACACAGCTCTCTTGCCACCTTCAGGTCCATATACCTATGCATAGAACCTGATCGGTTAAGGGTGGTCTTCATTTTGCTCATCTCCAATATTCAATAGCAATAGCAATAGTAAATTTTATTGATAAATTTCCGTCGAGGGCGTCCCTTGCCGACTCTGCCATCCACTTCTGCAATATTAATTCGATTTTCCCCTCACACAGGATAGTCTTTCTAAAAAGCCAAACCATCGAAGCATTCTTTTTCAATCCTGGTCACAAGATCTTATTGTAAGCCACACATTCATTTTATATCAAAATTTCTCAGTTCCATTCACAATCACTCTTAACAAACTCATAATGGTAGCTCACCACGCAATGGATTGACTGGCAGATATTGTCAACAGGCATTAAGTCTGCCCATTGTTACCTTAGTTGTAAGGTGTTACAATAAACAATAAATAACAACTAAATAAATGGTAATAATTAAATTTGAAATGATATGTGAAATAAAATTTTAATAAAAATATTAAATGAACTCATTTATACAACCCCAAGCTTATACAGATATAATTATGTCCATTATTGCGACGACCACAAGTCATTGTAGGGTAATGTTCATCAAGGGTCTTTTCATGTTTGTCGCCTAATTATACAATTTATGCAATGACTCGGCCACAGGCAACGACAGGCCTTGTGCTCTTTTCTATTGTAAACGCGTGTTAACGACGAACCCGCAAACGATTTTTCGTGATCATCATGATATAGCTGTGCATTACTTAACTGTTATTGTATATTGTTTCTCTTGACACAAATTCAATCGTGCAATATCAACGAAATGGAGATAAAATATTGCTATATTGTTATACTATAAATAACTTAGGACATTTCAAAGGGCAATAAATTTTCATCTTTCCGTGTATATGAGCGACTATGGAATGCCAAAAGTTCTCAAGACGGTACAAAATGCGTAACAATAACGGCAAAAACTACTAACAAAGAGAATCATTCAGACCAGCGGTGGACAATGAGTTGATAAAAAAACTGACGGAGCATATGGTAAGTAAAGTTACAGCCTATATACGTCCCACTACTGAGGACAGGCCTCCCCTCATTTCCGAGAGAGTATAGCCCCAATGCGTGTTGGCGAACTTCACATGTCTTCGAATTTTTTTTCTTATTTCTCAGACATGCAGGTTTCCTCTCGATGTTTTCCTTCAACGCTGAGCACGTGGTAAATCAGTACTTAAAATTGCAATTAACAATCTCATTGGTGCCGGCGGGTATCGAACCCGGTTTGCTCGTGTACTGTGAAATTTACATCTGAGCTACCACGGCTCTCAAGCCTATGCATATGGTATTCCGAGCTATTATTATTAATTAACCTATTACCTGTCCCTTGTATCTGCTTCATTGCTATTTTCTTGCTACAGTGTCTAAAAATCGGACAGTAAGTGTTAAAATTTATTGATTAGTAATGTAACGAACGCATGCACGTAAAATGCATGTAAAGGACCTATTTTATTCTCAAACGTCAACTTTACCTTGCTAATAAAGCTCTGATAACCGATTGATAGCGAAAAATCATTTTAGGACGTTCGACACACTGAATAAGACTATGGGAAATAGCACTATACTAGTATGAATAATGGCTAATCGTTAAAAAAAATACCGCAGGTTTGCATGTTATAGTATAATGCTTCTTAATTACGATTGTACAAAAATGCTGTAATTGTACTATGTATATTTACAAATATAAGGAAATAATGATTTAAGTTAGCTTACTATTAAAATAAGCTAAGTAATCGTATTATGTCACTCTATGTTCATAATAGCTGAAAGTATTACATCGACAATACATTACCCAGTTACTGGTACTTTCGCCGAAATGTTACTTTGAAAGTTATATACGATGCGATCATCACGAGCAAGTGGGGTAAGTCATGGTCACTTGCAATTTCAATGTAAGTAATAAATAATGTAAACACAAAAGGGAATCTAAATGATTTATGGTATATTTAAAAAAATAGTGACTTAATGAATTGATGAAGGTATTTAGTGCGCATTTCCAATTATGAGCAATTTAATAAATTAATATATTTCTTTCAAGTTTCACTGAAATGGATACTTTACGGACGTTTTAATTTTTAATCAAGCCACCACAGTTCGATCTTCGCCTGCTACTTAAATTGAATTGACCAATTAAATTTAAATTCTGATTTACCACGTATTTAGTAGTAAAAATAAACGTTGTGAGGAAATCTGCATGTCTGAGAAATTAAAAAAAAATATTTCGTATGCATGTCCTGAATGTAAATAGGTTGTAACTTTAATAATGTGATGTTTAATCTAGAATATACCGAAAGCAATATATCTAGTCCGGCCATAAGTTCAGTTACAAATGAAAATGCTTTTTTTAATGAAGTTATGTAGCTTATATAACATCATAAAACTTTAATGTACATATTTATTAAAGTCTCAGCAAAAAATTGAAAACAATATTCTATTCAAAATGGCCACCTTTGGCTTTTATTCAAGCATTTAATCTGTCTGCCCACGAATCTATGGATTTACGCACTGTTTCCACGGGCCAGGTGCAGAGTCTGTTGGAAAGTCCACGGTAAATTTTTAAAAAGTGTTTTGATAGTGCGTTAATACCCCTGGTTTAGCAGTTGCTCAATACCCCTAGTTTAGCAGTTGCTCATGAGCGGCGGTAGTCACTTACCACCGAGCCGCGTGTTCGTTTGCCCTCTCGCAGCGTAGGAGAATCGAAATCTGGTAGCTTGTTAAAGTTACCTAAATACTTAAAAACGAGATGGTAAGTTGTAGTGAATAAATTACTAGGAAACATGTTATCTAGCAATGCTATCGCTAATCCGTCGTAAAGTTAGCGATTAATCCCATATTTCCCAATCTTTGAAGGTCTTTGTGTGGTATAGAGTGGAACAGTAAATATTTCATTTTAAATAGCAGAGTAGTTAGACCAGGGTCGATAATTTTAGAAACGAAAAAAAATTAAAGTAGGATTAAATCCATTGGAAAAGGAAGGAAATACCACTAAAATGAAAGGAAAAATAAATTACGGGCGATCTGAGGTTGGGAAGGGGTGGGGGTGAGTTTTAAGGGTAAAAATCGGTAAATCTCGATTTCCGGCAAAACTACAAGTCCTATCGAAAAAAGTTAAATGGCAAAGCTGTAGATAATAAAAAGATCTACAACTTTTGTATCTATACTTTTTCTCCATAACCTCAAAATTCATGTGAAAAATCCAAAAAACCACATTTTTCAGTTTTTATTTTTATCTTTTACAAAAAAAAATTTTTCATGATATTTGGTGAAAACTTACCACTTTATGTCCCAAAGGCACTGGAATTTTGAAGATTTAAAATATTAATTATTTCACCCTATTTTGAGTTGATATCGAAAAAGCACCCTAATTTTCAATCGAAAATTCTCACGTTAAAATATCTGATTTTTTCAAAAAAGTCGGTGTGCTTTTTATTCGTTGAAATCTCTATTTTCCGATGGTGTAAAAAATATATATTACTGTTGAAATTTTTTTCGGAAAAAGCAAAAAAAAAAAACGAAAAATACTAAAATTCGATTTTTTTTAATCTTTATGTACAATTTTGAGATATTCATTAAAATTTTTACTGGGACATAAAGAGGTAAGTTTTCACCTAATATCATGAAAAAAACTTTTTTTGTAAAAGATAAAAATAACAACAGAAAAATGTGTTTTTTTGGATTTTTCACATGAATTTTGAGGTTATGGGGAAAAAGTATAGAAACAAAAGTTGTATCTTTTTACTATCTACAACTTTGCCATTTAACCGGCCAACCGGATTTTTACCCTTAAAAACTCACCCCCTACCCCTTCCCAACCTCAGATCGCCCGTAATTTATTTTTCCTTTCATTTTAGTGGTATTCCCTTCCTTTTCCAATAGGTTTCATCCTACTTTAATTGTTTTCGTTTTTAATTATTTTTGACGGCTTCGACCCTGGTACTTAAATTGAATATATAAAATATATTTAAGTAAAATTTGTCATAAAATATACAATTAAGAAAAAAAATGTAAAATATCAACATTTCTTTCAACCTGTCGCTCTATGGGAAATAACCTTATTTCTGATTGCATTAAACTTTGCATAAAATACAAAGTAAAACAAAATGCATAATAAAAAATGTTAAAGTACAAAATTGCCGTTTAAATGGAGTGGCCACTTTAAATTAAAATGAAACCTGCATGGTCCAAGGTTTTTGATAAAAACTTTTTAACACAATAACTACATATAACATTCTCATTTCTAAAAAAAATATGACATTCTATTGTTTGAATTTTCGTATTTTTAGTTAAATATTAACATAGAAGTATATTCTAAGTCTATGAATATGAAGACCCCGAAAATAAGAATTTTTAAAATATTAGATTCTGATGTGGTTTTAATGCAGGAATGACAGCTCATTGCTATACATTATCAACGCTGCATTTGGAAAGAATACGACTAACTTACGCTCTGTACGTTTTTGCTTCAATCAAATCAAATTAAAATCTTTATTTGCATGAAACACAGTTGACGGGGTCTTAATTAAATATCTATAATGTACATGTGCTTAGTCTGGTCACAGACGTGCAAATATTTAAAACAAAAAATATATCATTCATTCAGTCATTTAACTAATTTTTCCATTATAAATATTATTTTAGGATATAGAAACAATTTTCCAATAACCATTTCGTAAAATAATTTTTGAAAGAGGCTCTTTCTTTTTCTTTTAAATTCGTGGGTAATGTGTTATATAACAATATGCTCATGTTATATACATTTTTCTTATACATATCTTTATTACAGGGAGGTATATTTAAGTCTGCATATTTACTTCTTAAACTCCTTGTTGTAGTATCTTGTCGTGTTTTACAATACTTAGGGAATGAGTTGACAAAAAGACAGGCTTCTCTGATATATAAACAAGGTAATGGAAGAATATTATATTTTTAAAGTAAGGTTTACAACTATCTAAATACCAAATGTTGCTTAAGGTACGAATGCATCGTTTTTGAACTAAAAGTGCTCTTTCTGCCTCAACAGAGTTTGTTTTCGTTTCGAAACTTCGAATAGAATAATGAATAATAATGAATGGGTCGACTCGACCGGGGTAGAACCACGCTCTCACAGAATACCAGCGTAAAATAGTAGATGCTACTTCGTTTTGTATGGTGAGCGTATAGAACCGTAGACCCATTTCACTGGAAACGAGGCATTCCATTTTACTCCTCAGAAATGATAACGCATGTGTATTTTGATTCTTAATCGAGAAAAAATGTAAATGTCTATGGGCCACAGCATCCACTTGCCATCAGACAGACTGTGTGCTCGTTTGTCATCCGTATTCAATAAAAAATATAAAGACCAAACATGACGGTAAATAACGATGAATAGAAATTAATGGTGGAAACCAATCCCTATTAGACCACTTCTTTTATCCACAATATTGACTCAATTGCACCAAAGTGATAAAATAAAAAAACTCGCGAAATTGATGCCTCGTGAATTAACTGATGTGTACGAGTATAGAGACACACGCGTTGAAGCTTATCTCGGTTTGGTTTTGTACATAATTGTTACGTGTGAACGAAATATGCAAACATAATGGTTAGAACCCATGACATTTTCCTAAAGCGAAGCCCCACCCATAGAAAAGTATGGTTACGTCGGAAATTTTTAGTAGTCATTTCTTAATCTGATTCACTATAGCTTTTTGAGATCTAATGTATCAATAAGAGCAAATATCTATAGTGAAACACGACGCACAATGACAGTTAAACTCTCAAAAAAGCAACCCAAACTTGTCAATCGATCTGATAAACGAAATCATTATTGCTCTATGACAAAGCAATACTTCACATTGATCGACAAACCATTTTAACATTAGAAGACCTGCAGTTAGAAACCATTTGTCTTCCTCCGTACTTGCCCGACCCAGCCCTAACCTATTTCCATTTATTCCGCGATGTAGAAAATTTCCTCTAAAGAAATTAAAATCTCTGAAGGTACAAAATACCTAGTCCAGATCCTTAGAGTACTGTCACATCTAATGATCTTCCCTGTTGTGTTAAGGTAATTTTTGTTGTAAGATTTTTGTAATGATAACATTAAAAAAGTAGATACAATATTTAGGACACTAATCATCATCATCATCATCATTAAAGCCCTTCATTAGTCCACTGCTGAAACATAGGCCTCCCCCAAGGAATGCCACAAAGCACGGTCTTTAGCCACCTGCATCCTAAGACTTCATGCATGTCTAACCAGGTCGTCACTCCATCTAGTGGGAGATTACCCTACACTACACCTACCGGTACGAGGCTGCCACTCGAGAACATTTTTCCCCATCGGTCTTTTATTTGTTAAGCTATTCGGAGTTTCAATAAATTATCATTAGTCGCCCGATAACAAGAAGTTGACGGTGTGAAGAACCGTGCCATTTGAATATGAGATAGTAAGTGTAAATAGAGAGTACACCTTGATGTTCACTGTAGAAAAGGAAGCAAGGGCTTGTTTGTAAAGGACCAATGCTCTAGGCGGTTTGAGCTTGCTTTCTTACAGACTAAGATCCCTACGTGACTTAATGAGGAAACACAGACCTTACGCATAAATTCAGATATCATGCATACGCACTACACTTTTAATAAAATGTATATAGTAGAACTACCTACCAAAGCACACTGGCTGAACAGACAGGTTTTCTGTTAGATCGGCAACCCTATATGGTTTTTTTAATTATTTTATATCACTGCTGTTAATGCAGTACTTTTCTTACTTTTAATTTTTATATCTGGTTTTATTATTTCCGTGTGTTTTTTTATATTTGCACTTTTTTGTTGTTATTATTAATTACAATTACGTTCCTTCTAAGTTTTGCTTACTGCTATTATAGTTTTATGCATTTATACCTCTCTTTTTAATCTATTAATCTTCGCGTCGCTTTTTGCTAATACATCGCTATTTTTTTATTCTAACAATGTATACTATATACTGTATACATTATGTGACTTTATCTAAATATATAGGTATATCATTATTAAAGAAGGTTTATCTCTATATATATATATATATATATATATATATATATATTTGTATATATATACATATATATATATATATATATATATATATATATATATATATATATATATATATATATATATATATATATCTACTCCGTATACATTGATATCATAATTTACTTCCATTTTCTTTATTTATAACTAAAATGGCAGAAAGTGTAAATTGCATAAATCTAGATCGGCGATTGTCATCTTCCATCATTTTTGATATATTCTCTTTTGTGATCGACATATCCGCACTGCACTCGCATTCATATCTAATTTTGTTAAATTTTGGACATTGTATAATAATGAGCACTATTATTTGATCACTTTCATCGTCGCAAGTGTAATGTGGATTTGTCGATAACTTATAATCAACCAAATGTATGAAATACCTTTTGAAGTTCACATTAATCATTCCGCAATAACTTTGCATAAGCGTACTCATACGATTTACCATTATCTATTACCTAAATCCGCAGAATTATGAAGTTATCTATATTTAATTACAACGTGTTTAGTTTTTTATCGCTAACTTAAATTTGAATCTTTCAAACGAAGCAAAATATTAAAAAAATGACCAGTATCAACTTTTTTACTTGACGTCGTTTCAATGATATGTCGCTATGTGCCTTACCGTAGTGTTTGGATGATTAAAATTCATTAATATGCGAATAATCGGCAAAAGGATTCAAATAATCGTTAAAAATATTCAAATAATCGAATCATTAATTTTTTTAATGTATTATTTGTTTATTTAAATTTTTATTTTTAAAATTCCTTAAATTACATGAGTCATGAATATAACAAGTTTATTTTTTTTACTTTTGACCTTTTAAAATTTATTTAGGAGTTCGCCATTGTCCCGTAAAGGACAATGGCGAACTCCTACATAAATTTTAGTTGACTCTTTTTTCTTGCGTCTACAAATGCAAAATATGTAAAAATATAGTTTAAGATCCTGAAAATTTTTTCTTCGGTCATACTACTGCAGGAAGTCAGGAATTAGAGATATTCCAGTTTTAAAAAAATACACATCAGACTAGTCTGTATGGCATAAAACGCCTTAACTGGTAAATCGTTACAACAGCTAGTCAATATAATTTTCATATGTGTTTATATAGGCATAGGCGGCGCAAGGCGTGGGCGACGTGGGCGACCGCCTACGGCCTTGCAGCCCAAAGGGCCTCGCACCCTGAAAGATCAAAGAATTTTCGTTGGAGAAAAATATAAAACTAGGACAATGAAACTTCAAGACATCTATAAACTGAAAACTATGGGAAGGGCTGTGCTAGGAGTTATTTTGCGTACAAGAATCCGTATTGAAGATACCCACAGCAGAACGTATCGAGCAGGCCAGTATTGAAGGTAACTGTTAAGAACGAGCAGTGGGCCGGCCATAGCTCGAAGAACTGACAACCTATGGAGAAGAAAGGTCCCCGAGTGACAGCCTCCAGATAAGCGGAGCGACGTGACCCCCCACTAAGTGGAGGTCGAACGACTAGATAAAACATGTAAGATGTTTATGTATTTAGGTGACACAAGACCGTGACAGTAGCTAGGGGAGGTCTATGTTCAGCTGAGGACTTTTGACGGGTTATATTAGGGATCCAAATATAATTAATGGCAAAAATTATTCGTCGCCAGGGGCCTCGCAAAATTGATCTTGCCCACTCTAAATTTAGCTCTTGTTCCACCCCTGTATATAGGGTAGTTACTAGCATAGAGGGAATCCTTAAAGAACGCTTTAGTATATATAGAAGAGTTTTCTGAATAAAATACACGTCAAACTCGGCTCTATGTTATAAGCCCTTTGAGTATTAAACCAATGAATACTCAAAGTATAAGCCCTTTGTTTGTCTTAACTGACGAATCGTAACAACTAAAACAACTTTTTTTTTTCTTTTGTTCTTGGTGAAAATAGAGTGGTGGGTTTTTGGGCCCTGGAAGGAATTGCCCCTAATGGCCAGAGCGGGACAGTATCATCGACGATCGAGTGCTTTCCGATCGGCTTGATTCACTGGCGCTGCGAAGAGATGTTGCATCTCTTTACGTAGTCTATCGCATCCTTCACGGGGAGTGCTCTGAGGAGTTGTTCGGATTAATCCCAGCCGCCAAATTTCATGAACGCACTACGCGGCAAACTTCCCGATACCATTCACACTATCTGGGTGCTTGCGGTCCACCACTGTACATTTCACTAGGAGTTTTCTTCCGCGTACGACCTCTCTATGGAATAATTTACTACCGGCGATTTTTCCGGTACGACCTAGGGACCTTCAAGAAAAGAGCTTACTCCTTTCTAAACCTGCAATTCCTCTCGTGTTGCGGTTGTTTATGGGCTGTAGTAGTCACTTAACATCAGGTGAACCGTATGCTCGTTTGCACCGTCTTCTATAAAAAAAGTTTTGAATTGTGCATGATTATTTTTTCTATAGACTAAGCTTGATTAGATAATACATAGTAAATTATTTTATTGATATCTGTAATGGTGACTTAAGTAGACGCTTAATAGTTCCATCACCTATTATTTCGCCATTGTCCTTTGTGTAGGGAAATAAACTCATATACAAGGACGCGATGAAAAAAACAACTACGTAATTTCAATCTCCCGCCATTTCGGGAGCTTACTGTGCGTAATTTTGTAATTTTCTGTTTGTCTTCTTATTTTGTGACTCTGAATTACCTTTTTGGACTGTTTCCTCTATATTCGTTGAAGCATGTGCCCATGTCAAAAACGATGATTGGCCAAAAGTGGTAGAAAAAACAAAAAAAAGATTATGGATGACTTTGAGAGACATTAATTTTGACATTGGACATGGCATTATTGAAAATCAAATAATAATTAATCTAAACAACGAAAGTTCAAGTAGTTGTACTGTAAGTACTTGAATAAATTTATTTTTAATCTAGTTTCTATGTAAAATTTTTATAATTGTGCCTTTAGAAATAAGCAGTTACAACAAATACGAAGAAACTGTTTTTTAATCGTAAAAAATCTTGTGTTTTAAATTATCCGTTTTTAATTTATTCTGGTATTATCCTAACCAAACTATAAATGATTACTAACTCTAAACAATCGATATCGATTTTTTTAAGAATCGAATATTGTACGTTCCCATTTTTTGGTTTGGTGCAATAAGTCTGACAGCTGTCAAAATGTATTTCTTAGATTTGGTTGACTATAAACCAAGTAATCTGCGAGAGTGCCATGAGGCAGAGGCGAACAGTAAGGCTCAGAGCCGTGCTGAACACTGTATGGCGCAGAGAGTAGCTTGAACGAACAGGAAGCATTATTATTCCAGTGCTGCGATGAACCTTGTGAAAGCTAGATGGCTTGCAGGATATGAAGACTGCAGACAATATCTGCTCGGGAGCGAATGGGTGGGGTATTCTATGACGATGATGAAGCTTGAAGTTTCCGAAGGTTGTTTGGTTGCGTGTTCAGATCACGTCGGATGGTCACCACTGTGGCCGTAGTAGGAAAAGGGGAGATCTCCCGCCGGGTAAGGTGTTCTGCCCGGGGAGCGGCCGACACTCCATGTGATAGTTCGGAGAGGTTCTATATATACTGTCTATGATTCGGAATGTTAATACCGCGATTTAGTCTTCGGTGTGTTTCGGTGTGCTAGTGGCGCGACGACAGCGCCGCTACACATTTTTCTATAATCTGTTTCCGGTCACAAAGGTTCAGCACACGTACTCCTGAGATGTCAGTGGTTCTGACCAAGGTTCGGGCTACTTTCCATGGAAGGTCATTGTTTACCCTTTCCACAAGTACACAACGGTGAGCCCAGCGTTTCAAGGAAAACTAACCGGCACAATCGTTTCTGATATCGGCGGAAGAACAATATTCTTAATGCTGTACACGTTCCCTGGCAACGCACCTTCCATAAAAAGTTCCTCTGGCCACATTTCAAAACACCTTGCTTAACGTCGATCTCACAACAATTATTCCTCATAAAGTCTAGGCCCAGGATGCAGTCGTCCATTATATCAGCTACGATGACATTATGCAGGTAGATCACGTTGCCTAGCTTCAACTCCATCTCCTTTCTCCACGGACGGGTATACGCTGACCGGTGGCTGTTATCAAATTAATGCGTTCTCGGTTGTATGCGGTGTCCCCAAGGAACTGACTTATAAGTTGGGAACTAACAACCGTACGAGAGGCTCCAGTGTCTATGGTCAGTTTACACGGCATTCCGTTGACCTCGCCCTTGATGATTAGACTGTTCCCATCATGGGTTCGTGAGATCGAGATCCTTGGGGCTCTTTTAACATCAGCCAGCATCCGCCCCGCAGTTCTGGCTTTTACTCGTTTCCCTGCTGCTGCTGGGCGGTGCTGTTGGCCGCACTACCCTTCTGAGATCGTTCACCTTCCCTTTCTAGAGTTCGCTTAGGAAAGCTGGATCGTAGATGGCCCTTTTCCCCACAGCCATAGCACCTAGGGCTGTATCCTTTGTTGCGGTCGCGAACTGTAGCTGCTGCAACCTCCCCGACGCTATGGGAACGATGATCCTGCCGCACGGCTTCCACCTCCAGTGCATGGGCCAAGGTGTCCTTAAGCGTCTCGTGGTGCCCGAGCCTCACGGCAGCTCTGACTTCCAAGTCGCGGATGCCGTCGATGAATGTCTGCACTAGGTTCCCTTCAATGAGCGCAGGTACAGACCGGTATGCTTTTCGCACCAGCTTCTCCACCTCTAGAGCCCACTGCTGCAGGTTTTCGTTGATGCGCTGCACGCGATCTTTAAGCTGCGCACGAAAGACGTGTTCCAGGTGAGCGTCGCCATATCTCGCCTCCAATGCCTCAAGGAGTTGCTCATAAGTCACTTTCTCACCGAGAGCTTCCAGAACTGTTAAGGCCTGGTCGCGCAGGCCTAGTGTGAGAGCAGTCATGGCCTGACTTTTATTCCAGCCGTTCGCCTTCAAAACGGCCTCGAACTGGATTTTTAGGCTGACCAGGAAGAACTTCCGTCGAACGGCGGCACTTTGAACCCACGTAGCGAAGGTGTAGTAGCTACTACGGGAGCTGTATTTCCATCCCCAAGTTTAAGTTAGTCCAGCGCTTTCTTCACTTGGTTGATTTGGGTTTCAGATTCCGACAGGCGGTTGTCATGTTGGGCAACCTTATCTTTCACCTCCCTTATCTCTTTTCCGAAGGTAGCGTGAAGGTCTTTCACGAGGAGCATCTGCTCTTCCTTATCGCGTTGGAGTTGCTCTTCTAAACGAACGGGCCTGTTCCACCTGCTGGCGGGCCTGTTCCTCCTGTCCGCCCCGCAGCTGCACTTCCAATCGGCGGGCCTGTTCCTCCTGTCCGCCCCACAGCTGCTCTTCCAATCGGCGGGCCTGTTCCTCCTGTACACCCCGCAGCTGCTCTTCCAATCGGCGGGCCTGTTCCTCCTGTCCGCCCCACAGCTGCTCTTCCAATCGGCGGGCCTGTTCCTCCTGTACACCCCGCAGCTGTTCTTCCAATAGGCGGGCCTGTTCCTCCTGAACACCCCGCAGCTGCTCTTCCAATCGGCGGGCCTGTTCCTCCTGTCCGCCCCACAGCTGCTCTTCCAATCGGCGGGCCTGTTTCTCCTGTACACCCCGCAGCTGCTCTTCCAATCGGCGGGCCTGTTCCTGCTGTTTTGTCCGCGCTGCAGCTGCTGCAGCATCACCATCAGAGCACCCTCACAGTCAGGTGCCACAGAAGTAAGAGCTGCTGACGGGCCGACTTCCGTGGCCGGTGGCTGGCCCTCAGACATCTGCGGCGTTACACCCCCAAATCGTCTCTGGTCCGTCTTCTGCTGACGTTGACTTCAGGTACGGACACCCTCCATTTCGTTCTTAAGTAAAATCGGCATGATTTTATCCCACTTCTGACACCAATTGTTACGAGCTTGAGGTTCGTGACAATAAAAACTGTCGATTAAATTACCAAAATTTACACTTTAATTTTTTTACACCAATTAAAACTTAAAACACTAATAACTAATCACACTGATTCACTTTATTTCGCTCCGAAGCTTCGCTTGTCTCGCCAAATTCAATACTGCCCCGACCGCGTCTTGCAGCGCCTTTAAATACACATTTTTCACCGAAACGTCCAGAATATTCAAGTAAATACGCGCGCCAACCGACCAGGCGTAGAAAGTTTGAATGTGGGGCTTCCAGAAAGCTTAATTCTTCTGTTCGATACTAGATGGCGCTGTTGGTCAAAAGATTAGTCATGTCATTTTCTGGAAAGCTCTCCTCGCTTTGTTACCCGACACTAGATGGCGCTAGTGCCAGACGTCAAATTAGGCGCGCAACACTATATTAGACTTGGGAGTGAACTATAGCAATAGCAGCGATCACAATAGTACGTACTGGTCACAGAAAAACAGGTTTTGTTAGACCTGTTAACTGCTAGCACAAATAAGACTGATTTACCTTATGAACAGTTCTTATGCATCCAAATTCCATTACTTAAGGCATCCTAATATTTTTTTTAGTTATTTAGTGCCTCGTTAGACGGTTTCATTATTGGATGTTTAATTTGTACATATTTTGTCTGAACGTAACATTATTACCGAATAGAAGCGGTATAAGAGTATCCACTATCCCGTATCACCCCATGGGTGTCGTAAGAGGTGACTGAGGGAATTGAATTAGTAGATGGGAAGTGGTGTCTTTTTAATAATGACTATAAATAAATAAAACTGCGGTTGTCAACGCGCTCGTCAAACATGGCAACTAGGGCAAACTAGGTGGGAGGCCTATGTTCAGCAGTGGACTATAATAGACTGTAACGATAACGGAACGTAATATACAACAAGCTGAGAAACTAAAACGTAAAACACATAAGCATGAATAGTACAATAATAAGAATCACCATCATTGTTTTATTTCCTCTTTGCAACGTATAATGTCACGGTGAAGGTATATATTCGTAAGTACTTTTAACTTTCAAATGGTCGTGTAATATGAATTATTTCAACTTTCGGGCTTGTATAATTTATCCGCACAAAATCTGTGATGCTTTGTTATGATAAAACTCCAACTATCTCGTGCTACACGATTTTTGGATGCCTTATTGTTTAGCTTGTGTTTATGTCGTAACTAGGTTAAAATCTTTGTTTTTCTCCTTTTATATTAGCCTGCAAGTCACCGCTGGATATGCTTTATTTCCCTTGATCGTCTCGCTTCGTAAACGGATTGACGATGGTCGCTGATTTTACCGGTAATCGAGATGGTTATACTGATATCCATCGGAAGTCTTTCCCAGCAAGAAACATACGAGAGCCAAATTAAAAAAATGATTCAATTGAATTGAAGCTACTTGATTGAATCATACATGGTTATTTTCCATCAAGTGGTATTCTTTTATACTAATACTACTTACTAGCTTATATGTATATATAAACAAACCGTTTGCCGAGCTTGAGCAGGTGACTTATTAAAAAAATACATGCCTGCTAGAGATTTAAATACCTATGTTGAGCAGTTAATGAGCAATGATGTGATGCAAAAACAGCTGTCTTAAACGACGCGCAGCGACAAAAATTTTATTGAAACCACATTATTTCCCCGTTATAAACAACACATAGCCACTTATTATAAAACCGCTTAAGTTTCATAAAGGTTATTGCTTTACAAATTGACAACCTAGTTGTTTCAATGTCAACATCAAACTATCGGCTGGGGAACGAATGACGACCCATTCTTCTCCATAGCAAAAATTATTTGCCTTTGTCGCCACTATCGAGAGCAGCATTAGCAGTCGCAGAACCACTGTCACTCTTACTCTCCATTGAATTTGCTTTCGTTGTTGGTTTATACATTTAAAAACAGAGCCTGTCAGTTCATATATCTCATTACATTCTGTATTCTGGCATAATGACATGATTAAACCGACTATTAATGTTGATATAAACATAGTCATAAGCCATTGATATTTGAGACACTCACATAAATAATGTATGTATTATGATAGAATAATTCCTCATTTGTCAATTATTTACTAACCTGTATTTTTGATCCTAAATATAATTATTCATATTAATATTTTGATATTTAATTTAAAGAAATCAATGATTTCAGATGGCTAAGAACAATCATTTTTCTTGAGGAAGGCCAATATCTAACAGTTAACTTGTGGTGAACTGTAATGATTATGATGATATTGATGGTGATGGTAAATTTTAATTTTGTATAAGAAATACAAAAATATATCAGAACGAATCTTTTGGAAGATAGAATATCTGTTAAAAACAACTACAACAATTACTTTTTCGATTAGATAAAAACAAAAAATATAATTTAAAATTATTTATTATTTTACATATTTACAAAAGTCACAAACATAAAATACATTTGCTTATTACATAAATGGAAGCGGTAAAGATATTTCAAGAGTCATAATTCACATGATAAATTACCATTCTTTTGATTCAGTAGGTCAACGACGACAATTTTTTCTTAATAGTAAATTTAAATAGATAATAAATGACTATAATAATGAATTTTTTGATAGCAATAAAGAGTATGATGAAAGAATCATAAGTCACGCTTCCCTTTCTGAATACAAGCCGCTCTTCTTTTGAGAAATCTATTTCTATAACGACATTCCCTGTTCGTCCGTTACGAGCAAATGACAAAATGATGATGCATCTAATGACATAACAAAACTTTCGGGTACAGAAAGGAACAGAACAATAGAAATTATATAATAACTGTATTACTTTTAAGAAATCTAGTTATAAACAGAGTTACAATTATGCCGCAAAAATATTTTTTACGCGTACTAAACAAAGTAGATTTTTATAATGATAAAATCTATTTAAGTTGTACAACGGTCAATAAAAGAGCAGAAGACACTGTGTCAATATATTTGTCACATAAGCATTCTTTATTGTTATAAATGTTTGATACTAAGTATATTTTCTTTTTTATTTTATTTTTTATTTTTATTTGGTTTATCTAGATTCTAAATTTGTCGAATAATAAGAGTGTTGAAGTTGTATTACCATAACATAATAACAACCTTTTGTCTAACTGCTATCATATTCCTGTTATTTTGTATTATATTATTTGATGATGTAAGTGTGTATTTTATGCTTTTAGTTTTTCCATAATTTACCGCAAAGAAGACATTATATTTTTATAATAAGTGATGTTTTGATATATTTTACTAAATTTACATCTCAGTGGATATCTAGTATATTTAATTGCATAACAACTTGTATTTATATCAAGGTGACAGAACAGTAACTAAGACTTATATTGACAGTAGCAGCTGTTCGACACGGTTGAGATGTCTTCATACTGAGTGCTTGTATGTAATTAATACCCTCGTCAATGTCTAGCCCTCCAATCACTAAAACTTGATCACGCAAATCAATGTCTGTTATATTGTATAACTAGTACATAAATAGTTTAGTATTTATCATTACATTATATATTTGGGCATGTACTTTATGTTGCAACATACAATACATGATGAAGAACGTCCCAAAACAATACATGCATGTAAGCATCTTTTTTAAACATTTTAAAAATATGAAAAGACAACATTTTAAAACTTAACAATATTACATGATGGAAAATATTCTAAAACAAAAGCGTTATAAGTAAACTGATAGTATACGTTTAAAAAATTTGAAATACAACATGGCGAAATATAACAATGTTACATGATGGAATTTGTTTCAAAACAAAACAACTACGAGTATGCTGCTTTATCTTAACACTTTAAGCGAGCAACTCTTGTATAATATTATCATATTGTCAATTGTCGTAATATGTTATTGGTTTCTCAGAAACAGTTCTAACTATTTGAATGAATTTTTGTATTTTGATAATGTTTTACTTTCCATATTTATATATAGAGGTTTCATCCCTGAGATTTTTTCTAACGTCGAACAAAGAAGGTGGCCAAGGAACTATGTTTAAAAAGATGAAAATATTGTATACATATTTTTAAGATGTGGCACTTTAATTTTATTCTATTAAACTACTTAATAACATCACAATATTCTTTCTATATCTTCTTAACCCTCGCATAATTCAACATGATTCGGTTACTCGGCTTCGGCTTTAAAATAAAGTATTTTTTTACATAATGGTCTTATATCTGGTAGTAAATTAACCACTGTGAAAGTAATAAACTTACAAAGAATAACAAAATAAATGACTAATGTCTCGGATGGACGTATGCTGGCCATTGGTAAAACGGTGTTCCTGTACCCTGGAAACAAAATAATAATTATTTCATATCTAAAATCATTTTGAAAAAAGAAAAGATCCAGTTATATATATATATATATATATTTTTTTTTTATTTGTGTGTGTGTGTGTGTGTCGTATAGTCTACTTTTTCTTTTCTATAATAATTCTATAATAAATACGAAATTATTAAATTGATATTAAGAGGCTAATTTATTAGTAGAGTATGGGTCCAAGGGACACTAATTCAAATAATAGAGACTACAGGAATGTTTTATATCTATATATCCTTCAAATCGAAGCACAAGTGTGACTGCTTATCAGTAGAAGTAGATACAATACAAAGCCCAAGGTCGAAATGCCACTACTGAAGTAAATATACTTTGGTATCACCACTTAGTAACATGAGGCTGAATATTTAACTAATAAAATATTTGAACATCTGTTTGTGTTTGGCTAACTACCTACTTTGATACTTACTTCAAGTGTTGTTCTTTGAATTCTTTTAGCAGCATCCTTTTCAAACTTCCACTGTAAATCGCTTGAGGCATCTCTGTTGGAATCAACAATTTCATTAGTCTCAATATCATTGTGTTTCGCATCATCTTGTTTCTTCTGTTGTTTGGATTCCTGTAGATCACTGATATAAGCAGGTACGAAATATCTTATACCAATACCAGGTAAACTTTGAGAGCTCAGTATTTGAGATGGAGCGAAGTAACTTTGTACTGGTTGTGGTTTAATAGATTGGGTGGGAATATAAGAGTTTACGAAGTTCTGAACATTAGTAGCCGGCTGCAGCGTAGGAGCTTTTATAATAACTTGTGTGTATCTTGGTTGCGGTTTGAAGAATTGGGGTCGCCTGAAAATTAAATCACAAATTACAGTTACGTTTTTTAAATCAATTTTAATACAACACATGTAACGTAACTATATTTATATATTTAGGTATTTATTTAGAATTTTCTCATGAAACAGAAGAATACTGTTAGGGCGACTAATATACAAGGTAATTGTAAAATGAGTTAAGAAACTACTAGATAATAAGAAACTACTAAAAGCTATTGGACACCTGCAACTAAATTCAACAAAGAAGACTGCGTCCAACTCTGAGGACAGAGATGAAATACCTCATAGCATTTCGTTGACTGACAGTCCAAATTATTTAAATCTGAAGTGTAGTGATTATACTACATTGAGACGGCAGAAATAACTAAAATATATTTCTTCATCAGATGGCAGTAAAAATGTGATATTACCTAGAAAGCAATTCATAATATTTTCGGGCAGATAAGAAACATTATGTTCATTGTTAATATACAACAAAACACTAAGCTTTCAACACTATCTCTTCGATTCGAATTGATTGTGAAGATTATAATGTTTCTTTTACTGCGTTTAGGCTGAGCTATGTTTTCATTTCATTGAACTAGTGAAAAATTGATGTCAAGAAATAACATACCACTGTGCATTGGGATCGGGTGTGTCATCGCTGCGATCCTCCCAAACAGGTGCAGGGATCCGATAGGGCTGCGGTGAGGGAAGGGGTTCTGGTGTAGGAGGTTCAATAGGCCCATCCTTTGTGCCGTACTTAACCATGATCCCATGTGAGCTGGACACGTACACCATCAGGCAAGTCAGCAGCTGTTATAATAAAAATCATGATTTCCTTACAATTGCAATATTTTTAATAAACATTATGATTAACTTAATGAACAAAAACCAAAGGATTAATAAAATTATTGAAAAACAGTTTCGTTTACGAAAGCTTTTATATTTATGTTAGTAGTTTAGTAATAACAATAAAACAATATTATTCGCACACTCACATATATAAGATAGATATAGATATAGAAAAATAAATAGACGCATGATTTTGTCGTTTACTGGGTTATTCAAGCTATAAAGTACTCTATTTATAAGATGAGAAAATATTTCGAAAACAATAACTAAATAACATCTTCATCTTATAGTTGTTGAGTAATTGTAAATTAATTAATTAAAATCCAATCAAGATTAAAAGTCTAATTTAAAACCTTGACGAAATTACACTTGCTTAGATGTATCGTTCCCACGCAAATATATATCTTAATCTAAAAGATAAATTTTTAAGTTAAAATGTTTGATCATTCTTAAGTTCTTAACAGGTCTGGGATTTTACCACTATATGATAACAATCGTACACCTCGTAAATGTCGTAAAACGCGAACACTAAAAATACTTATTGTACTTCTATGTGCAACTTTCTGCTGCAACGTTAGGTTTTATCTGTAATATGTTATTGAAGGTGAAAAAATGTACTCGGTCAAACATTTTTCTTAGACTAAATAGGTAGCAAGTTAGCATAGCTTGAGAGAATCCACCTAACTCTGATTGATAAATTATTAACTTCACCCGTGAAACGCTTTGTAAGCTTAACAATTACACCACAAGTTTCCATTTTGGTTATCTGTATAGCTAAGGACAGGTCTCCAATCAGAGAGATTATTTGATTTTTTTAAATAGGTTAACAAATGAGCATACAGTCCACCTGATGGTAAGTAGTTGCTGTGGCTATAGACATCTACATCTGTCCTCGATTACGAATCAAAATGCAAATGCGTTGTCACCCGTGAGGAAAAAGATAGAATGTTTCGTTTACAGTAAACAGGGTCTTCGGTTACTCACTATACGAAACACAGCAGCGGTAATCTGCTATTTTACGTTCATATTTTGTAAGAGCATGGTCCTTCAACGGTGAAGTTGATCCATTCGTGCTACAACTATACTACTAATATAGCTATAGCATGAATCTACCACGTATTGGAAATTCATTCTGAAAATTTCTGAACAGAAGTTTCACAGACTGGTAATTAAGAGAAGTATTAGCAAAGCGAGAGTATTGGCTTTGCACTCTCTTATCTGCCTGCAAAGTATGGATTTTTATAAAATTTAAGTACGTACGTCCATCTGTTAATAAGTGGCTACTGTAAACCTGGACGCCTGGACCGAGTGGACGCCTGCAAACCTACTTCAAACAGAGAAGGCTATAGATGCGTTGTCATTTCTGAGGACTAAGATGGTATTTATCACAACATGTAATTGTATTGGCGCTTTATATCTTTTAAACCGGAACGCAGTAGTACGTGTTTAGCTGTTGGGTAGAAAAATAGTTAAGAGGCTAGGACCTATCTAGACAGAAAATGAATCTTACCATTTCCGAGGTGATATAGGCTCGTCATTAAAGAAATTCGTCATTTTGGTAAATTTTTCAAAAAGATTATATCCAGTAGCAGTGTCCAAATACAAAGATAATTAAATACATGATTTTGTTAATTGCACAAATACTAAAGTTACTAGTCACCATTGTGTTTTTTGAAATTAGCAAATAGACTTGGTAACCTCTTTGAATTTTGCTTCAAATTTATTAAATGCACCTTCAACTGTTATCAGAGAATTTTGACGATTTTATGAACTTATCTTTGTTTATAAAAATTTATTCCTTAATTGTTTTTTACCACCAAAGACGAACCTAATTTGCAGCAGTATACTGATTTGTTCTGAATATAATGTAATAATAAAGAAAAACCTAAATAAATAAATTTTCATAAAGAAGTTAACAATGTAGATATAAGCTAGAAAAAATTAAGTTAATTACCTGCAATCTCACGGAAACCTTCATTTTGTTTTGTCTGTTTTTTCTACCTTATCATTCGGCTATATTCCTGAAAAAAACAAAATATTGAATCACTTTTAAAACATAAAGGTCATATTGTAATAAAAACTTTTAATTGTAATTTGTTATTAGGTTACGATTTTTGGATGTCCTAATTTTTATATAACATCCCCTCATTTTGAGATCCCTATAGTCCTTCCTAATTTGTACTCTCTATGTTATATGTATCTGTAAAGTTTTTTTTTCATCTCGCTCATCTTACGAAAAAATGATGATACTGACTCCAAGCTAATTTTATTCGACGTATTTATTAGCTTTTCATCCAGATAGCACTAAACAAGCAGTCACTAACTTAAATACAAGTAGTCACTAAGTAAAAACCAAGTATGCACAAAAAATATCAGGAATTCAATCTCCTCAGTCTACCCACTGTAAACGCAATAAAATCCAAAAAAAAAATTGTTTTATTCATCACCCAAATCTAGTCAACAAATATTTTGCGATGTGCTTGTGACGAAGTGTGTGAACTTTATCGAACGCATAAATAAATTTATATTTACTGTATGATTTACATTTACTATAATCGCACCGGGTGAGCTCACATGTTTTTTTTTTTTTGCAAACCAATTTAATGTATGGACTAATGTTACTACAACTATAATCCTAAAAAATTTAAGTGAGAAATTTTAAGAGTCATTATCACAATTGTTCCTCAATGACAGTCTAACGGAATCAAATGATTTCGCAATAAATCCCATTACACATTAACATGACATAATATGAAATGATGATTGCAAAATGTTTAAGAAAATTTAAACTAGTCGACAATCTCGCGCATGCATCACAGCACTCGTAATACAAAAAGATTGACATTCTGTTATAATAAATGATGCTACTCGTAGTACGGAATTTAACGCATCATGCTTAGTTGATTTTGTAATTCAATGTTTTAAAGATAAAGATGTTGACGACAACGGACTAGATTAAAACTGGAGCTATTCGTATCAGATTGCAATATAGATAGGCTGGAGGACAGCGTTTGCATATTATTATTTAAATTTTTTCTCATTTCATAAAACGTGTTGTTGAAAATTTATTATTTCTTATGTATAATTTATGCATGTTTGCTCTGGTTGATTAAACAATTTCATTTACTGTTTTCACCGGGTATCGGTATCGTAAAAGGCGACAAGTATAAACCGCAGCAGGTTGGGCAACAGTATTCTCCTAATGAAAACAAAAATAATAAAAAAACGCGGCAGTCAATTAAATTAACTATAGTAAATACGGGGTATCAAAGCGGCAGTAAAGTGCCCTAATTAAGCAATCTATTGGGGTAGCCTATGTTAAGCAGTTGCTGTAATGATGATGATGCTTACTTTCACTTTTATTTAAATATTTAGAATATTGTCAGAGCGAGGGTAGCTTTCAGAAATGCTTGCCGTCTGTTGCGTACTTAAAACGCCTAATGTTCAACTGTAGATGTATAAAAGCTATCATCCTCAGACTTTTTCGACAACATTTAGCAAAATGACAAAATAAAAAGTAGAGTTCGTTAAAAGGTCGTTTAGTTTTATCAAATATGTTGATATGTGAATAATGAAGTTGATTACGTAATATCAGTGTAATCATCCTTGAGTATATCGTTCCATTCCGTTACATCCTATTAAAGTCCACTGCTGAACATTAGCCTCCCCCATAGATTGTATCACTGCCACACTTGGCAACGGCAGTTTTTATATTTTAGTAGTTATTAGGAGACGTTGTTGCGTACCTCCTGACTTGTTTCTCTTTATAGCCTCTTACGACATCAACGGGATGATATAGGATAGTTGGTATTCTTATACTGAACCGTTAAAAATAATCTATAACTTAATGTTTTGTTAAATAATTTAACCACCTAATTCTACTTCTTTAAGATCAGAAGCCGTAATGTCTTTCTGGAATATTCTATAGTCGACTGTTACCTGTGACTTAATGTCCCATTTACCCTGGGGTGTCCAGGGTAAATGGGACAATAAGTTACATTCTCACCTGGTTTCCTCTTGTTTACACGTAAGATTAACAAACAAGCACATAACAAGGAGCACCTGATGGTAAGTAGATGCTGTTGCCCATAGATATCTACATCTATCCTCAATTTGAAATCAAAATTCAGATGCGTCGTCACCCGTGAGGGTTAAGATGAAATGCCTCGTTACCAGTAAAAGGATTTCTTTATGGAATAAGGGTGACAAACGGAAGCAAAGTCCACCTCATGCATGCATCTATTCTTCATTAAGAATTAAAATTTAGAATATGTTTTCACCCCTGAGGACTAATCAAAATACATCTTTTTCAATAAAAAAGGTCTCCGGAACTCTACATTTACTATAAGAAACTTGCATTAAGCTGCTATTTTACTGGTATGATCTGGTGCTCTGTGAGAACGTGAGCCTTCCCCGGTCGAGGCAACCCATTTATTCGGTTAGTTGTTTGAGTGTATTATGTCTGCGAATGTTTTTGACAACAAAAATGAAATAGCACAAATTCCGGGGACAGTTAGTGAAATATAAAAGCAACTGCTAGTGTTACCGATGGCAAGTGATAAATTTAGCATGAAGGACTTGATTGCATCTAAAGCATCAAAATGATAATCTCAGATGATAAATTAAGTCCTAAGATAACTTCGACAAACACTTAATAAAATATAATAAGGTTAAAACGAAAAAAACATCATTGCATGATCGATATGCGTTTTTCTTTGCTTTACTTGCCTACGAACATTAATTCCATGTATAATCACCCACATCACATAAATATTTATGCACGTTCTTTTTTATGACATAAATACATGCATTTTTACTCGATGCATTCAAAAGTATGCCAATAAAGCCATATTTCAGGAGGTCGCAATGCAAAATAATAATGTAAAAATTACTTAATCGAAGGACGGCTGCGAAATTTCAAGAGATACATACAACCGTAATAAAGTACTCTGAAGACATTTTCTTACAAGGTAAAATTTAAAAAAGTCAAATTGTTAAAAATGCAATTTATGGTTTGTGATCTACGTAGTTTATGGAGTGTCTTTTTCGTAAAAACATGAAGAAATAAGTAACATGAAGTAGATATTATTTAATAGAAAAGATTTTGTTAGAAAATAAGTGTGACAATCGATCTCATTGACAGCTTAAGTAAAAACAGATATGTTGAGACTCTTCAAGAATCGTGGTATAGCCATTCATATATAGCCACATACGTGTGGTGTAGCACGAATGGGTCGGCTCGACCGGTTGAAGACCACGCTCTTACAGAATACCAGCGTAAAATAGTAGCTTAACGCTGCTGTGTTTCCTATGGTGCGTGTAGAGAACCGGATATACTTTTTACTGGAAATAAGGCATTTCATCTTAGTCCTCACGGATGACAACGCATCTGCATTTTGATTCGTAATCGAGGATACATGTAGGTGTATATGGGCCACAGCAACCACTTACCATCAGGTGAACTGTGTGTACGTTTGTAACCCTTTCCTATTAAATAAAATCATCCACAATCTGAACCGATATTACTTTATGCGATTTAACACATTTAAATCATCAATAATACAATCAAAAAAATTTTAAACACGCAATGAAACTCAGTATAAGCATAATATGTAAATTGTATTTATTTTTCAACATAATCGCGTTATAAGCTAATATATATTAAATAGCGTTTTGCAAGTTGCTTATTTCCCTTGAAAAAATCGCTTGATCTTAGGACTGGAAAAAGGCCTCTACAGCACACATCACCTCATCATCGCCGTTGAATTTTCTAACACGCAAGTGCTTTTTTAGGTCAGCAGAAAAAAGCAGCAGCAGAGAAAATCACTCGAAGCTTGGTCCGGAGAATATAATGGGTGCTGCATCAACTAAAACCCAGCGGTCCGGCAGCGCCTGCAACATCAGATCGATGTGCAGGGGCATTATCATAATGAAAAAGCACTTCAGTACAAAATTTTATTCAACGTTTAACCTTCAGTTCTGCGCATAGTTTTCTGATTAATGATGCATAATAATCTCCGGTTATTTTCTATCTTTTACTTAAATAGTCGAACATAATTATACCTTCCGTGTCATAGAAGACAGATTACATTATTTTTTCAGCGGCGGCAGACACTTGGAACCTCTTTACTGGTGAGAAAGACGGTCTTTTCCACACCTTGCTTTGGTTTTTCATCTCCAGGTCAAAATAGTATATGTTTCCATGTTTCATCTACGATTACAAAAGAAGCGCTAAAATATTATGGGCCTTCTTTATTATTGCTAAATTTAGAAAGAAAGAATTTTAAATTTTCTTTCTTTCTAGTGTCTGTCAACAGTTCGAGAAACCCAGCGTGCTTTGAGTTAAAATAAACTGAATTATTCCAAACGAAAGCTATAAAATCTCAGCTTAATAGAGAATGGTCTCACGTCGATCCACCTTAACAATTTCTTCAATTTTTTTGACGTTTTCTTGCGTAGCGGCCTTTTCGGCGGTTATTGCAGGTAGTACTGACTAAGCACTTCTGTAATAAGATTTCTGAATAATATGGAGCATTGACTGGCAAAGTAGACTGCAGTTCTTTATAAACACTTTTTGTAAAAAAAATTAGGCAGAAATATTTAATAATCGCACTTTGTTCGAGTTTCTTCCATTTTGAATACGAAACAAATTCCCGCCAAATTAAAAGTTTGAAAAAAAAATAGGTATAGCTTTTAATTTAGTGTTTTGTGGCCTTGGCTACCACTTAACTTAAAATTCTAAAAAAAGTAGAACGTATTTCTATAACTCATTGATAAATGCCTTATTCCGAAAATCAGAGCGATGGGCATCATCATTGATTATCCTAGTATAATACATCCAGAGCTAAAGAATGATCAATGTTCACTAAAAATACGGAAAACAAGAGTGTGTGTACACATTTATTAAAACCGCTACGTAGGTTTAAACCAGGCATCGCTTTTTAATATTTAATCGCTAATACAGCTTAGCAGTTTAAAACAATGCGAAATATATTTATACGTCAATATACATATTACACTTACAAATATATACCATTAAAATTTAAACTGCGATGAAACGACTTGTTGTTATCACTATTTCCCTTAAAGGAGGTATGACATTTGACTTTATTTATTTACATTGCATCATTCCAACCTTTAACACATTGTTTAAGTTAAAATACTTCGTTGCTTGTTGCCTTTGAAATGCGATTTCCTTTTCTTTATTAGCCTGGCTACACTAATACCCGTATTTATAAAGAAGTAATTACTTGTTACTAAGTAGTTTCTTAGATAAGTCATTACTTAAGGGTAGAATTCTTAATTACAAAATCTCATTCTATAGTTGAGTAACACACGTTAAGTACTTGAGCAAATGCCCAAGTAACACTCTACGCTTGGTGGCTGTTTCTGTGTTCATAAACATCGTTCTTCATTACTATGAACGATGTTTTGGCTTACTGTCAAAGGTTTCGAAATAACCAACAATTCGAAGGCATAAAATTCCGTATGTTAAAACTTGCGAACGACGATTAACACGAATTTTATGGCGCCGAAAATAAATATTCGTAATATCGAAGTTAGATAACGTCTAAAATTTTAAAGTAAGAAGGATTATTTAGCAGAAATAAAATAATCCCGAAAAAAGAGTTACATATATTCATGTAATCTTCTGTAGCTCCTATAAAGGGAGATGAGTTGGAGATGTGAGATGGCATGAAAGGGTTGTCACCCGGGCTTCTTAGCCTAGCTAAGATCTATTTGCCTATCGTGGCAACTTCGATATCCCGTGAGCGCTTACTAGGTGCCAGGTTGTCAAAATCATTATTTTAAAATGCAACTCTAGAGAAATAAACATAAAAGTAAAAAAAATGTTTGATTAATTTTATTTTCTGTTAAAAATAATAATTATTCGATAAAATTAAATGTGTAAAAGTAAATAGTGTAAAACTTACAACATAAATATAATGTTTAATTATTGTACTTATTTGTTTAATTTCTGTTCAAACGATTATTTATTCGATATATATATTTAAAAAAAATCAAATTCTATATCCTCTTATATAATATTATATATATAATATTATCTATCATCTATACTGTCTACAACAGCAAAAACCGTTCCAATGCTATCCAGTTTCCATTTTTTATCCAAAATAACCTCAAAGTAGTGCTTAAGTAAAGGTAATGGTGACTATTACTTGGCTGAGTATTCTATCTTTTGACATTTCTAACTTGGAGCAATTACTTCACTATCGAATAAAAATCATTACTAAAGTAATTACTTTTATTCAAGTAATTACTTTTACTTGTTTATAAATACGGGTGTTATTGATAAAGTCCATTACTAATTGTGCCCACTGATATGGTAGCCTCAAAATATTCCCATAATTAGTAGAAAGCATGATCGATATGAGCGTTGGTGTGCGCATAGTAGAACCGTAAGTAAAATTGGTCACAATACCTATTTAGTGCAATTTGGATGAATAATAACACAGCTTTTTTGATTACTAATAATTTACTTGCTTCCAAAGTTAGCATTTGCAAAATTTGGCAACTCTATCTTACACCCCAACGTGTTGGTATCACAATAAGAATGGTAAATAGTAAAACAAATTGATCAGGCATTGAATTTATTATAGACATCGCTACTGCACACATACAGTCCCTTTCAATGTTTGTGTTTTGACTTTTCTTTTTACTACCAACAAAATTAAGACAATCTGACTAACCTTTCCTGCGTAAATAAGTCGACAGGTTAGAAGTAAATTACAAAAGGATAGAAGCCTAAAAGGTATCAGGTATAAAATCTTATTATTTATACCGTCCGTTTGATAATTCAAAAATGATTACATTTTATTGCGGCTCAGCCAGCGTGAAAACAAAATCTTAAATCACCTACATGTTCTTTCCTCTCTGTAACTTTAATTTACGGCTACGTTGTACGTTGCTAAACTAAGTTCAAATTCTTTTAGCCGTTTATGCGTAATTAAGCTACAAACATCTAAATATTTTAACAAAATTTGCCTTCTATGTATAATATATAATGATAATGATGTCCTCATGCCGTTTATAAATAGCAAGAATTCGGACAATGTATGAATATAGGGCAAGCGCTCTCCTCCTGCCTTAAATGTCGCTCGCTCATTAGCCAATGCGTAACCGATGAGAGACATAAGGCACGTAAGAACTTGATATGTGTCTTGAGACGGCATGTGTGAAATCTAACGTATGCAATAGCTAATTATACCACTGTAACTTGTCATCATTTCTGAACGGGATTTATACTAAGAAAATAATTAATATATGTTCTCACTTTTAAATTGATACACATTAAAAGAAAGACAAAATGAAATGTGAAATGGAAGCGACTACTTCTAGATCATTAAGATTGAACTTAGATCTTAGTTTTATGCGATTTTACTTATTTCGGGAAGTTTGCTTTTCTACATCTGCATAACAGAACGATACTACAAAACTCTTTTCGATAGATTTTTTATATTTTTATTGCTATAAGTTCGCAATTATTATATTCGCAATTATGTTTTAATTTTAAAACAGGGAGTAATTTTTAAGAAAAGTCTCAAATACATAATTTTTTACGGAAAATATCATAATTATAAAGTACGAGTAGCGTACGACATAGCGGACGTAGTGTCTCAGATTCTCTACACTTTACACACGAAACACGACAACACTATGCCGCTATTTCACGTCGACAGGTCAAAATAATGCAATTAAAAATTTTAAAGAGTAAAATAGAAATATCACTCAGCTCATGTCGGGCTACGCCGACTAAAACCGTGATTAAAGGTCAAATGGTCCGCCTTCACCGCATATTGGCGTGGCCATGTGTACGTGTTTGCACACATCCGCAGAAAGACAGCTCCTGAACCTTTTCTTCCTCACATACAAGTCACGCCTTCCACCGCGAACCGACTTCACCCGTAAAACGTATCCCTTTCCCCAAGAAAAACCCAGTAATTTCGAGCACCATCATTCTTGACCCCTGCGGGTGACTAGGTCTATGGCTATCGACACTCCTCTCGTACAGTGCGACCTCGTCAAAGGCGCAGAGTCTGCGCGCAGAGTATAGGGTAGCTTATCGCTTTGATAACATCCATCTTCTCCCACGACTCCATTTCGCTGCTGTGATAAGTGGAGATGTCACCCCTCTCAACATGCATTCGAAGTGCACTCGACAAAACCACTCAGGATAGCCACCGCAAGCCGACATTGGGCTAGCCATGTGGGTTTCTCTCTATGTCTATCTCCCTTGTCTATTAAGACCGTGGAAGACCAAGCTACGGCTACTAAGCCACCGCGTGATATCCGGTTCAGGGGGTAATCGGAGCCATATCTAGTTTTTAAATATTAGTGTTACCATCTTTGCAAAAAAGAGCTTACAATATTGTGAAGTCTTGCAAAGTCTTGCAATGCTTTGGAGCTTAACAATGAAAATGTTAGTTAATAAAGTCGATGCCGATAAATTTTCCCATAGATTTCTCGATTAAATGCCAAATGTATCTAGCGTAACAAGTCGCAATGATTGATGCGCGTACGTGTTCCAGTGCCCATTTCCATTCTGAGCTCGAATTTCCCCATAAGTGCCAGAGAATTTATCATAAATCGGCGAGCGCTCGTTACAAACCTCTACGTAATAAAGCAGGAACGCACAACACTCCTTGTATGGACCCATGACATGCTTTTTTGCTGCCAACTAGCTCCTTAACAGAAGCCTCTATATTTGAATAAAAGGAGAGTCTTGAATTTCAATAAGGTAGAGTAAATATATAATATTAATATTTACTTCGTTTTAAAATACTATTCCATTACAAGTTACTTTTTAACAATGAAAAATATATGGTAACCCAAAGAGAATTATCACACATTTTTAGAGAAATGTACATAATTTTCAAAAATTATAGGCGATAGTGGGATCATAATACTAATTCAATGAATTATTAATACAGTATGTATTGGGATGTAAGAGAACTAAATCATTCTCCAATTGCCTTCATAACCTACTTGCAGTGTATTCTGATGGCATTCAGTCAAACTTCAGTATAAAAATTATTAAATATTATGAAATTTTATATTGAGAAACTGGGCCAAAAGCACATAGCTTACGCATTCTTAAGCGTGAGGAAGCTAAATAATTGTATGTCTCCTTGGCTGTACGCCTTGACAATGTGTCAAATAACAAAGAACCAACATTAGTTAAAATTTGTAATGCAAATACATTGCACCCACTCGCTCGTACAATATCATTACCCAATAGATTACTGAGTGACAATTATTATAGAGCATGTTTAAGCATCCGTAGTATGTACATATTTTTGACATTAAAATTGTACGTATCCTTTATGATTGCGATGACGTCATCAAGCTATATTTAAAAAAATGTCAACTGCTTAGGATAAAATAAAATATCGTACGTTTTCATAACAACATGGAATTAAAAATGTATTTTTGCTGAGGTTGGGGGATAGCTTGGTATAAAAATAAATTTAAAGCACATATACATCCTACTGCTGGGCAAAAGCTTCCTCACTGTAGAGTGACTAGTCCACCGCACTTATTAGCGGACTTTACATCTCCTCGAAATGTCTTACCCGTCAGATATCCAAGTGGTACCAGCAGGAACCGAACCTAGGTTGCTCATGTATTGTTAAAATTACGGCGATCACTTTGACTTAAGCTACCATGGCTCTTTAATTATGAAATATTTTTATATTTATTTTTTTATATCAAGGAAGAAAAAAGCTAGAGCCAATTGCATTTTACAACAATGCTTTATAATTTGTAAATAAGCATTTAATTAGATAAAAGGCTGCGATATCCTTAATATTTTGAAACACTGGAGTTTCTAAATGTACAGGGTCTGTGGGAAATAGAGGGTGTTAAAGATGCAAAATAGATCCATTCATTGAGAATAAATGCTATCCGTACATTCCCTATCATCAGTAGTCTTTTCTAGTTTTGCAAAATATATAACTCTTGATGCCAAATTTCAGTTATGAAGTCCGCAGGAGAGGCTTGAATTAATCACGAAACAATTAATAGAAAAATATTTAACTTAATTTTTTTTATTTCTTGCATTACCAATGTCATGTAAATATTATAAAGTATAAAAATATATGACTTAGAGCTGATTTTCAATCATTAGATAAAAATTACTTATCGAGTAAATTTAAACTGACTCAATATAAAATAGAAATAATGAACGAGCTATTAATACAAGTGTAATTTTTAATTTGTTTTATTTTTAATGTTGTATTTTATTCCATTAAAAATTAGCACTTCACAATATACAAAAATTTTTAACAAATGTTGTCATTAAATAAGCTTTTTAATCTTTGTTAGCTGCTTAACAAGACGACCATACGTATGTAATCGCATTACAACAAATGGGCGCGAGTACCACTTTCATAGGCTAAACTCTCGATCTATATTTTACAATGCATGAGTAACCCTGATTCAATCCTCGCCACCACTAATGAAATAGTTAATTGCAACTTTAAGATTCGATTTTCAACACGATCAGCAGCAAAATAAACTTCATTTGGTAGTCTGCATGTCAGAGAAACCGATTAAATCAAGGACATGTGATGTCTGCGGACATGCATAAGAGCAGCGTAGCGAACACTTCCTTGCTCTAAAACTCTTGCAGAAATAAGAAGAAACTTTAATTTTTAATAATTCTATATTTTTATAAAAGTATAGTTAAATAAATGAACATCGTATTTTTATCCTTCAAACTACTAATCATAAAATTGCAATACATATAAATAATATCGTAGTCGATATTGTGAAAAAACTAAGGTATTGAAAGAGTTATAAAAGAAACTGACGAAAAAACTTAGTATGTGCAAGCTGAATTTAGAAAGGGAATGGGGTGTACGGATCAGGTATTTTCCACGCGCATGATCTTTCTTTCTTCTTAAAAAAACGTTACCCCTATACTAGGATTTTCTCCTGTATCGTGGGGACAGTTTACAAACATAAATGGCACAAGGACAAACATCCAGATACGGAACAATTATTTGTAGGCCATACAAATACTTATTCCGTGCGGAATTCGAACCCGCGACCCCCAGCACAGCTCCTCATTGCTAAGCCACTGCGCCACGGTGTCGTCAAGTTTTTGACCCGAGAAGTTTTTGGCCAAAAACCAAAAAGTTTTTTGTGCATTCATAGACTTGGAAAAAGCTTATGACAGAGTGAACAGGAATATTTTATGGCAAACACTAGACCCATTTGGGTTGAGTGCAGTGTTGTTACAGGCATTAAAATATTTTTATAACACTAGTGTATGTGTTTAAATATCGGTTGGTATGGGTCTTTTTCCTATACACAATGTGACCAATAGTGTTATCAGGATTTATCGGATGACTTAAACATCTATAAAAGCTAAAGAATTATTTGCCTCTAACTCCATTGTGAATTGTGTTTTAGAGTTTATGGAGGTGATTTAAAAATGCAGTTACTTTGTCAGTTGGTAAAATTGTGAATGTGAGAAAGTTTATTATCTGACAAAGTAACTGAATTTATAGACCACCTTAACTCCATAAACTCTACATTAAAATAAACGCAAATAATTATTTAGCTTTCTTAGATATCTAGTCATCCGAAATGCTGATAATATATAAAAAATACCCATACTAACCGAGATTTAAACGGTAAATCTCACCATCATCCTTCACTGTTAGCTAGGGTGGAAAATTTTTGGTTTTAGAGACTACAAAGGATCTGTGACATTAAAAAACTAGCTGCCGAACTTCAGCACGTCAAGCAAGTATTGCAAGACAATAAGCTTCGGGTCCCATGCAAATGTCACAGAGGCTGAGTGAAGTCGGTTGAGCGTGTGTCTGCTGTACTACCATACGTTAGAAGAGTCACAGACAAGATTGGCTACATCTTGAAGTGAGCCACCATTAAAACCTACTAGAAGCCGCCGAAGAAGATTATTCAATTTTTGCAATCCGTGAAGTGTAATATCCCTCTACAAGATGCAGAAGTGTACAAGCTGGATTGTGAATCCATAGGACAAACAAATAGATCTATAAAAACCCACGGTAAAGATCATATAGCTGACGTGAAATACCGACGCTCCAAGAAGTCTGCAATCTGTGAACATGTTAAAAATCGTCTTCACCATTACATTAGATTTGATAGACCACAAATTCTCGCAAAAGAAAACACCGATTCCTACCAAGGATGATTCGCGAGCCTATTAAAAGTTAAAAACACAACCTAATTTCAATAGAGAAGATGGGTGTGTGCTGCCATGTTGGGTTACTATAATTAATAAAATCAAATCCAAACCCAAGTATACCACTGCAAGACTTCAAAATACTGTAATCTCATTCTGCGTAGTTCGGACCGAAACTTAATAGACATCGGGACGTTAAACCACTCAGTCTCCCGTGACCACGGGTGCTGTAAAGAACAGAAATTTTAAAAAGTGAAAATTAAACGCAATAAAATCCGTAAAATTAGTTTCATTTAAGAGATGGTAGATATCATAAGGATATAGGGAGTGACCGCAGCGACGGGTGAACGTAGGACACAGAGTAAATGGGGCTCTTCACTCTAATGCGGGAAGTCAGAATGTGTAAAAAAAAAGTGGAGAAGTACCTTAATGTTTGGTAGTAGAAGTTAGATGTGGCAAAATAAGCATGAGGGTAGAACTAATTCTGTAAAAGTGCGATCATTAAGGAGTAAGGGCTGAATCTAAATGACAGGGTGAGAAATACTGTGATAAAAGAAAAGTTTGGTTTACAAGATGATATTGTGACCAGGATTAAAAAAATACTTTGGTGGCTTTGTCAAAAGAATGAACAAGGAAAGAGTGACAAGTTTGCAAGAGACGCCCTAGTCAAAAGTTTATCGACCAAATTGTCGATATATTGAAGGTGGCCAGATCAAGATTACTCTCAACCAACGAGCATAAATGCGTAGCTATATGGTTGTAATGAACTCGAGAGGGATTTTTCAGAATCGTGCTAAATGGAAGTACGTAGTTTTTGCCTATCCTGGGTGACAGGCGTGAGTGGATAAGTTATGTTTATGTAGCAGTCTATATAACATTATATACATTTTTGTTCATATTATATATGCAACGTAAGTATTTATGCAACCCAAATAGAAGACAAAACATACAAATATCCCAATATAATAATAGTTAATACTCTTAAAGTCGATAAGTCGTCGAGTGCAACGAGTAGCTTAGGTGGCTAAAAATGAGAGCTTTATTGTTTTTAACCAGTTCGTTGCTGAACTGGTATACGCCCCCTATGAAATAATAATTAGTTTATATATGATGCATACATAGTATGCTATATATAGAATACCATACTTTGATACCTTAGGAAACTGATTTATATATTACATTGCTATAAAACGGTTGATTATCTAGTAAGTGAATAGCTTTATCGATAATCAACACGCTATTGAATGCTTATTCTATCATATAAAATGTATTAACTCGTATCAGTACTGTCAAAATTTAGGACGAAAGCTTAACTATTGAAGTAATTCAGTAATGTCAGTTATTTGTAGGGTGAAAGTGATACTGATTGCCGATTCATTGTAAAGTGATGCAATGAATTTGCGTCTCTAACTAACCAAACACAAATCGACTATTATTGTTTACTAAGGCCGCTGTATTTATTAATTATATAAGATAAATATTATGCTTGATTCTTATTTAGGAACATATATATTTTTATAACACAACAATGGTGTAACTTGATTATAACAATTTTACAGGAGAGCAAAAAGTGATTTGTTTTAAATATTAAATATTTCTCACATATTAATTTTATCTTGATTAAACTTTATTTAACGAATAAATTTATTTTTATTTTTATAGGATAAGAGTGACAAACGAGCACACACTCCACCTGATGGTAAGTGTTCGTTATAGCCCGTACACAAATTTTCTATATTAATCCTAAAATGCAGATGTGTTTAAAATGAAATGCCTCGATTACAGTAATAGGGGTCTTCGGTTCTCTACACTCACCATACGAAACGCAGCAGCATTAAGCTGCTATTTTACGCTGATATTTCTCTGAGAGCGTAGTCCTTCTCCGGTCGAGCCGAACCATTCGTGCTAGAACTATATTAGTAATATAGCTGTAGCATGGCTCTACCACGTAAGAAAATGGTCTATGAATTTCGTATAATTACATAATTCTACTTTTTTGTTGTTCATCTCTTTTAAATTTACGAACAACTTTTTATTGCATAAATAATTTTAAAACCAAATTTGGTATCAAAACATATTCCTATCCTAGTGCTAACCATACAAAACTAACTAGCAATTATTTACGTACCTCTTCTTTGTAAATTAAAAAAACTATTACTCGTACTTTTTGCATTTACACCATTCTTGCGCAGCTTATTCAATACAATTCAAATAATTATGATTAAATGGCACTATATTGGCCGTTATAAAAACCACCAAATGGAACCTATTTACGTTCATAAATTTTTCACAGCCTAAAGTTATTTGTTTTAAAGGCTTCAAAGTTTTAAATACTAAGTTTGTATTATTTTAACAATATTTAAAAATAATGTTAAGTCAAATTATATTGGGCTGTTTCGTAAGTCTAACGATACAAACGATACTAATATTGGACCTTTTCACAACAGTTCCGATCGAAATGAATTTATTATCCTAGACTTAAACAAACAAATATCTTAGTACTTAAGCTTGAAAAAATGGAATTACATTAATAATGGTATTATTATATTGATATTAATAAAAACAATACTTTTTTAGTTAATTTAGCAATATAATATGTAACTATCTACATCGCCAGCTTGATCAGGACTGAAGCTTCTGTAAAAAGCTGTAGTGTAGTGTAGCAGGTGAAATTTCTAACTGTGTGAAAACCCTACAAATTATAACTAGAACAAGTAAGCCTTAGAAGGATGCACTCTTATACGACGGGTAAATATGTCTTCTGATTCTTCATCCTTTTCACAAAATTTATAGCTAGAAATATGTACGTCTCCTAAAAGTGAATAAGTAAATATAGATAAACAATAACAATAAAATACTATTCAAGTAAACTGGAACAGGTCAACTAGTAGGCAAGCTTGCCTATGTCACAAACAAAAAGTTATTTTATTACAAAGCTATAATTTGCACTTAAGTTAGAGGTTATCCTTTTGAAGATGTTTTTTTAAACGGTGGTAAAGCTATAAAATAATTTTTATTAAAAGTTATTTATATATAATAATCTATATTGAACGAAAAATATTGCATTCTATTCTAAGCCTGCACCAACTGCAACATTTAAATAATATGCATAAGCTAACTTAGATAAACAGACATCACAAAACAAAAAAAAACCCTGATTAACAAAAAGTCAAAAATTTTGTAAAGAAGTTGACACTTTTTTATATTACAATTATTTGTGTGCTTGGTAATTTCACTGTAAACAAAAAGCTGTTATAATTAAAATTTATTAAGTGAACTTAATATATAATTTAAAACAAAATCCAAACCAAGTTTATTACTTGAATAATTGATTGGGCTTACTCCGAGCTTTTGTACGTATGTTTAGTTTGTGCATTTATTTCCCGTTGCCCTGCGTCTCTACACTCACTGTACCCAGTTCATTAACTAAGCGTAAGATGAAGAATATTATTTTAATTGCCAGAATTATAGGTAATTTACTTAAGAACATTAAATAATCCATTAATACCTCTCATTCGTTTTTAAATATTGTATTATGAGGCATTAAGTTCATAATGCTAAAACTTGTTCTGATTGATAGTGACAAAAACATGTATGCGACGGACTAGTTTTGACTACGCTTTCATTGGAAATCAATCTCATTATACTTTTGAAGTATTTTTTAAAATTGTTTTTAAAGACCGGTAAAATATTTAAAGAAAAATTCTTATACACATTCATTTACACGAATTACACTGGGTCTTTCCTTCAGCTTTTAAAGATGAACTTACGGTATCTTGAAGACTTTCAGTGGTATACTTAGATTTTGATTTAAGTTTATTAATTATATTAAGTAGCAATATTCTCTATCTCTTCTCTATCTAAATCTAAATATTATGTGGTGTGATAGCAGGGACGACCTTGAACATCTTCAGAGACTGCAGACTTCCCAGAGCGAAATTAATATTCAAAATCTGAAGGTAGGCCGGGTTAATTATGAAATCGGGACGTCAAAACCCTCAGTCCCCTCGAATCATCGGTGCTTAAAGCACTCGAAATGTTGTAATTGAAATAAGTGAAAAAATAAATAAAATTAAACGCGATAAAATCCGTAAATTATTTTTGTTAAAAAATATTGTAAAACTTTTTCAAATAAAAAATCATATTTTTCCAGTCACGCTTTTGTTGTGTCAGGTTGCGATCTAAAATTATTTTCATTCATCCATCGATTTTCAGATGGGATCGATTTATTGAATTATATCGTACCATGACTTATACGGCAGGTATTTCAGGGTATTTCAAAGCCGAACAATTTTTTCATCCGACTAACAATTGACTAAACTCGTTGCTACTCAGTGAGTCGTATATAATACTCATAAGTATTACATTATATTAATGTAATCAAAAAGTTGCGACGGGCTTGTCTACATATCTAATACACGCCCTTTCTCTGTTCCCATTTAATATTTACTTTCGTCTGTGACAGCGAAGACAATTATTGCAAAACAAAATGACATCAATCCATCTGTAATATAATAATTCTGTTCCAACCGTAATTATATTGATTATCATTACCACTCAGTCAAAAGCATAAGCGATATGATTTAATTTTTTGTTGTAATTTTTATTATTTATTATTGTTTTATTATTTATGTTTATATTTTTATATAATTAATTTTAAAATGGTATAAATTATGGAATAAAAATAGGTTTAAATTTTAACTTACAGTACTTTAATAGTCAACACTTATCACCTTAATCACACCTTAATCTTATGAGAATAATCATCAAGGGAAGGGAGGTAAGGGAATAATCATAAGGGAAGGGAGTTCTTCCCACCACGTCTCTGTTTCAGAGGTGCTTAAAGTTCGAGGCAAAAACAATAAATAAGCCAAGACAAAAAAAAACTATTTGAAAACATTTCTTTTAAAGTTTTTATTGTTCATGCAAGCCAGCCCAAATTATTTTACCTGCTTTTAAATTATTTATTACTCTATGCCTGAAGGAAGCATATTTTCAGCAGTATAAACTTATAAAGATTTGTAATGTATGCGTGGAACTTTAAAGAAAAAGATATTTAATTAGATAATGCTTTTCTCGGTTTACTTTTACTTAATTCATAATCTAGTAAGTTAGTTTTACTTAATTCATAATCTAAGTAACCTAAGAAAGGTTAGGGTAGGTAAAGGTTATGAATTAATGTTTTTGGTATTTTTATTTTAAAACAATATACGTTACCTTAATAACCTTAAAATTAATAACTGAAATTTCAAATTCAAAAATAGATTCTTTTTTAAGTTGATCTCTTAAACATCGACGGTCTAAAACACGCTTAAAATGGTCAAGGCAAAAATAATAAATTAGAATAGTTATTTTATTGAAAACAAATTGTAAACTTAAATAAAATATATGCGAACTGCAATATTTTTCAACAAAATACCTACTGTAGTTATTTCGCATTTTATGTATAATTTATTTCAATGATGTGTCACTTTAATATTCTTCATGTGATTAGTGGTCATCTAATACCTGCAATCATTATGTCACGTAAATATGGAACGACATCATAAATTTCATAGGACAAGGTTAACTCGTCAATTCTATATAACGATAAGTTCGTTTTAAATGCCTTAACCTTTAAGAGGCAACAGGAAATTTTTACAAAACAGCTTTCAAAATATTGTTATTTCAACAATATGAAAATTTTGTAGATTTAGTCCACGTACTCAAAGAATACAAAGCATTACGTACGCAACAGAAAAAGATGTAAAAACTGTTACTACAGAAACGTTAATAATGATATAATTTTTTTGAAGACATCCTTTTTATCTTTTACGGATTTTAATATTGAAAACAGTTGTTAAGAAAAACAACCTATAGATAATAACTCTGCATTGTTCAGATACTGTAATATGATAGACATTTTCAATAAAATGCTCATGAAAGTTACATGTGAAGAGCGTGAGTACATTAATAGGTTATCATCATCATCATCTTTACAGCCCTTCACAAGTCCACTGCTGAACATATGCCTCCCCCAAGTAATGCCACAAAGCACGGTCCTGAGCCACCGTCATCCATCGACTTCCTGCATATCTTACCAGGTCGTCACTCCATCTAGTTGGGGGTCGCCCTACACTACGCCTACCGGTACGAGGCTGCCACTCGAGAACCTTTCTTCCCCATCGGTTATCGGTTCTTCGAGCTATATGGCCGGCCCATTGCCACTTCAGCTTACTAATCCGTTGGGCTATGTCGGTCACTCTGGTTTTACTGCGGATATCCCCGAGTCACACGCAGAGAAACTCCGAGCATAGCCCTCTCCATAGCTCGCTGAGCGACCTTGAGCGTCCTCATACGGCCAGCAGTGAAGGACCACGTCTCAGATCCGTAAGTCATCACTGGCAACACGCACTGGTTGTACAATTTAGTTTTTAGAGATTGAGGTATACCTGACGAGAAGATATGTCGTAATTTCCCGAACGCTGCCCAGCCGAGTTGAATCCGTCGATTGACCTCTCGGTCGAAGTTGGACTTACCTAGTCGGACTATTTGTCCCAGGTAAACATACTCGTCAACAACTTCGAGCATAGTGCTCCCAACAACTACCGGCATAGGTGTGACATGGACATTAAACATGATCTTTGTTTTGTCCATGTTCATCTTAAGACCTATCCGTTGGGAGGCACTATTGAGGTCATTGAGCATAGTGCTTAAGTCCTCCAGCGATTCTGCCATAAGGACTATATCGTCGGCAAATCGAAGGTGAGTGATGTACTCGCCATTGATGTTAATACCGTATCCTTTCCAGTCCAGTAGCTTGAAAACGTCTTCCAAAGCAGCGGTGAAGAGTTTCGGGGATATAACGTCACCCTGTCTTACACCTCTCTGCAGTTGGATAGGTTTCGAGCTCTGGTTCTGTACTCGGATAGCCATCGTAGCCCTACTGTACAAACACTTCAGCACTTCGATATACCGACAGTCAACTTGGCACCGCTGAAGGGACTGCAGCACCGCCCAAATTTCGACGGAAACAAAGGCTTTCTCATAGTCCACATACGCCAGGCAAAGTGGCAAATTGTACTCTTCAGTCTTCTGTACAATCTCCCGCAGGGTATGTATGTGGTCTATGGTACTGAAGCCTTTTCGGAAACCGGCTTGTTCGGGAGGCTGGAAGTCGTCGAGTCTGCGTGCGAGACGATTCGTAATGACTCTCGAAAACAGCACGTAGACGCGGCTCAGAAGGGAAATCGGTCTGTAGTTCTTCAAGAGAGCGTTGTCGCCTTTCTTAAAGAACAAGACCACCGCACTTCTGCTCCACGCCTCTGGAGTAGTGCCACCATGGAGGACGGAATTGAAGAGCTTCTGAAGGACTTCCAGTACCGGTGTTCCACCCGCTTTCAGAAGCTCCGCTGTAATTCCATCCTCGCCTGGGGCCCTGCCGTTTTTAAGGTGCTGGAGAGCCATTCTAATCTCGCTTAGACTGACGTCCGGGATATCATCGGAATAGTGTCGTATAAGACTTGCTCTTGGATCGTTACTCACACTTGCGTGTGGCTCCAACGATGATGTGTACAGCTGCCCATAGAACCTCTCAATCTCACTCAACATCTCAGGTGTCCCGGAAACGATGCTGCCACATTCAGTCTTCAGCTTTGACAGTTGGCTCTTTCTGGCAGACAGATCTCTGGCAAAGACTTTGGAGCCCTGGTTCCGCTCGATCGCTTCTTTAATACGAGCAGTATTTAAAGTTGCGTAAGTCTCGCCGCATGCATTTGGAGATCTGTCTGTTCAGTTGCCTGTATGCTGTCAAATCTGTTGACGATTGCAGCCTCATCTCCCGTCTAACAGCCATGAGATTAAGAGTGTGATCGGAGAGTTTTTGTGTTCTTCTGCGGTGGGTCTTGCAGAACTTAGCTCCGACCGCATGGACAGTTTCCACGAGCTTGTCATTCATATCGTCCACTGCATTGCAATCTTGTAGGCACTGAAAGCGGTTGTGTAACTCGAGCTGAAAGTTTTCGGGATTCTGGATTAGAGCAAGAGGGGGGACGGAGCGTTGACTTCATTAGACGAGACCTCTCCAACTTAACGTTTAGGTTCAGTGTGCCTCTAACCATTCGGTGATCGCTGCCAGTTTTCACCCTTGCGATCACTGAGACATCACTGAACAGTTGGCGTCTGGTCGTCATAATGAAGTGAACAAAGAATCTCATTTGTCGAACCGTCGGGGCTCGACCAGGTCCACTTCCTGTGGGGCCGCTTCTGGAAGAAAGAGTTCATCATAAAGAGTCCCTCTTTCTCCATAAAGTGGGCCAGCTGCTGGCCCCTTCGGTTCCGTTGCCCTACTCCAAATTTCCCTAACTTCAGCTCACCGCTTTCTCTTGTGCCTAGTTTTGCGTTGAAGTCTCCCATCAACACCGTGTAGTGGATTTTGGAGGAATGCATGGCTTTGGAAATATCCTCATACATTTCCTCTACCTCCTCATCGGGATGTGCCGAGGTTGGTGCCTAAACCTGTATGACCTTGAGCGAATACCGTTTGGTGATTCTGAGTATCAGGTACGCGACCCTCGTCGACACACTCCCAATCTTTACAACGTTGTTGAACGAGAGACTTGTGGACGATAAATCCGACACCTCCTTGGGACAGATGGTCGCCCTCCCGGTGATAGAACAAGTTGCCGGATTCGAGAATCACCGTGTCCTCCCCCTCTCTTCGGACCTCGGATAATCCTATAATACTCCAGCGCAACTTGTCTATCTCTTCTTCCAGCTCCAGGATCTTCTCGTCAGTCCTCAGTGTGCGTGCGTTAAATGTTGCCAGGTCGAGTCGTCGTAGGTGGCAACCGAACCTCCACCGGAGATTCTTAGCACCCCCTGCCCCGCCGTTACCATGGTCGCCACCGTAGCCAGGAATAGCGGGGCCGCCGGGGACTGGGGGCCGTCTATTTGTGTAATTGTTCATATACCCCATATTGCCATAGTTGCCACGCTTGGCGAGCGGGTTGGCAACCGCAGTTTTTTTTTTGTCGTATAGTTGCTGTTATCAGGAAGATGCTGCTGCCCATCTCCTGCCTGTCTCCCTCTGTCGCCTTTTACGACACCCACGGGAAGATATGGGGTAGTGGATATTCTTAACCGCCACTACACGGCACATTAATAGGTTAGTTAAAAAACAATTAACCTGTTTATATATTACCTAAGTACAAAACTATTATGGTATTCAGAAAATAGATTATGTATTACCGTTTATCTGTCATAAATTAGCTAAGGAAATCTTATACCTTATCAACACATGTTATTTAATAAAAAATTAAACTATACTAAAAATATTATTTAATTATACAACAACATCACGCTTTAGGTGGCCAAATGCCACAGTTTATCCCATGTGGTATGTCCTAATCTTAATATATATATATATATATATATATATATATATATATATATATATATATATATAATATCGTGTCACGTTGTTTGTCAGCCATGGAACTCCTAAACTACTTAACCGATTTTAATCAAATTGGCACCGTGTGGAGTTTGGCCCAATTTGAGAGATATGATAGGTAGTTTTATGCCCATGAGTGATCCACAATTTTTTGCGAATTTAAGGATTTTTAATAGGAACGTCTGCCTAGCTAGTATATTATATAAATATATCAATTCGTAATGAACAGCAAAAAAAGGAAACTGTGAGATAATTATACCTTAAGGGGAAATATAACCTCAAATGGCTTAGCAAGATCCTCCGTTATACCGAAAATATTGCAGCATTATTTTGAAATAAATATATGGTAAAGTTGAGAGAAAGAGTTAGACAAAAACATGATTCCGTAAAATTTTTTTGATAGAAAAAAATATCAAAAGTTACCTCCAAACTGAACAATAAACCGCTGTTATTCATAAAATACTTTAAATAAGATCATGAAACTTTGCATACTAACTGAACTAACTATAAAGCAGGGCTTATGTTTTTTTTTTAATTACCATTATTTCACTGTATAAAGAAATTACCTAAACTATCGGCGTCCTGAAGCTTGGAACCGGGCGGCAGGAAACACGGTATAACGGAGGATCTTGCTAAGCCATTTGAGGTTATATTTCCCCTTAAAGTTTTTAAATAGAAATACAACCACATCACTTTTTTCTGCAGACACTCACATTTAGCAGCCGCATCAACTATCGTAGTCCCACATGTCTAACCCCATTGACACTGCTGCGGAGAGTCTAGGTATTTTACGTCCAGCGCAAGCGATGGCTGAACCACCGTGTATCGGAATCCGAATATTTTTCTGATATTTCCCACAGTTGCCCTTTATACATAGGGAATGATATCAGATGATGAATTTTGTTAGGCAACCATCATAGGGCAAATTTTCTGATCTGGTTATGTTTTTTTTACTATAGGATAAGAGTGACAAACGAGCACACAGTCCACCTGATGGTAAGTGGATACTGTGGCCCATAAACATCTACATTTAACCCGGATTAAGAATCAAAATGCAGATGCGTTGTCACCCTAGAGGACTAAGATGGAATGCCTCGATTCCAGTAAAACGGATCTCCGGTTCCCTTCACCCACCATACGAAACAGAGCAGCATTACTCTTCTATTTTACGAGTACGCTAGTATTCTGTGAGAGCGTGGTCCTTCCCCGGTCGAGCCGACCCATTCATGCTACAACGACAGTATAGCTGCAGCATGATTTTTATTAACTTTTTATAAGCCCCTCTACGACTACAACCTCATGGCAGCCCTTCACAAGTCCACTGCTGAAAATAGGCCTCCTCCAAGGAATGCCAAGCATGGTCCTGAGCCACATACATTCATCGACTTCCTGCATGTATTACAGGTCAAGTTGTCACGCCACAGTTCACCTACCGGTACGAAGCTGCCTAAAAGAACACATAGCTGCCGTGAAGCATCAACGTTCCGGGAAGTCTGCAGTTTGCGATCATATCCTAGATGGCCCCAACCATTACATCAGATTTGATAGACCACAAATCCTCGCGAATATCTGTTCCTACCAAGGATGATACATGAGGCTATTGAAATTAAAAAACATCCTAATTTCAATAGAGAAGGAGGCTGGGTACTACCACCTGCTTGGGACCCTATGATTAATAAAATTAAAACTAAACCAAAGCATTCAGTGAATTCCTGCAAGACTTCAAAACACAGTTAGTTTATTCTGCGTAGATCGGACCAAAGACAATAATTAAAAAAGCTGAAGGTACTCCGTGTTAACTTTGACATCGGGACGTCAGTCACCTCAGTCCCCCGTGACCATGGGTGCTGGAAAGCACCCAAAACGTCGGATATTAAAAATAAAATAAATAAAACGCGATAAAATCCGTAAAAGTAGTTTTAATCAAAGACTGTAACAACTGTTTTAAGTTTGTTATGATTATTATTTTCACCCTACATCTACCTACCACCCTACCCACTAAATAGGTACAAGAAACCTCAATATGAAACAACTACACATAATTATTAAACGGACCTAAGTTTTATACTTTTATATTGTATACTATGCAGTCATAAATAATTGTTATTTTTACCATACCTTGACTAAAAGTATAAAGTCATTTAGAGACCTTTATGAAACAAATTATAAAATCACGATTTACGCCATATTTTTTGCCATCACACAGTAGTTTTAAAGTCAATATAAAAAGCTTCCAAACTAAGATTGTATCTTGTTGTTTTATGTATGCTAGGTATAGTAATTTATTTTATCGTCAATATCAAACTCTAAACGAATTTTTCGATATGATTTATATATATTTTTATAGATAATTAGCATGGGCATTGAGCATACGGCTCACGTGATGGTAAGTTACTCCTGCCGCCAATAAACAACTGCAACACCAAGGGAATCATAGCGCAGTTCCAGCTTTAAAAAAAGAGTGGGCTCTTTTTTTGAAAGTCTCTAAGTCGTATCAGACCGCAAAAATCGCTGGTGGTAGATGATTCTAAAAAAATCGTGCGAAGAAGAAAGCTCCTAGTTAATCGCACAGTGGTGGACTGCCAGTCATCCAAATGGTGTGGATGGCAACGTGAAATTTGTCGCGATGGTGGAAGGTGGTGGCTTGAATAATCTGAGTAATTATTACTCTGAGCACTCCCTCCATAGATAATGCAAAGAGATGTAACATTTGTGAAGAGATTTTTGCAGCGCCGTGGAATCGAGCCGATGAGAAAGAACGTGGTCATCGATGATTCAAAGTGCTCTTCGCTGAATTCGGTCAAGTGGAAGGATCTGACACTGAGGTGCATGACCCAGAGATGAGAACAGTAATCCATGTGAGACCAAATTTGCGATTTGTAAAGTTGCAAGCGCTGTGCGGCATGAAATACTGTCTCGCTCTACTAAGCATGCCAAGCTTTTTAGAGGCCAATTTAGCCTTCCTTTCTAAGTGACCACGGAACAGAACGTTACTCGATACATCGACGTCAAAGATGTCGATGGTGAGCGAGGCAAGTTTAGCGCTATAACAAACCCTAAATAACAAACTTTGGTTGCACGCGTAGAATGAAATTTACTTCGAGCGCTTATTTAATACTACTTACTACTACAAGCGCTGTGCCATGTTGAGACGGTGTAAGAATATCCACTACCCCGTATCATCCCGTGGGTGTCGTAAGAAGCGACAGAGGGAAACAAATCAGGAGATGGGCAGCAGCATCTTCCCAATAACGACTAAAATAAAAAACTGCGGTTTCCAACTCACTTGCCAAGCGTGGCAACTATGGGAAATATCCCTTTTGAGGCAATCAATGGGGGAGGCCTATCTTCAACAGAGGACTTTAATAGGACGGTAACAGTAACGTTTTCGAGAGTCATTACGAATCGTCTCGCACGCAGACTTGACGACTTCCAGCCTCCCGAACAAGCCGGTTTCCGAAAAGGCTTCAGTACCATAGACCACATACATACCCTGCGGCAGATTGTACAGAAGACTGAAGAGTACAATCTGCCACTTTGCCTGGCGTATGTGGACTATGAGAAAGCCTTTGATTCCGTCGAAATTTGGGCGGTGCTACAGTCCCTTCAGCGGTGCCAAGTTGACTGTCGGTATATCGAAGTGCTGAAGTGTTTGTACAGTAGGGCTACGATGGCTATCCGAGTACAGAACCAGAGCTCGAAACCTATCCAACTGCAGAGAGGTGTAAGACAGGGTGACGTTATATCCCCGAAACTCTTCACCGCTGCATTGGAAGACGTTTTCAAGCTACTGGACTGGAAAGGATACGGTATTAACATCAATGGCGAGTACATCACTCACCTTCGATTTGCCGACGATATAGTCCTTATGGCAGAATCGCTGGAGGACTTAAGCACTATGCTCAATGACCTCAATAGTGCCTCCCAACGGATAGGTCTTAAGATGAACATGGACAAAACAAAGATCATGTTCAATGTCCATGTCACACCTATGCCGGTAGTTGTTGGGAGCACTATGCTCGAAGTTGTTGACGAATACGTTTACCTGGGACAAATAGTCCGACTAGGTAAGTCCAACTTCGACCGAGAGGTCAATCGACGGATTCAACTCGGCTGGGCAGCGTTCGGGAAATTACGGCATATCTTTTCGTCAGGTATACCTCAATCTCTAAAAACTAGATTGTACAACCAGTGCGTGTTGCCAGTGATGACTTACGGATCTGAGACGTGGTCCTTCACTGCTGGCCGCATGAGGACGCTTAAGGTCGCTCAGCGAGCTATGGAGAGGGCTATGCTCGGAGTTTCTCTGCGTGATAGACTCAGAAATGAGGATATCCGCAGTAAAACCAGAGTGACCGACATAGCCCAACGGATTAGTAAGCTGAAGTGGCAATGGGCCGGCCATATAGCTCGAAGAACCGATAACCGATGGGGAAGAAAGGTTCTCGAGTGGCAGCCTCGTACCGGTAGGCGTAGTGTAGGGCGACCCCCCACTAGATGGAGTGACGACCTGGTAAGACATGCAGGAAGTCGATGGATGCAGGTGGCTCAGGACCGTGCTTTGTGGCATTACTTGGGGGAGGCCTATGTTCAGCAGTGGACTTGTGAAGGGCTGTAATGAATGGTAACAGTAACGACTAGTACGAGACAAATGTTCAGAATATTAATATTTAATGTGTCCTTTAATCGATGTTTACTAAATATCAGGCGATTCTCAAAAACTCTGGTTTCCTAGGATTGCGGTGACGCACAATGACGGTTATAATTAAGCGGTGAATGACGTTACTATAACGTCTATAATATACTCTGGTCGCAAAAAAGCGGCCGTCTATCCGGTGACCATTCGTGGAAAGTACCACTACGGCCATTATCAAAATAATTTCCATTCAACTATACCATCGCCAAAAGATCAACAACTTTAAAAAAAACAGTGACCTATATATATTAAAATGGTATTTTCCAAACTCCGTGGGAGCGGTTGATGATAAATGTATAATAATATTGAAGTCTCCCATCGCAGTAGATCATTATATTATAACTACGAGTACTAGGATTTATTCCACAGTAGACGCAGGTATTTAACTAAAAAATAAACAAGTGGTAAAATCGTAGACAGAAAAACCTATAGACAAACGTACGTCTTGCATAGAAATGAGACAGAGCGGTGTGATTGTTTATCCCTTTCTCCGATTTCTGTGTTTTCTTTTCTCGATTTTTTTGTTTAGCAAACTACACTTTGCTAAACAAAAAAACCGGCGGGAAAGGCAGCACGGGAAACTTTGACAGTTCGTAGCGATCTAAGGAGTTTACAAGTTGGTTTAAGTGAGAAAAAAAATGTTTTATGAGCTTAAGATTGGTGAATCTTTCTCAGTTCAGTTCTTAGAACAATTAAAAATTTTATCAAAATAATTTTAAAAGTCATAAAGATTATTTTATAACCTAAAACTACGTTATCGTCCTTTCTCACTCTAGGCCACGCTTATCATTAGTCTATAGGTTTCTCTGTCTACGGATAAAATTAAAAAAATTGTACAACTGACTTCAATATAAATAAAATGTGAACATCATCAATGTAATTGAAATCAATTAAATACGCATTATTTAGAGAAAAACTACTGGTGAGATCTTTATCAAATTTATATGAGAAGCACCAAGTTTCAATTAAAAAAGAATCATCAAAAGCGATTTATCTAGACAAAATTTCTGAAGTAACACACACAAAAATAAAATACAGTCCAATTGAGAGCATCCTCCTTTGTTTGAATTCGATAGAAAAGGCCAACAGAAAGAAATCATTCATTAAATGTACTAGCACCGAAAGCTCTACCCAGAATAAATAATGTGATGCCACATGCTTTAGTGGAAGTCAAGCTTTTGCTCTCCACGAAAACTTTATGACACCCTATCCAAGATAGCAATCTATACATAATTCATCAAAAGGCATTTACATACATCTTCCGATTAACACGAATTTTAGTAACTTCTGGAAATACGGGATTGTATGTGGTTACTTCGAATTATTTTTTGTGCCCATTGCTACTGCTCCAGCAGCGACAGACATACTGGCAGTGTGTGGGTGTATTTTATATAACATTCTACAGGAAACAAAAGTATTGTAACCAGGTCAAAGAAATGTTGATTTCTTCCTTTATAACCCAATAAAAATTGAATACCTCTGAAAAATTACAGTGTCCGAGTACAAATGAATCTAGCTTGACCGAGGGCTATTGAGTGACAACACAATTATAATTTATACTACTATATGTATGTAGCTATTTAAGTATAATACTGTCACTTGAAATGTATTTGTCGATAACTTCAGTGAATTCCGTTTGAATTAGGTTTGCCTATATTCCTTACTTTTCATATTGTAAATAGCTTCATGATTGGACACAAAATCTGTTCAAATATCGTAGTCTTCGCTACTCCAGTTCCAGATGGAACTCATTTTGTTTATCGTCACAGGTCACCGGCTATCGAAAAACGTTTGTAAACAATTCGGCACCGTCAAGATGGCCGTTATGCAAATAGCAGCAAGATGTTAGTGCATTTAATATCGTTCTCTAGAAAACCACGCATTTTGTTTACATATATAATGTTAAACTGACGTCGTTCACCTCTTTATTACGACCGTCATGAAGTGACATCGCCATCCTAGGAAACCACAGCTATCTGATAAGCTTAAATTAATCTCCTAATGATTTCTTATATTTATGCGAAAACTGTGCCTTGTATGAAACGAGTTTTATACTGATTTTATCGCGTTTTAGTAACTTGTTTTTATATTTCCGAGGTTTCGAGTACTTTACAGAACATAACTTCAATATAGAAGATGGCTGAGACGATAGTACTCTACCTGCTTGGGATCCTATATACAACATGTAACATAATTAACGCACTTTGAGAAAGTAGTTTGTTCAGAATCGTTTACTGAATCGATTCCTATCATTTTTAATATAGGTAATTTTTTATCCCAAAAATATTAAAACTACGTAAATTACAGTCACACTAAATCTGTACAGTCAAAACAAACTAAATGGACCGTAACTTAAGGCAATAAGACTTTTAAGAGTGCAGTTTTATTTGTATTATTACTAATTCAGTCATTCAATAAAAATAAAGAAAAATGAACTTTATTTCAACCGCGTTAAAGTCTTTGTGTTCGTGGATTTGTACTGTGACCACAACATTCTTCCGGATCCGGATTAGTATAACTAATTTGATAAATAATCAGTGCATAAAAATGTTTAACTAAAAATTCAGTGTATGTATTATGATTATTACATAATATACTAATTGGGGTGTCTGAGGGTGTGCGTTAATTACGTTATATATTGTATACACAATATCTATACATGTAAATAAAATCCATTTTATTTGTACGTGTATAGATAGGTTCCCAACTGTCTGTCCGTAATATTGAAATAACTGGCTTCTATCCAAGCTCCTAATATTACTGTTTTTGTCCTAATATTATTTGAATGATATTAGGAAAAAACAAACATTTTTTTAATCATTTTGTCTGCCTATGTGTTTATCTTTGGAATGGCTGAACTTAGCGAGCGTGATAATATTACTATCAGGTAGAGAGAAATACCAAGAGGAATCTAGGCTATATTTTATTTGAAAACTTAAAGATTTTTTGAAAATAACTATAAACCGTTGCGTTTTTGGTTATATAAAATCTAAATAAGGCTACATTAGCGGATCTTATCCACGCAATGGCAGGGAGGGTTGATAGTAAATAATTAAACGAAATTTCAACAAATCACACCACTATAAGTTTAATATAAGACTTGAAGTTACTGCATGTTCTTTCTGCGTAGTCATACTAAAAGTTAACTTTTTTTAGCTTAAGGTAGCTGTGGTTAGCTATGACATTGGAATGTTGATCACTACCGTTCCCCTGTGACCATGGTCGCTATAAAGAACTCAAAACGTCGGGAATATAAAAATAAGTTAATTAAAAATATAAAATCTGCAATTATTCCTAATTCCACTAATCTAACAACATAGCAATTGTGCTGTAATTATGGATAGGTACATACATTCAATTATTTTTATTAGTGTAAATCAAATTTGACGGACGTACGAGTAACACTAGGAAGTAGATTTGGGTCAACAGTAGCTAGGTCAGCCTTTATCAGTCAAATATTACATGAACTTACATGAAATACCTTCATACATTAACTTAGCGAATACTATAAAATAATCGTGATTTTAACTGTTTGTATTTTTAAAATAAAATAAAAGTCTAGTCGATACAGATTATACACATTACAAGTTTACAAGATATTTTATTTAATGTTAGCTGAATTCTCTATAGTAATAGAACTAATTGATGTCAAAAATATTATATAAATGGTAATTTAATAGCACGAATTAAAATACAACCTTAAAATATTCATAATTTCCGGCTACTTAGTACGTATCTGCTGTAATTAAACATCTCTAACAAACACATTATTTCAAATGTGTTATTCTTTGTACGATTAGAACAATTGGTGCCATGATACTATTATCATCAAGAAGCTGCAAACATATTTTAAACAAGCCATTGTTTTATCCAAGTATGTAATACGGTAATTAGAGATGAGCTTAATGACCAGGAAACAGCGGTCGACCTTCAGTATCTCTCATGCGATTACTACTCTAGCAAAATAGAACAAAGTTTGTGTTTTTGTCTTAAGCTTATATACCTTTTTAAATGATGTAATGACGCAAAGTAACTAATGAATTTAAAAAAAATATAGATTTTATGAATGATTGATATGAAAAAGCTACTATCATTTAGACTGTCGTAATTGATTTGACAGCACCGACATTTCCCTTCACCGCCAGTATACTTGACGACTATGCTATTTAATTAACAACTATCAAATTAACGCAACTTTAATATTAAAGTTGGAGAACTTCGTTTGAGGCAACCTTATTTAATAAAATGTATTAAAATTCCAAGCATTATGTCGCATCCATTTCTGTTTGCAATTCTAATATTAAATATTATTTTCCTACAAATACGGCAACAGTAATTTCGCGCCCCACACTAAAATTTTTGAATGAAGTTAAACTCTATTATTAATATTACCATTGCAAAAAATATCATATAGCTATGACGAGAACGCATTAATTAAAATGCAAGATAATCCACTATCACGTAGCATAATGCAAACGCCTGGGAGTTCATGGTCAACTTGTTCTTGCGTAACTGCTATTAAAGTGATGTACAGTAAAACTACAAAAATTATACATCATTTATGATGTAAATTTTACTTACTATGCTTATATAATTTATATACTTTTCTACTTTCATGTTGTGTTAACAAAAATAGTGACTGTGTGTAAACAGTAGTATTTAAGCACTTTTTAATCCCATATTTACTTTAGACATGTCCGTCGGAGACGTCGATATTGAGCTTTAGGGTCTTTTTATTTTCTTTTCGTAGCTTGCTCACGTGTTTACCAAATCTGTTTTAATTTATTTATTTGTTTACACTTTATCGTATACACCTTTGCTATTATTTGTAACTCAGACTAACGAAAACACAGTCCAGCTGATAATAAGTGGATACTGTGGCAAATTGACATCCACATTTGTTCTTCATTACAATTTAAAATACGGATGCGTTGTCATCCTTGAGACTAAGATAGAATGCCTCGTATCCAGTAAAAATGGTCTCCAGTTCTCTATACTCACAATACGAAACACAGTAGCATTGAGCTGCTATTACTTTAACAATAGGATTACAAGGGGTGAACTTAATGTTTACAGTCATTATCTTCCCATCGACCACGGGAACGGGAATTAAACGAACGTTTTCAATGAACGTAACAAATGTTTTAATGTAATCTCTAGAAGTGTAGCTTTCTATTATATCATTCAGCAACATTTAGTTAAAATAATTTAAGAAATAAAATATTCGTCGGCAGTTAATAAAACGCGAGCGGAGCCGCAAGTAAAATCTGGTTGTAAATAAACTGATTTTATAGGGGACTGCGTTTCATTTTCTCCTTCGATTTCAAAAAATAGCTCAAACAGTGTTTAGCATCGTTCCTTGGTGCGGACCTATGTCCATGCCATGTGTATTTGTAATAATGATGATAATTATGATCTGGTAGCAATAGGTTGCAATATTTACTTTTGATCTAATGAACTGTTAGCTCGTTTGTCCATGGGTATAATAATGATAAAATTATAACGCTGAGCTTGATCTTGATCCAAGCGATTTCAATATAATCGAGTGATGTGTTTAGCATTTTCCTCAAGACCAACTGGAGTTACACTACAGTTCACGTCATTGAGCTAACATCTTCCATTAAGCCGTTATCGGCTAAATATTTTTTTTATTGAAATAGAATAACAAACGTACTTAAATTCAACCTGATTATAAGTGACAGCCAACTTCAGACACAAAAGTCTACAGATTCGTTGTCACCATACAGGACCATATCATATAAATAGTAAAAATACTAATATATATTATAATATTGTCTCTCTATACCCTTCAGACTGTAAAACAACAGTTCAGGTAATTCTATTCTGGCATAAATAGTAAAGAGCATAGAATATTATAATAGAATGGCTGTCAACCTTATTTTGTACGAGGATTGGCGTCGCCAAACCCGATTCGCTGTGTTGACAGACTGAGTAAATTTACATATTTTAGACTATTGATTAATGTGCAAGATCATCATTTAAAAAATCCTTTAAATTTTAATACATGTTTATTTGTAAATAGGGTGCAATTTGGCATTTTCTAAATAATTTTCATGCGAAATTTGGAAACGATTGTATACGATTGCGCTTTATGAACTTGAGTGGCTGTCGTCATCAACTGTCTGCTAGGTTGAGTTGTCGTCAAAATCTCCCAAGGGCTTCGCAATATGACGCACCAGCATATTGTGAAGAAAAAGAATATAAAATGAAGATTCCGAAAGAAATGATAGGCTCAGAAGGGCCGTAAAGCCAGTTAATAAATAAAATGTAACGTCAAAACACATCTCGTGTTGACATTTATAGGTGTGAATTGACTTATTAGTGATATGTTAGTAACATTTTAGTGGCTACGCGGGCTCCGCCCACTCCCCCGTTCTATTATGTATATACTTCTATGGTTGAGAGTGTTGAGTCAACTCAAACGGATTAGGTACTAGGCAGAAATGGAGCCCTACCAGCCAACCATCTAGTAAAATACAAGGCGAATTTAATCTCCTACAATTGAAATATGTGGTATTTACTAAAAAAGTACATAGGTTCACATTATTTTTATTATTATTATTACATTTTTAATTGTAATATAGTTCATTTTTAATATTGACTATTCTTAAATGAAACTAGATTTATGGATTTTTTGACATTTAATTTTAACTTTTAATTAGTTTAATTTGTAGTGTTCGAGTAAATCGTATCGTATACGATTATACGATCTACCAAATACACATTAAAAAAATTATAAAAATCGGTCGAGCAGTTCCGGAGGCATACGACCATAAACACTGTGACACGAAATTTTTATATATAAGATTTGTATGAAAGTGAAGATAATGAAATTGTATTTATTTTAATTATTATTGATGATTAATGAATATGAAACAAAATTGTGATAGATCAAACAATATGAGGTATCTTATTAATAACTGAATCCATAACATCGAAAGTGTACATTATTGTGTTCCATAATAGGTACTGTGTATTTTATATACTATTATTTGTAGTTGTATATAATATCATTCGATGAAACATCAAGAGAGGCAACTTTTATTTTTAAATTGAGAGCTTTAATTTTGCTTTAAAGCTTTAAATTTTTAATTTTGCTTATTATCCGAATAACCAACAAGATTTTCATAATATTTATACATAATTTTGAAGATAATGAAGTGATGGTCAGAATATTATGTATTTTTTACGTGGTAGAGCCATGTTGCAACTATATTGTATTTGTAGCACGAATAGGTCGGCTCGACCGGGGAAGGATCACGCTCTCACATAAGAATACCAACATAAAATAGCAGCTCAGTGCTGCTGTGTTTCGTATGGTGAATGTAGGGAACCGGAGAGCCATTTTACTGGAAACGAGACATTTCATCTTCGTCCTCACAAGTGACAACGCATTTCCATTTTGATTCTTAATCGAGGACAAATGTAGATGTCTATGGGTCACAACATTCACTTACCTTCAAATGAACTGTGTGCTCGTTTGTCACCATATTCTATAAAAAATACACTAAATAACTTGTCTTAGTAGTAGTACTACTGTGAACTGATGGTCATATATTAAATAACCTATCAACTACGTCGCCCTGAGTTAAAAAACTAGCCAAAGTCAACGTTTATACAAAAAATTCACGTTTTGCGTGGGATTTGCGCTTGTGGCACTATAATACCTTCGGCACAGTTGATGCTGTCGCTGTAGTCGCGATCGGTCACGACGTTATCATCATCGTAATAAGGGTCTTCTAGAAAACAACAAGATCTCATTCTAAAAATTGTTATGCCCATTTAATGTAACTTCGTTATACCGAAGCTACATTGTGTTACGAAGCTACATTAAATGGCCATAAATTCTTTCACTTTTTGTTACAGCTCGCTCGCTGTAAATTTCACAGTACGTGAGCGACCCGTGTTCGATCCCCGCCGCGCCAGCAGCAATGAAATTGTTAATCGCAATCTTAAGTGCTAATTTACCACTTGCTCGGCGGTGAAGGAAAGCATCGTGAGGAAACCTGCATGTTTGAGAAATAAGAAAAAAATCATCATCATCATCATCACTCATCTATCTCATTACAGCCCCTCACAAGTCCACTGCTGAACGTAGGCCTCACCAAGCTATGCCACAAAACACGGTCCTGAGCCACCTGCATCCATCGACTTCCTGCATGTGTTACCAGGTCGTCACTCCATCTAGTGAGGGTCCCCCTACACTTTGCCTACCAGTACGAGGCTGCCACTCGAGAACCTTTTTTCTCCCATGGTTGTAGGTTCTTCGAGTTATATGGCCGGCGCATTGCCACTTTAGTTCTTGTTGGGCTAAGTCGGTCACTCTAGTTCTACTGCGGATATCCTCATTTCTAAGTTTATCTTATATATATTGAGAAACTCCGAGCATAGCCCTCTTGGGGAGGCCTATGTTCAGCAGTGGACTTGTGAAGGGCTCTAATGATGATGATGATGAAGCCTAAATTTTAATGTAATTAAAAAGAATACGCGTATTAATTTTTTAAAACTACTTTTACGGATTTTATCGCGTTTATTTTTGCTTTTAATTGTACTTTTATTTTTACATTCCCGACGTGCGCTTTCCAGCACCCATGGTCACGGGGGTCGGGAATCAAAAATAAAAGTAATTAAAAGCAAAAATAAACGCGATAAAATCCGTAAAAGTAGTTTTAATCATGTGTAGTGTTCGCGTAAATATAAGTTAAATTCAATGTTACGTATTAATTTTGTCATAGAATAAATTTTTAAGAAACTTTAAGAAAGATTAACACACTGGGGCTTTAAAAGATTAGCATATAGTATGGCCTAAGACGGCGTTGGCTGCAACTATTATGGTTGTTGCATGAATGGGTCGGCTCGACCAGGTAAGGAGTAAGAACCACGCTCCCACAGAATACCAGCGTAAAATAGCAGCTTCTTCTTCTTCTGCTGTGTTTCGTATGGTGAGTGTAGAGAACCGAAGACCAGTTTTACTGGAATCGAGGCGTTCCATATTAGTCCTCAAGAGTGACAATGGATTTTGATTCTTAATCGAGTTTAAATGTAGATGTCTATCACAACATCCACTTACCATCTCGTGAACTTTGTGCTCGAAAATAACGATCATACTGCCAGTGTCTCAGAGTAAGTATACTGACTGTATATGTTAATATTCCAAGGCCAATGTTAAACACTTAATACTCTGTATTCGAACAATGTTAATTTAATATTTTTTATATTATGTATACATTTGTGTCTTATTATTTAGTATTGTTCAGTTGAAAGTGAAATACAACTTGCCTAATATACAAACCTAAAATATTTATTAATTTAGGTTAGTTCCGATCACTAAGCGACCACACGTTTTATTTTATTTTTAAATAATATGTCCCTGTCAATTATTCGATCGTATGAAACCATAACAATTGTTGAAATTACGTTTTCTTAAATAAATTTTGAAATTTTGCCACGGGAATTGAACTATCTCCAATACAAAATTACACAACACCTCATCGCAAATGGAGGTTAAAGTGCGAATGTTACGTATAACATGCGGTCACGATTGTTTATTATTTAAGTCTACTACGTGACACGAAACGTAAAGCACGTGCAATACCTAATTGCAGGCTGTCGGCGCATCGGCTTTACTCACTTTAATGAGACGATAATGTTTTAACACGATCTCAACACTAGTTGAGCAAGGACTTAAGAAACACTGCAACATCAATCCTCTAACGTTCAGCTTATTTTATGTTTATTAGCATTTAATGGAACAATTTTATGCCGAATCCCCCAGGGGATCAAAACTTGTTTGAATGATGGGAATTAGAAAATTTGGTTTAAACAACTGTATTTGTTTATATGTTGGAACCTTACCATATATACAGCCAGGGATATCAGCGAAAATGTTTGTATGCGCTTAAGATAATCTGATAGAATCGACCGCAAATCATACCATGTCTCTGAAAACATCACAATGTTATATTGAAAGTGTGAACCGCAAAATAAAATGACCCAGATGGTACACATAATTTTCACTTCGAAATTGTAATCTTGTTTTGTTATTATACATTGCGTTTTTTTTTTGCAATAAAATCCAATTTAATAAAAATTCATAAAGGTTAATCTTTCAATTCTAAATGTTAGTCTCATTTAAAATAATATTCTAACTTACTTTTTTGCAAGCTCTTTTTATTGAACCATTTACTCGTATTACCTACGGCTTTATCTAAGACGTCAATGAAACACGTGTATAATGTCTACAAAGTAACTTGGTTGTGCAAAGAATTATAATAACGACACACAATTGATTTCGTCAGTAAAGTCTAAGGTAAGCTTCAATAAGATTCTGTATTGTATAATATACCATTACGGTTTGGGTTAGCTAGTTCAGTGAAGAAGCCTTTGATTGCAGTGTTGCGTGTCGCGGGTTTTATTCCTGTAAAGTACAAGTATTTAAAACCAACAGATATTTGAAGTATATTTGTTTTTGTTCATGCTGTTGCCACCTCTACAGTTATTTTATACTATAGAATTTGTTTCTTGTGTGTTTGTATGTTATTATTACTGCCCGCTTTGTTGGTGATTCGACAAATAAACAATCAAATATTTTTTTAAAGAATGTTAACAATACTATAAACATTACTAATATTCTCCTTAACCACTCGTGGTAAGCATAAATTGCTTGTGTTACGAGTGCTTCACGCCAGTAGTCGAATGGCGGATTCGAACCCACGACCTTTTTGAGTTCGCGGTCCGCACCCTGCCATTAGGCTACGAGTACTGTCGCTTACTGCTAATTCGTCCTGATCTAGATGTTTGTCCATGTACACGTTATGTACCTATATTAATTATGTGTATGTGTATTACGTAAGTGTAAAAAATAAACTTCGCCAAAAAACTACATTTGCCGTCCAAACTTTGTATTAGTTTTGGGCGTCGAATAAATTTATGCATTTATCCATAACACTGTATAAATAAATGTAGAAGAAATAAAAATGAGAGCAACATAGAAGTAACAAGTACAGAATTTGAATTGTTTATTGTATTTCATAAACAATGACTAAGACGACACACTTCGTGGTTAAACTTGGGTGTATTTATTTATACTACAAATAGGTGTAGCCGGTTACCAGTAGGTTAAGGTGTGGCTGGAGTGTCCATGGGCCCGCCCAAAGACTCAAACATTCATTATTCGACTAAAATAAAAATGTTTATAGCAAATGAACATTAAGTCTATGTATGTGTAAATATAAATCTAAGATTAGTCAAACAAGTTTATTTTATATACACTAAAGTTATTCGTAACATACATAAATGACCAATGGACAAGCACTAAGACCACGACCAAATTTGGAAATAATTTCTAGTTTCTAGGTTAAAAAAAATAAAAACAAAAAATATGGTTAACAATGAAGAACTACTTCTATGTAGTTCTATGTACTTCTAATATGAAGTTATAAACATATGAAATCAGATGTAAATGAAATTAAATACAAGAATTTTTTATTTTAGTTTTACTCGTCTGAACTAAAGTACCGATATAATGAGCGCATGTATTTTCTATTTTCCAAAATAACTTAATCGATTTTCCAAGATCGTTACCACGATAGTTAAATTGAACGACCAATTGTCAAGACTTTAACTTCATAGAGCAACACGGGCTACCTGCATATCGAAGAGGAGTAGCCATAGCATTTTTCCGCATACAGAACTGTCTGTCATTTTTTGCGGAGAAATCTGCGCCCATAAAAACAAACGTCTCTACAAAACTCATACCTTTACAATTAAAATAATTTACTAACAATTTCATACACAAATAGCAGATACAATATAACACTATCACTCAGTGACAGCAACAACTCAGATACAGACTCTGATCAGTCGCTGGACCGATCTGCATATTGTATGCGGGTGCGTTTACCCTCATACAATGTGTGTATGAGTGTTGCTGGTTGTGTTGGTAAACAATCTTCGGGAATTGTGAAACAACAGGACCGTTGTTATTGTAATTCTTAAGTTCAAAAAGAAGTAAACAGCAAAAATGTGATTAAAACACTTTTAAATGAAAGACAATCGTTTACATTGTTTACAATTGACGCATTTTGGCATTTTTAGGACGTCAATTCAGCCGCACAACTAGAGATAATCTAGTGAGCAGTGCAGATGCAGCTTTTTTTTTTTTGAGTGAGCAAACGAGCATACGGCTCAGCTGACGGTAAGTGATTACCGCCGCCCATGAACAACAGCAACACCAGGGGAATTGCAGATGCGTTGCCGGCCTTTTAAAAAGGAGTAGGCTCTTTTCTAGAAGCCCCCTAGGTCGTATCGGTACGGTAAAATCTCTGGTGATAGTCGATTCCACAAGGATGATGTGCGAGCAAGAAAACTTCTTTTAAATCGCACGGTGGTGGACCGCCAGTCATCCAGATGATACGGATGGTATCGCGATGTGCGATGGTGAAATTGTGCGGCTGGAATTAGTCCGAACAATTCCTCAGAGCACTCCCCGTGGTAGATGCGATAAAATACGCAAAGAGATGCAACATCTCTTCGCAGTGCCAGAGAGTCAAGCCGATCGGAAAGAGCTCGATCGACGACGATTTGAGCAGCTCTGTGCTGGATGCGATCAAAAGGAAGAAGCTGGCACTGGAGAGCCACGGCCCAAAGATGGGACGATATTCCATGTGCGGCCAAACCTGCGCCTTGTAAAGTTGCAGGCGGTGAGCCGGTATGAAATACTGACCCCTTCTGCTGAGCACGCAAAGCTTTTTAGACACATGACATTGCTGGACTCGTTATAATATTCCATTCGATTCTTGACTAAAACTACTGTGGCTACAACTTATTTATTCAATAATTTAAAGCAATAATACGTAATTAAGTAGGATATATTTTTATTACTATGAACATTTTTTCTTAATCTTCTAAATCTCAATTTTGCGTGTCGTCGACGTAATTGGGAAATTAGCATATAATGGACACACGAAGTGATCAGTGTGCAATGAAAGAAATAGAACAAAACGCACTCGGGGCTTATTAAGTAACGTGATGTTATCTGTTTGAAACGCAATTTGAGCGATGTCGCGTCACGGCTGACGACTTCGAAGACGGTTGTTGTCAACGCAAGTAATGTTGAATAATATGAATATTTACTACTAACTACTGATATAGATGAACTTGTTTTGTACGTGGTAGAGCCATGCTGCAGCTATATAAGTAGTATAGTTGTAACACGAATAGGTCAGCTCGACCGGGGAAGGACCTTAACGCTGCTGTGTTCCGTATGGTGTGTGTAGAAAACCGGAGACCCTTTTTACTGGAAACTAGACACACCATCTTAGTACTTATGAGAACGCATCTGAATTTTGATTCTTAATCGAGGGTAGATGTAGATGTCTATGGGCTACAACCACTTTCCATCTGTGGACTTAGTAGTAGTAGTTAGCCTTATGCTTCGTTTTTCCTTATTTTAACGCCCTTGCTTTGATCCGATTCTTAAATTATTATTTCGTTCTTAAAATTTGATTTTTTTAATTTACTTTTATTTATTTATTTTATCTTAACATACATAATTTTAGTCTATTATAACACAAATTAATCTTACATTTAACAATAAAGTTTCCACATTTAAGTAACGCATCGACAACAAGCAAACTTCATGACTTACTTAGGTGTACTTAAGAAACTTTTTCTGAATCACGTGGAAAAAAGCGAAAATTTATCGTCTTGCGTATAAGAGAAAAATATTACAAAAACGCGAAAGAGCGAGCGCTATTTTTTCTAAGAAATAGGTCATTCTGCGTATACTTTAAAAGACTTAATATCTATTAATAATTTTATATTACTGATGAAAAAGTAGGTAAAAATACTGAAGAAGTGCATTTATCTACTTCTTACATAAAGAAAATGCTCGAAAAGGTATTTATATTTAACAAATTTTCTACTTGATTCATATTTGATTGATATATTTTTCTTAATATATGGTACAAATTATCTTTCTAAAAACAAATTTCGTTCTTCTCACGAGGGGTCGTAGCATGAAGACATCCTACAAAAATAAGACTAGAAGTTGTTTATACGCATGATACGAGTAAATATAAACTATATAAAATATAAGCTCAAACCGTTACTTCAATCTTTCGTGCCCTTACCGTATTATTTTTACAGTTTACACTGACAGCTAGATTTAATTTCAGATAGAAAACATGGCAAAAAGAGCTAAGTAATATTCAGAATAATGAAGTTACTTAGCGGACTTGTCCATCATTTTGCTATAATATCAGATAGAGATAGAATTAAGTTCGTGATAGCAATTTTGCACGATTTATTACATTTAAACATAATACATTTAAGCGTAAGGTAAGCTTAAGGCAACACGAGTATTTACGGGTATATACTAATTTCTATTACTTCGACACTTAAATAATTTATGGGATATTGGATAATTAAATTATACAGCTGCAACAACATTGCTAGTTAATAAATAAATTAACAGTTATAAGATTTTGAAATTGAAGAAAAAGCTACCAGCTCATTACGTCGACAAAAGTGACTTCTAGAGATAATTTGGCTTATTTTAATTTGAAAATTACTAACAAGAGTCATATTAAATTTATAATATAGTCTAATATTTATTTTATATCTATGAAAACTTTAAAAATATTTAAAACGAATCAAATAACATGTCATTTAAGATACTTTTTAGGTCTGAGTCAAGAAGTAGATTTCGATTACGAGTTTTCTTCACAAAAAAGAGGTTTGTCTTATAGCCCTTAATACTCATATCTTCAAATATTTCATCTCAAATTATCTCTCTTAACCGTTTTCTTACTCAAAATAAGTTAAACTTGCAACAGCGTTTGAGGTAAATAAAAGTCTCGTAAACAGTTATTAATACAAGTCTCGTAAAATATTTCTTACAAAAAATTAAATGTTATGTATACTATTCAAACTAACTTAACCTTTTAACTAAAAAAAGAAATCACAACATGTAGTTGGTTGCCCACGTTAGTAAAGAGGGTTACAAGATATATTAATTAAGAATTTATAAAACGACGACGCGATGGCTCAAAATTGAAACATATTTTTATGTTATAATGTTTTAATATTTTATATATTTTATTTTTATATTAAATCAGCAACTTAAGAACTGCTTTGAATACTGAAAATGATTACAAAATCGCAGAGACATTTTGTTTAGCCGTATCGCAGGCATGGGAAGAGCTGGCTGTGTCGAAACTGAATTGGGTGTAGGAACGCAAACTGAGTTAAAATTAGATGAGGCAACAGAGTCCAGTAGAGAAATATTTAACTCGGTTTTAATCACGTATTCCACTTCTTACTAGGTACATCATGTCATTTATTACACATTGCTACATTTAATTTCAAACATTATAATAATTTTGTAACCAATAAATTTGTTTACTAGACGAAATTTATAGTCTAATACTAGGTTTGTCCACGTTTTGCCATTCAAAAACAAAATAGTATCAGTCACGTCGTATATTAAAATGAATTAGTCCAGGAGGAATCGGTGCATGAATGCCGAAAACTATTCCGCCTCAATTTTTATGCTATTTTTCTTCAAATTGTCGCGACGTATCGTATATTATCAAATAATATAAAGAATATAAATAAAAAAAGAATATAAAAAGATGTTCCGTTTGAAAATAACAATTCTTTGTAATTGAAAAAAATTGTTTTAGACAATATGCACCGAGTTGCCCCATGGCAACTAGCATTTATGTCATTAGTAGGACAATTTTAAGAGAATCGCATGAAACATTGAGGTGGAATATTTTGTACTAATGCGTCAATTCCTTCTGCACCTGTACATTTTTGTAATAAATAATTTAAAAACGTAAATTGTTGAATATTGGATTTATTTGTTAATCGAGTTGTTACCAAAGATGTTAAATTTTTAACATGTTTTACTTATAAAACATTTCTTATTAATGTAAAAATAAATAAAATGTATTTATATTCCATAAATAATTTATTTTCTTTTTTACATTTACACAAGTATTTAAATAATCCACAAGTGGACATGCGTGTTTATCATTAAAGCGCTTGCTTCACCGTGTGTAAATAAGATAAATATTATTTCAATTTATATAATTTAATGGTTAAACACAATATCTTTGAAATTTTACCCCACCTACAAAAATCAAGTGAATGCTACGAAACCTTCTATTAGATTTGTCTCAAGTTTCCGTCGCACTTGGTCTACTAATTTAATAAGCGTGAAAGATCATATTTCAGTAAATAAATAAAGGCATACTAAACTGAATAAATGTGTGGCGTCATATATCATAAACATTTAAAGTTTATTGTAACTTCCATTACTTCTTGAATATATATCTAGGCAGAGTTTAGTCCATACAAATGTAATCATCTGTTTTTTTCCTAGATATTGACACATACAATCTACATTTACTAGTGATAAGCTCATGTGGGTTTTTTTTTAATTTAAAAACTAACAGACGTAGTTAAATTGCCGATCATAGCTACAATCCTTCTTATATCGATTTTAAATCATTTTTTTATAGATATAATCCGAGTCTCTATCGGTTGTAAAGCTTGACAAGGGTATCTTGCACAGAGATAGCCAATGAATAATAACAGAATTTAATCTAAAATCAAAATTTATATTACTAAACGGTAGCACTTCTTTTCGGCCTAGGAATCCTGGGTTACCCTACGCTAAGGCACCACCCTCCTAATTCTGCCACAAAATAGAAGGGCTTTACCTGGCGAATCCTTTATGAATATACGAGTATTCCTCAGAGGTGAAAACGCCTCAGTAGCTGGTTGAAGTTGGATTCAGGTATTCATGGGCAGCGGTAGTCATATTTCTTTTGAAACTTTATTTTTATAGGAGAAAACATACTTTACTGATAAACTGGTATCCGTACTAGCTCGTTCTGTTCAACAGAATTCCAAATATCACTTTGTGGACCTTAACTGTTGTCAAAAATGTTAAAGTGTGGGTGTTTTAACTAAAAAAACTGCGCTGTTAAAAATGTTATATTAAGCAATTATAACTAATTGCAGATATTACTATTAACCTACCATGTGCTTTGTAAAAGAACTCACTAACCTATGTTGTCGTAAATCGTCTTTGAGATATGCAGTAAAAGATTAATCACCCCCGAAGATTGGATCATTATCCACATTTTATTTAACTAAGTGTATGAGCTATAATGTAAACACATTTGCCTATTACGTTATTAATGAGATGCCAGTCAATGTTAAGACCACCCTTTCAGTTCTTTATCTAAGTTAGTAAGTTCTTTACCTTGTCGTGTATTTACAACGTTTATAAAGTAGTTTTCTATTATGAAAATAGTCAATATATAATTCTAACTCTATTTTTTTTGTTTAACTAATTATTAATTGAATAAAACTACTTTTACGGATTTTATCGCGTTTGATGGTCCCTGTGACCATGGATGCTGTAAAACACCCGAAACGTCGGAATTTAAAAATCATTTAAAATTAAACGCGATGAAATCCTTAAAAGTAGTTTTAATCAATGTGTAGTGTTCGCATAAGTATAAGAAATCATTATGTAAACCAGTGCGGACTGGAAATATCATACACGCATTAAGTTATTAATCTAGTAAATAAAATTGTAATATATCTCTGTTATATTGATATACTCGTAACTGCTTTATATTGAACTGAGGGAGTAATGTGTATAAAGACTAAATTGGTTATACATAACCATTTAAATTTTTTTTGTCCGTGTGTCTGTCCGGGCTAATCTTCAAAATGTCTGAACCTGATTGTAATGAAACAGATAGAGAGCAATACCAGAAGTGATATAGGTTATATTTTATCCGGAATCTTACGTGAATTTTTAAAAAAAATAAAACGAAAAATTCTTAAAATAAATACCCTTTTACTACCAGGAAAGATTGGTAGCACTAAATAAAATTAACAATTAACGGTACAAGCATTAAAATTCAAACTAACAATTTTGACTAAAGCTGGCGCATTATTAATTCGAAGACGTTACTGTTTCCTAACGCCATAACTGTCTTATTATTTGCCATTGCTGATTTAGTAGCAGACTATGACTACCAATCTATTCATTTTATGCAAATAAAAATAAGTACGATTCGTTCAACTTCCTACTCAACGCTTTTTAACCTTTTTGGGCGTTAATCCTATATACAGCTGTACTAGAATCTCACGCATTTGGTTCGTCTAATTAAGTAGATATCAAATACTGATCTTGTTACCAAACGTTATCAAATATATTTTTCAATAGGTACTTTTGAAAAGTGAGTACTAATGGAGTGATTAATATAACTACCATAGTTTATTAAAGTCAGTTGAATATACAAAAATATTGGAAAATTGGATAGATTCATTTGCTACTGTTTGAATATTTCTCTTTACATAATTTTGAAACATCTCGTTAGCTACTTGTATTTCTGACTTAACCCGGATTTGAGTCGCTACCTGAGGATAAAGACCGCTAGTCTGAAAAATATAATTATTTTTTATCACTTATTGTTTGATTTGATAAAACACTTATAATGCTATAAGAAAAATGAATCAACTATAAATACAAATGTCTGATGTGAGGTACCGACGAGGAAATTGTCATCACTATGTGCGTTTACGCTGTGCAATGAATACAAATTTTAACAAAATGTTAACGAAAGAACGTTGGCCAATGTATTAAAGGCTTAAAAAGGAGTCGTCGGCAGCTACATCTACGTTAGTTACTTAAGTGACGTAATTATATATTTTAAAAAGAAGATACATGTTGGAATTCTTAATACGATTTATTGTATCATACAATAAATCGTATTAAGAATCTTTTCAGGACGACTGTTATTAACTGGATGGATCAAGAGTGGAATCTGTTCATAACGTGATGATAATTATCAAGACTTCACAAAATAATAGTAATAAAAATGTTTATTTTGTTCAGTGAAGTAACGATTTAAAGTAAATAAAATATGTAAAAGTGTTTTGTCATTCGATTTCGATGAAATGACGTGTATCTTAACCGTAAGGTGCCATTCGCGCCGGATTTATTTATTATTCTTCAATAATGTAATTATCTGTTATTAATATTGCTATGTGATATGATTAGAGAGTTATTATCAATTCTGTATGATGGATATATGTCACAATTTACAACATTTATAATAATAAAAAACTAATGTCGGGTATTGTATAGGCCCCGCAGTATAGTTCCAAGAATTCTGATAATGTTTCCTCTCTTAATACGTAAAACATAATTACGTAGGGCTACTTAGCCATGGGTGCCGTGTAGTGGCGGTTAAGAATATCCACTACCCCATATCTTCCCGTGGGTGTCGTAAGAGGCGACAGAGGGAGACAGGCAGGAGATGGGCAGCAGCGTCTTCCTGATGACAACTGTGACGTAATAAAAAACTGCGGTTGCCAACCCGCTCGCCAAGCGTGGCAACTATGGCAAATAACCCCCCAATGAATAAATACACAAACAGACGGCCCCCAGTCCCCGGCGGCCCCGCTATTCCTGGCTACGGTGGCGACCATGGTAACGGCGGGGCAGGGGGTGCTAAGAATCTCCGGTGGAGGTTCGGTTGCCACCTACGACGACTCGACCTGGCAACATATAACGCACGCACCCTGAGGACTGACGAGAAGATACTGGAGCTGGAAGAAGAGGTAGACAAGTTGCGCTGGCATATTATTGGATTATCCGAGGTCCGAAGAGAGGGGGAGGACACGGCAATCCTCGAGTCCGGCAACTTGTTCTATCACCGGGAGGGCGACCATCTGTCCCAAGGAGGTGTCGGATTTATCGTCCACAAATCTCTCGTCAACAACGTTGTAAAGATTGGGAGTGTGTCGACGAGGGTCGCGTACCTGATACTCAGAATCACCAAACGGTATTCGCTGAAGGTCATTCAGGTTTACGCACCAACCTCGGCACATCCCGATGAGGAGGTGGAGGAAATGTATGAGGATATTTCCAGAGCCGTACATTCCTCCAAAACCTACTACACGGTGTTGATGGGAGACTTCAACGCAAAACTGGGCACAAGAGAAAGCGGTGAGCTGAAGGTAGGGAAATTTGGAGTAGGGCAACGGAACCGAAGGGGCCAGCAGCTGGCCGACTTTATGGAGAAAGAGGGACTCTTTATGATGAACTCTTTCTTCCAGAAGCGGCCCCACAGGAAGTGGACCTGGTCGAGCCCCGACGGTTCGACAAAAAATGAGATTCTTTGTTCACTTCATTATGACGACCAGACGCCAACTGTTCAGTGATGTCTCAGTGATCGCAAGGGTGAAAACTGGCAGCGATCACCGAATGGTTAGAGGCACACTGAACCTAAACGTTAAGTTGGAGAGGTCTCGTCTAATGAAGTCAACGCTCCGTCCCCCTCGTGCTCTAATCCAGAATCCCGAAACCTTTCAGCTCGAGTTACGTAACCGCTTCCAGTGCCTAGAAGATTGCAATGCAGTGGACGATATGAACGACAAGCTCGTGGAAACTGTCCATGCGGTCGGAGCTAAGTTCTGCAAGACCCGCCGCAGAAGAACACAAAAACTCTCCGATCACACTCTTAATCTCATGGCTGTTAGACGGGAGATGAGGCTGCAATCGTCAACAGATTTGACAGCATACAGGCATCTGAACAGACAGATCTCCAAATGCATACGGCGAGACTTACGCAACTTTAATACTTCTCGTATTAAAGAAGCGATCGAGCGGAACCAGGGCTCCAAAGTCTTTGCCAGAGATCTGTCTGCCAGAAAGAGCCAACTGTCAAGGCTGAAGACTGAGTGTGGCAACATCGTTTCCGGGACACCTGAGATTTTGAGTGAGATTGAGAGGTTCTATGGGCAGCTGTACACATCATCGTTGGAGCCACACGCAAGTGTGAGTAACGATCCAAGAGCAAGTCTTATCCGACACTATTCCGATGATATCCCGGACGTCAGTCTAAGCGAGATTAGAATGGCTCTCCAGCACCTTAAAAACGGCAGGGCCCCAGGCGAGGATGGAATTACAGCGGAGCTTCTGAAAGCGGGTGGAACACCGGTACTTGAAGTCCTTCAGAAGCTCTTCAATTCCGTCCTCCATGGTGGCACTACTCCAGAGGCGTGGAGCAGAAGTGCGGTGGTCTTGTTCTTTAAGAAAGGCGACAACGCTCTCTTAAAGAACTACAGACCGATTTCCCTTCTGAGCCGCGTCTACGTGCTGTTTTCGAGAGTCATTACGAATCGTCTCGCACGCAGACTTGACGACTTCCAGCCTCCCGAACAAGCCGGTTTCCGAAAAGGCTTCAGTACCATAGACCACATACATACCCTGCGGCAGATTGTACAGAAGACTGAAGAGTACAATCTGCCACTTTGCCTGGCGTATGTGGACTATGAGAAAGCCTTTGATTGCGTCGAAATTTGGGCGGTGCTACAGTCCCTTCAGCGGTGCCAAGTTGACTGTCGGTATATCGAAGTGCTGAAGTGTTTGTACAGTAGGGCTACGATGGCTATCCGAGTACAGAACCAGAGCTCGAAACCTATCCAACTGCAGAGAGGTGTAAGACAGGGTGACGTTATATCCCCGAAACTCTTCACCGCTGCATTGGAAGACGTTTTCAAGCTACTGGACTGCAAAGGATACGGTATTGACATCAATGGCGAGTACATCACTCACCTTCGATTTGCCGATGATATAGTCCTTATGGCAGAATCGCTGGAGGACTTAAGCACTATGCTCAATGACCTCAATAGTGCCTCCCAACGGATAGGTCTTAAGATGAACATGGACAAAACAAAGATCATGTTCAATGTCCATGTCACACCTATGCCGGTAGTTGTTGGGAGCACTATGCTCGAAGTTGTTGACGAATACGTTTACCTGGGACAAATAGTCCGACTAGGTAAGTCCAACTTCGACCGAGAGGTCAATCGACGGATTCAACTCGGCTGGGCAGCGTTCGGGAAATTACGGCATATCTTTTCGTCAGGTATACCTCAATTTCTAAAAACTAGATTGTACAACCAGTGCGTGTTGCCAGTGATGACTTACGGATCTGAGACGTGCTCCTTCACTGCTGGCCGTATGAGGACGCTAAAAGTCGCTCAGCGAGCTATGGAGAGGGCTATGCTCGGAGTTTCTCTGCGTGATAGACTCAGAAATGAGGATATCCGCAGTAAAACCAGAGTGACCGACATAGCCCAACGGATTAGTAAGCTGAAGTGCCAATGGGCCGGCCATATAGCTCGAAGAACCGATAACCGATGGGGAAGAAAGGTTCTCGAGTGGCAGCCTCGTACCGGTAGGCGTAGTGTAGGGCGACCCCCCACTAGATGGAGTGACGACCTGGTAAGACATGCAGGAAGTCGATGGATGCAGGTGGCTCAGGACCGTGCTTTGTGGCATTACTTGGGGGAGGCCTATGTTCAGCAGTGGACTTGTGAAGGGCTGTAATGATGATGATTTTTATGTTCCGCTTTTATAAAATTTTAGCTTAGCCATTGGATAGGAAAAAAAACACCAAACATTTCACACGTCACTAAAATACTTATCTCTATTGAAGTTCCACCATTTGTTTGTTGTATATTTTTTCATTTGGTTGGAAATCAACCTTAATACAGTATTTTAGAACAGGAAAAATTAATATCCCGTGGTATGTAGTATAGTTCATAGGTTAGTGTAATTAAACCGCTTATCGATTTCGTAAATACAACTAATCCCCACTAGTAGTCTCCTCTTAAGAACTGAAAAAAGTGCAAAAATCGCAAGCTACGAAACTGGTCTCATTCTGCGAACATTATGTACTAGAAAAGCATCTAAAGCGTTACTGGGAAACGTATCAAAATATTATTACGATAACAATGTTTTTTACGTCCGAATACCTTATAAATCATCTCTTATATTCGATGACAATTTCACTGCATATTCGGGGTGAACTAAAGCGATATAAAATTCGTCTTCTCCAATAGATTGCGTTATATCTACGCAAAAATTTCCAAACATAAAACAAGCAGACCAGTGAAGGGCAGCAGAGTCTGAAGCGTGAGACGTCTAATACGATTGCCAATCACAACAAATCCTGACACAACATGGGAGAGACCAATATGCAACATAGTTAAGTGTTAGCAAACTTAAAATAGAAAATAGCCTATGTATAATTTTCTATCGGGTATAATTCTCTCACAAAGTATGGAAGTTTAGCCGTAATCAACCATGTTCGTCAGACAGTTCATCGTGCGCACTAGAAGCTGTTGATACTATACATTGTAGGCTGTATTTCACATGTGGCACATAAGAAATGGTTTTGTCACCATCAGTACGATCGAGGAGGTATTGATGTTATTTTCCCTGCATGAGTTTCAGTGACGGATTCTCGTAGGTCGATGCTAACTTTCGTTTTATTGTGTGCATTATAATTAATGAAGTTAATAATCACACTTATTAGGTATTTCTTAATATATTTGTTAATTAAAATCTTAGTACCCAGATGACCGATGTTTTTTTTATTATTTTATTTGTATCTAAATGTAACTTTAAAAAAACCGAGCTTTGCTCGGTTTATTCTAAGTTACATTTAGATACAACATATATATATATATATATATATATATATATATATATATATATATATATATATATATATATATATATATATATAAATTATATTACTAGAATTCCTCGTTTAAAGGTCTAGAATAGCCACCGTTTCTGCTGGCGTAAGTCTCGATCGTGTTTGCGGACTTCGCGTTTCAACAAAAAAAAAATACATTAATAAGTGTGAATTTTGTAAAATAAATTTAAAAGAAAAACTTTATAAAATTTGTTCACTTCTTTTCCTTGCTTAACTTTTTTCTAGATTTACTTTATTTAAAGTAAAGTAAAATAAAATTACAGCATAAAAACGTCCTAAGGGCACAGGCCTCCTTACATTTCTGAGAGAGTTACGATGTGATTAGTCTGCCGCGCTGCTCCAGTGTGTTTTTTTATATAGGATAGAGTGACAAACGAGCACACAGTCCACCTGATGGTAAGTAGTTGTTGTGGGCGATAGACATCTACATCTATCCACGATTACGAATCAAAATACAAATGCGTTGTCACCCGTGAGGATTAAAATGGAATGCTTCGTTTCCAGTAAAAAGAGTCTCCGGTTTTTTACATTCACCATACGGAACACAGCAGCATTAAGCTGCTATTTTACGCTGGTATTCTGTGAGAGCGTGGTCCTTCCCCGGTCGAGCCGACCCATTCATGGTACAAATATACTACTAATATAACTGCAGTATGGCTCTACCACGTAGCCATACTGTTACTGTTACTGTTGCTGTATTAGCGGTATTTCCTCGAAATATTTTATTTCTACAACCTGCACTTATGACAATTCTTTCACCTCAGAGAAACGTGGTTAATCAATACTTAAAATTGCAATTTATTGTTATCAATACAACCTGATAAAGTCCACTGCTGGACATAGCGTCCCCTATAAATTGCTTTATGGGGGGATACTTTACATAATTGCCACACTTGGCAAGCCGGTTGGCAACCGCAGTTTTTTTAGTCATTATTAGAATGACGCTCCTGCCAATATCCTCATTTGTTTCCCCCTGTCACCTCTTACTACATCCACGGGACGATATGGGATACTGGATATTCTTACACTGCCACTAAACGGTAGAAATTGCAATTTACATTCTTTACATAAGCTACCAATAATTACGAAATAATTTTCATAAAACAGCTTGTTCAGTCAAGATACATGTCCTTAAGTAACAATGATGTGATGGAATAATTTTTCTTTAGGATTATTTTAACTTTTCTTTATATGGAAAGCGAAACAAAAACATTTCTTTACCTTCAAACAAAAATGGCAAGGATAACTGCCTACACCATATAAGCGTTACATATATCAAGTTTAGTGTACAGGTAAAATTTTTTAATGTTATCTTTATATCATACTATTCTGAACATATAATTAGAAACACCAAGTGTGACTTTAAATTTAAGTGAATATAACTTTACTATAATTGTTTTTCCTATCTTAGCGAACTAATACCTATTTCTCTATAATTTATCCACTATATTATAATATGATTTAATTAATATGATAAAATGAAGTGAGGCAATATATTACAGTAGACAACTTAAAATAAACAGAAAAAAACGTTGGCTTAGATATGAACGAAATAACAAATAATGTAGATAGATGGGACGACATAGCCCAACAGATGAGTAAGCTGAAGTGACATAGGACCAGCCATATAGCTCGAAGAACCGATAACTGATGGATAAGAAAATTTCTAGAGTGGTGGCCTTGTACCGGTAAGCGAAATGTAATGGAGCCACCCATTAGGTTGAGTGACGACCTGGTAAGATACGCAGGAAGTCTATGGATGCTTGAGACTCAGAACCGTGATTTGTGGCATACCTTGGGGGAGGAGGCCTATGTTCAGCATAACAATATTAATAATATAAATGGTAGAAACACTTTAACATATTTACGTGGTAGAACCATGCTGCAGTTATATTAGTAGTATAGTTGTAGCCGAATGGGTCAGCTCGACCGAGGAAGGACCACGCTCTCACAGAATACCAGCGTAATATAGTAGCTTAATGCTGGACTACCATACGAAACACATCGTATGGTAGTCCTCACGGGCGACAATGCATCTGCATTTTGATTCGTAATGGAGGATAGATGTAGATGTCTATGGGCCACAGTAATCACTTACCATCAGGTGGTCTGTGTGCTCGTTTGTCACCCTATTCTATAAAATAAACAATAAACAAACAATTTAGTTGTAAATCATCGGATGTCGATTACAGCTCAACAATGGCGAGGCATTAATTCAATCAATATTTCACACATTTTTAGTATAACATACATCCAAGCTTCTATAAATGCGGTTTATAGTTCACAGATGTTAGTGATATTTTGATCAACAACATTTTATTTACAATGTACCATAAATTCTTGATTATATTTAAATCTGTTCTATTTGCAGGCCACTTCAATACTGACTCTAATTGGCCTATTAGAAATTCTTAAACGCTGTTTGTGGTGTGCTTGTGATCACAAATTTTTCGTCGGAATATAGAATTATCATCTCCTTTAATATACTTTGGTATTGGAACTTATCCAACATTCTCTCAATCTTTCTCACGTGACAAATTCCGCATTCCAAAAAACATAACCATATTTTTACCGCTATTAATTGTGGTATATTTCTTATTAATCGCTAGTTCATAGCTATGATATATATGATAAATTATCAAATTAATTTTAGTTTTGTCAGAAATTAGATAATATATTTTTCCATTGACAGACTCTCCAACTACCATAGTTTCTAGCAAAAGCTAAACAATTTTCTCTTTTATTTGCGGTAAGAGTATTACCTATTTACTAGCAAATCTTCCAAACAAACCGTCTGCGGACTAGTCACGCGGATATATATTGTGGGTTGTCTGGAGAAAAAAACTCCTTTCGTATAACATTCGAGCCTTTAAAAAGATCATTTTTAGCTAAACGAACCCGTCAACCCGTGACGTGTGGAAATAATGTGTTAGCTGCCAAAAATAATAGAACGTTGTTGTGTAAATATTGTAAAATACAAAATAATCTAAGTAAGTCGAATAATGTGGATCAATAGTAGGCGCCATGTGCAATTTTTTATTAAATATTTTATTTACACTGCATACAATTTATGGAGTGAACGCAAATTATAAAACACGAAAAAACCGTAGAAAAACGTCTGTTCGAGGCAGCTGCTTTATTTTTACAATGTAATGAAACTATGTACAAAATGTTGACTGTTGTATAATTAACTACTTATTTCATATTTGATTAATTATAACACCAATTGTACAAATGTTAACGTGTATTAATAATTTCGGTTCGCAGCTTCGAGAGATTTTTTTTACATTGTATTTATATTGTCTGACTACTTACTTTCATTGTAGTTTGTACAAATACCGTTGTTTATTAAATATTATACAAAATGCATTCTTACAGGTCTACGCATATAATAGTAAGCATTCCACAGTTATTATTGTTGTTTATGAACAGGTTTTGCATTCATTCTTTTTCCTGTCCACAACATTGTTAGAATATAAATTAGCATAATTATAAAAGATCGGTCTATGTGGTGTACCTTGGGTGAAACCTACAATGCAAGCAATAAAGATTTAAACCAATGCTCAAACCTCTGATCTACCATAGTATTACCATACCCATAGTATTTATTATATCACTTTAAATTTAATGGTCCTTCAAAGTATAGGTCTTGCGTCCAAATAAAACCGAAATCCAGTGGTTGACTGTTTAGTGATCATTGAGAAGAAAGATGAGGTAAGTAGTTTTTAAGACAAACATTAACGATTAATAAGGACAAAGGAGAACATTTCCGATATAATGATGAAGTCTATTTGAGTTCTATACCAATTCCTAGTTCATGACCCTCCAAAATCTTTTGAAAATACTACGCTAGAAGGTGTTCAAGAATATTTAGAATTGGGATGATATGTTACATTAGGTAAGTCTCATATTGACAATGAGGTTTCTCGAGATTTATATTGTTTGGAGCTTATTTTCAACATGCAGGAATAAAATGATTGCAGTAATTGCGGTAATATGTCAATTTGCCTACTGTTAACTCTGAACGCTCCTTAATTTATTTGTATACTAAAATTTTATTACTATTTTTGTTTCTTAATTCCATAATTGAAAAAAATTGTAACCTTGAAACTATATATTTTAATCACAAATGTTGTTATCATTACAGCCTATTAAAGTCTACTGCTTAACATAGTCCCTGATTGCCCCATATTTGCCATAGTTGCCACGCTTGGCTGTCGCAATCTTCCATCCTTAGTCGTTATCAATATCAGAAAAAAAGACGTTGCTGCCCTTCTCCTGGTTTATTTCCCTCAGTCGCCTCTTACGACACCCACGGGATGATATGGGGTAGTGGATATTGTTACATCGACACTACACGGTTAATGTTATTTCATTATGCATATTGCGAGAATTGCTTAAAGCTTATAATGTGTGTTTAATCACCTGGTTAGCAGTGATAAACATTTATTATATGTACTCGTATAAATGTTTATATCGGCGCTACGCGTCGTTGAATGCAGTCATGCAATTAAGCATTGTTTTGTCGTACATATTTCAATCTTATAATGAATTGGAAATAAACTTGTCTAGAATATTTAAAGATTATTTTGTACTGTACCTTGCTTATTAACATAAAATAATAAAAGAATTAAATTAAACTTAGTGAAGAAGTTACTTTATGCATATTTATAAAAACAAAAACAGGACTTGATTTCCTCGTTCCTCTTGTCAATAAGATTGATTTATTAGGACTAGTCTATTACTGAATTTGAGATTTGAAGAAGATTATGTAAATTTATACATTAACGTTAAGAATATCAATTTTACAGATGTGAAGGTGATCGGCAAGTTACAATAGTTTTTTTTTTTAATAAAAAGATCAAATATTTTGTGTTATAATATAATGCGGACAACTCAGGAGTGACATCGCATCTTCGTAACGATGCTTTATCGAGGATTGATGTAAATGCGTATGGGTCACAACATCCACTTATCATCAGGTCAGCTGTGTGCTCGTTTCTCGCTCTAATAATATAAAAAAGACAATATTCAAAACAAAATATTTTAAAGGAGCAATAAAATTTCAAAACAACACGCCCTAGTTACATACCATATAAATGGTAAACGGAAAACGTTGAAAACATTTCTGTTTTCACCGTCCATTTCTCATCTAGCCGGATGAAACTATATTGAATTTTGATCTAAAAGCAACAAAAGAGCTAAATTATAGTATAAAATTTGAAAGAATTTTTAAATAATGATTTCTTATATTTACACAACACTACACGTTGAATAAAGCTACATTTAAGAATTTTATCACTTTTAATTTTACTTATTTTTATTTCTCAACGTTTCGAGTACTTAGCGCCTATGATCACGAGAGGAATTAAGGTGTCAGTCAAAAGATAAATACATGTAAAATTATACGTGATCAAATACGTAGGTTTAGTTTTATTCGACATCTTTAAATTTAAAAAATAAAATAAAAACAAACACTTAAAAAAGATGTATGAGCTAACAGTGACACTAAGTAGTCATTATGGGGTTTTGATACATTCATATCTTATATAGAATAAGTATATGTGTTTATTACTATTATAGCCTTTACGTCGGTGAAAATGCTTGGTGCTATTGTTCGTGTCACAAACCATTCTATACATAGCTTTTTACTACTTAAGTATAAAATTACAGAGCATAAATTAAATCTTTATTTATATCCTTAGCGAAGTAATAGCTCAAAATAGTACTGGATGCTATTTGTTTGCTATTTGGTTGTATAGAAATTCGTACTTAATAACGTGAATAAAAGGCTTCTTACTGCAGGTTGTTTTATAATTAATATTTTACCCAACCAAAAAATACAATTTATAGCTATAAAGACACATAATATGTATTTTCCTACTCATAATATTTACATAATTTAGTCACTGCTTGGTTATTATAATATTATGGGTAGTGAAAAAGGTATTCTCTGAAAATGTTTTTGTGGTAAAACCACAACGCTGATTTTCATTTACGACGGAAATCTAGATACTACAATCCCGCATTAAGCCCGCCCTTTGTAATTGCTAGTTGAAGGGGTGTTGCAATAAAGGATAAATAAAATAAATATATTTTTTTTAGGAAAAAATGGCCGGGCGTTGTTATTGAATGAATTGATACCATGTTCTAAAACTAAGTCATGTCAAGAAAAAAATATAATCTCTAATGAAATAATTATAACTTTTAACAAAAACTGAAAACCGGCTTCATATTACTAAAAATGAAGTTATTAATTTGCAACCCTTTCTCCAATTTTATATAGAACCATCCTTAAAGTATAACCTATTTAAGTAAAATAGAATCATTAAAATCGGTTCTTTATCTGCGAAGATATCAAACTCTTAAACAATAGTCCAATATGTAACGTTTTCCACTTTTTTCACCCTTGATGCGAATTTTTTCTTAAAAATTTGTTGGGACTACCCTTAGGTAAAGCATATTTAATTTAAAAAAATAATTAATAAAATGGAATTTAATTATCAAAGTAAAAAAAGAATTATCAAAATCTGAGAAGATATCGTACATACGTACAAAAAAACATACACTTGAACTTCCTCCTGTTTCAAGTCAGTTAAAAAGAGCAATTAATAATGTAGGTTTTCCAGTTATAACTAAGACGTCTGACAGCTTAATTTCATAAGTGCAGGCTTAAACACATTTTTCGCAAGTGTTTCTTTGAAAAATTTATTACTTAAGTATATATTACTTTTTAAATATAAAATTAATACATGGAATAATAGAAGTCAACTGTGTAATTAAATATGTTGCTTCTTGTTGTAATTAATATAGGAATGTGTGTTTAGGTTTGTGAATAGGTTTTTTTTTAAGATAAGCCAGTCGCTGTACCATCTTCGTCGACGTAATCACTTATCATCGGATGTGATAGTAGGCTATCAATGACTGTAAAATCTTTTTGCTTAAATTAAAAGTAAACAATTAAAACTTAATGTCGCCTGGAGTTGGACCAAGATTGCTATTTAATAGTGATTTCTTTTTTATTGTGGAGACATTTCACATACGAAAATTGCACATTAACAAACAGTTTGACAAGGAACAATTATATTTAAAGACGATACTACACTAATAATTGTGCCATGTCGGAATCGAACACGTATCAGCGCCGTATCCAATTCTTAACCACTACACAATCGAATTGTCAATACGCTTTTTCATAATTATTCAGGTTTGAATCGATAAGAATCATAGATACAATTTTGACTGTGCATGAGGGCATACTTCTAATGCTGTCGCAAATTGAAATGAAATATGTCAGGAAGAGATGGACATAAATTTAATGAATGTGCAAATTTAAATAATCCTTCATAAATAAAATTTGAATTTTAAGCTTGTAAAAAATGGTAAGTAGAACTTAATTGTAACAACTCCGCGCTGAACTATTAACATTTCAACTGTCACAAAGCCTACAATTAAAAAAAACAGTATAAAATTTCAATGTGAGTTCAATTTTTACACGCTTCATATAATTTGACCGATATATATCCATGTACATGTACATATGTATGATGTTGTAATGGAATTTCGTTATAAGCATCTCCCTTTTCACCCACCTCCGGAGGTAGAAATAATAAGAAATTTTGCAGATGTAGGTATTAAGAACCGACGACACTTAATTTCATCACTGTGACCTAGTTAATATTATCACTCGAAACAGCTGTTGTTGAAGTGTTTTTAAATTTTAATATTATTTTACCATTTATGGACACAGCCTGGTAATGCATAGAGCCGTAGTAGAGCCACAATAGAACCGCTGTAGGTTAGTTTCGACCGGCGACGGAAGCTCTCACGGTATGTTTTTATTCTTAATCGGGAATAAATGTATTTGTGGTCTACGGACAGCGACGTTCATTTGACATCGTGTGGCTGAGTTTTTATATTTAAAATACACTTAAAATATGATAACATTAAAAAAAATATATTTGCTAATTATTCATCACAAATATGGCGGCATATTTATAATGACTGTCAAGTATTTTAAAGAGTATTATTATATCATAATGAAGACAGTAAGCACACATCACATTGCTTCTATATCGTCTACTGATTCAGCAAGTATCTTATAAAGAAAGCTACTTGATTCAGTTATATAAACATATATTAGTACCGATACAAGGGTTTTATATGTATTCCTACTTTAACTTACCCTTGTGATGAAGAATTATAAGTAACAAAACCTTTTTTTTTTTTTTTTTTTTTTTTTGCGGATGGAAAATCATCTAATGACCCCTTTCGCTCTGGGTGGAGCGTAAGGGAGTGTCAGACTTTTACTGACTAAAAACCATCCGTGTTCCTTCAGTGCCCTTACGTTCCGGAGCCGCGGTATCTCTTTCGAATAGCCCGCAGCCCCGGCAGGCGTCGGCCCTTGCGGGCCCCATCACGCTGCTGACAGCTCTTTGAGGCGCGCGTGGAACAAAACGCGCCGTCGACACGGCCTGTCGTCGTTAGACGGACGGACGACGAGCTACCCATTGCTCGCCGTCCACAGGCCCGCGCCTACGGTGGCCGGGGGCCACGACGTAGCCCCCGACGCCCGGGGCGTCTCCCGCGGCGGCCTGGGAGGAAAGCTGCTGCTCTTTCCTTCTCCCGCTCCGCCACCTCCTTCGCTAGCATCACTGCTTCGCAGAAGGTGGTGACGGCATCCCATTCCGTCTCGCTCCGGACCATGGCTTCGACCAGGGCCGGACGCGAGAGGTCGCCGCCGCCTATCGCCGCTACGAGGACACGGCGGTGCTCCGCCCAAGCAGGGCACACCTCCACGGTGTGTTCCACCGTGTCCTCCGGTCCATCCTCGCAGTGGGAGCACCCGGGCGTTTCCTCCCGCCCGATTCGGTGCAGGAACCTCCCGAACACACCGTGTCCGGTGAGGACCTGAGTCAGGCGGAAGGTGAGGATGCCGTGGCGTCTCTCAAGCCACTCCTCAAAGAGGGGTCTTATCGCCGCTATAGTGGCGTGCCCAGCACGGGGTTGCGACAGTCGCTCTCTCCATGTCGCCATGAGATCGTGCCGGAAGACTGTCCGCTGCGCGACCACTTGCCGCGGCAGCGGGGTTTCCCCCCGGCATAGTGCCTCCGCGCGCCATTCGTGCAGGCGTGCGAGGACTACCGCCTCCAGATCCCATGGCGGCAATCCGGCAAGGAGGCTCGCCGCCTCGCGGGAGATCGTGCGGTAGCCGCGAACCATTTTAACGGCGACCACCCTTTGGGGCGCGTTCAGGTGGTGGACGGCAAGCCGCGCCAAACCACGCGCCCACACCGGGGCCCCGTAAAGGGCCATGGATCGCACGATCCCCGCGTAGAGCCTCCGGCAGGAGGCGTTTGGCCCCCCCAGGTTCGGCAGGAGTCGCCTGAAGGCAGCCCCGGTCCGTTCCAGTTTGGGAGCCAAACGTCGGAAGTGCTCAACGAAGTTCCATCGGCCGTCGAGGACGAGTCCTAGGTACTTCAGCGTCGACTCGACGCCGATGGATACCCCTCCTACCATTACTGAGGATCCCGGTGGTGGCCTGTTCCGAGGACCATGGAAGTGCATGGCCTCGGACTTGTGCAGAGCCACCTCGAGACCCAGTTGCCGAATCCTCTCAACGACTATCGCAACCCCCGCGTGTCATAGTTTCCGCCGCCGCCTCGTACGACCCCCCCTTGTGCCAGTACCAGCGTGTCGTCAGCGTAGCAAATTACGCTGACGCCGGTAGGGAGGTCGGCGCGCAGCACCCAGTCATAACCGATGTTCCACAGAGGTGGCCCCAGAACCGAACCCTGTGGGACACCGCACGACATCTCTCGCCGGTTCCACTCACCGTTGCGACCGGGGTAGATGACGGCCCTGTCCGTCAGATAGTCCCCGACTATACGACGGAGATAGGTCGGCACCCGGTGATACCGGAGTGCCTCCCTAATGCAGCTCCAGGGCATGGAGTTGAAGGCGTTGGCGATGTCAAGAGACACCGCCAAGACAACCCCCCTCTGGCCACTGCATCCCCCGTCGTGAGGGCTCTCACGCGCATGATGGCTTCCACCGTAGAGCGCCTCTTGCGGAAACCAAACTGGTGTTCCGCAAGATCCGGCCCCGTCCCCGCAAGGTGCTCGGCGAGGCGGTTTGCAATGACTCTTTCAAAGAGCTTGCCCACCTCGTCGAGCAGCACCACGGGCCGGTATGCGGACGGAGAGTCCGCAGGGCGCCCCGGCTTCCGAATGAGGACCAGCTTCCCCGTCTTCCAACGAAGCGGGAATTGGCCTCTCTCCAAGCATGCGCTTAGGAGCCCCTCCAGTCGGGGCCCGAGAGCCTCCGAGGCCAGGACCCAGGCTTTGCCAGGCAAGCCATCGGGTCCTGGGGCGGTATTCCTGGCCTTGAGCCTACGTACCGCCACTCTCAGGTCTACCCCGGTCCCTTCCGGGATGTCGTCGTCGTCGTCCTGGTGGACCGCTCCCGGCACCGCATGTGGCGGAGCCATAGGCGGGGGTGGATGTTCCCGTCGCGCAGGGAACAGAGCGCTCACCACGTCCTCCACGAGCTGGGGCCGGAGACTTTGCGTCAGCGGGGGGCCCAGGTGCGGAGTTTATCCCGCACCATCTTGTAAGGGCGCCCCCACGGATCTCTGTTGAGAGTCTCCAGCATCTCCTCACGGGCCCGATCCCGGGCCCGCAGGACAGCCTCCCGGAGGGCGTTCTTCGCCGCTCTGTATCCCTCGTACAGCTCCGCCTCAATGGCTGCCGCATTCGGTGGACGAATGCGGAGCCTGCGATGCCTGGTGTACAGGTGCCGCGCGGCGATACACGCCTCGCGCAGAGACGTCAGCTCACGCGACCACCAATACACCTGACGCCGGGCGCTTCCTGGCCGGACGCGGGGCATTGCCACGTCACATATCTCGGACATGGCCTCCTGGAACCACCCTGCCTCATCATTGACGTCGGCAGGCCTGTCCGGTGATGACACCCAGGCCTGCACGATCGAGGCTTCCAGGAGGAGCTCCCGGTCCAGCTGCTTCAGCGCCCAACGCGGACCACTCGGGGCCTGTTGGACTGGCGCGCTCGAGGGCTGGGTGGAGACATCAAACCGGATGTACCGGTGGTCGGAGTAGGTCTCCACCCCCTCCATGACACGCCAGTCAATGGCACGCGGCGACAGAGCGGGGCTAGCGAACGAAATGTCCACCACCGACTCGCCCCGCATCCGCACACACGTGGGGACAGAACCCCGATTTAGGACGACCAGGCCTGTCTCCAGAGCCCAGTCTTCCACCATCCTACCCCGCACATCTGTACGACGAGAACCCCAAGCCAAGTTCTTGGCATTGAAGTCCCCGAGGACAAGTACGGGGAGGGGATAACTTCCGACGACGACTGCTCTCAGCTCTGCAAGAGAGTTGTGGAGCTCGGCGAGAGATCGGTTCGGGGGAGAAGTACACCCCCACAACGACGAACTCCCCGAACCGTGCTGCTACGCACCCCTGACCCCTCCTGACACCTTCAAGGGTCGGGGTACCGGCGGCGGCCGAAGAGATGATGGCCACTGAGCCGTTAAGGTCCGCCACCCAGTCCTCCCTAGGCCAAACAAAATACGGCTCAGCGACCACAGCTATGTTAATCGACCACTGCGCCATGCTCTGGATCAACAGATCCTGAGCGCAGGCGCAGTGGTTGATATTCGCCTGGAGGAAGCTTAATGGGGCCGTTATAGGCATTCCATTTCAGCTTCCTCCACGGGGGGCCCCTCTGCGGGCGTCGGTGTCGCGGCGGCGGCGGCGGCGACAGTGATAGCAGTGGCGGTGGCAGTTGCGGCTGCGGCGGAGGCCACAGAGGCGGTGGCGGCTTTGGCCCCTACCCTACCCGCGGCCTTGGCCTTGGCGGGTGGCACGCAGGCCTTGCTTCCGGCCCGGTGATCGGCTGGCTTGCCGGTCGCCGCACACGCATCACAGTGCGGCGTGGCGCAGCAGGTTGCCGATATGTGTCCGGGCTGACAGCAGCGGAAGCACAGGCGACTACGGTCAACCTCCGAGGCGCATCTCACTGATACGTGGTGCCCCACGAGACAGCGATAGCACCTCAGAGGTCTGGGCTCCAGCAGCTTAACCTGCGCTGAGACCCAGCCCACCAGCAGCCTTCGGCCCTCCACTATGGTTTTGGCCGCCGTAACAGGGCAGCACACCGTGGCGGCATGCATGCCCCGTTGGTCCGGGCGTATGGCGCCTGACCTAACCTGGTCAGTAGTGCACCCCCCGGACCTGGCGACGGCGGCCACCAACTCCTCCTCCGATACCGAGTCGTCCAGACCCATGATGCGCAGGTCTGCGCATCTGACGGGCCTGGACACCCGGGCCTCTTCCGCGTCCAGAGACGCTCTGAGCTTCGCAGCCAGAGCGTCCGCGGTCGCGCCACTGGATTCCCCGGGGACCTCTAGCATACGGGCCCCCGTCTGGGTGACTTTGAGCCGGAGGCCCCCGGTGATCCCGAGCTCCCCGAGATCCACCGCCTCCTTCGCCTTCGCGAGCAGATCGCGGTAGGTAACGCCCTTCTTTTCCGCGTCCGGCTGTAGTGTAATCACTACAGCTGCGGTCTTCGGGGCGCGGAGCCTAGCCGCGATCTTGCGCGCCCTGAACTGGCGCTGCCGCTCCTGCTCTTTGGCCTTTTTGGCTGCCTTCTTACCCTTCTTCTTGTTCCCGACCACCTGCCAACCGGCTTCAGCCGCGGGAGGTGTAGGGAGCTGGGGGGAGTGACGGTGGCGGCAGCTGGCTTGCCGCTGGCGCTGGCACATTCGCCGCAGGCACTGGGGCTGGTGCAGCCACCACCTGTGCTGCCGCCTTGCCCTTTCTCGCCTTCGTCTTGCCTCCCTTTCCCGTCGCCGGCTTAGCCGGAGCCGGTTCAGCCGGTACCGGATTTGCCAGAGCCGGCTTTTCAGGGGGGAGGGGCAACTGCAGCCCCGCCCGAGGGCTGGCTAGACGGCCCCGGCCTGGATGCGGCAGCCGTGGCCGCCGCGTACGAGACCGTTGCCGGCCTCGCTGCCGTCTTGTTTGCCCCTAGGGGGGGGGGGGGCGCAGGACGATGCCCTCCAGCACGGAGAACCGGTGCTGGAAGGCAGCCAGCTCCTGCCGGACCAGGTTCAGAACCTGGTTCTCCACCGGCACGGGCCGGCTTGGGCACTGCGTCTGGGGCGCCGCGCGAGAGGCAGGCTCACGTAGACTGGCCAGGTCTGCGCGGAGCTTCTCGTTCTCCTTCTGGAGAGTCTCCATGGCGGACGTCAGGCGGGCCACGTCCGCCCGCAGCTTTGCCACCTCGTCCGCATTAGGCCCGGCGCCAGCAAAGGTTGGCCTCCGCAGCCGCCATGATGGAGGCGGAGGCCCCGGGAATGGCCTTAAACTTCGAGGCGGGCTTTTGCTTGTTGGCCACGACCTTGATCGCGGCCTCCACCTCCTTTACGAATCTGGCCTTACGCTCCACATCGGAGCCGCCAGTCGCACTCGTCTCTTCGCCTGATACCGTATCGCCCGGGTGGCGCCCCTCCTCGGCAAGCTTTGCCGCTCGTTCGGCCCTCTGATTGGCATTCCCCCTTGCCTCTCAGCCCGCCCCGCCCGTTGGTGGGGATTTTCCGGGCCGAGACCTCGTCTTCACCGGATGATGGCCCCTGGTCGCCATCCCGCCTGGACCGCTTGCGGAAGAACTTACTGTTCTCCGCGGTCCCAGGCCCCCCACGTCGGGAGCTCTCTGGGCCTCCCACGCTGCTCGATGCGGCGTCGGACTCTGTCCCCGCCTCGTTCCTCCTCTCCTCTACTTTTTGTTTGTTTGTTTTTTTTCCATATTTGTACCCACGATTATGGGGGGAATTAAACGTCCACCTTGGCAGAGACCCCTGTACCAAGGTAAGCAGATTTAGAGGATTTATTACTCGCCAGGGGGTCTGCAGGTACCCTGGCGAGGACCGCACTTGCGGCTGATTTGTTCATAGAACCCCGTCAGCCATCCATCCCCTCGCGGTGCGTCGCCGCTTGGGATTCGGGGTAACTTTTTATAGAGGTTTTCTCCCTCGCGGTCCGGGCGATTAAGCCAAGACCCTCGGTCCTTATCAAAGCCGCGAGACATGATCCACGACACTTCGACTGGGATTACGAGACCGGCGGTGACAGCAAAGGATGAATCCTTCACTGTCTGCCCGGAGGCAGGGTAAGTGCACACCGAGCCCGCCCTCGCTCCTCTGCTATGCCCTCTGCTGATCAGAGGGTCACGCAGAGGAACGCACTGTTGGTCCGGGATGGACCCCCCCCATGTCAGAATAATTAGCCGCGGCAGCAACATTCCCCCAAGGAATAAGAATTTCTTCTCATTTCTCGAGGAAGATTACCGCCGCGCCCAGGGTGCACCGGCCCAGTTGCTGCTCTTCCCTCCAGACGTATCGAGAGGGACTCGCAACTACCAGGCACACGTGGAGGACTTCTGACTTCGCACCCCAAGTAACAAAACCTATGAGGTAATCTATAGGTGCGTTTGGCAGAAAAAAGCGCTAGCAAGCGCTTACAAGCGCTAAAATAGTTTTCGGCCAGGACACGATTGCTACTTCAGTAGCACTGACACAATCCGCCATTTTGCTTATTTAATTTGTTTGTTTTGAAGTAGAGTTTATAAGTTGTTTTGTGCAATATTAGTTTTAAGTAATATAATGACATGAATAGACATATACATGTTATTAAAAATTCATGATTGGTAATTTTTTAATATGAATACTTTACAAACATATATTTAAATAAGGTTAGGTCCCCCGGTTAAAACTAACATCGTGTCCTGGAGGAAAATAGCTACTTACGATTTGACAGCGCTTACCGCTTACGATCGCCATTTTGCTTACAAGCGCTTGCTAGCGCTTTTTTCTGCCAAACGCACCCTATGAGTGAGGATTATGTTCAGAAGTAGCCTTTTGATAAACTGCTTGCTACATTGATATACATTCTAGTATAAGAATACTGAGGAGCGTGTAGTACAAATGAAGACTTAATTTCGAGCGACGAAAAAATTTGTTGTTAGTTGTTCATTTAAAATCAATAAATGATTTTACGTTTAAGAAATTAATCACATTGCAACTGCATTGTGACTGCAGCATAAATGGGTAAGCACGTTGAGAAAGGACCACGTTCTCATAGAATAACAGCATAATACGTCTGTGGTGAGTAACGGCAGCTTCCACATTCTTTTTTATTGACGAGGCATATCCATCAGAGTCCTAAAATATAACTAGGTACCCATCTGTATCTTGTCTTTTGTTAATAAAGCGTGGATAATAAGTATCATTATTACTAAAATGCAAGATTACATACTTTTGTATTTGTCAACTGGGAGGGAGACATGATGGCCTGAAATATAGGTTCGTTACCTAGTTTAGGTATCAGTCTCTCACATTACTTTATACCTATTTTGTCAAAAATCTAGATTATTAATTTAATGTAGCGAGAAATAAATAATAATAATTATTATTATGGATGTATCTGTCTATGAGACATGCTCGTATATTCACCTTCCATCAGGTGGACTGTGTCTCTGACTGACTCTCTTCACTTTTTATTTTGAATATTTTTGATCATTTTCCACAAAAACGTACAAATCAAGAAATTTAAAATCTAATAACGTATGATGTACGTGTTGATAGGCCACCAAATTAATCGTCACGGACCATGATTTCACATTGTTTCTACGCTGTGATGGAGAGAAAGCTTATTGTTTAAACAAATATTAAATTACATATTACATAATTTAAAAGCTATTAAATAATCGTCTTAATTTTAGAGTTAGTCGCCTACAGAGCTTCTTATGGAAACGCATAAAATCTTATTGTTTAAAGATTAGGAAAATACAATGATCAGAAACAGATTATATTATACCTTAAAATGATAGAAAACATTTTCATTCGATTACAATAATGAACAGATCTTGACATTATTTAAAATATATGTTGCCATATTGTTATAAAATAAGATATACGCGTTACAAAAAATGACAAATTATAAAAATGTAAATAATCAAACACCACGCACCCCTCAATGCTATTCACGTACTCGTATCACGAACAGGAGTAAGTGCCAAATGCACGCAAATTTATTTAATCACTAAATCACGAGCGCGAGGCTAGCTGCAGCTAGCGGATGTGTCTTCCTCTCGACGCGCGAGCATCAACTGTTCGTCCGAGGCGTATGCGCACCTTCAAGCTACGTCTGATAACCGATAAGTACCATGAATAAAATGCATTGCAAATAAACATTGCAATTCCAATCTCTTTCAAAATAAATAAAAAGTCATATGATCCCATAACAACTTACATGGATACATGTTATAATCGATTTATTTTTAATTTTACGTCTTTTCAAATACATGAGTAAACACAGCCTGAATTAAACTGAATTGTTATTCGCATTCGTTTTGAAAGATATTTACCATAGTATTCTAAATGAGCAATTCTTGAAAAGAAGAGTAGAAGTTTATGTATATATATACATATATATATATTATATATATATATATATATATATATATATATATATATATATATATATATAAAGAGCTTTGATAGGAATAGTTGTTAAAAACCGACTTCAAAATGGTTTGGTCACTTCAAAGGGATTTGAAAGTCCGATCCTGACTAAATCCTAGAATATCTACACAGCAACGGGATAACAAAACTCCCAGGATTAATTTTAATTAAAATGTCTTTTATATAAAGAACTCTTTTCTTTAACTTATATTATCTTAAATTGGTGAAAGCTTAGCTTTTAATACGAGGTACATTAAAATAAATTATTAATAAAATGAATATAGTCGTTGGAACATGACCTCAATTTAAATAGGGTTTACCAAAGAAAATGAGAAAATTATGTACCACTTTGTAAATATAACATGTATTCAACATCTATTCAACACAAAACCACACCCCACAATAATTTGTACACTTGTTTTATTGCAGTTAAAATTAATTTTGTTTAATACGAAATCTACGCCCGTAGTAATGATATAATTATACGATTTGTCCTCTCCTTTCGAGTTATTTTCTAATTTTAATTGTAAGACAAGAATAAATGGCAATATATTTATATTATGTTACATAATTTTATTGAAAAAACATGTTTATACAAAAGTTATGATAACATGGATTAAATGTTAGCAACGGATAACGAAAAAATTCCCTGAACTTCTGCAGTCTTATGTAGATACTCTATATGATGTTGGCATGATGTCAGTCTAGTACTATATACAAAAATAGAAACCGTAGACAGCCAGACATATTATCTTGGTATTGTTAAAGAAAACAAATTCTATTGAAACTTTCATATAGAATACGTTTTAAATAAACTAAGGCAATTTTTAGCTAATATTATAATTTTTAAGTACCGCATACCTTTCAAAGTTAAGTTAATGCTTTATAACTCATTAGCTGAATCTTTTATACAATGCGGGCTCAGTAGACATATCTATATCAAATATTATACTAAAAATTCTTAAACACATCTCCAAACGTTAAGAAAAGATTTTAGAGCGATAATGTTAAATTATTTCAACTGTCGCATAAAATCGGTTTTATATCACCCGTGCTAATAATACCTACGCCAAATGCTCAGCTACTTATTTAGATCCCCGATTAATAAATAACTTATCCTCTATTTTACATAATAACATTACACTAATACTACTAAAATATTTAAAGAAAATTAAAATCTTACTTCGTACCTAACACTGATCTTGACACTCGGAAATGAATTTACTAAGCATCTAGTTATTTAATTACTTTAGTTATTAAAGTTATAAAATTAGCCTGATTTTGAAACTATTTGCAACACTATGTAATATTACGTACATTTTATTTTTCTTTATTAAACCTGGAAATATCGAAGGAGATGATAGCATTTATTACAAACCTTTGTGGTTTATAGATACTATTTTGCTTAAACTTTTGTATTCAACTTTGAAATGATGTATAATTAAATAAAAAACATAATCCAACACGTTGTAAATGCTTTTATTGTAAACAGTAAATATTTAAGGTTCAAGAAAAGATGTATATTATACATACCACGTCAATATTAAGAAGTGTAATATAAATATATTGGGTAGTGAAGATAATTGTTTCTATTTATTATTAACATCGGCTTCCTGTACATTCACAGCGGGATTTCCTAGTGTAGGAATTTTACTAACGGTAGGCTGTTTAGAGGTAAAAATGGAAATATATACCAATATTAAACGATGCCATATCAAAAGTATTTCGGTTCTATACCCTAACGTACAAATTCATTATTTTATTAGTGATGTCTCTAATGACACACATTTTTTAATTTTTTCATAAAAAACTTACGATTAATTAGAGATTTCAAGGAAGAATAAGGGGTGTCATCAAGAGGAAATGGGCAAAAGAAAAGCCTCTGATTTTATTAGTTTGAGATGTTATCAATATAATAACTCAAACTAATAAAATCATCGGGTGGTTATCGTAAGAGGCGACAGAGGGCAATGACCCGAAAGATGATCACAAGCTTCTTCCTGAAAACAACTCAAACTAATAAAATCATCCGGTGGTTATTGTAAGAGGCGACATAGGGAAATGACCCGGAAGATGATCAAAAGCTTCTTCCTGAAAACAACTCAAACTATTAAAATCATCCGGTGGTTATTGTAAGAGGAGACATAGGGAAATGACCCGGAAGATGATCAAAAGTTTCTTCCTGAAAACAACTCAAACTAATAAAATCATCCGGTGGTTATTGTAAGAGGCGACAGAGTGCAATGACCCGGGAGATGATCAAAAGCTTCTTCCTGAAAACAACTCAAACTAATAAAATCATCCGGTGGTTATTGTAAGAGGTGACAGAGGGCAATGACCCGGAAGATGATCAAAAGCTTCTTCCTGAAAACAACTCAAACTAATAAAATCATACGGTGGTTATTGTAAGAGGTGACAGAGGGCAATGACCCGGAAACTGATCAAAAGCTTCTTCCTGAATACAACTCAAAATAATAAAATCATCACGCGGGTATTGCAAGAGACGACAGAAGGAAATGACCCGGGACCTGGTCAAAAGCTTCTTCCTGCATACAACTCAAAATAATAAAATCATCACGCGGGTATTGCAAGTGACGACAGAAGGAAATGACCCGGGACATGGTCAAATGCTTCTCCTGATAACAAATAAAACGAAAAAAAAAATTGCTATGAATGTATGTAATCTATGATGGAGGCCTATTTTATTGATGGAATTTTAATAAACTGTCATCATCATCATTATCATCATTACAGCCCTTCACAAGTCCACTGCTGAACATAGGCCAACCCAAGTAACGCCACAAAGCATGGTCCTGAGCCACCTGCATCCATCGATTTCCAGCATGTTTTACCAGGTCGTCACTCCATCTAATGGGAGTCGCCCTACGCTACACCTACCGGTACGAGGCTGCCACTCGAGAACCTTTCTTCCCCATCGGTTATCGGTTCTTCGAGCTATATGGCCGGCCCATTGCCACTTCAGCTTACTAATCCGTTGGGCTATGTCGGTCACTCTGGTTTTACTGCGGATATCCTCATTTCTGAGTCTATCACGCAGAGAAACTCCGAGCATAGCCCTCTCCATAGCTCGCTGAGCGACCTTGAGCGTCCTCATACGGCCAGCAGTGAAGGACCACGTCTCTGATCCGTAAGTCATCACTGGCAACACGCACTGGTTTTACATTTTAGTTTTCAGAGATTGAGGTATACCTGACGAGAAGATGTGTCGTAATTTCCCGAACGCTGCCCAGCCGAGTTGAATCCGTCGATTGACATCTCCGTCGAAGTTGGACTTACCTAGTCGGACTATTTGTCCCAGGTAAACGTCGAGTACGACTCGAGTCAACAACTTCGAGCATAGTGCTCCCTACAACTACCGGCATAGGTGTGACATGGACATTAAACATGATCTTTGTTTTGTCCATGTTCATCTTAAGACCTATCCGTTGGGAGACACCATTATACCACGATATAACATCACCCTGTCTTACACCTCTCTGCAGTTGGATAGGTTTCGAACTCTGGTTCTGTACTCGGATAGCCATCGTAGCCCTACTGTACAAACACTTCAGCACTTCGATATACCGACAGTCAACTTGGCACCGCTGAAGGGACTGTAGCACCGCCCAAATTTCGACGGAATCAAAGGCTTTAATAAACTGTGATGATGAATAATTTTATGTTAGTATAATAAATAATTATTTGCTCTGGTTACAGATTTATTTGAGCTTTTGTCTTATCATAGCAAGCTTTTCATGAAAAATGGTTCACCTTTATCCTATTTACATTTTATTTGGGTCATCAAATTTGGAAGCTATTATTTACATTTCTGATAGCAATCTGCGTATTTAAAAAAAAATAATGACCAAATACAAACGGTAGTCTGAAAGAAATAAATTTTAACGAAAAGATTGACCGTTGTACTTACGTTTTAAGATTTCTAATTTTTCTTTCCTTCTTATTTTTTGTTTTGGTGTGCGCAAAGAATTTCCTATATTATATATGTCTACTATAAAGCAACTGGTTTTTAAATCAATAATATGACTATATTTCCTTATATGAATCTGTGGAATACTACGAATGCCCTCAAACTTTTATGAGACGCAAGAAGTAACAAAAGACTGTTATACGTAATTTTAATATTACTCTGCTATCTTTTTCTATAATTATATTAATTATCTTTACATATACGAGGGTGGATTGAAAAGTACTCGGCCTAACACAGATCCACTCAATTCTAAAAATCAAATCTACCCACATTATTTAGTTCAGTTCAGACTAGTTCATTGTGTGAAGTTCGAAACGTGTGCGATAATTAGTTGTGATTTTATAAATTTATTAACAAAGTAATCGGACATAATTTCCGCGAATGGAGCAAATCGAGCAGCGTGCCGTCATTAAGTACCTCCATAAGAAGGGGCTATCATCAAAAGCCATCCATGATGACATGGTCAGTACATTAGGCGATTGTGTTCTGTCATATTCATCCGTCAAAAAATGGATAGTAGAATTTAAGCGTGGTAGAGAGAGTGTGTAAGATGAACCCCGCTCTGGAAGGCCTTCGACGTCAACTACTGATGAAAATATTAAAAAAGTACTTGATTTAATAATGGGAGACCGCAGATTAAAAATTAGAGAGATAGCCGAGATTATAGGCATCTCTTATGAACGAACTCAAAACATTATTGTCAACGAGTTGGGTTTCCACAAGGTGTCTGCGAGGTGGGTTCCGCGACTGCTTTCAGTTGAACAAAAATGGACGCGATTGACTATTTCACGCGACTGTTTGGAGTTATTTGAAGCCGATGCAGATGATTTTTTGAATCATTTTGTTACTATAGACGAAACATGGGTTCATTACTGTATACCGGAAACAAAACAACAATCAAAACAGTGGAGAAGACCTGGTTCACCACCCCCTAAAAAGGCTAAGTCGATTTTGTCGGCAAATAAGGTGATGGCTTCAGTATTCTGGGACTCGAAAGGTGTGATTATGATTGATTATCTTGAAAGGGGTCAGACTATAAACTCTGATTACTACTGCACCTTACTACGTCATTTACGAGAGGAAATAAAAGAAAAACGTCGAGGAATGCTCAGAAGAAAAGTCCTGTTTCATCAAGATAACGCCCGTGTTCACACGTCAGTACAATCAATGGCTGAAATTCACAACTGTGGCTTTGAACTGTTACCGCATCCGCCGTATTCACCTGATCTGGCACCATCAGACTTCTTTCTGTTCCCTAACCTAAAAAAGCACTTGGGAGGTCAAAGATTTTCGACAAACGACGAGGTCAAAGCAGCTGTAGACGCATATTTTGACTCTAAGGAAGAATCATTTTTTTTTCAATGGTCTAAATGCTTGGAAGGGGAGGTGGCAAAAGTGTATTGAACTTGATGGTGATTATGTAGAAAAATAAAAATATAACTGATTTAGTATGTGTTTATTTTCTTGGTTAGGCCGAGTACTTTTCAATCCACCCTCGTACGTGTAATAGCGCTATTTAACTATTGTTGATGTTATCAATTGAGAATTTTAAATACATTTGTAAGTAAAACATGACTTTTACAAGATTATTAAGTATAATAAAACGAATTAATAAAACATTGGACTAATTCCTATGACGTTTTCATCACGCGTTTTAATAGTTTTAGGAATCGCAATGCATTTTGGCAGTGTATTTTATAACGTTCAAGTATGCGCTACTAAATAAATCACTAAGAATTACGACTCCAAACCATAATTAAATGAGATTACTGTAATACTACTTGCTCGCTTAATTACTGCGCGTAAAGATCTCTTATTAAAATTATTCACGTGCCATAGTATAATATGTTCAGTGGAAAATCGTGGTTCCAGTATTTAACTTATACGTGCGTTGATTGCATTAAAATACTTTTTCAAGTTAGCATTTGTAGTAAAAATGCAAAATTTGTACCAAGAATGCAAACCCGTAACATTCATTGCTATGCAGATGACAGCACTGGTGATGCTCTGTACACCGGCCGTGCCAATATTTCTCAGGAAAGCGTCTCCAAGTACCGGGACAAACTTGTGTCTGAAGTCGAGTCTTTGCTGAACAGTCTCGGATTGGGGCGACTAAATCTAGTCCAGTTTAACCCTCAGAAAACACAAGTTTGCGCGTTAACCGCTAAAAAGAACCCCTTTGTCGTATCTCCTCAGTTTCAAGGCACTCCCCTTGTTGCCTCAGCCAGTATCGAAATCCTCGGCGTCGATATATCGAGTGACGTGCAGTTTCGTGGTCACTTGGAAGAGAAGGCCAAAGTGGCTTCTAAAAAGCTTGGCGTGCTCAGCAGAGCGGGACAGTATTTCATGCCGGCACACCGCCTACAACTTTAAAAGGCGCAGGTTTGGCCGCACATGGAATACTGTTCCCACCTCTGGGCTGGAGCTCCCCAGTACCAGCTCCTTTCACTTGACCGCATCCAGCGCAAAGCGGCTCGAATCGTTGACGACCGAGTGCTTTCCGATCGGCTCGATTCACTGGCGTTGCGAAGAGATGTTACATCTCTTTGCATGTTTTATCGCATCTATCACGGGGAGTGCTCTGAGGAATTGTTCGGATTAATCCCAGCCGCCAAATTTCGTGAACGCACTACGCAGCAAACGTCCTGATACCATCAACACCATTTGGATGCTTGGTGGTCCACCACTGTATGTTTCAGAAAGAGTTTTCTTCCACGTACGACTTCTCTGTGGAATAGTTTACCACCGCAATTTTTCCGAACCGATACGACCTGGGGATCTTCAAGAAAAGAGCTTACTCCTTTCTACAGGGCCGGCAACGCACCTGTAATTCCCCTGGTGTTGCGGTTGATCATGGGCGGCGGTAGTCACTTAACATCAGGTGAGCTGCATGCTCGTTTGCCCCTTCTTCTATAAAAAAAATGAAAATGTTTGTCGTATAATCATAAGCGTTTTCTAATTATAAGAAAATGCTTTGATTAAGATAACGAAATTTCTTCTATCATTCATTTTCTTCTTTTGATGAATAGAAAAACCACGCGAGTAAGCACAAAATTAAAAAAATATTGCGATTTATCAATAATATCGCCTTTGCTACTAACTTGCTAAAATAAATTCTTTAATGCAAACGTACTAATGGTAATTTTATGGTTTTGATTTTAATGTGAAGATAATTAGTTGCTAAGTGGTATTTTATAGAGCTTTCTATGACAGATGTTGTAATGTCTTCAAAGGGATTCGCGATCAATAAAAATATGAGTATCTTTGTTTACGGAAGCTTGACATTTGAGAAAAAAATTGAAAGGCTTAAAGCATTAAACATTCATTTGTTTATCGCATTTTTGAATACGAACAGCATGTATTTTTTTAAATAGCCTCATATTAATGCACTGAAATAATTTCAAAAATATAGGTAAATTCAGAAGTACATAATATCCAACACTTATCATCAGTTATATAAAAAAAAATTAATAAAAATAAAAATATACATAAACTAGGAACAATAATAAAAATTAAAATTAAAAAATAAACAATAATAATAATAAAAATATAAATAAAATAAAAATAAAAAATATAAAACTTCGCACTGCACTAAAATAATTTCAAAAATATATATCATAAAATGCTCGGAATTTTACTTTAAGTACTTCATTTGACTCCTACAGTCGTTCATTATCATATCACATCATTATCACTAACAAGACATAAGTATAATATTTTATTTATGTTTATATTTGTCTCAATATAGCCCTGTTAACTCGTAGGTTAAGCATTTCACAGCAACTGAATGACGCGTTACTATGTAACAGAATTCACTATATATCATCCCACGGGTATCGTAAGAAGCGACAGATGGAAACTGAAAAACGAAACGGCAAGCAGCAGTGTGACTATTTGCGTGTTTTCTTCTAAATTGGGGAAAACTTATTGGTGATAATAAAAACTTCAAACATTATTTTAAAAGCAACCAGTTTTTCTTTTGTTTGCTACCACGCTCCAATTCCGTTTCTATTTGTTTTTAAGTAATTGTGATTAAGAAGTCATAATGTGTCAAAAAAGGCATTTATGGTAATTGACAATTCTTTTTGTCCCTACATAAATGTATGGTAGTGAAAATTGTGTGTAGCAGAAAAAGCATGAGTTGAGAATTAAAGCTGTAGAAATACACTCATTAAAGAGTATGTTATAGCTGTGTGGCGGCGCTATCGTCGCGCCACAAGCGAAACACACCGAAGCCTAAATCACGCTATCAACATTCCGAATCATAAACTGTATATATAGAACAACTCCGAACTATCACATGGAGTGTCGGCCGCTGCCCGGGCAGAACACCTTGCCCGGCGGGAGATCTCCCCTTTTCCTTTCAACGGCCACAGTGGTGACCATCTGACGTTATCTGAACACACAACCAACAACCTTCGGAAACTTCAAGCTTCATCATCGTCATAAAATACCCCACCCATTCGCTCCCGAGCAGATATCATCTGCAGTCTTCATATCCTGCAAGCCATCTAGCTTCACAAGGTTCATCGCAGCACTGGAATAATAATGCTTCCTGTTCCTTCAAGCTACTCTCTTCGCTATACAGTGTTCGGCACGGCTCTGAGCCTTACTGCTTGCCTCTGCTTCACGGCACTTTCGCAGATTACTTGCCTTCTTCTCGACTCACCGCAGATTACAAGGAAATCTCCTGGTACTTGCATATTCGTCGGCGACGAGGCTGCGCTATCGACCTCCGGTCTGAGCAGGGGGGTGATGTGGCGGCGCTGTCGTAACGCCACAAGCGAAACACACCGGAACCTAAATCACGCTATCAACATTTCGAATCATAAACAGTATATATACAACATCTCCTAACTATCACATGGAGCGTTGGCCGCTTCCCGGGCGAAACATATTGCCCGGCGGGAGATCTCCCTTTTTCCTTCCACGGCCACAGCTAAATATAAATTAGGGTGAGAAATTGTGCAATAAGAGAAGAGGGTGGTTTGCAAGATGATGTTGTGATCGGGATTAATAAATGAATGCTTCGGTTGTTTAATCATGTAGAATGAATGAACTAGAAAAAAGTGACAGAGGAAATTTATTTTGCAGAATTGAATGGCAGGGTCGGGAAGGGACGTCTTAGGCGAAAATTTTTCAACCAAATTGGCGATATATTGAAGATGGACCAGATTAAGGGTATTCTTAACCCACGAGCATGTATGCGTAGGTAGGGCGGGGCTAGTTGAGCATAGGGGCAAGTTGGGCAATCGAAATATCTCGCAAACTATTCACCGTACGCATAGGCATCGTATGGCGGAAAGAAGGAGTCGCGGGAGGGGTAATCACCACGCAATCTCTAGTGGCGGCTGGACGAACGAGTGAAGCGCCCGTGCGTTTTGTTTATTTTGTGATCAAAAAGTAAAAACGTCGTTTATCGCAAGTTTTCGTCTGCATTAGTCAATTGTTATCTGTTTTCAATCAGGTAAGTGTTAATCTTCCAGAGAATTACTGTACTTTTGATATGTAGAGAGGTTATGGGTATAATTCTTACTATTTTTTTATAACCTCGCTTTTGTTTTAAAATTCCGGGTTAAGGTTAGTTGAACTATAGTTGCTCAATTTACCTCACGACTGAAACAACTAAAGTAATGAATGATTTATTTTTTGTTAGGATGCGGACTTACAAGAGGAAGACTACAAGATGTTCTTACACTACTGAAGATTTAAAAAATGCTGCAAAGGCCGTCAACGATGAAGGAAAAAGTGTTAATGCCGCCGCTAAAGAATTTGGTATCAAACGGATGACTTTGAAAGATTTTTGAAGAAATTAAATGAAGGTGGTGATTCATCCATGGGCTGTGCAACACCGAGGCAAGTATGTTCTCCTACACAGGAAGACTCTCTGAAAAAATACTTGCTACAAATGGCATCAATCTTCTATGGATATTCTCCAAAAGACGTCCGTCGCCTTGCTTACGAATGTGCTGTTAAATTTGGCATTAAAATTCCACCCAGCTGGACTGCAAATACGATGGCCGGAAAAGAATGGCTTACGATGTTTTTAAAATGAAATTCGGAGCTATCCATACGAAAACCAGAACCCACCAGCCTTGGTAGGGCAACATCATTTAATGAGCAGAGTTTTAATTTTTTTTTGAGAAATTAGCGAAAGTAATGGATAGATATGGATTTACTGCGGCAGACATTTGGAATATAGATGAGACAGGAGTATCCACTGTGCTGAAGCCAAATAAAATTGTAGCTGCCAAAAGTAAGCGCAATGTCGGTGCAATGAGTTCTGGGGAACGAGGCACTAACGTTAGAGTAGTAACTGCTGTATCTGCTCTTGCAAATGCTGTACCTCCTATGTTTGTATTTCCGAGAAAACAGTTTAAGACACACTTTATTAACGGTGGTCCACTTGAATGTATAGGAGCAGGCAATGCCAGTGGATGGGTTACAGACGAAGAATTCTATCAGTTTACGCAACATTTTATAAAACATGTGAAACCGTCCATGGAGCGCCCTGTTTTGTAAAGTATTGCGCTGCTGCTCAAGATGCATGGCTACGAAACAATCCGGGGAAAACCCTTACTATTTAAGATATACCAAAAATAGTCGCTGATTCGTTGCCGTTTGCTCAGACAAGTATAAATATTGTTAACGGTTTCCGAAAAACAGGCATCTTCCCGTATAATGCAAACATTTTTGGTGAGGATGAGTTTTCACCATCATTTGTAACCGATCGTCCTGACCCATAAACTATCGAGCCGGAAAAAGATCATCCAGAGCAAGCTGTGATATCCAGCACTGAACCTAATCCCACTCATTCTGCCTCCACCAGCCAAGCTGAACCCGAACCTGGTCCAAGTAACAAAAAAAACGAGACGATCGACCTAATACAAGTATTTTCCCCGGAAATTGTACGACCATACCCAAAGGCTGGCCCTAGAAAAGCAGCTAAAACTAAGAGAAGATAGAGGAAATCTGCAATACTAACAGACACTCCCGAAAAGAATGCTTTAGAAGAACAGCAAAATAAAACCACAAAAAAAGTTAAGAAGCCACAGAAGAACATGGATAAGAAAAGGAAGAAGGGTAGTTGTAAAAAAATACTCCAGTCAAGTGAGGAAAGTGATGATGATAATTATTCCTGTCTGATTTGTTGCGAAGGCTATGTTGAAAGTTTACCAGGAGAAAAGTGGACCCAGTGTCAAGCTTGCAGGGAATGGGTACATACAAAATGTGTTCCAGGTGCTGGTCTTACTTTCGTTTGTGTCAATTGCAACAGTGACAACGACGATTAAGTTGCTAAGATCTTAATAATATATTTTTTTGAGATATTTAAGTCTGACTTTAAACAGAAAGACTGAATCTAATCCTAAAGTTAGTCTTAAGATACGTTGATGTTTTGTTTATTCTATTTTCAGTTAATTATCCAAAGAAAATTACTTCAAGTTTTGTTGTTCTGTCACTAAGACTATATAAACTTACTTTCATTTTTGTCAATTGCAACAGTGACAATGACCATTAAGTTCCAAAGATCTAATTAATTTTTTTTAAAGATATAAGCTATATTTGTAATAATATAAACATTTAAGTCTTATTTTGAACAGAAAGACTGAATCTAATGCTGAAGTAAATATTAAGATACGCTAATGTTTTGTTGATTCTAGTTTTGGTTAATTATTCAAAGAAAATTACTTTAAGTTTTGTTGTTCTGCCACTAAAAGACTATAAATAAAGAGCTAATTGTCAAACACATATTTACTTCATCTCTAGTCAACATTGAACCCATGGTTTGGTTAGACATTCTTAGTGCTCAACTTGCCCCATACCCTTGCTCAACTTACCTCACCTATGGGGTACATTGAGCGTACTTGACTTTCTGCATTTAAACAGATGTAGCTCTTAAATTCGACTTGTTACTAATTTACGACTATGGACACTTTTGCTAAGAGATAAATTACTAATCCATCAAGCCGCATAACAACTCATTGTGACTTATTATTGAGGAGCTATATCCGCTCAAGTGAAAAATTGCTCAACTAGCCCCACCCTACCCTAGGTCTATAGACATAAAGGAAGCAAGAGAGATGTGTCAGAATCATGCCTAATTAAAGTCCGTAGTATCTGCTTAACCCTCTGGGTGAGAGGCGTGAGTATTTATTATATAAACCTATGTCTTTTATTTAAAGAGTATTTTTTAATAAACGTAGAAATGACTTATAAGAATCATTAATCAATATTAATAATTTACTAGGTATTACTAATTTAGTAGGACTACTATTCCACCTAGCAGTCCATCTGAATAGACACTCACCTCTAATCTAAGTAATATCCAATAACATATAAGTAATTGCACCTTACCTTTTTTTACGTGGGGAAATCCTCATGGATACCCATTTGTCGTGTAGATGTCAGATAGGTTATGCTGGACTCCTACCGGCCAAAACCCCACAGTGTACATCTCTTCACCATTAGTCAGGGCTACAGGAACGCTTTTGCACACTACCGCAGCCCCGACGGCGAAAGCCCTTACAGGATGGCTTCTTCTTATAGGGGCGTACGAACACACAGTACGCGCCATCTCGAGGTCCTACGTAAGAGGCGACGGACAACCTCCGTGTCCGCCACCTAAGCTTAAATTATGGGGCGTGGAGGAGAGCCTGTTATGCTCTTCCCCGGCGCCCAACCCTCCGCCTGCGGATTGGGATGATTGCCGTATTTTCTCTCTCCCTCTCCGCAGCCTCTTTCTGCGACATCACTCGTTCGCAGAAGGTAACGCCAGCACTCCACGCCCTCTCGCATCCAATGCCTTAATGATAGGTGGGAGCGAGAGGTCGTCCCCCTTTACAGCCACTAGGTCACGACGCAACTCAGTTCAAGCCAGGCAATCCTCGAGGGTATGCTGCGCCGTGCCCTCATCGTTACCACAGTGCTGGCAGTCAGTCGTCGGCTCTCTTCCAATACTTACCAAAGCACCCGTGACCGGAAAGCATCTGCACCAGCCGGAAGGTCAGTGACCCGTACCGCCTGTTCATCCAGTCTAACAGGACTGAACAAACAGCCTCGACAATCCTGCTTCCTGCCTTCAGGTGGGCTAGATGCTCCTTCTACCATTCAAGCACTAGCTGCCGAGTGTGGAGCTTTTGCAATTGCCACTCTCCCTGGAAGAGGGGCGGTACCCTTTGTGTCGAAGTTCCGAGCGCCAATCATACAAAGATGCAAGGAACTCCGCCTCTATATCCCAGGGTGGGGACGCCGCCAAAACGCATGCCGCCTCATGGGAGATCGTCCGGTATCCTCGTACGACTCCGACAGCCATCGCCCTCTGGGGCCTTCTCAGGAAGGCGATGGCTCTTTCCGTCAGAGCCCCAACCTATATAGGGGCCCCATATAAAGCCATGGACCTGTTATATCCCTTTTTACAAAGCAATAAAATATTAGTAAGCATTTATTTAATCACACGGTACTTTTCCTTAATATAGCTATAGTCAGCAATTATATTGTTATATTGTTCCTTTCCATGTTCGTTTTAATTCCATTTTTAATAATCAGTTAGACTCAGAGCCCCGGGTAGATCGGACATAGATTCCGAGACGTATTAGAGTTCGGAAGTCAGGGACTATATTAATTTGGTGTGTGAACTTTTGCAATAAACCTATAGGTTTATTTGGTGTTTCTTTTTTAAAAAGTCAAACGGGATCGGCCTCCTAACAAATTGGTGTCAGAAGTGGTATGCCAAACAGAAGGTCATAAAAGGCTTTGACTTTTGGCATCCGAATCCGAGGTCCCCGAAATCACCAAGGTTGACATTAAGCCTTAGCCGTGCCTAAGCCTGCGCTTACCACAATTTTGGACGACGATCAGCCTCCGCTCTGAAGCGTGACATCACTCACACCTGGTCCTGAAATCACCCGTCTGGCCGACGATCAGCCTCCACCAGGAGCCCGCACCAGCTGGGTCTAACTCACCAACATAAGGAAAATATATTTGAAGAATATCCTACATCTTCCATTCCTGCTATTTACCACGACGCGACGGAGTCACCGTGTCAACGATTCCGCCAGCCGCCACGAGTGTAACGTGTCATCGAGCTATTGTTACGAGTAAATGCAACGTATAGAGGTTATTATTTTCCTGTAAGTCGTTTTGTTTTCTAATTTAAATTTATAAAATTTACCTTTATTTTACACTGTTTTGTACTATAACCTTTTACTTCGTTTTATTGTGATTATCTTATATAGCTTCAAATTTTAATTTTATTTCTATGTCGCTTAAAGCAGAAAAAAGTAAAGACAATATGTCAGAAAAAATCACACTTTCGTTTTTGACGAAATTTATAAAATCTTATAATGGGGAGACCCGCTTTTCTTACCAACTGTGATAATGCAATGTCGTTAGCTAGCCAGAAAACAGCTATTTTGTGCAAATTCATTATCTACAACTAAAGGGAAAACTCAAGATGTTTTTTGAAACATGGGACCAAAGAAAGTCATTTCTTCGTTCTACTTTTGGGGAGAAAAAAACACTCAACACATTTATTATCAGATTTGCAAAACTGCAAACAGTCTTCCGACGACGTTACTAAATTTTCTTTAAAATGTAGAACAAATTTTAACAAAAATTCAGTCAGATATACACTATAGCTGCAAAATTCCTGACGAACTTCCAGGTAGAAAAGCCGCCATGGAGGACCTAGCATTAAACACATTTTTATTAGGGTTGAACCCTACTATTTCTACTATTGTTAGGTGTAGAAATCCTCAAACCTTAAACGAAGCTATTCAATTAGCTATAGATGAAGAAAAATTACAGAATCTTCAAATGTGTTCAAAAAATTCAATGAAGCAGTGTAATATATGTAATAAAGCAGGTCATGTCGCTACGAAATGTTTCAAAAATAAGAACCATTCTAATTTTAAACACAATAAACAAATTTCTCATTTATCTAGTTCTAACTCTGATAAATTAATTTGCAAAATCTGATAAATTATTGCAAAAACATAGGGCACACTATTACAGTTTCCCTCTGTCTCCTTTTACGACGAACACGGGACGATATAGGGTAGGTGGATTAAAATTTTTTTTTGGATTAAATTAGTGGATATTTTTAAACTGCCACTTCACGGTGGCAGTTTAACGGTTTCCTTGTCCGTAGTATAGACAAAATAGTTAAACAATCGAAATGTTCATATATGATTCATGGGAAACAAGAATATCCACTGACTAATATAACACTAAGTAATAATTTAAATAGTGAGGGTAGTTTACAATTAATGACAGTCAAAAAATGTGCCTAAGATGCAACTGAGTGATTATTTTTGATAAAAAGCTCTAAATCTCCGCAACCATGAAGGTGATAACAAGATTAAGGAATGACCTCCATTACGACAAACATAGTTAAAAAAAACTCAGTACAAAACCCAAGACACATTTTAACACTTCAAAAGGATAATTTTTTTGCTTTTAAAACAATTGTAAAGTGACTCATTACTGTTGTTTTGATAAGAAATACGAATAACTAGTGATAATAAAAGTTACCAATACGATAAACATAGTTGGAAAAACAAAATAGAATGTGTCTCAGTACAACACAAGACATATTTAACATTTCAAAAGGATAGTTTTTTTGCTATTAAAATAATTGTAAAGTGACTCATAACTGTTGTTTTGATAAGAAATACTGTATAACTAGTAATAATAAAATTGCCATTATGATAAACGTACTTGGGAAAACAGAATAGAACTTGTCTCAGTACAACACGAGACACATTTTAACACTTCAAAAGGATATTTTTTTTGCTTTTAAAACAATTGTAAAGTGACTAATAACTGTTGTTTTGATAAGAAATACCAAATACCTAGTAATAATAAAAATTAGTAAAATTATGTATACGAGTGTAATATATCTATGTATGAAGGGAAAGCTCTCTACCCGTTTTTAAACATTACTTATACATTACATAACTTATTTATATAACATGTGTCGCAAAATCAAAAATCGAATAAAAATATATTGTTTACCTTTATATTCATGATTAAAAACTAACGAAATTAAAATAATACGTAACCAATTAATAGTATTTGACATATCAATATCAGTGTCATAGGCTTCTATTCCGTTTACCTTTTACCCTATTTTATTTTTTTGTTAAAAAATCACCTATTATATAGATGTACGAGTATGTAAATTTGAGATTATTGTTGCTTATGTCATTTATTGACGTCTGTACTCTTAGTTAATACTGTATGTAATTACTCTAAGTTAATACTGCCAATGTCTCGGAGTAAGTATTAACTATGTAAGGCCAGCAGTGTTTATTTTATATTTTGTATATTAGTTATGTGTTTTATATATTAATGTGCAATTAAAAGTGAAATAAAACTCACTTAATATACCAAACTAAACATTTTATGAATTAGTGTCAAATTTCGTCCACAAAGCAACCACTAGATATATTATTACATCCCAATTCCTAAGTTTTGTTATGGAGTACCTTCTTCTTGAAATTTCAATCCCACTCTCAGGCCTCTTAGCGTTAGAAAAAATTAAAAAATTGGAAATTAAAGCATTTTCTAAAACACCATCAAAAGATAATCCAAATCGTTAGAGCCGACATAATTTGGAAAATGTTAATAGAATACCAGAAAGAGTATCTACTTATTTTAATATTCACACATACTTTAACCTTACGCAATATCACAATATAAAAATGCACATTGCTGTGCATTTTTTATACTGAGCATTTTCAATTAATATAATATATTTGAAAAACCGTGATTGCTCAGGGGCTAAACGCTCGCCCCAGCTTTACGATACTATCCGACCCGTGTTCGATTCCCACCAGAAATACTTAGAAATGAGTAGAGGCCTATATTTGTCCAGTATATATATATACCGTATCGGTTGCATATTTAGTATTTGAGCATGCTTAATTTCGCGTTCGCGAGTGGGTATTCACATGCAAAGATTGTTTTGTTTATAATAAAATGTATTTTTTTTTAATAAGTAAGTATTAGTAATTATTGATATGTTGTAAATGTATGATTTTTTTCTGATTTTTAAGATTTATTTAAATTTGATTTGTCTGAAATAGATTTTTTTTTATCATCAATCTTTGGTAGTCCACTGCTGGGTACGCTAGTTGGTTTAATTGTTGTATATTAAATTTCCTTGCACCAACAGATTTGTTATGTAAAAGGGAAGTGAATCAAGTCACTTTCAGATCGAATTCGTGGCAAAAGCCTACGCTTATCTTATCGAACTTAGGACTACACTAGTGAAAGTTTCATTCAAATCATCCCGGTAGTGTCTCGACTGTCTACACAACAGCACGTAAACAGACCAACATTTTGTAGTATTACGTAAGATTTGCCAACAACGACATGCTGTAAGGTCTGCAAAATTTTAATCATTATTAGAGCATTCGCGTTTACAAACAAGTCTGTTCAAAAAAAAAACATCATACTTCGAGCAATAAAGACTCAGGTCGATTACTAAAAGGAATGGTTACAATTTGTTTTACATAGGTAATGACGTTAATTATTATTTAACTACACGGTTATTGGGGAATAACATGTGAGATAATTTATTAATCGACTTCAAAAAAGGAGTAGGTTTATAATTCGACTGTATATTCTTTTTTCGTATATGTAACGTAATATCTTCGCCAATGAGGGCTTATAATCTTCCGCTCACCAGATGTCATTATTAATGTGTAGTAGTATTCGCGTGAAATTAAAAATTAGAATTTAAGCTATTTATAATCTACTAAACGACTTCAAAAAAGGAGTAGGTTTGTATTTCGACTGTATATTCTTTTTTCGTATATGTGACGTAATATCTTCGCCAATGAGGGCTAATAATCTTTCGCTCACCAGATGTCACTAGTTGGGACTGAGGTGAAGTTTTTGTTGCACAATGTCATTTAACTGAGAAGTTAGTTTTAAATAACAATTTATCAGTTTCTAGAGTATTTATATACAAAACAATGCCTCAGAGGCTTACTCTTTCATTTTTGCGCATTTTTAACTCTTCTTTAATTTTTCTACCTTAAGAAATATTAGTAGTTTGGTTTATTCTAATCAAATCAAAAACTAAATCGATAAAAATTTAGCCTTAAAATTTTCTAACAAATTAACTTCCAAGCTATGAAATCTGTGAAATATTTCTCACTCACAAATGGCGCCACCCTGGTGGCAGAAAAAGTCAAAGGTCTCATTGTGCACCGATTTTAATGATACTCTAATTTCCTGGGCAGAAATGTGTAACTGATTTCTGGTGATACCTATTTTTGATGTACTGTGCACTTTTTTACTTTTAAACCTTTGTTTAAAGTTTTAATGATCGTTTTATATTACAGGAAATTACATGCATGAATGTCATTTTTCGCCTGTCCAAGTTCCTCTTCTCGAGGTCAGTCATAGGCCAGTGAACATGGCATTCAAACCATGTACAAATACAAACAACCTTGTAAATAGTGATTTAGGATTTGTTACCGTTTAATTCTTTTGTTTGGGATTTTAATTGTTAAGTTCGTGTATTGCAGTCCACACCATAAGATTTGTATCAACACGCATAAATCTTAATTACCATTTCCAATATAAAATGACCTCTGAGAAGATAAGCCTATTACAGTATCGATGTCAGTGAAGCAAGATCGCTTTCATGAGAAGCTTCGTGTTCCAACAGTTATGTCAGATACAATAGAGACATGCGCAACATAACTTATCTCGCATCTATTTTAAAGTAAATTGACAAATCAAAGTGATTTCACTGCCGGATTTTCGTTTGTGGAATAAAGTAGCTTGTTTCTTATTCATACCATTTACGAAACACTAGCATTTTTGTATTGTTTCTTTGGTCGTATCACTCATTAGTTCCATCGACATAATTTATATTCAAGAAAAATATTATAGCCCGCAGAGATACCTACTGTTGTACGCATGAAGCACTTATTTTTATTAGTTGTAAAGTAGGGATGGATTCTTCGTTTCTTTTATTATTTTTTATCGCCTTCACCTGAAATAGGGAAAGAAGATTTTATTCATGCAAGCTACTTCTGTTTCATTAAGAAAAGTAATATCACATGGCTATATTATGCTATTCGAAGGCAGGGTAATGAGAAGGAAATTTAGCACAATATAATTTACAACAATATTTAATATTTACCTAAAGTTAATCAATGTGTGCTATGTTATCTTTTTAAGTATGTGATTAAAAATTGGTTTTAATAAAAGTAATATAATTTGACTTATGATGAAGTAAAATATTTCTATGTTATTGGTGTTAGTATTATATCAAATATTCAATAAATAGTTTCTCGCAGGTATTCGGAGCTACGAAGTAAAAAAAGTGAAAATTTGTTATTACAACTTTAAAGATTGTCGATTTTATCCATAAATAAATGTCTTTATGCATCGTTAAATTTTTCACCTGTATTCTAAAACTCGGGCTTTTGTCATCGGTAGTGCTAGATTATTTGGAAAAATTGACTGGTTTTCCCTATCTCCTATTATACTCGACTGCACTCAAATCCTTACAGTAACTATAATTTAAAATATAAGTTAAAAAAAGGTTAAAAACCTGGGATTGTATCTCGATTCCTGTATGTTTTGGACTACACAGTAGTAAAAAAAATAAGTAAAAAGTGCTTCCTGTGTTAAGCTCTTTACGTAGATTACGTAATTTTCTTCCCACAGTAACTAAAGTTACGCTATCTCAGTCTCCACTTCTGCTTATCCGTGACTATGCTGATATTTGCTGTCTTGACATTACTGAGGAGCAGCTTAATAAGCTTAAATGCATTCAAAGTTAATGTATTACATTTATATTTGGACTTCGTAAATATGATCACATTTCTAAATTTCACAAACAGCTCAATTGGCTCCCGATCCGCCTTCGAAGGAATACTCACATTCTCTCCGCTTTGTATGGCGTGCTGTTTAACCCTTCCACTCTTCTTATTTAAAATACTGTTTTCGTTGTCTTTTCCTTACCCATAATCGGTTCCTTCGATGCTCTGTCATACTTTCTCTCTCTCTCTACTCCTTTGCACTCTTCTTTTTTAAGAAATCCTTTACTGTCACTGCTGCGCGTGTGTAGAACTCTTTACCTCTTTACATTCGTCGTACTAAATCTCTTCATTCTTTCAAAAGTCTTGTTAAATCGTATAACTTAGAACGCTATTAGATAAATAACTTTTGCCTTTATTTCTATATATATTCATTTTTTTGTACGTCCCTTTATAACTATTTTTTGCATCAGTTCACTACACAAATTGTGTCTGGAAGATACCACTTTCAGAGTTATAAGAGCGCCTGTTGTACATATTATACTTTAGGTTTAACTCTACTCGTTATTCGCGAGTAGAACGCGAGTATCCCGGGTTCGATCCCCGCCGACACCAATGAATTTGTTAATTGCAATTTTAAGTGCTGATTTACCACGTGCTCGGCGGTGAAGGAAAACATCGTGAGGAAACCTGCATGTCTGAGAAATAAGAAAAAAAATATTTCTAAGACATGAAGCTCGCCAACACGCATTGGACACTTCCTTGCCCTAAAACCCTCTCAGAAATGAGGTGAGGCTGGTACCCAGCAATGGGACTGTACCTTTACTACTTTTAACTTTACTACTCGTTATTATCTATTTTGGTTTACTATAGAGTGTAAATAAATTAATATATGTTCATAATTTACATAAAATTTTTAGAAATTAAATCTAGTGATTTATTTAATTCTATGTTTAATATTTTATCTCATCATATTTTCAACCAATAATTAATAAATATCCGATATTGTAGGTTTGTACAATAAATATCATCATTTAAATTTGCAGTATTTCCAATAATGAATGTAATCGATTTGCAATAAACACTTATTCATTCGCGACGTCCATAAATATTTATATGCCTGTAAATTAAATGAAATTTCTACACGATGGTTTTTGATTTAGCAGAAACAATTTCTTAATGTTCATTCACTCATAGACTCACGCTGTTTTCGTTACAATAAAAATAATTGCGTAACGAATATGACCTCTTCATTGTTAAGCAAGTTTTAACATTAACTTTTATATTTTATATTCCTTGCAGCAACTAACTGCCCATCACAAGTGCGAGTGCATTACTAAAGGTAAATCTCATACCACAAAGCGTTGATCCTTAGATGTTAACATGAATTGAATCGAGCGCGTAACACTGTCGAAAGATTGCCGTACTGTACGTTAACCAACTTTCGACTTCCCATAATTAATCTTTCTTACCATCACTTATCGGTTTAACTACACATTGTCACGAAAACTTACAGATCAAATGATATTATATATTGTTTTTACATGGTAGAGCCATGCTGCAGTTATATTAGAAGTATAGTGATATAGACGAATGTGTCGGCTCGACCGGGGAAGAACCAGGCTCTCACAGAATACCACCGTAAATTAGTAACCTAATGCTGCTGTGTTTCGTATGGTGTAGAGAACCGGAGACCATTTTTACTAGAAACGAGGCATTCCATCTTAGTCTTCACGGGTGACAGCGCATTTTGCTGCATTTTGATTCTTAATCGAGGATAGATATAGATGTCTATGGGCCACAGCAACCACTTACCGTGTGTGACTGTGGACTGTGTGCTCTTTTGTCACCCTATCCTATAAAAAAATATATGTCAGCTATTCCTTTTCTACTGTGGATATCCTTGTAATATTTACTATCAAGAAAACCTGCAAAGTTCAAATTAACAACAGAAATACTTCCAGAAATCATCTTTAAATCTTTCGTGATCATCATTCGTCATAACAGATAATCAAAGTTCACTACAGAAGATAGATCCTCCTCCCCCCATAGATTGCCGCATAGCGGTGATATTTACCACACTTACCACGCTGTGCAGGCAGGTTGGCAATCGCAGTTTTTTTATTATTTCGGATTGCTATCAGAAAATGCTGCTGCTAATTCCTGTATCAGTTTCTCTCTCTCGCCTCTTACTACACTCACAAGGGTATAGAGTAGTTGTTAAGCAGCCACTACGCGGCAAATATTTGATTGCATTTTAAAAACGTTTTAGTATGCCCTCACCAGTTACGTAGTTAAGCAGGGCTATATGGGAAGCAGATTTAAAGTGTGGTATTTTGGGTAAGAAACGTCAGCTCATCTCAAACAATATTAAATATGGCTGTTACTTAACATTTTTTGATAAAAATATAACGAACACTGTGACATTATTAGTTATGAAAACGAAAAAAATGTACATATGTACATACGCACTTTCATGTCTTTCATGTCATTTAATAGAAGAGGACAAGACAATCGGTCGTATTCTACAACGAATATATTAAGAAAAAAGAAAACATAAGCTTTAGCAATAATTAGGAACATTAGAAAAATCAACTTGAAAAACAGCCAAGGACCATATTTGCTATAATGTCCACGCAAGCGAGCAGTGCAAGCAGCGCCCTTATGACCTTTTTTATTTGATTGACTGATGAAGAACTACCGTATCACAGAGCCACCTAAACAAAAAGGCTTTGATGGTTTTTGAGTTATATAAATTAACCAAATTAACCGGATGGACCATATTAGCCTCACGTTTACAGTAAACATAGATTAAAGGAGACTTTTACCAATTCCGCAATAATTTGACACGAAATGGAAATGATAGATCCGTGGCTCAGTGGTTTAGCAATGAGTTACGGCACTAAGAACCGTGGGTTTAAATCGCAAACTCAAATTCAAACATTTATTGCTAAACCATAATGTACATAAGATGTTATAGAATAATGTAAGACCAGTATTTTGGACCCTGTTGGGCACGCAATTTAGGGGTTAGAAGAGAGGAAGCGTATTTATCTAGTTATAAGATTGTCATGTGGTTTATTGAAATACAATTCAATTTAAATGAGTGATTATTTTATATAACCTTTGTATTTATGTATTATCTAAAAAATATTCATTAGTATTTTAGTAACATTTATTAGTTAGGAACTTTTTTAATTTTTTTTGTAAATATGATGTCACTATTTTCATTTTTTAATATGTAAGGTAGTTTATTATATAATTTTATGGAATAATTAAATGTACCAGAAGTGTTTAGTTTTAATCGGGAGGTTGGGAATAATAATTTGTTTTTATGTCGTAACGTGTATTTGCATAACGAATCTTCACATTTTGTATTTATTTGCTTATTTTTTCGAACAAATTTACACATTTCCAATGTATATAAGCTGGGTAAGGTTAATATTTTATATTTAAGAAAGGACGGTATGCAGCTATTATTTTGATATTTGCTATAATCCGGATTAATATCTTTTGGAGGGTGAATAGAGAGGCTGCATCTCTGCTGTTGCCCCACAGAATGACGCCGTACCTCAGCCAAGCGTGCGCATACGCATGGTAGGTTGTAATTGCCGTTTCAATGTTGGTAGTTTTTTTAATTTCGCGTAATGCATATGAAAAGCCCGAAAGTTTATACCTCACTCTATGGACATGCGTTTTCCAATTCAAGTGAGTGTCTATATCTATACTGAGTAATTTAAATTCTTTCACAGATTCTAAAATTGTGCCATTGTAATCGAATTTTAAATTTAATGCACGAAACTAGTATTTTTATGGCATACAAATACTAGTTTTTTTTATGTATTTAATCTTTCTCCGTGTACAGGAGGAAATCCTAGTGTGGAGGTTACTTTTTTTAATTAGAAAAGGTAGCTCCAGCAGCTTCGCACGGCAGCGACACATGGTACGTCACTGGCACTTACTTAGATTGGATGAGAACCTCGAAAAATAATGTTGAGATGAATAACCCTTAACCACTGACTTATGTCCGAAGGACATAGGCCCTTACTTTAAGCCTTGTGTTACAAACAAAACAAAAATTAAAAAAATATAATATTCCATGCTTGTAAGAAACCCGTCTTTTTGTTGGTTTTAGTTTTAGCCATGATGCCGACAAAATAAATTTGTGAAAGTTCTTACAATATACCACAGATTCAAATTCAACTAATATACGATCCTAATTTAATGTAACCCAGTAAATCAATTCCTGCTATATGTATTTTGGTTAGTACGCATAGAAACTATAGTCATTAATTCTTATTTCCACTTTATATTGTCTTGATGCACTTACGTGCATCAAGACAATATAAAGTGTGTAAGGATTCCATTGCTTCATTAATAATGACAATGTGAACATTTAAATATTATAAAATAAATTTAAAATTAATACTATACTATTATTTTTGAATTTTACATTTATTTAATTAACATAAAAATATACAATATTTTACTCATCATCATAAAAAAGATAGCAGCATCGACGAGTTAGGGCTCCACGGACTTTCATGTAAGAAAGCGCAGGTAGGTTGTCCCGTCACGGTCCTCTGAACCATAGAGCTCTTATCTCTATAAATATTTCCTTGGTTTTAGATCCTTGTGGAATATACTATAGAAACCATGGCAGGAGACCCGACGGAATGACTTTGATCCCTTGGAAAAAAGGCATATCCCTAGTGAAGGGTGAGAGAGGACTACATATCTGTACTATATGCTGTGGAGACAATTAATATGTGGAACCCATGTGCAATGAAGTTCGTAAAGGAACCGTATTAGTCACAGATGATAAGAAGGCTGGCGTTTTACACCATTAATATACCCAATTCAAATTCAGCGAAGTTTATGGCACGGGCCACGGACTGTAGGACAGTATGATAATTTTAGTATGTAATGATAATTTTTTATGAAAAATATTACGTATTTGAATGTAATTGAAATAAATATACATTTTAATTTGGCTCAATTTTAACTTTCATCATATTATGTAGGAATAATCTTTATAAGGTTTTGATTTTTCATTAGGTCTTTATTTTCATCTCTATAAAAATTAATTGCTGTCTCGCTAAAATTCAAAAACGGTTCTATTAATTTTGATAATTTTTTTATTGTGTGTTTGAATGGTTCCCTGCATGGTTTTGATTTACTATTGGACCCGTTAGATGGCGCTGTTGTCGAGATCCGGAAATCACCCATGCGAAGCTGGAGCTGATCGAGTAATTAAATAAAAAATTAATCCGTTAGTTTACCACACAACCCTCCTAGAACTCACATAAATATGAGGTACACATAGTCTACATTATTTCACAAATACGGCAGCACCCTACGTTTTTCAATACAGAGCCCAAAATATTTCTATTCCAGTCTCAAACTATTGTGTGCAATACATGACTTTTGCTAGGTTAAGTTACCAAACGTTTTATAATTCTGACATCCTTATTGAAATGTTTGCCAACTAATATACTATTTCTTATAGGATGCATAGATATTAGATATGATATTTTTTTCTTTCATATTCATTTTACAAAAAAAGCTATTGATGTTAATAATCAATAACAAAATAAATAATTTTCACATAATAGCAGTTGGAGTCGGTGCTGAGACATAATGTATGTGGGAATAATTACTTTTTGTTTTTGGGCCTTTTTCAACATTTTTGTAAAAGAAACTAGAATGTCATTTTGATGACTACTTTGGTAGTGACATTAAAAATTCACCCCTATTTTCCACCTTTAAGAGTAAATTATTTTTTAATTTATATTATTGAACTACCCCTGAATTAACACATTTTTAGTAAAAGAAGAATCATTAAAATCGATTTAGCTGTATCCGAAAAATCGGTGAACATACGTAAAAAAACATCGAAGGCGTCGATTATAGTAATTTCTCGTTCTTGGAACTCGTAAATTCATTAAAAATAATTGTACGGACTTAAAATGTCTTCACCTGATGGGAGAAAATATACCTTCAACTTTAGTACCAAATTTCCGAGGGTTGTTACATTATTTAATTAATATTATATACAGTGCAGGCTCGTTTATAATGTTAATATTATTTACAAAAATAAACATTGTAAAATTTAAATAAAATTTTGTAAATTAGTCATGCTCTCGCGATTTTAGATTTAGCTAATTTTAGAAACAATTCTTTGAAATCAAAAGTGAAAATGGTTTTATAATTAAGTCTCGTCGTATCTGCACTAACCATTTTAAATATTCCAATTTCAGAACGGACTTGATAAATCTACACCATAAGCCACTAAAACCACTTTTTAATATAAAAATAGCAATCAATTAATTTAAAAAAAAATTCAACTATCATTTATATTCATTTGCTTTTACGAGTATATCACATATATGTTCAGTATGATTGTTAGATACGATTTCATGCGACAAAACGTTGGATTCTTGATTTTCAGGCACTAGTAAAACATACCTACGCGCTTTGCGCTTAAAGTATGCAATTAAATGTATCTGGCAATACAGTAATTTGTTATTTAGAGCTGCTTTATGGTTTACCTTTATCTAAATTTATTCATACAGTATAGTTAAAATAAATAAAACAGCGAGTCGGGTTGTTATATTTTTACTATAGTTTTTATCAGTTTTGTCTTTCATAACCTATACCTATGTTGTAACCGTGTAATGGCTTAGTAAGAATATCCACTACGCTAAATCGTCTCCAGGTTGTCATAAGAGGCGACGGAGAGAAAATGAACAAGATATGGGCAGCAGTATCTCCCTGATAACAAGTCAAAATAATAAAAAACTGCGGCTGCCAATCCACTTGCCAAGCGTGGTAACTATGGCAAAGTCCCTCCATGAGACAATCTATGAGTGAGGCCTATGTTCAGCAGTGGACTTTTATAGGCTGTAATGGTAGTATGGATATATGTTTCCATGATATATTTTTTTTATAGATTAAGGGTGACAAACGAGCACACAGTCCACCTGATGGTAAGTGGCTGCTGTGGCCCATTTACATCTACATGTATCCTCGATTAAGAATCAAAACGTAGATGCGTTGTCACCTCAGAGGACTAAGATGGAATGCCTCGTTTCCAGTAAAAAAGGTACCCTCACCATATGAAACACAGCAGTATTAAGCTGCTATTTTACACTGGTATTCTGTGAGAGCGTGGTCCTCCCCCGGTTGAGCAGACCCATTCCTACTACAACCATAATATAGCTGCATCGTGGCTTTACCACGTATAAAATATATATAAATATGTATACATATATTGTCTATATACAATATGTAACGTAATTAACGCACACCCTCAGACACCCCAATTAGGATATTATATTATAATCATAATACATACACTGAATTTTTAGTTAAACATTTTTATGCACTGATTATTTATCAAATTAGTTACACTAATTCCGGGAGAATGTTGTGGTCACAGTACAAATCCACGAACGCAAAGACTTTAACGTGCTTGAAATAAAGTTCATTTTTCTTTATTTTTATTGAATGACAGAATTAGTAATAATACAAATAAAACTGCACTCTTAAAAGTCTTATTACCTTAAGTTACGGTCCATTTCAGTTTGTTTTGACTGTACAGATTTAGTGTGACTGTAATTTACGTTGTTTTAATAATTTTTGGGATAAAATAGTACCTATATTAAAAATGATAGGAATCGAATCAGTAAACGATTCTGAATAAACTACTTTCTCAAAGTGCGTTAATTATGTTACGTGTTGTATAATGGCTGATTTTCAATCATCGGGTAAAATTTATCCAGCAACTAAACTATAAGTTGACTAAATAATACTACTGTAATTTTGAAATTTGTTTATGTTGTTTTTGATTCTATGTATTAATTTTATCTAATATGTGGTGTCAATGATGTTGAAAGTCGTTCAGCGAGCTACGGGAAGGGTTATGCACGTAGTTTCCCTACGCAATAGAATACGTAATGTAGATATCCGCAGTATAACTAGGGTAAACGACATAGTGTAACGGATCAGTACGCTGAAATGGCAATAGGCCGACCATATAGCTCGAAGAACTGAAAACCGATGGAAAGAAAGGTTTTCGCGTAACAGCCCCCTCCCCCACTAGATGTAGTAACGACCTAGAAAGAGATGCAGGAAGTCGGTGGATACAGGTATCTCGGGATGTGTGTGTTTTTGTCACTCCTTGGGGAAGGCCTTTGTTCAGCAGTAACTTGTGATGGGATATAATGATGATGATGATGACGTTATGTGACAGGTCTAATGGTTGTTGACCACATTACAATGGAAAAGAAAAAGCAGAAGAAGACGTAATAGCAAGTGTGATTTAAAACTAACCGAATTTGGGTTCACCTATTAGTATTCTACAGCCGTCTGTACCCCCGATAGAACAATCGATTTATTATGTATACAGTAAAGTATGCCATTCCGTACTGACCTCAGTTATATTGATTCGCTTTCAAAACATTAGACTACGGATTTAATCTCTAAAACTACGATGTAATATGTATTGTTATTGAATGCCTTTATGGTTAGTCTTTCCCAGATTAAACTATCCCAAGCCCCATTTGGCAAACTCTACGCTCGCAGTAAGTAATATCCCGTAACTTGGAAATTGTTTTATTTGTATCGAAATTATGATTCTGGTGCTAGACAACATTCAGCACACTTGTTGAAGATATTTATTTTGTTAAATTCTGTTTCATGAACAGTTTTCAAAATTATACACAATTTGATTCCAAGGTAAGGTTTTAGTAATAATTTGTTAATTTGTTAGAAATATAGTCACAATTGAAAATTTTCTGACGATTTTAAGCCGTCAAAATTTACACGATCCAGCAGTTAGTATTCATAACAGCTGTATCGCTAGAAAGATTAAGAATGATTAACATTAAGCATTTATATTATCAGAAATACAATATACTTATACACCATAATTGCTTCGTAGAATATATTTAGATACTGATCAATTTCTTACTAAATGTTGCAGAAAATATTTTTTGCATGGAATGTGGAGTAAAACGGAGTACATATAAGAGAAGAGTAGTGAAATAAGAAAATATCATTTTTCTCACATGCATCTGGTACTTCCTGATCACAGCACATAGCTGACTTCATTTTTATAGGAGGGTTATAAAATACCGATTCGAAACATGTCAAAATAGCAAACAATATGTTAGTGGTTTTCATGTCATCATTACGAAATGTTTACTTGTTCGTCCCCCCCCCCCCATAGGCTTTTGAGTCAACTTACTACGGATACATTTGTGACTAATGTGTGAAACATGGGTTTACAATTTTTCATCGTAATAATACACTAATTGCCGAAGTTGTACAGCTTTTGAAATGGCCTCCTGCTTTATAAAAGGCGTGGAGGTGTAATTAATCACTTACACTTTGCTCTTTTATTGGTTGACCTGCTTTTACGCTTTTACAGTTGCAATTTATAGAGTAAATTCACGTAGAATTTTTTTATAGGCTGCAATGAAATAATATCAATGAATAAAACGTCATGACGTAGTAAGCAGAAAGGAACAAAGTATGAAGTGCTTGTGGATTTTTCTGATAAATAATATTGGAGGCTTAGAATATTAGTAAAAGATTCACGATATTTTAATAGGAAAGCGACCTATAAAATATTTCATCGATTTATTCTATATCGGCATGTAGATTTCAGCTGCAGGACAAACGGATTGACGATCTTAGTGTCATCGATCGTAGTACCAAATGTCTTAAGCTTTAATGTGAGCTTGCTGTCTGTCGCTTGCCGAAATATTTTACGGATGATGTAAACATAATGATTATACTGTAATCTATCGGAAGCTATAAGATTTTCCGGTATTTCTCATAGTCACATATTATTTCTCATGAGACGGATATATAATAATTGATAAATAAATCATATCTCACTGATCCTATTCGTGCAAACGATTTACACAGTAATCTTACACAAAATAACATATCTGATCATCATTTCAATTGAGATGTCGCAATCGATGTACAAAAGTAGAAAAGCCATGGTCAAATTCCACTATGATTGCATTCAATAAGCTATTTATAAAAGACTATAAAGTTTTTAATCGAATAAATAAGAGCGACTTCCCGAGATGTGACTATGACCTTCACATTAATGAACAGTGTTAAGGTACGCGTACTCGTATCACTGGCGGCAAAACATTAATCATAAGTATATATTAAATGTATATTATAAATAACGATCTTAGGCTCGGCAGCTATAAGGGTGTGCGCTCATCTTAAATTCCATAGTACGTTACTCCCGACATAAAATAGTGCAGTGCACAGAAGTGTGTTTATTAGCTATTTTATTTTACATATATAGATAAATTGTTTTATATAAAATAAAATAAATTATCTATATATGTAAAATTTTATATTATATTAATATAAAATAATGAAAAACTACTTATACTCGTAATATTAAATTTTATTTTATATTATTAGTAGTTTTTCATTTACTCTGTCAATAGATAATATATAAGTGAAGAGCAACAAAAAAGATTGCAATCCATCTGATGGTTGCAAACACAGCAGATTTAGGTCACCTGAAAAAAAATACGCTACTGATCGCTATAGTTTGTTCCTTGTGTTACTGAATCGCTTTAATCTTTCAACGTTAATACCTGCCAAAAACTAAAAATAACCTTCCAATAAACTAAAAAATAATATTTTTAACAGCACATAAAACTGCACCTTAAATGAGATTTTCGGGTGCTTATTGTATGATAATATCATGACAAGATATAATGGCTGTCAAATTTAAACCTCCCATTTAATGCTCCAACGTTTTTATGCATACATTCTACTTGTAGCACTGATATTCGGCCCACTATTTTATTTTAAACTTTGACAATAACAAAACAAAGATTTAGTAGCACCTAACAAAATTAATTGAATTATTTCAGCATTTGTGGGAGGCTAAATACAATTACTTGCCTGACTTGACAAATTATTTTATTAGATTTATCCGTTTACTTGTATTTTGTTTTTTTGTTTTTTAATTATAAATGTAAACGAGGTTTAGCCGGCTAAAACTGGGTGCATCCGGTTGAGGATAGGTAAACTTAGTTTTATAAGATTTGTTTATGGTACGAGTAAGGCCAGAAGAAACCTAGGTTTATATATGTATATATATATATATATATATATATATATATATATATATATATCCAATCCATTCTCACCTAAACTCTCTACTTCTTGCGGATTGATGACCTGCTTTTGCTCGGAATCCATGAGTAGGTTGTGGAGATCTACCCTGACTCGACATGTGCGTTGATAGTTCTAATCGTATTATTGCATTACTGTACAGACAGATATCCAAATGCATGCGGCGAGACTTATGCATCTTCAATACAGCTCGTATTAAAGAAGCGATCGAGCGGAACCAAGGCTCTAAAGTGTTTGCCAGAGATCAGTCTGCCAAAAAGAGTCAACTGTTGAAGCAAGCGGAAGAGCGAATGTAGTAGCATCTATTCCAGGACACCTGAGATTTGAGTGAGATTGAGGGTTTCTATGGACAGCGGTATATTTCATCGCTGGATCCCCACGGAAGTGTGAGAGGCTATCCAAGAGCAAGTCTTCCCTGACACTTTTCCGATGATATCATGGACACCACTTAGAACGAGAATGGAATTGCTCTCCAGCACTTTAAAAAGGGCAAGGCCTCAGGCGAGGATAGAATAACAGCGAAGCTTCTGAAAGCGTTCAGTTACTTCCACCATGCGGTAGTCTTGTTCTTAAAAAAAGGCAAAAACCCTCTGTTGAAGAACTACAAATTTCCCTTCTTAGCCGCGTCTACGTGCTGTTTACCGGAGTCATTACGAATCGCCTCGCGCCCAGACTCGATGACTTCCAGCCTCCCAAACAAGCCGGTTTACGAAAAGGCTCTAGTTCCATAGACTACATTCATACGAGAGCGACACTGAAAGTTTTTAGAACTGGCCACTTGTAAACAATACAATAAAAAAATTAGTTCAAGTTTTGAAAATGGAACTCTTTGCAGATATTGTTGTGCATGTATTTTATTAATTTGTTGTTATTTTGCGATTTTGCGGCGAATTGAAAATTGTTACTGCATGAATTTACCGCGAGAAAATTTTCGTACAATGATTTTTTTTATATTATATATTATTTTTATATATTATTTTTTGATGAAAGTTATGATAGACTTCGATTGGCCTTTCACGATGAAGCCTCATCTCGTTCCACTGTTTACAAGTTACAACTGATTTAATGAGTTTAAATGTGGTGGCACTAATCTCACCGATGATCTGCGTGAATGACGGCCTTCTACGTCGACGACTGAAATAACATCAGTGTTGTGCGGCGTATGTTAGAGACTGACAAAAGAGTGACTTAACTGAAGCTTAGGTATTGGTATAAGTCAAGTGCACAAACTCCTCCATGAACATTAAGCGGTCAGGAAGGTTTGTGTCCGGTGGACACCTCATAATTTGACAGAATGCCATAAACTCCGTCGTGTTGATTGGTATCGTGAAATGGATCAAAGATTTAACGGAGGTGACTGAAATGCTGTGTTCGACATACTTATGGGTGACGAAAGCTGGATTTATGGTTATGAACCTGAAACTAAAAGACAGTCTGCTGCTAAAGTGAAGATAGGTCGAAGTTCTTCGGAAGGACAGGTCATTACGCAACAATTGTTCTAGAGAATCAAAAAACAGTTACTGAAGAGTGGTACACTAACAATTGTTTGCAACTTGTCTTGGAAAAAGTTCGAGAGAAACGACCTCGCAGTAGGATCACACACCGCCAAGCAAACAATCGACTACTTAGCGACTTCAGATGTGGAATTACTGGGTCGCCCGCCCTATAGCCCCGACCTTGCACCTTGCGATTTTTATTTATTTCCAAAAATAAAAGAAAACTTCCAGGAAAACGTTTTATACACACCGAGGAAACAGTGACTGCAGTTCAAAATGCCGTCGAAGAATATAAGGATGAGTGGGTAAAGTGCTTTTAAAAAAAAAAACTTTATTGCACTCTACCTATTTATTAATTTTTTATATTTATATGTTTAATGTATAGTAGTGCTTTCTCAGTGGTTCCATCGGATCCAGCGATATATTGATGGAAATGGACACTATTTTGAAAAGATATTGTTGGCGACGCGCCCATAAGAATATTTCAATTTATTAATTAACCAATTACGAATAGCTTCTAAAAAGCAAATTATCAAGCAATAATATTCTGATAAGAAAATGCTTAGTTAAATCTTAAAGAAATATCGAATTAATGATATGAAGGTCTTGGGTTCGACTCCCAGGCCGGAATAGTTTATCGTTTTCTTAAGTAATATCTCTTAATAAATTCATATAGGGAATTTAAGATATAAATTATGTTACCGGATTTGTTCCCCGGTTGAAATCATCTTTCCAATGATGTAAATTTAAAGGAATATTAAAATAAAGTTAGAGATCGGATTTGTTCCCCGGTCGAGATGATCACTTTGTGAGTAAATAAAATTAATGGAAATTAATTGCATAAGTGTTGTCTTATATGAGTTTGGTATGTTTTGTATGAAAACAAATGCCTATTTGCTATGATTGATTTATGAAAACATTCACTTATATTGTTTGATAAGAAACATGATAACTGATAAGAATCTGATTAGAAATAGTTTCCTGCAGTTTGAGAATTGTGTAGAAGCATTGATTCACCTTAGTATTATCGATATTGGTGTATATTAGACTTTCCATTTTTTCTGATAGTCGATAGCTGTGCAAAAGTTAGTTGTTCAAATAGTGTGAGTTCACGGACGCACGCTAGCCACTTACTTAGGAGGCCAAATATGTAAAAATTTAAATATTTGTAATTTCAGCAATTTATGTAAAAATGACTTGTGAAACATTTCAGATTGATTGTACGTGCAAAAAAGGTGAATTCTGTGTTATTTTATGTGAAAATTCCTGTGAATAAGTGAAATAATGACAGTTTTGTATAAGAAATTTAAAAGTGTTTTAAATAGTGAAATGTATAGATAAATTGTAAATTAAACTGTTGTATTGGTTAACATATGTATAATTTCAAGTGGGAAACGTTGTTTTAACTTTCTATGTTAAATATTTAAGAAATTTCGACTTTGAACATGTGAGTAAAATAGGCATATTTTGTTAAATAAATAAAAGGTTTTTTGTGATATGAAAATGTAATGTATATCGTATTATAGATATTGTTTTGTGCTATCTATACAAGTAAATTGTGTTAATATATGACTTATGCAAATAAAGTTATTAAGTAAACCGTGAGAGAGTGATAGAACAAATTGGTGTAATTAACACTTTCACGTATAGCTCTGGGGTAGCTCAGTAAACGAGTTTTCTTGCAATTCGTTCGGGGAAGTTTCGGGAATCGTTCGGGAATAGTTCGGGAATCCTTCGGGAAAAGTGCAAGACCAGCAGTCAATAAGAAGAAGAAAAAGTGTAGGGAAGTGATAGGGAAAAGTGATTACTCTCTCACGGAACGGTTTGACGATAATTGCTGTTTTATTCCCAAAGAATTCATCCCTCAAAGTTATACAGTCCACATCGAAGAATTAAGGCGTTGGGACCGGGACGACTTCGGAAGACCCGTAATCCCCGTCTGAACCTATTTGCTGAAAAGGAAGAGGTTATCGCCCTTGTGTGATACTCCGTTGCGGAGATCACATACGTTGTTCCCGAACCCAACGTAGGCGGTATAGGAGGCCGGATCGAGAGAAGCCTCGATTCCTCCCTTCTGTTTCTTAGTTGAACGTTTACGCACGCTGTGTGTCCTTTTCAGATATAATAAAACTAATAAATTGCGAGTTTGTTCAGTTTTGGATTTTCTAAGAACTTTCAATCAAGTCAAGTCATTAATTGGTATTGTTACATTAAAAATTGGTTTTAGTGGCTTATGGTGTAGATTTATCAAGTCCGTATGGAGGAGTAAACACGACAACTTTTGAAAATATCAATTGTTCAACTATATCTACTTTTTAATCTCTTCATTTATCATGCGGGAAGTCATGGAATGTAAATGACAGTTTAATTTTGTTTTGTTTATTTATAATTGATATTTGTCAACTGAGAAATTCCGAAATTTTCGGTGTAAGCAGCCTTGCAATAATATATTTTACTAAATACACTTTGACTCACTCCGGGCTCGGCCACCGTCGTGAGTGGATTATTGTATCGTTTGTTTACAGCGGCTCGTGATCGCTGTAGAAATACAAAATATTCCAAAAACCAAATTTGATACCTACTTGACCAAATATATTATTTCGCTAAAAGTACTTAGGATTTATATATAAATACACTTTTACGTCTTGGACTTTATGGAGTGACCTGAAGGTGTACTTCGGTATCTGCTACTGGAAATCCTCGAAGAGTAGAACTAAGTGTGCCGATATTGTGCTCGTTACGTTAGTTATGATAAGGCCTTATCTCTGGACTTAATAGTGACCTGAAAGTGTACTGAGATGAATGCTATTCGAACTTCTCGAAGAGTAGAGCTAGGTGTGCCGAGTTTGGCCTCGTTTGTTAGTTAAGATGAGACCATACCTCCGGACTTGATAGAGTGACCTGAAGCTGAAGGTGTACTTTGGTGAATGCTAAATTAAAATATATTACGACTAGATGAAAAACTTTTTGAAAACAAAATAAAGTTGATCAAAAAAAGATAACGAGTTAGTTAAAAAAAAACTAGTTTTTACGATAATACCTGAGTACAAATACCTAAAAATTAAAATAATATTAGTCGATTTGTTTTAAGATAATTCTGTTTTTAGTAAGTTATTGCATGCACATTTGGATTAACTAAAAGTTTTTGTCTATATCCACATTCTTTGGTGGGTCTTTTAGACTCTGCTAATCTTTGTAGTTTACGCATAAATTGTACTCACAAAGATTTTTATTAGTGCCTTTTTTATTAAAGTTATGTCTTTAAGGTATTTGTGATTGTGTCGATTAATCAGAAAACATTTTTTCTTTGATGATAAGGAAAAGATAGTATTTTAGAAAAGACAAATCACCTCCTTATTAAGTAATCACATTACGAAGTAACAAGTGTTATTACTGGATATGGTTCTTATAACAAACAACTTTTTATCATTAGCGTTACAGTTCCAGGAGTACATCTAAAGAAGAAGCGCCGGCTTAGACTACAGCAGTAACGCGGAGCTTTTCACGTACAAGGCTAAATATTTTAGTTTGCCAAGGTTGCCCTCCGAGTTCGTAAGGGATTACTGATTCTGATCACGAACTACGTATCAAATTCTTAAACTCACTTTAGACGTGCAGTTTCAAAAACAACTCATTGCAAACTAGGATTGGATGAAGGCTAGAATGCAGTCTAAGGGTTACGGGAAGAACCTCTACAAAGCCATCTTCAAAGAATATTTATTTGAAATTTTTTTGAACCCAGTGTCACTAAATAATAATCAAGTACTCTGACTATAAGTGACTGGCGTGTATTTTGTAAAATATTATTTGAAGGCTTTAGTTTTAAAGGTAGCGAGTAGTTGAGAAATGATTTTATCTTTTATATCAAAGCATATTTGCATTCGATTCATGACATCGTAAGCGCGTGTGCCGTTTTAAATAAATGTTTGTAATCGTCTTGTTTCTTACCTTTTTGCCAAATAAATCTTTTCGGCGTTTAAGCGTACGTATAACGCTTACCTGTTTACATGATCTGCATAACGCTAAAGTGTGAAGAAATAATGTGACGTAACAATGCGAATATTTTTGTCATGTTGATTTGGCGTATTATTTCCCACCTTTACTAAGAAAAAATTTGTAAAAGTTAAACAATTTTTATGTTGAAACATTTTTGTGTTTTAAAGGTAGCAGTAATTACATATTGATTTTAAATAACCGCATGATGTGCGATTAAGTATAATAATAGCAATTATACCGTAGTCATTAAAGTTCAACTGCTTTTTTATTTTCACAAACGTAAGCAATATTATGAAAAGATCATTAGTCTTTCGTGGCTGTCAATCATCTTCACTTCTTTGTTGTCAACACACCATTCATTCAAACCTCTTACAGTAGTAATGAGTAATTTGCCAGCGTTTCTTTTCATCCGAATACAACGTGCGCTTTACCCTCTTCGGCTGCATCTCCTCTTACCATCAGACGGTATTATAGTCAAGTAATGGTTTATTATAAGTAAACAACACCATCGGCTGATGACTCAACTCAACACTATAATATCTGTTTGTTTGGGTTAACATCTTCCGCACACACGATAAACTATATACTGACGTAATTTTAGACTAAAACATTTACATTTACTACTTGTTAGTAAACATAAGCTACAACTGAAATTTACACCTGAAACTCAGAAAAGTCAACACCCTGAGTTCTAATACATTTCTGGACGTACGAAATTGATGGAGATTACTTTTTAGCAGACTTCAAAAAAAAGAAAAGGATCTCAATTCCAGTCTATGTTCTTCCTTTGTTTCTTTGTAAGTATGTTAGTCAATATTTTTGTCAACTATGGAGCAGTTTTAATGTTTCTTCTACTATTAAATAGTTTATACTTTAGGGATAGTTCTGCATATATTTGGAGAAAAATTTCACCCCTCAAAAGAATTTGATGAAGTTTTTATTGTTATTATATAGAAGACAGACGCGCTTTTGATATTCCGTAGTCTACTCAAAAGGGTCGAAAATAAAATTTTGTTGCACGTAAAATTTCACCTTGGTAGGTAACTTCATCATTCGTATTTCTGCAACTGGGTGTTTCAATTACTACGATAATAAAAAATGTTTTCTAGTTTAAGAAATGTTTTTTTTTTATTGCATTCAGATAGATTGTTAGCTCCTTTATCACCCTCATATGTACAAAGTGACAAAAATCCAAAGTTGATTTATTTTAATAGCTGATTTGGAACCGTTTTTTTTTAATAATTTTGATATATACCCTGGTAACAGTAAAATGCACACAACTTCTGGACATACTCTGGAATTTCGGCAACGGCGGCCTGCCTTAACGGAGGCTAGCCATCGGCAGAGGACAGGATTATAGTGCCCAAGTGTATACGCGCAAGCACAGGTGCACTCTCTATTCCTTCACTCTCATAATCCGGTGGGAAGGTAAACCGACACGACCGGAGAGAGATCAGGTGCAGAACCAACGGCTTTACGTGCTTTTCGAGGCACGGGGGTGAGACACCACCGACTGGGACTCCTGAGGCTCCGGGCAGCTACTGAGAATTTCTTGACAGAAAAACTCAATAATTGATTTTTTGGCCCGACCCGGCATTCGAACCCAGGACCGCGTGATCAGCAGTCGCACTACTACAACCTCTAAACCAATGAGGCGGTCAACCTGTCAAGTTTTGGAGTTAGGAAAATCCGACGCGCCATCCCAATGCGAATATTATGTCCTCGAAATATTTATTTTTATTTTCAAAGACATGTCGGTTTCTTTATGTTATCGTTTAAATTATCCTTTACCATAGATTACACAATAAAACAGTACTTAAAATAACAATTAATTATTTGGTGCCAGCCCGTAACCGCGTAGTGGCGATGTAACAATATCCACTACCCCATATCATCTCGTGGGTGTCGTAAGAAGCTTCAGTGCGAAACAAATCAGCAGATAGGCTGCTGCATCTTCCTAATAAAGACTAAAAATAAAAATACTGCGGTTGCCAACCCGCTTGTCAAGCGTGGTAACTATGGCAAATATCCCCACTATGAGGCAACCTGTGGGGGAAGCCTATGTCCAGCAGTGGACTTTAATAGGTAACAGTAACAGTAACGGGTGCCGGTGGGATCGGACAAATCAATTTGGTCGCGAACTTTTTAACTCCTGAGCCCCAATGGCTCTCCGGTGTTTTACTCCTACATGCCGTGTTTTTACAACGAAGCAAGCGAGAAATAGAAGCTACTAAAAAGGTAATAAGCTCCTAGCTACAATGACAATGATTTATTTTAGCTATTCCTATAAATGATTTTGTTTTATATTACTTCATAAGGTAAAGCTTAAAATAGAATCAGAATTGAAAACAATACAGAGAACAGATTCTGCGGTAGAAATAATGCACAGAAAAGGAATACCTAAAATGCGTATATGGTATGTGGCGTGAATCAAATTTATAACGTTCCTTGGTTTCGACGACAGCAGAGTAAATGTACCCGTTATGGAATATTGACAGCGTTATTTATGTAATGAATGACTTTGTAAACTATTGAATTATCTACATATATAATTGAAGTGTATGCAATGATTTCAAATGGAATATAAGTAAATGAGTGTCTGTCGTTAATATTCCGATGACTCGATTGATGAGGGTTATTCGTATGCCACTAAGACATAAACAACCATTATTAAATGTTTTGTTTGCCTGTCCCGGATATTCTTCGGAATATTTGAACATGAAAGAATCATGTCCATTACTGACCTGAAAATTTTCTAACGCGTCTAGTGATGTAAAATATCTCATAAAATTGCATTTTTTTTCTTATTTCATATCGCATAATTGAATTTTCAAATAAAGCCTGGAAAAAAGTAATGTTACTTTGATTATCATTCTCAGTAGACTTTTGGAGTCGAAACGTGTTTTACAATGGCTCAAGGGCCCAGAAGTCATGTCAAAATATACCCGAAAAATATGAAGATTTTTTCTGTAAGACATTGATAAAATGAAATGTCTTTGATGATTATGTAATTAAATAACGCTATACTAATAGATCCTACCGAAGCAAAACCGGGCCGGTCACCAGTTAAATTATAATGTTTAACGCTTTTAACCAAGAAAAGGAGAAGTTTTTTTAAAATCACATTAATTTAAATATTTGTTTAACGGTATGGCCAACGTTAATAATAGTTAATTATAGAATTGAAAAGTAAACAAATTACTATATAAAAAATGAAATATGCTTATTAACGGTGGCCATTATCGTTATACAAATATTTAAAATGTTTGTACCCCTATGGGTACAAACATTGATATATTACCAATATATCAATGGGTACAAATAACTTTACCACATTCCTACCTCCGATAACACACATAAGGGCGTATATAATATAATACGGGTAAAATAGAATTAAATAGATTATGTTTTATTCTATATAGATCACATAACATGCATACTTAATAAACGTTAATTTCTGAGAGCTTTTTCGAATTTTAATGGTATTAAAAATACTCTATCCTGGGTTGCAAGGTGATTTAGTAGCTTGAAAACCTACAGGAGATACTAACTATGTACCTATACTATACTTACTCCTCTTAGACAAAGGGTTCTGCTAGAAATGGTCATCATATTACACCATATTATAATAGATCAGATCAGAGAAACATCATTTTGAAACTGTAGTGAAATTTCAATAATAAATAAAAATTGTAAAATTATAGTGAAAAATATCATCATTATTTTACCATTATAGCCCATCGCAATTCCACTGCTGAACAACAAATGGTCCTAACCTACCTGCATCCATCGACATCTCAAGGATATCTGCAATAGAATCAGAATAACCGACATTCACAAACGGATCAGTAAGCTGTAGAGCAAATGGGCTGGCTTTTTAGCTCAAAGAAACGACAACCGATGTGGAAGAACGAATGAGAGGTGGCAGCATCGCACCCGTAACCGAAACGTAAAGCAGCTCCCAATTAAATAGTTTGACGACCGGGGAGAATTTTTTTGATTAATTATACTCTATTTTTTCCATTCATTTTTAAATTCAAGTTAAAATAGATATTCAGCTTCGAAATAATTCAAATAAGTAGAAATTTCTAAAAATTAAGTATTTTAATGCCTATAAACTATGGATTGCCTCATAGGGATAGAAAAGAAGGGGTTAGTGATATTATATTATGCATAGTCGCCACATTTGACGTGCGGGCTGGTAACCACAGTTTGTTATGAATTTCGAGCTGTAATCAGTAAGATGCTGCTGCTCATCTCCCGATTCAGCTGCTCTCTGTCGCCACTTATGACATCCACGGGATGAGATGTGGTAGTGGATTCATTTACGCCGCCAATACACGTGATTTTTTTATATAAAGTAGCAAATTAATTTTTATAAAAGTTCGAGTCCGATGGTGAACGGTTAGAAACTGTATATCAATTTTTTTGAATAACAGATCTTTAGTAGTATGTTTTACTTATATATATATATATATATATATATATATATATATATATATATATATATATATATATATATATATATATATATATATATATATTATTTTGTTAAAAATGAATGTCGCATTATATTACAACTAATCCTGATAAGGATTTTAAGCCGATTCCCAAGGCAGACGTGTTTTATAGTGCTTACGCCAAACTCATACAAATTGCATATTAAAAACATTGCACACTGCGAAATAAACTTATGTTGAATCATATTATCAAAAGTACGAAAAAGTAAGAAATCGTGTTTTTTGGAAATTATATTAAGATACAAGTTACATACTGATGAAATATGAATAATATTTTTCGACCTTACCGACATAATAAAAAAACTTAACTGGAAATTTACATAAAAAATCATGAAAGCAATTAGTTTAATAATTTGTGTTTAAAAAAATACGCACCGAATATATCTCTTGGCTCGAACCGGGGTAGCACGATTTCGGGATCGCCCGATGTAACATAAATAAATAAATTTGAGCTATTATTTTTTTCATTCGTTGTAGGGCGCTAGCAAAATTTACCTTCGTATACTAATGATATTGTAGCAGTTTTTTATTACCTGAAAACACGGATAAAACGACATTTTCTAAAAACGAATCCTAGCAAGATCGATTTATTGCCCCCGAAACCCCCTGCACACTAAATTTCATGAAAATCGTTGGAGCCGTTTCTGAGATTCCGTTTATATATATATATATATATATATATATATATATATATATATATATATATATATATATATATATATATATATAATATTAGTAAAGTAAAATATATGTACAAGAATTGATCGTTTAAAGTTATTAGATTATATATGCAAATGTTCAATATATTAAGCACTACATACATTGCATGTATGTATTTTATATCCATATAATATTATATATATATATTCAGCACGAGAGTAGAATAAATGCAGTAGGAATGCGGTCGTGAGGGAGTATGTTAGGGCTGAATCTGAGTGACAGGGTGAGAAATTGTGTGATAAGAAAATGAAGAAAGAGTGACAAAGCAAATTTATGTTCCAGAAGTATATGGCAGGGTCGGAAATGGACGTCCTAAGCGAAAGTTTATCTACCAAACTGGCAATATATTAAAAAGGGCCAAATTAGGAGTACCCTTAACCGACGAGCATGTAGTAGGTATGTATATATATATATATATATATATATATATATATATATATATATATATATATATATATATATATATGCCTGCCTCATCCATCATATTATATATATTCTTATACTCTATGAGGCAAATAAGTCTTTTGATCCGCTAAAACAGCGCAATTTGCCACCCAAGTAACACAGGAAGCATTTTAATAAAAGAATAGTAAACTTATCCACATAGAGCAATTGAATCTACAATAGCATTTTTAGAAACTCCGACTTACACAGAGACTGTCGACTCCCGACGATCTCTGAGTGGAGAGGAAATGTGTCAGCGCTGCTTTGAGAGTTCACATCCCAACCCGCTATTGGTAAACGCACTCACCTACACTCCGACTCCAAACGTTACGGAAAGTGTCCGGAGGCCTTGTAATCGAACCCACCCTTCCACTAGATTCCTTAATTAGTACATCGGATGGGCCACTGCGAGTCACCCCTCTACACCGCGTACGCATCGTAAAGCCTCATCCCTGGACGGTTCTCACCTCCCAGAATATCGAACGATACGTGTTAGCTGTCAGGGCCGAGGGCTGCCACCCTATTTTCGGACGGCCGTTAGATAACTAATTTACGTACATTGAAGTAATATGTACTTACATACGTACTAGAACAGTTAATTCAAGCAAAAAAATGTGTGCAACTCATATCTTCTCACATGCCTAGGGAAGAGTAGTGTGACGCATGCGCGTTTGGTTTTTTATCATAGATTATACGTAGGTAGAATATTCAGTATGCATGGACAATTAATAAAACTTGTCATTATTTGTTTGCACATGTTGTTGTCACTAATTAAGGATAGTAATATAAGTCATATAAAAAATATAATTAAGGATAATATTAATAGCGTTGATGTACTGATTAAGTCATCATCATCATCATCATTACAGCCCTTCACAAGTCCACTGCTGAACATAGGCCTCCCCCAAGTAATGCCACAAAGCACGGTCCTGAGCCACCTGCATCCATCGACTTCCTGCATGTCTTACCAGGTCGTCACTCCATCTAGTGGGGGGTCGCCCTACACTACGCCTACCGGTACGAGGCTGCCACTCGAGAACCTTTCTTCCCCATCGGTTATCGGTTCTTCGAGCTATATGGCCGGCCCATTGCCACTTCAGCTTACTAATCCGTTGGGCTATGTCGGTCACTCTGGTTTTACTGCGGATATCCTCATTTCTGAGTCTATCACGCAGAGAAACTCCGAGCATAGCCCTCTCCATAGCTCGCTGAGCGACCTTAAGCGTCCTCATACGGCCAGCAGTGAAGGACCACGTCTCAGATCCGTAAGTCATCACTGGCAACACGCACTGGTTGTACAATCTAGTTTTTAGAGATTGAGGTATACCTGACGAAAAGATATGCCGTAATTTCCCGAACGCTGCCCAGCCGAGTTGAATCCGTCGATTGACCTCTCGGTCGAAGTTGGACTTACCTAGTCGGACTATTTGTCCCAGGTAAACGTATTCGTCAACAACTTCGAGCATAGTGCTCCCAACAACTACCGGCATAGGTGTGACATGGACTGATTAAGTAATCTAGCGGAATGGGGGTTCGATTAAAACGTTTCGGCGCCTCCGGAGACTTTCCGTAACGTCTGAAGTCGGAGCGTAGGTGGCTGTTTTTACCACTATCGATTTAGGATGTGTCTCGGCCCTTTCAAAATAGTGCTGAGAGATCAGTCAGGAATTAACAGTCTCCGTACAAGTTGGAGTTTCACTGGTACCAGCGAGCCACGGTGACTTTGCGGATGAATCTATTTTGGATGACGTAGAGATCGTACAAATGGCAATGAGCAGCGTGGGCGAAAACAACGCTTGCGTAGATCATAATTGGTCTTACGCAAGCTTTTTAAAGATGGAGCTAGTATCTTAAGGGGCGTTTGCTCTTGCTGTTAACTAGCGGGTGGAGACTAGTGACGATTTTGGCACGGTTGCGACCGTAGCAAATATGTTTCACGAAGGTCATGCCATAGTCGAAAGTGACCCCTAGATACTTGGCCGTTGATTGCCAGGGGATCTGACGTCCGAACAGGGTGATCGTACCTGTCAATTTCTTGGGATTTTTATTTTGACGATCGAGAGTAGGAGTCCTTTGAAAGTATGCTACACTTGTCTCAAGATTCACTTCGATTTTTCATAAGCGAAACCTATCACCTAAGCGATTGACGGCTGCTTGGAGCTTCTTGGTAAGAATTATTTTGTTGTGATTGGCGAAAAGAACAGTGTTAACTATTGAGTCTTTAAGAAAACATCCCTAAAGATCCAGTAAAAACTTCTCATTCTTCACGAGTTGTTACTCGAGAAGAGTGTGAAGAGAAGTGGGGAGAGTACAGAGCCTTGAGGGACCCTAGCCTTGAGGGACGCTTTGAAAAACGAATGCCCTCTATTCGATAGCGAATGTGGCGGTTGGCAACAACGACTCTGATAGTGTATGTGAGCCTATCAGGCATGTTGATTTTATACAGCTTGTAAAGCAAGCCGTCGTGCCACACTGAGTCCAAACGCTTTTGCAACATCGAATAAGAGAGCGCCGGTACTAGTGTTCCTGCTACTTTTTTTTGGGAGGTTGAAGCTTTTCAGAATGTATTCTGTAAGGCGATGTAATTGGTTAGTACACAAGGGTTTGACTCTGAAGCAGAACTGCTCGTCTGAAAGATGTTTGTTAGCAAAGACAAATTTTTGGAGGCGATTTGACGTACGATTTGACGTATTTGTACGACATGAGTCGTACGTATACTTTTCCCAGTGTGCTGAGGAGACTTACCAGGCGTCCGGGAAGAAACAGCTGGTAATAAGGGCGTTGAAAATGCCCATTAGGAGGCAAAGAAGTGGCGCTACGAGTGATTTAAGAACCCCGTTGATAATGCCGTCGGGGCTGGGTGCTGATCTCTTTTGAGGTTTTTGATTACTTCTGTGACTTCATTGACAGTCACAGACTCTAAGGGGTCGCCTGTGAATGGTAGCGCAGACCTACGCTCGACCTCCACTTTAATCTCTGCGAGGCATTCGGCTTTTTGAGAGCTCTGGGTTTTCTGGCCTAATGAGAGACGGCATGATTGAGGATTGTTCTGCTTTCAAAACTTGTGTGAACTGCCAGAAAGCAGTTTAAGATGACTCGATATTCTCCAGCAGATTATCCCCACTTATCGTGTCTGAACTCGGTAAGACCTGTTTGTTTTGTGTTTGTTTCACCTCATTTTGGAGATTTCGCAAACGAAATTTATTGTCTATTATGCGATCGTGATCGTATTGTCTTAGGGCCGCGTTCTTTTCTCTGATCAGCTGTTGAATATCACCCGGAAGCTTCAAGTGTCAATTGCTCGACACGCGAACCTTTCGAGAGCGTTCTTCGACTTCTGAGATGGAGTGGGCTAATAAATTCTGTGTTTTTTTGTTCGTAAAAAAAAAAAGGATCAATGTCCCGCTATTATAAACGTAAATACTCATTCATGACGTTAAAGAATTTTACTTATTGAGTATTCTTTTGAAAATATATTTAAACTGAGATCTACTTTTTTATTTAATATTACATAATACCTGATGATAGGCAATTGTTACCCGAAACATATATATATATATATATATATATATATATATATATATATATATATATATATATATATATATATATATATATATATACTCGATCGATATAGATCGAACCCGGGCTGCTCCCGTACTGTGTAAGTTACTGCTGTGAACGCTTAACTTCTGAACTACTATAGCTCTCAAACCTGAGAGGAGGCATGTGACATATATGTATATATGCTGTTAGTTTACATTCTTTTATGTACAAAATGCTAAATTGAGAGTCATGTATATGAATCTACTATTCGACTTATGTCGTGATCTACTTTAAGCACAAGCATTTTAATCTTACTTGTTTGACGAAAAAATTAATACTGTTTTATTACTAAAATTTATTCTAAAAATGTAAATTAATACTAACAAACAAATAAAACTAATAAATAACACTAAAATAACTATAAATAAGACTAAAATATGTGACAAAAATAAACTTTTCAATAAAAACTGAAAATAGTCGTAAAGCGAACATTGCTACCTTGGAAGTGCTATTAACTATTCTGTGATACTACTTAGGAAGTTTTACATAAAAGCTCACTTAGATGCAAAGATATAAAAAGTACAATACTATCTGCAAGGTTACTTATAATACTAAAGTTATTTTTATTTTACTGTAGTAAATCTATTTCCAAACTACTTACATCACGAATAACAGAAGACAGTAAGTAATATAAGGAAGAAATAGCTGCTGCATAATTCAATTTCGATAATGGAATAGATAAAAATTAAAACACATAAATTATATATAAAGTGTGTTACGAAAGAAGAATGTTGAAATTCATACGACGTAACCACAAGATATAAGGTCCTCTAATGAAATGATTTCAGTAATAAGACAGTTTGAAACCATAGGCAGCTGTTGCGATTAATCTGTGTAGAGAAAATAGTAGGCTCTTGTTAGTAGTTAGTAACTTTGTATGTTTTAAAGATCATAGGTCCATTAAGGCGTTACAGATTAAAACAAGAGAATACGTCAATAGACAACTTAAGTTTGTTTTTAAAGAAAATACATAGTGACGTTAAAATTACTAATATTTTCGTTAATCACTCCAAATAAGCTAAAAATCATTGGGTGCGTTTGGCAGAAAAAAGCGCTAGCAAGCGCTTATAAGCGCTGAAATAGTTTTCGGCCAGGACACGATTGCTACTTCGGTAGCGCTGACACAATCCGTCATTTTGTTTATTTAATTTGTTTGTTTTGAAGTAGAGTTTATAAGTTGTTTTGTGCAATATTAGTTTTAAGTAATATAATGACATGAATTAACATATACATGTTATTAAAAATTCATGATTGGTAAGTTTTTAATATGAATAATTTACAAACATATATTTAAATTAGGTTAGGTTCCCCGGTTAAAACTAACATCGTGTCCTGGAGGAAAATAGCTACTTACGATTTGACAGCGCTTACCGCTTACGATCGCCATTTTGCTTACAAGCGCTTGCTAGCGCTTTTTTCTGCCAAACGCACCCATTGTGTTGAGTGGTTCATGGCATTAGTCAAATGGCGGACTGGAAATGATGACCTAAGTTTGCATTCCATATCAAGGCAATTTCAATTTTTATATTGTTGAATCCTTTTTATTGCAAATAGGTCAAGATTTGTTTTGTTAGAATATTTCCGTAATATTAAGCAATGATTCAACTTTCGTGTACATTCTTGGAAAGAGCTACATGTACGAGAGTATTATGCAGTATGGTTTGTGGTGATCGATAAATGAAACCATCTACCCGATTTCGTAGGTATCATATTATGACACAAATAAAATAAAATTCGGGGATACGGCAACCGACGGATAAATATCGAGATCGTTCGATGGTATCCCTTGTCATAATGACCTAATAATTCTTTAATATATTTAACGTATCCTATATCTTTAAACGAGCAATTCTTGTATATATATATATATGAAATAAAAAAAGAAACGGCTCCAACGATTTTCATTAAATTTAGTATGCAGGGGGTTTAGGGGCCAATAAATCGATCTAGCTAGGACTCATTTTTAGAAAATGTCGTTTTATCCATGTTTTTAGGCAATAAAAACTGCGATTATATCATTAGAATACGAAAGTAAATTTAGCCGCTGGCTGGAAGGTTATAACAGCTCAATTGGATATCGGGCGGAGCTGAAATCATAGAACGTCGGTTCGGTTCAAGATATCTACGGTCACTTTTTTCCTTTTTTCTTTCTTTTGTGAAAAAATATATTATTTGGAGTCCTTTTTTTAGTATATTTTTTTTCAAAACACGAAAAATAATGATCGAGAAGATTGAAATATTTTAAACATATTTTGTGTGTAATTTGTATCTATATAAATATAATTTACAAAAAACACGATTTCAAAAAAAAATACCGAGCAAAGCTCGGTCATCCGGGTACTACTTGTATTAATTTGGAAATTAATTGTCTTAGTCCAGTTTTTAATTTAATTGCATACAACTGTAAATGTGCTTTGTGGTGAAGAAACAACATCGTGAGGAAATCTAGTAAACTAAGGAATGAAATGTTATGAAGATTATTTATACATATATATCATATCATAGGGTGACAAACGAGGAATAAAAATTACAAAATCTGAAACCTTGCCAATATTATTTTTACACTATAAAAAATTTTTATTACGGAGTGAAAAGTCGCGAAAATAATGAACGCGGAAACAATTCGTAACATTTTTTTCTTCAAATTTATTTTATCAATTAGGAGAGAAATGCATTCAGAGGGCCATTTAGTTTTGTTAAACAACATAACCCATCTATAAACATCATAGGTAAGTTAAAATTGCTTCATTATATCAAAGAACCTTTAACTCGTAGTTACGAGTGACTAATCGGCTGTAAACAAATATAATTAAGTTCTATTAAAATTAACGTAATTAAACTCAGCATGTTCTGATCGCATCCTGGTTGTTTATCAAATCAATGCCTGTTGTTTCTAAGTTAATTTCGAATCATCATCACTAATCCGCTGTAAACAAATATAATTAAGTTCAATTTAATTTAACTCTATTAAACTCAGCGTGTTCTGATCGTATCCTGATTGTTTATCCCATCAGCGCATGTTGTTTCTAAGTTCATTTCGAATCATGTCGTAACATAAATGCTTCTATAACCGTTGTTTTTGTTTTAACTATCGTTATGCCTTATAACTAATATATATTAGATCTTTACATATAACTAATATGTATTAGATCTTTACCTATGAAATTGTCGCTTTTATGTAATACAACAAAATCCCAGAAAATATACAAAATTTGTCATACACAAAATTCAAAAATGTTATTAAACTAATTTTGTATAAAAAGGGTTATTATAATATTAAGGAATTTAGGGATGATAATAATCACTGATTATGTTGATCGCTACCAAGCTATTTCTATACCAAGCTTTGTCTTGTGTTGTTAATTGTAAATACGATTGTAAGCCATTATTGGAAAAAATTGTCCCGCTGGGTTTTGTTTTGCGAACCAGTGGTAAATTTTCAATAAGTTTTGTTATAATCTACATTGAATAAAAAAGTTAAAAAAAAATAAGTTAACGTGCAATCGATGCGTCTTTGCCAAAGCAGTTGCAATTTATTGATATGCCTTTCTTGAAGAAATCACCTTGTACTGCCTCTCGAGTGTTGAATTCTTTTCCTGCCAAAACGTTATCCAAATTCTGCAAAAAATAAAAGGTCTGATGAGTGAGCTTTCAACCCCAGCAGTTGTAACTTGGAGACTGTCTGTTGTGCAATATGAGGTTGCGCGTCGTTGTGCAGGAGCAGCGGGGACGAGTGATTGACCAAAGCTGGTTGGAGATGTGCGAGCTTCTCCATCTTTGTTTTCAGTAATGTCCCCAACCCGTATGGTAAGAATCTGTTGTGAATCACACCGGCGCTAAACCACCAAACAGTGACCATTACTTTTCTAGAGGTAAGTTTTTGCTTAGGGTATTGTTTAGGTGCTGAACCGGGATCCAACCAACTTGCTGAGCAATTGCGATTGTCATATAGAAATAGTTAAAAATTCCTTCGTTTGTGTGTGCAATATAAGGCATACGAGTATCTTGATGCGCGCTAGCGATCATTGAGTTCGTGGGGCACCCATTTGTCAAGCTTTAACCCAAACAATGGCCCAATATTGTTTTGATGCTAACGTCGAATTCAGCCGTAGATTGAGGATCATCAGCTTCAACAATTGCCTTTAATTCGTCATTGTTGACCAAAGTTTTCGGACCACTACGGAGTACATTTTTCAGGTCGAAATTTCTGAAACAGGAGTGGGCAAACTAATAACAGGTAGTGAGTTCGTTTGTAGTATTCGCCGTAAACGTCGTTGATGTTGCGTGCAGCTTGTGCCGCGTTGCTGCCACGACGGTACTCATATTTTTAACGTATCTTTGATAACTAGATTTCAAATGAGATGAAAATATAGCGCTTATTAATAAACAAATGAATAATTTTGAAAAAAAAATCCATATTTTTAAAATAAAATGAATTTGTATTCCAATACATAGTTTTCTTATTTTACTATCATCTCTGCAATGAACAGGCACTTGTAATATTCGGCATCTGAAGTAAGAACTACATACTTTTTAAGACTATGAAGTCAAATTAACCAACTGCAAGTGTCACACTGTGTCTCTTGTTTCAAAGTCACTCATAAATTTAATAATGTCACATCATGTTAGTTTCTTCTATATTACGAGCGTGGCAAGCGAGAACACAGTCCACCTGACGGTAAGTGGTTGCTGTGGCCCATAGATATCTACATATATCTTCGATAACGAATCAAAATTCAGATACGTTGTCACCCGTGAGAAATAAGATGGAATGGCTCGTTTCAAGTAAAAAGAATCTCCGGTTCTCAATACTCACCAATGAAACACAGCAGAGTTAAGCTGCTATTTAAAGCTGGTATTCTGTAAGAACGTTTTGACTAGGTAGGCCATTTTTAGATCACTTAATTTTTTTATAGATGTTGGGACAAACGCGCATGCGCCTCATCAGATGGTAAATGTCTACCGCAGCCCATGAATACCAGGGGAATTGTAGGTGCGTAGCTGGCCTATTAAAAATAAGTAAGCTCGTTTTTTATAGTCCTTCTTATCAGTCTACAAATATACTAATATTTCGTTATTAATCGACGAAACATCGTCGATTTATAACAAAATACACGACTTGTAAGTATTTGGAAGCGCTACATAAATTCTTGCTTCTTGGAGGGGTACACCAAGAGAGAATCTTGACTAAATTCTCCTCGTGTTCATGGTGCTACTTCTAGGTCACTTAAATATCGGGTAAGAATGGGATACGTCTTATTATATACCGCTCTCAATATAAACCGTCACGATCTTACACCGACTAACATTGTAAGTAATGTCGTGCAGCTTCTGAAACGATATCACGATATGCGTGTCAACGCTTCTGCTCATTTATCACACGAACATAATAGGTTCCAGGAGATTCGTGTGCCACAGGCAAAAAAACAGTGCAAGGTCTTCACCATGTCTGCACCATCACCTGCATCATAGACTGCCCTGAGGATAAATGTTTGACATCTATTCCGAAATTATGAAATTATTACGCTAAGTATCAACCTTACGCATTGTGGCGCGCTGTAACGCTTTAAGAACATCGGCATATTCGGTACCATGGGTCATGTAAGAGATGACTATAGGAAATACCAGAAAAAACTTATGGCTTTCAATAGATGGCTGTATACAATCTAGTTTACGTCAGACGTAAAACATCTAAACTAGCAACGAGTAGCAGTGTTCAAGTAGTGAGACGTCTGGTACTCCGATCAATCCGCCTACTAAGCGTGATTATTAAAGCAAATATTTCCTCCAGCAGGAGAGGCCATGCCCAGTAGTTTAAGTAGTAGTGGTTGAAATAAAGAAATAACTACCTTACCATAAAAACATTAGAGCTTGATTAAAACTACTTTTACGGATTTTGTCGCGTTTATTTTTACTTTTTATTTTTAATTCTCGACGTTTCGGGCGCTTTCCAGCACCCATGGTCACGGGGGACTGAGATGACTGACGTCCCGATGTCATTGTTAAACCCGGATACCTTCAGCTTTTTTTAATTATTCTTTATGGTCCGATCTATGCAAAATGAACTGACTATGTCCTGAGGTCTTGCAGTGGTATGCTTGGGTTTAGTTTTAATTTTATTGATTATAGGATCCCAAGCAGGTGGTAGTACCCAGCCTCCTTCTCTATTGAAATTAGGATGTTTTTTAATTTCAATAGCCTCACGTATCATCCTTGGTAGGAATCGGTGTTCTTTTGCGAGGATTTGTGGTCTATCAAATCTGATGTAATGGTTGGGGCCGTCTAGGATATGATCACAAACTGCTATCCTTTGCTATCCGAAATCATTAACATTAGAGCTATCGCTGAGGTTGCCGTTTCGCTATATATATATATATATATATATATATATATAAAAGTAAAGTAAAGTTACAGCCTATATACATCCTACTGCTGGGCACAAGCCCCCGCTCATTTCTGAGAGGGTTTTTAGGGCAAGGAAGTGTCCGCCGCGCTGCCCCAATACGTGTCGGCGAACTTCACATGTCTTCGTTTTTTTTTTTCTTATATCTCGGACATGCAGGTTTCCTCACGATGTTTTCCTTCACCGCCGAGCACGTGGTAAATCAGCACTAATTTAATTAATTTCTGGTGGGTCGCGTACTGTGAAATTTACAGCGAGCGCTAACCATCTGAGCTACCACGGCTCTCAATATATATATATATATTTTTTTTTTTTGTTTATTAAGTCTTTACTATACCCATGTTCTAATTTAAGAAATTTACTTTTGGCGCTTTTTTTATAATTGTTTGGAAATCATAATTGTTTGGAAAACTCGAGCAACCTAAATAAATATAACATTTTATTCAAACTTGGTCCGAATGTCACAATGTTGTCTGCCTTTGTCCTCAAGAATTATAGGCGTAACGCCATGGAACCAATAACTTTAAACTTCATTTTTAGTTCTAGATCTAGAGTCAGGTGCATGTACACTAAAGTTAATATAAGCATAATTGCTAATTCTTATTAGATTAGAATATGACATTTAAAATTCAACATTAATTCTGCAAATATTGTTGTAAAAATTAAGTTAGTTTCTTACTCTTGTTGTTAACAGCAACAAACGTATAAAACGTTTGTTGCTGTTAAAAAGATAGCAAACATCTTGTATTATTAACTAAAATATGTATGTATTACTTATACATAATTTGATTTTTACAGTTTAAAAATAAAGTATGTTACGACTTCAAAACCACATGGTAACTAAAACGTAGTTTCTTGTATAAAATCTACATTTTACGTCTTATATAGGTAATGGAATCCCGATTTACTTTAATGTTAATTAATTCTAATTGCGATAAATTTGTCAACTAGATAAGTAAAACATTAAAAGTTGATTTATCTTATACTCAAATGTAAAATTCTTTTCGTTGAATATCGAAAATATATGTGGTTCTAACCAAAATTCTGAAGGATTTCAGTAGCATTGGTAAATAATGTAACTTTAAACTGCACAAAATATTTAAGGATTGCATAAAGTACAGTGTGTTTTTATAATATGCTACAATAGACAACATAGAAATCTTTTAGAGCATGCTTTGAAATAAAATTCTTCTTTATTACATGTATCGTCCATTCTTATAAAGAAATCCAATTATTTATTTATTGGTCCTAGTTCTCTATTAATTTACACGACAAATGTCATTTCTTACGACGCGACTCCGTACATAAACTTCGTCGACAAGACTACTGCTTCTAATTAATCCGATGTAAGAAAAGAGGTTGAAATATTACTAATTTTGAAGTAAATTTTTTAATGACTCTAAATTAAAACATTTAAATGCAAGATTAACTTTTAATATTATATTTTGCACTCATAAATGTTGTATAAATTAAGATAACCTTATATTACACAACCGATGATAAAGATTAGATAGATAGTTATATTTCGTAATGAAATGTGTCTCAATTTTTATCTCAGGAGCAATAAAATATTTAAAATATAAAGATTAAAGGCAATAAAATTTAAGGAAATGTACTATATATAATGCTAATTTGTGGAATAAAAATACGTATTATATAAACACTTACGTATGTCACACATAGGCAGAGATTACAGACTTCCATTTGGCACGATCCTGACACATCTCTCTCGCCCCCTCCACATCCATATACTTACGCATACATGCTCGTCGGTTAAGAGTACTCTTAATTTGGCTCATTTTTAATATAATCCCCAATTTGGTCGATAAACCTTCGCCTACGACGTCCTTTACCGACTCTGCCATTCACTTCTGCAACATAAATTTTCTTCGTTATTTCTTCATCATCATTCATTCTTTCCACATGATCAAACCACTAAAGCATACCTTTCTTAATCCTGGTCGCAACATAATCTTGCAAACCACACTTTTCTTCAGATTTAGCCCTAACATATTCCTTAACGACCGCATTTCTACTGCGTTTATTCTACTTTCGTGCTTCTTCTGCCACACTCAACTTTCACTACCATATGTTAAAGTAGGGACCAACACAGCATTGTAAATTGCCATAAATACCTTTTTTGACACACTCTGACTTTCCACAATAAAGTGAAGGCCACATTTACTCTATTTCCTGCGTTCACTCATCGTTCTATATCCTTATCATATCTCCCATCCTTGCTAAATACGCATCCCAAATATACAAATTCATCTACTTGCTCGACACAGTACTTTTCAAATTAATTTGTTTTACTATTCTATAGATATATTTTATACATATGCTGGTTATGGTGAATGTGAGACAGTGAAAGTGGTTAAAGTGCTTTATACATATAATGGAATATGCATCAGAAATTTCCTTGTGTTGTACAAAACGTCTGACATCTTGTATCTATATCACAAAATTATAATTTCTTGGTGTCGATTAAAAGTAATATCTTATGTCTATAACTACACATGATGGAGTGACGACCTGGTAAGACATGCAGGAAGTCGATGGATGCAGGTGGCTCAGGACCGTGCTTTGTGGCATTACTTGGGGGAGGCCTATGTTCAGCAGTGGACTTGTGAAGGGCTGTAATGATGATTTGCCTTAACTCTATAACTACACATACAAAATTAAATCCGATTTGCCTTATCTCTATAACTACACATACAAACTTAAATCCGATTTCTGTGTGTAAATGCTACCATACAAGGTATGAAAAGTACAAGGAATGAAAAATATAAAACGAAGGGCATACTTTAACGGAACGTTCTCATAACTTATTCTAGACAGATATATAAATGCTAACGAAAATAGCAGTAATTTTCACCGATTTTAAAAAATAAATTAATCCCCTATTTTAATTTTACTTTCATTCATTGTTATAATTATTATGTTCTCATATTTGTCATAATAACTCAATTATAAAATTACGAATTATAGTCCAATTAGTGGCCCATTGTTATTCATCTTAATGAGGCTGATACTTACTTTCTTTACTAATGATTACTTATAGATCATATGTGTGTTTTACATTTTTATGTAAAAGCTTATATGATTTTTAGGAAATTACTATTACAGGGGACTTAGCGTTTGAAGTTAAGGAGCCAAGTAACTGTCACCAGATGAAAATCGGTTGATCTGAAGATCTTTTAATAGCGTTACGTACCCCTAATTTCAAAATGATAGCTACAGATGTTTGCAATATTTTACTTGACAGTAATCTAAAATTTACTAAATGAATAATCTTATATTTTGAAGTAAACTAAGAAACTTTTGGACGTCTATGTACTCAACATTATAGCTAATGGACTACTTTAATATTCGAGTCATTTGCGACGTTGGTGACTTATCTAGCCAAAATTTTATGTGCATCTATTACTTCTTAATAAATTCAGTGTATTGGAATGTAATGCTTATTTATTAAAATCAATTGATTTTAACATTATGATAATTTCCTGCACATGTGTGTCTCCCGTCCGTGTGTGTGTGTGTGTGTGACTTTTCGCATGAATTTGCTTACTAATAAAAATGTTTATACTACAATATATTACTCGTGATCTACTTCTCATTTAGTTTCTTTCATCTGCTAAAATCGGCATGATGGAGCTCGTGAGGCAGTCACTATCGAAAACCAGTGAAATGCATGCTCATCGACGAATTGCATCAATGTTACTTAAATTGAATTCTAGTATCGTTACGCAACAGTTCGGCTGTTCGAATACTAAATTGAAACGATCTAGTAATTATACATACACTTCTTCACACCCTGCATATAAATTAATCGTACGAAATAAAGTGAATTGATAATTACACAAATATCAAATATCGTAATTTGCTTTAATTTCATATGGTGACTATTTCAATTTAGACATATTAATAAAAAATTATTATGAGGTTGAGCAGAGAATATCTAGATAATAATTCTTATGAATACCGAATACTTTACGGATTAGTTTTTGTCCCATTATTCATATAAATGCCTAATTTCCTGTACCTAATTAACATTCAAGGCCTTCTATGTACACAAAGTTTATTTTTACCTTCAGGATGATACCAAATAATGTATTGTTTTCTCGGTTGCTTGGCACCGACTCATCATTTAAACAATAGCCATCAATACAAAAAAAAATACTTGAATTTGCTACGTATTAACCACATAAGACAATATAACCAACTTTTACAAATAGCTTTGTAAACACGGACTATTGAATCAAAGGAAGATCATATAGACTCCGATAAACGACGATATAACCTTGCTGCACATACTAACTAGTTGCAAGACTGTGTACTACAGTCACAAATACGCCAGCCTTGCATGATAACTATTATGGCAAATTCTTCCTACCGTGGAGAAAAAGGTGAATATAAAATTTTTAAATGGTGTATAATTGAAATGGTTTTTAATATTAGTCTAATAAAGACGAAATGAGAAAATCCTAAACCTGAAGAACGTACAGGAATGTGGTTATTAAGAAGTAGGTATATTAGAGCGGAATCTGAATAATATGATGGGAAGTTGCATGATAAGAGCAAAATGTGGTATGCAAGAAATTGTTGTGACTAGGATTAAGAAAGACATGCTTCAATGGTTTGAACACGTAGAGAATGAATTTGAAAAGAGTGACAAAGCAAATTTATGCTGCAGAAGTGAATCGGTGAGTAAGCTTATAAGGGACGCATTAGACGGAAGTTTCAAAATAATACATTGAAGCTGGTTAAGACTTAAAAATTACCCTTCACCGACGAGAAAGTATGCGTAGGGTTTGTTAGGATCGTGTGCCTAATGGTAGTCTCTGCCTACCCCTAAGAGTAACAGGCGTGTAAGTATATCTTACATTATGTTATGTACTGAGGAAGGTTTAAAATCAGATTAAACATATTACGTGAAATAAATCACATCAAGTGTCTTATTACATAAATAACGAATAGTAACGATATTATTTTTTGCTACAAACCACTTTATTTGCTTATCATCATTACATCGTCTTAAATAGCCGTAGCAACGACGCTGATGACCGTACGACAAAAAAGCGCCCGCTTTGAAGGTCAACGAGTACAATAACATACCATACAAATAAGCAGTATCGTACTTCATCTGCGTCAAACATTACTGTCGGTGCATTAATATGTTTTTTTTTAAATAATTATACTATCAACACGTGTATCTAGAACACAAGGCACACTGTTAATATAAAAACTAACTTTAAAGCTTCAACTAATTTAACATTATGTTACATCAAATATTCTGTAAGTTTACTAATTCTAATTATCGCTAAGTAGTACAAAATTGAGTAACTTATCAGCGTCTGTCTTTACATTCGCTTAATACTTTAACTAAATGCATATTTATGTCGGTTTTAACCTTAACTAAAAGAATTTTGTAGAATAATTTTGTTAGTTCTTTTTAGAATAAGGTAGCGAGCACACAGTCTACCTGATGGTAAGTGTGTACGGTGGATCATAGACACCTACATCTACCCTTGATTAAGAATACAAACCAAATGTAAATGTAATAAAAAAGAACAAAAATGTAAATGCGTTGCACCATCTCTTCCATCTCTGCAGAGGAAGGATGACTAACTGGACCATGCCGCAAAGAACAAAGCCGATCTGCTGGGCTCTCTCTTTGCGTCTGACTCGACTGTTGATGACGGGGGAAACACACCGCCGACCATCCCGCGGTGTGAGTACTCCATGGCGGATGTGCTGTTTACCCAGCGGTAGCTGCACAGAGTACTCATCGCTCTTGACGTCAACAAGTCGAGTAGGCCTTTTCCGGACCGTTACAGCTCAGGTACCTTCAAGAAAAGAGCTAACTCCTTTTAAAGAAAACCGGTAATGCATCTGCAAATCTTTGGTGTTGAGTTGTTCATGGGTAGCGGTAATCATTTACCATCAAGTGAGCCATATGTTCATTTATCCTATAAAAAATCCGTTACCAATAGAAAAATTCTCTACACTCTTCCCTTCTATACACTCACGCTGCTATTTGACGTAGGTATTCTATGTATGACTTTGCGTTTTTGAGGACTTGTGAAGGGTTGTAATAAAAATTATGACGGTAATTCACGACAACATGTAATGACAAAAAAACGGTAAAACCAACAAAAATGGTAGCTCCAGCGCAGCTCTATCACATTAACTAGAAATGCATCCATTTAAAATGGAAGTGATGTTGGCGTAATGTGATCAATTCATTAAAATATGCCACCACACTGGTAATTTGCATCTGTTCGAAGCGATAGCGAATCGATATTTAATTACAATAATCGACCACAAAGCCATTATGAACGTTATGTCATTGCATATATGGCAAAGCGGTTGCGGTGTAAATGAATCTATCGCCGCCTTCTGTTCCCTGTGGGTCATACGAAACTACAATGGGAAACGCCAGAGATTTTTTTTAATAATCAACAAATGGTGGAATAAAAATTTACAGCAGCCTTCTAGTAGCAGTGTAAGAGGCTAAATTCATATTGCGACAGCGCATTATTATTAATAATAAGTAATCATTAATTTCCATATGAAATCGTCTAAAAATAGCATAGATATAATATTTTTAATAACTGAAATGCATTAATAAGCATACAGTTAAAATACATTCATTTCGAACATTAAGTCTTTATAAATTTATTTTTTCTAAAACTGCTTAAAATATTTAAAAGGTATTTAATTATAGAAAAATAATAATAAAGATAAATAACATTTATAAGCTTTATATTATAATTGGGAAATGGTTCAAAATATTACCGAACGTGTTCATTAAATTGCTTTTATAAGGTAGTCAGAGACACATATGTGCAGTCACACCATGTTACGGAGTTATGATAGCAAAGTCTACAAATAGATAAAAGAAGGGATACAGAAGTATTAATATAAATTGTCACTAAGATGTATAAGCATTATAATATCAGAGTTATGGCTTCCCAGGACTAGGACCAGGCCATTTAAATAACATATATTTTTATGAAATTAAGGTCTGTAAAATAAAGCAAATATGTGGAAATTACGTAAAAGCATCATATTGATAGAAATAGGACCTGAAAGTAGTATAGTGGCGTGTATAGTTTGTTCAGTAAGATAGTGTCGGTACACCCGGAGGCTCACCTATTATTTTGCTTTTATTTTATTATTTTTTATTGTGTTTGTTAAATGTTTTTCTATTCTAAGAATATAATGTAATGGAATAGAATAATTTTTACACAATACGGATTATATGTAATACTTTACTTATTGAAAGCCATTTTTTAATTTCAATCTCTGTCATGGGAAGAACGAGCAAGAAACCCAGCGGGACTTTTTTAAAAGGTCAATTTAAAATACAATATTTTATACAATTGTTATGAAAACAGTAAGAAACAGCACGGTAGCGTTCACCTCATTCCCAGGGGTTATTATTAATCACGTACTCTGAAGTAGTATAATAAACTATACTAAACAAAATATTTTAACCTTTTCCCTGTCTCATGAATCACATATGAATATTTCTATTGTTTAACTATTGTGTCTATATCGCGGACAGTGAACCTGTTAAGTCTTTTGATGGAAAAGGTCTGCATATTTTCTGGGATATTGTTGTAAAAGCGTATACATTGCCCAATGAAGGAATTAATAACTATTTGAAGTCAATGTGTGGTGGTGGATGCCGCCACCGAAGTATGTGGTGTAAGTAAGAGAACGTGACGTACATTCTCTGTAGCTAGATTTGATCGTATTCTGTATGGCGTTTACATGCATTGGAATTCGCGACTTCTGTCGATGATTGTGTTTACGCACTACCAAGGGGCAATGTCCTCTTTTACTGGTTTGTCAATTATTTTGCTGTGGACTACGATTCAGTTCCCAACTTAACGTCCCTCTTCTGACGGAGCGAATTGATTGATTGGCGCTTACCACACACGGCGTTGGCCTGCGTGCGGTAAGTAAGTAAGTAATAAAATGTAGAGCGATGCCCTTGTATAGGGTATTGTTATATTAATATTGTCAGTCTTTTCCAAGCGGTAAGGTATTTATTAATAAGGAATTGATTGATGTGAAATGTTCTTAAACTTTTTGAGTCTTTTCTTTCTGAACGGGGTTCCTTAGCTTAAAATAATTATAGGCCACTACCAACAGCTTTCGATTGTTCTAGTAAATATCCACTTTTCCAAGAAACGCCTAAAATAATTAGGTAACTAAACAAACACAACGTATATAAGGGTCCTTATAAAACGATTACGCCTTCATTTAATTAAACGAACTATAACTAAACGTTAAGAAAGATTATGGGGAAAGATTTACAATATTTTTATTTAGTCACGTAAAGTAGAAATGCGGTCGCTAAGGAGTATGTTAGGGCTGAATTTGAGTGACAGGATGAGAAACTGTGTGATAAAAGAAGAGTGTGGTTTTCAAGATGATGCGGAGATTAGGATTAAGAAAGGAATGCTTCGGTGGTTTGGTAATGTAGAAACAATGAATGAGGAAAGACTGATAAAGCAAATATATGTTGCAGAATTAAATGGAAATGAAATTTTGTCGACCAAATTTGCGATATATTAAAAATGGGCCAAATTAAGAGTGTATGCGTAGGTATATGGATGTGGAAGAGGTGAGAGAGGTATGTCAGGATCGTGCTAAATGGAAGTCTGTAGTCTCTGCCTATCCCTATGAATGACAGGCGTGAGTGTTTATGTTATGTATCTATATTTATCATGTGAATTTTATATTATAACAGACGGCCATTTATATACAATAGAAGAGGGTTACAATATCATCCCGTTAGTGTCGTAAGAGGCGGTAGAGGCAAAGTGGGTGAGAAAATGGACGGCAGCGTCTCCTTGATAGCAACTCAATAACTAAAAAGAACAGCAGCTGCAGACCCGCATGCCGGACGTGACAATTATGATAATATCCTTCCGCTTTTTTATAATATTAAAGTAACAAATGAACTTAAAGCCAACGAATGGTAAGTGGCCACTGCACGCGCATGAACACCTGCAACCTTCATACAAAGAAAGCTATGGATGCCTTGTTACCTCTGAGGAACGCAACTCATTTACGGTAAGATTGTAGGTAGACGTGAATATACGTAGTATCAGAAATTACTTGGTACAGGTATTGGCTAAGGCTGAAATTATATTGTGCAGCTCACTGCGCTATATTGACTAGTAATCTTATTAATGGACCACGTGGTGTTTCCTAAAATACCTATAATACAAAAAAACTCCATGACAGTGATCTAATTCTTGACTAGAATCTTACAAGAAATTATTTTATAGTAGTTGAGAAATGAAATACCTTTCAATATTAACACAAAATTACATTTAAAGTTTAGCAAGATAGTGTTATTCTATCCCTATAATAATTTTGTTATTCGTAGACTAAGAAACAATCGCATGTGGAAGTTGCTCGGTACTTAATTTCTATTTAAAACCACTAGGTACCATTTATTATTTCGTAAAGTTCACTTCAATTTATTCTTCACAACACATCGAAATGTCATTGAATCTACTTTTTATAGCACTGTCAACTGGTTACATGAATCAAGGAAGACAGTTTATATTAGTGGCTTTACTTATTACTAACATGTCGTCGATTACTTAATCAAATGGCGATGACTGTAAAAAATATTTCTCAGTAACGTATTTTGTTTTTTTGAAGTACTAATAAGGAAAACTTAGTTACTTGTTTACCACACGTAGATACGATTTGTTCATATTTATAATATTGTAAATTGCTATTCTTTACTTCGAGTTTTATGGCCAGCATATTGCCAATTTAGCTTGATAATCGGTTAGGCTATGGTTACTCTCGTTCCACTGCGGATATCCTCATTTAGTTCTAATAATACCATCCTTATAGCTCAAAAAACTGACAACCGATTAAGAATAAAGATTTTCGAGTAGCAATCTCATATTAGTAAGCGCGTATAGGTTAGCCCCACATCAGTCAGGGACAGGAATCAGGACCGTGTTTTATGCATTGCTTGGAGGAGGCTTATGTTCAGCAGTGGACTTGTAAAGGGCTGTAATGATTGAATGAATGAATGGTATAGTTTTTACTTCTAAATAAGGAAACAAAGAGGGAAGTTAATACTTATTGGTATTCTCTCCTAATGCAAATGTGAGAAACAGTGACAAGTTACTTTGGAAATTAATAATTTATTTACGTAAATATATCATAATTTTCCGTGTGGTAGTGGTGTAAGAGAATGCCCTATTTCATCCCAATTCATACAAGGCGATTATGAGCAAAGCCACTTATAGTCATCTCATGATATCAGTGTCTAAAGTGATACGTCTGATACTGCGGTCGTCAATCCACCAGCCAAGACTGACGCTTAAAGCAAACCCTTAGTACAACGGGAAAGAGTGAATAAGAAGAAGAAATCATCATCATTATTATTGCGCTCCATAATTAATGCCTGGTAAATGCTACTAGCGCCATCTATTGAGTAACAGAACTAGGATAGCTTTCTGGAAAATGCTATGCAAGAACTTTTTTACTAGCAACATCTAGTATCGAGTGGCAGAACTCGGAGAAAACTTTCTACAATTAGTCGGTTGGGACCGGTATATGCTCGAACATTTTAGATAGTTCAGTGGAAAAGGCTCTATAAGGCCAGTAAAGACCGCGACGGGTGGAGTATTAAATTGGCTATACATACTTCGTCAAGTTGTTGCATCATCTCTTTCGCCCCATGCACAGTAAATTCCATTCTTAAGCAAAATCTGCACATTTTTGATTGCTAAATTCAAACTTATGGACCACGATTCAGACATATACACGTTGATCTCTGAGCCGTGGGATCAATATATGTTTTTCAAGTCTGAATTTATTGTGACTGTTCCTAATTTTCTATTTAAGATAATTTATCATACAAAAATATTCGCGCAGGTACTTGTATCCATCCATCCATCGATGCATTACTGTATAACTGATTTATATACACTATGGTCATAGGTTACTCATATTGGCTAGGGGGAATATTTGCCATAGTTACCATGCTTAGCAATCTGGTTAGCAACCGTAGTTTCTTTATTATTTTGATTTGCTATCATGAAGATGCTCCTGTCCATTCCATATTTAATTATACGCTGTTGCCTTTACGCCTCTAGCGGGATTATATGGGTATAGCTAATTATACCAATTACTCAACTCCAAGGAGTCAGTAACTCCTTCATAGGGCAATGTGTAACTTTTGCAACAAAGTCCCAAAAAATATGCATTGACTATAATATGTAATTCAATTTTTATTAAGCAAAAATAGTTTAATACTGATTAATGTGTGCATTATTTTTTATCACACCAATTTGCCCTACCCCTGTCATCCTGTCCATTTATTGGTTGTCTGAAAGATATTGCTATTTGCAATAAGGCCGCCCATTGCATACTTCTTAATCTGTAATTTTTGTATGGTGTGCGATAAAGCATATTAAATTAAATTAAATTAAAATTATAATACTAAAGAGTATATGATTGACAATAATCCCTGGGAATGAGTTGATCGCTACAATACTGATTAAAAAATTTTCATATTTAATTGTTTAAACTATTATAATAATTGTAAATTGATGCTTTAAAAAAATCCCGCTGAATTGCTGGTAATAACCAGCAAAACAAACCTCTTTTTTTCGAGGTTTTTCTTTTCTTTCTTTTCTTTCTAGGTTTCTCGAGATTTTTTTCTGGACCAGTGATAAAACGTAAAACTCAAATGATTTTCAATAAGTATCCTTGTACTCTTTATTGAATTAAAATGGTTGTATTATATTCAGATTCCTTTTTGTTGCCAGTACATAGTGCCACTACTTGTTTTACAAAAACTGTATCAACAAACATAAACATTATACGTATGTTCCACAAGCGATATAAATATTTGATAAGCTGAGTAAAAGAATTTCTATATTAAAAAATTTAAGGGTAAGTGATAAGTTCAAATATTATAAATTCACGAACGGTAGTGCACCGGGTTTGATCCTTGCCAGCACTATTGAAATTATTAATTGCTGATTTATCATGCTCGACAGTGGAGTAAAACACCGTGAGAGAACCTGCACTCCTCAAAAATTAATAAAAATGTATAGAAGACGTGAATGCCGCAAGCACAGAGGCTACCTTTACATTCTTTTCATCATCATCATTACAGCCCTTCACAAGTGGTGACTATAGACCTCCCCCAAGAAATGTCACGAAGCATACTTTTGCATGTAGTAAATATGAAACAAAATAAAAAGGATTGGATACTGTTTTTTTACTTTTTGCTTTGTTATCAAGAAAAGGCTTCTGTCCATCTCTTTTTGCATTTCCCTTTGTTGCCTCTTACGTCACGCACGGGATGAAATGGGATAGATATATATAATAGATATAGTTAAAATTGCAATAAGCATAAAATATATAGAAGTGGATAATAAAAACACTTAATATAGACTTTTATATTTTTGTATTAGGAGGATGATTTTACTCTCCAGTGGTGACTTCGCACATTCACACGTGGTTAATTTGTGGAACACGTTATGTATCAAGCAATAAACTTGCAGCAACCGATATAATATACGTCATCTGTGAACCTTCATTAAAATGCTTACTCCAAGATCATTATCTAACGAAGCTATTATGAATAATTAATGGTTTTAAGAAAATATGAGACACGATGATACACTTGCGGCTTTCCTCATTGCGTGTGCTTAAAGCGTTATTCATAAATACCTGGAATTCAGAAAGGATGTAAGTATATTGTGGCTAAATAGACACCTAACCAAAGAACAGTGAGCTACTCGAACTACGTTTATCCAAGCTAGCCCATCTCTTACGCAATCTTCTCAACAACCCAGTAGTAACCATAAACGATATGCTAAGTAAGTAACACAATTGGCATTTTTTTGTGTTACAAGTCCCAAATAAAAATGGGATCTATAAGCTCTAGACCAACATGGCCACATTATTTACACTAGGTAGATCCATGCCACAACTATATTGGATCAGCTCGTCTGGGGAAGGACTACGCTGTCACAGAATACCAGCGTAAAGTAGCAGCTCAATGCTGCCTGGTTTCGGGTAATGGGTGTAGAGATCTGAAAACTCTTTATATATATGAGCCTCAGTACCCATATACCGTCAGGTGGACTATGTGCTCCTTTGTTCTTCTATAAAAAAGCTCCCTTATTCTATAAAAAAAGCGCTTAAACTGTATTTAATATAATAAATAGAAAGTGTTTGTGAGTTTTCGTGAAGTAAAGACTAAATATTAATAAAACGATTTTTATAAAGACGGAAACTGAAATACGCTATTCTCAAAACGTTACTTCATATCTAAATTGATTTAAATTTAGAGAGCTGGTGGCAATAACTTTTAAATGCTGTAGGCAATTTCGGACATTTATTATTTGCTGCGTTTTAAAATAACAGCTTATTGTTATAAGACTTGTTTACTAAAATAGAGACTTTCTTATCACATCGTTAACTTTAAACAATATTAAAAATTTAAAAAAACTTAAGAGCCGTGGTAGCTTAGAGGCTTTGTAAATATTATAGTATGCGAACACCCGGATTTGATACTTTTTTGATGATGATATTGAAGGAGAGCATGGTGAGGAAAACTACATATCTAAGCAATCAAAAAAATAACTCCAAGACATGTACACTTCTCCAACATTCCTTGTCCTCCGATATATCTTTGTTCTGAAACCCTTTCAGAAAAAGAGGTCCTTGTCCGAGTGTGGGGTGTATAATAGGCTAAGCTAACCTCTAGTTTATGAAAACTTAAACAACTATGCTGTGATGATCCTAGTGAGGATACTAGGTAGCAATTATTAAGTTATTGTACTGTCATCGGTCTTATTATGTCTCAAAATTTTCAGATAATTCAGACGTCCCACAGTGTATAAAAACTGCATAACAAAATTCCCAAAATGAAATTGCATGAAAAACGGTATTGCAAATTACAATTAATATTTACAATAAATACAATTAAACTTTCTTGTTCATGATATTCAGTCCGTAACAAGCGCAAGTTCGATTGCCATTATCACTTTTCTGTGATCTGTGATCGCTATGCCTACGCCTTGCAGGTAGATTGGCGAGCGCTGTACCGCAGTTTACACGCGGCTGCCGGCCACCCAGTCTCCATCTTTCTACAATCACCCTGCTAAGTGTGGTAATTATGGCAAATTGTCGTGGCAAAGTTAGGAACTCCGATTAAAATAGATCAGTCATTTTTCCACTGATTCAAAAATAAATTTGATCTGGGAAGCAACAATAAGAAATCATAAAGAAAATCCTTCTATTTACCATAGCTGCTTCCCATAAAAATGCTATTATTCACACGGCACTTAAAGTTAAACTTTATAGATATCCGTAATTAAACATAGACTACACAACTTTCCTAAGCGTTGGCTGCGAAGCATCACAACAACAGTAAGCCATGGGATCAATTATGGCACGGAACAGCTTACTTTTTTTATTAAGCTAATTTTTTTACGTGGTAGAGCCTTGCTGCAGCTATATTAATTATTTAGTTGTAGTACGAATGGGTCTGCTCGGCTGGGGAAGAACGCTCTCACAGAATACCAGCGTGAAATAGCAGCTTAACGCTGCTGTGTTTCGTATGGTGAGTGTAGAGAACCGGAGACCCTTTTTACTGAAAACGAGGCATTCCATCTTAGCCCTCAAGGCTGACAACACATCTTCATTTTGATTCGCAAACGAGGATAGATGAAGATGTCTATGGGCCACAGCAAACACTTACCATCAGGTGGACTGTGTGCTCGCTTGTCACCCTTTTCCTATAAAAAAAATTTAAAGTTTGACAAATAAGCCTGCTGTTCACACTTTAGTAATTTTCACCCGTAACTTACAGATATTATATAGATTTCACAATTGTTTATTTAAATTTTAATTCTCTCCGAAATTAAATTCTGCAATCTTCGCTATTAGAAGAATTAGACCTATGACTGATAAAGCAATAACTAAATTTTTCCATTTTGCTCACTTCTACAGTACCATGTTCTATGAGTGTTACTGTGTGGGTTTGCAGCTTCGGTTAAATATCAATCAATCATCAACACAATATTGGAAACAATATTCATTTTGCAAAAGCAAGCGATACTTTTTACATATTCACACACACATTCACACACATCCTCGCGAGTCGCTACGCGATCTTTTCAAAGTGACTAATATTTTAACACTTATATTTGACACAATTATCATCTAATAAAACAGCAGACTGTCTGACAAATAACGAGTCAAGGTAACATGAGAGAGGTTCTTAATTTTACATTGGTGAGAATTAGAAAGTCTTTCGTGAGTAAATACATAAAATTTTACAGTAAAACCTAAAATATCTTGCAAAATCAGATATAAAACTTCTAAAGCGTATGACAATAAAATTGTAGGACCTAGAATTATTCCCACATTTTCAGTATATTACTACCGTATTTTATTACATTCGTGTTTGCTATTTTACGCTGGTAATCTGTGAGAGTATAGTTACTTCCCAGTTGAGTTGACCTATTTATTCATCCTGATTCCATAATACGCCGATGTATGATCTTATTTTTTTTTTCTCTTTAAAATTAACTGATGGCAAACGTTTTCTTTAGTTTTATTTAATTAAATTATTTATATCTGGGTGCGACTTCATTTAGAGCGAGGACATGCAATCATCGTTAATGTAAATTTAAATACATACGTCTGCCAAGCCTTAAAAGGTAGGAATTAACAGAGGTTAATCTAGCGTGCTAGAATGCGTCTTACGCGCCTTTATCATTCTCACTAAGGTTACCTTAGCTTCAGCCTCACCTTAAACAATTCCAATAATATGAAAACGATATTTGAAGTAAAAAAAAAACATTTAATAAAAAGTAAAAACCGACTTCAAAATCAAAAGAATAAAATAATGATAATATAATAGTCTGAAGTCGTGAACTATGTAGTGGCGGTTTTAGAATATTTACTATCCCATATCTTACCGTAGGCGTCGTGAGAGGTGATAGAAGTGAACTGAAACAAGTGATAGGCAGCAGCTTTCTGATTACAACTCAAAATATTATATCATATCATTTTTTTACGTTACCTCCACACTAGGATTTTCTCCTGTATCGTGGGGGCAGTTTACAAACATGAATTTCACAAGGACAAACATCCAGACCTGGAACAACTACTTGTAGGCCATACAAATACTTGTTCCGTGCGGGATTCAAACACGCTGATCTTAGCGCTGTAACTCATTGCTAAGTCACTGCGTCACGGAGCCGTCAAATGAAAAAAAATACGTGTGGCACTCAGTGACTGCCGCGGTAAAGCTATTGCATAGCATTTTTTATCAACTTATGCAATTATAATTATTTATTTATTTTATTTATGCAGTTAAGTCTTTGATATTAAATCAAGTTACACTTTTTGAGCGTGGTGACCGATAAGAAAACAATTTTTTTTTCTCTTATTGAATAAATGAGAAGTTAATATTGTTTAAAATATTTTTAATATCTTACAATACATGTAGGTTGTTCAGGAATTTTTATCATTGAGTTAGCAGCTAGTGTACACGCATACGTCTAGTCGCACGCACACAAACACCGTGCCGAACTCTGCCGAGTGCCGAAGTCTGCCGAACTGAAACGACGTTAGACGATGCACGGCTTTCAACGCCACACCTCCGTGCCCGTCGGAGTGGGGAGCGTGAGGTTTTTTTTCGTTATGGAATTTCTGGATTCTATCCCCGCGCTCAATGCCCGCGATAGAAGCTATGCAATAGCTTAAAAATTAAAAACTGTGGTTGCAAACCCGACTATCGCAACATGGCATAATCCTCCCTTTGTGGCAATCTATGGGAGAGGCTTTTATAGTCTGTAATGGCAATGATACTCCCAAAGTCCGTGATAAGACAAAATGTATCGATGAATTACATTCCCGACTTTAGACGATATTAAATAGAAATTATTTTATCATTCATAGTTTTTGTAGAAATGTACGCATCGAATGTAAAACCTCCTCCTTGTTTAAATTCGGTTAACAAAGAAGAATTGTTACGATTCTATTTTATATATGATCGACTTGTTCATAGCATTTACATTCTTATTGTTACAGTGACTAAGAAATAAAAGTAAGTTATGAACGAACCTTCAATACGCAAAGTACTTTTATGGACGATTTTATGTATTTACAAATTTCTGATGCAAATTGATCTGGTATTTACATGTATGACAATCTCCTCTTAAACATGGAGTTGGCTTATAGCAAGTTGACCAACCTGAAAAGTTGGAGGTTAGATTTGTTATTAATAACTGGTTTATATTTCATCAGAAGAACATCTGATCCATTGTTAAGGTCTCTGTATTATGGCGTGACTGCCTAGTGTTTGTAAACACGACTGCTGATTATGACGTCCCGGGTTCGAATCTGGGTCGAGCCAAAAAAACAGTAATTGAGTTTCTCCATCAGGAAATTCTCAGTAACTGCCTGGAATCACTTTGACAGAAGGGTATGGCCTGCGATGCCGCCTCCTTTGGCTTCATAGTCAAAGGTGTTCGAACAAATCTTCGAAATGGCTGAACTGATCACAATGAAACTTCACAAACTGATGGAGGAGTAGTCTAGGCTATATTTAATCTGGACAACTATAACGTTTTTTATTTTAAGAAAATTAAGGGGTCTTTGGTTGCCTTAAGTCTAAATAACGCCTCATTATTTGATCCTACCAAGGCGAAGCCGTGGCAAGTAGCTTGTATTACATATTAAACACTTAACAGCTGTCGCCCAGAGCGGGAAACTGAGACTTTAACTCGGAAAGCGCGTAAAGCCATTGATCCTGCGCCTGGTCTCTCTCCGATCATGTCGGTTTATCGTCCCATCGGGCTATGAGAGTCCCTCACTCTCATAGTATATTAGAGAGTTTTTCTTTAAATTTATATTATTATTACAACTATTTCGTCAAACTAAAATCAGTTTTTCGGCGAGTACATGCTCTTAAAACTATATATTGTTATGCACTATCACCTATACGAATACAATTAATTTAAAAAAAGCTAGTAATTATCAAAGTAACCTCCTACAATTGCAAAATATTTAAAATAGTACGAAAAGGTAATAATAATAATAACAACAACAAAACAATCAACATCTTTGCTGAATTTCTTTTTCTTTGGAGGCGTTTCTCTTAACCATTTTATTTTGTTATAAATTCTGGGTACAATGTATTTATTCAAGCACTGTCCATAATAGTTATTTGCACTAGGCTCTTCCAGTTTCTTCCCCTTATCGTGTTGTGAGTGTTAACACTTTCTTTGTACGTGATAACACAATAGTTCGATAATTTCGAGATTCGATAAACAATCAAAATGTTCACATATGGCTCACGGGACAATGAAATGAATGGAAAATTAAATTTCAAGGTCAAATGTCACAAAAATCGGCTTTTTTTGTAAATATCTCATTTTTTATGGGTTTTTTGCTATTTGTATTTATTATCAATATTGTAGAATACAAAATACTCTACAAATTTTGTTTTAAATAATTTTTTATACGGTGAACCGTTCTTGAGATAGAGGGCGGAGAGCGCGCGGTCACGGCATCACTTCAGGTCAACCGGTGCCTCCGGTTCAAAACGCGCCATATATAGTTGATGAACTATCTATAAATCGATGATTATAAATATTTGTCACTATCCTGACATACCTCTTTCGCCTCCTTCACATCCATATACCTACGTATACACGCTCGTCGGTTAAGGGTGCTCCTAATTTGGCCCGTTTTCAATAAAACGCCAATTTGGGCGATAAATTTTCGCCTAGGACGTCCCTTTCCGACTCGGCATTCATTTCTGCTACATAAATTTTCTTTGTCATTCTTTCCTCATTCATTCTTTCCACATAACCAACCCACCGAAGCATTTTTTTCTTAATCCTGGTCACAACATCATCTTGCAAACCACACTTTTCTCTTATCACACAATTTCTCACCCTGTCATTCAGATTCAGCCCTAACATACTCCTTAACGACCGCATTTCTACTGCGTTCATTCTACTCTCGTGCTTCTTCTGCCACACCCAACTTTCACTACCATACGTTAAAGTAGGGACCAACACAGCATTGTGAATTGCCATACGTGCCTTTTTCGACACATTTTGACTCTGAACAATAGAGTGTAGGACCCCATTTACTCTATTGCCTGCATTCACTCGTCGTTCTTTATCCTTATCACATCTCCCATCCCTGCTAAATACGCTACCCAAATATACAAACTTAAATCATAATATAATTATATTCCCATTCTCAAGTCTCAAACACAACCTATAAAAACTGCAGTTATAATAGGACAAGATATTGATTTACTTGTCATTTTAATTTGGCGTACACTCCCTTACGAACAAGAAATTTTCTTTAAAAAAGTTGTGAAAGGAAATGTAAAAACGGAGATATACTCGACTAAAGGTTTTGATAATTATCCTCATTTCAAAACACATATTTTATTTCTGGACGCATTAAGTGGCTGTGACACAACTTCTGCGCTTATTAAAAAGGGAAAAAATCATTTTGAAAAGTTTTTGAGAAACTGACAAATTTGGATAAACTAGCTGCAGCATTTGAGGAAGAAAATTGTTCGGCCCAGAGATTATTAGAGAATGGAACTCAAACCTTATTGGCATTCTATAATGCTCCGAAATCTGTGAAAAGTCTCGATCATCTTCGTTATATGCATTACGTCAAGTCTACAAAACTTAATAAACCTGTGCAGCTTTCAAATATTCCACCAACAAGTGCAGCTGCTCATCAACATTTCAATCGTGTATATTATCAAGTTCAAACTTGTTAGGGCATGATTTGGAACCCCAGGGTTGGGCAATGCGAAACGATTTTCTGGAGCCTATCATGACAATTTTACCACCTGCTCCAGAAGATTTGCTAAATACAATTTTCTGCATCTGCAAGAGTGGTTGTGGTTCGCAATGCGGATGCAGGAAAGCGGGCTTGCAATACTCTTTAGCTTGTGGCCAATGTAATGCGCAGGCTTGTCTCAATGCTTTACCATATCAGAGCGACATTAACGAAGATGGAACCTTTGACCCTGAATTCATGGAAGAACTTGCGACAAATGTCGTTAAAGACGATAATGAAGACCAGTTTGAAATTTACCAGCAGCCGGAAGACGACGATGAAGAGGAAGAAAATGATTAAAATTACTTATAAATTGTAGTTTTTGTACCCCTTATTCCATTCTTTACTTTTAATAAAAATAAATGTATTGAATGATATTTTTAATAAAAAGATTAATTCATAATTTATTTGTTTTTTTTTCATCATGTAAGAAGTTATTAATATTAATTAGATTATAATTCTAATATGATTCCTATATTTTTATTAACAATTCTGCAATTACATAGGCAGGTGAGTGTTGTTAAATAAATTAATGCTGAATAAAAAGTGTATAGGTTAGGAAAAAATGATAAAATATAATATAATAGTTAATAAAAATTGACAAATATTTACAATCATTGATTTATCGATAGTTCATCAACTATATATGGCGCGTTTTCGACCGGAGGCACCGGTTGAAGTGATGCTGTGACCGCGCGCTCTCTGCCCTCTATCTCGAAAACGGATCACCGTTTAAAAAAATTTAAACAAAATTTGTAGAGAATTTTGTATTCTACAATATCGATAATAAATACAAATAGCAAAAAAAACCCATAGGAAATGAGATATTTACAAAAAAAGCGCAAAAACCGAATAAGTTGCATACACCCTACCATATGTAGGTCCCGCCTGTGGCATCGCTTCCGAGCGGTAGCATCCAGGTAGTCCGCGCTTTCGTTCCTGTACGGTAGTGCTCTCCTGCATTGATCGTACTTCCCGCTACGCTCCCGCGCCCCCGCTGTCCCGCTCGCGCTGTACAGCGCCGACGCAGTGCTCAGTCCGCCGGCGGCATCGTTCTCGGACGGTCGCCTCCAGGTGGTCCGCGCTCCCGTACAGTACGGTAGTGCTGTCTCGCTCTCACGCGCCTCCGCTGTCCTGCTCACGCGGAACAGCGTCGAGGCTGCCGGTGAGTCACTTTCTCGCTACAGTTCTTGCCCCCCTGTCTTCGGGCAGGGAGGTCTGACTGACTTCCGCTTTTCATTTTCACTTGTCATTTCATTTTCATTTATCATTTTTCAATTTTTTTTTTGTGTACTGTCATATTTTCTTGTGTTCTTGCACTAATATTACGTGTATAGTGTGTCGTAGTACGTCTCGCGATCTAGTCCCTGTTCCGCCGACCGAGAACAGGGACCCGCCCTCACCTAGCTTAGCTTACTGACCCAAAATGGCCAGTCTCACTGAGTCACTCGCCGCCCTCATTAACCAATTCGGTTTAAATGGCAATGAGACGGTCCTCGCCGCCATCGCCACCATCGCCGCCCAGGCTCCCCTCCCTGCCCCTCAGGCACACCTTCCGCCGCCGGTAATCGCGTTTTACCTCGAAACGAGGAACTCCTTTGCCCCGCTAGAATCTGCCCCCCTTAGAAATGGAGTACGCATGCTCCGAGTCCTCGGCACCGACCTCCCGGAAGAGGCCTGCCACCACCTCAGGCTCCGGCTCATCGGAGTCCTCTGACTCCGACGGAACCGGGGAGTCCACTTTCACCACCGTCACCTCCAAGCGCAACGGTAAGCGCGCCGCGTTAAAACGCACCCCCCCCCCCTACTTCAGTGGCCCCTGCCGCTCCCACAACCTCCGCAGCCCTCAACGCTGCCGCCGTCCCACTGATGTCACTAGACATCCCCAAACCGCCCAAACCAGCCTCTCGTTGTGCTCCAGTCCTTGCTAAGAAGCAAGTCCCGCCCCCTGTCTTCCTAAGAGACAAGGCAAAATTCACCCAATTATTCAAAACCTGCTACGACGCAGGTATCAAGTACGATCATGCCATCAACCTCGGGGAGGCGATCAAAATCATCCCTGCCTCGATCGAGGACTTCCGTCAGATCACCCGGCTATTCACAGCCGAACGAATCTCCTACCACACATACGCTCTCCCGGAAGAGCGTAAAGTCAGGGCCGTCATCCGAGGCGTCCCATTTGAGTTCTCAAACGAGGAAATCCTTGAGGACCTTAAGTCCCAAGGTTTCCCCGTAGAAGCAGTGCACAAAATGCACAACAGAACGGGCAAGAGATACAACCTCGCCCTAGTAATCCTATCGAACGTGCCGGAGGCTAAAGCCATCTTCCGGCAGGTACGCACAGTGTGTGGCCTGTCAAGGGTGAAGGTAGAGCCCCCACATAGGCCCGGTTTCCCGGCGCAGTGCCACCGCTGCCAACTTTATGGTCACGCGGCGGCCAACTGCTCCGCCCCACCCAGGTGCGTTAAGTGCCTAGAACCACATAACACAAAAGAGTGTCCCCGGCCCAAAGACGCCGAATCCCCGCCCGCTTGAGTCCTGTGCAACCAGACAGGACACCCGGCCAACTACAAGGGTTGCCCACGCGCACCTCAACCTCGCCCCAGTAGGCAAGCTCCACCACCGGTGAATGACCGCTCATTCCCGGCCCTCCAACAACGGCCCCGTCAGGGCCTTTCTCAGCCCATCCAGGGCTTCCCTCGACCCTCTCAGGGTCCCACTAGGCTCCCTCAGGGCATAATTCGGCCCCCCTCCGGGCTTCACCAAGCCAATGCAGCCTCCAGTCTTTCCCTGGGGGCCCAAAAAGGCAGACCCACCACGGACAACCTCGTACGCACATGAAGCAGAGCCCACACTCGACGACTACAACACGCTATATTCCGCTATTAGGAATATCGATGTTAGGGAAATAACCGTTATATCACGCAAACTGCGCGCGGCGAAGTCCCCCCAAGAACGTCTTCTCGTTCTTGCAGAACACAATAACCTTCTGTTAGCGTTGTAAGATAAGTTAACTTAATTAACTTAACTTCAATGACTGAGCAAATTAACCTACCAAGATCTCACGGTCGTATTAAACCTAAGGGTTTATCGCTTGTATCATTTAAAATTCGCGGCTTGCGAAATAACCTCCCAGAGCTCAAGCTCTTTCTTCGAAATCGTGAAGTCGATTTCCTCCTCCTACAGGAAACTAATCTCAAAGCTAAGGACACTAGAGGCCTTTCTATTAAAAACTTCTCTCTTCTTCGTAACGACAGACCCGACCGCCGAGGCGGCGGAACGGCCATCTATTACAGGAAGACACTTCATTGCTCGTCCATTTCTACTCCGCAGCTTACCAACATGGAAGCCACGGTATGCAGGCTAGCTATGACTGGACATCAGTCCATCCTCATAGCCTCCTGTTACATCCCTTCAGGATCCTATCCCCTCAAAAAAGATTTTGAGGCCATTTTATCCTTGGGCAATTCAGTCATTATGTTTGGAGATTTTAACTCCAAGCATACTGAATGGACATGCCGCACTACGTCCCCTAGTGGCAAGATACTGCTCGATATCACGCAGTCTCTTGATATTACCGTCCACAGTCCTCTCGGTGTTACTCACTTTCCCGATAACACCGATCACGCCCCCGATGTGTTAGATTTTGCGTTACTCCAAGGAGTTTCTCTCAACCTCAGAGCAATCGAGACACTAGACGATCTAGGATCAGATCACCGACCGGTCTCCCTCATTCTTGGCAATCAGCCACCTCCCCTAACACACACGAAAACCTTCACTAACTGGAAGGGATTCAAGGAGTCCCTAGCCAAAGCTTTGGACTCACAGGACTCCTCCTCCCTGCCGTCGGACTTAGATAGTCCCGAAAAAATCGACACCGCGGTCGATTCACTCTCCACCCTTATTAAATCCTCCATTAAGGAGAACGAAAGGGTCGTCCCGGTTGCTAACAATAGTGGGCTTCCCCTACATACGCCAAAAAAGCCAAAAAAGCTGCTTTCCGGAGAGCAGCAAAATACCCCACCCCCGAATATAGGCGCGCGGCCAATCGTCTTCAACGAGAACTCCGCTTCCGCCTCTCTGAATTTCGAGACCTCGAAAAGAGTAAGCTCATGGAGAATATTTCTCCATCTCACACAGCGTACTATCAGATGGCTAGAGCCCTCCGCATAGACGCTATCACCCACACTCCCCCTCTCTCCCGTCCCGACGGCACGGTTGCCTTCGAGGATGAGGAAAAGGCTGAGTGCTTTGCAGATAGCATTTCCGCTCAATACTCTCCTAGTTCTCAACCCGTCGACCCCTCTCACGTCCAGGCAGTGGAGGATGAGGTCCGCCGCCGGAACTCACCTCCTACGGCCTCCGAACCTATCTCTGTGTCCAATGATGAGATTTCATCCCTCATCAAAGGACTTAAGCCCAAAAAGGCTCCGGGCGCGGATGGCATCTCCAACCAAGCCCTAAAACACTTTCCTGAGCAGGTGTTAACCTTTCTATCTATTATCTTCAACGCCTGCTTCAACCTCAGTTATTTCCCCACTACATGGAAAGAGGCTACTGTGATTGGAATTCTCAAGCCAGGCAAGCCTCTCAACCTCCCCCTCCAGTCATCGCCCCATTAGCCTCCTCAAGGCAATGGGCAAGCTCTTCGAAAGAGTCATCCAAACGCGTATGAGGCGCTATCTGTTTCCCACAGACGGCGATCCTCTTATCATTCCCCATCAATTCGGCTTCCGAGCCAAACACTCATGTCCCCAACAAGTTCACCGCATTGTGGAATATATCCTCAGCGGTTTCTATCCTCGTCGTCATAAGACCATCGCCGTCTTTTTCGACATAGCTAAAGCTTTCGATAGAGTCTGGCACACAGGCCTCATCTACAAGCTATACAAAATAGGTCTCCCCGATCGTCTAGTTCGTCTCGTGGCCTCCTATTTAAAACATCGTACCTTTCGTTTTAGACACGAAGGCACGCTTTCTTCACAGCGAACAATCAAGGCTGGTGTCCCTCAGGGCTCAGTACTTGCTCCTCTGCTGTACATCCTGTTCACCAACGACATTCCCATTCCGTCGAAAGGTGTTCAACTCTCCCTCTTCGCAGACGACACTGCCATCTACTGCAAAGGTGTCTCACTACCCTTCATACGGAACAAGATCTAAAAGTCAGTTGATGACCTAGGAGCTTGGTTCAAAAAATGGCGCATCGATGTGAACCCGGAGAAGAGCTCCGCCGTTCACTTCGATTATAAACGACGCCGTCTCAAAAACACTCCACCAATACGTATGCTAGGGACCCCTGTCCCCTGGCATACGACCGCCAAATATTTAGGTGTCACTCTAGACACAGGGCTTACTTTCAGGCCCCACGTCAAAAGAGTAACCCGTCACGCACGGTTTTATCTGAGTAGGCTCAACAGTATGTTGGGCCGACACAGTAAAATGTCCCTTCGAAACAAGCGTACCCTTTACAAGGTCTGTATACGACCAGTCATGTCCTACGCGGGCCCCGTCTTTGCCCACGCAAACCCTAACATTATAAATGAACTCCAAATAGTTCAGTACCTCTTCTGCCGTCGAGCTGCGAACGCACCTTGGTACGTCCGTAATGCCGACCTTCATCGGGACTTAGAGCTCCCAACAATTCAACAATTCCTTAAAAAACTCTCTGAGAACTTCTTCAAAGTCTCAGAGTCGCACCCAAATCAATTAATTCGTGAGGCAGCTTCTTATGCAGCCCCACCGCCCTCTCGCTATCGTGTCCGCAGGCCGAGAAACTCTCTCTCGGACCCGCCTAATAAACTGTCAAACGACCTGAACTGTCTCCTGGCGGCTCAGGCCAACTCTAATTAAACTAAATTATTGTATTAACCAACTTTAATTTGCCTTCGTAGGCACTCCCTCAGCGGCTCTTAGCCGCCTGCGCCCTCTTTTCCCAAAAGAGGGTCGCTCATGATAAGGCACAATAGAGCTTAATCAGCCGGTTGCCTGTCCCCAAAGGCGGTTTTTAGAGGGTATCACTTAGGGTCCCCGGTAGGACAGTGAGCCCCTCATAACCACGATAGACCGGCTATCGTGGTATGCGTAATGCATTTTCCGCCTCCCTACGTATAGGGTAGCCCTTTAATTGCTTCGGGCGCAAAAAAAAAACCATATGTAGGTTTTGAGACAACTTTTAGGGTGTCAATACACAAGTATTTACAGACTTACAGCTGGGTATCTCGTATTCCGAAGTGAACTTACTATAATGACTGGACTATATATTTATCAGTATAATAATGTTTTATGGCTATTGAATATTTGAATCGTGTTTCAACTATGAGTATTTTACACATGGGCAATAATTTTTCATATTCCTTTTTACAGCTTTAGTTATCTTAATAATTTATAAAAACTTCTACAATGCGAATTTGTAGGCACCTGTTTTATCTGTGCACATGTGCTTGCGTATACACTTGGGTACCGTCATCCTGTCCTGCGCCAATGACTAGTCTCCGTTAAGGCTAGCTGCATGACCCAAATTCGGTCTGGAGGATATTATTATTATGGCTAAAAGTTAAAAATTACAGCTTATATATGCTGCTGGACACAGTACTCCTATTATTTTAAAGAGGGTTTTCACTTATGGTTGCCCGTACCTGGAGTAAAAATTCTAGAATTACCTGATCATCACATGATGATACACATCAAATAATGAAAATAACCATCGCCATTTCATTACATTTGCACGAAATTTTCGTGAATTACGAAAACTAATGAGCCTAGGAAAGGCAATCATAATCACCACCATCATCATTACAGCTCTATCAAAGTCCAATACTTAGCATAGGTCACCCCAAAGAATGAAAGGAATATGAAAATTTGACATACCTAAAATAGACTAACTAAAAGCCAGCAGCAGCGTGTCGGCGTCACTTGAGATGCTTCTGGCGTAGAATTCGTGATCTACGGTATTACTTGCTATGTAAACAATCTACTAATGTTACAAATACTCTTTTTATTAAAAAATATAAGTAAACCATGACTATAAGTACTACAATAAAAATGTTCATTGTCGTATTTAGAGCTAACTTTTCAATCGTCAGATAAAATTCTTCTATCAAATAACCCGACTATAAACTGAATTAATCGAATATCGACAAATATTTCTACACACAGCATCCATCATATGAAGGAAAGCTAAATATATCCAACCTTTATAACTTCATCTTTCTCTCTCCCTCTATCTTGATCTTCCCTTCATATTACGTGTTCGTTCATTTCCTTTGCGAATCAATTTTATTCAAAAAATATGAGCAATAATCGACAGCAAACTTAGTAGATTTTATTTTATGCTTCGTATGTAACGGCTGCGAATTTACTACCCTGTACCATCCCGTGGGTGTTCTAAGCGGCGGCGGAGGAATATGAAACAGGAAATGGACAGCAGCATTTTCCTGATAAAAACTGAAAATAATAAAAATACTGCGTTTGGCAAACCACCTGCCAAGCGTGGCAACTATGGCAAATGTCTCTCTCCCCTATGAGATAATCTAAAAGGATGGTCTATATACTGCTGTGGCTCTAAATACAGTGTGGGTGGGATAGGCCTCAAAAAACGAGTGAATGATGAGCCGTTCTCAAATCGGGCTAAAAAACCACAGTCGGTTTCACCTAAGACGAAACTCGGCTTTTATCTTATCTATTAATTTCTTATGATGGCAGCACGAGAGAATCCATCGCCCATTTCGACCCGTTGGTTTCGAAGGAGTAACTAGCCCTAGAAACTTCCAATAGATGGCGGTATAGACATGTCGTTATTGCTAGACCTAAGATATCTAGAAGAGGGGTTCACCACTAAAGCTCTGTGTAGTCTAGCACTGCCATTGCAGTGGCGATTGATATATCTGTTTGTATATTGTGGCGATTAAGACAAAACCTCCCAACAAGAGAGGTCTATGTCCAGCGTAGGAATTCACCAAGCTGATGAAATATATGAAGATGTAAATGTAAGTAAAAATTCCAACATATGTAAATCTTTAGCGCCTCGTCTCTGAAAAGTTGGAGAGCATCACGAATATGTGAGATTAACAAGAATCTTGATTACACTGGTATATATTTCCCCTTGTACATAATTTAAATATATTATTTAATATGAATAATTAAGAATCACTTTCTTTATTATTAACACCTGTTACTTATTATAAATGAATGCAAAATCTTCTACTCCATAACATTCATTTCAGGCGTGAGAACAAGGTGAAAGGTTTATTGATTTTCGTCTTCCATTATGAATAAAACATTTCTAGTGATTTCTTACATTCAAATTACATCTGCAAAGACAAATAAATCTTTTTTGCCTAAAATATGGCTTTGAACCGGAATGTTTAGCTTTTATATTGCATAAATTGATTTTATTATTTTATTAGAATAGTTTTTATAATGATAAAATAGCTTTAGGTTAAAAATCCATGACTATGTTGTAATTATACAATATTATGATTACAGTCTAAGACAAATCCACTGCTGAGCGTAAGTGTAGCAAATCGTGGCCCTGAATCACCACTGTTTGAGCATCCATTGACAGATTGCATGATTTATCAAACACATAAAGCGGCCAACAATATGCCTACCCCATCTATAATATCTTAGTAGATTTTAATAAATTTTTTTTTTACTTGCCAGCCTCCTGCTACTCATATATTGCTGCCCATCTCCTGCTATGTTTCCTTTTCTTGTCTATTACCACTTCCCCAAGCGAAAATCATACCCCTAGACGAGCCGTGGTAGCTCAGATGGTTAACGCTCGCTGTAAATATAACCCGGGTTCGATCCCCGCCGGCACCAATGAAATTGTTAATTGCAATTTTAAGTGCTGATTTACCACGTGCTCGGCGGTGAAGGAAAACATCGTGAGGAAACCTGCATGTCTGAGGAATAAGAAAAAAAAAATATTTCGAAGACATGTGAAGTTCGTCAACACGCATTTGGGCAGCGCGGCGGACACTTCCTTGCCCTAAAACCCTCTCAGAAATGAGGGGAGGCCTGAGCCCAGCAGTTGGACGTATATAGGCTGTAACTTTACTTTACTTTACTTTTACCACTTCCATGTAACGATATAGGGTAGTACATATTCTTACATAACCTTAAATAAAGAATCCCTTATAATTAATTTTATTATTTAGTTATTTTTGCGACAACACAAACAATTCACCTATAAAAATATATTTATGATGACACAAAATGGAAATATTTTTTATAGAATAAGGTAACAAACGAGCACACAGTCCATCCGACGGTAAGTGGATGCAGTGGTCCATACACACAAAATGCAGATGCGTTGTCAACCCTCAGGACTAAGATGGAATGCCTCGTTTTTATTAAAAGGGTCTCCATTTCGAAACATAGCTCAGCATAAGCTAATTGTATTTTACGCTGGTAGTCTCCGAGAGCGTGGTCCTACCCCGATCGAGCCGACCCATTCGTGCTACAATAATAATGCAGGTGCAGCATCGCTGTACCGCGTTAAAAACAAAAACGGTGTATAAACAAAATTATTACAGCTTTTATTGTTTTCTCATAAATTTTTTGTCGTTTATAATTTTTGTTCTTTTATTTTAAATCCATTTTTTTTTGATAATTAAAAAACTATCACACATCCCACGCCTACACACGACTTATCAAAATGTAAAATATTGAGTTCATGATTAAGGATCAAAATATCTTGTCTATCTATAACATAGATGTAAAAATATCTTGTAACCAGTTAAAAGGGATCACTCTAAATATCAGACAAGTTCTTCGCTACAAAACTTAGCTCTATGCTTACCGCTTAACTTAACGCTTTAAAATTGTTTTAACAATAACATCTGCAAATTGATAAAAAAGAGTGTTAACTTTTGAGTGAATAACTAAAAAAATATTTCTAAATGATGTAACTTCATAAATTCAGAAACATATGACGCTTTTACAAAAAAATCCCAGAAATGTACAAAATTTGTCTTTAAACAAGTTTAAATGTTTTATTAAAGAAAAATTGCACAAAAGGGTTATTGTAATATCAAAGAATACATAAATGAAAATATACCCTGGTGAATTAAATTAAAATTGGTGTCAATTATACTGTTATCAGACGTATATATTCAGAGTTATTACTTATTATTTATATGTAGTACTTATGTATATTGATACGTATATATATATATATAAATAGGAGATATTTCTACATTGACTGACTCGTTGGTCTAGTGGTTGTAGTAGTGCGACTGCTGATCATGAGGTCCTGGGTTCGAATCCCAGGTCGGGCCCAAAAATCAATTATTGAGTTTTTCTGTCAAGAAATTCTCAGTAGAGCTGCCCGGAGTCAGGAAGTTGGCGGTGTCTCACCCCCGTGCCTCGGAAAGCACGTAAAGCTGTTGGTCCAGCGCCTGATCTCTCTCCTGGTCGTGTCGGTTAACCGTCCTATCGGATTACGAGAGTGAGGGAATAGAGAGTGCACCTGTGCTTGCGCATACACTTGGGCGCTATAATCCTGTCCTGCGCCGATGGCTAGCCTCCGTTGAGGCAGGCCGCCGTGACCGAAATTCGGTCTGGAGGACATTATTATTTCTACAGTTTATTTATTTTATATATCAGTTAAATGTACATATTACGTAGTTAATTATCATTTTTATTTTATTTTTATTCTATATTGCCACAGCCACCACGCCACCATGCTGATTCTGTAAATATTCATTGAAATATTAAAACTAAAATTTAACAAAGTAAGTTATTGTTAAGAGAAACATGTTTAAAAAAAGTCCCGCTGTTGCGGGCCAAACCAGTGGTAAATAAAAAAATCACTCTCTATAAGTTTTATGCAATAATCTATATTGAATAAAAATCATTCATTTCTTTTCATTTATATCATATATTCATTAAGGTTGATATTAACATACACAAACGGAGGTTAATAATAAACTAAAAACTTTGAATATTTAAAAGGTATCAGTATATCAGCAGTTATTATGTAATAAATTTATAAATGGAAAAGAGCTGAGAGACTCGCGACGTTGATGCTATAAATATAAGACTCTCATTAAAGACTCGTCTGCCGTCAATCATGGACCACAACTCAGGGCCGACAGCATCACGACGCGTTGGTACAACGAGTTTAATTCAATTCTGGACCTATATTTAGTTTTATAATTTAGGTCTAAAATTATAATTTAGTGATATTTATTTAAAAGCGAATAGCAGTTCGTACTTTGTTCGGGTTTTATTTAATTTTGTAGTAAATAAATTAATAAACTTGACTGGTTGTTATCAAAGGAAAAAGGTTTTTTTTTAATCTAGCAAATGTTCACGATAGTATAATCGTAATAATCCTTTTGATTAATTCTAATTCTTTTAATCGAATTACGATGACGAACTTTGGACCGAAAAGTTTAGCAATTTTAATATTGTTAAATCGGGAACCGTCATAATGTTTTAAGTTCTTTTTAATGCAGCGATAACAGTCATTACACAATACATCGTCACTAACTAATATAACTTTACAAATGAAAATGGAACACATAGGTTCGAATTAAAACTTAATTCACTCATGATCCATTCTAACCATTACTGGTGAACGTAGGCCACCCTCGTAGATTGCCTTATAGGGGGAATTTACCATAGTTGCCACACTTACCAGGCGGGTTGACAGTGTTTTTTATTGTTTTGAGTTGTTATCGAGAAAATACTGCTGCCAATTTGCTGTCCTCTGTCACCTTTTACGACATGGTAATGGATATTCTTACACGTCCAGAATTCATGATTACCCTACATAAGCTAATTACACGATAATTTCTTTTAACCAAACGACCAAAACTAAAAATACTTACTGAATAAACGTTCTGGCATGCGATTTAATGACAGCATTAAACTCAATGTGTAGTAGTTCAATTAGTATTCGAACGTTTCTTCTATAACTACTAAAGTTGTTAAAGCTCCTTTCTACCTAGGGATCGAGTCTGAGTCCCAGTCTTTTTAAACAGAATTAAAGGTGATAAACGAGCATATAGTCCGCTTGACTATAAGTGAATGTTGTAGCCCATAGACATCTTCATTTATCATTTATTAAGAATCAAGATAGAGATGCGTTGGCGGGAGAAGTCCGCATGGTTTAATCATATCGTAAATTGCGAGATTTATAATCCCTCGTACCAGTGACGGGTAGCATCATCGAAGGTGCAAACATCTGATATGAGATAGCTAATCTTTTTTTTATATATAGAAGAGGGGCAAACGAGCATGCGGCTCACCTGATGTTAAGTGACTACCGCCGCCCATGATCAAGCGCAACACCAGGGGAATTACAGGTGCGTTGCCGGCCCTTTAGAAAGGGGTAAGCTCTTTTCTTGAAGGTCCCCAGGTCGTATCGGGACGATTGTGGCAAATGCTTCCTACATTTGAAAAGGTCAGAAAGTCTAGAAGGAGAATTAAATAAAACCAACGCTACTCCAACGCGAATTAGTGGACTTCAATTGATTTTCGTTTTCTCATAATAGTTTTTGCACTCACAAAATTTACGGCGTCAGGTCTTATATGCTTTTCTTCCCATATAAATAGAAGTACATAAATAATTCTTAATTTAGACTACATTTTATTTGCCTAGATATGGATAATTAGTCCGCGATGCAATCGTGGACGCATTTTTATTGATGCACACCTACGTTTTGATCCGGTATATTCGCAAACATCCTGGCGTATTTGGACATGTAATTTGATCTTATATATCTTAAATATCCATTAGATTCGAAGACGCAATTAGTGATATAATTTTGTAGTGTTTAAATACTGAGTAAAATGAGTGTTTTTAAAAGTTTCATTAACATTACACGATTTGTTAGTCCCAGCTTTAACACGTTCACTGCGAAACGAGTCTTGAAACACCTCGTCCGTGTCTCGTCGTTATAGCGGTAAGGAAAAACTTAAACTTCTCTGTCGTGCGAGAGGCGTAACTTCCGTTTGCTTCAGTCTAGGAAAGAGATAACTATATATCTGAGATGTGCTATTGATGGCGAGTTTTTTGGTATATCTACCTTAATACCGGATTTTTGGTCCTCGTACCGCACTGAATAAATTAAAGTTTAAAACAGTGCGTTACGAAGTTGCGAACACCTCGTACCCCGCACACCTCGTACCGCACCCTACGCTAGCTTTACGTGGTTAGTGTTGTGCAAAACGTTGAACGCTGCACCCGCGACGATATAATAAGATGTCGAAACGTTGCCGAAGAAAGTTAATTAATAATATTATTGATGATGAAGAGGAATTGGGTGGTAAATCTAATTCTAAATTAACGATATTTGAAAAACAAGTAAGTTTCCAATCAATATTTACAAATTATACTCAGTCTAAGTGAAATAATTATGTAGGAATATAACAAATAAATTCAACTGACAAAAGCAAAACACACACAGGCCGTAACGATCCCATACTTATGTATAGAAATGCTCCAATAAATCGCTACACCTAATCAACCCGCTTCAAAAATACACTATCAGTTTTTTTTTCAGAACCCGTCCAAACAATCCACATCATCTCGAAAAAGGATCAAAGAAAATGAGATGTGTAGGATGCTGCGAAAAACTTCGCACCTTCTTATCAAGTCGTGAGGCTGACAAAAAAGCAAAGAAAATTCTCACAGAATGTATCGGTTGCAAAAAAATATTATTGTTTAACATGTTTTAATAAAAAGCATCCATAAGTACAATTAAATAAAATCGATATTTTTTCCCATCACTAAACAATATGAAAAACTGCCCTTTTTCAGTGCGGTGTGGGGTACATAAGACACCACATTTTATTTTTCATATAGAATCTAAACTAAATAATACGCCCACGGGCGGCGGCAGATTTAGGTTAATCAACTAATTGATAATAATAATCGCGACAAAAAACGTACAATTCGCCTTATTTGGAGCCAAAAAAAGGATTTTTGTCTTCTGTGGGTGGTGGGGTTTAATAAGCCTCGTGCCGCTACAACCTCTGGTTCAGAACGAGGTTTCAAACGTCTTGTAACGCAGTAATGGAAAGTACAGATAAATCAGTGCCGCTGCGAACGTGTTAATAGCAGCGAAATAATCACATTTGCTGTTTCTGTGTCAAAGACCTTCACAATTATGTGAGTTGTTTTTAGTTTAGTTTTAATTACTTCCAGTAAAAGATAAAAAAGTAACTTTACGAATCCAGTAGTTGATCTCGTTTCTAATAGGGATTAAAAGTTTTATAGTTTTTTTTCTTTTCACTTAAACGCAATATTTTGAGTTTGTTATAATTTTTATTTAAATTAACTTATTAATAGGTTTTTCATTAAAAGAAAATGTGAATATAAAAACCATTTACTTAGTAACCTATTTAATATTGATTTATATAAAATGAATCATATTCAGAAACAGAAACAACCAGAAGACTTTAGGAAATCATAACAATTTGCTTTTCTATACGCCTACAGAGTACAATGTTAATGGTCTATGAATCAACACGCATAAAATCTTTACAATAATTACTATTTTTTTTTATAATTTACATTACAATTATTGCAATAGAATGGACACTTCATAATTTCAAAAACAAAAACATTTTGAAAAGAAAATTCACTTCCGTCTTTTTCCCCGTCTCTGGTGTTATTTTTTTTTTGGTTTAAATTGAGGTTTTTAAGAGGCGAAGGTATTGTAGATCACACTGACAACTCTTTGTTACAGCGCATCTAATAAGAGTTTGATACAGACGAGGGTTACAAAACTCAATTTTCTTAACGTTTGATCTACAAAGCGCTGTGTTAAACGCTGTGTGCCACTCGCACGGCTTACGCATCCTGTGTAATTCGTATGCATTTTCTTAGTATTCTTTTTGTTTTCAGTTTTGTAACGCTTGTCTATATTAAACTCTTACAAAACTCTTACATATTTTTTATTATATTGCATTTTTTTATTTATATCTCCGTCTATTAAAAACCTCATATTAAACCAAACCGGGAAATAAGACGAAAGTGAATTACTTTTTGAAACGTTTTCGAAATTATGAAGTGTCCGATCTATTGAAATAATTGTAATGTAAATTATTAAAAAAACGAGTAATTATTGTAAAGGTTTCACCCGTATATGAATCAACACGCATAGTCCATTTTTATAGTGTGTTTCTATTGACCGCTATTGACCTAATTATAAACTCAAAATCTGAAAGTGTTTTGACATTTGTAGAATTCTCAGAAGTGTCCGTAGTTTGAATGTAGTTTCAATCGAATATATACATTGTTTAAAACACAAAAAAATAATTCACTTCCCTGTTGGTTTTTAGGCCAACAATGTATAGACGTCGAGCAATGTCTTTTCGATCTATTATTTTTTTATTTATTTATGCTTTATTTGCACACCGAGTACAAAAAGGCGGACTTAATGCAACAAGGCATTCTCTGCCAGTCTAACTCCAGGCTAAGCAGAGAAGATATTGTGGGTGCAAAGTGCAACTGAGTTAAAATATCTTTAAGTAGTCATATACATTACACATTGCATTACATGTTATAAACATAATTATACACATATATTATTATATAGATATACATACAAGATATATAAGAATATATTATATCGCCAATGAATTTCAATTTCTCTACCGATTTTTATTCAATACGTTACGTATAATGTTATTAAATAATACACTGTAATAGCGACCACGACCTGACTTCGCAAGGATAAGATCCCTATTAATGTAGCCTTATTCATATTTACGACAATCATCAAAGGCTATTATTTATTTATATGAACTTATGTGCACAAAAAATAAAATCGTACATATATGGCGGATTTTCAGCATTTTTTCAGATTTCTCGAAAAAAAGCAGGCATTGCTTTCTATCTTTCTATCTGTTTTACTACAATCTATTCACGCATTCCGAAGATTAGCTGTACAAACAGACAAAAATTTTAATTTTAGTTATTTCGATATTACAGACAGACACTTAATTCTCTATCGTATGTATAGAGATTACACAAAACAATAAAATACATTTATTTCATGACGTATAAACATTACCGTATAGTTTTATTACAAAAAGACAAATTGCAAAAGTATAAAATATATATATATATATATATATATATATATATATATATATATATATATATATATATATATATATATATATATATATATATATATATATATATTTATAATCGGAATCTAGTTGTTGGGAGCACTATGCTCGAAGTTGTTGACGAATACGTTTACCTGGGACAAATAGTCCGACTAGGTAAGTCCAACTTCGACCGAGAGGTCAATCGACGGATTCAACTCGGCTGGGCAGCGTTCGGGAAATTACGGCATATCTTTTCGTCAGGTATACCTCAATCTCTAAAAACTAGATTGTACAACCAGTGCGTGTTGCCAGTGATGACTTACGGATCTGAGACGTGGTCCTTCACTGCTGGCCGTATGAGGACGCTTAAGGTCGCTCAGCGAGCTATGGAGAGGGCTATGCTCGGAGTTTCTCTGCGTGATAGACTCAGAAATGAGGATATCCGCAGTAAAACCAGAGTGACCGACATAGCCCAACGGATTAGTAAGCTGAAGTGGCAATGGGCCGGCCATATAGATCGAAGAACCGATAACCGATGGGGAAGAAAGGTTCTCGAGTGGCAGCCTCGTACCGGTAGGCGTAGTGTAGGGCGACCCCCCACTAGATGGAGTGACGACCTGGTAAGACATGCAGGAAGTCGATGGATGCAGGTGGCTCAGGACCGTGCTTTGTGGCATTACTTGGGGGAGGCCTATGTTCAGCAGTGGACTTGTGAAGGGCTGTAATGATGATGATGATGAATCGGAATCTCGGAAACGGCTCCAACGATTTTCATAAAATTTTGTGTGCAGGGAGTTTCGGGGGCAATAAATTGATCTAGCAAGGATTTATTTTTAGAAAATGTCTTTTTGTCCGTGTTTTTAGGCAATAAAAAACTGCTACAATGTCGTTAGAATAAGAAGGTAAGTTTTGACAGTTTATCAATGATTACAAATAGCTTAATTGGAATATTGGGCGGTTACAATATGGTAATATCATGGTTCGAGCCCAGACCGACCGACCGACTTTTTTTTAATTTTTTTTTCAAGTTCCTTTCTTTTTTTGAGAAAATTTATTTTTCGAGCCCTTTTTTTAGTATTTTTAACAACACGACAATTTAAATTAAACTAATTGCACTCATGATTTTTTATTTAAGTAACCAGTTCAGTTTTTTCTATTATGTCGCTAAGATCAAAAAATATTATTCGTATTTCATCAGTATGTAATTTGTATCTAAATATAATTTCCAAAACACAGGAATTAAAAAAAAAACCGAGCGAAAAATACCGAGCAAAGCTCGGTCAACCGGGCACTTAAAAGTCTTGTATAACTCTCATTTCCTATACTCCAATACGGTTCGTGTTTTAAAAAGTTTTACATAATATTAGGTTTAAGACTGTTGTTGACAGACCTAATTTTTATACACGTATAAATAAAAGTCTCTTTATTGCTTTCACTTTTGCATTGTTTTCCAAATATTATATTGTAATTATATGATAAAAATGTTATTAGTTTTGCTTCGTTTTGATGATTAAGAAGATAAATGATGATGATAAAATTAGGTCACCATAAGAGTACCAAATTTTAATATATCTTCATTTTCTTCTTTACCAATCCTACCTTCCATTCTAGCAACATCTTTTACCAGAAGAACTTTGTTTATGTATGTAACCACAGAGAGACCAATTCAGGAATACGCGTAAGGAATTACTAATGATTTAGATTAACTATTGTAAAACATTAAAGTCACGCAGTCTATCAACAAGATCTCAGGAAGTACCTTAAAAATGAAGTTAATGTTATGACAGGTATTTAGTAAAGAATTTGTGAAGCTTATTTTACTAAGTAATGACACATAAAGTGCTAATGATAAAAGAAACAAATATCTAAACTGAGGTCCCTTGGTTCACACATTTTTTTTTTATAAATTTGTGAGATTTTTCATAACTAAACTATTTAAATCGTACCTTTTTCAGTTAAGGTTTTAGTAGGAGTCTTAAAGGATTTTGTAGAAAAAGAAATAGGACTAAATATAGGCGCGACTTAAAGATAGCTACCGTTAAAAGTGGTTCCTCATTCCACACGTCTCCAGACATATATTGTATGCTAACTGTTTCACGAAAGGAATATAAGAAGGCGTAGTATCTTACATTTAGTAAAAGTTTTCTACTAAATAATAGAAAACTATGAATGTATTTGATTTTTTAACTAAGATAATCACATTATTTGAGTTCTATGCAAATACACCCGTTAGGGTGACCACACAATACTTTTGATGTGAAACATCTATAACAGCGGGTCAGACCAACTGTTGGTCATCAACACGCTATATGATAGAATTAAAAGAATTGTCTCAATTAAAAAAAACTCGTTGAATTTTTATTTTTTGTAATTTATTCTTAATATTTTATTTTTCATTATGCCATATTTATTTCTTGTCGTAAACTATCTTTTTATTACATTCGTACTAAAGCTTTAAATTCTTTAATTTACAGATGCTTGTTGTAATTCTGCATGAATTAAAGAACTTTCTGTTTCGTGTCATCCTAATTCCTCGTCTTTGTATTTAATATAAATATTATTTATCCATAAAACTTTTTAAATTCCAGTTTATATTTTCTACCAAACTCACGAACGAACGAAAATATCTTTCATTTATTGGTGGTTAAATATTGAATTATAATCAAAATAGTACGAGTTTTAAACACAATACACGAATTTTTAATCGTTGCCAAACATAGCCTAAAAATTAATCGGACAGTTGAGTGTAACGGTTTTTCCTCGCAATAATTGGAAATAGTTTGTCATGCGTTTGTTTATGCAATATTTTCGTTTTGCCTCTCCAAAGATAGTGTTTCTGTATTCCAATAAAGCGATCGAATAGATTCGTGAGATAAATAAATTTATGCGTTAGGTGCTCTTTTGTTTAGCTTTTGCCTGTGGATTGAAAATTGGCCGTTACATTTATAAACCATAAACACTTTAATACCTAAAAACGCAAAACGTAAAATTTTATGTTAATATTAAAACATTTGTTTCTTTGATAAATTAAGGGCTAGACAATTTGCACAAGCAAACAAGTTTTTTTTACGTGGTAGAGTCACGCTGCAGCTATATTACTGGTATAGTTGTAGCACGAATGGGTCGGCTTAACCGGGGAAGGACCACGCTCTCAAAGAATACCAGCGTCAGCTTAAAGCTGCTGTGTTTCATTAGGTGAGTGTAGAGCACCGGAGACCCTTTTCACTGGAAACGAGGCATTCCATCTTAGATCTCATGGGTGACAACGCATCAGCATTTTGATTCATTGTCGAGGATAGATCAAGATGTCGATGGGTCACAGAAACCACTTACCATCAGGTGGACTGTGTGCTCTTTTCCCACCCTTATACTATTAAACAAAATGTTTTGTGATACATTGAAATTATTCCGGATACTCCATATTCATGTAGCTTTTAAAGATAGATTTTATGCATTAAAGGTTTGTACCTTGGGCATTGACAGTATTGAAAGAAAGCAACTCCTTATCACTGTAATTTAGGTATAAGGTTCAGCAACGAACCCAAAATGATGTTACGAAAACTACATATACACAATAAAAAAACCTATTTATTTTAACATTTAACACGGTGAGTACGTTGCATTGAATATCAACTGTCAACAGATAAAAGGTAGTGGTTACATACTCTTTGTCAACAGTTTAAAAACAAAAACAACCAAGGCACGAGGGATGGCAGACTATGGTACCTATAGCTCGTATTACGTTTTTTAATAATCTTAAAGATAAAATGCACTGAAAATGAATGAAATTACAAAACTTGTATGCATATTATGTGCAATTAGTAAAAATATTTTCAGGTGCTCTACATCCGTCGTATCCTATCCTAATTACTCATCTAGGACCTGCAAACGGACAATCTTACTTTATTAACAACTTTAAAAGTCAAGGGCATCCCAGCTTATACTGAATCAATGTTAACTTGTGTTATTTAAATATCAGAGCGACGACATCAACTCCTTTCGAAACGTCGTATTTTTTTCTCTTAAGTACGACTGTGACATTGTTTTGAGAACATAGAGGGAGTGGTCAAATTGATGATTATATAGTATATCGATTTATAAACACTAGTAGTCGTCCAGTGGTCGAAATTCGACTGTAAATTATCGACCGCACATTAGTATATAAAACACAAATATCTAATGTACAAAATGTAAAATAAATGCTTTTTAACTTTGACATGCACTCCAAAGACTATAGAAAAAGGAACATGAGAAATTTTATACGTGGTAGAGTCACGCTGCAGCTATGTTATGGTTAGCATGAATGGGTCGACCGCTCGACCCGGGAAGGACCACGCTCTCACAGAATACCAGCGTAAAATAGCAGTTTAATGCTTCTGCGTTTCGTGTGGTGAGCGTAGAGAACCGGAGACCCTTTTTACTGGAATCGCGGCATTCCATCTTAGTCCTCAGGGGTGACAATGCATCTCCATTTTGATTCGTAATCGAGGTTAAGTGTGGATGTCTATTGGTCACAGCATCTAAATACCGTCAGGTGCTCGTTTGTCACCCTTATTCTATAAAAAAAATATATAAAATTTACAACTCATTCAGAATGACTAAAAACTAATTATTTTATTGGTAACATATTAAATTTTTTGGCAACAATCCCTTATCTGTGCGACTGTTTGAGCATAGACTATTGTGTTTGACAATTGACATCGGCAATATGAACATAAACAATGAATGTTACATTTTATTTTATTTAACGTATTTATAACATATATCATATAGAAATTTTACTTTCCACGCTCCTTCTCCATAATATAAACTTTAACTATGCCAATTCTCACATTCCTTCGAACGCGTAATATGCCTGAGAAGGCGTATAAAGTTTTCCTTCACGTATTAGTAAATACTTATATCGTATAGCCAAAGAGATTTAAATATATTTACTAACTTAAATGCACTGACCTCTATATATACAAGTACGCTGGACTGGCTGCACACCGTGAAATGATGAAGCGATTTGATATCCGCCATTTTGGCGCTGACAGTAGAAGTGCACGTCCACGGAACTAATAATAGGGATGCGACAGTGTACCAAACTATATCGATAAAATTCTATACCCTACCTACACCTAACTAAAATGGACTCTATGTATAGATGGATTCTACCCGTAACGTCCATTCTATTTATGTATCATATTAATGTAATGCTATTATCATTCATCATCATTAAAGCCCTTCACAAGTCCACTGCTGAACATAGGCCTCCCCCAAGAAATGCCACAAAGCACGGTCCTGAGCCACCTGCATCCATCAACTTCCTGTATGTCTTACCAGGTTTTGACTGCATCTAGTGGGGGAACGTAGTATCCCACACTTAAGCTTTATCTCTCTCTCTCTCTCTCTCTCTCTCAAGCAACTAAACCCATACCGTCGGGTCTCCTGGTATCGTCTCTAAATATTCTACAAAGATCTTAAACCGAGGAAACATTTATAGAGATACGTGCTCTTCGGATGACATTGTCCAAGAACTAAGGATAACATTATATTAAAGAATACCATAACATTATTACACGGTTACTTAACCGTGTATTAAGAATGGATTCGACCAAATATTATGTTAAACCCTAGAGTAACTAACCCTCGAATAATTTTTACTCTTTGGTTTTACACCAAGATAACTTCATTTTGCGTTTTGTAACACAAACGTAGAAAAGCTAATACTGGCTATTGTTACTCCAGAGTTGGTAGTTGGTGGTACAGTTTATTCAACTTAAACCAAAATACAACTGTTGTAAAGCGCAATCCAAGATTTGAGGTCCACATAATTTACCGTAAGTGTAAATAATGCCGCCCAATGGCAGCCCCTCCTTAGTTGTTAACTTCTCCCCCCGTTTTCATTCTCAGATAAGGCGCACCAGAAACAATACTTTTTTGTGACCTTGAATAGCATTCTTTCACTACGCATTTACCCATTTTTGTCGCGGCTCAACTCTGTCGGCGTCACATTGAACAATGAACTCACGTTAGCTAGGCATATGGCTGTGGCCTTATGTGCGGTGGCAACGCTTTGGCGCGGTTATTACTGATCTAGTGTTATATAAATTAATGCATACATACGTATGCATAGAGAGAACCTACAATTCAACGTAAATTTTGTCAATATACTTATCTCGCTTTTTCTTATTTCATTTTCGAATTATGCAAAAATAGACAAATCTATCGAATGATGTTGCATATAATTCAAGCGTGGAAATAGAAATGTCAAGTGGTCATCTTTGGTCTCTTTATACTATGCCAAATACGAGAGTAAGTACACTCGTATGTTCTAATTTACTAAAAAAAATGACATCCCTATTGTAGTAGTATTATGTGTGACGTTACTTTACAAGACATTGCGTCTATAATCTTTTGTGATTTCGTTTGCAATGCTAACTACAATCGACATCGATATACTCGCTTTATTTAGTTATTTATTTTTATTACTTTAAATGCCTAAAAATATTTAAAAAAAAATAGGACTAGACTTATTATTATTCACGCGATCAAGTAATTTTTTTCTAAGTCAAGTGATGGTGATTATTATATTACATTTCAAATATTCCTTCCGCAAACTGTAAGACCCCATAACATCGTAAAAGACGACAAAGAGAAATGAAACATGAGATAGAAAACAGCATCTTCGTGATAACAACTCGAAATAATAAAAAATTACTGTTGCCAAATCACTTGCTAATAGAGGGAACTATGACAAATGTTCACCCTACGTTCAGCAGTTGACATTTGATTGGCTATATGTAATTAATGAATGATGGATAATAGTGTTGCGCGAATAAGTCGACGTCATGTATCCGGCACTAGCGCCATCTAGTGTCAGGGACGAGAGCGAGGGGAGCTTTCCAGAAAATGACATCACTAATCTTTCAACCGACAGCGCCATCGAGTCTCGGAACGAAGAACTAAGCTTCTAGAAGTCGACCCTTGAACTCCCCTCGGCCCCTTGCGCGTGTTTACTTGAATATTCTGGATGTTTCGGTGCTAATTTGTATTTATAGGCGCTGCAAGATGCGATCGGGGAAGTATTGAATTCGGCGAGACAAGCGAAGCTTCGGAGCGGAATAAAGTGAATTAGTGTGCTTAATTATTAGTGTTCTGTTTTAATTAGTGTAAAGTGAATTAAAGAGTTAATTTTGGTAATTCAATCGGCAGTTTTTATTGTCACGAACCTCAAGCTCGTAACAATATCTTGCGAGAGCAAAGAGAAAACGGGTAATACGTTTGTAATCGATTTATTGGTAGTTGTGATCTAGCGACAAAAGAGAAGTCAGACCGCGGTTGAGCAATTGTTAATCACTATACTACTTTACGTGGTAAAGTCACACTGCAGCTATAACAGTCGTAGCGCGAATGGGTTGGCTCGACCGGGATAGGACCACGCTCTCACAGAATACCAGCGTAATATAGCAGCTTAAGCCTCTTTGGTTATGTGTAGAGAACCGTTAAACCTTTTTACTGGAAACGAGGCTTTCCATCTTAGTCCTTGACAACCCATCTGCATTTTATTTTGAATCTAGGATAAATGTCTTTTCACGATATATTTTAAATTATGCAACGACAGTACAAAATTCTGCATTATTCAACTATGTTTTGTTGTAAGATGTCAGATGAAGCTTCCATAAACTTTCATTGATATAAATAAGTATTACGAACCGGATTTATAAAAAAAACTAGAGTTGGGCCGATTAGCCGCCGACTAATCGATGAAGCTGATTAATCGCCCTATTTGTAGTCACCGATTAGTCGGCGATTAATCGGCTAAAACGGCCGATTAATCGGCTTTTTATTATATTAATTTCATTAAGGCAAAGGTTTTTCGTGATTTTCTGCGTGGTAAGTGCGGCTACATTGATATGAGTAAAGCTTTAAATTTAAGAAAAGTATAGTTTCTCTCCCATGCGTAAACTTACGTCAGATTTATATGTATATAATTATAAAATAAGTCGGTAATAACTTTTATTGAAAAATCAGTCTCACATGTTTTATTGTTAATTATTCTGGACATAGGAACTTTGGTAATAAAAGAATCTGAGGTAGATATTTAAAACTGAACAAAAACCTAAGTACTTACTATTTTAATTCTACTTTTTAACTTTTTCTAATCGTAAAGCAGAGTAGCGACACAACAAAATAAAATATTAATAATATTATTCTTTAAAAAAAATTAAGTCTCTCCCTTTGCATAGCAAAAAAATCTTAATTCTTCAATTAAGTTTGTTAAACTACACGCATATAGATTTTTAAAAGACAAAACTAAATTAATATAAAGATAAAACTAAATTGTTATTGTTTTTGTACTAAAAATTAAATACAATTGTTATTTTTCTGTACTTAAAATTACATACATACATAAACACTCACGCCTGTCACCCAGAGGGGTAGGCAGAGACTACAGACTTCCATTTGGCACGATCCTGACACACCTCTCTTGCCTCCTTCACATCCTTACACCTACGCATACATGCTCGTCGGTTAAGGATACTCCTAATTTGGCCCGTTTTCAATAAATCGCCAATTTGGTCGATAAATTTTCGCCTAGGACGTCCCTTTCCGACTCTGCCGTTCACTTCTGCACCATAAATTTAAAATTACAATAATTGTTTTTTCCCTATAATGTTATTAAATAAAGATTCTATAATCATCTAATAATTTTTTTAAAAAGAAATACTCAATTTGAAAAAGTATTGAAGGCTTTTTAGAAAATATTTAATTTATTTGTTATTTTTAACCAGTGGCAAATTGTGATCCGAAAAGGCAAAAATCTCAGCCTTTTCTGGTTGAAGTCAATTTCTTTTTGTTTCGTAGATACTAGATATTCCCTTTCTCAGAAAAAAGTCTCTCACTATACACAGAGCTGGCGGGACAGCAAAAGAAAACTTTGGCTAAACGGGACATTTCTGGATATCTGGAAGAATTTTTGTTCCACCATTTGAATTTATCATCAGGCAGGGATTGGCTGGGCCGATTAATCGGCTATTTCTTAACCGATTAACCTGTAAAGTCGCCGACAGTACACATGTGTACAAGAAATAAACACCTTCCGCTCGCTCGATAGAGGTACACATGTGTACAACAAGACCAAACAAAACAAAACCAAAGACACTATGCAATAGATAATAGTATCAAAGAAAAAGATATGCTCTTTTATTTTAAACCATAACCTGGCAATGTTTCTTAGAAAAAAAAAAGAAATCACTCTGAACTTTCGGCGTTCCACGTGTCGATTTGATGAAGGTGCTCCGTCTTTTTTTATAGAATTTTATATTTATGTCTGGACTAAAAACGAAAGTATTATACTTTTTTATATTCCTTGTAATATAGTAAACACGTAGATATATAATTTGTGGTATAAAAAGTGAAAAGTAAATTGCCAAAAGTACTTCGAAATACGTAACGCCCATTTTGGCGGTTGGGTCATAAATGTGTTATTTTTCCAATTCTCATTTATTTTTAGTGTAAAATGTAAGTAAAAATAGTTTTCTTACATATTTCAAATAACTTGACGTTGTATTTATTTCAAATTCACACAAAAATATTTTTGAAATATTGTTCGAAATGTCATACAGATAAATATTATTATTATTTTTTTTTATTTTTTAATATTTTAATATTTTGGTATGAGTAACAAATAGAAACACATAAAACATAAAAATATACATATTTCAAAACATTTTCATATAAATTTCTCCAAAAACAAAAGTGTAGAATTCAAATTAGTAGTAATTTTGGCACTAAAAGTGAAGTATATACTACTACTTATGCTATAAAGGGTAATTTATGAATTTTATTATAATTTCTAGCAACCAAAATAATTTTATTCAATAGTTTATACATTCAACAAGAATTCCTGTAAGTTTTATCCATAAATATTGTCTCAAAGTGAAAATATACCAAAATTTGCAATATAGCAAAAAATTTGCTAATTTGCAAATTTTCCCGCCATTACGGTCGCGAGCGAACGGGAGTGTCATATTACGTGGCCTCACGAGCTAACAGGTCGGCTAATCAGCCAATCGGCCAAAGTACTAATCGGGCCAACTCTAAAAAAAAACTTAATTTTACTTAGTCATAGACTATTGATGTGCCATTAGTCATTTCGCTAATGGCACATCAATAGAGGTGTCTATGGACTGGGAAAATGGCTCAGAACCATAACTAAAGCAGTTATTGTTCTGAGGAAAACGGCAACCACCTTGTAAAAGAAAGAAGGTGAGAATAATATAGCTATCTTATTTTGTACTATGTTAAACGTCATATGCCTAAAGACTTCAGCTATAAGAATTTGGTTCTATATTAGGACTCTCTCTATGGTAGTAATAACTCTGAGGAGTACCTCCGATCCGTCGGTGGCCGGTTTGCTCTATGATGTTTACGATTAGTGGAGTTTTAAATAAGCTAGCAATTTTTAACTTTGACATCTATTATTTATTTTGAGATTTTGCCACTGTCATGATAAAAGACTGATCGATCAAAACGCAAAAGAATATATTTTATCTAGTTAACGTGTATCTGGTATATTTTAAATAATGTTTGTTATTACATGGCGACGTAATAAATATTATTATATCCTTTAAAAACCCAGATTCAACACTGTCCAACTGTAAATATAAGTGTATTATGCCATTCACGACTTACCTTAAACGGTCCAATTATATATCATTATTTAAATAAAACGTTTAAATGGCTATTGCTTGCATGTATTAAGAAGTATTTATATTTAGTATTTTGTATTTACTTTTCTAATTCAAAAATTTATGATAAATACGATATTTTATTACCACGTTACTTAATGGTCAAAATACGTGACTAAGGCTGATCTTAGATTTGAATCCTATTTAAAATCGACTTTTGTACAAAAACTATGTTTCCGGACGAAAATGTGTTTTGATTTTTATGTGGATACAGGAATTTTACTTATTTATTGTTTTATTCGGTGACTACGGGTAGTTATACTAGGATAAATAATTAAGCGTATCCTTGGAGGAATAGTTGACCGCGCCGTGTAGTGGCGGTTAAGAATATTAACTACCCCATATCTTCCCGCGGGTGTCGTAAAAAATGATAGAGGGGAACAGACAGATGGGCAGCAGCATCTTCCTGATAACAGCAATAGTACATGAAAAAAAAACTACGGTTGCCAACCCGTTCGCCAAGCGTGGCAACTATGGCAATATACCCTACATGATGAGAGTTACGAAGAGACAACCCCCAGCCCCCGGCGGCCCTACTATTCCGGGCTACGGTGGTGACCATGGTAACGGCTGGGCACAGGGTGCTAAGAATCTTCGGTAAAGGTTCGGTTGCCAGACTCGTCCTGGCTACATATAACGCACGCAGCCTGAGGACTGACGAGAAGATCCTAGAGCTACAAGAAGAGATAGATAAGATGCGCTGGAGTATTTTAGGATTATCCGAGTTACGAAGAGAGGGGAAGACACGATGATCCTCGAATCCAGCAACTTGTTCTATCACCGGATGTATAACCATCTTTTTAAGCTATTGCATAGCTTCTATCGCGGGCCTTGAGTGCGGGAAAATCCAGAAATTTCGTAACGAAAAAACCTCACGCTCTCCGACGGGCACGGAGGTGTGGCTTGAAGGCCGTGCATTGTCTAACGATGGTCTAACGTCATTTCTTTTCCTCAGTCTTCGACACGGTGTTTGTGTATAAAGTGTTTTGAAATTTTGAATATGAATGAACAAAGTGCATTTATTATTAATGAAGAAAGTCACGAAAAAATAGTGAAAGAAAATGAGTGAGTACTCTATATACATACCTACATTTTATTATTATCACAAATGCAGTACTAATTTTTAATTGAAAATATAATACTGCTATAAAGATAACCTAAATTTTTGATATTAAAATGAGCGATATTAAAAGTAGCCCCTCTTTATATACACACAAACACACACACGCGTATAGTTTAAATTCTCAATTTAGATTCTCAATATGTATATATATACTCGATTAACCGGACTAATTGTTGCCGTTAGGGATTCGGATAATCGAAAATCCGGATGATCGAATGTATGAAGAAAAGCGGGTTTTGTGCATTTGTAGTACATATGTACATACATAATGTTATGTGTTTATTAAAAACAACAATTTCAACGAAAATCAATGTTTATTAAGAAATTATTATTTTTTAATAAACATTGATTAAATTCCATGAAGAGATATAAATCTATATAACCATCCGTTACTTGCGACAAACGAACCGCCGTCACCTAATTTTTTATTTAACTGTAATGCTTTTTCACAAAGCAAAGGGCCAGATATCATTTGCCCAGTTGATCGTTTTTGTAAAAACCAACAATACAAAGCGTCTTCTAATTGCCAATTTACTCGCGGACATAGGTCCTTATGTCCGGGACGGGGGTTTGTTAGCGCCTGATAGTAGATCGTCTTATCTCAAGCGGTGTGAAGCGACGATTAGTGAGGTGCGGGAGGGGGGAGGAGGGGTCACCCCTAAAGTTGGGCGTTATAATATACAACAGATAATATATTTCATTATATATTTTTAATCTTACAACACATTAGAATAATGAACCATTGACTGTTATAATATTATATTCATTATCGTTAGAAAGCGTCATCTGTTTACGTTTACGGTCCAACCGTCGCGTCGGCCGAGACAATGGGAGTCAATAAAATACTACCTACATTCATTATGCCACAAGGATTGCGTATAGCTTACACTAATTTAAACTCTAAGCTAACTTAATAAGAGCTTATTTTACTAACACAAACGCGAAGCCGGGTTGTTCATATATTGAAAGTCTCCTTGTTTTGTCTTAGACTTATGTTAATAGAGCGTGCCATTTGAACTTAAAGGCAATTAATTGGACAATAAATAATAAGTGACAAATCTTGCCGTGGAGCGTGGAACTGAGTAGTTGCGCGTCTTGTTAATATAATTGCCGTACGGCCGCCCTGACGTATGTACTGCGCGAACCTGAGTTTTTTGCGACGCGGTCCGGTGATACAGTATTTTTCACAAATATATAAATATATCGTTATAACGCGGGTTCGGTTAAATCTGGTTGAATTTGATTGGATTAACCTAAGTAACTTGAATTAATATCAAAAAAAAAAAGAAATACTGCATAAATAAAATAAATAAATAATTATAATTGCATAAGTTGATACAAAATGCTATGCAATAGCTTTACCGCGGCAGTCCCCGAGTGCCACACGTCTTTTTTTTAACATGAGAACATGCCTACGCATACCCGTCTCGCGGGGGCAAGGACGGGTTATGTCGGACTAGCACCGACTAAAACTCCATGGTTTTCCACTTTAGTCGCATATTGACAAGGCCAAGGGAACGCTTTCACACACATCCGAAACCCCATCAGTGCCGGCCGCCCCATGGCAGCACCTCCTCGGAAGAGGACTACTTTTCCTCTTTCTCCTTCTCAAGCAAGACGCACTCGAACACATGGCCCACCTTCCTCCACAGACTCCAACTACACCTACGCAACGAACTCTCCCACGTCCGATGCGCGAAGACCATGGGGACAGGAAAAGCGAGCACTCAGAAGTGCTGGCCTTCCTGACCCCAGCGGGGTGAAACTTAGAGATGAGGATATCCGCAGTAGAACCAGAGTGACCGACATAGCCTAAAGGATTAGTAAGCTGAAGTGGCAGTGCCAATATATGCCGGTCCATATAGCCCGAGTAACCGACTACCGATGTGGAAAAAATGTTCTCGAGTGGCAGTCTCGTACCGCTTGGTGAAGTGTACGGTGGCCCCCCACTAGATGGAGTGACGACCTGGTAAGACACGCAGGAAGTCGATGGATGCAGATGGCTCAGGACAATGCTTTGTGGTATTCCTCGCGGGAGGCCTATGTTAAGCAATGGACTTGTGAAGGGCTGTAATGATGATGATGATGAAGATGCACCTTGAACCAGATAATGCATCTTATGATATTATATATACAAATTATGCAATTTAATCCTACCGAAAGAACTCAAAGATAAGTACCATAAAACTATTCGTTTGGAAATGAATGACGACTTAAAATTAAACTAGTTTACGGTGGCCCCCCACTAGATGGAGTGACTACCTGGTAAGACACGCAGGAAGTCGATGGATGCAGATGGCTCAAGACAGTGCTTTGTGGTATTCCTCGCGGGAGGCCTATGTTAAGCAATGGACTTGTGAAGGGCTGTAATGATGATGATGATGAAGATGCACCTTGAACCAGATAATGAATCTTATGATATTAAATATACAAATATATATACAAATTATGCAATTTAATCCTACCGAAAGAACTCAAAAATAAGTACCATAAAACTATTCGTTCGGAAATGAATGACGACTTAAAATTAAACTAGTTTATGTCATTATGAACGATAGAACAATGTTAACACGTTCACTGCAAAACGAGGCTTGAAACACCTCGTCCTTGTCTCGTCGTTATAACGGTAAGGAAAAACTTAAACTTATCTGTCGTGCGAGAGGCGTAACTTCCGTTTGCTTCAGTCTAGGAAAGAGATAACTATATATCTGAGATGTGCTATTGATATGGCGAGTTTTTTGGTATATCTACCTTAATACCGGATTTTTGGGCCTCGTACCGCACTGAATAAATTAAAGTTTAAAACAGTGCGTTACGAGGTTGCGAACACCTCGTACCCCACACACCTCGTACCGCACCCTACGCTAGCTTTACGCGGTTAGTGTTGTGCAAAACGTTGAACGCTGCACCCGCGACGATATAATAAGATGTCGAAACGTTGCCGAAGAAAGTTAATTAATAATATTATTGATGATGAAGAGGAATTGGGTGGTAAATCTAATTCTAAATTAACGATATTTGAAAAACAGGTAAGTTTCCAATCAATATTTACAAATTATACTCAGTCTAAGTGATATAATTATGTAGAAATATAACAAATAAATTCAACTGATAAAAGCAAAACACACACAGGCTGTAACGATCCCATATTTATGTATAGAAATGCTCCAATAAATCGTAGACCTAATCAACCCGCTCAAAAAACACTATCAGTTTTTTAGAACCCGTCAAAAATCCACATCATCTCGAAAAAGGATCAAAGAAAATGAAATGTGTAGGATGTACGAAAAATTCACTTTTAAAGTCGTGAGGCTGACAAAAAAGCAAAGAAAATTCTCACAGAATGTATCGGTTGCAAAAAATATTATTGTTTAACATGTTTTAATAAAAAGCATCCATAAGTACAATTAAATAAAATCGATATTTTTTTCCCATCACTAAACAATATGAAAAACTGCCCTTTTTCAGTGCGGTATGGGGTACATAAGACCCCACATTTTATTTTTCATATAGAATCTAACTAAATAATCCGCCCACGGGCGGCGGCAGATTTAGGTTAATCAACTAATTGATAATAATAATCGCGACAAAAAACGTACAATTCGCCAAAAAAAGGATTTTTGTCTTCTGTGGGCGGTGGGGTTTAATAAGCCTCGTGCCGCTACAACCTCTGGTTCAGAACGAGGTTCCAAACGTCTCGTAACGCAGTAATGGAAAGTACAGATAAATCAGTGCCGCTGCGAACGTGTTAAGACTCAAACTTTATTAAACAAAAGTTGTACAAAAAATATTATACTTATTGACTAAAAACTTATGTATGATAAGAAAGTTGTGTCTCGCGAGCAACGCAAAGTCAGGAGTGTGCTTTTGGAAAAAGCCAAAATTAGAGGTTTTTAGGTGCGAATTAGGTGCCAAGTTTAAAAATTAGGTGATTTAAAATTTTCACCGCAACGAAAATTTGCTATTTGCGATGCTAGCAAAACGTATCGCTAGCAACGCAGTGACGATAATATATAGAGTACGATAAATATTAATAGCAAGGCATTGATTGCTAATTAAGTGGGGAAAGATTATTGAGGTCGGATGTAAATGACAATAATATTCCGGGAATCATCGGGTCCAGGACAATCATTACCTTACTATAAGATTTGGACGGCATTTTTTGTTCTTTATCTAGTTGGCATCCCGTAGCTTCCCAAAAAAGTCTAAACGCGCTCTTGTACCGGGCGCTCACACGAGTCACTGAGATTGCCGTCGCAACGGGCTAGATTCAACCTTATTTAAATTACTTAGCATTTATATTTCTTTTTCAACATAAAGTAATCTATGAATTTCGTGAAATGCCGTGACGTGCCGCGGCATCCCTTGAATGCCGTGACGTGTAGCAGCTGCGATGTCACGCGAGACGTTTCGGTCTATTCGTGTTGAGATAAAGGAATGTCAGTGCTAAAGTCATTAATTAAAATAACGTCGAAAATCTTTATTCCACGAAAAAAAATCCTTTGACACGACGTGCTGTCAGTGAGCAAAGGTCCTTATTACGATTAAATAAGTATTTATAACAATAATAATGTCCTACAGGCCGAAAACGGAGACTAGCCATCCGAGGAGGACAGGATCATAGTAGTGTCCGTGTGTATGCGCAAGTACTAGTACACTCTCTATTCCCTCACACTCATAGCCCAATGGGACAGTAATTCGACGTGGGAAAAGATCACAGCTTTACATATTTTCCCAGGCACAGTTGTGAAACACTGCCATCTTCCTGAATCGAGGTTGGTACTCAGAATTTCTTGGCAGAAAAACTCAATAACTGATTTTGGATTTTCCCAACCTTCCTTATTTGAACACGGGATGATAAGTAACATTTCAAGTTTTGAGGTGTACCTGACGAGAAGATGTGTCGCAATTTCCCGAACACTGTCTTGTCGAAGTTTGACTTACCTAGTCGGACTACAACAGCAAGGTTTGACTAATTAAAAATTGACTAATCTTTAGTCAAAGATTAGTCAATTTTTACCATCCATCAAATGCAATATTGCTTTAGTCAAAGATTAATCAATTTTTACCATCCATCAAATGCAATATTCCTCTACAAGATGCAGGTGTGTACAAGCTAGATTGTGAATGTGGTCTCTCTTACATAGGTCAAACAAAAAAGATCTATTAAAACCCGCGTGAAGGAACATATAGCTGACGTGAAGCACCGACGCTCCGGGAAGTCTGCAGTCTGTGAACATGTTCAAGATCGTCCCCACCATTACATTAGATTTGATAAACCACAAATCTTCGCAAAAGAACACCGATTCCTACCAAGGATGATACGCGAGACTATTAAATTTAAAAAAACATCCAAATTTCAATAGAGAAGATGGATGGGTGCTGCCAGCTGCTTGGGATCCTATAATTTACAAAAATAAACCCAAACTCAAGCATACCACTGCAAGACTTCATGATATTATAAGCTCATTTTACGTAAATCGGACCAAAAATTAATATTCAAAGACTGAAGGTAGCCGGACTAACTATAACATTGGGACGTCAAACATCTCGGTCCCCCCGTGACCACGTGTGCTGTAAAGCACCCGAAACGTCGGGATAATAAAAATAAATTAAAGTTGAATTAAACGCGATAAAATCCATAAATAATATTAGTAGTTACGACATAGCATAAAAATCAGGATTGACCACAAAACAGTTTTGACCAGTTTGAAAAAGTCTAGCTTTACAAAAAAGCTCGATATTTGGGTACCACACTCATTAGGTTTCAGTGGGCTCTCTGAAAGAAACCTAATAAATCGTGTACTTATTTGCGATTCTTCATTGAAAAGTAATGAAACCGAATAATTTTTGAAAAGATTGATCAATGGTGACGAAAAGTGGATCACCTTTGACAATAACGTACGAAAAAGATCATTTTCAAAGGGTAGTCAAGCTCCACAGATTGTAAAAAAACCCGGATTAACACGCAATAAAGTGTTACTGTGTGTATGGTGGGATTGGAAAAGCATCTTTTATTATGAGCTTTTATCGCCGGGCAAACCATGGATTCGGATCTCTACAGCCAATAAGCAACAACTAATGAGACTCAAGCAAGAAATTTGGAAGAAACGGCCGGAAGTAATCAACAGAAAAGGAGTGGTCTTTCATCACGATAACGCCGGACCACACACATCTTTGGCCACTTAGCAAAAATTTATAGAGCTTAGTTGGAAAGTGTTAGTGTTAATCTACTATAATATAGTCTGGACCTTGCACACTTAGATTTTTACCTGTTTTGGTGTCCTCAGAATTCTTTGGGTTGTGTTGGGTTAACATCAAAAAAGGTCTGTCAAAACTACTTGTCTCATTTTTTAATAATATCTCATGTTTTCTACAGTAACAGGATTATCTTACTACCTACACAATGGCAACAAGTTATCGAACAATCACTGCACATATATATTGTAACTTAATGTAAATAAACTTTGAAAAAATATGTATTGAATTTGTATACACTTAGTCGGGTCATAAGTTCTGTCAAAACCATATTATTTAAAAAATTTGAATACTAGCTAGGTGAACTTCACCAATTTTAAAAACGTAACGTTTGCGCTTGTATAAAATAAAAAGGACATTAATTTTCATTTATTTTCAAATATGGAGTGGTCGAATAAAAAAGATAGAGTAGCAGTTATCGCATTGCACCACTGTGGTTACGCGCCAAAAGAGATTTTCAATATTCTACAAAAATTGAAAATGACCCTACGATTTGTTTATCGCACTATCAAACGATTCACTGAAGATTCAAGCTTCAAAGATCGTCAGAGGACCGGCCGACTTCGTACGGTTAGAACACCCGCGATCATCAAAGCAGGGAAGGCGCGAACATAACGAAATCCTGTTCGTAAACAAAAAATCTTAGCTCTTCAGATGGGCCTAAGCAGAACCACGGTCAAAAGAGTGATCAATGGAGATCTAGAACTACGAGCTTATTGTAAGACGACCGGACATTTTTTGAACGAGCGTTTGAAAAAAATTAGGCTGGATAGATCCCGCGCTTTGTTACGGCGGTACGCGGGAAAAAATACCGCGAAATTTTTTTTCGGATGAAAAAAATTTCAACATCGAAGAAAATTATAATAAACTAAATAATAAGGTATATGCCCACAGCAGTGAAGGAACCAGCACGCGTATTCCGAGGTTCAACGAGCACATCCTTCGTCACTCATGGTTTGACTTGAAGTTTCATATTCAGGCTTAACTGAGGTGTTTTTGTGTGAAAAAGGTATAAAAAACAGTGCCAAGGTGTACCAAAATACCGTCCTAACTAATATAGTGGAATCTCTTTCTCAAACAATGTTCAAAAATAGACATTGGATATTCCAACAGGACTCTGCACCAGCTCATAGGGCACGAAGCACGCAAAATTGTTTGACACAAGTTTGTCCCGGTACTCAGCGACGTTTTCCCGAGAAATATTGGCACGGCTGGTGTATAAAGCATCACCAGTACTGTCGTCTGCACAGCAATGAATGTTACCGGCTTGCAACATGTCATTGATATGCAGAAGAAACAGCGTTGGTGATAGCACGCAACCTTGTGGCACGCCAGCGTTAATGGGCTTGTAATCGGAGCATGCACCGTTTATGATAACCTTGATGCTCTGATCAGCAAGAAAACTGGTGATTCAATTGCACAATTTCTCGGGATGCTTCGTAAGAAGCGCTTTGTGCCAAACCCGATCGAAGGCCTTCGCTATGTCTAAACTAACGGCCAACGCCTCCCCCTTGGACTCTATTGCCTCCGCCCATTTATGAGTTAGGTAACCCAGAAGATCACCAACCGATCAACCGCGACGGAAACTGTACTGGCGGTCACTAATCAGCTAGTGATCCTCAAGGTACCGCATGAGCGGTTACCTTTTTTAGGAATTTCGGGACTACGCTGAGAGAGTAGGAGTGCCGGAAACGACGCGTTAAAACCAGTGCCAACTCCGGAGCACACGTCTTCAGCACAATAGGAGGGACACCATCCGGCCCACTCGACTTGTTGACATCCAGGGAGAGGAGTGCTCTGCGCACTGAGCGTTGAGTAAACAGGACATCCTGCGTGGAGTACTCGCTCCGCGGGGTGGTCGGCGGTGTTTTCCCCCCGTCATCAAAAGTCGAGTTGGACGTAAAGAGAGAGCCCAGCAGATCGGCTTTGTCCTTTGTGGCACGGGCCAGTGAGGAGATGGCTGACAGAAGCTTGACAGGTGGAGAATACGAACTAGTTTCTCGCCAATTCAGCCTGATTATTTAGAATAGTATACCTATATATATATATATTTGTTTGTGTGTGTGTGTGTGTGTTGGTTGTGTGTGTGTGTGTATGTGTGTGTGTGTGTGTGTGTGTGTATAGTTAATAAAATTTTAATTAGACACAAAGTAATAAAAACTTGAAACCGAATAAATTACCAACTTATTCAAGTTTTAAAACAATCGAAGAAAATGATACCACGTGCAGACAATGTTGTAAAAGAGGCATAGTTAAATAAAGCTCATAAATAATAAATAGCAAGTTCACGTGTTTCAATACAAACCGGCTTCAGCGTACCTTCACTTCCAGATAACGCTACTTTAAAACTACATGAACGTAATTGGCGGATCGAGCACGCTTGATCGATCGGTATCATCGTAATTGCTTCAGTAAACTTGGATCATTCAGCAACATTTATTATCTACACTAAGTATCGACCCTGGCCTCGCTTTGGTTATATTAAAAATATTCAAAAACTACACTCTTTTAGACGATCTTAAGCACGGCAATTTTTTTGGCGCAATCGTCACCTATATCGCGGTATCGACTATAATATTTTTAATAAAAATTAAATGTAATATTGCTTAGTTTGGGAATTTAAAGTGAACAAAAGAAATCATAATACTTTTATTTATAAAAAATGGTTATAGCACAAGATTCGAACTAACACACGGAACATTGGCCGGTTCAAGAGCTGAACACAACATAGCCTTTGCCATGGACCTCCGGTCTGAGCATGGGGATGGTGTGACTAGCTGGGGTCTGCCGCGTAAAACGAACCGAAACCTAAATAACGCTATCGAAATTTTCGAATGTCACGCGGAGCACACGGAGCTTTGGCCTCATCGCTCAACAACTAACCCGTCAGGAGATCTTTCCTTTTCCTTCGCCATCTAAACATCAACTTCTAAATACTGACGTAAGTTATCAACTGATCAAGTCAGGTTATAATGACACAAGTGCTAACACAGAAGACACTGCTGTGCCCATCAAAATGCTGAGACTTGATCCTTTGACTCGGTGAACTCTTAGACTTGCAGGCAACATACATAACATAAACGCTTACGCCTGTCATCCAGAGGGCTAGGCAGAGACTACAGACTTCCATTTAGCACGATCCTGACATACCTCTCTCGCCTCTTCCACATCCATATACCTACGAATACATGCTCGTCGGTTAAGGTTACTTCTTAATTTGGCCCATTTTTAATATATCGCTAATTTGGTCTACAAACTTTCGCCTAGGCCGTCTCTTTCCGACTCTTCCATTCACTTCTGCAACATATATTTGCTTTGTCAGTCTTTCCTCATTCATTCTTTGTACATGACCAAACCACCGAAGCATTCCTTTCTTAATCCTGGTCACCGCATCATCTTGCAAACCACACTCTTCATATTTAAATATATAATTATTTTATTAACTTTGTTATCAGAATGTAACAATAATTTCATATTACATTAACTACCGCGGCTCTTGGATATTTGGAACTAAATTCAAACAAAAACGTTGCAGATACGCTGTCGCCTGTATAGGCTAAAATAAAATGCATCATAGTAACAATACTGGCCTACTTTATTCTTTGGATGGAGTATGCGGCGAATCTTAGAAACAATATTGTAATAGCAATCCCGTTTACGACAGATTATTTTGAATACCTAATCTGACTTCGGGGTGCAATATCCTTCTTTATTTATATTTTCTGTAGCCTCCAAAATTCTTTGACAACGGGTTTAAATCTGGAGAACGGGGCAGCCGTACATCAAAATTCCCAATCCACCGTCAATGATGGTTTGGTTACCCGGCGCCGATTCTATCGAATAAACCAGCCAGAAACGACAAAAATGTCAAAGGATACAGGCATATAGCAATGCATTCGCAAATCCAACCTCCAAGCGTGGAGATTATGGCAAATCTACCCACCAAGCTTGGGGATTATTGGAAATCCTACGTACAACGGGAGAATCTCATATCGAACTGTGTTACCAAACCGAAATATTAACGTTAATGTTTTACTACTACAAACAGTTAAACAAGTATGTGGATGATACGTAGCCATATAGTCCACTTAATATAAAATGAGCCCCACCACAGAGTAAATATTTTAAACAAGAGCCCTTCAGACACACAGTTTTCTTATAAAATAATATATATTTTATTATTTTTGAAAGGAATCCAAGTTACATAAAGAAGTCGGAAGAAATTTTAAGATAAGAAGCGCTTAATTAATATTATAAAAAATAAAATAAGATTTCACAGTTGTTATTTTAATATAATTTACTGCTCTACATTGTCGTCGATGTCATACACGTAAATTTCGGCGTAGTTGGTTGCATGAAATAATTCTGAGTATCTTTGAGGAAATGCGTTCATCAACTTATTTCCTAACAGGAAACAATTCAAATATATTTTGTTATTTGTTTGTACTTAATAATATTAAGGTTAGGTAAAGCTGTTGCTCCAAATAGTAAATAACGCTAATTCGCTGTACATTTGAAGAAATTCCACATTTTTCATTTGCTGAATATAGTAAAAATATATATGTAATAAGAGGCAAACCGTAACAAATTTATTTACTGCACAAATAACAACTTGGGATGTTTTGAGGAGGTGCCCCTTTGACCAAAATGAATCACATGACGTCATTACAATTATCATTAAAGTAAATGGTGCTAAATATCCTTACTTATTACCGGAGCATCTTTACTAAGCTAATTTTAGTAACAGAAAACGTTTTTACAATTACGAAAATGTATATGGACAACATTCAGGCAGTCAGTGTTTAATATAACATAAAAGTATTTATGGGGCTGAGTTCTAGACATAAATATTGAGGGAATTTCAAAATAATTCTGATCATTAAAAGAGATAAGCCGTAACTAATGTACTGTGTTGCGTTTCATAAATCTCAGTTCTTGCAGAAAATTATCGAACAGGGCGTCGAATCAAGTCGATTGTTCGTCTAAACACAATTTGGGTATTTAACCATGTCGATTGTTTCGTAAGACCGTAAGCTACTTCGTGAATAAAGGCAACGTCTTGCCTTCTACGTTTGAACTGCGTTTATAAGGGTTCCGTACCTGAAAAGAAAATACGGTAACCAGGTACCTACCTATATAAGTTTATATGTACGGAACCCTCAGGGCGTGAGTCCCGCGAGAGCGAGTTTTTACTTAAAAATAATCATTTTATACTAAACAATTATATATGTTATGCTATTCGCGACGTGTAGCTGTGACGGATTGTCGATGCATGTCGATGCAATGAATCCGAAAGGTCTTAGAATTCCCATATACTTTTTAATGTCACTCGTCAAATAATGCTCGGGGCTTTGATTGCAATTTGCAAAGCTTTATCATACACAGTTGCCTAACCAATGTTATGGCCGCAATACAATAAGATTCAAATATTTATTTATTGAAGAGTAACATTTTAATATTTCGTAACAAACTTAATTTCTTTTTTATCTTTTAACTGGTGATATCTGGATTCTACAACAACTCCATCTACCGGGTTCAACTATAAATATATATATATATATATATATATATATATATATATATATATATATATATATATATATATATATATATAATCATCCCAGAAGTGCAAGCAATAAGTTGACAAAGTTTTACCGCAATCTGATGAGCAAAGGTATGGCAGCGCAATAAAAACAAACAAAATTCATTTTTATATATTAGATGAAAGACATTACATTCAGTAAGTGTTAAGTAATATTATGATGACGACATAAGAAAAGCAATAACAATTATTCCTGTTTTGTGACATATTAAATTCGTGACAATAAGTAAAAGTTACCACAATAGTTACCATCTTCTTCTTTTAGACTACGTTAAAGATTCAGATATAGGTATAGAGTATCCTTAAGATAGTCAAAAAGCATAAAGAGGATTTTCATATGAAAATAAAGTTAAAGTTGCAGCCTATGCTCGTCCTACTGCTGGGCACAGGCCTCCTCTCATTTCTGATAGGGTTTTAAGGCAGGGAAGTGTCAGCCGCGCTGCCCCATTGCGTGTTGGCGAACATCACATGTCAGAATATTTTTTTTTGTTATTTCTCAGACATGCAGGTTTCCCCACGTTTTCCTTCACCGTAACTTGGTAGTACGAGCACTTGGTAAATCAGCACTTAAAATTGCAATTAACAATTTCACTGGTGCCGGCGGGGATCGAACCCGGGATGCTCGCGTACTGTGAAATTTACAGCGAGGGCTAAACATCTGACCTACCACGGTTCTTCTTATGAGTCGAAATAAATAATTTAAAAAAAACTCTCAATTGTAAGCTCTCTTAGTAAAAGAGCGCTCAAGTTCGAAGTCGCTATTGCTCTAACAGTAACTGTATATTAGGATTTTAACTACATGTTGTGGCATTCTTTACACACAAACTATTCGTTTGTCAATTCTGGAACGCTTAGTATTTTTCCTAATATGCAGGTTGCGCTTATAACAATTAATTATTTGGACGCTTTTAATATATTATAGTATTTTATATAAAGTTAAACTGAGGCAACATGCAGAAAACATAGTCTAAATAAAACTTTTATTTTCATTAAAACAGGGCGTAGTAATCATGTCTGACTATTAGACTAATTTCAAATTCTCTTTACTCTTACCTTGAACGCACCTACATTGTTATCGGTTGGAAAGACAGAAAGATGCTTGAACATTAAAAGACTCTATTATTGCACATCTCGAAAGTGTTCGGAATTATATTAGAAGCCACATACCATATAATTATGGAGTATAAGCGTAAGCCAGGGCGTGAGGCGTAGCGATGCGATACAAATTGAGAACGCTGTTTAGGATAGCGTGATACAAGAGCATCAGATAACATCATCACTCCCCCCTCGCCTTTTTGATTACAAATGCAGCTCGGGGCCTTACCCCCATCCCTCCTGCATGCTCTTTTATGCACGCTGAACAACCCAGTACGTGCTCGTTACTGAATGAATGAGAATAATTTGCCGGCATCTGGCTTTCCATCCGATTATAATTTGGATGTTTAACACTGACTTATAATAGTAAAAAAAGTTCTATACTAATTAGTAATTAGTCACTGAAAGTTGTATTGCTGGTCGAACAGATTGTAACGTAGGAAATTAACGAGAATGCAGCATATAGCATATGCTTTCTATATTCGGTTTTTTTTTTTTTTGCGCCAGAAGCAATTAAAGGGCTACCCTATACGTAGGGAGGCGGAAAATGCATTACGCATACCACGATAGCCGGTCTATCGTGGTTATGAGGGACTCACTGTCCTACCGGGGACCCTAAGTGATACCCTCTAAAAACCGCCTTTGGGGACAGGCAGCCGGCTGATTAAGCTGTATTGTGCCTTATCGTGAGCGACCCTCTTTTGGGAAAAGAGGGCGCAGTTTATATTCGGGTGGGTGTAATCAAATATATACATCACAAATAAAGTTTCTACATGTTCGTAATAATCTACTGTATAATATAGACGTTTCTGAATATGCTTTTGTATAAGATAAAAAAATCCCAGAATCGTTTCACTGACTTCAGATTATAACTACCAAAATTGGGATACTTGATTATGAAATAAATCTCTATTTTGAAGTTTATTGTTATAGAAGAAGAAATTATAATTTAACCCCGCATATAATTCTTAACCGGATGTTCCTGATTTATTAAAACCACTTTTTATCGCGTTTAATTAACTAATTTTAAACAAGTTAATTAAACTTATTTAAAAATAAGTAAATTAAATTTTTGGTCCGATCAACGCAGAACGAGCTTACAATATCTTGAAGTCTTGCAGTAGTATGCTTGGGTTTGGATTTAATTTTGTTAATTATAGGATCCCAAGCAGATAGCATCGATCTTCTCTATTGAAATTAGGATGTTTTTTGATTTCATTAACCTCGCATATCATCCTTGTAGGAGTCGGTGTTCTTTTGCAAGAATTTGTAGTTTATCAAATCTGATGTAATGGTGGCCACGATCTTGAAGACGTTGTTCACAGACTTCCCGGAGCGTCGGTGCTTCACATCAGCTATGTGTTCTTTCACGCGGGTTTTATAGATCTTTTTGTTGGTCCTATGTTTGTCATGACGTTTCGGACATCCAAAACTTCGTAAATTAAAAATAAGTTAATTAAACGCGATAAAATCCGTATAAGTGATTTTATTCTATGTGTAGCGTTCGCGTGAATTTAAGAAATCATTATCAGATGTTGCTGAAATAATAATTTTAATAAATTTACATCCTATAAACGAGTACGTCCCAAATCTGGTCTCATGATTCCACTTATTTCCGTTATTGATATTAAGAGACAAGGAAGAGTGCCTATCCCACTGTCCCAATAATTATTGTGTCTTGGCGAACTTCACATACTTTTGAAAAAAAAAATAATTTTTCCGAAATGCGGGTTTCCTCACGACGTTACACACCACAGTCGAGCACGATAAATCGACACTTATTGAATATATTGACAGGTGGTAAGACTGCTCCTTACCTGCACAGGAGTTTCTATCCCCTCCTCTTTTCTATTACTGCCTTCAAATAGCTGTGCTTGCAGTGCCATGCTCAGGTCTAAAAGTTATAGAATCCCGGTATATTACATTCCATATTAGATCTCAGAGTAGATAATAATATCCTATAGACCGAATTTCGGCCGTGGCGGCCTGCCTCAACGGAGGCTAGTCATCGGCGCAGGACAGGATTATAATGCTCAAGTGTATGCGCAAGCACAAGTGCACTCTCTATTCCCTCACTCTCGTAACCCGATGAGACGGTAAGCCAACACGACCGGGAGAGAGATCAGGCGCAGGACCAACAGCTTTACGTGCTTTCCGAGGCACGGGGGTGAGACACCGCCAAATTCCTGACTCCGGGCAGCTACTGAGAATTTCTTGACGGAAAAACTCAATAATTGATTTTTAGCCCGTCCCGGGATTCGAATCCTGAACCTCATAATCCGCAGTCGCACTACTACAACCAGTAGAACAACGAGGCAGTCAAGATAGAGCAAATAACGCATATGTAGCCGACGACTGCAGGTGTCCATGGATAGCAGTACCATAAGGTGAAGTGTAAGTTCATTTAGCACTTCAGTTTATAAGTTTTTAGGCTCCTCGGACCATTGTCTGGTCCGGAGTGTGGTGCCACTCACGCTGAAATCGCGGTTGCATTCTGCAGGCTGCCGCCGTGTTTGGCACTATAGGTCAGCCGATTGGGATGGGATGCGGTCTTTCTTTGCATCCTACCCTTGGGGACCGGTTTCCTTCTCGCCGGATGATCCCAACGTTGTTGCGGATTCTGTTGCTGATGTGGTACTTCAGGGTATGGAACTTTTTATTCCTTCCTCTGTGGTGCCCATTGGAGGCAAGTCTCAGCCATGGTTTGGTCGCTCCTGTAAAATAGCATCATGCTATAAACAGGAGTGCTACCAAGCCTGGGCTGATGCATCAGCGTCCCGGGATGTAAACACCAGCGCTCTAAAATAGAAGTATAATTCCGTCTCTAGGTCCTTCAAAAGAGTCATTGCCAAGGCAAAGTCAGAGCACATAGGCAGAATTGGCGAGAAACTAGTTCGCCTTCCTTCTGGAACCCGTGCATTCTGGTCTCTCGCCAAGGCTGTCCAGGGGAATTTCTGTCAGCCATCTCTTCCATCTCTGCACAGGGAGGACGACTCACTGGCCCATACCGCAAAGGAGAAAACCGATCTTCTAGGCTCTTTCTTTGCGTCTAACTCGACTCTCGATGACGGGGGGAGTACTCCGCCGACCATCCCGCGGTGTGAGTGCTCCATGCCGGAAGTGCACTTCACACAGCGCTCGGTTCGCAAAGCACTCCTCTCCCTGGATATCCACAAGTCGAGTGGGCCTTACGGAGTCCCCCCAATTGTGCTGAGGACGTGTGCTCCAGAGTTGGCACCGGTTTTAACGCGTCTTTTCCGGTACTCCTACTCCCTAGGCGTAGTCCCAAAATCATGGAAGACGGCTTAGGTCCACCCGATCCCTAAAAAAAGGCGACCGCTCTGACCCGTCCAACTACCGACCAATCGCCATCACCTCCTTGTTCTCCAAAACAATGGAGTCCATTGTAAACTGCCAGCTCATGAGGTACCTTGAATATCACCAGCTGATTAGTGACCGCCAATACGGTTTTCGCCGTGGTCGGTCAGCTGGTGATCTTCTGGTCTACCTAACTCACAGATGGGCGAAGGCAGTAGAGTCCAAGGGGGAGGCATTGGCCGTTAGTTTGGACATTGCGAAGGCCTTCGATCGGGTTTGGCACAAAGCGCTTCTTTCGAAGCTCCCTTCCTATGGGCTTCCCGAGAAATTGTGCGATTGGATCACCAGCTTTCTTGCAGATCGGAGCATCAAGGTCGTTGTAGACGGTGCAAGCTTCCGATTGCAAGCCTATTAATGCTGGTGTTCCACAGGGCTGTGTGCTATCGCCAACGCTGTTTCTTCTGCATATCAATGACATGTTGCATACCCGTAACATTCATTGCTATGCAGATGACAGCACTGGTGATGCTCTTTACATCGGCCGAGCCAATATTTCTCGGGAAAACGTCTCCGAGTGCCGGGACAAACTTGTGTCTGAAGTCGAGTCTCTGCTGGACAGAGTCTCGGATTGGGGGCGACTAAATCTAGTCCAGTTTAACCCCCAGAAGACACAAGTTTGCGCGTTAACCGCTAAAAAGAACCCCTTTGTCGTATCCCCTCAGTTTCAAGGCACTCCCCCTTGTTGCCTCAGCCAGTATCGGAATCCTCGGCGTCGACATATCGAGTGACGTAGCAGTTTCGTGGTCACTTGGAAGGGAAGGCCAAATTGGCCTCTAAAAAGCTTGGCGTGCTCAGCAGAGCGGGACAGTATTTCATGCCGGCACACCGCCTGCAACTTTACAAGGCGCAGGTTCGGCCGCACATGGAATACTGTTCCCATCTCTGGGCTGGGGCTCCCCAGTACCAGCTTCTTCTACTTGACCGCATCCAGCGCAGAGCGGCTCGAATCGTCGACGACCGAGTGCTTTCCGATCGGCTCGATTCACTGGCTCTTTGCGTATTTTATCGCATCTATCACGGGGAGTGCTCTGAGGAATTGTTCGGATTAATCCCAGCCGCCAAATTTCGTGAACGCACTACACATCAAACGTCCCGATACCATCCACACCATCTGGATGCTTGGCGGTCCACCACTGTACGTTTCACAAGGAGTTTTTTTCCACGTACAACCTCTCTGTGGAATAGTTTACCACCGGCGATTTTTCCGGACCGATACGACCTGGGGACCTTCAAGAAAAGAGCTTACTCCTTTCTAAAGGGTCGGCAACGCACCCGCAATTCTCCTGGTGTTGCGGTTGATCATGGGCGGCGGTAGTCACTTAACATCAGGTGAGCCACATGCTCGTTTGCCCCTTCTTGTATAAAAAAAAAAGTAAAACTATGTATTTCGATGGTTCAACGGGCGTTGAATCTAAGTTGCCTCTGTTCTATAAAGTAATAATACATGTTTTAATATACTGGATGATTTTTTACAGACTGTAAAAAAAAATACGTGTGGCACTCGGTGACTGCCGCGGTAAAGCTATTGCATAGCATTTTTTATCAACTTATGCAATTATAATTATTTATTTATTTTATTTATACAGTTAAGTCTTTGATATTAAATCAAGTTACACTTTTTGAGCGCGGTGACCGATAAGAAAACAATTTTTTTTTCTCTTATTGAATAAATGAGAAGTTAATATTGTTTAAAATATTTTTAATATCTTACAATACATGTAGGTTATTCAGGAATTTTTATCATTGAGTTAGCAGCTAGTGTACACGCATACGTCTAGTCGCACGCACACAAACACCGTACCGAAGTCTGCCGAGTGCCGAAGTCTGCCGAACTGAAACGACGTTAGACGATGCACGGCTTTCAATTTCAACGCCACACCTCCGTGCCCGTCGGAGTGGGGAGCGTGAGGTTTTTTTTCGTTACGGAATTTCTGGATTCGGTCCCCGCGCTTAAGGCCCGCGATAGAAGCTATGCAATAGCTTAAAAATAATCCAGTCTAATAACATAAAAATATCTGTGACGGCTTTTTGTATATCTACAAACTTAAATAGCAATTAATCGCTTTACATTAAAGTATGTCTGGCATTCATAAATAAGCCGTGGCTATCAAAATAATTAAAAAAATGTTTTCGAGTATTGTTAAAACGCAGTTCATAAGTCCCAAGTGTAATGAAATTCGATTGGATGATATTTGTCTGAACGGATACAAGTGTGTGATCGTTCCGCAACGAGCAAATGCCTACCCGAACGCAACGATGCGATGTGCTCCAACGTGAATTAAAACGAAGACGAGTTCGCGATCCGTTCCGGATTCAGTATCATTTAGTCACGTTTTATTTGTGAATGTCAAATACCACAAAAGTGATGGCTGAGTAAGCAGCAAGCGGTTGTAGTTCTAACGGTCTATAAGGTCGTTTAAATAATTATAAACTAATTGTAAATAATTTACTGAGTAAATATTATCACAAGTGCTATTACTTATTACAATCTTGTAACACCTTTCCACAAGGATAAATATTAATTTTAATGACAAAGGTTTGACACGTGAAAAATATTATTTCGATTAAATTGGTATACTTATATTGCATATAACATTGGAATTTATACATAATGTTTGTTATAAAGCTCAAATCTGGGGGCACGGCGGTGTCCCCGCCAAGTCGAGCAAAAAAGCAGCACGGCCGTACGATTCTTTTCTCGAAGCACTTCAGGCCATTTTCGACCCCCTATAACTTCTTTGTGGATATAACTAGAAGGCTGAATTTTGAGTAAACATGTAGGCATTGTATAAACATAGTATATTTCAAATTTCGTTCAATTTAAACCAGTAGTTTAAGAATTATAACTAGTCAAAGTTTTTTTAATTTTGTCACTCACTGACTGACCGCATCACCAAAACTCTAAGGCACTTCTAGCACACATCGAAGCTTCAAATTTGGAATACAATTAGTGTTTAGTGTATAAATCAATGAAGAATTAAAATATTTTTCAATTTCGGTCCAGTTTTCAAGATACATCAGCTGCATAAATAACTTTGTAATCCCATATAAATATATGGAATTACAAAGTTACATTTGCAGTGAATGAATCCGTGTACTTGTATATGTATAATAGGTGTAGGTGTAGATACGTTGTTGGTATTCAAGAAGTAGAAGGTACCGGGAAGGAAAAAAGTAGGACTATCTACAGAAAGAAATGAGATGCCATCAAAAACATAACTTGTAAAAAAATACCAAGTCTCGCAACTCAGTTCTTCTACCGTAAAAAGTTGTGAGATCGATGTAATAACAAGTCGGTCAATTTATTCAATCCCTACGTTTTAAGTTATTACGTAATTAGCTAACCCAACAACATCTTATAGTGACCAAAAAAATGTTAAAAACCTTTTATGTTTTAAATAAATAAATTGACTTGGCCATCACACAAAGCAATCTAATTTAATATAATATGTATTACTTGTGAGTTTTTCATTGTGTTTTCATGCGATGGCCAAGTCAATCTATATATTTGAAACGTAAAAGATTTTTAACATATAAATGTTAAAAATAAGGAGAATAAGATGATGAAGAAGAGGTCACTATAAGACGTTGTTGGGTGGTTTCACAAAAATGTGACAGTGATAAAAAATAACAGTATTTTATTTTTATTGGAATCCCGTATAATTTTTGCAAAGGATCGATCCATTACATATTTTAATAAATGATATGGAGATTTTTGGGTTCATAATTTGCTTTTTAGTAATATTTTATTAGTATTTATCCGCCTAGATAATGAATAACGCTCCATTCCGTTACCAAATAAGCATGGTGGTTTTACCAAATCAAACACACTTTGAACTTGTTAGCAGTTTTTAATGTGTCTTAAGAACTGTATTTGTATAAAATAGTACAAAATTATAATAAACAAAAATAACAAACCTTAATTAATTTAGTCTTTATTTCCATTACGTTACTATTTGACCAGCTGTCACACTATTTTTATCGACTAAATTACGAAGCCTTTCGAAAAAATAGAATTATTATTATTTTAAAATAAACAACAAATATTAGTCTTCTTAAGATTAACAAAAAATGTCTCTCCACGTTAATAAAGTAATACAAATAAAATTAAGTAATCAAGAAAAATAGGACAGTCACTGAAAGGAATAGTAAAGTTTCGGAATGGAACTGTAAAGAATAGTTTACATGTAAAAATGTACTCAACAAAAATAACAAACTTTAATTCGTGTCCATTTTTTTATGTTTACACTTCCTACAATTCCACCCGCAAAGATCGGGGAATCTTTAAATACACATAGTTTGTAACAAGTCTACGAGGGAAGTCTACTACGCACATGTCCGTACAAAATAAGAAAACGTTTTAGTGCCCCTAAAAATTACCCGATTCAGATGATTTTATAGTGCGTTATTGATATAATAAGGAACTATGCTTCTATTTTTAATTTTTTTTTTCTAAAATCGTAATATTGCAAAAGTTATGGTCACCTCAAATACCGGTTTTTTGTGTCAAAAATACGACAAAGTAAAGTAGTTTGTAGGATAAAAAAATGAAGAAAAAAACATGTTTATGCCTACATTGTAGTCTCTTATATGTGCACTAAGATCGTTATCGTGTCCAAGTTACTAATTAAAAGTTTAAGTTTTATAAATATAACAGCAATATAAAGTGTTTGTTTTAAATAATCATGTCATAAAATTATTTCACTGAAATCGTGGTGGTAGACTGACTTGTTACAAGTAATACGAGGTCTTAATCACCAAAGCATTTATTGCAAATGTAATCAAAACTATTTTTCCCTTCAGTGCAAGTAGTGCAGTATCTATTTTTACAAACCATGCATTGTACTATGCAATTTGAAGCAAACGGAAAGATTTTCTTACACAAAAAACATTGTAAAGTTCGAGTTATTGCTGTTCTTATTGATTTAATCGTAGATTGCTTTATGGTTTTTGTGTCGGAAAGATTTTCTTTATCACTTTTACAAGTAATACGACATCTATTTAGTGTATCTTGACTATCATTTTGATGCACTAAATATCTTCGTTTCTTTGAGTTGACATTAAAAGCCGTTAAAATGTCACCTCCGGTTGAAGTTATTTCTGTTTTAGCGAATACTATGGTTTCATTTTTGTGTTCTTTTGAATTCTCAGAGTCCTTTTTCGATTCCAGTACATTTTCACTTTGACATGGTATACAAGATGGTAAACTGTTACTCTCTTCAGTAATAATGAGAAAATTATGTTTTTTTGGCACAAAACAATTGCATACTTGTTCTTCAATCATTTCGCAGAAGCAACTGAGTTCTCTATACTGAATTTGCGCTGAGTGAGCATAGCTTATTACTTGATGAATACGCATTGTGCCAACGATGGGTCGCAAATCTTTTGTATTAACCTGCTTATTTCATCGATCTTTGTTACTTCTATGTAGAAACATTTTACCGATTTCATACAATTTTGCAAAATCTCAAACGCCTCCATAGCATTGGTCACATCATGTCCGTATGCAACTTGGCTATCCAGTGCTCTTTTGATTGCTCCTCCAATCCCATCTGCTACTCCTTTACCATGGCCACTCTCGGAAAAGGATCACGTAGTTAAAGAAAATCTCAATTTGCGTGTAATAAAGTTTAACAAAAAGAAATTCTTTTTTTGGCGGTACTGAGAGGTTGGACCATCGGTGAAGAAATGTAATGTGTCAATTTCTGGAGATGTTTCTTTTTCAACTTTAATATAGGCATAAAGTGCGCCCAAATTCCTGAAGGTTCATGGCATTTGCTGTCTGAAATAGTACTGAATGATTTGGACTTGTTTTTCCAATATATCATACCGCAATGCAAAGTTATCTGGTGCTTTGAAGCACCAAAATGCATGGATTGAACCTTCTCCCTCATTTTGCAAACATAGTTCTCGGAAAAATCAACTAGTATCAGAACTTCATTGCTTTTCAAGTTACTTACACACTCTTGATATTTTCGCTGTTGGTGTTTCCAATTGAAATAATGAATTTTGTATGATAATAAATTGCTCTCAAATTTCAGTAGTAAAAGACTAACATAACCTTCTTTCTTTTGTTTCACTGTTCTTTTTTGTAATCATCTCTTTTACTTCACCTTTTTCAATTTTATCATAACAATGATCAACTCTCTCCCATTGTAACCATTCTGTTTTTTTAGCTTCGATTTCATAATCTATTTTGTAATCAACCTTACAGGACTTACATTTATCACAAATTCCATACATACAATTGTATGAGTTTATGTCACATGTTAACTTTGTTAGCACGTCTGTCATGTTTCGAAGATGAGGCACCAGTCCATTTTTTTTTCAAAACTGTAAACAACATCTCCATATTGCTGTGCTTGATGCACATGCAAGTCTCCCTGTTTTGAATGTTAGGTGATAAGACGTAAAAAGGTTTATAGTTAAAGAAGCTTGTGAAATTGTATTTACCGCCTTCTTTTTTGTATATTTTAAAAATATTTGTTAGTGTATCCGTCAAATAACGAATTTGTTGTTTATTTTTTAACGGTTTTACATTCTCGCTTACCGGCAGTACAGCGGCTAATATTATCACGTATGTAAAAACGTTTTATTTCTTCTTGAATAGTCTTATTTTTTTCTCATATTGTTTTCTCGATCTGACTGGACCGTGAAGTCCCAATAACTTAGACACGTAGGTTACTGACTTTTTCTTCTTTACTTCTTTGTTTGAAGCCAAATTCTTTAAAATACGTTTGTCTTTAAATGTTTTACAGTTGTTAAACGTCTTACGCAAAGAGTCTCCAAAATTTCTACTCGCGCTTTCATTTTTAAAACTGTGCTCTCTAACTCTTCTATTCTTATAGAACTGTGCTTTTTCAAACGGTAATATCGCTTTCTAGAGGTTTCTAATATAGTCTGTAATTTTTGAATACGTTTTATAGCTGCATTGTATTTACGAACTATTAATTTGTTCTTGAGAGTTTCTCTGTTCGTTTCATTTTTACAGCGTTTAGTAGGTGTTTCATTAGATGTGGATGCTTGTGGCACATTTAAAGCTTCTTTGTATACTTTTTGTTTCTTTTCTGTTCTCGCCACAATTTTCGTCTTTGCTCTTTCTCTTGTTCGGTTAACTCCAAAATTTTCTTTGTCTTTATCTTAATTCTTTGCAAATCTTTCTTTTTTATACTCTTCATATTTTTCAGGATTTTTTTTTCAACTTCTCCCTGTATCTTTTCATTTTTTCCGCCGGGGTCAGAGCCATCTATAAAAAAGCACGTGTTACTAATGAATATTAGATATAATGTAAGGGCGTCAGCGCTTTGTTGTAATTTAAATATTTAATTAAAGATGATAATCATCTTTATTTGCGTGATTATTTTTAAATGTTTCTAAATTTAATTTATAAATTAAGTGGGCTTTTATAATTATTTTAATATAGTTCAAAGTGTTCAAGACCGTGTAAAAGTTTACAAAATTAGAATCAGTGCCATAACAGTCGAGTGTTTGCTTACGTTATAGCTCGCCGGAATCGAGTCAGCATAAAACCGGTAATGATCACGTGATTAAGAAACAAAATAATAGCAAAAATTAATATCTGACATCGATTTTAATGTATAAACATAGTTTTTGGGGTTCCGTACCCAAAGGGTAACCAACGGGACCCCATTACTAAGCCCCCGCTATCCGTCCGTCCGTCTGTCTATCAGCGGGCTGTATCTCATGATCCGTAATAGGTAGACCAGTTGAAGTTTTCACAGAATGTGTATTTCTGTTGCCGCAAAACAATAAAAATAAATTAAAAATTTAAAGGGACTCCCCTACCAGAAACCCTCCATGCGCGAGTCCGACTCGCACTTGGCCGGTTTTTATTTTTATTTGTCAACGTTATACTTCAATGGCACGAGTGTATTCCAAAAGTTGCATTCGTGAAAAATATAAACCTCGCTTAACAAGTGAACAATTAAATATGTAATTATTGAAAGCGGTTCCAGTAGATTATAAAAAAATTGTAGGTACTTATATAAATTAAATATATTAATTACTGCAGGTATGTAAACCAAGCTTTAGGTTTCCATTCCGTTACATGTTTTGTTCCGCTTCTACGAAACCGTCAATAAAGTTTCGGAGTGGAGGTAACGGTATCAACACTTGCACAACATATGAAAGTTTCATTACAATTCTAATAACTATTCTGATTTCTAAATTTGAAAACTGGTTTTAGTAATATATCTATATTCTTGTAAAATAATAGTACAATTAAAACAAGTTTAACTTACCATTAATTTCGGTTTCGGATCGTGGAACTTTTAAAATGCAATCGACTGACACTCACTACTCCAACATTCGTAGCGCTCGAATCAGGCCCGGTCAACTCTGTATGGACAGAATGAAATACCTACGGGGGCTGAATTTTACTATTGCCATTTGTCAGATAAATGTCTTGTTTCATAATTAGTAAGATTTTGCTAAAGATAAATTACACTCAAAAATTTTGAATACAGAAATAATAATCAATAGGAAGATAAATATGCCTGTCGTATTTTTCTACATTATTATATTAGCATATCCTTCACAGTAAAAGAAAAATAAATGTTTTCTTTTTTGTTTTGATTTTCAATGAGTAGAAAATTATATTTTTTACTGGTAACACCAAATACCTAATGAGTATATATTTCTCTTTTCTCATAATATGGCGTCGCCGTATAAATTATTGTTGTTCATGATTGGTTGTTATGTTTGTTTTGCTTGTGTCTTTTACTGAGATTTTGCAAGTTTACGATGTTGAGTTGAGATTAATGTCCTTCATTTATATGATGTGCAGTGTGTTAGTCAATGAATCGTAGTGAAATACGAAATAGTGACTCTTAAAAACTACGCTGCAATGGCGGATAAAGAAAATAGAAAAAGTGTTCTAAGTGCAACAGCATACCAACCATTGACAACGTTAAATTATTTAGGTTTCCGAAATTCGCAGTAAAGTATATTTTGCGGTACGTATACGAAATACATATACACTATTTAATAAGTTCTAACCTTAAAGTAAATCTCTTGTCCAACTTATTGTTTCTCTTTTACCATTTAAAAACAAATTATTGGTTTGTAAACCATTGGACCTACTTTGATAATATTTGTATTTAATAATTATATCTTTTGTTTTCAGTTGTAAATTATGGGCGAAATATTATATTCCTTCCCAAGAGCAGTATACTACTTTAGCTTTCCAATGCTACATAATAAGCCCAGAATGCTGTGTGAAAAACATTTTCACGATGGTTAATTTAATGATGCAACCAAGAAAAAGCTCTTAAGCACTGCAGTCCCATGTGATGTAAGTAAAGTGTATAATGTATATGGTAATATGGTATGTATATAGTTTTCTTTAAGGATTACTCAGATATTTTATATGGGGATTACTATATTCAGGAGTGGACTTCGATAGACCGTAAAGAAGATGATGATTATTCATATGACCATCATCGGGATCTAACATGGATGGACAGACCACATACGGTAGTTTGAATCCTGTTAATTCTTTCAACTAATTTATAATAATTGGATCGGACAAAGCATCCAAAGGATTGAAGTCTATAAAGTTAGCACAAGCCTTTCCTTACATTATTAAAAGTGCAACACACTGCATATTATTTTTAACAATCAAATTTTATTTTAAATCAACAAACCTTAAGAAAGTTCCGGCATCACAATATATGAATAATTACATTTGGTCCTAAACCTATCAAATTTAAAGGCACAACTTGTACAACGCAGTAGAAATACATGCATCAAATGGTTCTCAAACAATAGATAAACACAAGATTTCTTTTCACATAGTTATTGTATTTACTATCTTATTTTGTTATATTAATTGTAATAGTGGGTGTATTATAGAGCAAGTTGGATGAACAAGATCCATTCATTTATTTTGTATTGATAGAAGGGTAATATAGTGCCATGAGTAGGGACTGGTTTACTATGAAAGTAATGTCAATGAATATAATGTTAATTTAATTTTATATAATAATTTTATGATACTATAATTTATGATTAAAACTACTTTTACGGATTTTATCGCGTTTATTTTTACTTTTTATTTACTTTTATTTTTAATATTATTAAAAATAAAAGTTATTAATATTATTAAAAATAAAAGTAAATAAAAAGTAAAAATAAACGCGATAAAATCCGTAAAAGTAGTTTTAATCATGTATAGTGTTCGCGTAAATATAAGAAATCATTACTATAATTTATTTCAGTTTTTATTTATTTCCAGACTAACAAAGTGTATTCCCATTTTATTTTGTGGAATCATAAGCTGGTCCCTCGCAAATTATTGCTGCAAAACCACAAGCAGGATCTTCAAAAAGGACAACATTATATCCACTGAAGAACAACCACAAACATCAAAGCATAACACATAATGTTGAACCTGAAAAAAGAAAGTATGTATCTCTATATGAAACTTTTTAAAATGAAATAAGAAATATTTTTGTAATCTAATATTTAATATGTTTTATAATTTTGAATTAAAATTATTCTATTTATAAGCTGCATTCAATACTTAATATATTGCATATAATATAGAGACAAAATTTTTAGTGTCAATTCAGGGAAGTAGATAGACAACCAAATATTATCAAAACACAATTATTATTAGTGAATGTTGCACTTTGCACTTGTGTGTAGGAGCTTATTTATTAATTAACTTGTTTTAGATTAAAATATTGATATTTTGGTTATTGTAGACAATCATTGTGCATATTATCAATTCATCCATGATTGTAAATCTTATTTCAACTCTTTATCATTGTTTACTTAAGTAATTGAAATGTTGTAATCATTATTGATTTTCTTTTCATGTTTAAACCCATCAAATGTCTTTATAGAAAGAACTAAGCTGCTGGAGAAATTGTTTCTTAAGTTATGTATGTTTTTTTATTTCAATTTGTATTTTTATTTTGAATAAATAAATAGAAATTTTGTAATTTTTGTTCTTTTATTTGGCGCTGGGATAGGAAACCCAAAAATACCTCAAATAAAAAAAGACCACATTCAAATTTTCCCGCCACATGAGAAGTGCAGGAGGCTGACGATAGATGGCGCTAGTGGTTATATATCTCATTTCTTAGATTTTGTATGAAGTTGTCGTTCTTCTCCGATAGGAGTAATAGTGTTCTGTGGCTCGAATGACGTAAAACAAAATGGCGGTTGCTATTTCGTTGTAAATATGTGTTGCTACCGATAAAATAAAAACCAATTTGGTAGTTTATTTTAGTTTTTCTACGTAACAAAACTTGGTTTCGGAATGGAGTTTTCCACCATGGCCAGATTATCGACCTAATCTTTAAAGACATATTATTTAAATTCTCAAACCTTATGATCTATACTGCTATAGTTTTTGATTAAATGATAATCTTATGTTTAAAATGATATGTGCTAGTTGTATTCCCTACGAGTAAAAAAACCAAGAAAACGGTATTAATTTCCATAGCCTGGGTATGGGACATCATAAAAAGCTGTATGATAATGGTTTTAAAATTATTTTAACAACTCCATTTATCTCCTCACGCCAACTTTTTATGCGTACGAGTGTTAGAAAATACTAAGCTACCCAAATAGCTATACATAGTGTAAAATAAAGTTATCCTAGGTAGGTACTAACTATCTTAAGTCATGGGACATAGCGAAAACTCAACACGCAAAAAATTTTGAATCCGCCCTGTTAGGTTAACTAATTACGTAATACCTTAAAACAGAAGGACCCTTAAATAGGGACTGAATAAATTAACCGACTTGGTATTACATGGATCTCACAACTTTTTACGGTAGGTTATGTTTTAGATGGCATATTAATTAAATTAAACTAATTAAGTATTTATAATACAAAAACTAGATTCATTTTTTAAAGTCATGCCACACATTAAGAGCCGTGTCACAGAATAAATAATAGTACTACGTAGCCGTGGTAGCTCAAGGAACAAGCGTTCGTATTTTCGCATTTCACAGTACGTGAGCAGCCAGAGTTTGATCTCCGCCGGTAGGTACCGATGAAATTGTTCTTTATAATTTTAAATAAAATCCGTGGATTTCGTGAGAGGCATCAGAGGGATACCGAAGAGGAGCTTATTTCTGATAACAACTCAAAATTATAGAAAACTGCGGTTGCCAACCCGCCTGCCAAGCGTGCCAACTAAAGGGAGGCTAATAGAGGGGTTTTTGTAGGCTGTAAAGAGGGATAGGAATAAGGAATTTTAAGGGATGAATTAAAATGAAAGAAAGCATCGTGACAACATGCATGTCTGTGAAATAAAAATATTGATTTAATCTACTTTTACGGATTTTACTTACGTTTAATATATACCTATGATGTTTAATTCCCAACGTTTCGGATGCTTTGCGGCAACCATGGTCACGGGGGACTGAGATCACTGACGTCCCGATGTCAGTATAACCCGGAGTACCTTCAGCTTTTTAATTTTTATTTGTCGTCCGATCTACGCAGAATGAACTTACTGTGTCCTGAAGTCTTGCAGTGATATGCTTGAGTTTAGTTTTAATTTTATTGATTACAGGATCCCAAGCAGGTGGTAGTACCCAGCCTCCTTCTCTATTGAAATTCGAATGTTTTTTTAATTTCAATAGCCTCACGTATCATCCTTGGTAGGAATCGATGTTCTTTCGCAAGGATTTGTGGCTTATCAAACGTGATGTAATGGTTGGGGCCGCCTAGGATATGATCACAAACTGCAGACTTCCCGGTACGTTGATGCTTCACGTCAGCTATATGTTCTTTTACGCAGGTAGATCATTTTCATTCTTAATCATGGATAGGTGTGGATATTTATGGGCCACAGTATTCACTTACTGACTGTATGCCCGTTCGTCACCCTTATTACATTTAAAAAAATATAAATGTCTCAGGTTTTTCGCAATAATGTCCCTGATGTGTTTTGCATACGTGGTAGAGCCACGCTGCAGCTATATTATGGTAGTAGCGGGAATAGGTTGGCTCGACCGGGGAAGGACCACGCTCTCACAGAATACCAGCGTAAAATAGCAGCTTAATACTGCTGTGTTTCGTATAGTGAGTGTAGAGATCCGGAGACCCTTTTTTACTGGAAACGAGGCATTCCATCTTAGTCCTCAGGGGTAACAACGCATCTGCGTTTTGATTCTTAACCGAGGATAAATGTAGACGTCTATGGGTGACAGCATCCACTTACCATTAGGTGGACGTGTGCTCGTTTGTCACCCTTGTTCTATAAAAAAAATATCTGCATACTGGACCAATTGAATGCTTGCATAATAGGGCAAATTTCGTTTAATCAGCAAGCTTGGAAAGTGGACTAGTGATAGCTGAACCGAATTCATTGCATTTCTGGCGCAACTCGACTTTGCTTCGGGTGTGCTAATGTTAGGTACCTATGTGTTTAGTTCTTTCATCTGTCGAAGGCTACAAAATTTTATTAGGGAATTCCCTCTGTTAATTTTACTAAAAACATTTGTCTACATTCTAAGAAGATCAAGGCGATCACTGCAAACCACGAACACGTTGCAGCAAGCTAGTTTAAATATGAGGTTCTTTCTGGGAAAAGCCTTTAAAGTAAAATTAAATTTACAGCCTATAAACATAAATCCCACAGCAAGGCACAGGCTTCATTTTTTCCTTACGCAAACTTTTAGTTGGTGGGTATCAAAAAAAGCAAAAACTACACAACGTAAATTTAATAGCAAAGAGTTAACGTTCGATTTACGAAATATTGCCTTGTACATTTCTGCAGGCGCACACAACATTATGTTTTGCTTTGTACTATGGAGGGTAAAGACGACTATCTCATATGGGGATAAGATGAAAAAATTTCAAGCTGTAAGCTATAAATAACAGTTCAAAAACCTTCCAGAATTGCGCTAGCGTTGATACAAGTTATGGTAGGAATGTAGCAGCTGTGGATGGATTAAAGTATGCCAAGTTAAATAATTTCATATTTTTAGAGTAGTCAGTTACATTACAATAAATACAAAACTTCAACTATTCACGTAGTCCAAAAATATTTTTTAAAATATAACCTAAAATAACTGCTGTGAGAAAACGTGTATTTTATTTATGTGAACTTCAATTACGCATAGTAAACTTTTCAAAATAGTTCAAAAGTAAAAGTAAAGTTACAGCCTATATACGTCCCACTGCTGGGCACAGGCCTCCCCTCTTTTCTGAGAGGGTTAAGAGGCGAGGGGAAAATAGTTCAAATTAATTGTTTAAATATAAAAATGTTTTTAAAATTTACCTTGCTGCTATTGCAGCACCACCCTAATTTTATGCCTTTTGACGGGCTCACTCGACACCCTCGATATCTTGGGCACATGTTTATATACTAGTTATTACAAAATTTACAGAAATTTCTAGTATTTGCCTAGTTGTGTAGTTCTACTGCAAGAAAACTTTTGGTCCACAATTCGTCCAAATTGCAGCAAACATGTCTGCCACAACAAGTACTTCTAGTAGATAAATTTGATAAAAATCACTACCGTTAAAAAATATCTTTAAACAAAAGTTTATATTTATTAGTTTCAGAGAATACATTTAAGATTACAAAAAGGGTCATTTGCCATATACAATATCACACCAAGAGATACTTACTCAAAGACTTTTTAAACCAAATTAATATCACAGCCCATGCTGAATTGTAATATTTTTGTTAGACATTGTATTAAAGCTTTTTGTGACTGAGTAATGTTCATAACTTTAATACTCCTAATAAGTCTTGCAAGTAAGCTTGCTGTTCCAAAGTACAAGCTCCATAGGAGTAGCGTAGCATAACAAAATTTCCTGTTATTTTACAGAGTTGTGTTTGTTTATGAATTCAAGGCGCATTTCAAAAGCATTCTCATGAGAAACGTAGAAAGTACGTATATATTTTGTTTTATAAAATCAAGAAAAATCTCTTTGCTTTTACTGTTTGTATCTGGCTGGCTATATCGAGACAAGACATAGGACATTAAGAAAAATAAAAATAAAATGTAAAAACAAAACACTTTCCCACCATTTTTTTTTTCAATTGTTTTTCTGTCCGCCAAAATAAGTAAATCTAACGAAGAAATTCGATACATTCTGAAGTTTTATTACAAACAAGGGAAATATACATCTCAAGCCGCGTATGTTTGACGTGACGTTTATGGACCTAATGCAGTATCAGGAAGAGTAGTAAAAAGTTGGTTCAAGCGTTTTCAGTCCAGGAATTTTGATGTCAAAGATGCATCTCGCTTTGGTCTCCGTCATACGGTCGATGCCATTTTTGAAAAAGTGGAGCAAGTTCGATATATTATGATACGAGGCTATACTGAAAGCTCGATATTTAGGTACCACACGAGCTCACTGAAAGAAACCTATTTAGTCGTATACTCATTTTCGATTCTTTATTGAACCGTAATGAAACCAAACCATTTTTGAAAAGTATGAAAAAGATCATGGTTAAGCTCCACAGACTGTAACGAAATTCGGGTTAACACGCAATAAGGTGATGCCGTGTGTATGGTGGGATTAGAAGGGCATCGTTCGTTATGAGCTTTTAACGCCGGGCAATACTCAATTAATGAGACTCAAGCGAAAAATTGGGAAAGAAACGGCCGGAATTGATCAACATAAAAGGAGTGGTCTTTCATTATGATAACCCGTCTGGGTTATCACACACACATCTTTGGCCACTCAGCTAAAATTGAGAGAGCTTAGTTGGGAAGTGTTAATGCATCCATCATATAGTCCTGACCTAGCACCCTCAGATTTTCACCTGTTTCGGTCTCTTCAGAATTTTTTGGGTAGTGTTAGGTTAACATCAAGAGAGGACTGTCAAAACTCCTTGTCGCATTTTTTTATCAAATACCCCAAGATTTCTTCAGCAACGGGATTATTTCACTACCAGCAAGTTATCGACCAAAATGGCATATATATTATATTTAAATGTAATTAAACTTAGAAAAAATGTCTTGAATTCGTATAGAAAATACGAAGAATATTTTCCCCGACCGTATAATACATATATAACATAAGATTAAATTTTGTATGTTATGAGAAAAATAGCCTACTTGGAGTTTCTTCTCACAAGGTCTCCCGCAAAAGGGATTTGTTCAAGCAATGACGTAGGTTTTTTGTCTTTCAATAAGTGATTTGTAAGGGCCAATTTTGAATAAACTTACTTTGTGAATCTTTTCAGGCGATAGTGAGATTACTGGGTGAAAGTTGACATTTATTATAGTTGATAAATTCTCATACTACGCTTAACATTTATATATTTACGAACATTTCATGTCAAAAGTTTTGGGAGTTTTTAAGATACATCTGATTGAACAAATGTTCTTATAACAAGCAACGACAGTTATCGTTATATTTCTTATTTTAGAATGGGTATTACTAGCGTATAGTAAGTGTACTATAGTAATAGTAACTTTATACGTGGTAGAGCCATGATGTAGCTACTTTACCGTTTTAGTACGAATTGGTCGGCTCGACCAGGAAGGACCACGCTCCATGAATATGAGACGCTCTATGAGAGCGTGGTCCTTACCATCGTAAATCGCAGCCTGCTACTGCATGGTAATTGTAAAGAACTGGAGACCCCTTTTACTGAAAACTAGTCATCTAAGTTCTCAGGGGTGACAACGTATCTGTATTTTGATTCTTAATCGAAGATAGATGTTGATGTGTATGAGCCGCAGCATCAACTTACCAAAGCATCGACTGCTCGTTTGTCACTTTTATCCTTTAAATAAACAGCTTACCTCTGTTGTTGTTGTACGTCCCATTTCAGGGCGTACCATATCTGGGCCTGATCCATGGGCATACAACGATAAAAATGGGTGTGACCCGTGGGGTCCACTCTACAAAGCAAATGTAGGAAATTACAAAATTTAAGAAACCTGGAATACTATATAGAAAAATAGGTATACAAATTTTTTTTATATTAAATAACTAAATCTGACCTCAATCACACTCTGCATGAGAACATGAATACAGGTTATGAATTGTGAAATTCGGTTATTTTGCCATGTCCTCAAGTAATTTATGTATAACAATAACTGCAAATCCGATTTTGAAAATAACATAAGCATGTTCTTAGTGAAAACACACACCCACACACACACACACACACTTGCGCACGCATGCACGATCTTGCGCACGCATGCATCCACTTGCGCACGCTCTTGCAAACACACAAACACGCACACACAAACGCACACGCACAGACTCAAAATTCTACTGACAAATATATCGACAGTGTCTGTAACATAAGTATTTAAATACGTATAAACATAAAACGGTATTTTGTATCAAAAGCGTAGGTGTTTAGTATGCACAAAAATTTCTTTTCTCTAATTTTATTATTAAAAACACAGGTTTAAAAATAATTTAATATATTAATTTAAAAATCTAATAAAAGTTCTTCAATGACAGTTGATATGGTCCGTCGAGCTCGAATTCGTCATATTCTGGATAATGCGACCCCTCGACCTTGGAAAGCACTGAAAAACAAAACAAAGGAAAATTCATTCTCATAAACAATGGAACGCCCAATAGAACAGACAATGGAGTTACCACTCGCTATTTGAATCTAATTAGGCATACTTGTAATGTGTATTTTATCTGTTTGTACACAATGTTTCATTCTTTGTGAATTTATTTTTAGAATAACTTTCAAATAGCATAAAATACGCTTAGATTTTAGTTACTTTAGTTTTAGTTACTTTGACAGTTTCCCTGTCCGTGAAATAGGGACAATAGTTAAACAATCGAAATGTTCATATTATATGATTCATGAGTCAGACAAAGTATTAATTACACATAATATATACGAATATTTATAGTCTACTATGACAGAAATGTAGAACGATATTATGCTTGTATAGAGAATAGACAAGTAAGTAATGTCAATTTTCTTCGGCTATATGAAACTAAAGCACTAGGTACTAGAAGCTACGTTATATTTATACACAAAAATAACGTGTCACATTGTTCGTCTGCGATGAAATCGTAAACTACTGAACTGATTTCAGTGAAATTTTGCACACTGCAGTTTCTGGGTCCTTCTGTTCTTCTTTCAAATATTCTATCCGTGTGTATGTGACTGAAGTCCTCGTAAATGACTGGACCGATATTGATGAAATGATGAAATAGTGTACTAGTGAGAATTCTGGGTCAAATTCATGAATTTACTGCATTATCATCAGTTCTTAATACGTCTGCAAAATTTCAGATTATTAAGACGTCCACAAGTGGGAGTAAACTAAATTATGAATTTTTTTAACTTTAATACGCACGTACATATAAAGCGTTTATTGAATAAAGTAAAATTTCTACATCTTAATAATTAAACTTTTTAATTACAATAATTTATTTTGCATTTTTTTAAACTAATATTTTTATTTAAAGTGAAAACCATTGTCATTAAAAAAAAAATATATATATATATATATATATATATATATATATATATATATATATATATATATATATATATATATATATATATATATATATTTTTCTTATGTTCTTTTTAGTTTTTTAAAGTTAACTTTTATTTTTTATTTAAATATTTGACCCTTTTGAATGGGCTGAGAAATAATGCAAGCCTTCTCCTATGGGATCACCACTAAATGAAAATAAATGTGTACTAATAGTCGTCGATTGGTCGAAATTAGGCCGTATATATAATAAGCAAGCTGTAAAAATCCGATATATGTATAATACACAATATATAAAATAAACCATTTTTCGCCTTGACATACACTCTATTGAACACGCATTATTGAAAAATAAATATTTGAATTCACACATTTTTTTTAAATCTATAATTGTAATTCATTCAAACTGTCGTTGATTACATATTAAAACATTTTAGAATTCTTTGGTATAAATATATTATTTATTTATTTCTTTAATTTTAAATCTTTATTCCTCATAAAGTGTACAATTGGCACTCCTAATGCCTTTGAGCATTCTTTACCAGTCACCCCGAGCTAAGCAGATAAACTTAAGAAGGTGCCATCGATCACTAATAAAGAACTAGTGATCGATGGCAGGTGCCAATACGTGAATATAAATATAATAACATATATCTAAATAATACACTCCGTATCATAATGTTTGTTTGTGTGTGTTTATTGTACTTTGTATTATATATATATTTTTTTTTTAATATTGTATTGCTTCTTTCTTACTTAAATCCTTATTATTAATATATATAAATTGGCAATTTTTAGTTGTTGAATATAAGTTAATCCTATGCACAAAATTTTTCATGTCTATATTATGGACTAAGTATACACATAAATTAATTGGAATTATGTACGATACGTAAAAGTATAAAAATAAATCAGTGATAGGGCAAACAACTGTCCCAAGGAGGTAACGATCCATCGTCTACAAGGCATTCACAAAGTTATGAAGATCGATGCGCTCACCATCATGTCCGCACGGCGCGACGGCGTGGTAAAATTTATCATATATGTCAGAGTATGAAAGCTATTTAGCCCATTCATGAAAATACCTATATACAACACAGAGTTTAAAAAACCGATAAATAGTTAACCTTCTTTTAACTATAGGCAGAGACGATATAAATAAAGACCTTACAATAACTACAAATGTCGTGGCGTATCGATGTACAACCGTTTACAAAATAATTACATACCGTACGGTGCCGGAGAAGCATATATTATTTGATTGGGTATCACAGGCTTTCGTATGTTTACGGGTATTACAGGTGCATGCTTTGGTAAGATCCGTACAACAGGTTGCACTTGAGGTACTGGTGTTACATGGACCGGCGCTACTGAGTGTACACTTGGCCCAATCTTTGATACAACAGCATTAAATCCATTAACGGGATCTGCTGTATAATCCACAGTACGTATAGATCCATCGGGCTCTACTAATGAGTATTGACCTGAAATTTATCACATAATTTAAAATAATAAATAAATAAGTGTACAAAATAAGGGTTGTAACAGTGATTTATAATATAAAAATTAAATGTTTATTTAAAAAATAATATTTATTTTAGAACTTTTAAGAAATAATAAAACAAACTTTAGCCTTATAAGGCTAAAGTAACTAAACTTTATACACATAAATATATTATAAGCTTAAAACTTTTGCCTTATGAGTGAAAAAAAAACAGAGGAAGGTTTAATAAAAAAAGAGTTATTCATACTTTTAATACTAGAAACAATCACAAGCTAAAGCAACCTTCCTTAAATAAAAACTTATAGAAAATTGTAGTGGTTCAGACCTAGCCAGTTTGTTGGCATTCCTTGGGGGAGTATATTAATGTCCAGCTGTGACCTTTAATGGGCTGATGAAGAAGAAAAAATCAGCATATTGAATAAAATATTCCTTTTTCTTCCATCCTAACAACGCTTATTGAATCCCATTCAGAAAACTATTAAGTGTGATTATCCCCAGTGAGTAACATACGTTCCAAAAACACTTGTGTTCACATAATTATTATTTTTGTACAATAGCTGTATATACATAAATAATTACCTTTTACAACATCGCCATCCCTACTTTCATGTTGAGACTTCACATCTCCCGTTGAGTGGTCAGCGACTCCATAGGTGAAAGCGTAACTCGGACGTTCCTGAAGCAACGACATTCTCATTAGTCAATAATAGTCCCTATTTCACTTTTTAATCCCTACAAAAAAGAGGAGTGTTATAAGTTTGACTGCTATTTGTGTCTATCTGTCTGCATGTGTCTATCTGTGGCACCGTAGCTCTTAAACGGGTGAACCGATTCGGTCGCGCTTTTTTTTAAGTGATAGAGCCACGCGGCAGCTACTATGGTTGTAGCACGAATGGGTAGGCTCGACCGGAAAGGACCACACTCTCACAGAATACCAGCGTTAAAAAGCAGCTTAATGCTGTTGTGTTTCGTATGGTGAGTGTAGAGAACCGGAGACCCGTTTTACTGCAATCGAGGCATTCCATCTTGGTCCTCAGAGGTGACAACGCATCTGCATTACGAGATAAAATGTAGATGTCTATGAGCCACAGCATCCACTTACCATCGTGTGGTCTGTGTGCTCGTTCGTCACCCTTATCCTATAAAAAAAAGGTTTTCTAAAGGTGGTTCTTAGACATGTTTTATTCAAATCGGTTCACCCATTCATCATCAGCTCTTTTTGTTTCGGGGTTTTTTTTTTTCATTTTCAATTTAAGTAATATTTTTTTTGTATTTTCTTTAAAGTTGCTTCCCGTCAATGGTCTGAACATTTTGTATCTGGTGATAACAATAATGGGATACAATGGAATAATCTATCAGTATCAGATGCCAGTGTAGTGGTGGCGTAAGAAAATCTACTATGCGTTTTATCCAGTTAGTGTCGTAAGAGGTGACAGAGAGAAACTGAAATAAAAGATGGACAGCTGGATCTTCCTGACTTTATAATAATAATTCTGCGTTTGCCTAATGACCACGGTAATGATGTATCCATCAGTGCCCCGTTTCGTTGCAGTTGTTTTCCTTTCTATTTTTGAGTGATATATACCGATTTTGTTTTAGTCATTTTCATTCATGTTCAACATTTTTTGTTACATCATTTTATTAAAGTCATAATAGCTCAGGGGCTAATCACTCGGTGTAAATTTCATAATACGCCAGCAACCCGGGATCAAATCCGACCGACATCAATAAAATACAATATAATTTATGTTATTTACAATTTAAGTGCTTTTAAATAAAACTAGATTTTACGGATTTTATCTCGTATATTAACATATTTTATATTCCCGACATTTTGAGTATTTTACAACACCCATGGTCATGGGGGGGACTGAGATTTTCGACGACCTAGTGTCATAGTTAACCACGCCTCTTATATTTACGCGAACACCACACATTTAATAATCAAGTAAACCAGTACGGACTGGTAATTGCAAATAAAATTCGTTAATTAATACATCGTGCTATTGTAATGTAACTTATCCTAATGAGAATAAATACATGAATAAATAAATATTGGTTCGTGATTTCGTCGTAGTAACCACACTGTATGTCTACATTGCGTGAAAAAAAATTGTGCAACACATAAACAATGAAAAATACTTGTAACGATTTGTGATAAATGTGTATATACGCTTATGTAATAACTCGACTGATTTGCAGTGCGTATGACAACGCAACGCATGAGAAGGAATCATAACAATAGCGCCATTGTATAATAAATAAAACTTGGAATTGAACGAGAAAAATAATGATATGAAATTATTATTATTAAATTTAAAATGGTAAACGAAAATTTGAAACCTGTTTAATACAATCAGACTGAACTTTGTCTCCATCCATAATAATAAATATAAACAGTTCATTTAATTTACCTTTGAATTTTTGATGAAATTTAACAATCATGTACCTACTTATAAAATAATGAATAAGTTTCACATGTTGCGTACAAATATATAAATACAAATTTGAAGTAAGAACATATCATAGTAATACTTACATAATAATCATTAAACCCAGGATCATAAACTGAACCTATCTTTGGTCTAGCAATAACTACTTTGATTATAACCAATAAGATACATTGAAATCTCCACATTATTAAAGTATACGGTTTAACTACGTAATCCTGAGATACAACTGCCTTACAATATGTCTTATCCCTGAGTAGCACAATGGAGGGTTCACAGGCATTTATAAGTGGCCTTATTTGCCAGTGAACGCCAGCCTTGGTGGGCGGGGCGAAGCTGCTTCCGAAAACAAAGTTTCCTCGAGCTCACGAGCGTCATGACTAATTGAGAAAAGTTTCGCACGGCTCAACGACCCACCACATGCAGATTAGATGCATAAGCTGTGATGAATATGAGAGCCGACTAAACAGCATCAATTTATTAGAACGCTTCCGTAATTATGCATGAGATTATTTTCTCTGAGAAAGTAATAGAAAATAGTTTGAGGTAGAATCATGATTTTTAGTTAATTAATTTTTAATTTACAACCAAATACATGTTAATACATCGTGATATTGTAATGTAACTTATCCTAATGTATTCTCATATTAAAATACATAAATAAATAAATATTGGTTCGTGATTTCGTCGTAGTACACACACTGTATTTCTACATTGCGTGAAAAAAATGTGCAATACACACATTTATTACTTTTTTTATTTAATATTTGTAATAAACAACATATACTAACAAACAAAGAGCGGACTTAATACCTTATCGTATTTTCTAGCAGTCAATCTTGGAAATTTTTGACTTTTATGCAAACTAAATACTTTGTTATGTTGCTGAATACGTTTAGAATAAAACCAGGACGATGTTAGAGAAGGCTCATTATGTAGTGTAATGACACGTGTATAGGCAAATTTACTACAACACAACGTAACATAAATTAAAACATTTAGTATTTTAAAAAAAAACTAATTAAATATTGTATTTTTGTATCTCTAATTAATAGTTACAATCAGGAGATTCAAAAAGCCAGTATATACTTGAAATGAGTCTTGAGCATTCCATCTTAGTCCTCATAGGTGAAAACTGAAAACCCATCTGTTGCCTTCTTTGATTGAAGGTCGCTGCAGGAGTCCATGGACTTCAGTAACCAATTACCATCAGGTGAACTGTTAGTTTATTTGTCATTTTATTTTTGTAAAAAAATTGTAAAAATATTAATTAAAAACGTATCGCGCAGATGTTCGAATTTTGATGTATATATGAATATAATATGATTTCTTCGAGATGGTTTCTTTCACTGCCGAGAACATAAAAATTGGTTCTATGAAATTAATAATAAGCAGTTTGCCAGTAGGTAGTTTTTACGTGGTAGAGCCATGCTGCAGCTGTATTAGTAGTACCTATAGTTGTAGCACGAATGGGTCGGCTCGACCGGGGAAGGACCACGCTCTCACAGAATACCAGTGTAAAATAGAGCTGCATAAAATTGTGTTTCGTACGGTGCATGTAGAGAACCGGTGATTATTTTATAAAAAAGGCATTCCATATTATATAGGATGACAACACATCTGCATTTTGATTCGTAATCGAGGATAGATGTAGATGTCTACGGGCCGCAGTAACCTCTTACCATCAGGTGGACTGTGTGCTCGTTTGTCACCCTTATCCTATTAAAATAAGTTTAATAAGCTTAGAGCTTTGTAGCCGTGTACAGAAGTCATAAAATAAAATAATAGTTCTGTAAATGTGCATTAAAATTGACTTTAAAATAGAATAATAGAAATAAGAGAATTTAAAATTAGAATTTTTTAAAAACTTTTATAAAGTGAGTAGTGACACATCTATCGCCGCGGTAGAATCTATTGATATGACTGTATTTAGATTTATGATAATCGAACACCATTTATTTTATTAAGTTTTGATTTTTCAAAAAAATATCATAGTTTTTTTGGGTATAAAATATGACCTATATCACTCCTGGCATTGCTATCTGTTCGTTAAGTTCCATTACAATCGTTTCCGAATGTTAGCCCGGAAGTTTAAAATTTTAAAAAATTTAATATTTAAAATATAATGTAAGAAAATAAAATATTAATGGCATGCTTTATTTTATAGAATTAAAAAATAACTCCTTCAGGTCAATAAAAAGTAGTCAGTTCGATATTGCAGACAGCCACTTCAATTTTATCTCTAATAAATAATTCTTCTGTCACTGTGTATGTGTGCGGCGCTGTCGTCGCGCCACAAGCGAAACACACTGAAGCCTAAATCGCGCTATCAAAGGTCCGAATCATAAACAGTATATATAGAACATCTCCGAACTAACACATCACACAGTCAGCTGTATGGTTATGTGGAAAAGTCACCACAACCTCAGTCGGCTGTGTGGAATGCTTTGAGCATTCACCACCTCCCTCCCCCGTTACCGGAGGATTGCCATTATTTGCTTCGGGCGCAAAAAAAGCTAACTATCCATTGCCCGGCGGGATATCTCCCCTTTTCCTTCTACGGCCACATGTATGTGTCTCAATTCCTCTTAAACGTCTGGACTGATTTTGATGAAATTTTATTTGTGTGGATTAAATTCATTCGAGAATGATTTAGATTCACAATTCGAGTTCGACCCGGTAGGTGGCGCTATCGTCGAGATACAGAAATCACCTGTGCGAAGTCGTGGCGGATCGTTAGGTTTTATTATTATATATACCTAGATTATTAAACTTTATTATTGACTGAAAATATAAACATGCATTGCCAACTGTAACTGTTTGTTTGACTCCGTATAGAACAATTAGTTGTATATAGGACGTAGAACGTAGCACCACCAAATGCAAATATTTTTACATGATTCCTGGGTCGTTCTGACCACAGGATAATACTGTTACTAAACAATGTTAAGGAAACAAACTATTTTTAATTAAAAAAAATATAATACAATAGGTAATAATAATACTTCCGATAAGCCTCTCAGGTCGGAGGCGATTGAGATTTGAGACTCAGTGACGCACGACGTTGCAGGCAGCGGGAGAGGCAGTCCGCTTACATAGTCCGCCGGTTTTTTAACCCGTTTCATCTTCCCTGCCGAGAGCCCTTGAAGGAGGAGGAAGTTGAGTTTTTATTTATTTAGTTTACTTTATTTATATATAGTGTTATATTCAACATATATTTCATTTTATCCTATTTATCATTTTGCCACGTTTTCATTAAGTCACTTTCTTGTTTGTCTGTATGTTGTTCCGGGTGGAATTTAGTAATTGATTTTTAAACTAACTTCCCGATGAGCTGGAAACTTGAAATTTTGAATATAGTTCAAATTCGGATGACAATGCAAGAAAAAAAATACGTGGCATATTAATTTTTTCAATAAAACTTTTAAAAATTTTTACTTGTTTATTATAATCACAGATTCTAACCGGACGTAAGTAAAATAGCCCAAGATAATAATAATATTTACTGTATTTGGTCTAACAATCTTTCATTGCCTTACATATACGCACTGTTTGTTCATTTCGAATTGGTTCTATGAAGGCTATGAAGTAATGTTGAGAATCGACACCATAATAAGCAACTATTCGCGTTGTTTTAGCAAAGGTTACGTAACTGTTGTCAAAACCTACGCTTACTACATTTAACGCCCTCGTTTTCATGTGAACCGATTCCGACAAATAAATTACGCACAAAAATCACTTTGAATTGAGTGGTTTTAAACAATTATTTATGAAGATGGTTACAATAATTACTTATTGTATTTAAAATATTGCCATTTTTATCGAATAAAATGACATTTGCCGGTGTCAAAAACATATACTAATTTTTACCTCAATTGCCCTTATATTTTTATACACAAAAGTTACGAATCCAAACATTACGGAATTAAAATATATTTAAACAACACGCATTGAACACGAGCTGTAATGAGAATACTAGGCTATAATACTCTTCAACGCCGTCTTCAAAATTTCAGAAGAATATATCGTTTCAAAAAATTATATCCAGTGTCTATAATAAATGAAAACTGAGTTAGAAAATTCCATTAACTTCATACATTCATAATATACTCATAGACGTAAGTACGAATCGTATAGATCGGTTTAAAGATCTTTATTTACCTAAAAGCGACAGTAGCCTAATGACAGGGCTCAGACCGCGAACTCAAAAGGTCGTGGGTTCGAATCCGCCATTCGACTACTGTCGTGAACCATTACAGTACACAAGCGTTTTAAGCTTACCAGGAGTGGTTAAAGGAATATTAGTAATGTTAATTAATAGTATTACTAATATTTTTTAAATAAAAAAAAATTTACTCATTAAGACTAATGTCACTTACATGAGTCAATGTCATCATACAATTTAAAATAAATCACACAGAACAATATAATAAAATAGTAAACATAAATTAGGGTAGATCAAAATTAAATAGAAGTTGCAAGTTAACTGCGTAAGAGGGATGCTTCTAGTATTGATAAGACGGTGGTCCAAGTTATTGTCTTGTTTTTTAATGTGGTCTAATATTTTTTTCTTGAAAATATTGAGCGAACTTGCATCTTTTATAGTTGAAGGGAGTTTATTATACAACTGTGTTCCCGCAAAAGTTATGGCACTTTTTCCATAATTAGTGCGAATATTTGGTAATAATCTGGTATTACCAAATATTCGCACTAATTGTAATTGACATGTCCGTCTTTCTGTCAGCAGGCTGTATCTCATGATCCGTAATAGGTAGACGTTTGAAATTTTAATAAAAATAAATTAAAAATTAAACGGAGTTCCCTACTAGAAACGTGTATTTTTTTTCTTGATCTTAATAATGGCAACAAGAAGACTCTTAAAATGCTCAGAGTTTGTACATAGTAACAAATCTTGTACGATGATACGAAACCCTTCATGCGTAAGTCCAACTCGCTATAGGTATATACAACATGTAACATAATTAACGCACTTTGAGAAAGTAGTTTGTTCAGAATCGTTTACTGAATCTATTCCTATAATTTTTAATACAGGTAATTTTTTATCCCAAAAATAATTAAAACTACGTAAATTGCAGTCACACTAAATGCGCACAGTCAAAAGAAACTGAAATGGACCGTAACTTAAGGCAATAAGACTTTTAAGAGTGCAGTTTTATTTGTATTATTACTAATTCTGTCATTCAATAAAAATAAATAACAATGAACTTTATTTCAAGCACGTTAAAGTCTTTGCGTTCGTGGATTTGTAGTGTAACCACAACATTCTTCCGGAATTAGTATAACTAATTTGATAAATAATCAGTGCATAAAAATGTTTAACTAAAAATTCAGTGTATGCATTATGATTATAACATAATATACTAATTGGGGTGTCCGAGGGTGTGCGTTAATATATATATATATATATATATATATATATATATATATATATATATATATATATATATATATTATAAAACTAAAGTTACAAACGTACTTAAATTCCACGTGATAGTTATTGGCTACTGCAGCCCATGAACACCTACAAACAAATGCAAATAAATAAAGCTACAAATGCGTTGACACCTCAGAGGACAAAGATGAAATACCTTACAGCATACATTTGGCGGCAGAATTAAACCCACCATGACGGATTACTAGGCACAAAAGAAATCCTACCACTTACCGTCCTTTTTTATAAATAATTGGAAGAATGTAATACAAACCTATTGCCGTTTTTAAAAATCTCAACGCTAAAAGCACGAATAAATCACTTTTGCCCTTGTATTAAAACAGTGTACTACATTAGCATATAAAGTTTCCATTGTTATAAGTTAATCTTATGTTCTCATAGCATCTCAATCATCAACGATTTTATATATCACTGTTTTTTAAACGCGTGCCGTTATTGAAGACAGCTGTATAGAAACTTGCATAACTGGCAAGTTCGAAATCTATAAAAATAAATAAAATGTGTCTGTTTGTAACTTAGTAATATTAAAATAACAGCTTTTTACTAAATGCATATAAAAGTATATATGGCACATATACCAACAAAAAAAAAACAATGTTTCAAATTTTTTTCCTGTCTCTCTGTTCCGGCCTGATCTCTGAAATGGCGGATCGATTTTGACGGGACTTCACTGGCAGATAGCTGATGTTATAAGCAGTAACTTGAGCTACTTTTATTTAAGAAAATGAATTACAGTTCCGCGCAACAAAATTAAAACCCATGAAATACAATCTTTATAAATTTCACGCAGACAAAGTTGCGGGGAACAGATAGTTTTATATAAAACAGAAGGCTATTATATTGTTTTATGTTTACCGTGTAGTGTTTATATCTACCGCTGAAGAGAATGCATCATCTCATTCATAAGCGGTGACTATGGGAAATACCATTATCATAACAGCGTATTAAAGTCTACTGTTGAACATAGGCCTTCCTTATATATTACATGTCATATTTGCCATAGTTACCACGCTTGGCAAGCTAATTCCTGCATTTTTTTTTTTTACATTTTATCATCTTGTTTTTTTTTATTATTTTGTGTTATTGCCAGGAAGTTGCAACTACCAATCTCCTGTTAAATTACATTCTAACGATACTGTACTATAAAAAAACGATACCATAATCCATATCCGATATATAGCCGTATAATTATTTCGTTTACATGTTTAATGTGAAACACCTAGACCGACGAGTTAACAGAGGCAAGGGCGTGGGACATCAGCCCCCAGCATGAATTTTCTATCGTATTAAAGTATAGTAGTCGAGTTGCCTTGTGTTACTAAACGTAACTTGGCATTTATGTCTGTTAGAGGCGCTTTTTTCATTTTACAAAACATAGTTTCATTTACGTCCTTTGGTCCCCTTTATAAATTGCCCATACAATTTCATTAGTTTACGATACGAAAACGTTAGTGTCGAAAATTTCTCTTAAGGTAACAGATACTACGATCGCCAATCCGCCAGCCAAATGTAGACCCAATGTAGACATGGGCCTAGCAGTTAGGGTTGCCAGATTGTCGGGATTCGTCTGGATTTTCCCAACATTTTAAACGATCTCCAGACTCCCGACGAAACTCAAAATCTCGAGATAAACAGCTTCTCTTCACATTACAGCTGCTTTGTATTTAATAAAAGCTGAGTTAGTAATTAGACTGAACTTTGAAGTAAAATGTTTGAATTTTTTCTGGATACTTATAAAGGATCCAAATTTGGGGACTTAGTAATGTTGGGTGTAATAACCCCAAAATCCCGACATTTTAAAATTTTGTGCAGATATTTTGATCATCCGATCTGGCATTCCTACTAGCAATTGATTGTTTACGGACCCACAAAAATGATGAAGTAACCTACCGTGAGAAACAGTTGTCTTTGGTTAAATAAAAGAATTCCTATTCACTGAAAGTATTGAAATAATGATTTGTATTAGTGAAATTATTTAAATATCTTATTTAAATTTGTTTTATTAACTTTCAATTTAGACGTACTTGTAATGGATACAGCTAGTATTTGGAATTTCAAATTTTTAAGTTTCTAATTCAATATTTCAACACGCATTGACGCCCATAGTATACGAATCTACTGTTACAAAAAATGTATGTGTACTCTTCGGACCGGAGTATCTGTGCACACACTGCTACGTGGTGGGTCGTGCTTATTCAAACGGACTCTTATGCAGAAAAGGAGTTTTACCACCTTGTGAAATTAAAAAAGACTTATAAATGCAACTTTTTTTAAATGTAATGCGAACTCCAACTAGTACTAATAGCACCATGAGCTCACAACATAACTATTTCAATACTAGTATTATATTGACATTTATAACCGTAATAAAAGTACAGTCGACCGTGTGCCTGCTATACTACCATATGTCAGAGGAGTCACAGACAAGGTTGGCTACATCTTACATCTTGGCCCTCTACAAGATGCAGGAGTGTACAAGTTAGATTGTGAATATTATCTCTCTTACATAGGTCAAACAAAAAGATCCATACAAACTCGCGTGAAAGAACATATAGCTGACGTGAAGCACCGACGCTCCGGGAAGTCTGCAGTCTGTGAACATGTTCAAGATCGTCCCCATCATTACATCAGATTTGATAAACCACAAATCCTCGCAAAAGAACACTGATTCCTACCAAGGATGACACGCGAGTCTATTGAATTAAAAAACATCCTAATTTCAATAGAGAAGATGGATAGGTGCTGCCATCTGCTTGGGATCCTATAATTAACAAAATTAAACCAAACCCAAGCATACCACTGCAAGATTTCAAGATACTGTAAGCGCGTTTTGCGTAAATCGGACCAAAAATTAATATTAAAAAACTGAAGGTAGCCGGGCTAACAATGACACTGGGACGTCAAACATCTCAGTCTCCCCCCCCCCCCGTGATCATGGGTGCTGCTGTAGCACCCGAAACGTCGGGAATTAAAAATAAGTAAAGGTAATTAATTAAACGCGATAGAATCAGTAAATTTAGTTTTATTCAACGTTTAATGAAAGTAGTTTTTTTCGCGCCCGAAGGGCAACCCTCCGGTAACGAGGGAGGGAGGTGGTGAATGCTCATAGCATACCTCGCAGCCGACTGCGTGGTTATGTGGAGACTTTTATCTTATCTACTAAACACCACCTTTTGGGATTGGCTTAACGATCTAAGAGATCTGTAAGCCGTAAACGGACGTGACCCTCCCTGGGAGAAAGGAGGGCGCAGGCGGCGAGTAGCCGCTTGGAAGTTTGCCTAAGGCAGAACACGAGATGTGTTAAGTACGCTCGGCCTGAGCCGCCAGGAGGCAGTTCAGGTCAGCCGAAAGCTTGTTGGGGGGGTCCGAGAGTTTCTCGGCCTACGCACACTATAGCGAGTGTGAAGAGGGGCTGCACAGGCAGCTGCCTCGCGAATGAGAGAAGGCTGAGGCTTTGAAGAAGCTCTAAGTCTCGGTGGAGGTCGGCGTTACGGACATAATAGGGTGAGTTCGTAGCCCGACGACAGAAGGGATTTTGAACTATTTGAAGTTCATTTATTAGGTTGGGAATGAAATTAGATGCGACATGGAGTTATAAATGCCTTCACAGCGTTGAGGTCATAGATAAGCTAGTATAATCGGGAGTGTAGATAGTATCTACTATCGCCATACATACGCCACTGAGGTTTTAAAATTATTAATTACAAGCTACCTCCTGAAGACGGCGCTGATTTTTTACATGGTCACCCACTAGAGGACATATCTATATAGTATCTAATCACTGACCTCTATAGCGTACTTGTATAATATATTATAGAGGTCAGTGTATCTAATTTATTCATTTTAACTAAACTGTATTTAAGTGGGAATGTTGAAGAAAAAGTAAAGTTTTTCAACCTGTAACAAAATACGAAGCTGTTATTTATTGCATTTATTATCAGTTTTACAATAGATATATGCTTGTAATTTTACCAAATCGTGGTTGTCAGAACACATCATTTTTATGTACGGGACAAGACAAAAAAGATGGATTACAGAAGATTTCTGCAAGGTCCGATATTCTCTTTTTAATTTTTTTAATACCAGGAGAATCTTTTAATGTTGCATGTGTAATGTGATTAATTTCATTTAAATGCTGATACAGTGCTTCACTGGGAGAAAACAATGATTTTTTATATAATCCCTTTCATATATGTAGCTGGATATATCATGTTTCTTAATTAATTCATTTTTGCACCTTCTGCAAGATTTAAAAATCGGTTTACATTTTCTTATTATATATCCAGCTACATATTGTTTTGATTATTACCGGTTCATGTCATTATTCTCATTTAAGACTTTAATTAACGGATCCAAGCAGATATTATCGTCACTTTCTTCATGATTTATATTGCGTTCCACTACTAATGATTTTAAATTTTGCAAGTCTATTTCCATCCTATTTACAATTTGCCCCAACAGAATGATGTGATGTATAATTATTAATAATTAATGATTTATATGGATTAGAAAATTGGCTACAAGTGGGTGAAATATTTCTGACACCATGACACAACAAAAAAAACTTTTCCAAAGGATCTTGATTAAAGTTTCGCGTCAATAGGGTTTGTACATGATATTTTTTATTTAATAAAAGAAATATTTCTTTCATACTTTCACTATTTTTTATCAATTTTTTTAAGATGGAACTTGAACATATTTTATAAACTCAGTCCCATCTCTTTGCTTATGAACAGTTTCAAACCCTATTGAACGCAAAATTGGCGCAGTTTCTTTTTAGACATCCTTTTAAAGGTTTTGCGTCGTCCTTGTACTTTGATCCGTTGAATGAGTCGAACAGCTGATCAATCATATTTATAAAGATAGCTGTCCCTCTGCATTCCCCCGGCTATAATTTATTTCCTGTAAAAAAAAACAATATTAACAATAATTCTACTTTAACAGGTTGTCGTTTGCTTATAAACACAGAGGCTAGTTTAAACTACAGTAGCCAGCCGTATATATTACATGTAATAACTAATATACTAAGCTAGCACCCGGCGCGTTGCAGTCGCGGAAGAAATAATTCTAAAAATATTATTTTATATTTAGAAGAGTAATATTGTTTAATTAGGAATAATATTACACTAGTTGAAATTGAATATATGACTTTCAAATTTTGTGGGTACGATACGCTCACCACATATTGTAAGTTAATTGTACTATGTCTATAAACTTCACAAAAGTGCAAGCAATAAGTTGAACAAAGTTTTAGCGCAATCTGATGAACTGTATGACAGCGCATAAAATACGAATTGTACGGTGTGTATTATACGTAACACATTAATTTTTATTTTATTTATTTATTTATTTAAAAACTTAAACGTAACACCTTAAGCTAAAGGGGTACATAGGGCGGACTTAATGCCATGTGGCATTCTCTGCCAGTCAACCCTGGGTGCCAAGGGCAATTGTTGGCAGGTGCGACCATTATACGTAAATAATTACATTAAAATATATACATACATTAAAATATACATATATGCAAAGTACATACATACACATTACATTTAAGTATATATACACATATAGTATAAATATACATACAATAATACATACATACATATATATATAATATATATACATGCTAATTATATTAATTTTTATGTATTACGTATAATACACACCGCGGGGCGAAAAACTAGTATATTATGTACTACTAGCTTTTCGCCCCGCGGTGTTGTTACGTAACTAATTTTCAAGTAACAAAATTCGTTTAATAATTTTTCACCATACATATACATATAACACATGGTAGCTCAGATGGTTAGCGCTTGCTATAAATTTCACAGTACGCGATCAACCCGAGTTCGATCCCCGCCAGTAGCAACTACTTATTACTACATGCTCGGCCGTGAAGGAAAATATCGTGAGGAAACCTGCATGTCTAAGAAATAGGAAAAATATATTTCGAAGACATATTTTTATTGTTTTATAGGATAGGGTGACAAAAAAGAGGACACAGTCCACCCGATGGATAGTGGTTATGCGACTTATAGATATCTACATCTATCCTCGATTACAAATCAAAATGCAGATGCGTTGTCACCCGTGAGGACTAAGATGGAATGCCTCGTTTCCAGTAAACCGGGTCTCCGATTCTCTACACTCACCATACGAAACACAGCAGCATAAAGCTACTATTTTACGCTGGTATTCTGTGAGTATGATCATTCCCTTCGAACCGACCCATTCCTGCTACAACTATACTACTAATACAACTGCAGCATGGCTCTACCACGTAAACACACATATGAAGTTCGCCAACACGCATTGGGCCCAAAACCTTATCAGAAATGAGGGAAGGCCTGTGAGCAGTAAATCGTATATAGGCTGTAACTTTAACCTTAACATATACATATAAAATGGCTCCATAAAGTGAAAAGTGTGTACAAACTGTACACCCTATTTCACACTAAGGGCATGAAATTGCAGCATTTGAATACCCTCCGTCCTCCCTGAGGGTTTGTTTCGAGCCAATCGCCCTACAAAATAAAGAGTTTCATAGAAATTGTCCCACCATTTTTCACCCTCTTAGGGTTTTAATTTTTCAAAATATTTTCTTTTTGGATGCCTACATAATATAAAGAACCATTGTCCTAATTTCACGCTTCTTTGTCGAGTAATATGGATTGTACGTCTTGCCCTAGTCGATGGCACGAACTAAGTGGTGGGCGAGGTAAAAATGCATGCTATCTCAGCCGACATCACGTGCGAAAAGGATAGACGATGTGATGAGCAGTAAGAAGCTAGTGCGCACACACATACGCACTCGAGTGACGCAATGCGAGACGGCGTCATCGCGTACCTACCTATGCGATTCATTTTTGAATAATAACATAAACTCAAAGCTCCGTATCGCAGTGGCTTAGCAATGAGGATGCGCTGGGCGCCGCGGGTTTGAATCCCGCACGGAACAAATATTTGTATGGCCTACAAATAGTTGTTCCTGGTCTGGATATTTGTCCTTGTGCGATTTATGTTTGTAAACTGCTTCCACGATACTGGAGAAAATCCTACTGTGGAGGTAACGTATTTTAAAAAGAGAAAGGAGAAAGAAAACAAATTGGTGTTATTATAACTTTGGATCTGCTGTGTGAAACGTAATTATTATGAACCCAATTTATGTACTTAGTTGTTATTATGAAGTTCTTATATGACCTTAAGTAGATGTTGTTATCATATAATAATTCCATTGATTTGTTTTGCCTGAACCGATTTGGAAAATTATTTTTTTGTTTGAAAGGATATATTTTCCAGATAATCCCACGGTAATCGATGATGGTCAGATCAGGATCTGATGATGGGATCTTGGAGAAATCGGGGGCACTCTTCAATAAATGACAGCAAATCAACCGCGATTGCTGCTATCGCCTATCTAAGCATTCTTTATACAATCACACAGTATAATATCACGCCTGTACCCACTAAAGGGACATAACACTCAACTAAAAACGGTAACATAAAAAACTTTTTTTGAAAAAAATATAACAATTTCTAAAACAAACACAAAAAAGTGTAACATAATTATGTTTTCTTTATGTTTTTGTATTTTACTGTAGGTTATGCAAATATTACTGTAGGTACTATGTATTCTAAATAGGTATTTGCTTTCCATAGCTAGTTAGCTATAATAGCCCACAGGCAACTCCCCGAAGTATATGTCAGCCAGTGTCAGGATAACTGCTTTTTCGACAGCGTGATTTTGATGTGAGTGGGGCTTTTATATAGGTTAATTAAATAAATAAAAAATGTTGGTTTGTAAATTTTTTATTGATTGTTTGTGTTCAATAGCAGTTTGAAATATTCTCTTAGTACTTAGAAAGTTGTCAACAATTGGCATTGTGCCACTGCAGGGACAAGCACAAACGTCTATCAAAATAGTAACGTATATAAACGGAATACTAACAGCACAGACTTCCTTAAAGAAGTCCAAATAACACGTCTAGGCAAGGTAAGTAATTAGAAGAAAACTACAATTTAGAGATCGATTGTAAATCAAAACATTCTTAAATCATCTTCTTCAACATCAATTTCTAAAAGCATTTTTAAATTTTCCCATTTTGCCATCGTGACTTCCCCGTTGAAAATGAATCTTATATTTTTATTAATCCAATTATTTCTTAATCCCTTTAATAAATGCGGAGGATCATAAATATGGAATAAAGGTATATTATTTGTTATGTATCAATATCCGGAATCCATCTTGAGTCAAGCACTTGTCTTTCCGCCTAAAGTCAGCACTTCCGGCTACCTTACCTGCATGGAGGGGGCACCCCACCACTGTTTTAACTTTGTTATTTAAGTAGTGATGAGCACCAGGTCTCGTCATTATAGCGTTGTTTTTCGCGTCTTTCGTATTTCAGCCTTTGTTAGCACGAAATAAGTTTCAATTTTACTAAAACTAAGTGGTAAATAACTACCCTACTGTTAAAATATGGAGGAACAAAGTGACTATGAAGTTACATTATCAAACTCTATAAAACGTGTGCGTACTTCATCATCGAGTTCGGATAGCAGTGATTCGTCAGAAAACTGTGTTTGCAGTCAAATAAGGAGACACAAGAAAAGAAAAATGGATCAAACCGTGAGTAATGAAAATTTTGAATTTTTATCCCAGCAAGTGGCCTTTTTAGGGTTCCGTAGTCAACTAAGAACCCTTATAGTTTCGCCATGTCTGTCTGTCCGTCTGTCCGTCCTCGCTTAATCTCTGTTACCGTTAGCACTAGAAAGCTGAAATTTGGTACCAATATGTGTATCAATCACGCCGACAAAGTGGTAAAATAAAAATTGGAAAAAAAATTTTATTTAGGGTAGCCCCCCTATATGTAAAGTGGGAAGTGATTTTTTTTATTTCAACCCTAACGTGTGATATATTGTTGGAAAGGTATTTAAAAATGAATAGGGGTTTACTAAAATCATTTTTGATAATGTCAATAATTTCGGAAATAATCGCTCCAAAATTAAAAAACAATGTGTCCCCCCCCCCCTCTAACTTTTGAACCATAAGTTTAGAAAATATGAAAAAATCTGAAAAGTAGAAATTTATAAGGACTTTCTAGGAAAATAATTTTGAACTTGGATGTAAACAACAGTGTGGGTACCCACTACCGGGAGCAGTTGCAGGAACGCGGAGCGCTGCTGGAGCGCGAACATAATGGATTAAACTTACCCACCTTTAAACTCATAAGTGGGAACACTTATTGTGATGGACGGGAAACTACGGAACCCTACACTGAGCGTGTCCCGACACGCTCTTGGCCGGTTTTTTTTAACTAATATTATTACAAAATCTAGTGAAGTTACATGCCAAAATCGAAAAATAGTCCCTTTACTTAATCTTAACTTGCACCGACCTACAACAGAAAGAATAAACCAGCTCAAGCTATCAGATTTAAATACCACGGTAAAAGATCCTAATTATCCACATGCAAATAAAATACATTTAAAGAAATTAGTAGAATTACAGCATTTTAATTGTGATGATTGGTATGCTGTACGGTTTATCGATGCCCAGAAGAAATATTTATCTACCCCCGGTTTTGTCGAACCTGCTGTAAATGATTAGCTAAAACGATTTGAATCTGCAATGTTGCGTGATGATACTCGTTCTTATTTGCTAGAACGTTCCTTCGCCGGATTAACTACTAACGCTTTACTTTGCCAAAAAGAGTAATCACGAAGAGCATTAGCACTAGTAAATTGGGCGAGGTTTTGCAAAAAACCCCTCCTAACGTAGAAACTCTGTTCAACGACGATTCAATTCCGACCTACCTTCAGAAAATTGGAGGGGCAGATAATTTGATCACTTCATCCCGATCAATGCCTCGTACTCAAAAAGAAATTTTTTATGCAAATCAAAAACCCATCGACGAGTAAACAAGCTGATGATGTGCACCACACCCATCCAACCAAACGAATCAAGATAAATCACGCAAAAATAAAAAAAGAGGAAAGAAATCGCAGTCGCATTCTTATATTCTTTATGGTGCCAAAACCAGACTGCAGCTACCGTCCAATATTCAATTTGAAACAATTGAACAGGTTCGTCAAAACGAAACCCTTCAGATTGTTCAGCCACTTTCGAGTACCCATCTTCCTGCAACATCAGGATTGGATGGCAAAATTAGACCTAAGCCAAGCCTGCTTTCACGTTCCGATTGCTCGGCGTCATGGAAGATACTTGAGACTAAATTGTCTTCTTCTTTTTTAAGTGCCTCTCCATTACTGAAGGTCGGCAGTCATCCTTCTAAATTCTTCTTTGTTCAGGGCTAGCCTGAATAGGTCTTCAACTTTCTTTATTCCGGTCCATTTCCGGATGTTACAACAGTCTGCAGCAGTTGGTAAAGTTCATGCCTTACCACCTAGGTACGCAACTTTTCTCTGTTTGATGGTTTTGACAAGTAGGGGCTTATTCCTTTTTATCTGCTTGAGGACCTCAATGTTGGTAACTTTGTCTGTCCAAATTATTAGGAGCATACGGCAATACATCCACGTTTCAAATACTTCTAGTTTCTTACGGAGATCTTCTTTCATAGTCCAAGATTCGCATCCATATAGTATGACAGGCCAAATATAGCATTGCATGAGTCTTGTACGTAGTTCGACATACTAAATTATCACATCAATTCGAACCAGCACCAACTGGTCCAGATGACCTGCTTACCGTTTGGCCTTTCCTCTGCACCGAGAACGTTTGCCTCAATAACAATCTGGGTAGCAGAGTTTCTCAGGAATGGGGGCATCAGATGTGTAGTTTATTTGGACGGTTTTCTATTGGCAAGCCAGTCGATGCAACAACTACAAGATATATCATTAACGATAAAGATCATGCAGTTACTAGGTTAGACAATAAATTTCGAAAAGTCTGTGCTGCTTCCGACACAGTGCCTCGAGTTTCTCGGCATAACATGGGACACAAAACTCAATGCGAAGTCCTTATCGGAGAAAAATTGCTTAACGCTACGCAACGCACTTCAGCAACTGCTCTTGAAAGGCAAGTGGTCCCTCAAACAGTATCAGATCTTAGTGGGGAGACTCAATTTCGCTACTTATGTAACCCGGAGAGGTCGGCTTCACTGTCAACACTGCAATACTTGTCGCAGTTGTCAAAGGACCACCCTTACCGCCAAGTGAGTATTCCACTACCAGTTCAAACCGAGATGGAGTGCTGGCTACAAAGCTGTAGGTCAATCTGTACCGATACACATGAATGCAGTAGTAACTCACCTTCTAACAACCGATGCTTCAGGATATCGGCTGGGGCGCTCAACTCGGCGATATAAGTACCCGGGGAACCTGGATGAACCAGCAATTAACCTGGCACGCGAATAAAAAAAGAAATGTTTGCAGTTCATGCAGCGATATCACACGAACAAAATCTGCTATAGAACTCGCAAGTGTTTCTTCAAACAGAAAATCGAACAGTGGTGGTCTTATATAAACAACAAAGGTGGAAGGAAGTCCAAAAAGCTTCTCAAGCAAACTCGACAACTCCTTGCACTTCTAGACAAATTCAATATACACCTTCAAGCCCAGTACTTTTCAGGCAGATTCAATGTCCAAGTGGGCGCTTTATCACGCCAAAAGGCTTGCCCCGAGTGGCACCTCACATTAGCAGCGACATCCAAAATATTTCGAATGTGGGGCACACCGGAGATGGCAATGTATGGCAAGTATGTATGTATGGTAATAGCAATGTATATAATGGGTGGCAAGATATGTTAACAGAATGGGTGGATAACGAACAGAACTTGTTAATATCAAGTTGGCGAGGCTCTACGATCAACACATACAAATCAGCATGGAATAGATGAAAAAAATGGTGTGAGTCTAATTCGGTTAATTATAAATATCCTAACCTAGAACATGTAGAACGTTATCTAGCACGTTTACATTATGATATAGGTCTTGCTTACAGAAAAATTTTAGTACATAAATCTGTGATTTCAACATTCACACCCAGTTAAGTAACTTCAATTCAAAGAAAGATTTATCTTCAGATTTCTTTATAAAACACATGTTAAAAGCAATATCTATGGCCTGTACCAAACCAGTAAAGCCACCAATTTGGAATCCTAAGTTTCTTATGCAGTATATAAGTATTTAATTGTAAGTGTAATTTTAATGAAAACAATCTGTATGATGTATCTAGGCATAAGCTACATTATTACTTTTGGCTTCTAGGCTGAGAGTTCGTGACCTCACTTTGTAGCATATTGACAATAACAGTTTAATAGACGAACAAAGTAGCTTAATCTTATGGCCAGTTTTGGTTCCAAAACTGACAGCATTAATCATAGACAGTCTAGTTGGAGGCTTAAAGAACATCCTGATAAAAATTTGAATATTATTTTCTGGATAAGACAATTATTAAAGATATCTAAAAATCGCAGAAAGGCTATAAATCATTTATTTATTATAGCTAGAGGTGACTAAGCCAGCATCGTATCTTCTTTAAATTGGTTAGAAAATTTTTCCCTAGAAAAAATCCTTGCGACAGGTAATTGGAAAACTGTGCACACATTTCAAAATTACTATAAAAAAGAACTAAAGGAAATTGCGGCAAATAATTCTGTATCGTTGTCAAATTATTATGATGCTATTAATTGATTGATAGAGCAAATATTATATTAATTTGATTTATTATTGTAATTAACAAAAGCAAAACTTATTGTCATGATAGCCAGTTCGCCAGTTATAATCAAATAATGCAATTGTGGTGTATGTTGTTATATATGTTTGTTGCTGTTTATCTCTTGCAATAATTCTTTTATTGTTTACCTTACACATTATAATGTTAATAACTATCACAAGTTATTAGCACCAGGTGATAACAAACACATCACTCAAGATGGATTCCAGATATTGATACATAACAAATAATAGAGAGTTTTACCATAAAATAAAACTTGCCTATTATTTTTTAATCAATATCGGGAATCCAGGTAAGGGCTACCTGGTGCATTCTGAGTGCCATCTCATCACTACTTAAATAACAAAGCTAAAACAGTGGTGGGGTGCCCCCTCCATGCAGGTAAGGTAGCCGGAAGTGCTGACTTTAGGCGGAAAGACAAGTGCTTGACTCAAGATGGATTCTGGATATTGTTTAAAAAGTAATAGGTAAGTTTTATTTCATGGTAAAACTCTATTATCAATTTCTATTATACAGCTTTTGTAGATTTTATTATGCCTTAAATATTTTTCTTTTGTATCTTTCAAGAGAATTAGATGTGACTTGGTCACAAATTGTAGCGACAATAATTAAGCCACATTCTCCTAATCTTCTAATTATATCGATAATTAATGCTTTCAATATGTGGCTTTTATTTGCGCATTGGCAAAACTGGTAACAAATGGCCATTTGTATGCTGCTCTTTATCCCTTTTATCATAAAAGCAAGACAATGGTCTGCAATTTTCTCAGTATCTTTCAAAACCAGTTATCTTATCAATACTCCTATTATAATATAAACCAGGAGCTAAGGCAATCTCATCAAACATTAATTTACATAGCCTTTCACCAGGTGTCATTTTATACATTTCTTTCTTTAAATTATTTAGAATATTTTAATTCAACCCTAGTTCAATAACTATATTTTTATGAATTTTCTGTAGAGTATGTTTGGAAGGTAGTACCACAATTTTGGTTAAAAAGTTATAAGCCCCAGAACTTAGTTTTATATTGATAATGCAAAATTTTTCTCTTTTAAAGTAAACTTTCTGCCTTTTGGTTTCTGTAGAGTTCAATTGAAGTTTCAAAAATTGTTTTTGGCAGCTTATCAATTATGTCTATTAAGCTTTAATTTCTGCTTACCATCTCTGCCACACGGTAGGACTTTTTAACATCTTTGCACTTATTTTGTAATTTCAACAGTCTCGTTTTATTTGTTGGTAAGTCTTAAAATTTTTAATCTTCTCTATGTAAAAGTCTTTCTTCTTACTTCCAGCTGAAAGCAAACAGAATAAAAAATATATTTTTCTGTTAAAAGATATAGAAAAACTGTCAGTCATTCAATTGCCTTTTACAAGATATACTAACTATTGCCTGTGACGTAGCTCAGACAGTAGTAGATTTTTTATAGAAAAAGGGTGGCAAACAAGTACACAGTCCACCTGATGGGAATAAGATGCTGTGGTACATAAACATCTATATTTACCTGCAATTTAGAATCAAAATGCAGATGCGTTGTCACCCCTGAGGACTAAGATGAAATGCCTTGTTTACAGTAAGAGTCTCCAGTTCTCAGTCACTATACGAAACACAGCAGCATAAAGCTGCTATTTCATGCTATTACTGTAAGTGGTCATACACTGGTTAGCTGACAAATTCGTGCTACAACCATTAATATAGCTGCAGCGTGGCTCTACCATGTTCAGTATTTCTAAACAAAAGCCTTCATCAAATCAAACTACATTTCTTGCTTAAAAATGATGAGACTCTCAGGCACAATCATACTCGCTATTCCATTAAAAAAATCTTACCTAGTGGGAGTTTATGCTAAAAGGGTTATTTGCAGCTTCTACTATGCAAATTCCATGTTTCTCACTTCAATAGTTAATAATCTGCTATAATAAATCAGTTGATCCAGCTATTTCACTTTATTTATACATAAGTATGGGATAATAGTATTGTTTAACCTAATGGAATTTTTTTTCTTTGTGATATCAGTCATATTTGTATATATCCATTAAAAATTGCAGATTCTAAAAATGTTACTCAAACATGGTTACAAAATTTGTCATACAATGATATGGAAAAGTTGCTGATTTTTTAAAGTTCATTAATGATAATATATTTTACCGAAATAACCAGACAATCAGTTAGTATGTTATTCATTTTATATAAGAACCAGAAAATATTTGTTAATGTTTCTATTAGCACATACACTTGAGATACAGGTTTATCCTAGTTCAGGTGCCTGTTATAGTAGACTATTTTAAATTAGGACATTATTTTAATTTATTGTACAGTTTATTGAAATAAAAACCATTAAATTAAATTTAAGCATTGACCTACTACTAAATGAGTAAAACAAAATTCACGAAAAATGTGTCCCAGTTAACCTATATTAAGTGTAGGCACACATAATTATAGAAATATAAAAAAAACTATAACATTGTAGTTCAAACCATATTGTCGTTATAAAACTACTCACATTTTACTTGTGACAATTTATCAGCAGCCTATTGATTTCGACTAGAGGTTGCACTATTTTCACCTTATGAAGATTCTAGTGATAATTAGGCAGTATGGTTATTTGTTTTACAATTAATATGAATTTAAATTAAATACTATGTACATATCTATGCATAATATTAATTTTAAATGATTAAATAATAGTAGTTCTTATGGAAAATAAATATAAATAGTTTTTGTATGTTTTCACACAGTATGGCATTTTGAACATGTATTAAATTTCTTGACAAACTTATTTTTGCATTTAGAATTTTTTTTTTGGCTGCGACACTAGTTTGGACCCCAGTTTCATTTAATAATAGGTCACTGTATATAAACATCAAAAACAGAAAAAAAACAGACACTGAGGTGGAACTCGCTTCAACAAAAACAATAGGTTCTAATCTAATCTATTTTATGTTATTATAAGATAATATTTGACAATACAGCAAATATATATTCAGCAGACATACTAACTAAATAATACACATTACTTGATACAATTTTTACTAACCTCTTTTTTGTTGAGGTTTAGAATGTTTTCTAATTTGATATGCATCCTTTGAAGTAGAGGCCTTTAGTAAAGTTTCTGAAGAAATATAGTATATCATTATGCTTGAGTAAAAGATGCCAAAATTATTAATTGACAAACGCTTTTATTAATTAAATTTTTTATTGTTTTATTTAACAAGTACACTTACAATACACATATATACTACAAAACATACACATTTCTATACTCTCTGATATGTATATCAATAACAAGTGTACATAACATTCATTTTTTACATGGTAGAGCTATGCTGCAGCTATATTATGGTTGTAGCATGAATGGGTCGGCTGGACTGTGGAACGACCATGATCTCACAGAAAACCAGCGTAAAATAGCAGCTTAATGCTGCTGTGTTTCGTATGGTGAGTGTAGAGGACCGGAAGACCGGAGACCGTTTTACTGGGGTCTGCATTCCATCTTAGTCCTCAGGGGTGACAAAGTATCTGCATTTTAATTCTTAATCGAATGTAGATGTCCATGGGCCACAGCATCAACGTACCATCAGGTGGACGGTGTGCTCGTTTGTCACCCTTATCCTATGAAAAAAAGAAGATTGAGTCATGTAATTTTGGGTTAAATACCCATTAATTGAAACATTCAAGATTAGAATAGTGCCACAATTACATTAAAGTATGTGCTCATGAGCATTAGAAGAAAACACAAGAGAAGATACTAAGTTAAGGTTTGCAATAAATTAAGACATAATTTTTTCTTGTATAGTTTATGTATGAATGTTCAGAATACTTTCAGTTTTATGGAAGCTTACATATTTAGGTAAAAATTATTATTATTTTATGACAATTCAGGCAAGTTTTAAAATTCATTTTCATAGAATTAATGGTAGCTCAGTGGGTTAGTGCTCTCTGCAAATTTCACAGTACACGAGCAACCTGGGTATGATCCCCACTGGCATCAATGAATTGTTAATTGCAAATTTAAGTGCTAATTTACCACATGCTCTGCAGTGAAGGAAAACATTGCGAGGAAACCGGCATGTCTGAGAAATGAAGAACAATAGTTCTAAGACATTGAAGTCCGCCAACATACATTGGGGCTGCACGGAGGACTTTTTCTTACCCTAAATCTTCTTAGAAGTGAGAGGGGGCCTGTGCCCAGCAGTGGGACATACATAGGCTGTTACTTTACTTTTTTAGAATTATAGTATTCTTCATATTAAATTTTAAAAATTTATTGACTGAAATTTCATCTAAATCTTATAAAATTCACTTTTATTCTTGTGGTTTTCTTTGGAGGTGTTATACCAATGCGTTTTTTGCGGGTGGCAGATTGCCAACAGCTTTTTTATTATACATAGCTAGTGGATTCTCCTATGTTACCACTACATAGAAAGTACACTTCAGCACTACATACCTACTTACCCAGAAAGCAAGCAACATACTGCTATATACTTACATAAATTTTAAAGTGGGATAAATGTTAGCAGTAAGCCCTCTTCCAACAGTGCGAAACTTGTTCAAAATGCCTGTAACATATGTAGATATTTCTTAATATATGAAGTTCCTCTGAGTTTCGTTTCCTCAGACAATACTGCTAACCACATATTAAATCTAGCTTCTTTATAATAGCCAGGTTTTGGAAAACGATGCATAGGTACTGAAAATAAAAATAATATGAGTTTGTTATGTTCCTATTTTTATCTATTCATTTACGCAAATTCTTACCATCTAGCTTACAGGCAAAATCACAATTTCGTAGGCGTTGCGTATTCCAATGTAGAAACTAGAAACAGTCGTATAAATTAAAGGATCCGTAATGAATATGGAATGCCAATATCGTGCGTAGTAGAAGAAAATCTAAAGTCCGTTTTGGGTGCCGAATTTATAGATACAGTAGAAAAACCCAGAGTCCGTAAGTAATACCAAGTCATTAAAAAAAGTACATTAAGTAAAATACACCAAAATATCTAAGCAGAAAGTAGAAAGTCGGAAAAAATTCAAAACTTTTATGGCGGCCTGCAATGTCAAAAGTTGCCATAACCAGAATTACAAATTACTTAATTACTTTGTAACATTTGAAAACATTTAAAAAATCACTACCAAAAAGGCTTTAATAACATTTGAGAAGTAGTTTTTTTAGTTCATTATATTTTTATTTATACTTTTATTGTACAGTTTGCAATAATTGAAAACCAAAACCAAACACAATTAATATAATTCTTCCAACTCTACCACGTTCTTTATATGGCCACCCAACCCTTTTAACACCGCCATCTAGTAGAATTTTGCATAAAACGTTCACTTAAGTTAAGCATGACGGCGTTCTAAAGATTGCGCTCAGGCGTCAAACAAAATTTCAGTGTTAGGTTTGTATTGAAGTTTCACCCCTCCTGGTTAAACTTAATATTTGAACTAAAATTACCACCAAACCCTTAAACATGAGCTTACAAATCATTTTTTTAAGAAACCTGATCCCAATAGTTAATACCGCTATCTATCAATGTTTCCTTGAACTAACTCTTGATTCTAGGACTTCGATATCGTTGAGTGTGTCTCACAAAGTGACGCGCTTAATAAGTTCAAAGACTATAGTAATATACACGGAAAATAAGTTACATTGAGCTATCAATAAGAGGCGCTTAAACTTTGTTAAACCTGTTAATAATTAATAAAGTTTGAAAAAGGTTTCTGATAGAGGTGTAGGCCATAAGATTTTTTGAAGACTAAAATGAAGTGGATACTGTTTCTCCCTACTCCCTTTGCGGAGGATAACGCATTGTGGGGACTTTTTGTGCCACCAGGGCGGCGCCATTTAAAATGAGGTGTAATATTTGACACATTTCATCAAATCTTCATGTATGGAGTGTAAAAGTAAGGAGTACCAACTCCTTACTTTTACACTCCATACATGAAGACTTGAAAAAGTGGTCATCTGTAAACAGTAAATAATAGTTCAAAAACTCTCCACAACAGCGCTGGCGTAGCTACTGTGATGAAATGAAATTAGCAGTTTCGACGGTTTGAAGTGTGCTGCTAAACTGCTCAGTAGCTCTAAAATCTAAAATAATTTTATTTCGTAAATATAATCTCGAAAAAGTCGTCTATCCCACTAATATTTTTCGGTGCGTTCTTTAAAATTTACCCCGTAGCTATATAGTGGCGCCACCTTATTTAAAGGTTTTTATGTACACTTTTTAATACACAGTCTGTACTCCTTACTTCTACACTCCGTACCTTCATGGATTTCATAGTCGGGAATATGGAGTGTAGAGGTAAGGAGTACAGACTCCGTATAAAAAAGTGTCCGTAGGAAAGCGTTAAATAAGTGTGACGCCACTGTAGCTACAGTCTAAATTTTAAAGAACTTTTTATAATTTTTGTTATTGCAGACTTTCACCATAATTCTTTTTACAATATTTATTTTATGGCTTTCAAAATTTTTATTTTTAAAATCACTCTCAACGTATTTTACGGAGATTTAACATACCCCGTAGCTACTCGAGGTCTGTAGTGGAGAGTTTTCGAACTGTTATTTACTGCTTACAGATGGACACTTTTTCAACTATTCTCCTATAGGAGTTGGTACTCTTTACTACACTCTATTGTCGGGAAGTTAATTTGTTCGAAAATTGTAAAGGCTAATGTTTCTTTCTGTATAGTGCCACCAACTTATCTGTTCAGTTTACAGAGTCGCTAGTGGAGTGCTTACTATTGCCATTTAAGAAATTCGCCGAGGAAATAGGTGACTACATATTCATTAGGTACACATAATATAAAATAAAACAAATTTCGTGTTAATATATTAAAATTAGTGAGAATTAGTGTTATTATATATATTATTTATATTTTATAAAAATAATTGTGGTCATGGTCTCGGAGTCCAAGCGGCCGAACTCCAGGAATTTCTGTTTTGAAAGACGTACCCGCGTTAGCTACTGATTCCAATAATTCATCTTCTGAGTCACTGGAATCGCTTTCGCTATCGCTCTGACACTCTATAATAAAGGGTTCATCTAAATACGCGTCTTTTAGTCTGTATGCATTTTCAATTTTTTTCACATGATTACAAATGTTTTTCCACTGCACCGGTGTAATTTTATTGAATGCATCTTCAATTAATTGGGGCATTAGAACATTAGATTTTCCAACATTTTTGTCTGCTATGTTCCTTTTCATAGAGCTCCATATCATTTCAATTGCGTTCAAGTCGCAATGATAAGGCGGCAATCTAAGAATAACATGGCCATAACTTTTCATCAGGTTATCAATTTCATATTCCGGAGCAGGTTTATTTTTCTTTATTAACTCGTAAAGCTGTGGTTTTGTCATTTGTTCATTGAAATCCACATTGTTTTCTACAAGCCACTTCTGCATATCAGCCTTACTGTGGTTTGAATTAGGACACCTATTTACGCAAATACTATGGTATGGCGCATTATCCATCACAATGAGAGAAGGTTCATGCAGATTAGGTAGTAATTTTTCATATACCCATTTTTTGAAATTAGTTCTATTCATTTCATTATGGTAGTCCCCATACTTTGTATTTGATTTAAATACGAGAAGTGCATTTTCCACAAAACCTTTTTCTCCACCTGCATGGATTATGATCCACCTATTACCTTTCGAAACAGGTTCCAAATCGCAATCCTCTTCAGGACCTTGCCAACATTTCCCAGTTGAGTGAGACGAATGTATGTAAGTTTCGTCTAAATAAATAATAGGCCTTTTTTCACCACACTCATTTTCTTTAATTTTTTGTAGGTAGGTTGCTCTCCATGCAACTACGTCGTTACGTTCATACAACACTTTTCTATTTGATTTTGTTTTCTTATAACGAAATCCTATTTTGTGAAGCAATTTTCGAAGAGTTTCACGTTCTGTTTTTAATATCAATATCTTCTTTTAAAATACTCAGTAATTTGGGTATGGTAGGAATTTCTTTTTTCACTGAATAAAATTCGTGAATTTTTCTTCTTATAACACCAATGTCGAAATTATCAACTTCTTGTTTCCCGGTTTTTCTTTGCCTTTTTTTGCCAGGGGTAGAAATTTTAGAATTTGATTCTTCAGCGTGTTTCTCTTCATTTACGAGTTTGTGTACAAATCGCTCAGAAACACCTGTAACGAAACGACAAATAATTATTGTATAGGTAAAATTAAATAAATATAAGCCCGTGTATATGCCGTCACTATAGCTACTTCACAGACCACAAATTACAAAGCTAGGTAATTTAGACGAATTACAGTAAATTGAGAATTTTTTTTACTATGTTTCACAAGTACATTATTAGGTGATTTTAATTTTCCATATCTGGCAATACTAACCTGTCGCGGCAGTAACGCGTTCATACAGCTTTTCAAATGGTATAATTGGGGCTTGTACACGTTTCTCTTCTTTCATAAAAGATAAAACTTTTAGGATAATCTGTCGCGCATCACTTTTAAGAGCTTTAAGCATTTTATTTGCACTTTTTAAAAACACTCACCTGATAGCTCAGAATAAATAATAACTGACAGCGAAATGTCATTTACAAAATGGCGGCCTTAGTTCCAATTTTGTCCACCTGAACAGATAAGTTGGTGGCACTGTACTATTAGTTACATTTTATATTAATTAGATTAAAAATAAATAAACCAAACCACAGATATTAATCAGTATCAATATAATAGTCTATAAACTGGTAAATTTTTAATAAAAACTAGGTAAATTATTTATTAAATGACATTGTGTAACAAAAGTCATCACGTCAATGTCAACTAGCGACATCTGTTGAGCGTAAGGTAATTTGCCCTCTTTGGCCTATTCATCGACCTTGCCCACCGAATTGTCAACGGAAAAAGGCTTCCTGAGAGGGTATTGAATAAAGGAAAGAGTTTTCCTGTATTCAATGCCCTCTCTAAACAATTCATCAGTATTAAATTGAAAATGATTTCGAAGGCCAAGGTTTTAATGAAAATTTCGTGCAATACTTATACCAATTTTATTGACACGTTATAAAAGTTTAAAACAATGAACTTACAACTACAATTATATAACAAATTAACATCCAAGTCAATACATAATAAACTCGTTAGGAAATAGCTCAGGTACCACGTGAAAATAATAACATTATAATAAATAAAGGAGATCGGCAAAATGGACTAACCAATAGAAACATGATCTCTAAAACTTTTACTAAATTAATAACAAATTTTCTTAACCTTGAGTTACTTAAAATAGAAAATATATCTAAACATTTGTGCTTAAAAATAAATTATATAAAGGTTTGGTTGACAATTTCAACAAAATAAAACAATATAACATCCACAACAAACACAACAAATATAAAATTTTATAATACGGATTTGTATCTATTTTTGTATACCGTCTTAATTTAATGTACCAATAGAACATCATAATATATAGTTTTCAAATATTGTAAATTCAATAAATGCTTTTTGAATGTGTAAATATACCTAATGTTCAGAAAATTTAATGTGAGCTTCTTGAGGTGTTATAGGAGCAGTTTTGTGAACCACTGCATTGAAACCGTTGTGCTTGTCAGCAGTGTAATCCACAGTCCTAATTGAGCCGTCCGGTTCCACCACAGTGTATTGACCTATAAAAGAAAAATTTAGTAATAACTAAAGCATAGTAGACGGAGTGAAGGCCTGGTAACGCATGCAAGAATTTGATGGATGCAGGTAACTCGGCAACCTTGTTTTGAGACATTCCAAGGCCTACAATTGTTCAGCAGTTGACCTGCGAAGAGCTGTAATGATGATGATTATGAAAGCATCGTCTCATCTTTGCTATAATGACGCATCCTTCAATCACATAAACTCTTTGGACAATCACACTGATCTTCTTTTCTTTTTCAGATACACAAAAAGACTTTGTTTTAGCTGCTGTATCTGGGACGATTTCAAACGATTTATTAACGACAAATCCTATATTTATGGCAAAATAATAGACAGACTGAATAATATAATAATAATAGATAGAAATAGTAACCTGCCAATTATATACGAGTATATCAAAAACTAATGTGTCAAATAAGAGAATCCATCACATCCTATTCCCATAATTGTAGTAAATTAGTTATATATATTATGTAATGGCAGCAATAACTTATGGCTTCCTATACGCAACACAAACATCTTAAATCATATAGATGTAGATTAACTCATATTTTACCAGCACCCCATTTAAGGTGCACTTATATTATGGCACAAACTATTTGTTTATTTAATAAGTAAGGTTAAATATTTTTTAAATCAAATATACAATAGTAAGAGCTCTGAACGATATGATGAATAAAAGATGGCTGAAATATTTTCCAGGAGATAAACATTTATCTGTTAATGACTCGATGGTACCTTACTTAAGAAATATGGAACTTAGCAGCACATACATGACAAAGCAATTCTTTTCTTTTATATATAGTGAACCTTACCAAGGACCTAAAACTGGAAATACAAAACCAAAACTCTGCGTAGATTGTTCTGAAGCGACTGACTTGATTTCTAAGCTGTCTGATGATCATTATAGCTTTTATATTGATAATTTCTTTACATTTTTCGATTACTTAATGAATTAAGTCAGGCGGTGAGTCATATCACTGGAATGCTCCGAGCTAATAGAGTTGAAGTTGCACCGCTAGAAATCAGAAGGGAATAAAAAAGACCACAAGAGGTTCCTACCATCAAGTCACGAATATTTCATCCAAAACTGCTTTAGTGCGCTACAACATCAACATCGTTACTATTGCCTCAACAGAAAGCGGTGTTCAGCCAGTTGGGGAAGGAGTAGTCTGCGCAAAAACAAACGAGTGATCGTTGATCAACCACATTGTTATCAGTTATATAATAAGTATATGGGGAAAGTTGAGAGACTTAACCAGAATTTTGGTAAGTATAGAATCGTTATATGACTGCAGAGACAAATGATGATGCTTCCTATAAACGTGTGGGTGTTAATAATGCATTAAAGTTATACAGACTTTCGGCAACAGGTCAAGCTAAATCTTTCATGAGGTACGTAGTTTAGAACTATTTGATTCTTGAAAATGCTTACAATCTGCCACTTTGCTTGGCGTATGTGGACTATGAGAAAGCGATTTCATTAAAATTTGGGCAGTGCTACACCGGACCAGTGACAAACCGGACGTCAGTCTGAGCGAGATTGGAATAAAGAATCCATCACCTTAAAAACGACAAGGCACAAGCTGAAGTTAAAATTACCACGGAGCTTCTTAAAGCGGATGGAAAACCAGTGCTTGAAGTCCTTCAGAATATTTTTATTTCCATCCTCCTTGGTGGCACTACTCCGGAAGCGTGGAGCAGAAGTGCGGTGGTCTTGTTGTTCAATAAATACGACTATGCTTTCTTGAAGAATTACGTACCGATTTCCCTTCTGTGCCATTAACAATCATCTCGCACGCAGACTCGAGTCTCCCGGACAAGCCGATTGCCGAAAAGGCTTTGGCATCATAGACTACATACATACCCTTGGGTAAATTGTACAGAAGACTGAAGAGTCCCATCTGCCACTTTGCCTTACGTATGTGGACTATGAGAAAGCCTTTGATTCCGTCAAAATTTGGGCGGTGCTAGAGTCTCTTCAGCAGTGCCAAGTTGACTGTCGGTATATTGAAGTGCTGACGTATTTGTACAGTAGGGCTACGATGACTATCCGAGTACAGAACCAGAGTTCAAAACCTATGCAACTGCAGAGAGTTGTAAGAAAGCGTGACGTCATATCCCCGAAACTCTTCACCAATGTATTGGAAGACGTTTTCAAGCTTATTTTCAAGATATTTACATCAATGGCGAGTACATCACTCGCCTTCAATTTGCCGACGATATAGTCCTTATGGCAGAATCGCTGGAGGACCTAAGCCGGTAATGTCATACCTATGCCGGTAGTTGTTGGGAGCATTAAGTTTGAAGTTGTTGACTAGTATGTTTATTTAAGACTAATAGTCCAACTAGGTAAGTCCAACTTCGGCCGAGAGGTCGATCGATGGATTCAACTCGGCTGGGCAGCGTTCGGGAAATTACGACATACCTTCTTGTCAGCGATACCGCAAAACCTGAAAACGAGACTGTACAACCAGTGCGTGTTGCCAGTGATGACCTATGGAACTGAGACGTGTCCTTCACTGCTGGCCGTATGAGAACGCTCAAGTTTCTCAGCGAGCTATGGAGAGAGCTATGCTTGGGGTTTCTTTGCATGATAAACTCATATACGAGGATATCCGCATTAGAACCAGAGTGAACGAAATAGCCTAATGGATTAGTAGGCTAAAGTGGCAATGGGCCGGACATATAGCTCAAAGAACCGATAACCGATGGGGAAAAAAGGTTCTCGAGTGGCAGCCTCGTACCGTTAGGCGAAGTGTAGGGTGACCCCCACTAGATAGAGTGACAACCTGGTAATACATGCAGCAAGTCGATGGATGCAGGTGGCTCAGGACCGTGCTTTGTGGCATTCCTGGGGGAGGTCTATGTTTAGCAGTGGACTTTTGAAGGGCTGTAATGATGAATGATGATGATTATGAATGCCTCGTCTCCGACCAAACTGATTGGAACCCCGACCACGGCAACAAAGTCATGCGTGCCTGATTCAATAAGAATAGTTGAAAAGGAAAAACAGGATGAGAAATGAAACTCGAATTTTTTGTCATCAATGTCACAAAAATACAAAGTTTAGGTAGGAGCAGTACCTAAGTATGTGATGGGTTTGCATCACTGTTCTGAAGCTTTCCACACTACAAAATAATTTTTTTCGTACTTTTTCTAAGCGTAAATGATTAAACAATTTGTTTGCTTTTTAATAGGTATTTGTGCGCAGCAGTGGGACGTATAAAGGCTGTTACTTCCCTTTTTTACTAGATGAGAGATTCATGAACGATTTCCCCGTACTCACAATGCTAGACAACTCGCGGCCTTGTAATAGCTATATGTCAAATGAATTTGTAAAAGCCCAGCACAAACATCACAAAACAAATATCACAACAGCGGGCAAGGCGATAATGCGCTGATACTCTTGCATTGGTACACAAAGTTATTGCCCATCATCTTTCTGTTGAAGCACCGGGTAAAACACCTACCCTTAAGCTCGGTGTTTGAGAAAGATGATTACTTGACTAAAATGTTATTTCTTAACTCGACATCCCATTACCTTTTACAACGTCGCCGTCGCGGGTTTCATGATGTGTCTTGATGTCACCGGTGTGAAAATCATTCACACCATAATTAAATGAATACTTCGGATACGCCTGCAATAAAAATATTATGTAAGCATTGTCAAAGAACAAAATCATCTTTATGTTTAATTTATATATGATTATAATGATTTTTTTTATACAAGTAAGAGTGACAAGCGCAACACAAACCTACAGATATTCTATATTATAATGCAGCCATAACTGTAATGTAAGTTACCAAAAAAATGCTTTTTTATTCTCATATACAGCCTGTAAAATTTCACAGTTGGACTTAGTCTCAAGAAAAAACTCTTAAGAAAATATTCTGTCATAAGGTATTTTTAAAATAAATATGCGGTGATATATTTCTCAAAATTTTAGTGAAATTTTAGCCACAACTCTACATCCAGGTCTGATCAGAAATCGTAAAAGTTATTTTATTACAGATACTAAGTTAAAGCTTAAGATCTGGTTTATGTCATGTTTTCCAGGCGAATTCGAGCAAAGTGTTAACTTAAGTTTCTAAACCACAACTGTACGAACAAATACAAGAAGCATTTACTCACACTCCTATCCATATCCGACGAAACAGTATCGGGAGTAAAGAGCTCGCAAGTAGGAAGAACAAGAAGAAAACTATCGCACTTTCAAATCTTAAAACCAGAATATGTTTTTGTACAATTGCTTGTTTTACAAAAGGATCAAAACAAAGGTAAGCTAGAGCAGATGACAGCTTATTTAAGCACTTATCAAATTACTCAGAATTAAAGGCTCACCAAAAATGTCTGAATATTGAATTTTTGAATGTGAATTGCATATTTAAATGATATTTTTTTAGTTTTAAACATCGTGAGGAAACCATAGGCATATCATGGGCAGATTATAATATTTTGATAAGACGTTAAATCTGGTAACACTGATGGAAAAATGAGGAGGCCTGTATACCCTGCATTGGGACGTATAGGAGTTATAAATAACTCACCAAACACAATGACTAACGAACTAAAATTTAAAATTAAATATGTTTGTAATTTCAATATAATAATCTCCGAAATCGTAAAAAGGGAGCATTAATAAAATACTTGCAAACAAACTTCTTTACAAACCTATCGGGCAACTTCCAATATGAAAAGATATAGAACTTCCGTGCGCTTATGCAACGGCATTTCCTTTAACACGCTGTTATCAAGTACATAACGGAGAGCGGTAAAAATGTTACCTAAGTTATATTACCTAAGGTTTTAACGCGGAAATGTTAGTTGACATACCTAACAAGTGTGTGAAAACAGAGATGGATGAATTACTTATTCATTGTTTACAATGTATAAGAACAGAAAAAAAATTAAACACGAGTATAACACTGGCAACGCAAAAAAAAAACAAATCATGCTTTATCAAAACAAAACAATTGATAAGGTTTCACAAAATAAATGGAAACAGAAAGAATCATGCCCACTTTATATACATTATAAACCTGATAGTGAAAGTTTATGTATAGTTATAAGGTATAGTGGAAAAACTACCTGTAAGTTTAGAAAATATTGTTATATAACTATTCAAACGCTACGAAGCCCAAAAAATATTAATGTTACTTTTTAGGTTAGGTTTTGCCGTTACCAAATAGGTAATGATGAAATAAATGTGCTAGAACTTATTATCAGCGCTGGAAGTTTAGATAGAAATACTTAACTAGCTATAGTCTCAAACAAAACAATTGCTTACTCTCGATCATTGCCACTACAAATCGAGTGTCGAGCACTACCTGCTGTTACTCCAGTGCACATAAGTACTTACTAACTACATTTTTAGAAAAAAAGATGGATAGTTTCTATATATTTAAAAAGTCTAACTTAGTTCTTGTATTGCCAAAAGTGATCACTTATCAACCAAATACATTTCTTTGGCCTACGGTACATACTTACATACATACCTAACGTATAAAACTCAGAAACAGAGTTGAATGAAGTAAAGTAGCAGTGTATAAAATGGAACGTCAGAGACAAATGGTAGTTGACGTAGAATAAGCTTAAAGAAATATTTTTTTCCTGCGTTTCTTTTAACATTGTGATAAACTTAATTAATTTACAATTTAATTGGCTGAATTTTAAGCTTTGTTTCATTTCTATACATAGTCTTTCTTTGTCTGTAAAGATGTTTTTAGGGTGTCTCTCGCTATCTTGAACAGAAGAAGGAGGTTCTTAATTCAACTATATGAGCTCTTTTAGTATGTATCATACGCAATATATTATTTAGTTGTTGACGATTTTAAGGATTCCTTTTTTATTAAAAAGTATATAATTCTGAGGTGTTCCCATTTAAATTTGGGGAAAAGTTATCACTCCCTAGAGTAAAAAAGGTAAGTATGATTTTTTTAGGCAACATTTCATTTCTTGCCTTGAGGCTTGAGGTAGTAGTGATATTGCTTAATCCACTAAAAAGACTAAAAAAAAATAAACTTTTAGTAATACGTAAACACCGACATAGAAGAACTGAATCCTATTTCCGACTGTATATATTTTTTTTATATAGAAATTATTTTATCCTTTTTATTTCTTTAAATGCAGCTCTTACTCATGTAAAAAAATGTTCATGGAAACATTTAAAATTGTTTAACAAATGTCTAAAAATCTTGTCTCGCTTTCGCTTATATTTTGCGCTAAACAATAATTTGAACCAACAATTACCACAAACGGAATATTTCACAGGAAGAGCAATTTCGTTTATGAGAAACCCTTTCGTCACAAAGAGATAAAAAGAGTGTCTTTTACTTGCACCTTGTAGGTATGAGACGCTGAGTGTCGGTAGGAATGAATGAACCCATTGTTCAGAGCAATTAAAGAGATAGCTACAACAGAAACTACAGTTGGATGCATAGAATTATCTCTTGCATGATTACTGCGTTTTTAGATTCGTAATTACACCCTATTACATATCTAACCTATACCAACATTGATAGCTGACGGGAATTCAAAATGTGGTCTTAGTACTGGTCGTATGAGCATATATATATTTGCTGTAGCTTTTAATGATTAAATGCTACGAGCATCCTTATTCCTTAAGTTACATATATGTATATGAGTATATTTTAATCTAGCATCGAGTTCATTTAAAAGAAAATATTTTTACTATATTAAATAACTAAAGATTTTATACGACGTGAAATCTATTGGAAACTTACGTAGTAATCGACGTGTTCATCTTCAGATATATGATGTTGATCGATGCTATGTTGCGAGTCAACTAGGCTCTGCGCTTGCTCGACTTGAAAGTCTACTGGATGGAGATACATATATAGTCGTCCATATGCGCAAGTAGCAACCGTTAAGACAACCACTGCTACCTGAAATAGTATATTTAATTTAAAATAGTAATGATTTCTTATATTTACGCGAACACTATACATTGATTAAAACTACTTTTACGGATTTTATCGCGTGGTTGCGTGTCCCTTCTTTTTTATAAGAGGGGGCAAACGAGCATGCGGCTCACCTGATGTTAAGTGACTACCGCCGCCCATGATCAACCGCAACACCAGGGGAATTGCAGGTGCGTTGCCGGCCCTTTAGAAAGGAGTAAGCTCTTTTCTTGAAGGTCCCCAGGTCGTATCGGTCCGGAAAATTCGCCGGTGGTAAACTATTCCACAGAGAGGTTGTACGCGGAAGAAAACTCCTTTTGAAACGTACTGTGGTGGACAGCCAAGCATAGTGATGTGGATGGTATCGGGACGTTTGCTGCGTAGTGCGTTCACGAAATTTGGCGGCTCGGATTAATCCGCACAATTCCTCAGAGCACTCTCCATGGTATATATGCGAAAAAATGCAAAGAGATGCAACATCTCTTCGCAGTGCCAGTGAATCGAGCCGATCGGAAAGCACTCGGTCGTTGACGATTCGAGCCGCTCTGCGCTGGATGCGGTCAAGTGGAAGGAGCTGGTACTGGGGAGCCCCAGCCCAGAGATGGGAACAGTATTCCATGTGCGGCCGAACCTGCGCCTTGTAAAGTTGCAGGCGGTGTGCCGGCATGAAATACTGTCCCGCTCTGCTGAGCACGCCAAGCTTTCTAGAGGCCAATTTGGCCTTCTTTTCCAAGTGACCACGAAACTGCACGTCACTCGATATGTCAACGCCGAGGATTCCGATACTGGCTGAGGCAACAAGGGGAGTGCCTTGAAACTGAGGAGATACGACAAAGGGGTTCTTTTTAGCGGTTAACGCGCAAACTTGTGTCTTCTGGGGGTTAAACTGGACTAGATTTAGTCGCCTCCAATCCGAGACTCTGTTCAGCAAAGACTCGACTTCAGACACAAGTTTGTCCCGGCACTCAGAGAAGTTTTCCCGAGAAATATTGACTCGGCCGGTGCAAAAGCATCACCAGTGCTGTCATCTGCATAGCAATGAATGTTACGGGTTTGCAACATATCATTGATATGCAGAAGAAACAGCGTTGGCAATAGCACGCAGCCTTGTGGAACACCAGCAGTAATAGGCTTGCAATCGGAGCTTGCACCGTCTACAACGACCTTGATGCTCCGATCTGCGAGAAAGCTGGTGATCCAATCGCACAATTTCTCATGAAGCCCATAGGAAGGGAGCTTCGTAAGAAGCGCTTTGTGCCAAACCCGATCGAAGGCCTTCGCAATGTCCAAACTAACTGCCAATGCCTCCCCCTTGGACTCTACTGCCTCCGCCCATCTGTGAGTTAGGTAGACCAGAAGATCACCAGCTGACCGACCACGGCGAAAACCGTATTGGCGGTCACTAATCAGCTGGTGATCCTCAAGGTACCTCATGAGCTGGCAGTTAACAATGGACTCCATTGTTTTGGAGAACAAGGAGGTGATGGCGATAGGCCGGTAGTTGGACGGGTCTGAGCCGTTTTTTAGGGATCGGGTGGACGAAAGCCGTCTTCCATGATTTTGGGACTACGCCTAGGGAGTAGGAGTACCGGAAAAGACTCGTTAAAACCGGTGCCAACTCTGGAGCACACGTCCTCAGCACAATTGGGGGGATTCCGTCAGGCCCACTCGACTTGTGGATGTCCAGGGAGAGGAGTGCTTTGCGAACCGAGCGCTGTGTGAACTGCACTTCCGGCATGGAGCACTCACACCGAGGGGTGGTCAGCGGCGTACTCCCCCCTTCATCGAGAGTCGAGTTGGACGTAACGAAAGAGCCTAGAAGATCGGCTTTCTCCTTTGCGGTATGGGCCAGTGAGTCGTGCTCCCTGTGCAGAGATAGAAGAGATGGTTGACAGAAATTCCACTGGACAGCCTTGGCGAGAGACCAGAATGCACGGGTTCCAGAAGGAAGGCGAACTAGTTTCTCGCCAATTCTGCCTATGTGCTCTGACTTTGCCTTGGCAATGACTCTTTTGAAGGACCTAGAGGAGGAATTAATACTTCTTTTTTATAGCGCTGGTGTTTACATCCCGGGACGCTGAAGCGTCAGCCCAGGCTTGGTAGCACTCCTGCTTATAGCATGATGCTATTTTACAGGAGCGACTAAACCATGGCCGAGATTTGCCTCCAATGGGTATATATATAAGTTTGTATACTAAGAAAGCTTTATTTCAAATTATAAAATTAAATAATTATCTAGGGTATTATCTTTGCTTTTAACTGCACGTTAATACATAAAACACATATATCATCATCATCATCATCATCATCGTCATTACAGATCTTCACAAGTCCACTGCTGAACATAGTCCTCCCCAAAGGAATGCCACAAATCACGGTCCTGAGCCACCTGCATCCATCGACTTCCTGGATGTCTTACCAGGTCGTCACTCCATCTAGTGAGGGGTCGCCCTACACTTTGCCTACCGGTACGAGGCTGCCACTCTAGAACCTTTTTTCCACAACGGTCGTCGGTTCTTCGAGCTATATGGCCGGCCCATTGCCACTTCAGCTTACTAATCCGTTATGTCCGGCTATGTCGGTCACTCTGGTTCTACTGCGGATATCCTGATTTCTAAGTTTATCACGCAGTGAAACCCCGAGCATAGCCCTCTCCATAGCTCGCTGAGTGACTTTGAGCGTCCTCACACGGCCAGCAGTGAAAGACCACGTCTCTGTTCCGTATGTCGTTGTTGGCATATAGAACACATATCTCTAATACACAAAAAATAAAATAAACGGTTTTTTACCTTGACATACAAACAATCCTTCTTCAACAGTTCGTGGACTATTTGTGACGTACATCGTAGTTCACAGACTATTGAAGAAGTAACATTAAACATTACTAAGCCAGTATATTCTAAATCTATGGAAATTACACAGAATTATAGACTTAGAATATACTGGCACCTAAGTCTATGCACATAATCCTTCTTCAAAATGCTAGGAGTAATTATTTTTTTGGCTACATTTTAAAATGTCTTAGGAGACAATCCCTACTCTTTTTGCAATTGTTTGATTATAGACTGCTATATGTTTGACGGTTTACATTGGCAGAATGAAGGCAAATGATTAATGTTTTATCTTACTTTATCGAATGTATTGTAACCATTGACTTATATATTACTAGCGTAATTGTGACATGTAGTTGTAACACATATTGTAATCTTTTAACTTTATGCACTCCTCCTCCATATTAACTTGAAGTAAGCCAAATGTCACATTCCTGCGGGTGCAAAATAAAAGGGGTACAAATATTGAAGTAATATGTACTTAAAAACTTTTTTCTTCATTAGTATATAGATATTTTATTTTTATTTTCTATAAATAACTTAAAATAAACGGCTTCAACCTTATATCGCCACTTTTCCATAGCATAATTAATATAGTGTATGTTATGACCAAAGCATGTAGAAGAAAAAATCGCAACATATTTGAGGCCCAATGCATGGTTTCTATGATTTAAGCACCGTTACCTATTAGATTAATTCACCCACATAGTCAAATTCATCATTTAAATTTACTCCTAATGCGTCATGCACCACAATACACTTTTGGCATCGCCTCGGTTTCTATTTGTCATCCGTCATAATGTTTTATCTTAGATTAATTTTTTGAATCGCAAACGTGAAGCTCAAAAATTAATCGATATAATAACTAAAACTACTTTGAAAACTAATGACGTGTGAAACTAAAACTATGACGCTTCTTTATGCCGATCAACAGGTATTTACAATTACAATAAATGCAATTAGGTCAAAGGTCTTCACCCTCTTTTTATATTATATATTAGATGGCATCTTAGTAGAAACCAACACTACAATTTCTCCATATACATATCCTCCATATACATATCAAGAAACGATTATAAAGTTCGACAGTAAAATCGTCATGAATAAGTAGCAAAAAATTGTCGTGAAAAAATTCTTTAAAGTCTAATTACTTATACGCTTTAGGAATAAACAAAACAGTACTACTAGTAGGAGGGGAAATAATAAACCTACTTGAAGATGAAATAACGGTAAATGGCGTGAAATTAATTTTAGAGACCGAATTCGAGAAGTCAATTTCACGTATTTCACGATAAAGAAAGGAGCGCTTCGCTTAACTCTCAAGAATGTTTTATTAATTGTCTTATGAAATTTGTATTAAATATTTCAAACCAAGTAATTTTATAATGGGACAGCAAGTTTTTTTTTTTTATTGAAGTGACAAGCGAAATTACGGTCCAGCTGATGGTATGTGACTACTGCAGCCCGTGGACTCCTGCAAACAACTTTAAATAAAGAAGGCTGTATGCATTGTAACCTCTCAGATTAAAATTAAATGCCTCACAAAAAAAATTACTGACCCTCTATTCACCTAACCTAACACCTTAACACAACAATGCAAGCACTGCTATTTAGCGGCAAAAATAGGTAACAGGGTACCATCTTAGACGAACTCTTAGGCAGAAAAGAAGTCATGCTATGGTAAAAAATCTGGAAACGTTATTACTACAACATCTGCTTACGTAATTCTCGTATGATCACGTAATTTGGCTGATCACGATGTTCGTAACATCGGAAACTACTCGTCTTCAACGAAACAAAGAATATTTACAAATAAGTTCCCACGAACACTTTTACTTCCATGTTACGCCAATTAGGCCGTAGGTTTTTATCGTGCCACAAAGAGTTACGAAAACTCCCATTATCCTCTTCATCATTACAGGTTTCCACCCTAAGAAATGCCATAAGGCACGGAAAAACCTATATAAAACATGAATATACTAATGATTTTTTAAATATTAAATTTTATCTAACTGTAAGTAAATTCGTAGTCTACGACCACATGGTCCATGACCACATTATGATGATATGAATGGAGTGCGAAGGTATCTCTACCACCGTCACCCAACCTGCCCAGCCTTTAAGAAACATCACCGATTTCACACGCTTTAGAAATTAGATAAATTAGAGATAAGATTTCAACTGTGTAAGGGATTAATAGATTTTCTGATTGATAAAGGTTTATCAAGAAGTTATTTCGTTTACTTTTAAACGACTTCATTTCTTCTTTAAGAGACACTTAAGACACCCAGGAGTGATAGATTCCTTCGGTATCCAAAGAAAGGAACCAGTGAGAAAAATATGGATGAAATAATATTAAAAAAAAAACATTAAAAGCATGAGAACAGTAAGGCAGCTGGGTATGGTAAAGTATCATTATAAATATTATGGGCTGGTGATGGAGTAGCAGTAAGCGTGCTGTGCGCTTTTATTATGCAGGGAACTTAACACTTTTATTGTCGTGATTTTCAGATACAATAGTAAGACAATAGCAATGAACTATATGTAGTACACGGAAAAGGGTTAAACAACTACCAAGAGATTATGGTATGGTATGGTAATGAAAGCTAAGTGTAGCAGAAGAAATAAGAGTGTAGAATTAAATCTGTAAAAATGCGTTCATTAAGGAGTATTTTAGTGATGATTATGAATGACAGGTTGATAAATTGTGTGATAAGAGAAAAATGTGGTTCGCAAGATGATGTGACCAGAATTTATAAAAGAATGTTTCGTGTAGAAAAAATGAACGAGGAAAGAGAGACAAAGCAAATTTATATTGCAGATGTGAGTGATAAGCCTTCGTTTGGGGCATCCCTTCCTGGGATGCCTTGAAAATGGACCAGGTTAGGAGTACCCTTAACCGACAAACATGTATGCATATATATATATATATATATATATATATATATATATATATATACATGCACTCAACACTTAACTTTAAGTTAGAATCGAACCCAGTCCCCACATCTCATTAGTCAATTACTCTAACTATACGCTTAACAAAAATTTAAACTAACAGCACTTTAAAAATAATTATTTTAAATTTTGTTACTACTAAATTGAAATCAATTTCTTGGCTACTTTATATTCTATTGATAAGAAGATAACCAACACTATTAGATTTAATTGAGAAATAGCTCACCTTTAATGCCATTCTTAAGTTTTTTACAAAACACTGTCTCTATTAAATTGAAATATCGATACAAAAATCGATTTGAAAAGATTTAAAAGATAAAATAAATGTAACACTCGTTCGAGATCCGTATATTGAATGTAGTGAGTGAAACTTTACTGTGAATTTATATGTCAGAGTGTGGGGGGTGGTGGGCTATAGCAAGCTTACTGAATAAAAGAAATAATATTGAGTTTTACATTCATTCATAACGGACTACGAAATGTCCACATACGCCTTCCCATAGATTGTCTCTTAAATAGGAATATTTGCCATAGATGTCAGGTTGACAAACGCAATTTTTTATTATTTTGAGCAGTTATCTAAAAGATGCTGTTACCCATTTCCTTTTTCAGTTTCTCTTTTTCACGTCTTATGTCACCCACGGGATTACATAGGGCTTTTTACGCCGTCAATACATGCCATGCCATACAAACAATATTAAGTAAATTTAGTAAATGATGCTAAATTATATGTCGTATTCAAATAATTGCCAGTACAACTTAATATTACATGATGATCATGATGGTGGTAATTAGTGACAATATACAGATATATTACAACTTACTGAAAACCTTATTATGGCTTCACAACCACAAAACCTATTTGCATCTCCAGAGTGTCAAAAATCAGTTATGGTTAATATAGGAAAGAACCCATGGCTTCCGAAGCGAATTCTCTTTTATGCCACTTGTATAATGCCATGACCAGTGGCGATTCATATAATATATATGTATGTATGTACATATATGTGTGTGTATATATTTTTATTGTATATAGAAACCTACAGAAAAGATTTTAACTGAATCAGGATTAGAATGGCTTGTGATGATACCATCATATCTTTTCGAGATATGCGAGACGGCAAAGTTAACTTATGTAATACACCCACAGAGATAGATCTTTAGCCGTGAAAGGAAAAGAGGAGAACTTCCACCGGCCCGGGAAGCGGTTATCGCTCTGTGTGGTAGTTCGGAGCTCTTCTATATATACCGCAGTAACATATTGTATAATATACTGGATGACCTTTTTTCCAGTCTGGAAAAAAATAAGGTTTAACATGTTAACGGTGTAGAAGTCTATGGCACTGTAATTTTACAAAAAATAAAACCATAATTTTGAATTAATTTAATTTTGAATTAATTAAAATCTATCAAAATTCAAATCATATCCACTATAAGCTTAGTTTTATTTTAATTAATTATCATATAGAGGTACTTAATCTTAAGGATGCAATTAAGGTATTATTATTAGATATTATTATATTTAATTATTAGATATATTATATATTTGTATTATTATATTATACATATATCCGTTGAGCACAAACTACGATCAAGGTTTGTGATTTAAGGGCAAAGAAAGAAGCATATAGATCATTTTTTTGTTAAGTTCGCTAAAGATATGTTCTAGCTGACGAAATGCAAATAAGATATAAAACGAATAATACTTTATCTCACCACAAAAACTTCATAAGTATTACAACTTACATTGGTATATCGAACGAAATACTAACGTTATGTCATACAATGGCTGACTTCTTATAAAATAACATTGCATGCATCGACGTTAACGATGCAGAACAGTTTTCAACAGTATTCATCTATGATTAGTCTATTACCAGCATATTTATTCAACCATTTTTTTTTCAACATGTAAATGTGTTACTATTACACTTTAAAATACGATGGCGTTACAATTTCCTTAATACAAAAAAAGTTACAGCTTATATATGTTTCACTGCTGGGCACAGGCCTCCCCTCATTTCTGAGAGGGTTTTAGGGCAAGGAAGTATCCGCCGTGCTGCCCCAATGCGTATTGGCGAATTTCACATGTCTTCGAAATATTTTTGATATGCAGGTTTCCCCACGATGTTTTCCTTCACCGCCGAGCACGTGGTAAATCAGCACTTAAAATTGCAATTAACAATTTCATTGGTGCCGGCGGTGATCGACCCGTGTTACTCGCGTACTGTTATATTTACAGCGAGCGTTAATCATCTGAGCTACCACGGCTCTAAAAAAAAGTACCGCACCAAAGAAATAAATATTACTTTTTTTTCAATATCTATTTATTTTGAAATTCACTAAAAAGTTATTATTTGATTATAGTAAAAGTATTAGAAAGAAATGTCATTTTATATTACCGCTACTGGTTGACGGTTACTTTATAAAATATTGCATGTAACGGTGATTTCTTTTAGCGCAATACCATAAAATCTTAATACATTACAATAAGTCACTAATGCGCGAGAAGAATTACGTAAACTTTGGTGTTCTCAATTGTCTGTTCACTTTCTTTACCGTGCCTAATTATGTGACAATGTAGTATTAGGACAGTGCGTATATCCAAATAGGAATGTCACTAATCTACTGACATATGAATAAGCTATTCACTTTAACTTTAAGTGATAGAGACAGCATGAGACTTAAGGGCGTCTTTAAATTGAGCAGCGTTTGAGTATTTGGGCATAAGAGCCTACATAATAACATGCACATCTCACCGCTAGTGAGCCTTTTTATAGGATAGATTGACAAACGAGCACATAGTCCTGCTGGTAAATGGTTGCTTTGCCCTATAGATATCTACATCTATCCTCGATTACGAATCAAAACGCAGATGTGTCACCCGTGAGGACTAAGATGGATTGCCTCGTTTCCAGTAAAAAGGGTCTCCGGATCTCTACACTCACCATATGAAACACAGCAGCATTAAGCTACTATTTTACGCTGGTATACTGTAAGAGCGTGGTCCTTCCCCGGTCGAGCGTGGTCTTTACCACGTAGACCTGCTTCTGATATTGTTATAAAACAGGAAAGATTTCCTATTTTATTTATTCTTTATTATAATATAATGCGTACTGTACAGCGAAAATAAGGTATTTTGTTAATTAATTTCGCAATAAATTCTGTGTTCAATAAAGAATTATTATTTTTATTATCTGAAAAATTCTTTGTAGTAGTTTTCGTTATTTGGCCACGAAATATTGGAATAATTGACATGTTTTTATTATTATATAAATTTGAGGGAAGATTTTTTCGAGGCTACACTATATACCAACAATCGGCCGCCAGTGTCCGATATAATATATAATACCTAAAACCTTCGAACAAATTGTTGATCGAAGCCTAAAACACTTCAAAAAGGAAGGATGGCTTGTCACCGCAAAAACTAAAATGGAGTGCCTCACAGTCTGTAGTTATGCGATACATCTTATGCCGGCTGTACACGCTCGTCGAGACACCACGAGACAGGCCTAGAGGCGAGCGTTATTTAACATTGTTCTTAAAAACTTCGCGTTTTTCTTTATAAATATTATAACATGTATAGTTTTCTTTGTGAATAAACATTTAAAGTGTATATAAATATTTAGTGTACATAAACAGACATATAATTGGTGTAAATAAATAATAAATATTTTTTGTATTAAGTTAATTTTTGTATATTATGGGGATCATAATAATTATGTGATGTTATGGACAATAATACTTAAATACTTACATATTTTGTGACTGTATAAAATTGTACAAAGGTACTAATATTGACAATGTCGCGCACATGATATAATACCTATAACCTGTTACGTAATTGTAATCATAACATAACACAGTTAAACTAATATTATAATACCTACCTATAATATGTTAATATTTTCGTAATTATAACATAACACAAACGCAAAACTAACCTACGCTATACTGTATACATATGTAACTAATTACAAAAATAAGCAGTTTTGAAACTAGTTACTCATATCCACGAAACTACGTACAACCGATTACGTCCAAGACGTTACGACCCATGTCTAGACAGGGCGAGTACGAGTGTGTACAGGGTGCTCTCGTCGCGTCGCGTCGCGTCTCGTGTCCCTCGTGCGCTCTCGGAAGCGTGTCGGTTTTTTGCGCTCGAGTCAAAGGGTCTCGTAGGTATCGCGATGAAAACCGAGAGCGAATGATGATATTACTTAACGTGTATAACATGTATAATCAAGTAGAAAAATGCAAACTGTATTATGACATTTTAATATGTAAAAAGTCAAAGGTCGACATTATAACTACACATCAAAGTCTCTACGAAAACGTACTTATATATAATCGTTAGGTTTTAATTGCTGCTAAAGAATATTCTGTATTTTGTGTACACTTAGTTAAAGAGGTAAAATATTTTGTATTTGTTATTTCTGTTTTGTCTCAAGACGACATACGTGATTTTATTGTTAATAACTTTTTTTTGATGATAATGTATAAAGAAGTGTAATACACTGTAAGAAAGTTTATTAAATACAGTGTTTAATGATATTATTGATTTTTTTTTAATTTTATTTAAAATATATATGTACTTAAATTTATGAAGAAACATGTGTTTTTTCCGGGACTAGTTGAACCTCTCTTTTTCTTTACATAATTACAGTCATCTTTCAATAGATCCTGCTAAGTTTTACAAATCTCATAAAATATTTCATACTCTTAATACCGATATCAATATTTAAGTCTTAAGTGCCAGGTTTATTGAATAATTATTTACTTTATTTATATATATATATATTTTAAATATTGTATAACAGGTAGTCGCTAACACTTTCGATATCGATAGTACGCAAGACGACACAAGTATGTGCGCGGGTGACTGGACGCAGGGAGACACTACTTGGAGCTAGCTTGTCGCCCGTTGCTATGGTTTCGCTTCCCCGTATGTCATACCGCACCACACTGTTCATCTTTCGTGGCGCAAGCCGCAAGCTATACACTATTCTATTCACCGTACATGGTACTGTTACGGTAAATTAATAGAAACTATCCACCATCTCCTTCTTAGCAATGGGTTATTAATTTTATTTTTAGTAAATGTGTAAAAAATATAATAGTTCAAAGGCAAAACGCAGCAAGCGGGCATATGGAGTTCAAACTTCAAATGATACAACGAGTGTGTACATGGTGTGTTCTCCGTCGAGCCTTTACGTGACGAGAGGCACACGAGGTGACGAGATGAGCGTGTTCAGCCGCCATGAGCTACATACATCTAGGGTTACCAGGTCTTTAAACCGAGAAGCCGAACAGACCATCCAGCTTTGCCAGACATTTTGGTAAAAAGGCCGGACACCCTTAATTATTCAGTCTTAGTATAACACGATAATATATTTTTTAAAGTAAAACAATGCTAACCTTATATCATTTACTACAAAATCTTAAATTAAAAGAATCAGTGTTCTTTATTATTAATCATTCAATTACAATTACAATATTAGTTTCAATAATTGCAATAGGTAGTATGTATTTAAGTACATGAAAAATGTAAAAAAATGGTCAAATATAAAAAGTCTGACAAATGCCGGACAGGCCTGGACACCGTCTAATTTGGCCGGACACGCAAACAAAAAGCCTGACTGCGTCCGCCTTTATCCGGACGCCTGGCAACGCTACATACATCTGTATACAATACAGTATAGCGTAGGTTAGTTCTGTGTTTGTGTTAGGTTATGATTACAAAAATATTAACAGGTTATAGGTATTATAACATTAGTTTAACTGTGTTATGTTATGATTATGATTACGAATATATAACATTTTATAGGTGTTATAATTATAATATGCGCGTGACATCGTCAATATTAGTACTTTTGTACAATTTTATGGTCACAAAATATGTAAGTGCCTAAGTATTATTTTCCATCACATCACATAATTTTTATGATCCACATCTTGCGTGTAAGCCATTAACTATCCCGAAGGGACTCTTTACTCTCGTTGTGCGAGTCGTAAATCGTGTTACGTACCTACCTATATTCATCTTAATAATAATCTGTTCAAAACGAAACGCTTACGCGAGCGCCGGTCGTGGTGTGTGTCAACTGCGTACGTAAAATAATCATTACATTTTGTCCACGAAACTGGGTATACGATTATCAAGCTCGTAAGCAGTTTCTGAAACCGATTATGTTAAATAATGCTCACCTCTAGGCATGTCTCGTGGTGTCTCGACGAGCGTGTACAGCCGGCATTATTCTTCAAACAGGAAGAATTAAGTGTATTTAGGTAAAACATTGCAAAGTATGAAGATATAAGCTATTGCTGTAAAACAGGAGAAACTCGTGACCAGCAATGAACTTTGTGCTGATGAAGAAAAAGAAGAAGGAAAAAGGGTGGTATCCACCTAGTCGAATTCATGACAAAAAAAGAGCTACGAAATAATAACGAAATGTGTAGTAATAAATTATAGTACGATAAGAACGTATACCAACCACTGCCACTACTGATGATGAACGTACACCTATATTATATAGGCCTCTATGTTAAAAATATTAACTTTGAACATAAAGTAATACTAGACTTCAAACCGCTAAAAAGAAGTTATTTATTTGCAACTCTTAGGGGTGAAAGTTTTTCTTCAAATATATATGTGACATCCCTTGGAATATAACCTGTTTAAAAAAGAGTTATTAAAATTAGTTCTATAACTGCGAAGATATCACATGAATATCCTTATACAATTGTACAAGATGAAATTTTTTCCTTTGAAATGTTTTCCACTCTTTAAGGCGGAATATTTCCTTCAAAATTTAACGGGACCACCCTTGAGATAATGCCTATTTAATATTTTTTTATAATATAAGGGTGACAAACGAGCACACAGTCCACCTGATGTTAAGTGAATGCTGCGGCCCATAGACATCTGCATTTATTTTTAATTAAAAAGCAAAATGCAGATGCGTTGCCCTGAGGACTGAGATGGAATGCCTCGTCACCACCATACGAAACACAGCAGCATTAAGCTGCTATTTTGCGCCGGTATTCTGAGTGAGATTGAGAGTGAGAGTGAGAGTGCGTGATCCCACCCCGGTTGAGCCGACCCATTCGTGCTGCAACCACAATATAACTGCAGCATGGCTCTACCACGTAATAAAATTTTTAATAAAAATTGAAATCTGCTTACCATCTGCGAAGATATCGTGTAACGGTCTTATGGTTTTATGTACATACAAAAAAATAAAACAACACTCGAATTGAGAACTCAAACTGGTAGCTTAGTTACCAAAATGCTGTATAGATGAATATCAACAAATTAACCTAACATTGAAACTACAAATATACACAACAAACCTTTAAAATATAATAATGTCCTCCAGACCGAATTTCGGCCACGGCGGCCTACCTCTGCGGAGGCTAGCCATCGGCGCAGGACAGGATTATAGTGCCCAAGTGTATGCGCAAGCACAGGCAGGTGCACTCTCTATTCCCTCACTCTCATAATCCGATCGGACGGTAATCCGACACGACCGAGAGAGAGATCAGGTGCAGGACCAACGGCTTTACGTGCTTTCCGAGGCACGGAGGTGAGACCGCCAACTTATTGATAATCTTTGGCTTAATATTATTAGTATTTTCTAATAAAACTCCTTGGCAGCGGCGTCACAGTCTTCGCGAAATTTAACTTTTGCTGTCAAATTCCATTCTCAACGTTTTAGTTCACATATTTTCTACGAGACTTCTTTATTGGAGCAGACTGGTATAAATCTGAGAATAATAAATTTTGTAATAAGGTGTGTATTTACTAGAATCATTTGTTTGACTTAAGGGAGCGAATGGTGTCTTAAATTCCAGAAAAAGAAGCACTTAGCTATCTACTAGGCAGTTAAAATACTAAGCCCTGGCTCCTTAGATGCATTTAACCAATATCGATTTTCGTTATTTTTTCAAATGATGCCGCTCTAGGTTAGCTTAGTTTTATAGCACGCATACCACCTGATGGTAAGTGAAATGAACTTAGACGCCTACCACCACCACGCTTAAAGTATAAACAAGGTCGAGTTGAACATTAAGCCCATGTCAAATTTGAATCAAAGCCATTACTATTAACACGAATTTGGACATTGTGAAGTTTAAAATCGAAATTCTTTTTAAATACCAAAATACGCAATAGTTAATTAAATGCCCTGTTACCAAATATTTACAGCACCAGCTAGCTCGCACCTCTGACTCTGATCTCCTTCACCGGTCTGTTTTACATCTGGCACCCACAAGATGGTTCTATATTGTCTATAAGGTTAATAGGTATATCTTTCTGTTCATTTAAAGTCGTCTCCTATGACACCCATAGACGATATTTGTAGGTGACAGAATATTTCTACGCCGGCAACGCACGATCTCTATGGCTTTCTCAATTATATCCTCCCAGTAAAGAACCATTCTAGATTGCTATATTATTCATAACTAAGGGGGCGTCCATTAATTACGTGAGGTGTTAAGAGAGGGGAATCTCACCCAGTCATAACGGAAAAGGGAAACTCTTGGCAAATATCACGTTATTTTTTCCGCAAGAAACACTGTAAAATTTCTAAAATATTAGGTTAAATTAAGTAAAATATGGCTATATCCTTAACTCTACTAATTATATAAAAATAACTAAGCAAATTATTTTTTTTTTATAAACCCAACGCAATCAAGCACAGATTAACGTATATACACTAAAAATAGGCTGAGGGGGGAAGGGCTCGAGGCATATCTCTCACCTGGGGGAGGGGTGGGTACAAAAATCGCCAAAATTGCCTATTTATAATTTCAAAAACTACGTGCAATATGAGAAAACATCAAAAATTTAAATTATAAATCAATAAATTTCACTTAAACAAAGGTCATAGTTAATTATCTCCAGACCGCATTTCGATCACGGCAGCCAGTCTAAACGGAGACAAGTAATCTGCGTAGGACAGGGTTATAGTGCCCGAGTGTATGCGCAAGCACAGGTGTGGCGAAGGCGCTCACTCTTATTATCCGATGAAACGATAATCCTACACGACCGGAGAGAGATCAGGCACGCGACCAAACGCCTTTAGGGGCTTTATAAAGGCACTGGAGTGAAATACTAATTTCTTGACACGAAAAGTCAAGAACTGATTTTGATCCCACACCGGAATTGTTGAATCCGGGACCACATAATCAGCAATCGCGTTTACAAGTTCTATACCAAAGAGGCAGTCGAAAAAATCTTTTAACACTCATATTTTACAACAAAATATGAGTGTTAAAAGATAAGACGACAAAACGACGCAGCTGAATAAAAAGTTAAAAATCAAGTTTGCACCAAAACTATTATAAAAATAACTTTTTATATAAATTAAAAGAAACAAGAGAGTTCAGAATATGAAAAGGTTTTATTCCTTTTAGTTCTTTGACGTCGAACTTTATTTTTTAATAAAAATATTTTTTACCTTTTTGAGTGGACTAACTAATATGACGATCTCAACGTCGCCTAAATAGTTACATTAAAATCTTTATTATCTTTATCTACTATTTTCCACCCTTAATAGTAGCATTATCATCATCCTATTGATATGGTACAAGCTCTGAAGTACAACCTATTAAATAAGAAAAAAGTCTTCTGCCAGTTTATAATTGACACAGACATACATACTATAAAAACTTAACAAAAAATATACCCTTAATAGTGGAATTTTCATAATCCTCTTGATATGGTACAAGCTGCGAAGTACAAACTAATTATTAAGAAAAAAAAATCTTCACAGTCTGTTTATAATTGACAAAGAGATACATATTAAAAAACTCAACAAAAAATGTACCCTTAATAGTGGAATTTTCATCACCCTCTTGATATGGGACAAGCTCCGAGGTACAAACTATTTATTAAGAAAAAAATCTCCACAGTCTGTTTATAATTTACAAAGAGATGCATACTAAAAACTCAACAAAAAATGTACCCTTAATAGTGGAATTTTCATCATCCTCTTGATATGGTACAAGCTCCGAAGTACAACCTAATTATTAAGAAAAAAAATCTTCACAGTCTGTTTATAATTGACAAAGAGATACATATTAAAAACTCAACAAAAATGTACCCTTAATAGTGGAATTTTCATCATCCTCTTGATATGGTACAAGCTCCGAAGTACAACCTAATTATTAAGAAAGAAATCTTCACAGTCTGTTTATAATTGACAAAGAGATACATATTAAAAACACAACAAAAATGTACCCTTAATAGTGGAATTTTCATCATCCTTTTGATATGGTACAAGCTCCGAAGTACAACCTAATTATTAAGAAAAAAAATCTTCACAGTCTGTTTATAATTGACAAAGAGATACATATTAAAAACTCAACAAAAATGTACCCTTAATAGTGGAATTTTCATCATCCTCTTGATATGGTACAAGCTCCGAAGTACAACCTAATTATTAAGAAAAAAAATCTTCACAGTCTGTTTATAATTGACAAAGAGATACATATTAAAAACTCAACAAAAAATGTACCCTTAATAGTGGAATTTTTATCATCCTCTTGATATGGTACAAGCTCCGAAGTACAACCTAATTATTAAGAAAAAAAATCTTCACAGTCTGTTTATAATTGACAAAGAGATACATATTAAAAACTCAACAAAAATGTACCCTTAATAGTGGAATTTTCATCATCCTCTTGATATGGTACAAGCTGCGAAGTACAACCTAATTATTAAGAAAAAAAATCTTCACAGTCTGTTTATAATTGACAAAGAGATACATATTAAAAACTCAACAAAAATGTACCCTTAATAGTGGAATTTTCATCATCCTCTTGATATGGTACAAGCTCCGAAGTACAACCTAATTATTAAGAAAAAAATCTTCACAGTCTGTTTATAATTGACAAAGAGATACATATTAAAAACTCAACAAAAAATGTACCCTTAATAGTGGAATTTTCATCATCCTTTTGATATGGTACAAGCTGCGAAGTACAACCTAATTATTAAGAAAAAAAATCTTCACAGTCTGTTTATAATTGACAAAGAGATACATATTAAAAACTCAACAAAAATGTACCCTTAATAGTGGAATTTTCATCATCCTCTTGATATGGTACAAGCTCCGAAGTACAACCTATTATTAAGAAAAAAATCTTCACAGTCTGTTTATAATTGACAAAGAGATACATATTAAAAACTCAACAAAAAATGTACCCTTAATAGTGGAATTTTCATCATCCTTTTGATATGGTACAAGCTGCGAAGTACAACCTAATTATTAAGAAAAAAAATCTTCACAGTCTGTTTATAATTGACAAAGAGATACATATTAAAAACTCAACAAAAAATGTACCCTTAATAGTGGAATTTTCATCATCCTCTTGATATGGTACAAGCTCCGAAGTACAACCTAATTATTAAGAAAAAAAATCTTCACAGTCTGTTTATAATTGACAAAGAGATACATATTAAAAACTCAACAAAAATGTACCCTTAATAGTGGAATTTTCATCATCCTCTTGATATGGTACAAGCTGCGAAGTACAACCTAATTATTAAGAAAAAAAATCTTCACAGTCTGTTTATAATTGACAAAGAGATACATATTAAAAACTCAACAAAAATGTACCCTTAATAGTGGAATTTTCATCATCCTCTTGATATGGTACAAGCTCCGAAGTACAACCTAATTATTAAGAAAAAAATCTTCACAGTCTGTTTATAATTGACAAAGAGATACATATTAAAAACTCAACAAAAAAATGTACCCTTAATAGTGGAATTTTCATCATCCTTTTGATATGGTACAAGCTGCGAAGTACAACCTAATTATTAAGAAAAAAAATCTTCACAGTCTGTTTATAATTGACAAAGAGATACATATTAAAAACTCAACAAAAATCTACCCTTAATAGTGGAATTTTCATCATCCTCTTGATATGGTACAAGCTCCGAAGTACAACCTAATTATTAAGAAAAATCTTCACAGTCTGTTTATAATTGACAAAGAGATACATATTAAAAACTCAACAAAAAATGTACCCTTAATAGTGGAATTTTCATCATCCTTTTGATATGGTACAAGCTGCGAAGTACAACCTAATTATTAAGAAAAAAAATCTTCACAGTCTGTTTATAATTGACAAAGAGATACATATTAAAAACTCAACAAAAAATGTACCCTTAATAGTGGAATTTTCATCATCCTTTTGATATGGTACAAGCTGCGAAGTACAACCTAATTATTAAGGAAAAAAATCTTCACAGTCTGTTTATAATTGACAAAGAGATACATATTAAAAACTCAACAAAAATGTACCCTTAATAGTGGAATTTTCATCATCCTCTTGATATGGTACAAGCTCCGAAGTACAACCTAATTATTAAGAAAAAAATCTTCACAGTCTGTTTATAATTGACAAAGAGATACATATTAAAAACACAACAAAAATGTACCCTTAATAGTGGAATTTTCATCATCCTTTTGATATGGTACAAGCTGCGAAGTACAACCTAATTATTAAGAAAAAAAATCTTCACAGTCTGTTTATAATTGACAAAGAGATACATATTAAAAACTCAACAAAAATGTACCCTTAATAGTGGAATTTTCATCATCCTTTTGATATGGTACAAGCTCCGAAGTACAACCTAATTATTAAGAAAAAAAAATCTTCACAGTCTGTTTATAATTGACAAAGAGATACATATTAAAAACTCAACAAAAATGTACCCTTAATAGTGGAATTTTCATCATCCTTTTGATATGGTACAAGCTGCGAAGTACAACCTAATTATTAAGAAAAAAAATCTTCACAGTCTGTTTATAATTCACAAAGAGATACATATTAAAAACTCAACAAAAATGTACCCTTAATAGTGGAATTTTCATCATCCTTTTGATATGGTACAAGCTCCGAAGTACAACCTAATTATTAAGAAAAAAATCTTCACAGTCTGTTTATAATTGACAAAGAGATACATATTAAAAACTCAACAAAAAATGTACCCTTAATAGTGGAATTTTTATCACCCTCTTAACATGGGACAAGCTCTGAAGTACAAACTATTTAATAAGAAAAAAATCTCCACAGTCTGTTTATAATTTACATACTAAAAAACTCAGAAAAAACATACAGTGGAATTGTAAATCTCAATTTTTTTTAAATCAACTAAAAAGATAAGGCGCCAGGAGCTTTTTCATGTAAAATAGCAACGTTTTAGGGTTCCGTAGTCAACTAGGAACCCTTATAGTTTCGCCATGTCTGTCTGTCCGTCTGTCCGTCCTCGCTTAATCTCTGTGATCGTTAGCACTAGAAAGCTGAAATTTGGTACCAATATGTGTATCAATCACGCCGACAAAGTGGTAAAAAAAATTAGAAAAAAATGTTTTATTAGGGTACCACCCCTATATGTAAAGTGGAAAGTGATTTTTTTTAATTTCAACCCTAACGTGTGATATATTGTTGTAAAGGTATTTAAAAATGAATAGGGGTTTACTAAAATCATTTTTGATAATGTTAATAATTTCGGAAATAATCGCTCCAAAAGTAAAAAAACAATGTGTCCCCCCCCCCCTCTAACTTTTGAACCATAAGTTTAGAAAATATGAAAAAAAATCTGAAAAGTAGAACTTTATAAGGACTTTCTAGCAAAATCATTTTGAACTTGGATGGAAACAGCAGTACCCACCACCGGGAGCAGTTGCAGGAGCGCGGAGTGCTGCTGGAGCGCGAACATAATGGATACCTTTAAACTCATAAGAGGGAACACTTATTGTGACGGACGGGAAACTACGGAACCCTACACTGAGCGTGGCCCGACACGCTCTTGGCCGGTTATTTATATAACTCCTGTTCCGAAATCCGAAAATGATCAAAAATCGTTTATTTTATCTGATTAATAAAAAAATAAATCTGTATGTTTTTCCTGTAAAATATAGCCCAGATTACTTCTGGCATTTTCTCGATCTTGTCATGAAGTTGTATCACAATAGATTCAGCCATTTCAAAGATTAGCCCGAACGGGCAGAAAGGCAGACTAACAAACATTTTAAAATAATTATTCGTGTCTTAACATACGTGAGCTTATTAGAAACCAATTATTTCAATATTCCAGACACATAATTCATATAAAAAAAATATTTAACTAAAAATATCATACTAATCAAACAGTAAGAAAAGTTTCGACAGAACATCGTTACTACAATTCTGTTATATCATATCTATTAGTATGTATAAAAATTGCTTTAGGTTGGTTAAAGAATGTAATATAACACGAAACAAGGAAATAACGTTAAAATAGTTAGATCCAACTCAACAATGTTCTTATTCTGAGCCATAGAACCGTATTACATCAACGAGGTTACATTACTGTTATGCGTCATAGGAAAGAAATCTATTGATAGAGAAGTAAAACTATGTACTATTTAAGTACTCTATGTATTTATCTAGCTGTCAAGATTATATGAAAGTTTTTGAATTATTTATTTATTATTTTATTTTGTAAACAAAGGAAACATTTTTTCATTGTTTTGAAACAAGGTAAATAAAACAAAAAGTTAAATTGCAAATGGTTATTTTGTCATATCCGGAAATACTCGTAGTTCTGTGTTGGCTCGATTCGTGTAAATGTTTACGTGACCTTTTTTAAGTATTCTTTTAGATTGCTTTACATACGCATAGTAGGTAGATAATTGTTATTAGGCATAGAACTCACTTTCGCTAGATTCACACGTATTAAAATAGAACGGAGCAGTGGACTGTGAAGTGCAAAATTAACATAATTCAACATTCAGAATAACAAACCCTTACTTATATAATGGTAATGGTCTACTCCACTTACAAACTGCAGCACGTATTACGTGACACTTCATGTCGAGATGGCTCCATAGCACATAACATACGAGGAAAAAATAGAAATTCAAAACTCATTGATTTAATTTCAGGACCCAATACTTTGTCTTTGCATTAATCGACTAGTTATTGTTGTAGCTAAATAAAATGCATAGGACCTCTCGAATAAAGGAGTAGTCTATGCGGGAAGCATTAAATATTGACTATTACACGTAATTTACAGTCTTTTATTGGACTGTTTTTTATATATGCATATTTAAAGCAAACCACGTTTTCTTTTAATAAGAACATACTCGTATGATAATTAGAAAAGTTAGAAATCGATTAACGCTCTAAAAACGTAAGAAAACCCGTTAAAACGCCATACAATACACACATATACAATACATATAGCTCAAAGCGGCAAGTCGGATATACTTATGCTGTAACTTATGTTCATTTTTTTAGTAACAGGTGACGAAATTCAACAAAACAAAAAATAATACATAAGATACAATAAGCTGTAAGCTTGTTGTTTTTCGTGTAGCGGTAAGTTAATTAGCGCAGTCCCCCTCAATTGCCTTTCACACATCCTCTCCATCGTCTTTAGGAGAAAGGATGTGAGGCTAATGGATCTGTAGGATTTAGGGTCTGTATAGTCGCTCTTACCTGGTTTGGTATGAACGTGACTTTCACTTCCCTCCAACCTCTAAGAACATATTTAAGAGGCAGACATGCTTGCATTATAGCAACAAGTCTGACTATTGAGGCTTTACCTCCCCCCCTCCACTGTAGGAGTGTCGAGAATATGCCGTCAGGTTCTGCAGCCTTACAGGGGAGAAAAATATGAATGGCTCAGTGTATTTTATCCATCGTCACCACTCTCTATGCTAAATTCCAGTCTTCTTCTGTTGGTGTCAGTGTACTTTCATGGCGGCCAGTGTATCCTCATGTCAGTATATCTTCATGTTAAAACCTACCGCTGAAAATCAAAGCAAACTAATCGCTTGCAAGCATAAATCAACAAAGATCGACTTCGTTTGTTAAAAAGCATAGTTTTCACAAATACAATAATGGTGGGCGTTGATTTTATGTAATAGTTAAATAAATCGTTAACGTCGTATGTTAACCTCCCAACACCCCCCACTGCCCAAACTCCCAACACCCCCCCCCTCATCTTTGGATACAGGCAGCTCAGGACTGTTCTTTATGACATTCTTAAGGCTAAGTTCAGCAGTGGACTTGTAAAAGGCTGTAATGAACGTCAACCTATCGTGGGTTGTAAGTAGAAATCCTTTTTTGCCTAACGGCGCCTCTACACGTTGGCCAACACAGTGGCGAATGTAGTGGCCAATAGCATTGGCCAACGTGTAGACGGGGTGTTTGGGCTTCATTGGTATGTATTGGAACGATGGCCCGCAAGTTGGCGCGAGATCCGTGTGGTGTCGGTTTTTTACAAAAGATCAAAGGATTGTTGGCGGAGTTTGGTCACGTTGGCCGCGCGTTTAGTTTGCTACAAGCTCCCAGAGTGATTACACGCATCTGATTTAAATTTTATATTCAAGCTTTGTAGGGTGGATGCCCCAATTACCAGCCTTCTAGTGCCAATTTTAACTTTAAACATTCCTACTACTTTAATTAGCGCGATTTAATTATTATTGAACATTTGTTTTAATCAATAAGCTATTTATCAAAAAAAATTAACGTTTTTTTACAATCAGATTATTACGAGAACAATTTTAAAATGAAAAAAAAGAAGCACGTCGTTTATACGTGGTAGAACCATGCAATTATATTAGAAGTATAGTTGCAGCAAGAAGGTCGGCTCGACCGGGGAAGGACCACGCTCTCACAGAATATCAGCGTAAAATAGTAGCTTAATGATGCTGTGTTTCGTATAGTGAGTGTAGAGAACCAGAGACCCTTTTTAAAGGAAACGAGGCATTTCATCTTAGTTCTCACGGGTGACAACGCATCTGCATTTTGATTCGTAATCGAGGATAGATGTAGATGTCTGTGGGCCACAGTAACCACTTACCATCAGTTGAACTGTGTGCTCGTTTGTCACACTATCCTATAAAAAAACGTCGATTTCTTATAATTTAATCGTCCAAGTTTTCGTATCATCATCATCATTGCAGCTCTTCACAAGTCAACTACTGAACATCCTCCTCCACAGACTGCCGCAAAGCATGGTCCTGAGCCACTTTGCTCGTCATGAGTTTTTCATTTATGTTCTAAGTTATAATTAGTACCTATTATTAAGTCAGTGTTAATTATATTTATTGCTATTGTTTTTGTCTTTTTCAAAAAATAATTAAATTATCAAATAAATTATAAGGTGTTTTTTATATACATCAAATGTCTGATAGAAATGCAAGTACATATTTTGCTAAACTTTAAAATCAAAACCCAATTTTAAAACATAGACTAATCCATTATAACTCGTTTAACTTTAAAATAAGTTAAGTTCTTATTAATGGTATTTATTCCAGTTTATGATGCATGTAAAGAATAAATAAAGCTAATCGTATATCGTACTCGTATATCTATTTACAGCCCCATTTATAACCACTATTATTTTATAATTATTTTATAAAAACGTTAACCCCACACTAGGATTTTCTCCCGTATCATACATAAATTGCACAAGGACATACATCCAGACCTGAAACAATTATTTGTAGGACATACAAATACTTGTTCCGTGCGAGATCAAACCCGCGGCGCTCGGCGCAGCCACTCATTGCTGAGCCACTGCGCCACGGTGCTTATAAATTCGTCCGCACATTGGCCCGCACCGAAGTAAACTGAACGACCTTCCAACGTGTGGACGCCGTCACCAACTCTCGGCCAATATATTCGCCACTCCATTCGCCACTGTGTTGGCCAACGTGTAGAGGCGACATAAGTGTCCGTCTGGGTACCGACCCACCTGGGTGGGTTCACCCTCTTACCTATTTCTGCCGCTAAATAACATTACTTGCAGTGCTGTTTTTCAGTCTAGAGAGTCAGATTAATTACAGGCTGCGAGGCATTCCATCTTAACTTTTTTTTATAGATTAGGGTGACAAACGAGCACACAGTCCACCTGATCGTAAGTGGTTGCTGTGGCCCATAGACACCTACATCCATCCTCTATTACGAATCAAAATGCAGATGCGATGTCACCCGTAAGGACTAAGATGAGTGCCTCGTTTCCAGTAAAAAGGGCTCCGGTTCTCTCCACTCACCATACGAAACGCAGTAGCATTAAGCTACTATTTTACGCTGGTATACTGTGAGAGTGTGGTACTTCCCCGGTCGAGCCGACCCATTCGTGCTACAACTATACTACTAATATAACTGCAGCATGGCTCTACCACGTATAAAAAGTCTAAGAAAGTCTCAGAACTGGCAACGAATCCATAGCCTTCTTTGTTTGAAGTTGGCCGCAAATGTCCTTGTACTGCAGTAGCAGTTTATTATCAAATGGACCGTAAATTAGTTTAGCCCTTCAGTTTTATAAAAAAATCTGTTTTCAGGATCAAGCAGTTGACATATCAACTACAGGCACAACTTTTACAACGAAGGAAACGAAAATTCACAACGGTACTCCCTGGCTTTATTTAACAAAATCAAAGTTTTGATTTTCGTTGCACTTGCAAAGTCGTCATTGAACTACAACAAGACAATGTAACCTTAACTTGCAGTTATTACGCAACTCTTTTGAAAACTCTAAGAAGTACGAACATTAATATTTTTATCGTATATTAATTCTTTTAATTTATTCCACAGTTTTTTTTTTATTAAAAAGGAAATGCTAAAGTGCGAACTATGTAAGAATTTGACGCTGGAGCAGTATATCTATGTTTGTGAATCTGGGCATACTATATGCTGTAATTGTGACGGTGAGTTTTTATTTTATTAAAGTTTATACTTTGGTTTCATTATTCAGCTTTACAGCTATTCCTTATCTGACTAGAAGCCCACTTGGAAGATAACACCGTCTGCTTGTTTCTGCTTCTATGTACCAGTGCATCTATTTTAACCCCTGTGTTAAACAATAATGGATATATGTTAAAAATGGATGTTAACCTTATAGATAAAACATTTCATTCTTATTTTATTTCTTTCGTTGTATACAAATATGTAACTGTGATGGCGAATTAACGTTAAATGAATTGTTAGCTCGTTATACCCTTAGTAAACCACAAATAAATATAACATTCGAAAAATATAACAAACGAGCACACAGTCCACCTGATGGTAAGTAGTTGCTGTAGCCCATAGACATCTACATCCATCCTCGATAACGAACCAAAATGTACATGCGTTGTCACCAGTGAGGACAAAGATGAAATGCCTCGTTTCCAGTAAAATGGGTATCCGGTTCTCTACACTCACCAAACGAAACACAGCAGCGTTAAGCTGCTATGTCACGTTGGTATTCTGTAAGAGCGTGGTACTTCCCCGTTAGAGTCAACTCATTCGTGCTACAAATATAGTAGCAATATAGCTGCAGCACGGTTATACCACGTTTAATACTTATAACAGTAAGGCCCAGTCTAAAATATACTGTAACATAAAGTTGTTTAAGATAAATTCTATGTCTTTAATGTTTTATAGATTCATCACATTCAGATCGAAGAAGTTATAATGACGAACATAACGACATCTGTATAGATATGAATGCAAAAAATTCCCACAATCACATTGAAAACAATTCAAGAAAGTATTTAGCGGGTGGAGACAATATTAAAATTAAGCGAAGTACGTATATATCAGTGATCCTATCGAACAATTACACGTAAAATGGTTCAATAAAACTGTGACAAATTAAAATTCATACTAAGATATATATTCCTATATAATTTGGAAATTATAATTAATTACTTTTATATCGATAAAAGAATTTTCAGAATTGGATCGACACTTTCAGTAATTACTTCCTAAACTTAAATACAAACAATATTTACTGTTCTCTTTCTCTTAAAATATCATTAATAATTAACAACCTTTACAGTCTATTAAAGTCCACTGCAAAACATAGGCCTCCCCCATAAATTACTTCATAGGGGGGATATTTGCGGTAATTTAGTAGTTTATTAGTCAGTTTTTTTAGTCATTATTAGGAAACCGTTGCTGCCCATCTTCTGATTTCTTTCCCTCTGTCGCCTCTTACGATACCCACGGGATGATAAGGGGTGTTGGATATTCTTATACCGCTACTAAACGGCAGAAATAATAAACAACTTCATCATCATCATCATCATCATTACAACCAATCACAATTCAAAAACTAAAGTTCACAATGTCACTGTTGAACACTGTTGGCCTCCCCAAAGGTACACTTCAACTTGCATGTCTTTCCAAGTCCTCACTATATCCTAGGGGCCACTCTAAACTCCACTTACCCGCATGAGGTTACCATTCAATAATCTTTCTATCCCATTAGTAGTCGGTTGTTCGAGCAATAAAGGATGTCCATTGCCACTTCCGCCAATTAAATATTTAATTATAACTAATAATTAATACAGTCAGAAGTGTAGATAGATGTAGCTGAAAATTCCATTACGTATCCTAAACGAGATTCGTTTAAATTTTATAAAATCCTAAATCATTATTATGTAAAAATTACTAATATAGTTGGCAGAGTCTTTGACTTAAATATTTTCAATATTACAGAAGCAGGGGATAATAAAGGCGAACTTTACAAATTATTCGGTACAGCTGCTGACGACAGAAGATCTCATCAAAATGTTAGTATTAATAAACCTTTTTTTTTCTCTTTGTATCAAATTAGTATATACTAACCATTTGTTATTTAGAACTTCCACTAATTTGTGAAATAGTTTGTTTGTTCTTTACGTGGTAGAGCCACGCTGCAGCTATATTGTAGTTGCAGCACGAATGGGTCGGCTCGACCGGGGTAGGACCACGCTCTCACAGAATACCAGCGTAAAATAGCAGCTTAATGCTGCCGTGTTTCGTATGGTGAGTGTAGAGAACCGGAGACCCTTTTTACTGGAAACGAGTCATTCCGTCTCAGTCCTCAGGGCTGGCAACGCATCTACATTTTGATTCTTAACTGAAGATAAATGTCGATGTCTATGGGCCACAGCATCCACTTACCATCAGGTGGACTGTGTGCTCATTTATCACCTTATTCGACATAAAAAAACATAAAACGTTGATAATCACACTCCTAGGTATTGGATAACGTAATAGCGTTTGTTGTAATGCGAGTAAGCAGATTTATCTATAAAGTTTATCAGACGTGCAGATTTCATCGCGAGACTTTTTGTTTAATATAACCTACAGGACTCGATAAATCATCAAACTAAGTTTTTCAATTATCGATTTGTAATAGATCATCAGATTGCAACTACATATCGATTTTGTATTATTATATAGTATATTTATACTTTTCAATTCGGAGAAATGTGTATTGCTAATAGATGGTAAGAGTAAGGAAAACTAATACTCGTACTCTGGCTATAAAACGCAGAAATACCTAACATTTACGTAAAAGTAAAACGTAAACTAGGGTTAAACACAAAAACGAAAATTATCTTTTTGTGTGTGGGGAAAATCCATTTGTCTTCAACAAGACATCACTTGGTTGATAAAACATCAAATGATTTTTAATTATTAGCAAGACAGTAAATCCACGTGCTTAGGAGAATCCTATATTTAAAATCAGGCATTCTATTTATAGAAGTACGGGTGACAAACGAACACACAGTCCACCTGATGGTAAGTGGATGCTTCAGCCCATAGATATTCTACATTTATTCTCGATTAAGAATCAAAACGCAACATGTTGTCAACCCTGACGTCTAAGAAGGAATGTCTCGTGCCCAGTATAAAGGTCTCCGGTCTTTCTTTAAAACACAGCAGCATTATGCTGTTATTTCAAGCTGGTATTATGTGCAAGCGTAATCTTTCCCATGTCGAGCCGATCCATTCGTGCTGCAGCTATAGTAAGCGGCAGCATAAAAAAAGTGAAGTTACAGCCTATATACGTCCCACTGCTGGGCACAGGCCTCCCCTAATTTCTGAGAGGGTTTTAGGGCAAGGAAGTAAGTGTCCGCCGCGCTGCCCCGATGCATGTTGGCGAACTTCACATATCTTCGAAATATTTTTAACTGCAGCGTGGCAACACTAAATGTAGTGTAATGTATTATAAATTATAATATTTAGTAATTTAGTAATGTTGATTTGCCTACATAATATATTACTATTTATTATTATATACTATAATATGTTGATCTGCCACACTTTTTGTTTCACTTTCAGCAAACTACCAACAGTTTAAAGGCTACACTTAAGTATATCAATTCCAATTACGTTGACAATCATTCAAGCATAGTTAATTTTAATGGTAGTAAATGCAGTGTTAAAGATACGCAAGGGCATCTTAGTGTAAGGTAATGAAAGTATAATGGCAAATTATATATCAATGTTAAAGAAAACTACTAAAACCGTTTCTTTTTCAGACCGATAATTTGTCCTGTAGTAAACTGCCAGAAGACAGTCGCATTGGATTCAGTTTTAAAACATTTTTCTTTTGACCATTCTAAGATACCAACTTTGACATTATGTGGCGGAAAATCTTTAAAAATTTATTTAAAACCGTCGAACCTATCTATGCATGTCCAATGTATAGCTATCATTAGTGCGTTAAAGTAAGTTATATAAAATATTACATTGAACGTTTTTCTATTACATTAATAATGGAATGATAAAAAGATTTAGTAACAACGTCTTTTTTCACACAGTAATAGTTATCCACTGTTACTGATGGCAGCTAAATTTATCAATGAACATTGGAGAACTTTTGAAGAAAAACTGAATTCAGAAACAAAATCTCATTCACAAGATATTTCTCAAAATCTATCTAAGAAAGGACTCATACGTGATCACAAAAATGTAACGCTTTTGATACAAACAATCCATAGATTACTTTATTTTATTGTTTATAAATATTATTTTACAATTGCAGGAGGTTGAAGATGACTCTTATTGTTATAATTTCGATGGAACGGAAACTCAAAGCGATATTATAATATGGATTTGTAGGCTAACTGACTTTACTCACGTTTGTAGTGTAAGTTATTTTCATTAAATCATTAATTCCTAAACAGCATGTTCCAAAGTAAGGTTTAAATAGGAGTCTTGTGTATTTAGTTTAATTATTACTTTAGAAGATAACTGCAGCTAATAGTAAACAATAAGTAATCGTATCATAATAATAATTTTCAACTTAAAACACCGTAGGCTAGTTGACGTAAATTTGCATGTTTCCCGTTTTTAATAAGCTAACAAGCACAGCTGTTCTGAGATCAAAATAATGTAAAATAATATCCCCTTGATGACTAGTAAAAACATAGGTTTTAATCGATATTCTATAGAAATAAACAAGAAGATTCGAGATAATATAATAATAAAGATAATATAATTTTTTTTAACAAAGTTAATATAATTTGTCACTCTTTCCTCATTCACAAAAATGAATGAGGAAAGAGTGACAAAGCAAATTTATATGGCAGATGTGAACGGCAGAGTCAGGAAGGGACGCCCTAGAAAAAAGTTTATCGACCAAATTGGCGATATTTTGAAAATGGGCCACGTTAGAAGTACCCTTAACCGACGAGCATGTATGCGTAGATATATGGATGTAAAGGAGGCGAAAGAGGTATGTCAGGATCGTGCCAAATGGAAGTCCGTTGTCTCTGCCTACCCCTCTGGGTGACAGGCGTGAGTGTTTATGTATTATGTATGTACACAATTCGTGGTTGCTAACACACAGCAACCACGTGATATAACTAAACAAGCGGTGCAAAAATACTGAACTCAAAATGCATTTAGTTCAATATTACGCAACTGAAGCGGGCAACGTGCACAAATCAGTATTCAAGTTTTCTCATCGTTCCGATTCAGATGCATCAATTGCTTCCGATAACAGTGCGCGCGATATGCATGTCAATTAGATATTGCATTCAATGGACTTGCTATTTTCCTTGCCGCTTATTTCACTATTCATGATTTTTATTCAAATTGACATACCTACTTCTAATCTTCTAAGTTTTATTTTCATAACACGTTGTGTATTAACTGGTTGTGAAAGGAAGCCATAAGCGCAAAGATTATTATTGAGAAATTAAAAAATGCACCTGTAATATATTGATATAGCTACAGCCTATATATATGTTCCACTTCTGGGCACAGACCTCTCATTTCTGAGAGGGTTTTAGGACTAGGAAGTGGCAACCGCGCTGCCTTTCGAAATCTTTTTTTTTAATATCTCACACATATTTTTCTTTACTATCAAGAACGTGGTAAATAAGTTCTTAAATTGAAATTAACAATCTACAAACCCAGGTTGCTCGCATAAAGTGAAATTAATCCACGGCACGAACCTTACTCCATTTCTTTTTATAGTAAGTTCTTTACAAAGTATAATAACGAATTTTATTATTAAACTAAAATTTTTGAGAGCTTAAAATTCTGTGTACTCCATATGATAGATACGCTTATAAATTTATAACTTCTTTCTTGAAACATTGCGGCAATACCAATAATTAATTTTAATATTATTCATCCTAACTTGACAAAATTCGATTGAAATGATTTTTTTATATATTATCTTGAAGGTTTGTATAAAATAAATAATTTTATTAACATTTAGTTTTTTTTGGGTATAAATATTTTTTTAATAAGTTAAAATATTTATTTTCTCAGATAACCATTAAGAGAGAGCACATCCTGAGTTATAATTATACTGGCGAAGGGTTACACATACAAAATAAGCAAGATCCCAAGATTGTATTTGATAGTCCAGAGTGTTTAATTATACGACGCCAATCCCTCTCTAAACTACTGGATGACAAATATCAGATTCATCTTTATATTAAAGTTTTTAAATAAAGCAAAAAACATTATTCATAATATTATTTTAATTTATTAATGCATTACATAAATCTAATCAAAATTGTTCTGAATATTTAAATGTAGCGATATCATTTAAAACTTCACGGATTTTACGTTTACCTTTATCAATGTAAATGCGTACTTTATCTTTCGCACACTTTCCTTTTGGTGCTTGCAGTTCATTTTGCAAATAGATCTCATAATCAGGAGAGGTTTTATGATTTTCCTTGTTATGATTGTCTTTATTTAAATCACCAAACTGAAGGTTAGGATATTTATATTTGTTTGTAGTAGTAGGATAGCTCACGCTGTTGTAAATATCTGGTAATGAATTACTAGAAGAATCCAACGTTTGAAATACGTTATCAATATTTGCTTGTTTCTCGGAATGAACTGAATTCTGTTCGATATTTGCATTCAAGACTTTCATACTCTTCAATTCAACACTAAATAAATATTTTTAGTTAGGCTCATTACATATTTTCACACGATCAATACTAAGTATCGTTTGTTTTACTCACCCATAACTTGTGTCATCCGCGTAATACTTTACATGCACTGGATTTCCCTCTTTATCGACATAATTATATTTTCCAACCACAGTACCGTTAGGATAGCATTTTTCGTCATTTAAATCAATTGGTTTAGGCATATTACGCATATCAGCAGGATAACCTGTAGAAAACGATAGTTAAGCCTACATGATATTTGTGATATATTTTATTTAAATTCGAAAGTAGTACTTACACTTTATAACTGCAAGATGAAATACAAATATTATAACTAAAAGATGTAGCAAAATTTTGTTTTGTTTATATTTCATCATGTTAATTCGTTTACATTCAGACTGACAATGCATAATAACTGTCAGGCAAAATATTTTACTTTACTTCAAATTATTAATGTCACCTCTATGAAGGTGATATCTTAGGCTAGAGCATTATCTTAAAGAAATCATAAGAAAAAGAAAAATATTTTCGTTGCCCCCGTGACACTGACCTCTATATATACGCTTGTATATATAGAGGTCAGTGCGCCGTGACCATGGGTGCTGTAAAGTGATCGAAACTTCGGAAATATAAAATATGTTATTATACGCGATAAAATCCGTGAAAACTAGGTTTATTAAAATAAATGTAGTTAAATAAATAGATTTCCTCGTGATATATCCACTACTAGTTACTACATATCATAATACAATTTCAATATAATTTTGTGCTATATAGTGAAATTAATAATATAAACAAAAAAATGTTGGTATAATATATTAATCATCCGCATAATAACTCGGAGGTTTCAGTGCTAAATATTTATAATTATTTGTCAATGTGCTTAAATGATTTGGTTTGATTTCCTGCATTTTATTTATTTTATATTTATTTGGTCGAGTCCAAGTGATCGATGGTTCGGTACTAGCCTTTTGAACATTGATTTTTTGAATTTTATCAAATGGCTCCAAGCCGTCATTTATGACCCTGAAAAAAAATTGTTTTATAATAACGTTATAAGCTCAGTGTTAGTCATATTTTAGTCACACATACAACGTTATATTATTCACTAACAGATCTTTACTACACTGTAAATGACGAGTTGTTAGTATTGAGTCAAAACATATGGATCGGTTAAGTAAGAGTCACTTCATGTAAAATCACCAAGCCAAAGGTATGTGACACTTTTTACTGGTAATCTGTATTAAAATTATTGAGGGTATCTGTAAGTATAGGCAGCAGCATTAACAACGGGAACGGGAAAACTGTGTGCTCGTCTTCACTCTCCATTAAAAATTTATTATAAAATAGATTTGTATTTCAATATGTTATAATAGTTGCATTGTGTGTATGTATGTGTGTGTGTGTGTGTGTGTGTGTGTGTGTGTGTGTGTGTGTGTGTGTGTGTGTGTGTGTGTGTGTGTGTGTGTGTGTGTGTGTGTGTGTTTTTAATATTACACACGATGACAAATGAGTTCACAGTCCACCTGATGGTAAGTGAATGTTGTGGTCCATACTTATACATCCACATTTATCGTCGATTAAGAATCAAAAATGCATCTGCATTTTGATTCTTAATCGATTATCCGTCTTATTTATTCATCTTAGTCCTCAGTGGTCACCTTTGATAATACCTCGTTTCCAGTAAAAGGAGTCTCTGGTTCCCTACACTCACCACAAGAAACACGGTAGCATTAAGCTGACATTTTACGCTGATTTCAAAATGTTGAATATTGGATCTATCAAAATCAGGTCAAATTTTCATGAACGTACGTTTGTCAGCTCTGTACACCGATGCTTTCAAAGTTGAATCATTCCCAATTACGTCACCATTACAATATTTTAATTAAAAAACATTGCGTATAACATTGTGTTGTCAAACGTACAAAATTAAATTATTTCACGTTTAGTACAATATCTATTGTTACCTACACCATTTATAATAATGTTTTTAAAATATATAAAAACCGTCCAAGCATTTAAAACTTTTAAAAGTGTTATTGCTTTACTATTTTGAACGGCGCTTAACCAAAAAAATTAAGCAAAACTGTATAATAATTTTTACCTACCTATACCCTTTTTCATCGGCTACATATTGATAGCGCCGTGTGCTGCCAAAGGGATCGAGGTATCCGTAGCTGCCCACAACAGTTCCGTTAGGATAACGTTCCTCATTACGATACTGCATATTTCCAGTCCCGGGATCAGAGATATCATAACCGAATGTGTAAGCGCCTGGATATCCTAGAAGGAGAAATAATGATCATATCAATGGGACAGACTACATTTTTGTCCTTAGTCCTCACCCGTAAGAACTAGGGTTTCTTAATTTCTCTCATTTTTATTTATTTTATAAACTTTGTAATTTGCATTCTACGAGTGTATTGCAGTGTGATGGTGGAGGAGGGAATCCATCACCATATTTAATTCCGTGGGTGTCGTAAGAGACATATTTGGGAGCTAAACCGAAGGCAGGAAACGCGGTTCGAAAGTGTGAACCGAACGGATCATAGAACATCGAAAGAGCAACGGATCATGACAATGTCCAAAAGTAGACTTTTGATATAAAAAAAAAAACAAGTTTCACATCGTCTTTCTAATAAACAGTCATAAAATGCCATTTTTGTACGATATGATATAGTACTATAAACATTAGCCAGATATAACGGAACTAACTCCTCCCCATCTTTCCTATCTGATTCATCATTAATTTGATAAGATCGTAAAGAAATCCGAGATAAGAGGACGCATACGGATAAATAATAATAATCTTAGTGAATGCTTCTTAATTAAATATTTATTTTTAAAATATTTAAATTTAAGTTTTTAGAAGATTCTTTTTTATTGGTGCGATATAACATAGTTTTTGCCCTTCATAATCATTTCAAATGAAAGCAAAGTGAAATCTAACTTATTTTTTTCATCGATTTTTTCTTTGTTCATCGTTCATCGGAATAAAGGAATAAAGCCTGCCCAATGAAAATTGCTTAGCTCCGACATCTTTCATTAACTTTATTCAATTACGCTGTACGCATGATATATTTTTTCTACAAGAAAATCTTTTTAATTTGTGAATGTGATAATAGTGTTTGTGTAATATTTTTAAAAAAATTTGTTTTGATATGAACGACGAAACAAACATTATTCTTTCTAAATACACGCAGCAACTTTTCATCTGTTATAAATATACATTCACTAGAAATGATTCACTCAAAAAATAATCGTCAAAAATTCTTTTAACGAATTTTCAAATCCTTGCAGTAAATATTTCTTACCTTGTACACGATTAAAATAATATCTAGAGAACGGCTCTGCCAAACTAAGTCGTGCAATTCTCGGCGCTGAATAAACTTCCTTGTAACACAACCATACCCATGATGTGAATAAAAACTAAAAAAAAATCAAATAAATTACAAATAGATAGGTAGTCTAAGTCTGTGGAAATTACAACGAGCCCCTTAGTTACGAAGGCTTAAACGTATTCTTCTTTATTTTAAATTTAAACTATAATAATAATGTCCTCCAGACCGAATTTCGGCCACCGCCATCGGTGCAGGACAGGATTATAGTGCCCAAGTGTATGCGCAAGCACAGGTGCACTCTATATTCCCTCACTCTCATAATCCGATGGGACGGTAAACCGACACGACCGGAGAGAGATCAGGCGCAAGACCAAAGGCTTTACGTGCTTTCCGAGGCACGGGGGTGAGACACCGCCAACTTCCTTTTGTGGTATTTAAACTTTTAAATTTAAACTATAATTAATGTATAAGACAATTCCATCCATTTAATTTTATTATAGAACATGCTCTGATTATCTATTCCTAAATACGAGTAAGAATATCATTTTATTGGCTTTTAAAAAATATGACTAAAGTGGATACCTGCGCAGTTTTTTTACGGTGTTTTTCCTCGGACAAAGGAAATTCATTTTAAAACGGTAGTAGAAAAGAAAATGCTAGATAGAAAGAATAGACGTTTGACAAACGCGATTTCAATTTCAAACGTTGAAAACTGAAGTGTTTTCATCTCAAATAATTAAAAAAACTGGAGATGAGATGATCATTCATCCATGGTAGACTATAAAAGTCCACTATTGACGATAGGCCCCCCTCTTACATTGCCTCATGGGGGGATTTTGCCATAGTTGCCACGCTCAGCAAGCGTGTTAGCAACCGCAGTTTTTTTTGAGTTGTTATCAGTACTGTTGCCCATCTCCTGTTTCATTTCGACTCTGTCGCCTCTTACCACACACTCGGGATAATATGGGGTGGTGGATATTTTTACATAGGTAACGTGGTAACGTAAAATATTGACTTTTAATAAGAATTACTTGTAATCTATATTGAATAAAAAATTATTTTATTCTACTATATTCTATTCTATTCCATTCTGTTCCATTCCATTCTATTCTACTCTATCGCAACTACACGGTTACACGCAATGTATAGCCACAGGGGTAACGTATCGCATCGCTATACTTTCATGCTGCATTAAGTAGCATTAGAGAATCCACTACCCTTTCTCGTCCCGTGGATATCGTAAGTGGTGACTGAGTGCAATAATACAGAAGTGGGTAGCAGCATATTTCTCATTAAAATACGAAACCACGCAAAACTACATTCGCTAACTCCACCTGCCAGATCAAGAGTTGGACGAACGCATATATACCCTATTAGGAAACCAATGTGAGGGGGGGGGGGCTTAAATTCAAGTTCAGCTGTGGACTTTTGATAGGCTAAAATAGAATGGAATGAATGAACAACAGAATGAAGGTGCGATGCCATAATTAACACAATTAAATCAAAGCCGAAAGCATAATTTTAAGGGAATTAAACACGATAAAATCCTTTAAATTGGTTTCGTTGACTTGTTTTATTTTAGGGTATATTTTTTACATTATTGTAAAACGTTTGAAAAGGAATAAAACTGATAAAATAATATATTAGTTTTAAAACAAACTTAACATAGACCGAATAAATTTTAGATCATCTACTTCAAACCTAAAACTGATATTTAAATGATAATTTTTTATAGAATTAGGGTGATGAACGGGCACACAATCTACCTGATGGTAAATGGATGCTGTGGCCCATAGACATATAAATTTATCATCAATTTAGAATCAAAATGCAGATGCGTTGCCAGCCCTGAAAACCGAGACGGAATGCCTTGTTTCCAGTAAAAAGGGAAATTCGTAAATTTTAAAATGTGTATCTCTACAGTTCCATGTTTAAATCATCAAATAAAAGTTATCCATCGAATATATTATAAGTTATAACATAGCTGAATTTAAAAGTGAAATAATTGTACTTTAGAATATTTTATTTATAAAACTGTCATTTTTAATTTGTTTATGTTGTATTTCACTCTAATAATAAATTTTATCTAGGGATTGGAAAAACTACCCTCAGTTTCATGTAAGAGAAAATTAAGATTGCAAGGCTACATTTTATTCTTCCTAACCAGAAGATAACGAAACAACGTCACTTTATAGATCACGTCGTACATTATATCAATTACAACTCTCTTTTTTCATTATTAACGTCAGCCTGAGTAATGAATCAAATTAGTCTTCTGTCGGCGTAATCCTATGTTGGACGTGCTGTACTTAAGGTAACAACCTCTGTCTCGTATATCAAAACTGATATGGAATTAAGCAATACACTATACACTTTAATATATTAAACACCGTCTTAGTCGTTTAAGATGATTAAACCATATTTTAACAGCATAATTATAAGTGGCCAACTCTTTTCTTTCTTATCAAGCTGTCAACAGTTAACTGCCGCACATGGTTTTTCAATTGTGAATAACTTATGTCAAAGCTAGGCAATGATCAAAAATTTGTTAAATATGCTAAAAACATTATTATAATAACTTACGCAAAGTTAACGTCGAGAAATATAATGAACATGCGTTTAATGAATATAAATAGTATTATTTCTGAACTCACTTAAAATTTATTTTAATATGTAAAATTCTTACCTTTAAAAATAAAGCCATATTTTTTCTTCAAAAGTTTTCACTTATGAGTAATTTGTTTGTAGATATTTTCTAGGTGTATTAGTTAGTGTGGCGGAAGTGTGTATACGGGCAAACGAGCGGCGCCCGCATGCGTGATCTCCCTTATGGTCGTCTCCTTTTAATGGTTTTTGGTTTGCAAAAAACAACAGCAGTGTATGAGACGCGTAAACTTTGTGGGTGAAGGCAATTTCGCCCATATCCGTTTTACACTGATGTCATACCAAGCAGGATAAGGAGTTACGAGGCGATGAAAGTTATTGTTAAAATGTTTAACGGTGGCTAGAGAACTCGAGAGTTCCATTACTATTTACTAAGCAACTACTAAATATTATAGGGATTAAAATTTGACTTATATTAATTTACTAAATATGTAAGCTTGTGGTAAAAGTACTTTCAAATGATGCCTTAAAACGGCGTCCATTTAAATGTTATTATAAAAACGAGTAGATTAATATTATAAAACTAGCTGTTCCCCGCGACTTCCACCGCTAAGCTTGTGGTAAAAGTACTTTCAAATGATAACTTAAAACAGCGTCCATTTAAATGTTTTTATAGAAATAAGTAGATTAATATTATAAAACTAGCTGTTCCCCGCGACTTCGTCCTCGTGGAATATATTTCGTTTAGAGTTCATGAGTTTTAATTGTTTAGCGCGGAAACCTAATTCGTTTTCTAAAATAAAACATCAGCTATCTGCCAGTGAAAGTCCCGTCAAAATCGGCCCAGCCGTTTCGGAGATTATCCTTCTACGATATACTTTTAAAAAAAGATTAAAAAGAAGAAATATTTTAAAGCAATCTAGAAAAATATTGAATAATTTTTTACCGCCTAGAAAAAAAAATTGAGTGTAGCAGGTGAACTGTATAGAAACCTATGGCACCGATATTTTAAAATTTTATTGCGTTTGCAATTGAAATAAAAACAAAATTTTGAATTAAATAAATAAATTTAAAATTTAAGTTTAAAAATTATCAAAATTTAAATAATACGCACCCAATTAGTAGTATTTATTGATAGATCAATTTCATAATTTGTTAGTGTAAAAAAAAATTGTAAAATATCAGTGCCATAGGCTTATTCCATTCACCTGTTAGACCTTATTTTTTCCAGAAGGTAAAAAGTCATCCAGTATATTAGAAAAGAAAATAGATTTCTTGCTCTTCACCACCATCCAGCACCTCTTCAAGCTGCAGTCACTACAGGTATGCAACCTTCGAAGGTTTGTTCCCTCGCCACTCTGAACAGATGAGTTTTTGAGCGCAGAGCAGAACCTCATCTCCAGTTTTTTTTATATACGATTTGAGATGAAAACACTTTAGTTTTCAAAGTTTGAAATTGAAATCGCGTTTTTCAAACGTCTATTCTTTTTCTCTAGCATTTTCTTTTCTACTACAGTTTTAAAATGAATTTACCGTGTCCGAGGAAAACACCGAAAGAAACTCCGTCGGTATTCGCTTTAGTGTCATTTTTAAAAGCCAATAATATGATATTCTTACTCATATTTAGGAATAGACCCAAAGATAATCAGAGCATGTTCTGTAATAAAATTACACCTTAAATTATATATATATATATATAAAATGAAAGGTCACGACGCGTTTACATTATCGAGCAACTCGCCAAGTCATTCGTAGACGAGTACAACGCGTCTACTATTCGACCGTATTCATTCAATGTAGTACTTTTAAACATGGATGACTGCGTCTCGTTGCCACAACTTTATGATATATATATATATATATATATATATATATATATATATATATATATATATATATATTCAGAATCTCTGAAATGGCTCCAACGATTTTTATAAAATTTGACACTAAATTTTATAAAAATCCAGGGAGTTTCGGGGGGCAATAAATCTATCTAGCTAGGATTTATTTTTAGAAAATGTTTTTGTCCGTGTTTTAAGGCAATGAAAAACTGCTACAATAAAAGAAGGTAAATTTTGACACTGTGTTAATGATCGTAATAGCTCAAGTGGATATAGAGCGGTCGCGAAATCGTAATGCCTTGGTTCGCGTCCTGTCTCCGGTCCGATTTTTTTCCCTTTTTTTTTTCAAGTTACCTTCTTTTTTGAGAAAATCTATTATTTTGAGCCCTTTTTTTAGTACATAAACATATAAAACACATAAACACTCACGCCTGTCACACAGAGGGGTAGGCAGAGACTACAGACTTCCATTTGACACTATCCTGACACACCTCTCTCGCCTCCTTCACATCCATACACCTACGCAGACATGCTCGTCGATTAAGGGTACTCCTAATGTGGCCCGTTTTCAATAAATCGCCAATTTGGTCGATAAATTTTCGCCTAGGACGTCCCTTTCCAACTCTGCCATTCACTTCTGCAACATAAATTTTCTTTGTCACTCTTTCCTTATTCATTCTTTCCACATGACCAAACCACCGAAGCATTCCTTTCTTAATCCTGGTCACAACATCATCTTGCAAACCACGCTCTTCTCTTATTACACAATTTCTTACCCTGTCATTCAGATTCAGCCCTAACATACTCCTTAACGACCGCATTTCTACTGCGTTCATTCTACTCTCGGCTTCTTCTGCCACACCCAACTTTCACTACCATACGTTAAAGTAGGGACCAACACAGCATTGTGAATTACCATACGTGCCTTTTTCGACACATTTTGACTCTTCAAAATAGAGTGTAGGGCCCCATTTATTCTATTTCCTGCATTCACTCGTCGTTCTATATCCTTATCACATCTCCCATCCCTGCTAAATACGCAACCCAGATATACAAACTCATCTACTTGCTCGGTCAACTCCCCTTCTGTTCTTATTTCACATATCGTCTTACTTTCTTCTCTTTCAAAAACCATAACTTTCGTCTTACTTGCGTTCACTTTCATACCCCTTTCTTTTAATGATCTGTTCATTAATGTAACCATCATTTGCAGCTCGGCCGCCGACGACGCAATAATAACTTAATCATCGGCGTACAAAAGGCATTTGAGGTTATCTGTGCCCAAAAATATGCTAATTTTTATATCATTATCTTAAAAATCTTACCCTTTATTTGTAATATTTAAGTAGAAGTCACTACATTTAGGAATAAACATATCGTCATAATAATAATAATTAACTGTTGATAGTAATTCGATACTTCTATACTTGCAGCTTTCGCGTGATTACTAAGACAAAGTCAATCGCACCAAGTAATTACCTAAATGATTCAGCCTCATTAATGGTTTATTAACGCGAATTTGTTTCCAGCTTCCATATTATGGCAATAATAACAAATAAATTTCCACAGCTTATAAATTAATCCAAGATCGCTATGGAAAGGACAATGAACTTTATCACTTAAGGCCCAAAAATATCGTATTTTGGACACGATTTTTAAGTTTGAGGATGGATACTTCTTGAAGTAGTATTTCTCGGAAAAAATATCCGCTTATATAAAATTCTTAATCGAATGGTTTTTTAAAATATTATAAATTAATCGAGATACAAAATTATAATTTAATCGCCAGGAAAAACTTTCAAATTTGTTTCCTCGTTCCTATAAGCGACCAACATGTAATACTTTTCGATAATATGAAAGGCATTTTACCTATTAAGATTCTTCCTAATTGATCAATTAGAATCTTTTTTTTCTGTTAATAATCAAAAACGTTATAAATTAAATAACATTTTGTCCACCGCATGTGCCGCGAAGAAGGGAACGCTAAAAGCCTTTTAAAATAAGAAATCCTCGCCTTAACGCCTAATATACATATATTCGGGTCGATACAATGGATTCAGCATTGTTATAAATATTTTTGCTATGTGGTGAAGACGATCTATCATCCCATTTCATAAAAGGCTATGGGTAATATCAAGAAGATCAGGAAGACATACAAGAATAATAAGGGTAAGGGTCAAATAGCTACATAATTCTAATTTGTTTCGTACGATGAGTAAAATTGGAGACCATTTTTATTGATAACGAGGCAATTCATTTCAGACGTCATAGGGTGACAACGCATCTGCATTTTGATTCTTAATCGAGCAAGTGTAAATAAGCCATAGCATACACATATGATAAGGTGGATTATATGCTCACTTGTTACCTATAATTGTGATCCTTCGTATCCTTGCGGAACGTAGGCCTCCCTCCTAGATTGCGTCATAGACATATTTCTCATAGTTGTCACTTTTTGCAATCGGATTGTCAACCGTAGTTAAATAGATTAAAACTACTTTTACGGATTTTATCGCGTTTTATTTATATTAATTTTAATAGCCGACGTTTCGGGTGCTTTCCAGCACCCATGGTCACGGGGGACTGAGGTGACTGACGTCCCGATGTCAAAGTTAACCCGGAGTACCTTCAGCTTTTTAATTATTGTATTTGGTCCGATCTACGCAGAATGAACTAACCGTATTTTGAAGTCTTGCAGTGGTATGCTTGGGTTTAGTAGAATATGACATATTACATATTCTAGAATATAACATATTCTAGATGGCCCCAACCATTACATCAGATTTGATAGACCACAAATCCTCGCGAAAGAACATCGATTCTTACCAAGGATGATACGTGAGGCTATTGAAATTAAAAAACATCCTAATTTCAATAGAGAAGGAGGCTGGGTACTACCACCTGCTTGGGATCCTATAATTAATAAAATTAAAACTAAACCCAAGCATACCACTGCAAGACTTCAAAATAGTTGTTCGTTCTGCGTAGATCGGACCAAAGACAATAATTAAAAAGCTGAAGGTACTCCGGGTTAACTTTGACATCGGGACGTCAGTTACCTCAGTCCCCCGTGACCATGGGTGCTGGAAAGCACCCGAAACGTCGGGTATTAAAATTAATATAAATAAAACGCGATAAAATCAGTAAAAGTAGTTTTAATCAATGTATAGTGTTCGCGTAAATATAAGAAATCATTATGTAAACCGTAGTTAACTTTTATTTTTGCTCGATATTAGGAAGTCGCTGCGCTGCCGCACTTGTTCTAATTTGCTTCCCTTTGTCGCCTCTTATGACATCCAGTCTTCTAAGTGGTAAAGTCACACTACAACTATATTATAGTTGTAGCTCGAAAGGGTCTGTTCGACCGGGGCAGGATCACTCTCTCACGGAATACCAACGTAAAATAGCAGTTCAATGCTGCTGTGTTTCGTATTGTGAGTGTAGAGAACCGGAGACCCTTTTTACTGGAAACGAGGCATTTCATCTTTGTCCTCTTGAGTGACAACGCATTAGCATTTTGATTTTTAATTGAGGATAAATCTAGATGTCTGTAGGCCACAGCAACCACTCACCATCAGGTGAACTGTGTGCTCCCTTTTCTATAAAAAACCCACGGGATGATATGGGGGTAGTAGATAATCTTACCCGTGGCGGGCTTACGCGATAAATTTTTGATTATTCAAAACAATTACTACATGTACTACATACTGTGGTAGAGTGCCTCTTCAGCCTAATATAGCTGCATCATAAAAAAGAGTCACGAGAAGATCCACACTTAAACAAAATACGAATAAAATAGCAGCATAATGCTACTGAATTCCGTAAGGTGAATGACGAGAGCCAGAGATACTATTTAATGAAAACGATGCATTCGATCTTAAGCCTCAGGATTGATAACACATCTGCATTTTGGTTGTTAATGTGGATAGATATTGGTGTATTTGGGATACATCATCCACTTACCATTAGGTCAACTTCGTGCATAGGATTTTCCATGCTGCCTATGCTTGTCAAACAAGTTGAAATTCGCACTACCACACGTCTAGCAACATTACAACTAATCTCTCTAAAGAAATTAAAATTAAGTGTTGTGTGAAAGTTCAAAGTAAATTTATACGTGGTAGAACCACGTTGCAACTATATTATGGTTGTAACACGAATGGGTTGGCTCGACGCTCTCACAGAATACCAGCGTAAAATAGCAGCTAATTAATTAATTCTGCTGTGTTTCATACGGTGAGTGTAGAGAACAAGGCATTACATCTTAGTCTTCAGGGGTGACAACGCAACTGTGTTCTGATTCTTAATCGAGGATAGATGTAGATGTCTATGGGACACAGCATCCACTTACCATCCGGTGGACTATGTGTTCGTTTGTCACCCTTATTCTACCCTTATTCTATAAAAAAAGTGACAAACATAACTTACAGTCGGAACTCGTTGGACACCTGCAGGCAACTTAAAACAAAGAAGGATGCGTTGGCACCTTTGAGGACTGCGATGAAATGCATTATTATTATTATTATTAATCGTACCGACTCTCTATACTTTTCGGACAACACAGCAGTGCATGCACGTTTGGCGACAGTACAAAGGAAGGTATCTAACCAGACGAACTCTCAGGCAGAAATGGAGCCATTCTTCTAATATATATATATATATATATTTTTTTTATATATATATTTCGGAAGCAATAAAATCGATCTAGTTACTCATAGTCTACTCTTACGACACTCACGGAATAAATGAAGTGATTGAATTCACCAAAACAGTCTTTTGTCTAGATTCAATATTACGCTGAGTTTGTGTTGTTTCGGTTTCGAGTAACGAGTAGGTGGCTGAAACTAAATTGACATGTCATAAAAGTTACATTTTTAAACTAAGTGATACGAAGTGATATTAATGGATCTACCATCCAATCCAACTGCAATCAGTTATTTATCAATAATACTGAAAAGAAAATAGAAAGGTGACTGAAATTATCCCCAACTAGTTTTGATAACGATTTACATAATACTGTAATTTTTCAAAAGTTGCATAGATTTTCTAAAAAATATATCTTACGCACAAGTTTGGTGGATTGATACAAGGTTGAAAAGTTACACTTTTATTTAGGTTTACCCCTAAAGGCCAGCTTATATTATCTTACTAACACTGGAATGCAAGCGCTCGTAACAAAAATAAAAAGCAGTTCCTTTTAATTGTGGTAGAAAAGCGAGAATCACACGTAGAATCGATACAAGTAGAATTAATAGTACTTATCACTAAAAGCTACGATTACGTTTTTGCAAATGTACCGGCTAAATCAATAATGTAAATAAGTTATTATACTAGCGAATGATTTTTGTCTGTACAGAAAATAAAATATACTCGTCCCATGTTGTTGTTGTTTAGAGCTTTTAGTTAGAGTTTAGAGTTGACACAAATAAATTGTCTAAAAATTTATGATATCCAACAGATCTCCAAAAACCAATTTTGAATATAGGACAAGAATAGTCTCAATAGTGAATTGAAATGTTCATGTTCTATGACCCTCTATGGCAGGAAAGAGGTAAAGAAAGTAGCGTTAATGTAATGAAACATCTGATCATACAATCGCCACTTCCACTGCCACGTATTGTGATTATAGCAAATTTACCTAACAATAAAGAATCAAAAACCTGATGGAAACCTCAAACAGATGATGATATTGATAACATTGTTATAGAACATTGTTACAGATCGTTTAAAATATAACTGTAAGAATAAATAAAACACTAGTCTCATGTACATTCAAATTTATTAAATATTTAATTACAATTTAATACATACATAATGTTATTTACTTGTCAAATACCAAAATCTTAAACACTAATAGGTCATTTACAACGAAAAAATTCTATGAGTATTTAAACATACATAGTAACAAATTGTACTTCAGATGCTATGATTTTCTTACACCGAATCATTGCTCTAAACATTCATAAAGATTTTAAATTGACAATCATTATAATAATAACAAACTAATAGTACAGTAAAACATTGAAACTGCTTAAAAATCTTACAATTTATAAGAGAGAAACTGAAAAATCCTTAGTATCGCTGGCACAAAATAAAGAGCTAATGGTATATATTGAAATTCACATAATTTTTTACATCTTAAGTTATTTTTAACAAACAATAGAATGTTGACATATACAGACATAGGAAATTACTTAAAGAACAAAGCTTAAACAGTAATTCGTCATTAAAAATCCATTAACACTTAAGCAGATACTTTGACTTAAAGTATACAGTAAAAGTAAATTTTATAAAGTAGTGAAGCTTATTAATGTAACGAATATGGGGATATAGCGATAGCGCGAGCAGGGGCGTAATGGGCCACAGGGGCATACTGGGCTACAGGTGCGGTTGCCACTTGCTGGAAATAAAAAGAAAGAAGATTAGTTGTAGCGATGCAGTCGATGAACAGGCGATGTACTCTTTGTCTACACTTGTACATTTTACTAAAGAGTTCTTACATACAAATCCGAGTCGAGACATAAGTGGTAGAGCCACGCCGCAGCTATGTATATTATGGTTGTAGCATGAATGGGTCGGCTCGACCGGGGAAGGACCACGCTCTCACAGAATACCAGCGTAAAATAGCAGCTTAATGCTACTGCGTTTGTGTGGTGAGTGTAGAGAACCGGAGACTCGTTTTACTGGAATCAAGGCATTCCATCTTAGTCCCCAAGGGTGACGATTTTTGTCCGTGTCCTGATGCAGTTTCCTCCCGTCGCCTTTAACCACAGCCGCTGGATGATATGGCTTGGTAGATTATACGCCGCCACTAAACGGTATTCGGCTACGACTCACATCCTGTATTTGGGTGTTTAGCAATCTAGTCATTTGCAGTACTTTTTAGGAATTGCCAAAACAAACGTTGCTATAGTATTTGTACGAGAATGTAATGACGTCATAGATTACGTAGCCAAATTATCGACGATTGACGTGGCCACTCAAAATTCTCCGCTCTTAATTCTCCCTGATATAGAAGAAGCCCTACTATTCGGTATGGTAGGAAGTTAAAAGGCTGTAATATCTAATGTTATATCTGTTAGAGTGGCAAACGAGTTAATAGTTAAGCTAACTGTGGTTATTGCAGTCCATGAATAACAACCGACTTCAAACAAAGAAAGCAACAAATGCATTGTCGCTCCCGAAGACAAAGATGCCTCACAGCCTGTCATTACTCTGTTTCTCTCACCGTTCAAACCAGAATACGATAGTGGTATTACTAATCTTCCGCTTGGTAACATAAATATTTAAGAGGGTGGTGACAACCCAAACGGACTCCAAGCCAAAAAAGGAGATCGATTTTTACGACACCCACGAGACAAATATAGATAGATTATTAATAGCGCAGTCACACGGCGATGATAAACTGTTCCTTATTAACATAAGTTATAGAATTCTTCTAAAAGAAAAATTATGTATGTCCATATTTAGAATCGAATGGGCAGAGTAATTTACAATCGACTTCTCTATCGCTAATAACTCGCTAATCTCATAATAAATCTTGACTATGCTTATGTGAAAACCAGAAAAGTTTTACTGTTGTAACAGTCTTATTGGTTACCAAAACTGTACTAATAGGTAGTGCTAAAGTTTATTGTTTATGGCTTAATCACGCAAAAACTGCTGAAAGGATTTTGATAAAACTTGAAACCGAATTACAAGCCAGAATAGGACATAGGTAATATTTCTTGCAAAAAAGTTTTAGTTTATCCCAGATTACAATTTTTTAATCCATTGTGCTAAAAACAGTTTCAGTATTAAAAAATCTGGTTATAATTAAACTTGAGCGGAGACGAGGGTAAAAGCTAGTGGTTTTATAAGAACTTACAACTTAGCGATCAATATATTTCGTTTTATCCTATAAATCCTGTGCTAGAATCCAAGCCAAATTTATAAAAAAAATCACCAATAAAACATGACGTGCGGGATAATTTTCGAATTATAAATACTTATTAATTATTGTTTTTGAACCTACTCCTAAATGTAGTACTCTGACATTGACCGGTATTTTTCACATTGCTCTGCATCTTTATTAAATAAGGTAAAAATTAAGCGTTTATAAATTTTTAGTAATTCTTAAGAAAGTGTCTTCCACCGGCAGATAAAATTTTACTATATACTTATTTACTTCCTAAATATTTAGTATACGGATGTACTAAAATGTACTTGTGGAAATATAATATAGCCTTCAATATAAGTCCATAATATCAATATTGTGTTACTTTTTATCAATATGTCGGGATTGGGTTCAAATTAGATGAGCTTCAATTAAATACAGAATAAAACAAATTTTACGGATTTTCTTACGTTTAAAGTTAAGTTACAGCCTAGGCACAGGGCTCCTCTCCTCATTTCAAAGAGGGTTTTGCGCTGCCAAATTGCCACAATGCGTGTTGGCGTACTTCATGTGTCTTCAAAATATTTTTTTTATTATTTCTCTGAGTATCAGGTTTCCTCACGATGTTTTTCTTCACCGCTGAGCACGTGGTAATTCAGCGCTAAAAATTACAAATAACAATTTCATTCGTGCCGGCGGGGATCGAACCCGGGCTACTCACGTACTGTGATATTTACAGCGAGCGCTAACAATCCGAACTACCACAGCTCTTCTCACGTTTAATTTTATCTTATTTGTAATTCCCAACATTTCCAGTGCGTTGCGATATCTGTGTTCACCAGAGCATGTAATTTGATTCAATATGTTGTATTTGTGTTAACATAACAATTCCATTTAGTAAATATTAAAAGATTTCTAGTTATATTTCATTATACATTTCATATACTTTAATCATCTCCAAAAGTTTTTCGAGAAAACTCGCTAAAGCAATGTTGACCAAGATTCTTCTGCTGGTCATTTCCTGTAGGCCTACGCACCATGTCTTTCGCAATCGCGAGTCGGCACGTCGCTATGCAATGGCAGAGAAATCAAGTTTGTGTAATATTTAGCCTCCCAACAAGTCATCCGTGAATTTGAAACGGCTTCATGAATGTCGACTAAAAAACAAAAATACTTTAAATACGACTAACCAAATTAATTGTGATAACAAGCCTTGATCTATCAATGACCGCGTCACAAAATAAATATAGAAAGGCTCGCTTAGTGCAAAATTCCACACACTACAGCCGCGATCTACGCGAACCTTGGGTAGGTTCGGTCTAAGTTCAGCCGTGAATGCACGCACTTAGCAATAAGTTTTTATTATTGTAAACCTCTAGTTATATGCGAATGCAACATAAATTTTAACAATTATGTCCTCTAGACCGTATTTCGGTGACAGCGGCAGTCTCAACGGAGAATAACCATCTGAACAAGACAAGATTATTGATATATATATATATATGAAATATATATAATTTCATCACTCTCATAGTCCGACGACCGGAAAGAGATCAGCATCGGCTTTTGATGTGTCAGTAAAATAAAGAAGCTTGAAAACTGGGTACCTCACGAGCTTAGTAATATATGTAGTAACCCACAGCGTTAAGCCCGCTTTATAGCTATGAAGGGTGTATTTTAAAATAAGTGTTTGGTGTAACATACATAAACATAAACACTCACGCCTGTCACCCAGAGGGGTAGGCAGAGACTACAGACTTCCATTTGGCACGATCCTGACACACCTCTCTCGCCTCCTTCACATCCGTATACCTACGCATACATTGTCGTCGGTTTAAGGGTACTGCTAATTTGGCCCGTTTTTAATTAATCGCCAATTTGGTCGATAAATTTTCGCCTAGGATATCCCTTTCCGACTGCCATTCACTTCTGCAACATAAATTTTCTTTGTCACTCTTTCCTTATTCATTCTTTCCACATGACCAAACCACCGAAGCATTCCTTTCTTAATCCTGGTCACAACATCATCTTGCAAACCACACTCTTCTATTATCACACAATTTCTCACCCTGTCATTCAGATTCAGCCCTAACATACTACTTAACGACCGCATTTCTACTGCGTTCATTCTACTCTCGTGCTTCTTCTGCCACACCCAACTTTCACTACCATACGTCAAAGTAGGGACCAACACAGCATTGTGAATTGCCATACGTGCCTTTTTTCGACACATTTTGACCCTTCACAATAGAGTATAGGGCCCCATTTACTCTATTTCATGAATTCACTCGTCGTTCTATATCCTTATCACATCTCCCATCCTTGTTAAATACGCAACCCAGATATACAAACTCATCTACTTGCTCGATGAACTTCCCTTCTATTCTTATTTCACATATCGTCTTACTTTCTTTTTAAAAACCATAACTTTAGTCTTACTTGCGTTCACTTTCATACCACTTTCTTGCTTGGTGTACTTTATATTTTATACTTCGTAATAAATAATACTCTAAATAAATAAATAATACTTTAAGTAAAGTTAATTAAACTATGCTTTTTTCACCCTTTGTGAAAATGCTGTTAGAACATAGGTGTATACTTCACTATTTAAAAAAAGTTGGCAATCCTAATACTACGTGCTATCACAAAGTTACGTGAAAACCTGAATTTTGTTGATTGTACGATTGCAAATTATACGGTAACTACGCTAGAATGCAGTTGCAGTGTATTAGACAGGGAAACAATCGCAACCTAAACCGATCCGAAAACAAACAATGGTACCCATTTGCATTATTGCATTTTTACCAATTTGCATTTTTGCATATTATATGTTGACCAAATTTCACTAGACACTTAACGCTTCTTATATTCTTGTTCCTTAAAAAAAAGTTACCTATCTCTCGGACTTTTGCGTCACGTAGATTTTCACATACACAAAATGCACACAGACAAATATCCAGTTTTGCAGGCCGTACAATAACTTGCACGGCCCACAGCACTAGAGCCAAATGCTTACCGAACGCAAACTTTTGCAACCTATGGCCTTACCTTATTTGTCCTATACTTTAAGTAAGCGATTATAAGTCTACGTAATATTAAATTTTAATTGGCTTCCCGGAATAGCTACAACGATTTGTAAGCAGAGAAAATATGACATTAGCAAAATCATTATTTTTTTTATTAGTGTGAAGTCATTGTAAATTTTTAATTTTTCTTGTATATTGCTAAAAATAAAGTTGGTATAATTTAAAAATGCATCATTTAATTTAAGAATTAACACACAATCAATAAATTTTTAATTAAATTTTTTTATTTTGAAACACAGTCACAACTGGTTTGGTAGGCGACCTAATTTTACTGTAAATATATTTACTGTGTATGAATAGGTTTAATCCCTAAGAAAAAATATTTTAACGCCGAACAATGCTCGGTCGTCCAAGTACTGCTATTTATGTTCCACATAATATATAGATTGAAATATATAAGTTAATATAAACATACCGGATGAACGGCGTGCCCGGACTTCTGTACAACTGCATTAAAGCCATTGTGGTCATCCGCTGAGTAGTGGACAGTACGTGTCGTTCCGTCCGGTTCCACTAATGAGTAGCTGCCTGTAATTTAAAACGATTATTCTGTTTGGCATAGCATCTTTCCTAACATATGTAGGAACTTATTTTGCCTGTCCATTTTTTAAAACTATTTTAAATTTAAAGCAATGCTATTAAACATTACTAATACTTCCTTTAACTACTTCTGGTAAGCTTAAAATGCTTTTGTTAGGAATAGTTCACGACAGTAGTTGAATGACGGATTTGAACCCATGGCCTTTTTGAGTTCGCGGTTCGCACCCTGCCAATTAGGCTACAGTCGCTTCATTAAGTTCATCTTCCATCCAATACAACACTTCACAAGTCCACTGCTGCCTCCCTATATCTTATCAGGATTTCGCTTCATCTAGTCGGGAACCTACACTTCGCTTACAGGTACGAGACTCGATAACTTTCTTCCCAGCCGGTTGTCGGTTCTGTGAGCTATTATCTCTTTAGCTTACGATATATGTTACAGTTAAAACTCTTAACCGGTCAAAACCACTTTCGACTGAAAAAATCAGGCAAAAGTAGTTTTGGCTAAAACGTTGGTCAAAACCACTTTTAAGGCGACACCGCGAAAAAATGCACCTCCTTTCATCGAATAGTATAGGACTATGATACTACTAACAAAAGTGGAATTTTGATGTAGGTAAACTTATGTTTCCAGCGGATTTAACTCGGCTGGGCAGCGTTCGGGAAATTACGACACATCTTCTCGTCAGGTATACCTCAATCTCTGAAAACTAAAGTGTACAACCAGTGCGTGTTGCCAGTGATGACTTACGGATCAGAGACGTGGTCCTTCACTGCTGGCCGTATGAGGACGCTCAAGGTCGCTCAGCGAGCTATGGAGAGGGCTATGCTCGGAGTTTCTCTGCGTGATAGACTCAGAAATGAGGATATCCGCAGTAAAACCAGAGTGACCGACATAGCCCAACGGATTAGTAAGCTGAAGTGGCAATGGGCCGGCCATATAGCTCGAAGAACCGATAATCGATGGGGAAGAAAGGTTCTCGAGTGGCAGCCTCGTACCGGTAGGCGTAGTGTAGGGCGACCCCCCACTAGATGGAGTGACGACCTGGTAAGATATGCAGGAAGTCGATGGATGCAGGTGGCTCAGGACCGTGCATTGTGGCATTACTTGGGGGAGGCCTATGTTCAGCAGTGGACTTGTGAAGGGCTGTGATGATGATGATGATGATGAAACTTATGTCTTTATCTTGAATTTGCTTGTTCAAAAACACGATATAATTTTGACTCGATCGTAATTATTTGCGAAAACACCTCTAAAAATCACTATAGTTGAAATTACAATGAAATTACTTAATCTATATGCTTGGAAATCACTCAAATATATTCGTAACATTAGTATTCGTAATTTACTTGCTCATTATTTTGATAACTTAAATCAATAATTTTTTTCATATATTTTAAGATTCTGACAATTTCTAAGTGGTGTTAATCGTTCTTAAGACGCTACACAAATTTAGACCTTATGACGGCATTTTTTAAGTTTTTATAGAAATTATATATTCACACGGATCACAGTCCGGCGATAGCCCGGAGCCATTTTGAATGTTCATTTTGAATGTGTCGTCTTAACTGCAAAAATATTGGGTAATAGTGATTTTGACTAAATTTTATCGGTTAAAAATGGTTTTAACTAAGAATGTTATTCAAAACTACATGTTACCTATACTTTTGAAATTTTTAAATCAAAAACTTTAATTATTATATATAGTACTAATATTTTTTATATATTAATTTGTAGTATATTTAAAATTTTAAAAACGCGGCTTTATGCTGGGCCAAGGGCCACCCCAGCCGCACCTTAACCTACTGTCACTGATATTGCGGCTAAAAATTAGTCAAAACTGTTTTTGACTAAAGGCCTCGGTCGAAATCATTTTTGCCTGATTTTCGCATTCAAAAGTGGTTTTGATCGGTAATGGGTTTTGACTGTGACATATTATATACTTATAACTTTCACGTTAATGAGTTTAAATACATTAAAAAAAACGTTTGTACGTAAGCTTAGATTAAAGGTTTACCTTTGACTACATCGCCGTCCCTCTCCTCTTGCTGTGTTTTAATGTCGCCAGTGTGTGGATCTTTAACACCATAGTTGAAAGCGTATTGTGGATACGACTGTGAAAATTGTAGAATTACGTTAGTATCACAGTTAATACTGACATTGCTTGAATATTATGAATGGCGAGCCGCTAAATTCCTGAGCCACCACTCGCTAATCAGTAAAGGAAGGCATAGTGGGGAATCCTGCATGTTACAAAAACATTTCGAGAACATAGGAACACTGAAGAACAAGTCACTGGAGCAGCACGACGGACTAACTGCCCGATAACACTTTTAGGAAGAGGCCTGTGCTCAGCTGTGGGGCAAATTTTGGCTGCAACTTTTTTATTAACATATAAAGCTCTATTTACATGACCAAACTTTAGCTCGAGTAAGGCATAAGAAGCAATTGCTTTGAGCAAAAATGTTGTGCAAAATGCGAACTTATATAACGACAATGCTTTTTTTTAATCCTTGCAATCGATATTGAACTAATAAAAAGCTATTAAAATCATTTATTGTTGCATTATTTTACGTAGTCACTGAATTTCATAAACTAATATGATAATTGAATAAACCTTGCCTTTTGTAACATACAAATATTTTGTTAATAAAAGATATTACTGATATTACGTAAAAAGCAGTAAAGTTTCAGCCTATATACGCCTCACTGCTCGGCACAGGCCTCCCCTCATTTCTGAGAGGGTTTTAGGGCAAGAAAGTGTCCGCCGCGCAGCCCCAATGCATGTTAGCGAACTTTACATGTCTTCGAAAATATTTTTTTCCTTATTCCTCAGACATGCAGGTTTCCTCACGACTTTTTCCTTCACCACCGAGCACGTTTTAAATCAGCAATAAAATTACAATTAGCAATTTCATTGGACCCAGCGGGGATAGAACCCGGGTTACTCGCGTTCTGTTATAATTACAAGTAGCATTAACCATCTGAGCTACCATGACTCACATAATATATCTATTTACAAGTTAGTGACTGGCTTCGATCTTTAAAAAATAGTTTGTGTTTAGCATATAAACTAAGAGTTTTAGCCACTGATTTAAAAGTTTTAAGTGTATGTAGTGTTACATAACGTAACAGGTATGATGTATGCTGTAAAATTTAAAATTTGACCTACGAGATAGACAAATAATCTCATAAAGGTGGTGTTGGATGCAAAAAATCTAAGCTTTTATATATATTTTATACTCAGATAGGACCGCCTCGTTGGTCTAGTGGTTGTAGTAGTGCAACTGCTGATCATGGAGTCCTGGGTTTGAATCCCGGGTCGGGCCAAAAAATCAATTTTTGAGTTTTTATGTCAAGAAGTTCTCAGTAGCTGCTCGGAGTCAGGAAGTTGGCGGTGTCTCACCCCCGTGCCTCGGAAAGCACGCAAAGCCGTTGGTCCTGCGCCTGATCTCTCTCCCGGTCGTGTCGGTTTACCGTCCCATCGGATTACGAGAGTAAGGGAACAGAGAGTGCACCTGTGCTTGCGCATATACTTGGGCACTATAATCCTGTCCTTCGCCGATGGCTAGCCTCTGTTGAGGCAGGCCGCCGTGGCCGAAATTCGGTCTGGAGGACATTATTATTATTATTATAAGTTAAAGAAGTAAAATGATTACTTAGTACTTACAACCGGCTCGGCGATGGCGACTGGTGCATGGACGGCGTGCAGCACTATCGGCGCATGTGCGTAGACCGCATTGTACTCTATGGGAGCTGCAAGCGCACTGCTAATGCAAGCTAACAGCACGAAAATCTATTGTCATAAAATAAAATATCTTTTGAAAAATAAGTAGAGAAATTCAGCGAGAAAATACCGTCAGCGTTCTTACTTCCATATGGCGGTGAGTATTTAAAATTAAATTATATAGATTTAATATATATATATATATACATATATATATATATATATATATATATATATATATATATATATATTATATCATGCACCCTATTTCATCCCGTGGAGAAATTATTATGGGATATGCCAGGAATATACTACGTTTTTACATTAACATATTATGAAATTGAACTATCAATAAATACCACAAATTTGGAATAAAATTTCGGTAATAAAAAAATAAAAACAAAAAATTTGAACTAAATAAATAAATCAACTAAAAACTACCGAAATTAAAATAATACGCACCCAATTAGTAAAATTTATTGTTAAATCAATTTCATAATATACCTATTAATGTAAAAAAACCGTGTAATGTTTCAGCCGATGTATGTAATACAACATTTTATGCATATATATACAATTATACACTATGTGCTATATTACATAAATATACGCAGCTTTAAGGTGGCCCTAAGTCCACCCAAGCCGCACCTTAATCTAGGTACTGCCGCTGATATTACGAAATATTTGCAATGTTGTATTAGACGCATTGACTTAATATCATTTAGGCAGCTGGTTGAATGGCGCCTTTTAGTTAAAAAGCTAGGCTGTTAACTGAAAGCCTAATTAAGTTAGTTGGCTGCGACATATATGTTATAATCTTTTTGTCTATGACAAACGTAAAATACTTAGACTGGCAATGAGCAGAGCGTCAACGGTATGAGACGTCTACAGCGAGTTTAAATATTTCTATACCTCTCCTCTATACCAAGTTTAAATATTTAATTAAACAAAAACTGTATAAAAAGGGTTATTATGATATAAATGAATACATGGTTGAAAATAATCCCTGAGAATGAGGTGGTCGCTTCCGAGCTGTTTCTAAAATAAATTTTGTTTTGTCTGTTTCTAAAAAAAATGTGACCAATTGACATTGTATTATTTATTTTAAAAAAAAGTCCCGCTGGGTTTCTTGCTGGTGCTTCCCAGGACAGAGGTTTTTTTTCGAACCAGTGGTAACGTAAAATATTGACTTTCAATGAGAATTACTTGTAATCTATATTCAATAAAAAATTATTTTATTTTATTTATTTATTTTATTGCCAATCCGTCATACGTGACGATTAAGGCAAATTTTCCATCCAACGAGATAGGCATATGTCATATACTGTGATAAAAAAGATAAGGTCACAATAAGATAACTGAAAATCTGAAACAAGCAAAATTAAAATCACAATATTTATTGTAGTCCTACAATATTAGAGTTTCATTTACTTCATTCCCTTTATTTATTAATTATACACTTATATTTTTATTACAAAAAAAGATAATACACCTATCCACCTTCCTACCAGATTTAAAATATTAACATCGAACTATATAGTAGTACCTCAATGGCTATTAATGTTTTACAAACACGAAGGTAGGTACCTACCTACTGTCTTTGCCAAAGTAAAATATAGCAGTATTCTTACGTGGTAGAGCCACGCTACATCTACATACATAATACGCTTGTATTTATATTTCAACATAAACAACAGTGAGGGCACATCGTAAGAGTCTGTGCAAGTTTAACAAAAACATACATTTGAAACCAGAACACTAGATGAAACTTAAAGCTGCAAAGCTAGCCCTAGCCTAATACATACAAGACCGTCGAATTAATGTAACCCATAGTAAAAACTAATTGCAAAGTATCCTAACTCATAACGTTAACAAAAGCTTTTAAATTTATAGAACATATTTTAGTGTTAGATATTAAAATTTACAAAAAGTGATATGATCGCTTGGTTCATAACCTTAATAAATTTACTTTTTGTGTGAGTTTCTTGCTGGTTCTTCCCAGGACAGAGGATTTTTTTCCGAAGCAGTGGTAAATTAAGAAATAGTGACTTTCAATAAGTATTATTTATTATTTATATTGAATAAAAAAAATTCTGTTGCCGTGTATCCGTTTGAATCAATAATATTACTTTATTAAAACTATTAAAACATTATAAAACCGTGTTAATATATTAGTATGTAATATGTTGAAAGTATATAAAAAAATAATAGTAAAAAATTGTAATATATTGTTAGTAGTTTTTATTCTAAATTTATCGTATTTTATTTATTGATCTAAGTGCTTTTTATTTTATAATGTGTTGAAGAAACTTACCAACATGTCTTCAAGTTTAAAAGCACAGGCACACACACTCGAAATACTTCTAGCTTACATCGCCAAACCTCTTGCCCTACGCTTATAAATATAGGGCCCCTCCATTAGGAACAAATCCACCTGTAACATTTACTAAGGTCCTAGTTCTCTATACATAAAGTTCCAAATATTTTGTGGATATGAAAGATTGTTGAAAATCCATTTCAATTATCTAGAGTTACATACTCATATAGTTAAAATTAAATGAAGTCTAATTGTTTTCCATGTATGTACGTTGTAATGTATTTTATTTCCTTTTTTCCTAAGTTATGTTTTTGAAATCAAAAACACTTACCATCAGGTGTATGTGTTAGTAGACCGGCTTATAATAGTAAAAAAATCGAGGGTAGATTTTCACTTAAAATTAATTTTAATTCCAATCGTGATCGTCTAGGGCACCAAGTTTTTTTTTATTAGAAACGTGTTGTATGTTTATGTATGTAAAAGTTATAATTTGCATTACGTGTTGGAATTAAAATAAAAATTAAATTTAGGCTTATTTAAAGATTCTTGGATACCTAAACTCTTTAACTTGTTCAAAAAGTTGTAGAACTTAATAGCGTGGTAATAATGGCAATGATAAGAAGCAGCATTATTAGTGCGAATATATCGGTTCTGCTCTCAAAAATACGCCTGCCTAGTTTGAAGAATATGGACAAATCACCAAAGTGGTATACGCCAAACTATACTAAAATATAATAAAACGAGCTAACATCCACAGAATTTACAATCCAACAGTAAACAGAGACTAAAATGGAATACCTCACAGCCCTTATTATACTTGTTCTCCTTGCCGTTTAAAACGAAACACAGTAGAATAGCTATTTGGTGGCAGTTGGCAAATATATTTAAATATTAAAGCACATGCATCATGAACACCTGTTAACCTCTCTTACTCTTCAAAACGTTTGCAGGTTTTGTAGGGCAAGAGACTATAACGCTCATTAGCCACACAAATAGAAAAGACATGACGGTACCTACATAGATGGGTTTCTAGGTACAAAATGAGGAGTAACATCTAAAGTAAAATTATTTCGAGCGAGAGAAGATTACAGATGTGTGTTATATAATCCTCCTCCATAGACTGCCTCGTAGAGGGGGGGGGGATATTTGCCATAGTTGCCACGCTTGTCAGGCAGGTTAGCAACCGCAGGTTTATACTATTTTAAAAACGATGTTTCAATTGCCCTCTCTACTTTCAAAGATTCGTTAACAATAAAATTTTGCGTTAACTGCCGCTAATTTTTTGCAGGGATAGTACATTTATAGGATTGATTCGGTACCGCCCCTATTTGATTAGTCCGTTATAACGTAAACGAGCTCAGTACGAGCATTTTCGATACACAAAATTGCAAAGATTTTGGCACCATCTGAAGACCACATTTATATAAATTAAAAGTGACATCAACTGAACACAGTTCACCTGATAATAAGTTGATGCCGTAGCTCATAGACTCCTACATCTATCCTCGATTAAGAATTAAAGTCTAGATGTCACCCCTGAGGGCTATAATGGCATGCCAGTTACGGTTCTCTACATTCACCATACGAAACGCCACTCATACTTAGTAGAGCCACGATGCAGTTAAATTATGGTTGTAACACGAATGGGTCAGCTTGTCTCGGACAAGTACCCAATCTCTAAATTATAGTTGAAACGAATATCCGGTTTTCGGCCTATCCGACCGATATAAATTACTATCCGGCGGGATACCGAATAACAAACGGCTATCCGGACGGATACCGAATTTAAAAAAATACAAAATATCAAATTTAGTTAAGTACTTGTCACTTAACATATATAATAAGTAATCACAAAATTTTCATTTTAAAACTTAGAAAATTAGTACTCGTACTACATTATGGTGAATAAATACTTATTTCTCTGCATTGAAAGGTAACTAAATAACTAAAAGGTAATTGTGTCAAAAAGGCACGTATGGAAATTCACAATGCTGTGTTAGTCCCTACTTTAACGTATGGTAGTGAAAGTTGGTTGTGGCAGAAAATCACGAGAGTAGAATAAATGCAGTAGAAATGCGGTCGCTAAGGAGTATGTTAGGGCTGAATCTTAGTGACATTGTGAGAAACCGGGTGATAAAAGAAGAGTGTTGCTTGCAAGATGATACGGTGAAAAGGATTAAGACAGGAATGCTTCGGTGGTTTGGTCATTAATTTAGAAAGAATGAATGAGAAAATAGTGACAAAGCAAATACATGTTACAGAAGTGAATGGAAGAGTCCGAAAGGGACGTCCTAGGGGAAAGTTTATCGACCAAATTGGCAATATATTGAAAATGGGCCAATTTAAGAGTACCCTTAACCGACGAGCACGATTGCGTAAGGCATATGGATGTGGGGGAGGCGAGTGAGGTATGTCAGGTTCGTGTTAAATGGAAGTCTGTAGACTCTTCCTACCTCTCTGGGTGACAGGCGTGAGTGTTTATGTCTAATAAACAAGGCCAGCTTCAGAAAAGAGTGCTGAAAAATAGATTTTAGAAAATTTTGATAAATTAGAGTATTGTGTAGCATTAGCCGCCCACGAAATATAATGGCCACGATAGCGAACGTATCGCACAGACTTTACTTTTCGCTTCTTGCGATGCACCAAATGGCAATGTTCGGCAGAATATCCGGCGGCCGGATATCTGGCTATCCGGCGATAATACTGGCCGAATATCCGGTATCCGGCCAAATAGCTATCCATTTCATCTCTGCTCTAAATACTCCGCTCTCACAGAACACTAGCGCAAAATAACAGCTTAATGCTGCTGTGCTTCATCATCATCATCATCATCATTACAGCCCTTCACAAGTCCACTGCTGAACATAGGCCTCCCCCAAGTAATGCCACAAAGCACGGTCCTGAGCCACCTGCATCCATCGACTTCCTGCATGTCTTACCAGGTCGTCACTCCATCTAGTGGGGGGTCGCCCTACACTACGCCTACCGGTACGAGGCTGCCACTCGAGAACCTTTCTTCCCCATCGGTTATCGGTTCTTCGAGCTATATGGCCGGCCCATTGCCACTTCAGCTTACTAATCCGTTGGGCTATGTCGGTCACTCTGGTTTTACTGCGGATATCCTCATTTCTGAGTCTATCACGCAGAGAAACTCCGAGCATAGCCCTCTCCATAGCTCGCTGAGCGACCTTAAGCGTCCTCATACGGCCAGCAGTGAAGGACCACGTCTCAGATCCGTAAGTCATCACTGGCAACACGCACTGGTTGTACAATCTAGTTTTTAGAGATTGAGGTATACCTGACGAAAAGATATGCCGTAATTTCCCGAACGCTGCCCAGCCGAGTTGAATCCGTCGATTGACCTCTCGGTCGAAGTTGGACTTACCTAGTCGGACTATTTGTCCCAGGTAAACGTATTCGTCAACAACTTCGAGCATAGTGCTCCCAACAACTACCGGCATAGGTGTGACATGGACATTGAACATGATCTTTGTTTTGTCCATGTTCATCTTAAGACCTATCCGTTGGGAGGCACTATTGAGGTCATTGAGCATAGTGCTTAAGTCCTCCAGCGATTCTGCCATAAGGACTATATCGTCGGCAAATCGAAGGTGAGTGATGTACTCGCCATTGATGTCAATACCGTATCCTTTCCAGTCCAGTAGCTTGAAAACGTCTTCCAATGCAGCGGTGAAGAGTTTCGGGGATATAACATCACCCTGTCTTACACCTCTCTGCAGTTGGATAGGTTTCGAGCTCTGGTTCTGTACTCGGATAGCCATCGTAGCCCTACTGTACAAACACTTCAGCACTTCGATATACCGACAGTCAACTTGGCACCGCTGAAGGGACTGTAGCACCGCCCAAATTTCGACGGAATCAAAGGCTTTCTCATAGTCCACATACGCCAGGCAAAGTGGCAGATTGTACTCTTCAGTCTTCTGTACAATCTGCCGCAGGGTATGTATGTGGTCTATGGTACTGAAGCCTTTTCGGAAACCGGCTTGTTCGGGAGGATGGAAGTCGTCAAGTCTGCGTGCGAGACGATTCGTAATGCCGTGTAGTGGCGGTTAAGAATATCCACTACCCCATATCTTCCCGTGGGTGTCGTAAGAGGCGACAGAGGGAGACAGGCAGGAGATGTCTTCCTGATGACAACTGTGACGTAATAAAAAACTGCGGTTGCCAACCCGCTCGCCAAGCGTGGTAACTATGGCAAATACCCCCCAATGAATAAATACACAAACAGACGGCCCCCAGTCCCCGGCGGCCCCGCTATTCCTGGCTACGGTGGCGACCATGGTAACGGCGGGGCAGGGGGTGCTAAGAATCTCCGGTGGAGGTTCGGTTGCCACCTACCTGCTGTGCTTCGTAAGGTAAAAATTCAGATACCCTTCTTAGTAAAAATGAGGCATTATATCTTAAGTCCTCAGAGGCAACAACGCATTTGCTTTTTATTTCTTAATCGAAGATAGATGTGGATGTCTATGGATCATAGGATCCACTTACCTAAGGTGAATTGTATGCTCGTATATCACTTATTGTGTAAAAGCGTGGTCCTTCCCTCTTCAAGCCGACCCATTCATATTGCAGCCTTAATATGCAACATGAATGGGCATGCCTGCATCTATTGTGTGACTCGGGCACGTTACAAACATTTCACTAATTCAATTTTTATGCTACTGGGATGCGAGATGATATAATACATTATCTTATACCACCATAACAGAGCTTTACCAATTTCATAAAACCCTCCAATCTTACATGGAACCATGACTCTGTCATTATTATCTTTTGCTCCAACCTTCTTCGTCTCGTGTGTTTCACACCGCACATTCGAACCTATTTACGTGGTAGAGTCATGCTGCAGCTGTATTATGCTGGTAGCACGAATGGGTTGGCTCGACCGAGGAAGGACAACACTCTCACAGAATACCGGTGTTAAATAGCAGCTAAATACCTGAATTTCGTATGATGAGTGTATCTTCATTTTTAATGTTTAATCGAGGATGGTAAGTAAAGAGTGTAAAATAGCAGCTTAACGCTGCTGCGTTTCGTATGGTAAATGTAGGGAACCGGAGACCCTTTTTACTCGAAACGCATTCCATCTTAATCCTCGCGGGTAACGACGCATCTGCATTTTGATTCGTAATCGAGGACAGTTGTAGATGTCTATGGGCCACAGCATCAACTTACCATGGTGGACTGTGTGCTAGTTTGTTACCCTTATAAATGACTTACTTTATCATTCATTATGCGTATAGCAAAAGAATGAAATACAACTTTTTTATAGGGAGACCATTTTTTGTTGGTAACTAGGCATTCCAATTTAGTTCTCAGGGTGACAACGTGTCTGCATTTTCTCTGTCTACGGACCACAGCATCTACTATCAGGTAGATTATGTGTTCGTTATTCACCCCAAATTCTATAAAAAAATTATAATTACCACTGGAGTATAAATGCCCCTCACGTGATCTTATTACTCCCTATAATCATATCTATTTAAGAAAATACCGTTAAATTGAAAATAAAGTTAAATAGTTGTTTCGGAAATCCACGTCCAGTCGTTATAGACACTAATATGTTGCTGACAGGCGAATTACTAAAGTTACTTATAAATTTAGCAACATAGCCAATGTTCTAGATAAATCACTGAAAGTAATGTAGAAATATAGTACACAACGTTAGGATACGAACATGAATGCATGTTTTTAAAATAAATTACTTTTTATTTATTTATAGAATAAAGGTAGACAAACGAGTACATTGATGTACCTGATCGTAAGTGACTACTGTGTCTCTCCCACAATTAAATATTAATTTAAAATATAAAATTTTAATAAACTTTTATCTCGTGACCTTGTTAAGTATGTATATAAGAAGGAATCCAAGAAGTAAAAATTATAAGTCTATTATTTATACTTTTACGTAGACTATTGTAAAAACAGAGATTGGAAAAAAGCTAGTTAATAACAATCGTGTAACTATTTGAAAAATCGACATAATATTTTTCCAACGGGGCTTTATTTATTCAAGATGACGACGTGGTAGCTCAGGAGAGCCATGGTAGCTCAGAAGAGCCGTGGTGGCTCAGAGGAGCCGTGGTAGCTTAGCAGAGCCATGTTAGCTCAGGAGAGCCATGGTAGCTCAGGAGAGCCATGGTAGCTCAGGAGAGCCGTGGTAACTCAGCGATTACGTGCTCGTTGTAAATTTCACAGTACGCGAGAAACTCGGATTCGATCCCCGCCGGCTCCAATGAAATTGTTAATTGCAATTTTAACTGTTAATTTACCAGTTTTTCGGTGGTGAACGAAAACGTGAAAAAACTTGCAAGTCTAAGAAATACGCAAAGAAAATTTCGAAGATATGTGAAGTTCGTCAACACGCATTGGAGCAGCATGGCGGACATTTTTTTGCCCTAACAATCCTCTCATAAATGAGAGGAAGCCTTAGCCCAGCAGTGAAACGTACATAGGCTGTAATATTACTAAAACTAAGTGTTTGCCGATATGATGCGATTCAATAGTTTAGTGAAGTAGTCAAAGCTTTCGTTTATCTATACATACTCGTATAATAACATCGTAAACAGATTTTCTGTCTGTTTGTCGATATTAGCACGTGTGTTTGTGCATGTGAATATTACAAAATATTTTTTATCGTATTAACATGCACAAACACACATGTTTGTGCATGTTAATATCTACAATGGCTAAACGAATTTGGATGTAGTTTAAAGAAATATATTAAGGTAAGCTTGCACTAACATTGTGTGTTGTTACCGAATGCATTTAAGTAGTAGGTTATTACATTTAATCTGTTGACAAATTAAAAGATATGTTAATTTTAAAGTACGTCTCGCGTGCATTTTACGTGACGCGTACAAAAATCGGAAGTAAAAACGCTCCTTGGCTGTTTTATCGGCTTGCGCTGACTAAACCATTAGATACTTACACGTAAAAATATTTTACTAATATTGAAATTAGGTTTAGTAAATATTATTTATAGTGTTAAAATTTTTCCCGCTCCTAAAATATTTATATTTATAATTATATACGCACACATAAAAATTGCAATTGGTATTAACAAAATAAGATAAAAGAAAAGATATTTAGGTATTTATTAATAACTCGAAAACTATTAATATTTAAGAACTTGAGAAAAAAGTAATTAATGAGGAGGAAATTTGCAATAACAAGTTCTAATTTACGGAATTCCATCTCCTTTATTTATAACATTTATTTAACGCCGAAAATAGGACTCGGTGCGATCTTAACGCATGAAAGCATCGTCGCTGAACAGTATATCACCTAAAATATTTTTATAGTTTTAAATATTAGTTTAAAACTTTGAAAAAAATACTTTGTCATCAGAACACTTGAATAAATAGAGCCCCGTTGGAAAAAAAATTAATTCGATTTTTCAAATAGTTACACGATTGTTATTAACTAGCTTTTTTCCAATCTCTGTTTTTACAATAGTCTACATGAAAGTTTAAATAATAAACCTATAATTGTTTTTACTTCTTGGAGTCCTGTTTGTATACATACTTAACAAGATCACGTGATAAAAGTTTATTGAAATTTTATATTTTAAATTAATATTTAAGACTATTATAAATTATTTTATGTGATATACTGTCTTTAACGGCAATGCATTCATGCCTTAACGGTCGCGCGGGGTCCTATTTTCGGCGTTAAATAAAAGTTATAATTAATGTAGATGGCATTCCGCGAGTCGAAATATTTTTATTGGAAATTTCCTCCTCTATAATGTTTTATTTTCAAAAGTTCTTAAATATTAATAGTTTTTGAGTTATTAAGGCAAAACAAAGTTTTTTTTTGTCTTATTTTGTTAATTACAATTGCAATTTTTTATGTGCTAATAAGTCCTCGGGATACATTTTTCTAGACGTCATTCCGAATCAAATGAGCTAGGTATCGCATATATTTTTATGAGCGGAAACAAGAATTAACACATTTTTGAACTTGTTGTCTAGACTATTGGTAGGATGCGTTGAAGTATTAAATCAAAAGCACGCCTAAAAATATCACAACAGTAACAATAATATCATAACGTATAAAACATAGTTAACAGCGAATTGGTTAAAGTACCATATTTTATTTAACCATATAAAACGCATAAGACACATTGTTAAAATGATTAAACAGTTAGTAAAATTAATATTCTTGTTTAAATTACGATTGCGGCAAATCATCCCTTCTATATAAAAAGGAATATGTGCAACAATGGACAGTTTCAAAACCCGACCCGTTTACAGTTGTTTTAGTAGTGATCATTAGATACTAAAATAGTACCCTTACATTATCCAAAGTAAAATAAAATATGATTACAACTTATACATATACGTTCCACTACTAGGCACAACCATTTTTGAGAGGGTTTAAGGCGAGGAAATGTCCGCCGCACTGCCTTCACATATTTTCACTTTTTTTTCTCAGACTGTTTTCTCACCATGTATAACGAAAGACAAAAATCAAATTGTAACTTTAAAAATAACTGACCAACGCATATACGGTATTATAAATAAGAGAATAAGTATAATATGTATTTGTCTATGTATCGTAAATGTGTCACTTAAATTTATTTGTATTGATATTGATATTCATAAGTCACTTAGAGTTGGACATTTCTCTAGTGTTGTAATTCGCACCCAGCCCGATTTAGTACTTACTCAAGTCTTGTGGTGCAACCTAAATTTGTTACCAATATAGTGCACATTAGAGAAATCATGAACCAGTTTATTATTGTCAACTATCTACTTAATAAAACGATAAATTAAAATTCTCACTGTAACAATTTCAGCGTTAATGTTTTAAAACTAAAAGAAACGCGGCGTAAATAAAAATAAACCTGATAAGTATAATTATTATTTTATTTGTATATAAAATATAAAGAATGTAAAAATTACGGTCATTGAACTAATCCTCATTGTATTAGGAACAACGTTTTTTTTACTTCAGACACAGAATTGCCAGTTCGTCGCAGCGGCGGAGAGGCTCGTCAAAAGGGCAAGAAGTCTACTCTGTATGTCAGTCCGCCTGTCAAGCGTGACATTTAAAGCAAATCCGAAATCCTCCCTATTATGCTTCTCATGTCCAATGGACTCTCAAAGACCGATAAAAGAGAAAAAGGTAGAAGCATCGTGTGCTTCTCTTTTTACTGTTTACAAGTTTGCATTAAAAACGTGTTTTGTAGAACGAAACGATTTTTGCCTAACATATGTAACCGAACATGATTAACCCTTTCTACTATTATACAAGAATAACAATGAAAGCTTTTATTGGTGTTAAATAACCGCTAGTTTCTTATAAATTACAAACCTATACAGCAGGATATCTAATGTCTCATAATTGATCATGTTATGTAACAGCCTACAGCTTTGCTTCATATTTTATGTATCGTGATTTCGTGTTATAATCGTAATTTTTAAAGAAAAGCAAAAACGAGTCGTTATTTTTTATTTTTTTATTTTTTTTGAGCTTACCACATATATTAAACTATTTGATATATTAAATAAAATAGATCTGTAAATAGCCTCAAACGAACTCTCACAATCAAAATCAAAAGTTAGCGGTATTTTAAAACATCATAAGCATATTTGCAAATGTGAGAAGTAAAATATTTATTGAGGATAAATTTAAATCAGCCAATTCGCTCTGAAGTTACGCGGCAGACGCTACTTTGTTCCATATTCCCTTTGGAAAACAAAAGCGGTCTGTTTCATTTCGTCTTAAAGTTTATAGATTGAGATATAACATCCACTACTATGTAGCTTCTAAAAAGAAGCAATTTTTTGATTCATTATTATTATATTTAATTCATATCCATTTTATACACTTTTAATATAATTATTAAAAAAATATGTAACATCAGGTACATTTTAGCAAATCATGGTAAAACTGCATGAAAACGCCAGACAAAAATTTCTAGATAAATTATTTCCATTGTAATTGATATACAGAATGAAATGCATTTCTGACTAACAGTTTATGACAATCTGTGAGATGAAAATCTTAACGAAATTAAATTTTTATGCATCTTTAAGTAATGAATAAATTGAAAAAAAAAAACACTGAGTCCGTCACCGTAACTCTTTGGACAATGGTTGATGGAACTTTACGTGGTATGAAAGGTTTTTTACGAGGTAGAGCTATGCTGCGGCTATTTTATGGTTGTAGCACGGATAGGTCAACGCGACTGGGGAAGTACCACGCTCTTTGCTGTTGCTTTTGTGTTTTGAATGGTGAGTGTAGAGAACCGGAGACCTTTTTACTGGAAAGAGGCATTCATTCTTAGTCCTCAAGGTAACAACGCATCTGCATTTTGATTCTTAATTTACGATATATATGAATGTCAATGCGTCACAGCATCCATTTACCATCAGGTGGCCCGTTTGCCACTCTTATTCTATAAAAAAATGCGATAATTGAAACTGATTTCACTATGACAACCAAATAACAACAGCATTCAACGATATTGGTTTTCTTTGTCATCACTAATAACTCACTGGTAAAAACTTGCCGCTATCATTTGGTGATCAGAGGTATATTAAAAATTAAAACAAAATTCTTGGTATTAAAAATGGCAACATACTTAGGATATGCGATAGCCAAAATTGTTAAGTTCACTCGGAACTCAGAAGACCTTAAAGGGTAAGCAAAGGTCAGAACAACCGGATTAAACGAGAACGGTGAGTGGATTCACCAGTTTATTAAAGACCACGCATCTCGTAATGAATCGTCTACAGGAAACTGTCTGTTTCCTGTCCTAAATTTTAAATATGCGTATTTAACTTTATAACTAATAACAACATGGCAACCACTATATATAATCTAATATACCGTCATTATATTAGCGAAGATTATCGTTATCATCATTACAAGTCCACTGCTAAACATAAGCCTTCATCAAGGTACTTGTAAAAAATTTACAATAGGTTACAGTCTACCTACTTCCCACTACTGGTCACAGGTTTCCTTCTATTTCTGAGAGGGTTAAGGATCAAAATTAGTCAGTCGCGCTGCACTAGTGCGCTGCGTGTTGGAATATTTCACACATTGTTGTATAATTTTATTTTTAGACGCGCGGATTTCCATGCCATGTTGTCCTCCACCACGGGACATGTGGTAAATTAGCATTCAAAATTAGAATTAATAATTTCATTGGTGCTGGTGGAAATCGAACTCGGGTTGCAAACGTAATGTGAAACTTACGGCGAGCGTTTAGCCCCTCTGCTACTATGGCTCTACCAACGGCAAGGTAACTTGGAAATTATGTATCATCATCATCATCAACCTGCGGCAGACCATGGCTGGACATAGGCCTGACACGCTATGCTAACAGTCACCTCTCGCAAACCGTCGCTCACGTCCTTTCCGGTCTAGCGTCTTAAAAAGATATTTTAGTGCTTTATGTATGATATCGACACTTTTTTAATAAATCGTTCTAATGAATTTAATTTAAAAAGGGAACATGAACACATTGTAATGTTTTGATAGAAATAGGTTTCGTAATATTGGTAAATGTATTGTAAGCCCCATATCATTTTATTGATATCAGGGAAAAAGACAGAACTTTGGATGGGGAATGTTACACGGACTAAAGCAAGGTTTATACTGAGCCAGTAACGCTGGCGCCAGTCCTGAGACAAGCCGGCGCTGGCCTGGCCCGTGTTGTTTAGATGAGGCCAAATGGATTCATTACATTCCTAGATTATTCTTGTAAATCGTTGTATTAAATTAATGATTTTTTTAAACTAACTGAATAATTATGTTTTTCATATACCTATACATACTTGAAATATAAGATTTTCTACAATATCACTAGTAAAATTTTTATGTTACAAATTATTTATTCTGATGCGGGGGTTTCGGGGCGCGCGGGCGGAGGTTACTGGGGCTCACTGGCGCGGGGGAGGCTTGAAAAATACGCAGGCGCTCTATTCCCGCCAATGCTGGTAGCCAGCGCTGGCTTGTCTTGAAAAACTGTTTTTCCGAGGCCAATGACTTCTTCTTCTAAACCTTGCTTCTTCTTCTAAGCTTCGTCTAAACCTTGCTTAAAGAAACAATACAAACATTTTGCATAGGTTCATAGATCATAGAGTTACTGTATCAAAAGGGCTCATAATTACGGTTGGTAATTGTAGTAGTGTATTATTTACTACGGGTAGGACTACTTTTCTGTCTATGGATTTGTCTAAGTAGGAACCGACCTCTTACCTATTTCTGCTGCAGCATAACAGTGCTTGCACTGTTGTGTTCCACTCTGAAGCGTATAGACAGCCAGTTTAATTACAGGCTGTGAGGCATTAGAACATTGTTTTCTAGGTGACAAGGTGTTGATGGCTCCGTGGCGCAGTGACTTAGCAATATATTGTAACGCAGCTGGCCGTGGGCTCAAATCCTGCATGGAAAAAGTGTGTGTATAGCCTACAAATAATTGTTCCGGGTCTGGATCTTTGTGAAATGTATGTATGTAAACTGACTCTAAAGTATATGAGGAATTCCTAGTGTGGAGTTAACGTTATTTTTTTTATAGGATAAGGGTGACAAACGAGCACACAGTCCACCTGATGGTAAGAAGACGCTATGGCTCGTAGACATTACAATTAACCTGCTTAAGGATGTGGTGTTGTCACCCTTGAGGACTAAGATGGAATGCCTCGATTCCAGTAAAATTGTCTTGGGCAGGCCTATGTCCAGCCATGGTCTGCCGCAGGTTGATGATGATACATAATTTCCAAGTTACCTTGCCGTTGGTAGAGCCATAGTAGCAGAGGAGCTAAGCGCTCGCCGTAAGTTTCACATTACGTTTGCAACCCGAGTTCGATCCCCACCGGCACCATTGAAATTATTAATTGCAATTTTGAGTGTAAATTTACCACGTGTAAAACTGGGTCTCTGGTTATCTACACTCACCATACGAAACACAGCAACATAAAGCTGCAATTTTACTCTTATATTCCGTGAGAACGTGTTCCGTCCCCGGTCGAGCCGAACCATTAATGCTACAACCACAATAGCTACAGTGTGGCTCTACCACGTAACAAAAATCAAACAAAACAAAAATCTGTTGCGTTAACGCTTGAAGCTGGTTGCACGTGTCCATGGACTGCAATAGATTTTTATCGTCAAGTTGACTGTTACTTTATTTTCATATAAAAAAATTACTGTGCTTTTTTTACTATTGACTATTAGTCTAAGACCCGGCTGCAGGATTACTACGTCCATGTAGTTTTTAATCAAAATCTAATTTTAGTATATAATTGTAAGTTGGGCGATACATTTCTGTGGGGAATACGTAGGACTCTCAATAACTTATGAGATATACAAAAAGTATTCTAGATACTATAAATATTTATTTTACATTTTTTGGAAATATTCTCCATCATGCTCTACACAAAGTTCCAATCGCCTGAACCAACTCTGAAAACACTTTTGCCAGTCTTGATCTGACAGGTCGAAAATCGTTTCTTCGTAGGCAGCTACAGCTTCTTCGGCGCTTGAAAAAAACTTACCTTTTATTTTTTCTTTGACTCATGGGAACAAAAAGAAATCACAAGGAGCTAAGTTAGGGCCGTAGGGTGGGTGACTTAGAGTTTCAACACCAGATTCCTCAGTAAATGCTTTTGTTCTAAGGGAGGTATGTAAAGAGGCATTATCGTGATGCAGCTTGATTCCCCAAAGCCCGATCTTTGGTCTTCTCTCCCGCACAGCTTGAAAAGCTTTGGGTAATGCAACTGTAGTTTACCATTCAGTGTTGACTAACATACAATTTTCCATCATTGAATCGGAGTTGACTGATCTTCAATTTTCAGCATTGACGTCGACAAATGTCCGTAGCCACCATTTTATTTCCGACGTTGCGAGGTCTTTGCAGTTTTGTCGGTAACTGTCCTTCTGAGTGGACCTATACCGATGATTGTCTTTTATTTGCCAGATCATATTCATAGATCCATGTCTGGTCACCAGTAACAATTTCTGAAAAACGCCTAGATGAGGTTTTCAAAACGTAGACGCATTTCATTGCACCAATCCACATGAGTCTGTTTTTCGCTTTCGGAGAGCCAACGAGGGATCCACCGACAACAAAGCTTCCTCACGCCAAGATGTTGATGTAGGATGGTGCTGGTGATGAATGCTCCCTGAACTAATGCCTTTGATGTCCGTATATGTGATTCGTCGGTCTTCTCGCACCAACATTCCAGTAGTCCATACATTTTCTGCCGTTACTGCTGTTTGCGGGACCCAAGTTCTTTGGTCATCTTTAAGGTTAATTTTACCCCTCTTGAATTCAGCAAATCACCTAAAAATTGTTGCGATGAGTCCTCTAATGCTGATTGTAACCGTTGCAAACTTAATTGTTCGGTTAAACCAAATTTAAAATCATGATAGATCATAGCGCGCAAATGTTCACCGTTAAGATCAATCGTTTTAAATGAAAAGCGCGGAAAGCGTTGAGGAAAATTAATAGAACTGTGTTTTTTTTTTAACATTGAGCAATTGGCTTATGAAGTTCTATTTATACATAAATTTACTTTTTAGAAACATATATAACACGGGTGCGTTCCATTTTTAAATTTCGAGCATCCCAAAACTTATGAGTGATCTACGTACAGATCCCGTACTATATCGTAGAACAATAACATATATTACTTGCCTATCCGTTGAATTTACGTTTTTTTTTTTTCAAAATATTATTTCGTTATTAGTAGAACAAAACATCCACAATAATAGCTTTTATCCCCCGCAACAGATATGCCACAGCTTTCAAATGCCATAGCTTTGGTTACGGATCAATCCAATAATAATAATAATAATGAATATACTACTTCCGTACCGCGCCACCATTCTGAGATCCGCCCCACCGCCCCATGTAATGTTTATGATTTAGAGAATCTTGTTATTTGAGTAAACCAATATTAAGTACGACATGGCCAGATTCAGTAAGGATTTTGGTCACTGTTGGGGTGCAATGACACAGGCAATGTTGCCATCCGTCGTCTATATTGAGTACCAAGCCAGGAGCGGGCATTAAAGAATCTATCACACTATTACATCCCGTGGATGTCGTTAGAGATTACTATGGAAAAGACAAAATAAAAAATATTATCAGACTGAGATCGAGATATTTTGTATTAAATATAATGGAATGAATAAAATATTATTTATCCACTACCATCTGTACGCGGTCACGCATTGCTGTTGCTCAATTAGTTTTTCAAAAGCATATATAATTATTAGTGCTATTTAAAAATATACAGCTGGGCTTTCTGCTAATTCTTCTCAGAACAGAGCTTTTGTACAAACCAGTGGTAAATTAAACAAAAGAGTAACTTTGAATAAGTATTATTTATAATCTATATTGAATAAAAAAGTTTCTGTTTTCGTTTCTTTTATACGTGTATTCCAATGCAAAGTTGTGTCAAAATACAGTAACTAAAGTGACGACATTCTTAATCCAATATGGCGAACATCTTATATGACAATTCAATATTATTATGAAACATAGCTGATCTTATGATGGAGCTGGAATGTAGCCATGGATAAAAAAATGCGGAAAACAAAATGGCCGCCATACCAATTTTAAAGAGTTATTATATTTCAAGAATCAATTCAAGAACCAATGTGGTAAGGACCGAAAAGGATCATCTGCTGGCGATAAAAAATTCAAGATGGCCTTCAAAAACCACCAATGATGCATTAAATGAAATAAATAGACTTAGAAGCATGACCAGCAATAACTAAAAAAATAAAAACAAATATTTTTTTAAACCAAGCTTTAATTTAAATGATCTAAAAGGAAGACATATACTTTAAAATAAATCAAACCAAACAATTTATTATATTCATTGAGCTTAATATGTACTACGTACTAGAGGCGACACTGCATTCAGCTACTCTGTTCCACTCAACTGCGGTGCATACACCGCACTTTAATCAGTCACTCGCTAGACGCTTGTAGAGTTGTCACGTGTTGTGTTGATTTAAAAAAATCTCTTGATAAAAATATGCCGTCGTGTGTACTTAGATATTGCACAAATAATTCAAGAAATGTCAGTTAAAACCAAGGAATTACTTTACATCGGTTAATAAGATATTAATAATAACTTATTATGTATGTATTAATAATAAAACAAATAATTCCTAAGATGCCATCTCGTGTCATGGAATATATATTATGAAATTAATATGTTCAGATGCGACATTTCTGTGGGTACTTAAGTTTAGTTTAGAATATATTATTATACACATTTTTTTTTGTCGAAACATATTATATAAGTTATTATAATTTGGTAAAAAATTTCAGATTTAAATATGCTTATTATTGCTTATATTCTTTTATTTTATTTTTAGGTTTCCACATCAAAGTCAAAGTGGTATAAATTCGTCCATTTTTAATTCTTTTATTTTATTTTTAGGTTTCCACATCAAAGTCAAAGTGGTATAAATTCATCTATTTTTAATTCTCGCGTGCCCATTATTTATGAACGACTTTTATTCTAATTTAAATAAATGTATTTGTAATTTAAATGTTATGTTCATGTTTTATTAAACATATATTTAGTATGTTTTTTATATTTGACTTATGTGTCTTTTAAAATATTCAGATAAAGATATCATTAAAATGTAATTGTGATATAATATTATATTAAATAAGCAAATATAATATACAAAATAAATGACAAAATTTAAATATTGTTCTCGATATAATTTACCTATTTAACAATACAATCTACTATTACCTACGTGTCATTCTACCTATGTTTGATCTATGATCAAAAAAAACCGCGCGAGTAGCGCACATTTTTTTGAGATGCACTTTGTTTGAGATAGCTGTTCTAGTACGTAAGTACAAATTACTTCAGTGATTATATTATACAATTTTTATATGAAAAAAAATCTTGCACAGTTGCAGCCATTTTGATAAAAAGCAGTTTTTTTAAGTATTACGTACTATAACTAGTCAATATCACAATTACATTGCTACCAAATATATTCTTGTTTATGTACACAGGTAAATGTTTTACAGCAACAGCTTGCTTCAAATATGTATGCCTGGTGAATAGGAATATGATCTCCTTTTAATAATAAAATGCAGTAATTTGCTCAATCGACCTTTTTATTTCTAATTTTTTTACAAACGATGACAGATACAACTGTATTTTGTTTTAAAAACATAACGGCTATATATATATATATATATATATTTATATATATATATATATATATATATATATATATATATATATATATATATATATATATATATATAAAACCTACACGGCTTACGAACTAATATTGGCATTAGAACTGCTAATATAATTTGACAGGCGCTTCAACATGCCCCCCGGCGTTGAAAGTCTACCTTTCAACCAGATTCTTCAGGTTCGGGAAGCGGACAAATTTTGCTAAATGATCGGCGAACGCGAGTCGATTTTTTAATATCCACCACCCTTGATACGCCGTCCGAGCCTGGATGGACTGCGATGATGCGACCCATCTTCCACTTTAATGGCGGTGAATTCTCCTCTTTTAGGAGTACCAGTGAATTTAACTTCAAAGATCCTTTATAGGAACGCCGTTTCATCCGCAGTTGAAGCTCTGATATATATTCTTTGCTCCATCTTGCCCAAAAATGTTGACGTAATTGTTCTATTCGTTGAAATCGGGTAAAAGAGCTTACGGAATGATCTTTATAGTCTGGTGTCGGCAAGGAAGTCAAGGGGCGTCCAATCAAAAAATGACCGGGCGTTAGTGGTAGCAAGTCTTCAGGATTCGTTGACAAAGGTGGGAGTGGTCTGGAGTTAAGTATAGCCTCAATTTGTATTAATGTGGTATTTAGTTCCTCGTAAGTCAAATTACAATTGCCCACCACTCTAACTAAATGATATTTAATGCATTTGACACCAGCCTCCGCAAGCCCAGCAAAATGGGGAGAATAAGGCGGTATAAAATGGAAATTAATTCCTTCATTTGCCATTACCTCAGATAAAGAATTACAATACGTCTTAATAAATTTTGAAATGTCATTGTATGCGCCTACAAAGGAGGTACCATTATCCGAATAAATATTAAGAGGTTTCCCTCTTCTTGACATAAATCTGCGCAAAGCTAATATGAAGGTATTGCTAGTTAAATCACCCACTAATTCAAGATGAATTGACTTAGTCGCGAAGCAAATAAAAATAGCTATATACATCTTTACAATTTTACAACCACGGCCATGGCGAGAAACAGATTGAATTGGTCCCGCATAGTCTAGTCCAATATTCTGAAATGGAAAACCAGAAAGGATGCGTTGGTGTGGTAGGTTGCCCATTATTGGAGAGATTGTTTTTCCTTTCATTCTATTGCATCTTACACATTGTCGATAACAAGATCTGGCCAAATTGCGACCTCTAATCGGCCAGTACATCTCTCTTATAGTGGCCAACATTAGCTGTGGTCCTGCGTGCATTAACCTTATGTGCTCATAATTGAAGAGCAATTTGGTAAAATAATGAGTGGACTGTATAAGTATGGGATGTTTTTTTTCATAACAGTAATCGGAATTTTCAAGACGCTCTCCAACACGCATTGTTTTATTATCATCGTGAAATACATTAAATTTATGTAACGGACTTTTAGTGGGTAAGCTTTTATTTTTAATTATCATGGTGTACTCCTCAAATGATTCACTCTGAGATATGCTTATAATAATCATTGAGTGCGGTTTGCAACTCTTGATTGCTAAGAGGACCGTGAACGGATTGCTTTCTACAATTATTAATAAAACGCAGCACATAAGCAACGGCCCGATTTAATCTAGTATATTTAGAAAAGCGTTTAAATTCAATTAATTTATTACCGCCTAAATCTTCATTGTTGTTAGAATGAAGTATTCCGTGGAGGATAACATTTGGCGATTTAATCTCAGGCAACTCGTGATTAATACTTAAGAAATTTGCAGGCCAGTGAGAGACCTCTTTCTTTAAAAATTCAGGTCCTGACCACCACTTACTCATGGATGAAATATCCTTACAACTCACACCGCGAGAAATATGATCGGCTGGATTACACTCTGTTGGGACATGCCTCACTCGCAATTTCCAGTATTCTCTAATATTTCAGCAACCCTATTTCTAAAAAAGGGTTGTAGCTTGCTAGGTAACACCTTTAACCATCCTAACACGATGGACGAATCTGTCCAAAAGAAAGTGCCCTTAGCTTGTTGTCTCAGCGATGCTACAACCTTTTGGTAAAGGCGAGCTCCAACAAGTGCACCACAAAGTTCCAGTCTTGGGATTGTTATAGGTTTAAGCGGCGCGACACGACTTTTCGCCATCAATAATTGAATTAAAACCTCACCCTGATCATTAACGCTACGAACATATAAACAAGCGCCATATGCACGCTCAGAAGCGTCTGAGAAAATATGAAATTCTAACAAACTAGGCGAGTCACAAATAATACGACGTGGAATACGTAGAGTATTTAATTTAGGTAAATCGACTATTATCTCAGCCCACATCTTGCTGATTTCTGGCGTCAACTGCTCATCCCACGACAGCTTGAGCAGCCACAACTGTTGAAGAAGCATCTTCATCTTAATTACACAGGGAGATAGAAGTCCTAGTGGATCAAAAATCTGTGAAATCACAGATAACATATCACGCTTTGTTTTACCTGCGAATAGCCCTCCTATAGGGAAACAAAGTTGGTCAGTATGTGATTGCCAACCAAGGCCTAAAGTTTTAGTCGGTTCAAAGCCACCAATATTTAAATCAAGCGAAGAAATATCATTTTCACTAACCAGTTGAGATTCATTCGACTTCCACTTTCGCAAAACCATATGAGCTGATGCAAGTGTGGAAGTCACTTTACGGCGCAAATCTGTAACCTCGTTAATATCATCCCCTCCCGTTAGCAAGTCATCAACGTAAAAATCGTGAATGATCACTTGAGCAACCTTGTCACCGGTACCCTCTAAGCCTAATTGTTGGAGGCACCTAGTTGCCAAAAAAGGGAGCACTAGAGGTGCCGTAAGTCACGGTGTTAAGTTGATAAGCTTGAAGCTGTTCTGAAGGGTTATCACGCCAGACAGTTTGTTGCAAATAGCGATCATCGGGATGAATGACTACTTGCCAGTACATTTTCTCAACATCAGCTGTGAGAACGTATTTGTGTAGCCGAAAGCGTAAAAGAATGGACAAAAGGTCGTCCTGTACCACGGGACCTACCATCTGTATATTATTCAATGAAACACCAGAAGAAGTCGGACTGCTAGCATTGAAAACGACTCTTAATGTAGTAGTAGTACTACTTTCCCGCAGCACACCGTGATGTGGTATAAAATGCATCTTACGTGGTAAATTATCATTCTCACATTTCTCCATATGACCCGACTTTCATACTCTGACATAAATTCTTTATACATTTCATAGAGCGAGACTGACCTGCTAACCTGCGCTCTAGCGATAGTAAACACTTCTTAGCTCGTGGCCAAGAATCACCTAATACGTCAGGATTATGTTTTAAGGGTATCCTCACGCAAAATCGACCATTTGCCAGTCGCGTGGTGTTTTTTAAAAAGTGTTCTTCGCATAATTTTTCTTCGTTTGAATAATGAGGCGCAGGGCTTACCTCTTCGAGGTGCCAGAAGCGTACTAACTGTTTTTGTATATCTTCATCTAAATATTTACTAGCCTCATCTTGAAAGATTCTTGTAAAATTACATTTAATAGGTTGACCCCCTTCTTTACATATCTATAATCAATCGGACCTGATACTAACCATCCTAAGCTAGTTTCACAAAGAATCGGCTGACCGTCCCCTAATTTTAATCTCTTCGTTCCTATTAAGTCCCAAAAGACGTCAGCACCTATAAGCATGTCAACGGGAGCAGGTGAGTGAAAATTAGGATCTGCCAGAGAAATATTAGATGGAATTTTTAAGTTTGACAAATTAACATATCTAGTAGGTACATTTTCGGTTATTGATGGTAGGACAAAACAATGAAGATTACTAGAGAAGTTATCATTCAATGATTTTATCGATACCTTACAAATCTTCTTGATGTGTGCCGAAGCATTATTAATACCGACTACCGACTGATTTACATTTAGAGCGGGCAAACCTAGCCTTTGATATAACTCTTCAGTTATTAAACAAGCGTTACTGCCACTATCAAGAATAGCACGAGCAATATATGGACAACCATTCTTACCTATAACTTTAATTAATGCCGTCGATAACAATACGTCGCCTCGTTCACTACACGATGCAGTGCCTACCTTTGCGGACAATGACAAATGTGCGTTATAATTGGATGACGACTGTAAGCCCGTCGAAGTGTTTGTTTGTTCGAAATGGCCTTGCATAACAGGCTTATTATTACCACTACTCGTGTTAGATGTATTAATATCTGTAATTGGTTTTGACTGGTAATCTGCGACGTGCACGAGAGTGTTATGCTTTCGGTGGCATATTTTGCATCCTGGCTTTTTGCAGTGATTTGCATAATGTCCTGAATTAAGACAATTGAAACATACTTTATAGTCTGGCAGTAACTGTAGACGCGCATCGTTACTTAATCCAAGAAACTGAGGACAACTGCTTAACTTATGGTCACCCTTACATTTAGGGCACAGTTTGGCGGAAAAAGCCGAACCGTTTTTATTACCGGTATCCCGAACTGAGAGCATTGCCTTAACTTTTGGAGCATATTTTATAGAAGAAATTAAACGGTTAGTAGCAGCAGAATGAGACATTTCTGTCGATTAAATCGGCTCGATTTTTTAAAAACATCAAAAATATATCGAACGTAATAGGTGTATCTTTCTCCAAACGACCTTTAGACTCTTCCCATTCACGATATGTCTTAGCATCTAATTTTTGAGTAATAATATGAATGAGAAGTGTGTCCCAGTGTTTAGTTGGCTCACCGAGGGATTCTAATGCACGTAAATTTTTATTTATTTGATCAATGAGACGTTTTAATTTGACAGACAATCCTTTATTAATTGGTGCTATATTGAATAAGGCTGTCACATGATTTTGAATTAGTAGTCTTTTATTATCATATCTATCACATAATATAGTCCATGCGACGGTGTAATTAGCTGCCGAGAATTCGATTGACTGTACTTCCAACGACGCTCTCAGATATTGAAACTTATTTATGTCATTTATCTCGTCATTTGAATGTATGAGGCTCATGAACGTGTCATGAAACTCTAACCAATTATCATAAGAACCATTAAATTTAGGTAGTTGAATAGTGGGCAGTTTAACAAATTTATGATTGCCGGAATGAGAGCCACCGTCACTGTTTGCGTCATCTGACTTAATGCAATCTGCTAAGATTCTTTTTGCAAGAGAAAGCGATTTAAAATAAAGGGATTCAAACTCAGTTCGTTCTGATATCTGGGTGTCTATGTTATCATATAGTATTATACTCGATGGATAATTGTACCTCGTCATATCGTTCATACATTGACTCAATCCTACCAATACGTAATTGCAACTCATTTACCTCAGTAGTAGCCAATGATGATGATACCTTCAGTGAATTTAAATAATTTGAAAAAGCAGTTATTTGTCCCTTGTAGCTAGCTCGTTTCCTAATTTGCTCCTTATCTTCTGGCATGTTGACTGGGATTGGGAGACTAGTGCAAATGCCTGATAAATTATACAAACAAGAAGTTTATATTTTATAAAATATAATTCATAAGTAGTTTTATACAATTTTGTTTACAGTTATAAAGAAATGAAAACTAATTCCCTTACTTATTTTGATAGTTTAAACCCAATAAAGAAAAAAATTATAATATCGTCAATATAATTTAACTAAGCTTTATAATTTAATTTAATTATGATTTGACGGTTATTAGAAACTATATAAAACAATATTAAATGAATTTTAGCTGATTAAATACTTTAAGTTATACGTAATTATTTTGTAAGTAATTTGGTTGGTATTAACCTGATAAATTAGCAGTCGATTTACACAAAATACTACCTGATAATGAGTGCTGGGTTAAATAAATTAAATAATAGTCCAATATCTAAGGGGCTAAGACTCCAGATTTTTTGGTTGAATATCTTCACTCCCTCGGTGGTATTTCCACAATATATATATATATATATAAGATATATATATATATATATATATATATATATATATATATATATATATTCATACATACTACTGTATATATATATATATATATATATATATATATATATATATATATATATATATATATATATATATATATATATATATATATATAAACGGCTAAATATATATAAAACCTACACGGCTTACGAACTAATATTGGCATTAGAAATGCTAATATAATTTGACAGGCGCTTCAACACATATAAATTGTCTAATGTAATAAATTAATGGGTTTGATTTATTTGAAAGTTTATTTTCCTCTTTCTAAAGTATTTAAATAAAAAAGCTTGTTTTTAAAAATGTTTTTTTTACTATTAATTTATTTTTATTGATTAGTACCCGCTTCTAAGTTGTACGAGTACGTCCAGGCAGTTATGACCCACACTCATTATTAGATCGCTTAATATGGAGAGCTCAAGCTATAACGTGGTAGCTTTCTCATGTTTCGGAAAGATTATGATGGCAGATTTTAAGTTAGCCGAATAGTGAAAACCAACCTAAAAATCTTTCTTTGTACTTCAACACATTCATGCTACTACATCAATGAATTATTTTTTATTACATTCTATTATGACTGTGGAATTCTTTACCTCTACATATTCGCCATGATCAATTCCTTTTCTTTTTCTTCAAAAATCTGTTCTAAGCTTTTTCCCTTCATACTTCCTTCTTGTATTTATCCTACTTTTCTCAACTATCATTATCTTGTACTTTTATTTATTTATTTACATTATTGTATTCTTTTTGTACACCTCCTTTCTAGCCAATCATTGTGAACAATTTTTTGCGTAATAAGGTTATCTGAAAGAAATCACTTCCAAAGCGATAAGACCACGTATGGCTACTTTTATCCAATCAGTCGGTGGCTCGTGTCACTCAATGGACAGCAGAGAGAGGAGAGCACAGAACAGATTTTTTTTAAATTGGTGAGAACAAGCCCTACTTATTGATTTCTTATATTTACACGAATATTTGACATTGAATAAAACTAATTGTACCGATTACATCGCGTTTAATTTGAATGATTCACTTATTTTTAATTCCCGACGATTCGGGATCTTTACAACACACTTTACACACATGGTCAGGGAGGAGGGGGCTGCAGGCTGTTAACGTGTTCAAGATCATTCCGACTGGATTAAATGAATCAGATTTGATAGACCACAAATCCTCGCTAAAGAATACCGATCCTACTCGATTCACGAGGTTATTGAAATTGAAAAACGTCAAAATTTTAATAGAAAATATGGCTTTGTGCTACCATCTCCTTGGGAACCTATAATCAATGAAATTAAATCCATACCCAAGCATACCACTGCAAAATTTCAAGATGCTGTAAGCACGTTCTGCGTAGATCGCACCAAATATAATATTTAAAAGCTGAAGGTAGCCCGGATTATCTATGATGTCAGGACATCAATCACCTCAGGACCATGGGTTCTGTAAAGCTCCACTTCTTCCCCCTGGAGAGTACTCCTCAAAATAGTTATAAGTAATTTAATAACTTCATCCATCCATTCATCCATTTCCCATAAAAGTCCACTAATGAACATTGGCCTCCCACATGGATTGCCTCATAGGCGAGATTTGTCAATAGTTGCCACGCTTACCAGATAGGTTGGCTAAAGCAATTTCTCATCATTTTGAAATTACTTTCCTTCTGTCGCCTCTTACGACATCCACAAGACGTTATGACTTCTTACGCCTTCACTACATGGTAGATTTAATAATTTAACTTGTTTCACTTAAAATAAGCTTCCTTTATAATTCTGGGAAATAAACAATATAGATCAAATAGGCAAACAATGAGCTTGTCTATTGATGAAAGCCAGATGTTCATTTAATGGCTTTGATCTAAATATACCTAATGTGAAAATACTCATTTAACCTGCATGATTACCAGAAAATTACTTCAAACCAAATTCGAATTAAGAATTCTCTCCAATAAACGATTGTAAACAAACATTTACCCGTAGTTTCAGTCGCATCCCAAAGGATATTTCCTTTTCCTAGATAGGTGCTGATTTTTGTTACTTGTGGATTACTACTTAATTATATTCATATTTTGTACATGTGGCCACTGAATAGTATCAATTTTAAACATGTATTTGTAGTTTTAAAAGATCGATTTGCTCGTTGTGGCATTCCACAAGAATTTTTTAGAATAACCAACTAGCTTACGTCTCTAAAGAGTTTAGACATTTTGCTTTTACATGGCGCTTTAAATATTCTATGTCTTCGCTGCATAACCGCAATACGTACCATCAGAACGTTATTTGTTAAATATACATATCCTATGGAAACTTTTATTTACCTTTGTTAAACTACAGAATATCACCAAGGAATGGTAAAGAAAGCCCCGTACAGTTCATACCGGCACCCCGCCTGCAACTTTACAAGGCGAAGTTCGGCCTCACATAGAATACTGCTCCCATCTCTGGGCAGATCCTCCCCAGTGCCAGCTCCTTCCACTTGACCGCATCCAGCGCAGAGCGGCTCGAATCTTCGACGACCGAGTGCTTTCCGATCGGCTCGATTCACTGGTGCTGCAAAGAGATGTTGCATCCCTTTACATTTTCTTTCGCATCTACCACGGGGAGTGCTCTGAGGAATTGTCTGGATTAACCCCAGCCACCAAATTTCATGAACGTACATCTTGGCAAAATTTCTGATACCATCCACACCATCTGGATGCCACCACTGTAGGTTTCACTAGGAGTTTTCTTCCGCGTACGACCTCTCTGTGTAATAGTTTACCACCGGCGATTTTTCCGGACCGATATGACTTAGGGACCTTCAAGAAAAGAGCTTACTCCTTTCTAAAAGGCTCGCAACACACCTGCAATTCCCCTGGTATTGCAGTTATTCATTTGCGGCGGTAGTCACTTACCATCAGGTGAGCCGTATGCTTGTTTATCCCCTCTCCTATAAAAAAAAGGTTAGTGGTGTCATGTTATAAAATTAAATCCGGAGACAGATCGTCTGATTATAAAAAAAATATGAAAGTACTTTATTGTATACCTAAAACACGTAGTTCACATCTACCCGAGTGGGCGATTAGGTGATAGCAGTAAATGGAGCGAACCGGCAACGAGCAAGACTGTCAAACAAGCTCCTAATTTGTAAAAGATAGTGTTAGTACAGTGTCGCAAAGGAATCGTTAGTACCTAATTGAGCTGAAATCAGACAAACTGCTTTCTTTATCGGCGGATTAAGACTCAAATAATAATCATGAAGACTTTCATCAGTCATTTGACTATTTTCCAAAAAAAAGTAAACGATATCCAAAAAATGTACACTCTCGATCAGAAAGAGCGAATGCAAGGGAAGCCAAAAAGAAATTAAGGAGGAAATAATTATTTTATTTGTATCATCATCATCATTACAGCCCTTCACGAGTTCACTGCTGACCATAGGCCTCCCCAAGAAATGCTATGAAGCACGAACCTGAGCCACCTGCATCTATCAACTTCCTGCATGTCTTACCAGGTCGTCACTCCATCTAGTGGGAGGTCGCCCTACACTTCGCCTACTAGTACGACGAAGCTGCCTCTCGAAAACCTTTTTTCCCCATCGGTTGTCGGTTATTCGAGCTATATGGCTAGCCCATTGCTACTTCAGCTTAATAATCTGTTAGGCTATGTCAGTCATTCAGGTTCTAGTGCGAATATCCCCACTTCTAAGTTTATCACGCACAGGAACCCCGAGCATAGCCATCTCCATAGCTCGTTGAGCAACCTTGAACTTCCTTATACAGCCAGCAGTGAAGGACCACATCATAGATCCATGAGTCATCAATGGCAACACGCACTGGTTGTACAGTTATTGTTATACAATAGATATATTAAATTGACAAAATGCTGATTATTTTATATAGTATAGTAATATTTATATTGTACTAACTTGCCAGGCAGCCGTGCCCTTTTCGACAACTCTTTGTCATGTCCTATTGAAAATCCTTAAATTCGCAAAAAAAAATTGTGGGTCACTCATGGACTCTTCTTATCTCTCAAGTTGGGCCAAACTGCACACGGTGTGCAAATTTGATTAAAATCGGTTAAGTAGTTTAACAGTCCATCGCGGACAAACAACGTATATAATAGAATGGTCCATATTGTTGAATCTTTCCTTTTAGATATACATTCAGTAATTAGGTCAAAAAGTAGAGTTTTATTTTTAGCAATTGAACTCTATGAATTGGTTAAGCGGTAGTGAAGGTGAATTGTTTTATATATATATTAAGATTTATTACTATTACTTAAGTGAAGAAGGATAATGTAGCATTTTATTTGATGATGTATATGGTAAATAAAAAACTGACTTTCAATAAGTATTGTGACAACGTGTAGTGGTTAGAATATCCACTACCCAATATCACCCCGTGGGTATTGTATTTTTTATAGAATAAGGGTAACGAACGGGCACACAGTCCACCTGATAGTAAGTGGATGCTGTAACCCATGGACATCCACATTTATCCTCCATTAAGAAACAAAATGCATATGTTGTCATCCCCGAGGGCTAAGACGGAATGCCTGGTTCCAGTAAAAACGGTCTCCGGTTCTCTACACTAACCATACGAAACACAGCCCTTTTAAGCTGCTATTTTACGCTGAAATTCTGTGAAAGCGTGGCGCTACATTAGTGCTACAACCATAATACGGCTGCAGTGTGGCTCTACCACGTAAAAAAAAACAGTCGTAAACAGAGGGAAACAAACCCGGAAATGGGCAACAGCGTTTTCCTAATAACGACTAAAAATAAAGAATTGCAGATGCCAACCAGCTTGCCAAGCGTGTCAACTGTGATAAATATCCCCCCTCATGAGGCAATCTGTAGAAGAGACCTATCATCATCATCATCATCATGACAGCCCTTCACAAGTCAACTGCTGAACATAGGCCTCCCCCAAGGTATGCCACAAAGCACTATCCTGAGCCACTTGCATCCATCGACTTCCTGCATGTCTTACTGGGTCGTCACTCCATCTAGTGGGAGGTCGCCCTACACTTCGCCTACCGGTACGAGGCTGCCACTCGAGAACCCTTCTTCCCCAACGGTTGTCGGTTCTTCGAGCTATATGGCCGGCTCATTGCCACTTCAGCTTACTAATCCGTTGAACTATGTCGGTCACTCTGATTCTACTGCGGATATCCTCATTTCTAAGTTCATCACGCAGAGAAACTCCGAGCATAGCCTTCTCCATAGCTCGTTGAGCGACTTTGAGCGTCCTCATACGGCCAGCAGTGAAGGACCACGTTTCGGTTCCGTAGGTCATCACTGGCAACACGCACTGGTTGTACAACTTAGTTTTCAGGTTTTGAGGTACACCTGACAAGAAGATGCGTCGTAATTTCCCGAACGCTGCCCAGCCGAGTTGAATCCGTCGACCGTGACCGAGAGGTCAGATCGGATGGTCGGATTAGTTCTATGGGCAGCTGTACACATCATTGTTGGAGCCACCCGCAAGTGTGAGTAACGATCAAAGAGCAAGCACTATTCCGATGATATCCCGGACGTCAGTCTGAGCGAGATTAGAACGACTCTTTAAAAACGGAACGCAGCTTTAAAAACTTTAAGTCCCCGGGCGAGGATGGAATTACAGCGGAGCTTCTGAAAGCGGGTGGAAAACCGATACTTGAAGTCCTTCAGAGGCTCTTCAATTCCGTCCTCCATTATCCTGCAGAAGTGCGGTGGTCTTGTTCTTCAAGAAAGGTGACAACGCCCTCTTGAAGAACTACAGACCGATATTCCTTTTGAGCCGCGTCTACGTGCTGTTTTCGAGAGTCATTACGAATCGTCTCGCACGCAGACTCAACAACTTCCAGCCTCCCGAACAAGCCGGTTTCCGAAAAGGCTTTAGTAACATAGACTTCGCATTGTACAGAAGTCCGAAGAGTACAATCTGCCACTTTGCCTGGCGTATGTGGGCTATGGAGAAAGCCTTTGATTCCGTCGAAATTTGGGCGGTGCTACAGTCTCTTAAGCGGCGCCAAGTTGACTGACTGTGTGTTTGTACAGTAGGGCTACGATGGCTATCCGAGTACAGAACCAGAGTACGAAACCTATCCAAGAAGCAGAGAGGCTTAAGACAGGGTGACGTTATTTCCCCGAAACTCTTCACCGCTGCATTGGAAGACGTATTCAAGCTACTGGACTGGAAACGATACGATATTAACATTAATGGCAAGTACATCACTCACCTTCGATTTGTCGACGATATAGTCCTTATGGAAGAATCGCTGGAGGACTTAAGCACTATGCTCAATGACCTCAATAGTGCCTCCCAACTGATAGGTCTTAAGATGAACATGGACAAAACAAAGATCATGTTTAATGTCCATGTCACACCTATGCCGGTAGTTGTTGGGAGCACTAAGCTCGAAGTTGTTGACGAGTACGTTTACCTGGGACAAATAGTCTGACTAGGTAAGGGGAGACCTATGCTCAGCAATAAATATATAATATATATGATACGTATGAAACAATTGTCATAGAGCTATCTTGTTGTTTACTACAAGTATAAAATAGTAATAGTTTTAATTTAAACAAACAATATAGGATGATTCATGTTACACCGTATCGCGACCGGGCCGGGCGCCGGCCGAGCCCCGGTCGGGACACGGTCAAACATCTTAGCATACTTGTTGTATGAAGTGATTCATGCTTGACCGTGGCCGGGCGGTGCCCCCGCCGTGCACCGCCAGGACCCGGCCGGGGCTCTGCGTCGAAATGTCGGTGGGTATTGTTTCCCGGCTCCGGCTCGGCCCGGTACCGGGAAATCTTTGAGATGTGAGCAGTTTAATATAAAAATGGACGATGAAAAATTGCTAGAATGTGTGCGTAAATACCCTGTAGTTTAACATATGATCTTAAGTAATAAATATAAAATTGTTATTTGGAAAACAATATGATTCGTCATCGATGGTAATTGCAATAGCTGCCCATTCAAGTAATGAAAATTGCATACTTAACTCAAGCATCACGTCTATCAACTGATGAAATCACTAGTTGACACGAAACACCTATCACAGACACGGCCGTGCAAAGAATACACGCAAACAGCCCGGTGTAGCATGATTAAAGCATGATCAACGTTACGCCGTATAGCGACCGGGCCGGGCTCCACCCGGGGCACGTCCACCGTGCGCCAGCTGGGCCAGTCATTCATGCTACACCGAGCTGTTTGCGTGTATTCTTTACACGGCCGTGTCTGTGATAGGTGTTTCGTGTCTATTAATGATTTCATCAGTCGATAGACGTGACGCTTGAATAAATATGCAATGTTCACAACTTGAATTGCTATTGTTTCCAAATAACATTTTTTGTTTACTATTCAAATATTTAGGATTGATCATGTCGTAAACTATAGGATATTTGCGCACACATTCTAGCAATTTTTCATCGTCAATTTTAATATGGGGCTGCTCACATCTCAAAGATTTGTCGCCGACTACCCTACAGGCGCCCGGCGTATACGTTCATGTTACAACGTGTCGGAGCCGGGCCGAGCCGGAGCCGGGAAACAATACCCACCGACATTTCGACGCCGTGCTCCGGCCGGGTCCTGGTGGTTCACAGCCGGGCCACAGTCAGTCATGAATCATTTCATACAAAAAGATTGCTAAGATGTTTGACCGTATCCGACCCGATCGCGACACGGTGTAACGTTAATCATCCTTAACTGGCCCGGCCGGCGAACGTAGGACGTGTCTCGGATGGAGCCCGGCCCGGCCGCGACACGGTGTAACGTGAATCATACTTGTAATACAAATGTTTGTATAAGTTAATCAATTATCTAAACCTCCTGTCTTAATGTTTTATAGTGGAGCATCAACAGTTTCGGGATTACCTAAACTCGACAATTTGGTAGTTTGCAGCACCGTGTGCGGCCGTGCTCTCCCGATATTATGGCTGAAAGTGCGTTTATTTATTTATTGTTAGCATTAACCTGATCTGTGCTTCACGCCTTCTTAGTATCCATATAGACACCGGTTAGTTAACATCGCGAACACTTAACCATTGATTCTATCATAATTCAATGCGCTATTCACTGCGCGGTATCAAATACACGATGGATTTCGGTTGCTACGACAAGGGCTCTGGTGAAGTGGAGTGCTACCTCGAAATACGTAAATATTTCTGTACTAAAAAGTATACAACGGGATTAGTCGTCGGTCCAGACGTCGATTAACAACATATCGTATTGTTTTGGAACGTTGTAATTGATATTTTTAGTTGGAATCGTTGTTGTTTTTTGGGTCGTGTAAACATGCGGTGTCTTCCGACAGTAAGTTAGTCCGTATGTCAGCGCGTTCTCCAGTCTGTGATTGTTAGCCGAGTATAACACTGTTACGATTATTATCCCTACGAAAGAGTAATATTTTAAAGTAAAATATATAACAAACCTAATCAATATGCCTTCGGAATTTAGACCCGTAAGCACTAGGCGCGATAACATTCCTAGCCGTGAGTAGAAAAGTATTTTAACGTAACTAATGATGTTTACAATAATATTGAAAATATTCTAATATCTGCGACTTTTAAACCTTTTAGATTGTGATACGGGTACTTCATGTGCTATAACGATACAAATGAGTAAGTACTTTAACAGCAGAAAACATTGTTTGCCATCAGCATTAACCCAATTTGAAGACTTAAATTCCTGCGGCGTTCAGCATTAACCTAGAATAGATAAACGGAATACTTGCAACGTGAAGGTTGTAAATATGCACTTGATTAACATTATTAAAAAGGTGAACAGCTTAGTATAAAACGTATTGATTATATATATTCTTTCGCAGTCCTTAAAGAAACTTTGACTTTTTTATATGTGTTTAAAGCTAGGCTGCAACTGTATTATTGCTGCAGCTCGAATGGTTCGGCTCGACTGGAAAAGAACCACGCTTACTCAGAATACCAGTAGTATCATAATGCTTTTGTGTTTCGTGTTGTGAATGAAAACAATTAAAAACCATTATTACTTGTAGGCCTCACGGATGACAACTTATCTGCATTTGAATTAGATATAATAGATTCTAAATATAGGTGTCTATGTGTGTAATGTAAGTGTGAAAATGTTGGTGTATATCAGATACCTGAGTGCTCGTTTTTCAGCCTTACTTGTATTAAAAGTAGTAGTAAATTTAAATTTTTCATAACTATACACTATACTACCTTTTGAAGCACGGGCTCTCCTAAAACTATATGTACTTGACAGCGAATCCTGAAGCAGTGGGATGCGTTGAGAGATTTGCCACATTTCTCTCGTTTCTTCTCGTCATCGTCACCTTCCCGTTTTCACTTTTCGAATGCTTTAAGGTAAATTTCGTATATATTTTTAAAAAATTTAGAAATTGTTTATTGTGCTAATTATAAAAATATGTACGCTTGTTATTAACAATTTTTTTAAGTTTCATTTATTTTGATAATTTCTAATTATACAATTTATTAAAAATTATTAATCTGTTCGTAATTTTATATTTCAATGAATATTATCTTGGTGATCTTTAAACACGCTATTCTTGTTCGTAATAAAAATATCACATTTCGAATGCAAAAAACTTAGAAAAGAAATTTATTTACACTTTTTATTATTGCATCGCTTTAATAGTTTATACCTCTCCCGCATTAACCTAGATTGCCTTTATTGCAATCATCATTATCGTCATTGTTACATCCTATTATTAGTTCAATTGCATGCAATAAACTAACTGCATCCATCGACACCTTGTAGTTTTGTCAGTGATCACTTGAAGTTGCTAATTTAATTAAATTAATTAATTACTCTAGCTGTTGTATTTAACCTTAGTACTTGTATCAAATACAATGTATATATATATATCAATGACGAAGAAAAGCGCGAAGGGTACTCCAAATGGCTTATTTGATATTGCAATCGTTAATCCATCAGCTCAGCTTGGTGATTATGACAAAACCTTTCTGGTTTGGGAGAAACCCACGTACAACAGTTTACTGTTAAGGGATAATAAATTTCAATTTAATAAGATTCATTATTAACATCTTTACGGTACTACTACAAAATGAGTTTAAGATGTACAAGAGGTTTTCTTGTGCACACAAATATCCGATCTTTATTTTAAAGTAATATAGATACGGTTAATGTAGATTGATTGCGTTGTACGTTGCGGCCAGTTTTACTCGTGTACTGCGAATGAAAGCGATTAATTTATTTTCGTCTTTTATTTGGAATGTAACAGGCGAGCGAATGTTAAAGTATTTTTATTCTTATTGGCAAAATTGTGTTTAATTGTTTGGGCCATTTTTCTTAACATGAAGTATTATTTATTGTATTTAGTAACAAGTTAATATAAAGCGTATGACCTCACTTGAACTTATTTTACTTCGTAAAATCATTTGAAATCCCGTAGACACAAGTGTTTCGTGGGCTAAGGCATTCCTCACCCGAAGAGCTAAAATCGGGTTTTAATTACTAATTTTTGGTCAGTTATATGTAGTATGAACTTACAATATCTTTTTTTCCAAACTCTAATAAAATCAGTTTTGATTATTAATTATATTTATATATATATATATATATATATATATATATATATATATATATATATATATATATATATATATATATAATAATCTTCACATGAACACAGGTGAAATAATTTGTAGACATATCAGTGTTATCCTGACTCCTCAACTATAAGACCCAATCATGGTAGGCGGCTGCATATTTTTATACCCATTAAAGAATAGACATATACATATACATATACATGTATTGGATATCACATATTTAACTGTGAGTTTATTTTAGCTCTTAAACGATTCCTGTATATCATTTTATACATTTGTTTAGGTTGTCCAAGAGTTCGAACGAGCTGTAATATTCAGACTAGGGCGATTACGAAAGGGTGGAGCAAGAGGACCCGGTCTGTTCTTCGTATTACCATGTATCGACACCTACAGAAAAGTCGATCTGAGAACCGTCTCTTTCGATGTACCACCTCAAGAGGTAATCCTTATTCTAGAACATGATTCTGCTTGTATGTAATTTAACTAATTTTATGAAATTAAAAGAGATCATGGGTTATAGATAAGCAATTGATCATGAGCTATGACGATCTTAGTTAGAACTAAGTCATACTCATGACTTTATTGTGATGTCATCGGTTCTTAATACATCTGCAAAATTTTGAATTGTTCGGATGTCTATGAGTGTAAACTAGATTATAAATTTACATCACATCCATACATAGATACACACACATATGTAAAGTTAATATGAAGCGTATGACCTCATTTGAACTTATTTTACTTCGTAAAATCGTTTGAAATCCCGAAGAAACGAGTGTTTCGTGGGCTAAGCCATTCCTCATCCGTAGACCTAAAATCGGGTTTTAATTACTAATTTTTGGTTGGTTATATGAAGTATGAACTTACAATATCCTATTTTCCAAACTCTATTAAAATCAGTTTTAATGGAACGCGATAATATCCGTAAAATTTGTTTTATTCCACAATACCTAATATTTGCGTAAGTCTGATGGTGGCCACACACGATCAGTTAATCTGATCTTTTGAACTGATATTTTTAAAAAAAATCGGATTTTCGATATATCCATAAATAAACTTATATGTAAAACTCCGATATTAATATATTTATAATGAAAATCCAGTATTTTAAAAAATATCAACAGTTTTAGTTTGAACTGATCGGTTGAACTGACCGTGTGTGGCGTCCATAAGACTTCTATGTTACTTATATGAGATATGTACCATAGAAGTCTGTGACATATGAAATTTTCTGTAAGCGCTTTAGATTCCTTCTACTTTCATTATTATGAGTGATTATTTTTTATCTTTTTCTCAAAATTATATGAATATATTTTTATAAATATTATAATGTTTTCGATTTTGATTTTTTTAATCCTATATTAATATAAGTACCGAATGGGTGAATCACACATCAGACATTACAGGCACAGAGCACTTACATCGCAGGATGATCGGCGGTATTTTCCCCCCGTCATCAAGAGTCGAGTTGGACGCAAAAGAGAGCCTAAAAGATCGGCTTTATTTTTTGTGGCTTGGGCCAGGGAGTCGTCCTCCCTACGCAGAGTTGTTAGTGTTGGCTTACAGAAGTTCCCATGGACAGCCTTGGCGAGAGACCAGAATGCAAGGGTTCCCGAAAGAAGGCGAACTAATTTCTCGAAAACTGCCAATGTGCTCATACTTTGTCCTCGCAATAACTCTTTTGAAGGACCTGTAGGCGAAGCTAAACTTCTTTTTAAGTTTGCCGGTGTCTAATGAGGGCAACAACGACTTTACTGCCATCATGCGGCGCCACTTAAGATTAAGGTGACTTATTAGACATATTTCATGGCTGTTAATTTGTTCGGAAAAAGTAAGGGTAAATGTTTCTTTTTGAAATATCAGTTAAACTCTATTTAGATTTTAAATGAATAAACAAAACTGAGTATATTTCTCAAAGTATAAAAATTAAAAGAAAAATACGTTTAAAATATGCCAAAAAATTAAAAAGCGAACCACAGAAGCACTGTTTTGTGCATTTGCACACTCTAGAAACCGATAATTACATCTAATAGGCTATAATCATTATCATCATCATTACAGCCCTTCACAAGTCCACTGCTGAACATAGGCCTCCCCCAAGTAATGCCACAAAGCACGGTGCTGTGCCACCTGCATCCATTGACTTCCTGCATATCTTACCAAGTCGTCACTTCATCTAGTGGGGGTCGCCGTACACTACGCCTACCGGTACGAGGCTGCCACTCGAGAACCTTTCTTCCCCATCGGTTGTCGGTTCTTCGAGCTATATGGCCGGCCCATTGCCACTTCAGCTTACTAATCTGTTGGGCTATATAGGTCACTCTGGTTTTGCTGCGGATATCCTCATTTCTGAGTCTATCACGCAGAGAAACTCCGAGCATTGCCCTCTCAATAGCTCGCTGAGCGACCTTGAGCGTCCTCATACGGCCAGCAGTGAAGCACCACGTCTCAGATCCGTAAGTCATCACTGGCAACACGCACTGGTTGTACAATCTAGTTTTCAGAGATTGAGGTATACCTGACGAGAAGATGTGTCGTAATTTCCCGAGCGCTGCCCAGCCGAGTTGAATCCGTCGATTGACCTCTCGGTCGAAGTTGGACTTACCTAGTCGGACTATTTGTCCCAGGTAAACGTACTCGTCAACAATTTCGAGCATAGTGCTCCCAACAACTACCGGCATAGGTGTGACATGGACATTAAACATGATCTTTGTTTTGTCCATGCTCATCTTAAGACCTATCCGTTGGGAGACGCAATTGAGGTCATTGAGCATAGTGCTTAGGTCCTCCAGCGATTCTGCCATAAGGACTATATCGTCGGCAAATTTGCCGAATAGGCTATTTATTATGGAAGAATGGATTTGTCAGGACCTCAATTTATGCGCTGTTTCTATTAAAACGAATCATCAAATTATCTAACCTAACGATTTCAATTATTACGACCAAAAAGCTACAACATATAGTTGGTGAAATCATAATGGACCGAAATAAGATACGTCAGTGGTTCTGCAACGTCGTAGGTATTGAAAACAGTTAACCCAGATGTTGCTCCCATCAGTACGCGATTAATTGATGCGGCCGTAAAGCATCCATCAAAGTTTTACGACGTACAAACAATCGGTTCTTGTGTACCAATTGTCTAGGTGGAGATTAGCCTTACAATCCTGCTATTAATATCTAGTTTAAATCATTTGTTTAAAATTTTGTAGTCTCTTGTTACCACTATAAATAACTGATCATTTAATAAAAGATCTGAATAATAGCACTTAAGAAACTAACACATAAAACTTTTCTTAGTGCTTTCTACAAAATGATGATCTAAGTCTAAGAAATGAGACACAACAGTTTTGAAACACTAAAACTTTGAAATAATAAAAAGCATTTATATAAAATACCTAATAAAAAATTAATATACAAAATAGCAGAATCGCTGTAAGCAATAGCCCAAAAATTTAGATGTAATTTATAATATACGAATTCTCGTAGGTATTTGATGAGAATTAATGTTATACTTAGGATTCCTCATAGATATATAATGAAGATTTGTGTGCGTATACTCGTAAGACCGAATATTAATACGAGCAAAACCAATTTTCTACTACGACAAATATGTGTACAGATTTCATACATTTTTCCACATCCAAAATAAGTATAAATAAAATATTATGTAGGTAGCTGACGATGCCCTCTAAGTCAAGTTCTACATAGCGATTGTTTTATACATCGTCATCATCATCATTACAGCCCTTCACAAGTCCACTGCTGAACATTGGCCTTCCCCAAGGAATGCCACAAGGCACGGTCTAGAGCCACTTGCATCGACTTCCTGCAAGTCTTACCAGGACACTCCACTCCATCTAGCGGGGGGACGCCCTACACTTCGTCTGCCGGTACAAGGCTGCCACTTTTTTCCCCATTGGTTATCGGTTCTTCGAGCTATATAGCTGGCCCATTGCCACTTCAGCTAACTAATCCGTTGGGCTATGTCAGTCATTTTGGTTCTATTGCGGATACCCTCATTCGTAAGTTTATCACGCAAAGAAACTCTGAGCATAGTTCTCTTTATAGCTCGCTGAGCGACCTTGAGCTTCCTCATACGACCAGCAGTGAATTACCGCGTGTCAGATCCATTGGTCATCACTGGCAACACGCACTGGTTGTAGAATCTAGTTTTAGATTTTGAAGTATGCCTGACAAAATTATGTGTCCTAATCTCCCGAACGCTGCCCAGCCAAGTTGTCGATTGACCTCTCGGTCGAATTTGGACTTACCTAATCGGACTACTTGTACCCGGTAAACATACTCGTCAACAACTTCGAGCTTAGTGCTCCCGACAACCACTAGCATGGGTGTTACATGGATGTTACACATGACTTTTGTTTTGTCCATGTTCATTTTAAGTCCTATCCGTTGGGAGACACTATTGAGTTCATTAAGCGATTGATTCGGTCATAAGAAATATTTCGTCGGCAAATGCCGCTGCATTGGAAGACGTTTGGGACATTAAGTAATCCTGTCTTACACCTCTCTGCAGTTGGATAGGTTTCGCACTCTGGTTCTGTACTCAGATGGCCATCGTAGCCCTACTGTACAAACATTGCACTTCAATATACCAACAGTCAACTTGGCACCGGTGAAGGCACTGCAGCACCGCCCAAAATTCGATGGCTTTATCATAGTCCACATTCGAGAGACAAAGTGGCAGATTGTACTCTTAGGACTTCCGTAAAATTTGCCAAAGGGTGTGTATATGGTCTACGCTGCTAAAGCCTTTTCGGAAACCGGCTTGTTCGGCAGGCTGAAAGCAGTCAATTCTGCGTGCGAGACGATTCGTAATGACTCTCAAAAACAGCGCGTTGACGCGGCTCAGAAGGGAAATCGGTCTGTAGTTCTTCAGGAGAGCGTTGTCGCCTTCCTTAAAGTAAAAGACCACCACACTTCTGCTCCACGCCTTCGGAGTAGTTCTACCATGGAGGGCGGAATTAAAGAGCTTCTGAAGGAACCCCCACTTTCAGAAGCTCCGCTGTAATTCCATCCCCGCCCGGAGACTTGCCTTTTTAAGGTGCTGGAGAGCCATTCTAATACTACCCAGACTGATGTCCGGAATAGAGTCTGATAGACTTGCTCTTGCATCTTTACTCACACTTGCGTGTGGCTCCAACGATGACGTGTGCAGCTGCCCACAGAACTTCTCAATCTCACTGAAATTCTAAGGTGTCCCGGTAACGATGCTGTCACACTTGATCTTTAACTTTGACAGTTGGCTCATTCTGCCAGACAGATCTCTGGCAAAGAATTTAGAGCTCTGGTCTCTCAATCTCTCTCGCTCGTCTCGATCGCTTCTTCAATACGAGCTGTATTAAAATTGCGTAATTTCCGTCGCATGCATTTGGAGATCTATCTGCTCATTTGCCTGTATACTGTCAAATCTGTTGAAGACTGCAACTTCATTTTCCGTCTAACAGCCACGAGATTAAGAGTGTGATCGGAGAGTTTTTGTGTTCTTCTGCGGCGGGTCTTGCCGAACTTAGCTCTGACCGCATGGACAGTTTCTAGAGCTCGTCATTCATATCGTCCACTGAATTGCAATCTTCTAGGCACTGAAAATGGTTTTGTAACTCGAGCTGAAAGGTTTCGGAACTTTGGATTAGAGCACGAGGGGGACGGAGCGTTGACTTCATTAGACGAGACCTCTCTAACTTAACGTTTAGGTTCAGTGTGCCTCTAACCATTCGGTGAACGCTGCCAGTTTTCACTCTTGCGATCACTGAGAAATCACTGAACAGTTGCCGTTTAGTCGTCATAAAAAAGTCAATCTCATTTTTGTCGAACCGTCGGGGCACGGTCCACTTTCTGTGGGGCCTCTTCTGGGAGAAATAGTTCATCATAAATAGTCCCTGAATCGATGTGAACTGTAAATTGAACCGATTACAATATTTCCAACAATTCCTCAGTCGGACGCTCGAGTTGTCACACAATCACAATGCACTCTTGGTAAGCGAATCCGTAGTATCAGATGTCTCCCAGCTTTGAATCTGCTGCCCTCTACTACTACTACTACGACTACTCCAATAATATCCAAAAGCCTTATGTTCCTTGCCCTGAAAATATGACAACGTTTTCAAATCTCGTCTGTACAAACATGTTTTACCCTGCTGATTGACAGAAAAGGCTTAGATTACCAATTAATATTGAAAAATTCATACAGAAACCGTGAACCCAAGTTCGACAGACTGATCTTCCAAGTAATACATGCCAACTAGCGCATTCAAGTAAGGGTTTATATCTAACATAGACTCAAAAATGGCTAATAATGTGATTGATGAATAAATAAATCTTTTACATTATAATTCCGTACGATCAGTGTTTATTTAACCAAATCGAAAGTTCACCATTCGTGAACAGATATCTCACAGTTTCGACCTCATTTGTCAGCTCGATTGATGGCTACCGACATTAAATCCGACAGCAATCCACGTTTTCAATGTACACCAGATTAAAATAAAAGTATGACTTACAATTTTCGACATTATTTATCGCAGATTTTAAAGTCATATTCTACGAATATATATCGTTACTTACGTTATAAATCTTTAAAAAAATGGTCAAAAATTGAAAAAAAAACACCTGTAAGGTAAAATAACTTTTCGACTTGAAGTTAAGTAATGGTAAATTATGATTTCATTGAAAAAGGCCTTTATACGGTTTAGTAGATGGACTACCCCTTCTTAATTTCTTGAACGAAAACATGACGAAGTGGCAGCCGAGAAATCGTAAAATATAAGATAATGTAACAAATATCTTGTCTCTAAAAATCAATTTAATAATGTCAGCATAATATTTAGATCGTTTAAGATTTCAGAGACATCGTAGCTAATCTACTAGGCAAGCGCAAGCATTACAAACCTTCAATCTTCCTAAGCAAGGGCATATCCAGCAATACAAACGCACTTTCTAAATTAAAAGGCAAAGAGTAGGTTAAGACGAGTGAGTAGATCTGTTTTATTTATATAACTTTGTAATGTACGTACACAAAAATAAAAGTAGTTTTGCAAAAATAAGTGATATTCATATTGTCAATAATGGGATCAGACACAAGCCAGTAGTACCAGTTACTTGACTCCACCGAGTCAGTAATTCATTCTTCAGGCGATGTCTATGCTTTTACGACAAAATCCCAGAAAATATACAAAATTTGACGTACACAAAGTTCAAAAACTTTATTAAAATAAGTTTGTATAAAAAGGGTTATTATAATATTAAGGAATTTATGGATGATATTATTATCATCCATCATCATACCCCAGGGAAGGGTGATCGCCACAAAGCTATTTCTAATTTGTTTTGTGTTGTTAATTGTAACACGCATAATTGTAAGCTCTTCTTTTATATAGTCCCTGGGTTTCTTGCTGGTTCTTCCCAGGACAAAGGTTTTTTTGCGAAGAATTGGTAAATTAAAAAAAATATGACTTTCAATAAGTATTATTTATAATCTATATTGAATAAAAAAGTTTCTGTTTCTGTTTCTTTAGACTTAATGAAAAAAGCTAATTTGATGAACCAAATAATGAATATTCAAAAGCTGAAGGAAGGTAGAGCTAATTATAACAGCAAACATTCAAACACCACAGCCCCCTTACCGTGACTGCTGTAAAGCACCCGAATTTTATTTTTTTTATAGAAGAGGGGGCGAACGAGCATGCGGCTCACCTGATGTTAAGTGACTACCGCCGCCCATGATCAACCGCAACACCAGGGGAATTGCAGGTGCGTTGCCGGCCCTTTAGAAAGGAGTAAGCTCTTTTCTTGAAGGGGACCTTGAAGGTCGTATCGGTCCGGAAAAATCGCCGGTGGTAAACTATTCCACAGAGAGGTTGTACGCGGAAGAAAACTCCTTTGGAAACGTACAGTGGTGGACCGCCAAGCATCCAGATGGTGTGGATGGTTTTTGGACGTTTGCCGCGTAGTGCGTTTACGTCTGGCGGCTGGGATTAATCCGAACAATTCCTCAAAGCACTCTCCATGGTACATGCGAAAGAAAATGCAAAGAGATGCAACATCTCTTCGCAGTGCTAGTGAATCAAGCCGATCGGAAAGTACTCGGTCGTCGAAGAATCAAGCCGCTCTGCGCTGGATGCGGTCAAGTGGAAGCAGCTGGTACTGGGGAGCCCCAGCCCAGAGATGGGAACAGTATTACATGCGCGGCCGAACCTGCGCCTTCTAAAGTTGCAGGCGGTGTGCCGGCATGAAATACTGTCCCGCTCTGCTGAGCACGCCAAGCTTTTTAGAGGCCAATTTGGCCTTCTCTTCCAAGTGCCCATGAAACTGTACGTCACTCGATATGTCGACGCCGAGGATTCCGACACTGGCTGAGGCAACAAGGGGAGTGCCTTGAAACTGAGGAGATACGACAAAGGGGTTCTTTTTAGCGGTTAACGCGCAAACTTGTATCTTCTGAGGGTTAAACTGGACTAGATTTAGTCGCCCCCAATCCGAGACTCTGTTCAGCAAAGACTCGACTTCAGACACAAGTTTGTCCCGGCACTCGGAGACGTTTTCCCGAGAAATATAGGCTCGGCTGGTGTAAAGAGCATCACCAGTGCTGTCATCTGCATAGCAATGAATGTTACGGGTTTGCAACATATCATTGATATGCAGAAGAAACAGCGTTGGCGATAGCACGCAGCCTTGTGGAACACCAGCATTAACAGGCGTTTTGTGCCAAACCCGATCGAAGGCCTTCGCAATATACAAACTAACGGCCAATGCCTCCCCCTTGGACTCTACTGCCTCCGCCCATCTGTGAGTTAGGTAGACCAGAAGATCACCAGCTGACCGACCACGGCGAAAACCGTATTAGCGGTCACTAATCAGCTGGTGATCCTCAAGGTACCTCATGAGCTGGCAGTTTACAATGGACTCCATTGTTTGAAATGTCAGGAATTAATATAAGTAAAAAAGCGTTAAATAGCGATACTATCTGTAAAATTAGTTTTATTTCAATGTGTAGTATACGTGTAAATATAAGAAATAATTTTATCTAAAGCATCGGTACGATTAAAAATAATCTTGAATTATAACATTACTTCGTTCAGTACGCCTTTAAGAAATATCCTTATTTATCTAAAAGCTAAACCGTATTTTAAAGAAGTCACATCAATATTGTAGACAAAGTGACATTTCATAAGGTCAAATGCCGTGCGAAAATTGTATATCGAAAAACGATTCGTTCTGTATTTGAGAGGACAGTATTTGTAAGTAACTAACAAATTAAATTGTTAGAATACTTTCATAAGATATTTATCAGGTATATATAATAGTACCCGGATGACCGAGCTTTGCTTGTTTTTTTAAATTACATTTAGATACAAATTACATGAATAATATTTTTTGATCTTATTGACATAATAGAAAAAACTGAACTAGTTATTTGAATAAAAAATCATGAGTGCAATTAGTTTAATTAAAATTTTCGTATTTTTAAAAATACTAAAAAAAAGGGCTCGAAATAATAGATTTTCTCAGAAAAGAAGGGAACTTGAAAAAAAAAGGAAAAAAAGTCGGACCCAAGAGCCACGACGGGACGCGAACCAAGGCATTACGATTTCACGACCGCTCGATATCCACTTGAGCTATTACGATCATTAACAAAGTGTCAAAATTTACTTACTTATATTGTAGCAGTTTTTCATTGCCTGAAAACACGGACAAAAAGACATTTTTTAAAAATACATCCTAGCTAGATCGATTTATTGCCCCAGAAACTCCCTGGACACAAAATTTTATGAAAATCGTTGGAGCCGTTTCCGAGAATTCGATTATATGTATATACAAGAATTGCTCGTTTAAAGGTATAGGATATAGTCCACTTTTATATACTTTATGTAACCACGTGCTATTCCCATATGTATCGAAAATACATTAAGTGGTTATTGTTAAAAATAATAATAATGTGAGAGCGAATGTTTAAAAACACCAAAATATATTAGTAAATATGCAAATTATGCAAAAGTTTTTATTTACTGCGAATTGCCCACGTACACCCGCCTCGGGGGGAACAAGAATGTATTATCGGACTCGGACCGACCATAACCCTAGGTTTCACCTTTGTCATGTATTGATAGGGCTACGCTAACGACTTCACACACATCCACAGCCCCGTCGGTGCCAGCCGTCCCCACTCTTTTATTTTTTCTTCTTCTTCTTTATTCGTCTCTTCTTAGAGAAAAGCTGTCCCGGCGCGGCATCCTAAGTGATCTCGCCCAAGCCCATTCTAGCTTTGGCCATGACTACTAACACCCACCATCTCCCCACACTTACACCTTACTAACCCGGTTACCGCCCCCCCCCCCCCCACTGATCAGGTCTGTTCTACCCGACACTACTAATATTTAACCACCCAAACTCAGCCTAAAATGTGTGCCAGGGGCATTTCGGGTAAGTAGCCGAGCCGGCTGACTCGAAACCACGTCTATATAGATTGGCATTCGGTACCCTTAATCATTAGGCTACTATCGCTGTAAGCTTTATTTTAATTCAAAGCTTAAGATCACACGCAATTAAAATTGTTTTTGCTGTTGTTCAAGACTTTGAGAAGAATAAGTACTTTTGCCTAAGATCCAAGGCATGCAAACCAACAACAACACTGCTTATCTTGATGTAACACAGGGCAGCATACGCCTGCCTAGTGATTAAGACAAATCCTCCTTCAACGGGAGGGAAGATAAAAAAGAACAAACGAGCGCAGTCTATCTAATGGTAAGTGGGTGCTGGGGCCCAAAGGCACCATCTTGATGCTATCCAATCCTGAATGAAGAAACAAAATACAGAAGCGTTGTCAATGTTGACTTAGGTAAACGCAGTACACCAGTACACCAGTAAAAAGCTAAAAAGACTCCGGTTTTTGAAATTTATTATACGAAATACAGTGTTTTTACGCTGGTATTCTGTGCAAGTGTGGTCCCTCTTACGTCAAAATAACCCATTCATGCTGCAGTCATAATTAGAGAGTAGTATATTCCTTGCATAATTCTGAAAGTTTTTAGAACTGGCCACTTGTAAAAGATATAATAAAAAATTAAGTTCAAATTTGGAAAATGGAACTCTTTGCCAATATTATTGTGTATGCGTTTTGGCGGGAACTTGGCCGTAGACGGATTGTCGCTCCTGTTTTGTCGCTTGAATAATGGTTTGAATTTTTGATTGGTAAAAAAGATGCGATTTTGTGAATTAAGTGTCCGCGCGTGTGAACTATTAAAGAAAACGACGAAACAAGTGCTTTGATGTCGATATAAACCTCAAGTTATTTTAATCGCTTGGGCGCCTTATGAGCTTGAGTAGCTGTCGTCGTCAACTGTCCGTTGAGCTGTCGTCAAATTCTCCCAAGTGCTTCGCAATGTGACGTATTAGCATATTGTGAAGATAAAATATAAAAATGAAGATTCCGAAAGAAATGATAGGCTCAGAAGGGCTAGAACCCAGAGCCGTAAAGCCAGTTAATAAAATAAAAATAAAATATTATTGTGTATGTATTTTATTAATTTTTCATTTGTTTACGATTTGGGGGCAAATTGAAAATTTTCTGTGTCACGTGAGCATGAAATCAATGCGAGAAAATTTTCGTACAATGATTTTTTATGACTTTCGATGTCATTTATGTCAACAAGAAAGTTATGTTAGACTTCGATTGGCCTTTCACGATGAAGCCCCATCTCGTGCCACTGTTTACAACTGGTTTAATGAGTTTAAACATGGATGCAGTAATTTCAGCGATGATCTGCGTGAGGGACGGCCTTCTACGGCGACGACTGAAGATAAAATCAGTGTTGTGCGGCGTACGATAGAGACTGACAAAAGAGTGAGTTATCAGCAGATTCGAATAAGCTTAGGCATCGGTATGAGTCAAATGAACAAAATCCTCCATGAACATTTAGCGGTTAGGAAGTTTTGTGCCTGGTGGATACCTCATAATATGACAGAGGCCAAAAACTCCGTCGGGTTAATTGGTGTCATGAAATGGTTCAAAGATTTAACGGAGGTGATTCAAATGCTGTGTTCGACATACTTACGGGTGAAGAAAGCTGGATTTATTGTTATGATCCTGAAACTAAGAAACAGTCTGCTGTCTGGGTGTTTCCTTCCGAGGAGTTGCTAACTAAATACTAAATAAGAGAGATCGAAGCGTGCGAAGAGAGATGGTGGCCTCGTTCTTCGGAAGGACAGGTCATTACGCAACAATTGTTTAAGAGAATCGAAAAACAGTTACTGCGGAGTTGTACACTAACTATTGTTTGCCACTTGTCTTGGAAAAAGTTCGTGAGAAACGACCTCACAATAGGATCCTCCTTCACCACGACAACGCCTCGTCGCACACTGCCAAGCAAGCAATCGACTGCTTGGCGACGTCAGACGTGGAATTACTCAGTCACGCGCCCCGACCTCGCATTTTGCTATTTTTATTTATTTCCTAAAATAAAAGAAAAACTTCGAGGAAAACGTTTTATAGACGCCAAGGAAGCAGCGAGGAAGAAGTGACCTCTAAGGACGAGTGGGTAAAGTGCTTTTCTCAGTAGTTCCATCGGATGCAGCGATGTATTGATATAAATGGACACTATTTTGAAAAGATATAGTAATACTAATAACTTGCTAGTTTGTTTGCTAGTTTTTGATTTTCTAAGAACTTTCAGTGTCACCCTCGTACACAGCAACGTATATTTTCCACATAAAAATGACTACATTTAACGTTCCGCACTATATTAAGTACTATTTCTTGAACTAGTACTTAATACAGTTAAGAAAGAGAGGGCACACCATCATCAATATCATAATTAAATAATTACTGAAAAAAAATGTTCTAAATTTAAATGTTGTCACTATATTTTCAACGTGGTAGAGCCACGCTGCAACTATATTATAGTTGTAGCACGAATAGGTCGGCTTGACCGGGGAAGGACCACGCTCTCACAGCATACCAGCGTAAAACAGCAGCTTAATTCTGCTGTGTTTCGTACGGTGACTGTAGAGACCCGGAGACCCTATTTTAACTGTAAACGAGGCATTCCATCTTAACCCTCAGTGGTGACAACCCATCTGCGTTTTGATTCTTAATTGAGGATAATATCTATGGCTCACAACATCCACTTACCATCAAGTGGAATGTGTGCTCGTTTGTTACCCTATTCTCTATTCTCTTCTATTAAAAAAACTAATTTGCATGACAATCAAAATGTTAAAGATATTAATAGTTACAATCCGCTCAATTAAATACAATGATGTGTCTTACCTGGATTGAAGAGCACCTCCCGCCCTCCCTCAATTGTGTGCACTAATCCCGTCACCACTAGTCCCAGCACCACTACTCCCAAAACCACTACTCCCAAAACCACTACTCCCAAAACCACTACTCCCGGCACCACTACTCCCAACACCACTATTCCAGGAAAGACACACCATCAACGATAATACGACACGCGTTTCGCCTCTACACGAGGCATATTCAGGTGATGACCGCTTAGATCGCTTAGCGGTCAGCCGCCATAGAGTCTACATCACGAATTAACTATTAATAATAATATACTTAACATATAATATTTTAATGGATTTCCGCAAAGTAACGCCTGATTCTATCAAATCAGAATGTTGTCTATTTAAATCTAAAAATTCATTTAATGATTGAATGATACAAACCAGCATAAAATACATTCGATGGTAAGTGACCCATAGACATCTACATCTCTACATCTTCGATTAGAAATGAAAATGCAGATGCGTCGTCACATGTGAGAACTAATATGCATTGCATCGTTACTAATAAAAAGGGTCTAAAGGTACCGGTGAGGATTGAACTGAGATTGCTCGCGTGTTTAATTGTTTATTCTTAATTTTACACTTTATTTAAAAGGATTACATGGGCGGACTTAATGTCTTGGCATTCTCTCCTAGTCAACCAGATTATGTAACTTTAAAGAGAGCGTTTATCTCGTGAACTAACCTTGAATTTGATGATTTAAAAATATTTTGTATATAATATTATTGCCAAATAGGGTTTACAAATTTACGAAATATTATTTATTCGTAGGTACTGACAAGAGATTCTGTAACGGTGGCAGTTGATGCAGTCGTTTATTACAGGATCAAAGAACCATTAAACGCAGTCGTTCGAGTTGCAGACTACAGGTGAATGATTGATTTTATCTTCATTTGATTAGTACCATCCATATAAATAAAAACGTATTTTTCTTCAAAATCTGACATCTCAAAACTTCTTCACCAATTGCTTTGAAATTTTGACCATAGACCAAAGAGTTACAGCAACGCGTAGCCGGGTGTAGCTAGTAATATTATACACTGGAGTTGACAAATCTTTAACGTATAGATTTGAAAATGGTAAACATGTCTACCAAATATATTGTTGCGTGCCATAATTAATGCCACTAGTACCATCTAGTATCGAGTAGCAGAACTAGGGGAGCTTTCTAAAAAATTCCACACTAGAACTTTACTGTAATTGGTGTTCGGTAGTTAAAGTGTAAATTTTGGTAATTCAATCGGCAGTTTTTAAGTTTTTTTCCCAAACTCGTAACAATATTTTATATTGCATTTCATCTTAGTGTTCACGGTCGTTGATTGCAGTTATCTGTGGGTAAACTGTGAGCTTGTTTATCGCCAAATTATTAAAAAAAATATGAATTTGATAGTGTATCCTCAAATCTTCTCGTCACCCCAAGACTTTTTTCTTCTTTAATTTATTTTTACTAATTTTGGCCGGCATGCGTTGCAATGCCTTTTTTTAGTAACACCCGCGGGCATATGGTTGTGTGCGCAACTAATCAGTTTCATCGCAATCAGAACCCATACGGTAAACAAAGAAACATTCATTTTTTAAAGACTCAACTCAACTCTTGCTGAGTACCGCAGTGCGCTTAACTGTCGGAATATAATTTACATTTGCTAAAATAAACGCCATAGGATTTATTTATTCAATATTACATGTTTTTGCACCTGGCAATCGAACAATATAAACCATCCAAAAAAAACTACACAATAAATACCTACTATACCATTCCGGACCCAATAAATAATCTATTTAAAAACATTAATGGTGGAAATATTTAAAGAAATAGGTATATAAAAATAAATATAAGCTAAGTGTGTACATAAAACACTTTTTAGTGCTTCGACTCGCCTTCTAGCCGCAACGACGCTGCGTAATGTCCTGGGCATGAGAGATCTTGCACAACTACTGTCAGATCGCGAAGCCATCAGCCACATGATGCAAGCAAACTTGGATGAGGCGACTGATCCCTGGGGTGTTGAAGTGGAAAGAGTTGAAATGTAAGATGATTTTTGTGTAATTTTTGTCTTTTAAATCATAGTAGCACATACATACCACGTATGTACATACGTACCACGATTCCACGCTGCAGCTGTATTATGACAGGTTCTGCTCGATCGGGGGAAACCACGCTCTCACAGAATACAAGCGTAAAAAATCTATCGCATCACACAGTACATTTGATCCAGATTAATGCGTTGCAATTAGACATACGAGTACATATTCAAATTCAAAAAAGTAAAAAGGGTCTCCAGTTCTCTACACTCCACCATACGAAACACAGCAGCATTTAGCTGCTATTTTACGCTGATATTCTGAAATTCTGATGATTCTGATCTGATGATACGTGAGAGCATAGTCATTCTCCGGTCGAGCCGACCCATTTATGCTACAACTATACTAATAATATAACTGCAGCATGGCTCCGCTACGAATGCGAAATATATATGAAACACAGCAGCATCCAGCTGCTATTTTACGTTAGTATTCTTTGAGAGTGTGGTTCTATCCTGGTCGAGCCGAACTATTCGTGCTACAACCATAGTTATGGCTGCAGTGTGGCTCCACCACGTCGAATTTGTCGACCTTTGTTACGATATCGAGGAAACCCACCACACTATATCATTTATAATGCATTCAATTATGTACATTGTTCACTTTTTGCTAATGCATTCAATTATGTACATTGTTCACTTTTTGCAACACTTTGATTAGTCGGCTATCCAGGTATCTTTCTTATAGAAGAAAGGGCCGACGATCAACACCAGAGGAATTGTAAGTGCGTTTATAAAGGGGTAAGCTCTTTTCTTGAAGGTCCCTAAGTCGTATGGGTCCGGAAAAATCACCGGTGGTAAACGATTCCACAAAGAGGTTGCGCAAGAAGAATAATCAAAAATATTATTAAATTCCTCTTTTTTCTAATTAGAAAGTGATATTTTACAATAATTTAAAAATAAATTTTATATTGGACTAGAATTGGAAATTGTCGTTATAAATCACATCTCACCATAGTTGTTAATTCTGGCACGATTAAAATTAAACTAAAGTTAAAGCTTTATTAAAAAAATGAATATTCCTAACGACAATATTACATTTAGCAAGGATGTAAGACTACCCGTGCAACTGCAGAGAGCGATGGCTGCTGAAGCTGAAGCTGATAGAGAAGCCAGAGCGAAAATTATTGCTGCTGAAGGTGAAATTAAGGCGTCAAAAGCACTAAGAGAAGCGTCACTTGTTATGATCGACAACCCTATGGCACTACAAGTAAGAAAATGCTTTACAAATCTATTTCAAACCATTATTTTTTTGCACATTTGTAAAAATACGGTGGTACATAATATCACCATGGTTCTTAGTGTGTAGTTAGTGGACATGCGATATTCGGAACTTATTTTTTGTATTAAATATTATTTCATTCCAATTTTTTAACTTCGTTTTAAACATAATTATAAACAAAACCTCTCATATCACTGAATTAGCTTTAGTATTAATTTTTAATCCTTAATACTTGAAAAGATACCGTATTCAAATTATTTCACAACATTAAAACATATCTATTCTAATACGTTTAAGCTTAGTAAAATGGGCTTTTCTCCGCACCTGGTGCAGATTTGAATTTAAATGAGATCAAAATTTTGAATTGCAAATTTTAGTTAGAATTTATACTAGTAGGTACGCTTTTAAAACAAAGCATCACGAAAACACAAAATAATATCAACGATATTTTATATGACTCCTTTTTTTAATAAAATATTTTATTATAGTAATTGTCCATGTTCAATTTATGTATGTAATATGTCTCTACCATATAGGATAAATTCTTAATTAGTTAGGTACGTACCTTCACTAGGCAGTCCCATCTGAGATTATATGCTTCTTCCGCAAAACAGCAGTGGATTCAAGAGTTTGGAGATCAAATACAATAAAATGCTTAAAAGCATTTCGTCTTGATTGTCAACTTCTTGTTCTCTCTGTCTTATTATATTTTTAGTAATAAACTTCTTGATGCTTAATTTACTATTTTGTAATAAGGGATACGATAACTAATATTAAACACTTTGAAATACTTAACACGATCATGTTGGTTTATTTCAGCTAAGGTACCTACAGTCTCTTAACACAATATCGGCTGAGAAGAATTCGACGATAATATTCCCCTTCCCTATGGATTTCTTAAGGACGTTTTTGGGTGGGGCGGCTCCGAGCATGTCGCCTTCATTACCTATTTAATATTGACTCAAGTGCAATTAGAAGAACTTGTAACCTTAAATCATGGTTATTTAAAATTCTTCAACTTCTTTTAGTGCTAAATATAGGTATTATGATAATTGCTAAAAATTCTTTTCTTTTTATTCAAAATGTATTCAGCTTTTACCCATTATGTACTGTGACTAGCAACGTTATTATTATCATAAGCACCGTCAACTAGTACTGCTGAAAATAAGCAAGCAAATTAAAAAATGTGTCTTTAATACTAAACACTGCTAATATTCTAGTGCACACTACAACTGAAATGATAAGATATTTTTGGCATGTCCCGATACCCACAGCTTAACCACATAGCATCCAGTTTACGCCAGACGTAAAATATCCAGACGACATGTCTGGTTACTACGAACGCTACACTTGCCTAGCGTGAGGATTATTGGCATGGATATTAGTCCAACTGTGGACTAAGAAGATATTGGCATGTAAAATGGAAAATACTTTTTATTCATTATAAAAAAACAACTATTCAGTCATAAGCTTGAATGTATTTATCATAAATAACCAACTACATTAACTAACAAAAATAACGAAATAACCTTAAAAGTTATTAAGACTAGTATTCCCTTGAATCATCTTCTTCTTGGTTATTTCGACCATAGTGAACAGTCTGATCGATTTTTTGGGGTTGAGCAGCTGGTTTCTTTTGCACGATAGCCTGTGAAAAAGAAATTAGTTTAAGTCTTCACCCTGTTTTTTATTTTATTCCGTCTATGGTCATCGTCAGCCTAAAACGATCTACTAATCTACTATACTTAATGTACGTTTTCTCTAATTTGAAACGCTTAGTAGTACCTACATACTAGATCTCTCGCACTTCACATATTTTCCGTTTCATTATTTAACTAAGTAATTAAAATGTTGAATGGTGATTAACTGAGCTGGTTGACATAGAGATATGACATGATATCTATATAACAATGAGAATTGAACTTCGATTGCTCACGTATATTTAATAGTAAGGCGAGAGTCTTGGGTCTTTAAAGAAAAAACGAGCTACGCTATACGATTATTAAATGAATTATTTCTTTGTGTGATTGTTTGAATTCAGTCAAATCTGACAACTTTACTTGTGGAAGTTAGCTTTGCCAACTTAGCCATGTGCATGTACAAAATTAAGATTAACACGGACAACATAATTTTTCGAGATATGACAACATGAGAGTTAATTTTGTCACTTTATTTTAACGCGGAATTGTGCCGGCGACGTAACCTCCTTGTTCAGTGCTCCAGAACTTTTAATGATTTTGTCTTAAATACTGAATATATGTATCTACATGTTTATAATAACGTAATATTATTGGTTAGAAAATATAATATTTTGTTTTAAACATGGTGGTCTTAACATTTATCTATAAACTGACTTGGCAATGTTACCATAAGAGTGATGACACGATGTGGCGGTTACTTTACCATGTTTTGCTACAACCAAGTGTTTAAGTTAACCACGGCTACCTCCAGATTTGAAAAATTTTATTCTAGGGTTAGCCGTGGTTAACTATGACATTGGGACGTCGAACACCTCAGTCCCCATGGGTGCTATAAAGTGCTCGAAACGTGGGAAATATAAAATAAGTTAATATACGCGATATAATCCATAAAAAACTAGTATTATTTAAAAGTGTAGTGTTCGCGTTAACATAAGAAATCATTATGACAACAAAGGAGTGTCACTTCCAACCTATATTTAACCCGATTACGGCTATGCAAAGAAAGGGACATTTTATGTATGTATGTTTGTATAAATATTTCAGTAGCAGCCTTCGATCAATAGTACTATTATTGATCAAAGGTAGCAGCCTATTAGACCGATTTTACCTAATGAGTTTTCAATCGACTCATCTTTAAAAAAACGAAGAAAAAGAAAAAAGAAACCTATATTATTTCTACTGCGTTTTCGGGTATTAGTAATATTATTACTACTCAGTATTTTTCATATTTTCAACTTAGTGTATTGATATTAATTTGCACCCAAAGAACAGTAAAGTTTTTAATGATTATGAATGATTTTCTATCGCGGGAAAACAATATTTAAGTTGGTTACATTATTATTTTATCTAATCGTAATATAATTCTGATAAAAATTAATAAAGAAACAGACATGGCTTTATTTTTGATCTGTACTATAATTGGTGCAGTAATATTAAGTTAATGAAAGTACGTAATCAAGGATGTTTGACAACTCTGACACACTGATTTCAAGTTTGTATGAAAAATTTAATAATGGGAGAGCAACTTTACCACTAGCGAAAACTTTATTACTTGCAACAGTATTAAAGGACCAAATCATTACTCTGAACGTTGTATGTTAAACTAACCTTCATCCTTAAAGTCAAATCCTATTATTTTCATTAAAACGCCGATGGCAAAGATGCCACTAAGTTAGGTTAACTTTGCCATTTTCTATTTTTGAGTATTTTGTCTAATTAATATTAGTATTTTATTAATCACTAATAAATACCAAATCTATAAGAATATCACATTTAACACTGACACCCAGCCGTCTTTGTTACAAAATTAGTCCTAGGTTTTTTAATTCTTCCAAAAATTTTAAAGTTGACAGGTTTTACGGTTAGTCGGTTTTCTTATTCTACTGTGAAACTGTGAACATCTTCATTATGTATTTATATTCCCTTGAATATCTTATGAGAGCAGAGAAGAAAATCACCATACCGTTCGTGATCGATTCATTTTTAGTGGCGGTGAAGCGAGAAAAAGCGGCAGACTGCGGCCTTGCTACGGTATTTATATCATCATTTCAGCTCCCTCTGTGTTCATCCCGTAAAGCAATTCTGGTATCATTCTTGTGACTAGTATTTATGGAGAGAGTTGTGGTTCACATATCTTGATTCCGTAAGTATCATTAGCAACACGCTCGCGCATAATTTTTCAAATGTTGCGCAGCCGAGTTGTGTACGTGAATTGACCTCTTGGTTGAAGTTGAACTTACCTAGTCGGACAATTTGTCCAAGTTAAACGTTCTCGTCAAGAACTTCGACTGTTACGTTTCCTAGTAAACTGTAGTGGCAATTGCCTCTATGGCTAGGTTCGAAAAACTGACTTAAAATGTGGAAGAAAGGTTCTCGAATAGCATCCTAATTTCGGTAGGTGGAGAATAGAATAGAATGGAGTCATTTTTATAGCACTGGTTCAGCAAATAATCTCTGTCTTGGGAAGAACTAGCAAGAAACCCAGCGGGTCTTTTTTTAAGTAATATTTTATACAATTAGTACGAAAACATTTAGCTTGGTAGCGATCACCTCATTTCCAGGGGTGATTATCAATCATGTACTCGTTAGAAATATTATAACCCCTACTTAACAACTTCGCTTAACAAAAATTTTAAAGATTTTAATAGATTTGGTCTGCATATTTTCTGGGATTTTATTATAAAAGCGGTATAACTAACTTGTGCTTGTTCCTAGTATTTACAGAATGTACATCACCATTTTTAATAAACCTATTTTTTTAGTTTAATGTATGTACACATTAAATATACGTAAATATACTGAGAGGCCAAAGTTAATACATTTATTTCTTTAAATATTTTCTAAGATTAAAGATTATAAATTGCTCATAAGGTGCTCTCTTCTGCAAAACAAAGACAGTTTCAATGTCAGTTGCATTACCCCATAGGAAGATTCCATATGACATTAGGTATGGAAATAACTAAAACTAACTAATTTACTGTTTCAACACATGTATGGCCTCTAATCTTTTTAACAGCGTATGCTGCAGAACTATGTTACATATAAGGAGACCACCCACTAGATGGTGTAATTACCTCCTAAGACAGCAGGAAGTAGATGAAATCAGCAAATAAAAACAAAACTGAAGCAGGACATGGACAGAAGCATTCTTCTATAAATAAAAACCACTAACCCACCTGTTAAGTGAGGCAACTATGGCAAATATGAGGCAAACCATGGAGCCTTTGCGTCAGTAGCGGACGTTTGATAGACTGTAATGAATATCTGAAGTCTTTCTGCTTATTGTTTGCTGTCTAATAAAAAAAGAGAACTTCTTAATTCAGAAAATTTAGTTTTGAAGGAATCCTTGTCCTTTTGTAATTATTAGACTATTATAGAGTAGAAGTAAATTTTTTCGATGGTCTATTAAAATTTAAATCCCTTAGTTCTATCATTTGCTTTAGCAACACTTACATAAATATTATTCATTACCTGGAAGCCATTTTTGGGATCGGCTGTATAACGGACAATTCGAAGAGAACCATCAGGTTCGACGAGGGAATATTCGCCGCTTACAACATCGCCATCCCGATGCTCCTTGTGGTTCTGAAGGTTGCCAGTGTGCGGGTCATCTACTCCATACGCATAATGGTAATCCGGCTTTGCCTGTAATCAAATATAGATAATGTTAATTTGCCGTGTGGTGGCGTAAGATAAATAATACATCACCACGTTTCGCCACGTAGGTATCCTAAAAGGCGACAATGGGAATTGCCAGGAATCTCATGGCTCCCGATAGGTGGCAGTATGACCATCTTGTTTACGTCAGTCGGAAAATATCCAGACTGGTGACGGGGAGTAACGTCAATGGTGCGAGACGGTCAGTAGTGCGATCGCCAATCCGCTGCCAAGGGTTACAGGAGAGACCGTTGTTCAGACGTGGCTTTTTATGTTCTTGATGAAGAAGGAGAAAGAATATACATAATAAATTCGACTATTTCGAAGCATACGTACGTATATTTTAACGTGGTAGAGCCATGCTGCAGTTATATTAGTAGTATAGTTGTAGCACGAATGGTACGGCTCGACCGGGGAGGGACCGAGCTCTCACAGAATACCAGCGTCAAATAGTAGCTTAATGCTGCTGCGTTTCGTATGGTGAGTGTAGAGAACCGAAGACCCTTTTTACTGGAAGCGAGGTATTCCACCTAAGTCCTCACGGGTGACAACGCATCTGCATTTTGATTCGTAATCGAGGATAGACGTAGATGTCTATCGCCCACAACAACCACTTACCATCAGGTGGACTGTGTGCTCGTTTGTCACCCTATCCAATAAAAAAATACAGATCGAAATCTATCTAGGTACGCCAAAAAAATTATAAATTAAACCTCCATAACTAAAAGAAAGGTTTTGTATAATACATATCTTGTTACTGTTTTGCTTACATAGAAATTTGATAAAATGGCGAACCTAGAGGATTCGCTACCAACACGCTTTGTTTGCGATATGCATAATACGATCACTGTAAAACAGATTGCGTGTGTTTTAATCAGTGTTCTCCTATTGTTATATATTTTGTTAACAACTACGTATCTGGAACATAGAGCAACACGAGCCACAGGGGAATGCTGGGATGTAGTCATAGCAGTTTTCCCTGATACAGAAAACTGTCATCTTTGGCGAGAAATCTGCACCACACAATCGTCTGTCTATCCGAAACTCACTTAAAATAATTGAAATAATAAACTAACAATTTCACACACACGTAGATAATTTACAAAAGTATCGCTCGGTGACAGCTACCACTCGGATACATACTCGGATCAGTCGCTCGACCGATCTGCATATTGTATGAGGGCGAGCAGCCTGTGTTGGTTAACAAATCCAAAACAGCACGACCGTTATTATTGTAATTTTATGAAAAAAAGTAAATTATTTTTATCGGAAATCGTTTTTATTAATAAGTAATCTTATTGTGTCTTTTTATCGAAGAATTCTATAACTTACCACATAGTCAACGGTTTTCAGGCGAGCATATTTGGCAGTTTCCGGATTAATTTTTCCAGTATTATGATCGTAACCGTAACTAGCGTGTTGTTGGGCAGCAATATTTTCTGCCGCTGGCACTTGAACTTCCACAATTTGTCCGCTAACGGGACCACTGAATCTGCTATATGAATAGCCACCAGGAGCATGGCTGGATAATGCACTTGAAGCTAGAACGATGATAGAAAATACCTGGGGAAAAAAATAAATTTACTGAATAATTTTATACTAATTTAGTAATAAAAAAGCCGTTACTGCTCGTTGTAGTGTTGTAGATACGCTATATTTCTGTGAGTACGCAAGCAACCCGGGTTCGATCTCCACCGACACTAATGAAATTGTTAATTGTAATTTTAAAATGCTGATTTACCAAGTGCTCGGCGGTGAAGGAGACTATCGTGAGGAAACCTGAAATGTATAAAACAATATTTCGAAGACTGTGAAGTTCGCTAACATTGGGGCATTGGGGCTTGGGGCAAAACGTAGCAAACATTTCCTTGGCCTAAACCACATCTTAAATGAGAGCAGGCCTATGCCCAGCTGTATACGTAGTCTAGAGTTTACGCTTATTTTTTTAAAGTTTTATTAATAAAAAATATCAAAATCTTTGAATCAAAGAAATATTGTAAGTAACGTTTTAGTAAAGAATTTTAAAATTTAAATACACTGTGATTGCAAAAAAGTACATTATCTAAAAAGTTAGAAATTGCGTCAAATGGTTAAACAGTCTTTATCTCACAACGCCGGATGCTAAAAAGTGTGACGACCTTCATGGTTAGCAGCTCTTAACGAAAGTTACTCAATAGCAATGACAATGAAAATCGGCTACCACCAATAATAATAAGTTTACAGTCTCTATAGGGTATTCATATTAAAAATCTAACATCAACAATCATGCAGACATAAAATGTTAAAAAGATCGAAAACCTAAAAATACGTAAAAAATAAATATAACAACAAAAATATAAGGAATAAGTATTGCGATTGTTACAATATATAGCTTACAAATTTGTAAGTGCTTCAAAACATCACTATTCAAAAAAAAAACAATTTTAATGTGCTTTATCATTCCCAATAGGTACCTTAAAAAATAAAGCCATCGCGTTGAACAATTATTTGGATATTGTCTTCAAGCACGTTTCCCCGCAGGACTGCTGTCGGTGCTACAGGCATTGTGGTTTTATAGCGGCCGCTATTCAAGAAAGTATAGGTGTAATTGCAAACTTATTCAATTCGGTTGCGTACAAACTATGAATCAATAATTTTCAATATTCGGCACTACGCCACTGGACACAATTGACATTACATTTTCACTTTTACACATTATTTGTAGATTAATCTACGTCACTAGTAAATAGTCGCTATAAACTTTTTTATTTGTCTGGAATGAGCAATGCCACCTTATTATAATTAAAATAACTTCCTTTAGCGAAGGTGGTAAGTGACGATAGCTTTTTATATGCAAACACTTTTTAAAGTTTCGTTAGTTCTTCACACCGAGTCTGCTTAAGGAAGACAATTAAAAAATATGTAAAGGACAATATTAAGTTAAATTTCTCTCTGTGTCTCAATGTCATCTAAACGCTTTGCATTCATAATTAACCTCAGAAGGAGTTTCTGGTGACGGACGGATGGTGCTGAAATCCATTCTAAATGTCATAACTGAATCCTACTGATTGGAGTAGCATTACTAGAGTTAGGATGTTGTCACTCCGCTGACGCATCTGTCCACCAAGAGTGGTACGTGCATATTTATTATCTCCTTATATGAAATGGCTTTAAGATACAACATTTTTCGCAAACTTTAACTATATTGATATAAATTCGTTTGGGATTACATTACGACCAAAAATGGTTTGCTGAGAATCTTTGACATCTTGAAATATTCAATAAAAATTACAGAAAAATAACATTCGCAGGCATCTACGATGGCCTCAAGGTCATTGCAGACAGCGTGAAAGGTACAAATTTTTAATAATAATTTTAATAAAAAATTTTAATTGTAGATGCCTGCGAATGTTATTTTTCTGTAACTTTTATTGAATATTTCAAGATGTCAAAGCGGCATACGACTTATTGCTATCACGTTTTTTGGTATTTTTTTACACCTTTAACACCGGAGCATCTCTATATCGACCGTCGGTCAAACTTAAGTCCCCATTTCATGTACCTCAGGTATAGGGGATTAACTGAAAAAATTGTGAAGCTAATTGAAATACTGCCGCCCACTGGCTCCTAAGCTATTAGGCACCTTTACCCAGACACTTTCCACATGACATTTTAGACATTATCTGAGAGGGGCATAATTGTAATAATCTGCTGGACCCTCACTCAACTAAATTCATATCATTTGTCAGGTCACCAAGGCCACTTTTCCTGACAATCTGAGATCATTTTGCAGAAAATGTTTAATCCATCCAAGTCGCCTGACAATTTGAACGACCCTTTAATTTTGCCGTCTTACATCTTTAGACAGTAGTATATTTTAAGCTAACATTAAGATCTCCGTGAGAGATATCCGCACGTATCATATATTTTACCAAAAAACTCTAAATATTCTTCAAGTTCGCTAGACTATAACACAGGTCACCACGTTTCAAATTTACTATTCTTGTATGTTATTAGAGTCCTAAATCATAATTGTTTTTGAAAATTGTTCTCTTTGATATGTTAAAAGTTATAACTTTCAAATTTAAAAAAGAACTATCAAATGTAGTATCAATTTAGAAACATGTATAAAGTAGGCATAATATTTCAATAGTTAAAATACTGCGTTTTCATTAAAAATAATCAGTTTCATCATATTTCTCAACAAAAAATTTATATCAATATTCAATACTAGCTTGCCAGGCAGACGTTGTTCTGCCCTTTTCGACGACCCTTTGTCATGTCCTATTAAAAATCCTTAAATTCGCCAAAAAAATTGTGGGTCACTCATGGGCAAAAAAAAACTATCCTATCTCTCAAGTTGGACCAAACTGCACACTGTGTGCAAATTTGATTAAAATCGGTTAAGTAGGTAGTTTAGGAGTACATCGCGGACAAACAACGTGACACGTAATTTATATATATTAAGATAAAGATTACGAAAAATTTTGTATCTTAAAGCCACTTCGCATAAAGATTCTCAGCCATCCATTTTTGGTCGTAATGTAATCCCAAACGAATTTATATCAATATAGTTAAAGTTTGCGAAAAATGTTGTATCTTAAAGCCATTTCATATAAGGAGATAATAAATATGCACGTACCACTCTTGGTGGACAGATGCGTCAGCGGAGTGACAACATCCTAACACTAGTAATGCTACTCCAATCAGTAGGATTCAGTTATGACATTTAGAATGGATTTCAGCACCACCAGTCCGTCACCAGAAACTGCTTCTAAGGTTAATTATGAATGCAAAGCGTAGATGACATTGAGACACAGAGAGAAATTTAACTTAATATTGTCCTTTACATATTTTTTATTTGTCTTCCTTAAGGGGATAGAGTAAGTCAGCTCAAATTCTAATTTCGTCCCCACTTGCCCGCGCGTAGTATGCTATGTACCGACATGTTTGTAATCACTAATACTGTAAGTAGAAAGGTCGTTAGACACTTATTTCATTAGGTTTATCATATTTATGCCTGTTTCTTAACGCCAAGCCTGTCGCTTCCTATTTTTATTACGGTTATTTCCCATTTTAATTTACGTCGTCCTGTTGCGTAATGTATATTCTGATCGTAAGCGACACAACCTCCCCGTTCAAAGGCCGAAGCGATGTGACCGGGCGGCAGGAACCACGCTTCAAGAGGCCGATAGTTTAGGTAATTTCTTTTTACAGTGAAAATAATAGTGTTTAAAAAAAAGTAAATAACATAAGCACTGCTTTATAGTTAGTTCAGTTAGTATACAAAGTTTCATGATCTTATTTAAAGTATTTAATGAATAACAACGGTTTATTGTTTATTTTGGAGGCTACTTTGGATTTTTTTTCTATCGAGAAAAATTTTGCGGAATCGTGTTTTCGTCTAACATAATCCTTAACATTAATCCTCAACTTTACCATATATTTATTACAAAATTAATGCTGCAGTATTTTCAGCATAACGGAGGATCTTGCTAAGCCATTTGAGGTTATATTTCCCCTTAAGCAGACTCGGTGTGAAGAACTAACGAAACTATATATGATAACTAGCTTGCCTGGCAGACGTTGTTCTGCCCTTTTCGGCGACATTGTCATGTCCTATTAAAAATCCCTAATTTCGCAAAACAAAATGTGGTCACTCTTGGGCAAAAAAAAACTATCCTATCTCTCAAGTTGGACCAAACTGTACACGGTGTGCAAATTTGATTAAAATCGGTTAAGTAGTTTAGGAGTCCATCGCGGACAAACAACGTGACACGTAATTTATATATATTAAGATATTATTTGACATTTATAATTTTCATGGCAGACATATATTGTGGTTTTATCACCCAGACAGACAACAAACTTCTGGGGCGTCCATAAGCGCGTACTATTTGTAATTTGAATGTGCAATTTGTAATTTGCGTTCTCGAGAGAACTCTTTAAAGCAATTAATATTCTAACTTTTAATAACAATTACTCAATTGAAAATATTATGTATGTACATAAACATGAATGTCGTATGCCAAAAAAAAATATGATCATCGTAGTGTATGAATTAGTTGCAAGACTATTAATCCCAAATTCAGATTAACTAAGATATTGAAGTCATTTATAGGGCAATGAAAACAATCGATTTTTGAGTGTCTTGTAATATTTAAGCCTTACCAAAAGAAAATTCAAAAATCACATTAAAAGTGTTTATTCTTCAATCTCCAAAGCCTAGCAGAGTAATCGAATGAACTAACTCTTAGTTCATATGAACATTTTGATAACACAGCAACATGGAAGCCATTCAATTCAAGCCATTTCAAGCCATGCGAATTTGTGACTTAACTATTGGTTAATAAAACACATAGATAGATATTTAGGAAAACATTGTAAGTGATCCCATGGGAAATAGCAAGTGTGTTCAATAAACTGTCTTAATGTTTGCGTTTTTTCGGAAATACATCTCAGTGTGTAATGATACTGTCATATTCGCTTAAAGGACTCCGCTTATGGCAACGTCGTATAACAATTTGTCAGTTTCCTGCTGAGATGGTCGAATCTACTTGTGAACAGGTGCTACTTGTGAGTGCTGGTCTGCTCGGGTTTGCTATACACTGATAAGCTACAAAATTTTGATTGTCCTCTTTTGGCGTACATCATGGAACACTTTAGTTATTGAAGTGTTTTCCATTCATTATACATGGTAACCGGCCTTGAAATGGGTAAATGCAGAATTTACACTCGTAGCCATTCAGAAAAAATACAAGAATTTTATTTTATAGAATAATATAACATAATGTAGAATTTTATAGAAATTTTAACTAGTATAGTAAGTTCGATTAAAAAAATAACTTATTTTACATCACGACTACAAATTAGTTTTTTATTATTATAGTATTTAACGTTATCTGCGTTGGAATATAAGTTAGTAATAAAATAAATAGCATGACTGCTATTGCATGTTATTTTTTAAATTGAATTATTGTGTTAGTAAAATAATCATTTTGACGAAGCCTAAGTACCTATCCGTGGTATAAAAAATGTATGTAAACGTGAGTGACAAATTATTTTAAAATAATATGTGTTTATAGGGCTGATTCAGTATACTTAATTTATTATTTTTACAACCAGACATTTATTATTTTTATAACCCGTAATTATTATTAATTGCAATCAATATGAAACCTAACAAAATTTTATAGTGACCATATCAATATTAAAAATCTTATATGTTTTAAATATACAAGACGTAACATAATTAACTCGCTTTGAGAAAGTAGTTTGTTCAGAATCGTTTACTGAATCGATTCCTATCATTTTTAATATAGGTAATTTTTTATCCCAAAAATAATTAAAACTACGTAAATTACAGTCACACTAAATCTGTACAGCCAAAACAAACTGAAATGGACCGTAACTTAAGGCAATAAGACTTTTAAGAGTGCAGTTTTATTTGTATTATTACTAATTCTGTCATTCAATAAAAATAAAGAAAAATGAACTTTATTTCAAATATGTTAAAGCCTTTGCGTTCGTGGATTTGTACTGTGACCACAACATTCTTCTGGAATTAGTATAACTAATTTGATAAATAATCAATTCATAAAAATGTTTAACTAAAAATTCAGTGTATGTATTTTGATTACAACATAATATACTAATTGGGGTGTCTGAGGGTGTGCGTTAATTACGTTACATATTGTATAGATAGATTGACTTGGCCATCGCAAGAAAACACAATGTATCTCACAAGTAATACATATTATATTAAATTAGACTGCTTAGTGATATATTTTTAAAACATAAGATTTTTAACATTGATATGGTCACTATAAAATGTTGTTAGGTTAGCTAATTACGTAATAACTTAAATCAGAAGGACCCTTATGTAGGGACTGAATAAATTAACCGGCTTGGTATTATCCATGTGGTTATAATTTTTTTTAGAATGTTAAAGTTTTTATGTAAGGAAATCTTAATCACGTGTTTTAGACCATGCAGGTTTAATTTTAATAATAATAAAACACCTTTTGTAAAAAATAAGTAATACAAATTGGAACCGATACAACGAACATAGTGGTAATAATAATGTTATCCTTAATTATTTGCTATTTCTCTCTCAGATACTTCTGAATACCGTTAGAAAGGTTATAATGACAGTATATATCATAGTTATAATATCGGAATTATAGACGATAGCATAAAGGTGCTTAGGGCGAAAGATAGGCTTGCCCTTAGACCGCTCTAACCGTATTGGTTAGAACACAAACAAATCTTATGCTAATAATATTATATTATCTTGAATATAACTAAAGGTTAAAGACCCAATTACCTGAAAAACAAGGGCTTTTAGATTGCAAAGTCATCATGTACTCTACTTTGTCAGTCAGGCATTCAAGCCTAGCGTTAAGTTCCCAATTACCTTAAAAACAAGGACCTTTAGATGAAAAACTCATCATATACGCACACATTACTTTGACAGTACAGACATTCAAGCCTAAGGATTGAAAAAATAATATTTATCTTGTAAACTCAACAAAGCTCCGCTTTGTCGGGTTTTTAGGAAAGGCAGCGCCGAGACTCTCGAGCATTAGCGCGTCGAAATGTTATATTTACACAGCGCCGTTACACGGTGTTTGCGCGGTAAGCTTTGTCGACTACTTCACTTCAACCTGTTGGACTCTACTTTTAGGCTTTTTACCTACTGGGGGTCGTGTGTGCGTGGTACATATTGAATACTCAGTATTTGTTAGGAAAAATTGTGTGTGTATGGCGTTAAAGCGTTTTTGTCTATACATGAAATTTGGTATTCAGGTAGGTAAGGACCTTATTACGTACCTATCAAAATTACTAGTGTTTTAGGTCTAATAGTTTATGAGTTATGGGGGTTTGAAAGTGGCTCAAATTAATTCGTGTAAATATACAAACTGTCGGTTTTTCGCCCTTTTCTTTTTAGAACATGGCTGACACACTGCCCTGTGTAGATGGAAGCCTGTAAGATTTCTCTGGCATTTCCAATAGTCACCTCTTACAATACCGATAGGCGAAATAGGATGATGAATGATTAATTATTTATTATCATCCATCGATCCATGATATAGCTTATAAAAGTCCACTGCTGAATAAAAGCATCCTGCATAGATTGTCTCATAGGGGGAATTTACCCGCAAGAGTAGCAACTAGCTACTTTTTCGGGTTAGCGACCACAGTTTTTTTATAATTTTAAGTTGTATTAAGAAGATACTGCTGCCCATCCCCTGTTTTAGCTTATAGCTTTTTAGTTTTAGCTTTTTCCTCTGTAGCTTCTTACGACACCCACGGTTCGACATGGGTATGGGTATTCTTACATCGGTATGCGGTGATCTAAAGTTTAATCATTATGGCCGATTTTATTTCATAAAATTTACATTTCTTTAAAGTTCGACCTCCAGACTGTCTAAAAATATACGTTATTGTCAACGGATTTTAATTCCACTCGTAATTGTACTTCAAATACTTTATCTATTCAATTGTAAACGAATCGAAATTGAAAAAGGCTAGATTGAAAGGGTCCATTTATGAATTACATCAGGCGCTAAGAGGATGGGACAGGGTGTGACGGGAAGGGAGTAGGCGTTCATTTTTGTGACGTAATAATTAGAACAAAAAAATTCACTTACACACAAGAAAAATTACCTAGATATACCATACACTACATATCTCGAGTGTGAAATTATTACTACAGGTATTCATTCAAGCAGCATGCTGGACCGTACGCCTTTCCCATAGATTGGGAATATTTGGAAGACAAAATTTTTCACATCGCAAGAAAATCGTTTAATAAAATCATCACGTATTTTCCATTTTTTGTATAATTTATATATCGGCGCAACAACAATAGTTCGTCGATTATAATAAGAATAATTCATTAATTACGCTGTTTAATAATTTGATTGAGTTAAAAATAGTTCATAAGCCATTAGTTAATCACTGTTTGATTATTACAATGTAAATATCTGGTGATTCACATAATTCGGTACCTAACTTGAACCGGTGAACACGTGTCCGCCGCGCGATGATTCACACCGGTGAGCACGTGTCCGCCGCGCGATGATTCACATAATTCAATACCTAACCTAAACCGGTGAACACGTGTCCGCCACGCTATAAATACGGCCGCACAAAGCGTGCTAGGGCAGTCTCGCTCGGGCGGTCGGACAGTGCACATCTCTCTAAACGCGTCGTTACGCTGTCGGTCGAATAAACGAGGCTTTCAGTATGCTTGTAGTGTCTTCATTAGAAAATTAAAGACGAGTGATCACCATGAAGGTAACATTAGTGACGTCACACTTTTTAGAAACTCAAAGGAGCTCGTTACTTCCGTTATCAGAAGTGGAATATCAAGGGATCTCTACTCAAGCCACTTCCTCGTCAGCTCGCTTACCACCTGAGCAACTGGAACCAGTCAACAACCAGCATGAAGAGCCTGTGCTGGTCACCAATACAGCATGGAAGCTATACTACCATCAAGACCACATACCAACCCTAATCAAGAAATGCAAATGAATGGAATACCACCACAATTCCTTATGCAAATGATGGAGATGATGCAGAAAATGTCGGAACGTCTGTGCGCTCCACCCACTGATCAAAAATAAGGATCAAAGACATTTACTTGCCATCGTTTGACCCGGATACCCACGTCGGAGTACGAGAATGGTGTCGGCATATAGATCAAGCCATCGAAGCATATAAGCAGAGTGATTTCGACGTTCGCATGAAAGTCTGCAGCTTGTTCAAGGGGCGCGCGAAAATGTGGATCGATGATTGGATGGCGACCTCTAGTACATGGAAAGAGTTGCGGAAGAACATCATCACCACATTTGAACCTGAGAACAGATACTCCCGAGACATCGTTATGTTTAGGGAACATGTTTACGATTCTTCAAAGGACATTGCGGAGTTCTTATCACGAGTATGGGTCCTATGGAGAAAGGTCACCAAGGACAAACTGGGAGATGAGCATGCTGTGGAGGCAGTGATTGGATGTGTTAATGACGAGCGTTTAAGGATCGAATTACTGAACGCTAGAGCAACCACTTGTGCCTGAATTGATTTCAGTGGCAACATCTATACGGAAGAAACGCTCTTATGTAAACCCAAGTTCCACAATACCTAACGAACGTTCAAAATTTGCAGACAGTCAACAATCAACATCAAGCTATCGTATATGCAAGAAGACAAACCAGTCAACCAATGACTGCAGATTTAAACCTTAGGAGTATAAGCCCGAAACTGGAAACAAGGACACTAAAGCACAAACTGTACCTACCTGTACCCATTGCAAGAAACCAGACCACACTTATGAAACTTGCTTCCAACGGAAACGTTCGTTGACTTCAAACGTTAACTATATGGCAGGCAGTAAGCTGGCTCCTATCTCCATCAAAATAGGGGAAAAAGATATGGTGTTCGATAGTGGGGCAGAAAGCTCAATCGTGCGAGAATCAGTTGCTATAGTTCTACCTGGTCAAAGGAGCCCAGCAGTCAACTATTTGAAAGGGATTGGACAATTTCCAGCACTATCTTTAACTAAGCTTACGACCATATGCGTTATAGATACCATCAGTATTGAGCTGGAGTTTTACGTGTTACCTGACTATGATATGTCAACAGATGTCCTAGTATAGTAGTCCTAGGTATGTACCTGATTCATGATTCCAATCTGAATATGATAATTACACCCAACGGGACTAAGTTAGTTCATAACCAACTTGTCAATCATGTGAGTACAAAATCTCGTGTTTTCGATAATTTGGACTGTGATTTGACCAGCGAAGATGAAATCGCACAACTGCGTGGACTTCTGAATAAATACAAGCATTTATTTATTGGATATATTACATGGATATCCTAAAACTCGGGTCAATACCGGTGAGTTGGAGATCAGACTGAAAAATCCAGATAAATTCGTCGAAAGAAGACCATATCGTCTTAGTCCAGTGGAAAGGGAGAAGGTTCATACCATAATTCAAGAGTTAATGGAACATAATATCATACGTGAAAGCAAATCACCTTACTCAAGCCCTATCATCTTAGTTAAGAAGAAGAATGGTGATGATCGGCTCTGTGTCGACTTTCGAGAACTCAACTCAAATACTCTACGCGATCATTATCCACTTCCGTTGATTTCCGATCAGATTGACCAGCTAGCAAATGGCCGTTTCTACACAAGCCTCGATATGGCAGTTGGTTTTCACCAAATTCCTATCGCTGAGACCTCGATACCGCCTTCGTCACACCAGATGGGCTATATGAATACCTCACCATGCCATGTGGTTTGAGTAATGGTTGTTCTGTTTACCAGAGATGCATCAACAGAGCTCTAACGTCGTTGCTGGGAACAGCTGCACAGGTTTATGTGGATGATGTGTTGAGTAAATGCGCAGATTTCTCTGAAGGAATATCGCACCTAGAGCGGATTCTCGTAGCACAACAAGGTGCGGGATTTTCTATCAACGCCGAGAAGTGCAGTTTTTTCAAAAGATCCATCGAATACCTCGGAAATGTAGTTTCTGATGGACAAGTACGACCAAGCCCACGTAAAGTGAAAGCTCTTGTGAAAGCTCCAGTGCCTAAGACGGTCAAGCAGGTGAGACAGTTCGTGAATACTTCAGGAAATATATTCTTAACTTTTCACGCATAATGCTACCGTTGTACGAACTGACAACAACAGGGTGCTAAATGGATATGGACAGACAACCACGAGAAGGCACGTAACACAATCATCGAATGCTTAACGTCCGCACCGGTACTGACATTATTCCAGGAGGAAGCACCCATACAACTATATACGGATGCTAGCAGTCTTGGATATGGTGCAGGCTGGGCGGTGATTGACGGACGTCTACATGCGGTTGCTTTTATGAGCATGAGGACTACTGAAGCAGAAAGCCGCTACCATTCCTATGAGTTGGAAATGTTAGCAGTGGTACGCGCTATAAAACACTTTCGCCAGTACTTGTATGGACGAAAATTCACTGTGATAACAGACTGCAATGCACTGAAAGCATCCAAGCACAAGAAGGACCTTTTACCAAGGATTCATCGTTGATGGGCCTTACAAAACTACGACTTTGAGGTAGAGTACCGCAAGGGTGAACGCCTCCAACATGCTGACTTTTTCAGCAGGAACCCGACTGAGTATGCCAATATGACAAGAGACTTGAACTGGCTTAAAATTGAACAACGACGCGATGACGAACTGCGACCTATAATCGACAGCCTTAGTGAAAATAACCCAGTAGAGGACTATGTCTTGGAGGATAACTTCTTGAAAAAACAAGTAAACGATCCTGGTTTTGGTCAGCAAATTAGCACAGTTGTCCCCAAATCCTTCCAATGGAGTATTATCAACTCTTTTGACACCGCACTGAAACATCCAGGCTGGGGAAAGACATTACAGAAAATCGGAGAAACTTGTTGGTTTGACAAAATGAGTTCTACTATTCGTAGATTTGTAGACAATAGTGTTATATGCCGAGCATGTGATAATCGATCAAAGGAAGATCTGGTGCTATCCAAGCCCAATTATACCCAATACAAAAACCAAAGGCTGCTTTTCTAGTTATTCATATGGATGTAACTGGAAAGCTGGGCACTCCAGGTGACCAGCAGTACGTCCTAGTCACCATTGACGCTTTTTCAAAGTACGTTCTGCTCTACTTCTCCAGCAACAAAACCCCACACAGTACATTAGCTGCTCTGAAACGCACCGTGCATCTATTCGGTACACCGATTCAAGTAATAGTCGATGGAGGAAGAGAGTTCCTTGGCGAGTTCAAAGACTATTGCGACCACGCTGGAATAAATATTCACGTCATAGCGCCAGGAGTTATCCGAGCGAATGGTCAGGTAGAAAGGGTCGTTGCAACTCTCAAAAATGCATTGGTGATGAAACTACGAAGCAGAGCAGTGGCACACTACGCTTGAGGAACTGCAACTATCAATAACTGTACAATCATTGTCACTGGCATTGCTCCATTGACTCTTATTACACGAAGAAAGCAGTGTGTACCGCCTGAGCTTCTCAGCTTAGTGAATATTGGCAATGAAACCGTAGATATCGAAGCACTTACTCAACAGGTACAACAGAAAATGTCCCGTTCGAGCGAACAAGACAGACGAAGATTCAATCTACATAAAGCCAAAATTCATCCCTTCCAACGAGGAGACTACGTGTTGATTAAGAATAACCCTCGCAATCAAACATTTCTCGACCTTAAATTCAGTGAACCATATGAAGTTTGCAAATAGAAATACTAGAAAATGATTGCTACTTGGTGAAGAAAGTTATCGGCAGTGGACGCGACGACCTCGCAAGGTGGCTCATGATCAGCTGCGCCGCGCTCCACTACCTGGTGAACAGTTGTCCGTATCAGCGGGAAATGTCTGTCCCTCTGATTCTACGAGACCTAACAAACCACGACCTACAGGGTTAAAGCAATTCATGAAAATAAAGCGTAAGCAATTGATGTTCCTGGAGGGCACGATGTCCAATACATCCGGACGTTTCCGTGCAGCGGTCGGAACAGGGGGAGGTTCTTCGGGACCTAAGACGGCATAGCTGTTTCTCTCAGCGTCTTCAAACAGGGCATGACCCGGAGGGTTGATCACTCTGGACCCCCACGCCGGGTGTTTGGAGTTTAGGTCCCCGGCGATGATGGTTTGTGTTTCGCCATCCATTATCGTCCGGACGTCTGAGGAGCAGAATGGAGTCCCTGGCGGGCGGTATGCTGCATAAATCCTTAGTTCCTCGCCCGCCGCCTCCATTTTTATACCGATAGAGCACATCGTTTGGTACTCAGCTAATTCAAGCTCTTGATGGACGATGTCCCTTCTCACTAGGGCCGCCGTCCCTCTGTAGGCGGCCCCTTGCGAAATGACCTCGTCCCTCCTGTATATGTGATAATTGGGCAGCTTTACGTGCATATTTGGATTAAGTTTGGTCTCTCCCAGCAAGATGACATGCATGTCCTGTTGTTGGGCGACCGTGCGGAGTTCATGTAACTTCTGCTGGATCCCGTCCGGGTTCCAGTAGAGGAGGCGCAGGTTAGACTCCTCCACCGTAGTGTCGAGCCAGTAGATTAGCCAGCGCCTTCATAACCGCTGTGATCGGATCTGTCCCGGCTCTGATATCAGCCAGGACTTGACTGCCGACTTCAATTGCTATGCCAACCAATCGTTGGATGGTATCGGCAGTCTCGAAGCCGGCTGAAGGTGTTCTAGGTGTCTGTGTAATAGTTGGCGCTGATCTCGGGAGTTGGTGTACTGTTATTTGTATATGGGTAGAGCGCGCTCTATGTGCAGAGCGGGCTCTATTTTCTGATAGAGCCCTTTCCGGCACTCTACCCATTCTGGCTTTCTTGTCCTCCTTGGTAACCTGCGCCTGGGCGTCGTTAGCGGGGGGCTGAAGAGTCGCCCCGGTGGTTGCCTTCGATGTAGTAGTAGTGGGTACCACCGTTACTAAGGGTGCCGTGACGGGTGGAAGGGGGGCGGGTTGCCTTCCCTTTCCTCTAACTGTGGCCCACCCGTCTTCCTGGACCACGGCCCTGGGATGACTTTGAGAGATCCTCTTGGGCTCCTCTGGGAGTAGTCCCGGTAGAGTGATCCCCTGCTTCCTTGCAATCCTCCTCAGGACTGGGCAGCGGCGATCGTTAGCAGTATGGTTCTTTGCGCAATTTGCGCATCTCGGTTCTTCATCTCTACCCCTTGGGCAGTTACTGGCAATATGATCTCCGGCGCAGCGAACACACTTCACTGGCCTGAAGCAATTGGTAGATGCATGTCCAAAGGCCTGGCAGCGGTGGCACTGCGAAGGGCCCGCTCTTCCTTGCCAGGCCTCTATGACGACTCCTCTCATGTAGAGGAGCTCGTCTATCTGATAGAGCTCGTTAAGGCGCTCCAGGCTCAGGTGGTCCAGCTGCGCGAAGTAGAGGCACCCAGGTCTGCCTCTACGGGGGGGATCCCTTTGACATACTTAATCGGGAACCCCTTGGCCCTGATAGCCCCCCTCTATCGCAGTTGGGTCCGTGCCCACTGGTAGCCCCCGTATGCCCACTTTCGTGGGCTTATCCTCCTCGGGGGTGTAGCAGTACCAGGACACTGGTACTTTTTCAGTAATTTCCATTAGGTATCTCTGTACCGTCCGGAATTCTTCCGGACTCGTGAGGGGTGAATCTAACCCCCCTTACCGAACGGACGAGCATTGGGTGGGTGACCCAACTTCTTGTTGAGTACCTCGAAGTGCTTCGTCCAGTCCGGTAAGCAATCTGCCACTATGGGTGGGTACCTTTTAGCCGATTCTTCCGGCGGTTTCGGTGTCTCGGCTGTCTTAGTCCTTGGTACTGCCGGGGCAGCTAACAGTTGGGCATAGCTGGTCGAAGGCCTCTGACCATCGTCTGATGGCCGGCCTGACGGGTTGGTGGTAGGCGCGGACGGTGAGTGTCTGGTAGATGTGCTCGGCGCTAGGGTCGCATACGTGGTGGCACTCCACCCGTATGACCCTTCTCCTCCCTGCTCCAGATCAGCAGCATCCATACTGGTGTGTTGTTCCGGTGTCCTGGGGGGGGGGGGGGTTTGGTCGGCGATGACGATTTAGGTGGCGATCTCCTTATCAGTTTCTCCGGTTGGTGGTCATATTCTCCCTAGGATGTTGAATAATCCGAGGAGTTTAAGGAACCGAAGCATCGCCTCTTCTCCTGGAGGGATGCTGCTGTCTCTGGCGGTGTATGCCTTCTCAACGTCTTCTTGGCCCGCTGGTGTTGGGGGAACGGTTCCCGCCCAGTCGTACTTTCAGGTACGATGGGCGAGAGCGCGGTCCTCGGTGCGGGCTCCTTACCCGGTGAGGAGGGTTTCCGTGTCGGGATCTGTGAGTAGGAGGACACTACTCTTGTCCTTTTAGGACAAAAGATATCGCGATACGCGATTGGTCGGTCAAGTACACCAGGACGGTCAGGTGGTCTTCTTGGTTTGGCTTTAGGTGGGGGCTCCCCCTTGTCCTTGTCGGACAAACTGAGAACCTACCTAAGTCGGTCAGGTAATCTATAAAAGGCCCTGTCTAAAAATGCCAGCCGTTCGGCACGAAGCGCGACGCGGATGGTGAGGTGTAAATGTATTGGCGTAATCACACTGGGCACTGCCTACCCCTTTTATAGCAAAAGGGTTGGGGGAAGTGCGACGGTGGCACTTTATAAAGCGACTAGGCACAGGATGCACGAAGCGCATAAAGTGCCAAGAATCACCTAGGGGCCGGTGACCTCGACGCCTCACGGAATCACGGGACTCAACGTTCGGCTGAGTATGTCGTACCGGCGCGGCGGTCATTTGCAGCCACTGCTAACTACAAACGACGCACACCTAGGAGATCCTTACTTGTATGTTCAGCGAAAAAATACTATCCTACTCCAGAGCTAAACCGGGAGAAGACCGCGAACCTATTTTTATTTTTTACAAGCTTAAATTTAAACTTATGTGAATGATTTATGTTTAAAATAGTAAATTAAAGTTATATCTATTGTCAGGAATATGTAAAAATATTGTAAGGTCTGTTTTACCACATATTTTAAAGAAATTTCTAAATTTCCCTTAGAAAAGGTCGTTCTGCGCTCCGATTGGTCGACGGGAATCATTAGTGCCGTGTGCAAATTTAATTAAATATGATTGGTCACAGGTACCTATAAAAAGGGGCGTTTTTTGTGGTAAAACATTCCCCAAATCCGGCAATGTAAGAAGAAGTACTCAGAAAAATAAACAAGAAGATATTTCAAGAAGTGTTATTTATTCACTCAACCAACTGCAACTGCATTGCTCTCCAAAATAATATACCCCGCCAGCATTAAAGTTTAACAGTCTCACACACGACCACACATTCAACAACTATCAGTTCTATATTAATTTATTTCCTAAGAGCCACTTACACTATTGCAATTTATTGCTTTTGGTTATATTTTCTTATATATCGGTTCGCCTTTTCCTTCTCACCATCTCGCCATTATTTATAACGATTTCACTTGTTTACTACAGTCTTATTATATAAATATATAAAAGTGTCTAGTGGCTATACTTAATTATATAACATTGTTAATTACTCGTATTACTAAACTTAGCTATTCAATTTGTTCATTTGTAAATTCACAAGTAATATTCTACACTAAAGCCGTAAATTCTGACAACCGCTTTAAATTCAGCGTATTGCTGTACAAAGTACTGGCGCTGTAAGTTAAATTTCTTGTGTATAAATTTTATTATTTTATTCATATTGAATGTTTCAAATAATCATGATGGCTTCCTTACACACTTACTACCAAACTGTTAGGGGCCTTAGATCGAAAACTCTGAGTTTTATCGTAATGTCGCAATGATCAACTATGACCTGGTCTCGTTAACTGAGACCTAGTTATTTGATGGCTGGCATATTTGATGAGGAATTATTCGATGATCGTTATTGTGTTTGCCGTCGCTACCGTGATCTTAATCGAACTAAACAATCGCGAGGCGATGGTGTGCTTATAGCGAAAAGCAAGAACATCGTAGCGGTAGACAAACCTGAGTGGTGTTTTTCAGCTGAAGACATCTGGGTTCATTGACGCTACCATGCCCTCGCTGTAAGCGTCACATAAAACTTAACGAATGTACTGTTTACCTTTGTAATGAAAATATTAGTGCTTCTTTCTATGATCAAGTTATTTACTTTTACAATACATTATAGTGACATATCATCAAAACCTAAGATAAATTCCTCATTATAGGCGATTTTAATATAAGTTCTATTTTCTGGTCTAATACTCAAATAGGTCTCTAAGCTTGCGGTGCTAAAAGTGAACATGTGCAATATTTTATTGAAACTTAACGTAACTTACAACAATTTAATCGAGCGTACAACACTTATAATCGTTTGATCCAATGACTATGTAAAACGACCGAACACTGCCAAAATCCCTTGGTGCCGAAAGATCAGCATCACAAAGCTTTATCAATTTGTTTTAACTTTGTCGAGCATCAGCCCCTTCCATACTTTAAACATGTCTCATTCTCTTACAACAAAGGCAATTATGATATAATAAACTTAGAGAGGTTCGACTAATTGAGACGAAATTCTTAGTAGTGGTAACATTGATGATGCGGTTAATACTGTTTATAACATGATACATATATAATATTCGTGATAAATATGTTCCCCGTCATTCAAACACAAAAGAAAATATCAACCATGGTTTAACCGTGCACTTATTAAATGATTTAATGAAAAAAATAAGTATCATAAAAAGTTTAAAGCTTAAGGAAATTTAAGTGATAAAAATACATTTATCATATTAAGAGAAAGGGTAAAGAGAATTGAAAAGAATCTGTATAGCAAGTACATTAGTAACGTTGAAGATAGCTTAAAGGTCATTCTAAAATGGTTTGGTCCTATATCAGAAATAAAAAGAATAATACTTCATATCCTTCATGTATGACGTACACCGGTACATCTGCTAATTCAGGAGAAGATATTAGTAACCTCTATGATCAATATTTTAATTCTAACTTAATTCAATCTAGTAACTCAATAGTAACCTATAGCTTCTATAACTGTTAATGATATCTCTTCAATCGAAATTAATTTTTGTGAATTAAAAAGGCTAATAAACTAATTTTTGTGAATTAAATTTAAACAAATCGACCAGTCCTGACGGGCTTTCGGATATTTTCATAAATAAGTGTGCCGAAACTATATCGAAACGTTCATCGATTTTTTTTAAAGATCTTTTTCTGAGGGTTCAATGCCTGCAAGATGGATATCCGCATTTATAACTCCCATTCATAAAAAATGTGCTAAAAATGAAATTGAAAACTATCGTCCTATATCAAAATTAAGTCTAATCGCCAAAATATTCGAAAGATTTGTATATAACCATTTATATATTGGAATTAAACGTACCTTTATACCTCAACAGCATGGTTTCCTTCAAAAAAGATCAACTACGTCTAATCTTTTACTATTCATGGACTTTATTACTCATAACATGGATGGAAACCAAATTGATGCTAATTTAACTGACTACAGCAAAGCATTCGATCGCATAGATCTATACTTTCTATACTTTTGCAAAAATTATCTGCTGCTGGTAGGTATCAGGGGCGATCTGTTTAGATGGTTTACATCTTATATTTCTAACAGATCACAAGCGGTAATTTCAAACGAATTTACATCTTGCTGGACGTAGCGTTCATCAAGGTTCGCTACTTGATCCTCTGCTCTTTGGCATATTTATCAACGATATTGCTGCATGCTTGCATGAAAGATTTAGAGTAGTCAACAATTCTTATGATTCCAATCTCGTACAAAACGATCTTATTAACTTAGATACCTATTGTATCCGTAACAAATAAAGACTCGAATGGTTCAAAGTGTAATACTATGTCTTTCGGGCAGAAGCATGATATTTTTAATTTTTCTTATATATAGACTTAAAGGTTTTGACAGTTACTAGATGTGATAAAATAAGGAACCTCGAAGTTACTATTGATACTAAGCTTTTGTTTGATCAGTATGTGGAAGATATCGTTAATAAAGCATATAAGGCTCTGGGTTTTATTATAAGGTCTTGTTGCAAATTCCGTCAGTTAAAATCAATGAAAATATTATTTTGTTCTCTTGTTCGTAGCCATCTCGAATATGCGTGTCAAGCATGGAATCCTCAATATAAAATATATATTAATAAAATTGAAGCGATTCAGAAAAAACTCATTCGATATGTAGGTTCTAAATTTCATATACCCAGAGGAGGCTATGAATTGCAGTGTTCTCATCTTCATCTCCTCCCGCTGCAAATCAGGCGCTATACAGCTGACCTGGTCTTACTAAGTAAAATTGCTCAAGATCGTTTAGACTGCCCTGACTTATTAAAAAGATTACATATCTCAGTTCCCTCTCGTTTACTGCATTACGACAATCTCTTAAATGTCTCTTTATGTAGATCAAATTACAGGCGAAACTGATTCTTCTTAAGAGCATGTAACTCATTTAATAAATTTTCTAAGGACTGTGATAAGGCTGACCTTTTTTCTACTAGTAGTATATTATTATCTATTTGTAAATTGAAAAAATCTAAATTCAGTAGCAATTTACTTTAATTCTTAAGTCTAATCTAAATTAACGTGTAAATTATATGTACTTATATATACTTGTATTGCATGTTGTACCCAAACCGATTACTCATCTGTGAAAACTTCTAATAGGCTTACTTTGTGAAGTATATTGTATAACATATAATATTAATTAAAAGCTGTAAGTTTTCCTTATGTAAATAAATAAATAGACCACATATACATAACCTTTGGAAAATTTTACAGAAGACCGAAGAGTACAATCTTCCATTATGTCTTGCGTATGTGTACTATGAGAAAACCTTTGATTTCGTCGAAATTTAGGCAGTGCTGCAGTCTCTTCAGCGGTGCTAAGGACTGTGATAAGGCTGACCTTTTTTCTACTAGTAGTATATTATTATCTATTTGTAAATTGAAAAAATCTAAATTCAGTAGCAATTTACTCTTTAATTCTTAAATCTAATCTAAATTAACGTGTAAATTATATGTACTTATATATACTCGTATTGCATGTTGTACCCAAACCGATTACTCATCTGTGAAAACTTCTAATAGGCTTACTTTGTGAAGTATATTGTATAACATATAATATTTATTAAAAGCTGTAAGTTTTCCTTTTGTAAATAAATAAATAGACCACATATACATAACCTTTGCAAAATTTTACAGAAGACCGAAGAGTACAATCTTCCACTATGTCTTGCGTATGTGTACTATGAGAAAACCTTTGATTTCGTCGAAATTTAGGCAGTGCTGCAGTCTCTTCAGCGGTGCTAAGTTGACTGTCGATGCCTATTCGAGTACAGAACCAGAGTACGAAACCTATCTAACTGCAGAAAAGTGTAAGACAGGGTTACGTTATATCGCCCAAACTCTTCACCGCTGCATTAGAGGACGTGTTCAAACTACTGTACTGGAAAGGATACTGTAATAACGTCAATGGCGAGTACATCACTCACCTTCGATTTGCTGACGATATAGTCTGTGGTGGCGCTGTCGTCGCGTCACAAGCGAAACACATCGAGCCTAAATCACGCTTACATAGTTCCGAATAGAAAACAGTATATATAGAATAGCTCCTAACTATCACACGGAGTGTTGGCCGCTCCCCGTGCAAAACACCTTGCCCGTTGGAAGATCTCCCCTTCCCCTCCCTCATCAAAAGTCCTTATGGCAGAATCACGGAAGGACCTAACCAATGCAAGCAATACAACTACAGCAAGACTAGACCTATTCACACCCATACAAACTAGAGCCTATGTTCAATAACCTTAAATGGTGTCTCCCAACGGATAGGTCTTAAGATGAACATAGACAAGACAAAAGTCATGTGTAACGTCTATGTCAACCTATGCTGGTAGTGGTTGGAAGCACTAAGCTCAAAGTTGTTGACGTGTATGTTTACTTGGACAAATAGTCCAACTAGGTAAGTCCAACTTCGGCCTTGAGGTCAATCGACGGATACAACTCGGCTGGCCAGCGTTCGGGAAACTTGCAACACATCTTCTCGTCAAGTAAACCTCAAAACAAGATTGTACCACCTGGGCGTGTTGCGAATGATGACCTATAGACCTGAGACGTGGTTCTTCACTGCTGGCCGTATGAGGAAGCTCTCCGCATGATAGACTTATAAATAAGGATACCCGCAGTAGAACCAGAGTAAGCTAATGTGGCAATGGACCGGCTATATAGCTGGAAAAACCGACAACCAATGGGAAAGAAAGGTTCTTGAGTAGCAGCTTCGTAAGACATGCAGGTCAAGTCAATAGATGCAGGTGGTTCGGAACCGTTCTTTGTAGCTTTTCTTGGGGAAGGCATGTGTTTAGCAGTGGACTTGTGAACAGCTGTTGATAGCAATTCTTCACAAATATATGGTACACTTTCCAATGGTAATTTTTTCAAAAATCCTATACACAACTAAGATTGCCACGTTACCATAGATACGACGCTTCGCTAGTGTAAAACCTTTACACTCAATCCAACCAGTATTTTATAGATGTGCAGACATATATGTAGGCGAAAGAGGTTCATTCTCAGATACTCTAATGATTGATGGCGAAAATATGTGTGCGTTACAACATAAAATACAAGAAAAGGTACGCATCCCGACGATATTTTTCTGAAAAGGCCCATAAACAACAATCGATACCAAGGGCACGACGCTTCGCTAGAATAAAACCTTTACTCTCGATTCAACCAGTATTTTATAGACGTACCGACAATATTAGAGACTGTATGGTGTACAACTTTTGCCTGCCTTCATTGATATATCGTAACAAAAACCAAAAACAAACAACAAAACAACTATCAACCAGTGTTGCCAACGTAGGCGATTTTTCGCCATTTAGGCTACTCAGAACGAGAATCGGCGACGAAAAAAATCTAAAAGGCGACTGGTCGCCAATTACGCTACTCTAGGGACAAGTTTTTTTTATACTACCTAGTATGTAAACAGCCATACGGCCGTGTGTGTGTGTAATGTTTGTACAATTTGATATTAAGATGGTCACCCTATTTGTTTGTGATTGGTTATTTTTGGGGATTACCCTGAACTTGTCTTAGCTATTATGTAACCAAATTTAGAATGCAATAGGTTTACATGTATTCTGTTATGAATAATGACTACCACAATTATCTGTGTTGTACTGACTAAATAGTTCAGATAAATTCCGGTTATTCCTTGGTCACTTTGGCTTTGTAAAACTTCTCCTGCGCTTGTTTTGTAAAATGGGTAAACATGGTAAATATATCGAGCATTATCGTGATGAATGGGAAAAACTGGCAGCATTTAAAAGTAAGTAAAAACTAAAGTACCGTTTTATATTAATGTTTTGTGTGATGTAGGTAGGTATATTATCTGTTACATGGTCTTACTTCTTCCAGACCTGTGTTCCAGACTAAATTAGGAGTCGTGGTTTTTAGTTTCACAATCATTTTTTTAATATTTAACCAGACTATTTCAAGATGTATTAGGTAGACTGAAACTGCACAAATAGCAAGAAATATGATCTGATTATCAACCACTAGTACCATACCTATCTGGTACATACAATATATGCATACCTACTGCCTAGTGTATTATTGAGTTCAATTTCTTTTACAGATTGGCTTAGTCGAACACCTGTTGTACTGACGGATAGTGGTAAAGGTGAGGCATTTTGTAAATTATGTATCACACCACGCCGTGTGCACAAAACGGATTTAGAAAAGCACATGAAAACTAAAACACATAAAGACAAAGAATTAAGTTTTTTCTAAAAAGCAACCCAAGCTTGCATCGTTTGGCTACTCCTCAATTAGTAACAGTTCATCAAAAGAAAAAATAATAGATGTACAAATATCTGCCTATGTCGCTGCTCACAGCTCCATACGCAGCATCGATCATCTGACAGATGTGTTAAAAACCTGTGGGACAGGGAGTCCTCTTGAAAACATTCAATTATATAGATCAAAGTGTTCGGCCGTTATAAAAAATGTTCTAGAACCAACCATGCTCAAGGAACTTTTAGAAGAAGTTGGTAACCAGAGCTACTCTATTATACTGGATGAATCCACTGACGTAACAACAGAAAAGTACATGGCATATTGCATCCGATACTATAATTCAAAACTAGAAAAAATAGTTGTTGATTTTTTAGGCTTTCAAGAAGTATTTGAAGCAACAGCTAGCGGCCTATATACATCATTTAAGAGTTTTATGTCTAAAATGGGTTTGAATCTTCAAAATCTAATTGCAATAGGAACAGATGGAGCAAGTAACCTTTGTGGCAAACATAACTCCCTTTTCACTCTCTTACAAGCAGATATACCCCATTTACAGCTATTGAAATGTGTGTGTCACTCCCTTAGTTTATGTGCCTCCAAAGCGTGCACGGAATTACCGTCTTGTCTGGAATATTTACTTAGGGAAACCAGAAATTGGTTTGCCCACAGTCCACTGCGAATGAAAATATATCGGACCTTATTTGAAACCATTAATGATGAAACCCTTGAAACTAACTCAGCTATCCACAACTAGATGGCTGGCGTTTCATTCAGCTGTTAAAACAAACATCAATCAGTGGCTTGAGCTAAAAACTCACTTTAATGTGGTGAAATCATCAGAAAGATGTTATACAGCAAGGGAGCTGCCATGTATAATGATGATACAAATTTATTATATTTGTTGTTTTTGTCTCCGATATTAAAAGAAGTAACAAATGTGAATATTATATTTCAAGCAAATGATGCAAATATCACAAAAAAATATAGAGCGATCTTCGGATTCTTTTACTTTCCATTGCAAGACGTGTTTTCAAACCAATATTTCTGAGAAGTCAAAGTCTGTCTGAAAATGCCTCTGTATCAATGCTCCTAGAAGCAGATATTGCAGCTGTTAGGCGAGCTTTAGAAAAAGCCGGAGCTCCATTTGAAAATTCACTGCTTCCACTGGACTCAATTGACTTTGGAGAAAAGTTCAACGATTTACTTGCAAAAAAGACTGTTTCTGTCGACAAAGCCAAAGAAGTGAAGCAACGATGTTCTGCTTTTCTTGTACGCTTAGTAAGAGAAATAGTTGACAGGTTACCGCTTAATGTGTCGGTGGTGGAAAAAATTGAACTTTTTGCAGCAAGCCGCGTGTGCCTCTCAACCGGCAAATCCAACATTAAAGATTTTCCCTGGCAGTTAGGTGATCCCAATATTGACCGAGAAGCTGTTATGAACCAATGGCGCGTATTAAGCACTATTCGCATTGAGTAGATAATCGAAACAGCTGCTTCTCCTAATGACATTGTAAATTTTTAGATAAAAGTACTAAAAATGAAAAATGCTGGTGGAAGCCTGATGTTTAAAGAACTAGCAGTGTTTTCGATACGATGCCTTTCATTACCTTTGAGTAATGCCGTCGTTGAAAAAATTTTCAGCGTAATGGGGACAATCAAAACAAAATTAAGGAATCGCATGCAACTACCCATGCTGATCGCAATTCTTAGGATTCGTACCCATATGAATGTAAGAGGTTTGTGTTGTAACAACTTTCAACCAAACAATCACATGGTGACTTTGCACGCTGGCAGAAAAATGTATGTCTCCAGTGGATCTTGCGCTAGTACTAGCACATCAACTACTACTGAAGACGGCGAAAGTCTTGGTGATGCCTTATTATTGCTAGCAGAGGACGAATCAGAATAATCCTAATTTTTGTTTATTTGTTTATGTAGTTTTTAAAATGTTAACTTTAATTTCATTAACGTGTTCTAAAGATGGCTTATGCCTATTTATCAGTGTGTTATGAACATATGATAAATAAATTGATAAAAACCATATTTTATTTTATTCATATTGATATTTTGGTGTTTGGGCTACTTTAGGCTACTACAGTTGAAATTCGGCGATATTAGGCTACTTCATGCATGAGAATCGGCGACATTAGGGCCAGCGCTGTTGGCAACACTGCTATCAACGAACTGACGAGTGACAAACTTGCTAATTGCTATGTAAACAAAAGATATAATTAAAGAAAATAACCTTAAAATAGAAGACGATTTAGAATTGTAAAAACATTTTTATATTTTATCATTAACCTAACATGAGTCCCAAAAAAGAAAAAGCCAAAACTTGACGAGGGAGGAAAACTGAAGCGTGAAAGTGATGCAGACGCTAGTTTACATAAACGACCTAAACTCGAAAACGGTGTAGTGGAAGTGGACATACAAGCATTGAAAAGAAAAAACTTCGTTAAAGCTTGTGAAAAAGTATCTTATGAAGCTTATCTGAACTACGCTAAAAGATTAAAACTAATATATTTTCCAACATGCGTGAGTGGGAACAATTGCAAACATCACAATATCAAAGATGGTGTAAGCTGTATAAAATACAAAATCTAATATTTTATAGGTGGTAAAACCACGCCACACTCGTATTATGTCTGCAGTTCAAATATATTCTACTGAGACTCGACTGGGGAAGGGACCACTTTCTCACGGAAGACCAACCTAAAACAGCAGCTTAATGCTGCTATTATGTGTGATAAGGGCTTGGCTTTAGTAATCTGCGGCAAGATTTAAGTGATCATTTTAGCTTTAGTTGACAGGCAATGGTGCTATTGATTACCATCTAGCTGCTTTGTATGCCGGAAATCTTCAGTTTTCGCGATATCGATAATTATAGTTTTGAGGTTATATCCTTTTAAAAATGATACGAAAACGAAATAAGAATCAAAAGTGTTAATTTTAAACAAGTGCACACACATAATCAATAGAACACAACATAGGTCTGTTAGGCGCAACCTAACCTACGCGGTAAGCGGCAGGTTAAGTTAGAACTGTGACCACAACGCCGAGCCGAGCGAGCGCAGCGAGCGTGCCACGGCAGCGGCTGGCGAAGTGCCAGAACCAACACTATGAATTGGGGTTAACATAGGTGACCACAACGCCGTGCCGAGCGAGCGCAGCGAGCGTGCCACGGCAGCGGCTGGCGAAGTGCCAGAACCAACACTATGAATTGGGGTTAACATAGGATACAGCAGAAATAACCTCAATTTGGTACTTTAACCTTTACTGAACTTGACGTTTTTGTGACAGCAGAGGCTTTTCCCACGGTTTTTTCCCACCCTGAAAACTTCCACATCCCCACTGGGGCCTGAACGTGACTTTTTACCCGGAAGACCTTTCTGGTAATGAGGCATTCCATCTTAGTCCCCAGGGGTGACTATTTAATTCCTAACACAGTTCTGATATATTTTTTGGATATGGACAAAGGGGGAGCGAAGGAGGCCATGGCCCCGGATATCATACTTTAGGAGGTAGCATTTTGGAAATAAAAGGAAGCTCCCCATATTATGTTTTTATAAATCTTAAAAAATCTGAATAATAAGTGATAAATTAGATTAAAATATTAAAATCCCTGTGACACAAACTTGCCAAGAGTAGGAATACAAATACATTATATTGTTTTCTTCATTTTTTCAAACAAAACATTATACTTCAAAAATGGGAAGGGTCAACACATACACCACTAGATATGTCAAAAATTTCCCTCAAACATAAATTGAGAAAATAAATATTTAAAGGAATAACATACACATTAGAGATAGGCCGAATATTTGATTCATATTCGGTATTCGGTATATTCAGCAGCTTTACCGAATATTATTTGTATTCGGCTAAATTATGGAATATTTGTTAAAATGGTACTCAAAGTGTACACTGTATTGAAATGTATGAATTGAGTATTGCCATGTCTCATAATTTTAATGTTGAAAGTATATTTTATTTGAGTTAAATATACTTATATAGTGCGATGTTTTTGAGGCACTGCAGATTTACTTCCAATTATATCAAATAGAATGCTCGATGAAATGTTTTTGGAATCAAAGAAAGAAAGATTACATTACATTAGTACAATTCACTTTACTTTGGTAATCACTTTCTCTAAAGTAAGTCTAAATAGTAGATTTCCTGGCACTCATTATTATCTTGTAATTATCAATTTTCACTAAGAATAACACAACGAAATACTTTTTTCTCTCACAAAAATCATCAAAACATAAGCATGTGCCAGCAATTTGCTCAGTACTAGATGATGCAATAACATGTCAGGTGTAGTGGGGGAGTGAGGTGCAGGGTCCGGCGCTAATTCTGCAGGTTTTACGGTAACAAGTTTTGACATAAATTGATTAGGTTCCGAGGTGATCCTGCCGAATAATGTTCGGCCAAATATTCAGTTCGGTAAAAGTTTTACCGAACTTTCGGCCGAATATTCGTATTCGGTGAAATCCATATTCAGCCCATCTCTAATACACATCACAATAAAAATATTTTTTATTGTTTTCAGCTAAACTTAAAACAGATGCCATCATATGCTGAAGAATCATTTAAAATAGAAATGAAGACAAACATGTGGTGTGAAGCCTTGGAAGTCTGCTTTTTGTGTATAACCCCTACTCAATACTTATCGGCAAATGTTCTGATAAATGTAGTAGAAATAATGTTGGTAAATATATTATTAATTGCTTTTTATATTTTACTTTTTCTTACTATTTTTAACCAGAAATAGAAACTTTTTATTCAATATATAGTATAGATTATAAATAATACTTATTGAAAGTCACAAAGAGTTTCAGTTGTTATTGTTTTATTTTATAATAGCTAACCTAATTTTGTTATTATACAATTTAGTAATTTCAAATTTTTACGTTGTAGAGCCATGCTGCAGCTAAATTATGGTTGCGGTATGAATGGGTGGACTCAACCGGGGAATGGCCACACTGTCACAGAATACCAGTGTAGCTTATCAGCTCAATAATGGTGCGTTTTGTATGGTGAATGTAGGGAACCGGAGAACCTTTTTACCGGAAACGAGGCATTCCATCTTAGCCTTCAGGGGAGCTATTGCATTTGCATTTCGATTCTTAATTGAAGATGGATGTAGATGTCTATGGGCCACAGCATCCTTTTACCATCGGGTAGATTGTGTGCTCGTTTATCACCTAATCTATCATTATTCTATAAAAAAAACAACTATCTAGAATAAAGTAAGAATAAATGAAGTTAAAATGATAAAAATTATTTATATATTTTATTTTGTTTTTTGATGGACGTCAATAACCATACATGTAATTTATCAATTTCAGAATGCCCATGGAGATCCTGAAGCTGAATTTACAATAGCATACTTATTAGAAAAATGTCAACAAATTTTATCACAAAACTTTAGTACCCATCCTCCATGTCTTGCAAAGTCAATTAGAAAATGTTACAAAAACTTCCTGACATCCCCAATGGACTTGAAAGAAAACACATTTACAAATAGAGCAGAATTTGGTTGTAATAGAGGTACTGTCAAGTATTGTATGAATAGACTGGAATATGAAATCGGTTCTGAAAGCAAAGATGAGGCTTTAGTTGATAAATATGAAAACATTCCAGAGGAAATGAAGGAAAGTGTCAAAGGTTTGCACTGGCAAAAAGAAAAGTTTGAAATATTTGAAACATTGGAAAGAACTGACCGAATCAAAAGGCTAATGGCAGTTTTAGAGAGTATTGTTGAATTACTACAGTTTGACTTAGCTATATGGCATTCTCGGTAAGACATGCTGTTGACATTATATTACTAAAAAAACTGTTATCTTACAAATTAAAGATGTAATCACAAAGCTTGCAAAAATAAATTTATTAGAATTGTCGACTAACTCACTTCACTATGCTTCTACACTATTAAATTAAACACTGCACTTTTATCTCACTTTTGACTCATTTATTCGAAACCATTCAACACCTATAAGGTATAGCAATAGAACAGTTATTACATAGTACAATTATGCAATAACTATTCTATTGCTATACCTTATAGGTACTGTTCTATTGCTATACCCTATATTTGTGGTGCCATCTATTATTGCTGTGCGCATGTGGATTGATGGCACTGTCTTACGTTGTGAGTAGGCGATAAACAATTAAAGCAAAGTTTTCGTGATTGAATAAATTCTATTCTTTCGGTCGGAGATTGCTTTCCGAACTGTTTACATTGATATAGTAAAGGTTGTCCTGAGCATATTGTGCAATTGTTACTCAATATCTTTTTTCTTCTGAGATAGTTGCATGAAACGATTTTTGTTTATGAGTTTGTTTCGAGGTTGCTATTGTTAGAAATTTTTGTGACATTTTTTCCTGTATCAATCATTTCGAGTGCTCGGAATCTGGATTCAAGAAAATTTGCTAGATGATTCCAGGACGGTAGTTTTTCAGATTTAGTTGGCAGACTTGTACCTCCCACAGTCTTCTTGATTCATGATCTAATTTTGTTAAAACTAAGTGATTAATGATGACGTCCCCGTCTGCCACCTTGACCTCAATATTGCTCAAGGCTTTCAAACAAGAATTTGTTGTATCCAATAATAGCTTAACACCGTTAGCTGATTCATGTGTTAATGACCTTTGCGAAAATAGTCTCTTCATAATTTCATTGCAAATATATCTTTTATTTTGATAACTACGTGTTAATTGTTTCCAGGCTTCTTCATAATTAGAATCAGTCGTAGCTAAAGTCTTTAGTAAACACTCTGGTTCACCAAAGAAGCTACTTTTAAGGTAATGGAGCTTTTGAATGGGCGTTAAGATGGCGTTGTTATGTATTAGTGAACGAAATAAATTATAAAATGTTTGCCATTCTTCATAGCCATCAGAAAACACAGGTAATTTTATTTGAGGTAATTTTATTTCACATGGCAAAGATTGTTGAAGTATTTCTGTGATAGAACTCTTTTCTTGTGAAACTTATTTTCGTAAATTCTCTAAGTTTTATTTTATACTCTATTTATATTTGCTCAAACTGTATGTATATGTCGTTTTTGAAATAATCCATGTTATCCTTTTCCTCCCTCTCAATTGTCTGTAATATTTGCGCATGTACAGTTAAAAAGTTAATATTTAACCTCTCTAGATTTTCTAATCTTGCTTCAATCTAATCCAGCGTTATTCTTTCTTTCGGTGATTTTTTATAATTTGCAAAACCTCTTTGAAGATGATCCAGTTTGTCTTCTTGATTTAAAATAAGCGATTCCATTTTGTAATAAGGCAATCACCAAGTTTATCCATTCAAGAAATGGAACAAACTTTGTCGTACTGAGTTCAGAACTTGTATATCACCACCGTTCGTAATGAAGTCTAGAGTGCATAACACTTGTCACTGTTTACACAATCTACTCACGATTATGTCCAGTTTCCCGGGTTTCGGCACCATATATGTCGATTGTCGACTAACTCACTTCACTATGCTTCTACAGTATTAAATTAAACATTGCACTTTTATTTCACTTTTGCCTGATTTGTTCGAAAGCATCCAACGCCTATAAGGTATAGCAATAGAACAGTTATTGCGTAATACAATTATATTTGTGGTGCCATCTATTATTGCTGTGTGTATATTTAAAATTGACAAATGATATTGCACCTCTATGTTTATCTCTACATTTTTCTAAATACATGACAATACTATGTCACTGTAATATTTACTAACAAAAATGTCTTGATTTTAGACAAGAATAGGCTTTAGGTAACTGTTAAATTATTATCTGGAAGTCATTTCTAACATGATTTTATCATGTTTAATTTGTAGTGATGTATGGGGAAATCTTCAATAAACAACTCACCAAATCACTTTCTATAAAAGTTTATTGTAAGCAGATGTGAAATATTTAATTGTGTGAACTGTCACACAATTAAATATTTCACATTGACAATAGTCTTTATAAATTAGCGCAAAGCGTAGCACAGAAAGTTTTTAATATATATACCACATAAAATGTTACATATTTTATTAATGGACAGAACTGACAAGACAAAACAAAAAATAGTATATAATGACAGACAATGTCTTAGTTTATTTTTTATTTCAAATACATGCCGCCACATCTTTACTTATTTCTTGTATTTCCAAAGTGTCAAGTCCTTTATGGGTCTCAGTCCCATAAAGCACTTGACACTTTGGGACAATACACAATTCAATATATAGGTAAATAAAATGTTATAAAATGCATAAAAATTAGTCTCATGCAATGTGTATTTTTAGTGTAAAGATAAAAAATCATAACAATGCTGTTACATATAAAATGTTCCGTTCAACCTAAGCCATGTTTTTTACTTAACATGCAAGTAAACATGCAACATCGATTGTCTGTATGTTGACTATGGTCATACTTGTAAATGTACGTAAATGTATGTATGTATGTATGTTTTTATAGCATTGGGTGACAAACGAGCATACAGTCCTTCTGATGTTAAGTGGATACTGTGGCCCATAGACATCCACGTTTATCCTCTTCAATTAAGACTCAAAATGCAAATGCGGTGTCACCCCTGAGGACTAAGATAGAATACCTCGATTCCATTAAAAAGGGTCTCCGGTTCTAATCATTATGCTGCTATTCTGTGAGAGCGTGGTCCTGCCTTCGTCTAGCCGACCCATTCATACTTCAACTATAATATAGCTGCAGTGTGGCTCTACCACGTAAAAGTAAATACGAGCACCTAAAATCAAAATCAGGGAAATCTGCAAATGTTGAATATGTTTAGATGAAGGTCAACCTTGTATTTTTAATTCTCAATGGCAATCTAAATGTCTTCATCACACTATATGACCATCTTACTAAAGATATTTTATTTTTAAAATCTTTATTGCATTTCCTTAAATCAAAAAGAAGGTTAGAAAGGGTGGACTTAATCTCTTTACTCATCCTACAAATTTTAATCTCCTTCCAACCGACATCTTTAGTTAGTTTAAGTTAATAAATTCATTGAGATTATATTAACTCAAATAACATATAACTTTAAACTATGTCCATACTAACATATTAATGTAATTATCTTTTGTTCTAGTTCAAATTGATTTGTCGTTATTGTAATAGGAAATTTAAAAATAAATCTTTGTATTACTCACACGGGTTCACTCTGATATTGAAGAGTGAATCAAAACTGTTACATGGGGAAAGAAGAAGTTCATTGTTTAATCTGAAATAACTCACTGCTAGATATGACCCATATTATTGTAAGAGGGGTTTGCTATACTCATTCTTTATTTGGTACTGCAACCTATCATAGTCTGGGTCTTTTATGTCTGGCATAAGTGAGATGATTATACTGCAGTCTTGGAGATCATGAGGTGTTTCTGGCACCACCCAACATTTTATCGCACCATAGAAAACTTACATGTTTTATATTTTTAGTAGTGTATAAAAAGTTACTTCATTCTTCCAATGGCTGTAAAAAAAGGTGTTTGAAAGGAGGGTGAGGAATAAGTCATAAATTTTCAATCATCATTATTAATTAAATTGACCTACACAATAGTAATCTTGCTGTTTTAATCAGTATAACCAAATGTTCCACTGTTGCAGATATGTTAACAATTTGGGTTGTCATATTATGAGATCACACAGGCCCCTAATGGCGATCCTTCTATGGTCGGACAACGTGCTGTACACGGGGGCTGTGAATAATAACTGCAGACAGATTCTTAGAATATTTGTTTACATGGTACATCTTCAATATCCCGAAGCATACATTAGAATTATGACTGTAAGCTAAAAAATTATTCCTATTAAAATTTATTGATTGAGTACTTACTTTTTTATTCCAGAGATAAACTGTGTTGTTTCAGATATGGCTTAACACAATAGTACAAACATTTTACATTTGCGAGAATGGCTCTAACAGTGACTTTCCCAATACAGGAAAATATTGCAATGCCTTTGCTAGAGAGTTTTTTAAGATTATTTCAGGTATTTGTAATAAAATTCCTATTTATAAAATCTCCAATTTATGTTTATCGTTTTCTATAAAATATGTAATGACTCAAAACACTTGCCTTTGACTAAACTATGGGTTTTAGTTCAAATGCCTTAATAAGACTTTAGGTATAAAGTAGTAAAATACTTTTTTAACTTCTATGTCAACACAACAAAGCATAAAGCATAATTTTAGGAGGCTCAATAGTGTAATTGCTAAGCTTGTGTGTTGCAGGGTTTGACCTACACATATTCTAGTTAAGCAATGTTTGTGTATAGGAAATTTTTGTTTGTACAACGCCTCCAATATATGGGAAGGTGTGGATATTTAAATCCTACACACCAATGTTTTTCCCTGATCCATACTTTTAATACTACAATTAATTATATACATTCAATAAGATTTTAATAATCAATATTGTTATAAGTGAAAAGAATGAATTTACCTAATATATTGATATTTACCTAATAAAATGTTATTAAATTAAATTCTTAATTTCAATCAAACATCATTTTAACGTTGATGAAAATTTATTTTAACCCTTTTGAGTTTTCTCGTCAAGGGTGCATATCTTGCTTGGTCATATATTCTCATGTCAAGACTGGTTGTGAAGTCCTCCACGCTGTGGGAGAGGCTTATATATCCATTTGATTGAAAATTGTTTAATTCTATTTCAGGGATGCCTCAAGTGTCTATAAACAAAATATTGCAAAGGATACAGCCAACTTATATGCAACATCTTATAGGAATGCAATATATTCAATCAATATTATTAACAGATGAAGAAAATATAATAAAAATTATCATTGATTTTGTTGAAAATTCACAGTGGGAAAATTATGAAGAGAGTAATAGCACAATTGAAATTGTTAAAAACACTGCTTGGAAGCAAAGGAGAGTCAAAAAAGTTGCAAGTTTTTTGTCAAAGATAATACATAAAGCACAGAATGCAAATTGCTTAGATAGTGAAAATGAAGACCTATTCCCTAAATTTGATACGAAGAACATTGACAATACCACAGCTCTTAAACGAAATGATATAGTTTCAATTTTATATATAACATTAGATTCTTATTTGGATGCATTTAGTGTACAGCATGTCCAAGAAACATTAGATACACTTAATGAACAATTACTTCAAAAAGGATATATGGAAGAATATATTGCAGATTCCATATCTGAATATAGTACATACTCTGTTACAGAACATTTTATAAAAAAATATCGTTCTATGTATCAAATGTTGAAAGAGCTGATGTTAGCACTACACAAACTAAAAAGCAATGAACAATTACCAGATGTACTAAAAGTGTTTGAGAATATTGGTCTACTTGAACTGTAAATATTGATTTTCATTAATAGATCATGTGCTGTTGTTAAATTAATATAAATTTATTTTGGAATAAAACCATTAAAGCATGATTTTTTATGGTTCCAAAAAAGTTAAATATACAAAGAACTGTTTTATTTGGTATATAGTCTTAATAGCAACAGTCAAGCATGGTAAATATGGTCAACTCTTAATTCCAATGCGCTCAGTGTTTTCAAGAGAACTTGAAGACTTTATTATTAATTATTGCTACAATCACTTAAAAAATAAACCTTAATAACCACTAAAAAAACGAAGTTCACACTGGATTGCAGCAACTAAACAGATACTTGACTCCGTATAATGTTACAACGGCAGTTACTGCAGAGTGACTCAAGCAATCATTGCACACAACATTATTATTTAAAACAATCGCACACATTTTTTACGTGGTAGAGCCATGCTGCAGTTATATTAGTAGTATAGTTGTAGCACGAATGGGTCAGCTCGACCGGGAAAGGACCACGCTCTCATAGAATACCAGCATCAAATAGTAGCTTAATGCTGCTGTGTTTCGTATGGTGAGTGTACAGAACCGGAGACCCTTTTTACTGGAAACGAGGCATTCCATCTTAGTCCTCACGGGTGACAACGCATCTGCATTTTGATTCGTAATCGAGGATAGATGTAGATGTCTAGAGCCACAGCAACCACTTACCATCAGGTGGACTGTGTGCTCGTTTGTCACCATATCCTATAAAAAAAATCACCAAATAGTATTCAAATCACTATGTTTAGCTACCACCAATGGAATCTGCCGGTGTCAAGTTTTATACAAGTAGCACTGTAATATAAGATTTTTTTCAATAGTTTTCATAGATAGGTTTAGTGTATGCTACGGAGTTAGAAGCTATTATCTGATAAATTCATCATATAAAATAGTTTTACAAAATGACCATAGCAAGCTATTATAATATAAAATACTTTTCATTACAGCCCATCGGAAGTCCACTGACGCACATGCATCTCCCACATCAATTTCCACATAGGGGATATTTTCCAAAAAGTACTTTGTGTACGGTTGCCAGGTGGATTAGCAACCCATTTCTTTTATTACTTTGATCCATCAGTAGAGGATCCGGCTAAAAAAAATACCCCCTCATTCTTTTCCTCGATGAAATATTATTTAAGTACCATCCATACTTTAATATTATAAATGCGAAAGTGTGTTTGTTTGTTTGTCCTTCTTTCACGTCGCAACAGAGCGTCGGCATGGCATGATTTTTTGTATCGGGATAGTTCGGTGGCTGTAGAGTGACATAGGTTACTTTTTCCGCGGAAAAACTTCTCATTCCCGTGGGAAAATAGAATATGTTGCACAAGTTTGTCCTTATTTCACGTCGCAACAGAGCGTCGGCATGGCATGATTTTTTGTATGGAGGTAGTTCGGTGGCTGTAGAGTGTTGTTCATCGCAAACATAGCATTCGTGGGAAAATATGTTGCATATATACGAATATGTTGCAAAATTAAATTCATCTAGGTGGCGCCACCGTGATTCTACAAGACGGACGACGGTACGATGGACAATTATTGTTATGTCTTTTTACCAAAATTAAGATAAAAAATGTATGGATCTGTATTTTCCACGCAGGACCGGGAAGAGAGCGACAAAAAACATAAAATTCACCAGCTGATTTTCTTCAAACGTTTTGGTGCATTGTAATTCACAGAATAGGCGATAACCTCGCAGACGATATTAAGTAATCCGTTGATGCTCTGGCTACCCCGCAAGGGTTACAGGCGTGATTATAAGTATGGATCAGAAATACTATCATCACCTGTCACGCTTTCACTCTTAACTATCACTTAACTGTGGTAGAAACAGTTCTTAGTAATATTTATTGAACGGAAATGAATACAGTTCTTATATGTGGTTACGAATGAATCGGTATTACAATAAGAAAAATTGTGCAAAATTATAAGAAAAATGTTTTTTGAGAGTTCTTATTAACTAACGTATACATAGTTAAAATTGATTCCGCTAGATGTCGTTACTAGGTTTTTAAAAGGGGGTAACGAAATGTTTACTGACATGTACTTAACTCGCGCCGTTGAGCCGCGCGTCAACTTACAGTGCATACGGTACCTATACGCTTTAATTGTTTCTATTTCGTAGCTCTTTCGACTACCTGCTGTCGATTTCGGTTGTTTGTTATTTGCTTTGTGATTTGGTTAAGGTTGTATGGATTTATATTGGCTTTCATTTTCGGATTTGTGTATTTTCTTGGATCGGTTTTGTTGATTTGGTTGGTATTCCTTTATACACATTGAGACTCTGGCTTTGATTTTGGATTTTGTTTATTTAGAATCGTGACTTGGTTTTAGTTGTTTTAGGTTGTTTAACAATATTTCAAAGGAATATTAATAGTATAGATAGTGTATACGGTACCTATACACTTACTTCTTTTTTCGTTGGTTATATTTATATTGACTACTGCTTTAGATTTCGGTTTTCTGCGATTTGGTTTAAGTTGATTCGATTTTTTTTTTTTGGCTATCGCTTTCGGATTCGTGTTGTGTCTTGAATTGGTTTTGTTGTTTTGATTTTAAAAAATATTTAAAAGGAATATTTATTTCTTTTAGATATTTTGGATTTGCTTTTAAAAAAACATTTAAAGGTAAATTTAATTCCTTTTAGGTATTTTAACGTTTTTTTATAAATAGGTTTATTGTTACTTTATAATGCCTCGCAAACGTAAGTCCAGCCTTTCAAAAGTATCTTCTCAAAGACAAGCGAAAAGATTAGCTCGATCGCTAGAATCTTTAGAAGATGCTGAATGGAGAAGGCAAAAACAAGCATAGAGTCAGGCTGCTTTTAGAGCATCTGAGACACCTTCTCAAAGTCAGCGAAGGCGTCTTGAACAGGCAGAGCGTCAAGCTACTTTAAGAGCTACTGAAACACCTGCTCAAAGTCAGCAAAGGCGTCTTGAACAGGCAGAGCGTCAAGCTACTTTAAGAGCTACTGAAACACCTGATCAAAGTCAGCAAAGGCGTCTTGAACAGGCAGAGCGTCAATCTACTTTAAGAGCTACTGAAACACCTGCTCAAAGTCAGCAAAGGCTATTCGAACAAGCGGAACGTCAGGCCGCCTTAAGAGCCGCGGAAAAACCTGATGAAACTCAAGACAGACTTATTGAGCAAGTTGAACGTCAATCTACTATAAGGGCATCTGAAACACCAGAACAGACACAGGCGCGAAGAGATGCAAATGCACAGCTCCAAGCTGAACGTCGACAAAATTTTCAAAGAAACAATTAGTCGGTTTTTAATGACGCAGCATTCAATTATGATCCGTTGATTGATTATAAAAATCACAGGTTAGTTGTTATCGGACTAATGGACAAGGCGTGTCAATTTTGCAGCGCATTAAAATGGAAAGATGAGACCGCAGGCATGTGCTGTTCCGATGGCAAAGTGTCTCTTCCGTTACTTGGGGAACCAGAAGAACCTTTGAAAACTCTCTTTTTATATGATGCTAATGAGTCACGGCGCTTTTTAAACAGGATCCGGAAATATAACTCATGCTTTCAAATGACGTCCTTCGGAGTTGACGTGAAATAATAATGCCGGGATTTTCGCCTACATTTACGGTGCAAGGGCAAATTTATCATAGAATAGGTTCACACTTTCTCCAGCTGAAAACGAACAGCATAAATTTTTACAATTATATTTTATGCGTGTCGAAGAAATTGGAAGGTCTACCGTCGCTGCCAATTTATCCAGGGAGTTGAGAGAGACACAGTGTTCAAAATTCAAAGATTCTTGCATGAAAGTAACACTAGTCAAAACATTTAAAACTGCTTTAGAAAACCTACCTGAAGAGGATTATAGAGTTAGGAGGCGCTACAATGCACCCTTGATAAACGAAATAGCAGCCGTAATTAGTGGTGATCAATTTTCTTCACGAGACATTGTCTTGCGAGTACGTGATGATACGTTGCAACGGGTAGCCGATACACCATCGATCACTAATGAAGAACTAGATACACAATCCCATACAAAAGTTCTCTAAAAACTGTCGCCAATTGTTGTGACGTAATTCTAGTTGAAATAAATATACATTTATGTAAATTCAACCTTAAATACATTCCCTATAGTTGTATTCACAAAGACGAAAAGCAATAATTTTTTATGACCGAGGCTCGTAGCTTGGGCAAGGAATCATTGGAGTCGAACTGCCCAATATTTTTTTTACTGTTATTTTAATTTTAAAATGTTTCAAACTTGTTTTAAAAACTGGTGTACATAAAGCATATGCTATTCTTTTCTATGGTGTATTATATGTAATGATTATAATTTACCTGAATGAAAATATGTTTTTGGATAGGACACATTCATTTAGTAACGAAAGTACTTGAAACTGTCATAATTATTTATTTATTCTTCATCTTGTGTCAATCATTTAAAAATATAGCTTGACAAAGAACTTAAATCTTAATTCAATAGTTACTAAATATAAAAAGTATGTAAAGAAAGTTGTAAGTCGTAGTCACATATTCATCACTTTCTAAAACATGCTTCGAACATACAACGCTTCCTTGGGTCGGGTTGAAGAATTCTTCGGACCTTTGACATGCTATGACTGATATCCATTCCGCACACCTTACTGGATCTCGAGGAAAGCTAAAAAATTAAAAATAAAATCTCACACCTTTAATTTTACTACATGCACATATTCAAAATTAAGTCTATAAAATGTTACTATAATATTTAGAGAAACTATAGAAGTCTCATTAAACGAAAAAAAAAACAATCATACTTTAATAATATAAAAATAAATAAGGTCTCCAACAAATGGAACTGAGTCAACGCATATACGTCGAATAATTATGAATTATTTTATTAAGACTTAATTTAAATAATGTTTTACGGAGATTTCTTGACAAAATATAAGTATTTACAATACAGTGATACGAATTAAATAATGATAATATGCTCTTTCGGGGGGTTTACCCCATTGGGGTCTTGTGTTTTTTTTCTTTCTTCATTTGCTTCCCCTTTTTTAAAGTTTTTTCTTCCCCTCCTGCTCGTTTTCTCATTTTCGTTTGGTGTAACGTCTCCGTTATATATCTTTAAATCAAAAAAAGCTGCGCGTTGAGAATTATATACATTTACAAGATGCAGTTTCTAGCGACGCCAATGTAAATCCCAGAGATTTAGGTAAAATGGTAATTCTGCCCTCATCATTCGTTAACAGTCCCCGCTACCTACATGAGTACACACAAGACGCATCGCCTATGTACGAACTTACGGAAGACCTGATCTTTTTGTTACTTTTACTTGCAATACCACATGGAAAGAAATAACCGAGGAGCTAATATCGGGCCAAAAAAGTACTGACAGACACGATTTAGTTGCTAGAGTATTTAGATTAAAAAGTACAAAAATTTATGTATATAATTAACAAAGGGAAAATTTTCGGAGAGGTGCAGTGCTTCATGTATTCAATTGAATGGCAAAAAAAGAGGATTACTGCATGCCCACATTCTAATATGGCTTAAAGAGAAGTTGCGGTCCAGCCAAATAGACGACATAATAAGCGTCGAGATTCCGGATCCTGAGCAAGATAAAGAATTGTATAATACCATCGTCCGAAATATGATTCACGGTTCATGTGGAGCACGAAATTCAATATCGCCATGTATGAAAGAAGGAAAATGTACAAAGAAATTCCCTAAACAGCTATTAAAAGAAACAGTGCACAATGACAATGGCTACCCTTTATACAGACGCAGAGCTCCCGAAGATGGTGGCAGGAAAGTTAAAATCAAGTCTCGCTCTGGAGTTTTTTTTTTTATTAAAAAAATGAATTTTTTTTTTTTCTTTTTGGTCTTTCTTTTTTTTTTCTGTCTAGTTCGTGTTTTGTATTTGGAGGTTCGAAATCTTAGATAACAGCTGGATTGTCTCGTATTCGTCCATTCTATTTAAAATGTTTAATGCCCACATTAATGTAGAATCATGTAGCTCTGTCCGCGCAATCAAGTATATCTATAAGTACATAAATAAAGGAAGCGAACAAGCAATATTTAATCTCAGGTGTGAAGGTGAGGCAAATCCCGTTAATGAAGTACAGACCTTTCAAGCAGGGCGTAGCATATGTCAGCAGTAACGAGGCAGCGTGGCGTCTCCTTGGCTTCCCTTTACACGAAAGGTACCCAACAATTACTCACCTTGCTGTGCACTTAGAAAATGGAGAGCGTGTATATTTCACCGAAAGAAATTTCCAAGAAAGAATTGCATCACCGCCAAAAACTACACTAACAGCCTTCTTTCAACTTTGTCAAACCGACCCCTTTGCAAAAACGTTGTTATATTCTGAAGTCCCCCGCTATTATACTTGGAACACATCTAGGAAGGGGTGGAAACACCGTATTCAAGACGCGCCTATTGCAAATTGGCCCGGTGTAAAGTCATCAGATGCCCTTGGTCGTATGTATACCGTCCAATTTTGAATGTTTCTGTTTACGATTGCTGCTGCACCATGTTCGGGGTCCTATAGGATATAAAGACCTTAAAACTGTCAACGGTCAGGAATGCGCAACTTATAGAGAAGCATGTGAAGCTCTGCATCTTTTAGAAAACGATAATCACTGGGATGAAACCATGGAGGAAGCTGTGCAGTGCCAGTCACCAGCCAAAATTAGGGATCTTTATGCAACTCCCATATCATCTTGCGGGATATCTAATGCACATGAATTGTGGGACAAATATAAAGAGTACATGGCGGAAGATATTTTGCGAAGGTTACAGCAGACACACGCGAACATGACATACAATGAACACATTTATAATGAAGCACTTGGAAAATTTGAAGATAAGGTAATGGCAATGGTAGGCAAAAAATTAAGCGACTTTGGAATGATGAGCCCTCAGCGAACAACCGAAAATGAACTAAGTGATGAAATTATATGTGAAACAAACTACGATATATCAGCTTTGCAGCAGCAAGTAGCCGAATTTGTGCCCCCCTTGCTTACCGAACAAAAACGAGTTTTTGACAAAGTATTAGGACAAATTGAATTTGGAAATGGTGCACTTTTCTTTTTAGATGCCCCTGGAAGAACTGGGAAGACATTTTTGTTAAATTTATTAGTAGCGCAAGTACGGAAAGATAAAAACATTGCTGAGGCCGTAGCTTCCTCCGGTATAGCCGCCACGCTGCTAAGCGGGGGCCGCACTGCACATTCTGTTTTAAAACTCCCTATAAATCTATCCCAGGAAGAATCGCCGATCTGCAACTTTAGCAAAAATAGTGCACGAGGTATAAAGCTACGACAATGCAAACTTTTAGTGTGGGACGAAAGTACAATGTTGCATAAAAAAGCTGTAGAAGCACTAAATCAAACGCTCCAAGATTTGCGCAGCAATACCGATGTGATGGGAGGAATGGTGGTTTTCTCGCTGGTGACTTTCGCCAAACTTTACCTGTCATTCAAAAGGGTACACCTGCAGATGAAATTAAAGCATGCCTCAAGTCGTCTATTTTATGGAACAAGGTGACAAAATTCAGTTTAACTACGAATATGAGAGTGCATTTGTATAATGATATCAATGCTGGAAACTATGCTGACACACTATTAAAAATTGGCGATAGGCGGTTGGAAACGGATGCCGAGGGCTGCGTTAAATTGACGAGAGATTATTGTGATTTAGTACAGTCAGATTTAACGAATAACATGCATGAAGGAAAATGGTTATGTGAAAGGGCGTTTCTTGCACCAAAAAATGAGAGCGTTAACAAAATATATTCAGATATATTAAGCGAAGTAGCAGGAGAAATAACAGAGTATTTGTCAGTAGACACAGTTATGGACACAGAACAGAGCACTTAATATCCCGTAGAGTTTCTAAATTCTAGAGTTGTCAGGTGTGCCCTCACATAAGCTTCAATTAAAATTAGGCGTCCCAGTCATGCTAATGCGAAATTTAGGTGCTCCTCGGTTATGTAACGGGACAAGGCTGCGTGTGACACATCTTGGAGGGAACATAATCGGTGCTACAATTTTGACAGGCGTAGGAAAAGGTGAAAATGTTATTATACCACGGATCCCTATAATTCACCCAGATCTTCCTTTTCAATTCAAAAGGTTGCAGTTCCCTATTAAGCTCAGTTTTGCAATGACAATAAAGCGCAAGGGTAAACGTCAAAGGTAGCGGGGGTCAACTTAGAAAAACCGTGCTTCTCTCATGGTCAGCTGTATGTAGCATGTTCGCGTGTGTCAAATGTCAAGAATCTCCACATTCTTTCCCCGAGTGGAAAAACATATAACATTGTGTATACAATAGCGTCTTAAAATAGTGTTCAGTTAGTTTTCTTTTTTCAAAATTCCCACAATCAATTAATCAGAATTCCCACAGATCTCCCTTTCAATTCAAAATTTCCTATTTAGCTCAGTTTCTTTTCAATTCCAAATGCTTAACCTCTGACGGACCTATTAAGCTCAGTTTCCTTTCAACTCAAAAGGCTGCATCTCTGACGGACCTTTTATTTGGCTCAGTTTCCTTTCAATTCAGAAAACTGCATCTCTGACGAATCAATTTAGCTCAGTTTCTTTTCAAAAGTCTGCATCCCTGACGGATAATTATGCTTAGTTTCCTTTAATTAAAAAAATTTCCCATTTGGAATAAACAGGCTATTTTCATGCTTTCCTATACGCTGCGTTTTAAAACATTTTAAATAGGCTGACGAATCAATTTTGCTCAGTTTCCTTTTAGTGGCTGCATCTCTGACGAATCTATAATACTCATTTTTTTTTTTCAATTCAAAAAGAAATGGATAGTTCATTTCCCAGTGACCATGCGGGCGAAGCCGCGGGTAACAGCTAATATGTAAATAAATACAAATCGGAGTACCTATGTTTTGGCAAGGCTATTTGTAATTAAAAATTATTTAATTTTTTTTACCGGTTACGGTTGTTATTTTCCTAGATAAAATTGGTCTCAATCGAAAAAAATATATATAGAAAATGCCGAAGCATGGGTGACTACCTTTTTCCATTCAACAATACATTGTGCACTAGGTGTAAACAGGTAAACTGATATAGTAATATACCCTCATCACTGACCTCTATATATACAAGTACGCTGGACTGACTATACCATACAAAATGTCCGTGCCAATTTGAAGAGCAAGCAACCATTGGTCGTCTTGAGAGCTAATATTGACATAATATGCCAAAGTGTGTTGTCTTATTTAAATTGTCTTATTTAAAAAAAATCTGTATTTTGAACTTTTAAACTAAAAAACGAAAGTATTTTATGTTGTTTGATTGTGTATAATATTAGTTACATAATAAGAATTATTTATTTTATTTTATTACCAAAAGGGAAGTGGTATAACATTTCCGGAGGCCCAATTCCCCCCCCCCTCCCCCAATCAACATGGTAGCGGAATTAAATGCAAGATTACCCCAGGAAGAACCAACACCCCTGGAGAATCCCTCGCTGAGCATCCACGACTTAGCTACTTTACTCCTGTGCGTGGGTGCTCAAACTGCCCCGCATATTCTGTTAAGGCGTCCCCTGCCACGCTACCATTGAATTTCTGCAACATCAGGGGACTTCATTCAAACTTTAATGCCGTCCACTACCATCTGAAAACGGCGAAGCCGGCCTTGCTCTTTCTAACCGAGACACAGGTGTCCTCTCCGGCTGATACTCCGTATCTCTGCTACCCGGGGTACAGATTAGAATACTCCTTTCTGCCCCAGGCTGGAGTTTGCGTGTACGTCAAAAAGGACACCTTTTTTCGACGCCTCGGCAGCCTTGAAGGTACGGGCCTATCGCCGTCGTAGACAGCGACGAACATCCCCGCGTCTACAGATGCCTCTATAGGTGCCATAGCGGTAATGCCGACGCAGACCGACCACGTCTAGATGGCTGCAGACTCAGTGCTACAACAGGTACCATCTGCAGAGATCGTGATGCTTGGTGATTTTAACGCCCACCACGCTGAATGGCTTGGTTCTCGTTTAACTGATCATGCGGGTAGATCTGTTTATGATTTTGCCTTGGCATATGGTCTGACACAACTGGTACTGGTCCGTACGGATATCAGGTTTCCGTCTATGCCCCTCTTGGCTACCCGGACCATCATCTGATCCGGAGTATGGTGCCACTCACGCTCCCATTGCATTTGCATACAGCAGGTTGCCACCGTGTTTGCTATTATAGGTCTGGATCTTTTTTTGCATTCTACCCTTGGAGGCTGGTTTACTTCTCGCCGGATGATCCCAGCGTTGTTGTTGATTCTTTTTTTTTATAATAACATAAATGTCCTCCAGACCGAATTTCAGCCACGGCGGCCTACCTCAACGGAGAGTAGCCATCGGCGCAGGACAGGATTATAGTGCCCAAGTGTGCATGCGCAAGCACAGGTGCACTCTCTATTCCCTCACTCTCATAATCCGATGGGACGGTAAACCGACACGACCGGAGAGATATCAGGCGCAGAATCAACGGCTTTACGTGCTTTAAGAGGCACGGGGGTGAGACACCGCCAACTTACTGACTCCGGGTAACAACTGAGAGTTTCTTGATGGAAAAACTCAGTAAATAATTTTTTGGCCCGACCCGGGATCCGAACTCATTACCTCATGATCAGCAGTTGCACTCCTACAACCACTAGATCAACAAGGCAGTCCTTTTTAATATAGAAGAGGGGGCAAACAAGCATACGGTTCACCTGATGTTAAGTGAGGGAATTGCAGGTGCGTTACCGGTCCTTTAGAAAGGAGTAAGCATTTTTCTTGAAGATCCCTAGGTAGTATCGGTCCGGAAAAATCGCCGGTAGTAAACTATTCCACAGAGAGATCGTACGCGGAAGAAAACTGCTAGTGAAAAGTACAGTGTTGGACCGCCAAGCATCCATGTGGTGTGGATGGTATCGGGAGGTTTGCCGCATAGTGCGCTTATGAAATTTTGCGGCTGGCATTAATCTGAACAATTCCTCAGATTCTGTCGCTGATTTGGTACTACAGGGAATGAAACTTTTTATTCCATCATCTGTGGTATCTATCGGAGGCAGAACCCAGCCATGGTTTGGTCAGCCCTGCAAAATTGCATTACGTCATAAGTAAGAGTGCTACCAGGCCTGGGCTTGCGCATCGACGTCACGTGATGTAAATACCAGCGCTTTTTTTTAAAAAAATCTGTAATTCTGCCTCCAGGTCCCTCAAAAGTGTAATTGTCAACGTAAATTCAGAGCATATCGGCAGAATTGGCGAGAAACTAGTTCGTCTTCCTTCGGGAACACGCGCATTCTGGTCTCTCGTTAAGGCTGTCCAAGGGAACTTCTATCAGCCATCTCTCCCATCTCTGCACAGGGAGGACGGCTCACTGGCCCATGCCGCATAGGACAAATCTGCTGCCGATCTGCTGGGCTCTCTCTTTGCATCCAACTCGACTCTTGATAACAGGAGGAACACACCGTCGACCATCTCAGGATGTGAGTGCTCCATGCAGGATACGTCAACAAGTCAGTGGGCCTGATGGCATCCCTCCTATTGTGCTGAAGACGTGTGCTCCGGAGTTAACACCGGTTTTAACGGGTCTTTTGCGGTATTCCTACTACCTAGGCGTAGTCCCAAAATCATGGAAGATAGCTTTAGTTCACGCGATCCCTAAAAGAGGTAACCGCTCTGATCCGTCCAACTATAGGCCTATCGCTCTCACCTCTTTGTTCTCTAAAATAATGGAATCCATTATTAACAGCCAGCTCATACGGTACTTTGAGGGTCCGTCGCGGTCGCTCGACCTGTTATCATCTGAGTTACCTAACTCATAAATGGGCGGAGGTAGCAGAGTCCAAGGTCCTTCGATCGAGTTTGACACAAAGCGCTTCTTATGAAGCTTCCTTCCTGTGGGCTTCCCAAGAAATTGTGAAATTGGATCACCAGTTTTCTTGCTGATCGGAGCATCAAGGTTGTAGTAGACGGTGCATGCTCCGATTACAAGCCCATTAGCGCTGGTGTTCAACAAGGCTGCGTGCTATCACCAACGCTGTTTCTTCTGCATATCAATGACATGTTGCAAATCGGTAACATTCATTGCTATGCAGACGACAGCACTGGTGATGCTTTATACACTGGCCGTGCTAATATTTCTCGAGAAAACGTCGCCGAGTACCGGCATAAACTTGTGTCTAAAGTCGAGACTTTGTTGTATAAAGTCTGGGACTGGGGGCGACTAAATCTAGTCCAGTTTAATCCCCAGAAGACACAAGTTTGCGCGTTTACCGCTAAAAAGAACCCCTTCGTCTTATCTCCACAGTTTCAAGGCACTCTCCTTGTTGCCTCAGCCATCATCGGAATCCTCGGCGTCGATATATCGAGTGATGTGCACGTCACTCGATATGTCGACGCCGAGGATTCCGACCGGGAATGAGGTCTCCTTTTAAGTATAAAAACTTGTGATAAGAGACTCCACTCTTCCTTAGCGCTTACATTACTATTTGCATGATCTTTACATAATAATTACTATAAAAATTAAATTAAAAAAAAAACTAATAATATTCACGCTAAAGGTATATTACGCGTGCACGCGCGCGCGTGTGTGTGTTTGTGAGTAAGTTATGTGTGTGAATGAGTGAGTGAGTGCGCGTACGCGCGTTAGTGTGTGTGTGTGTGTGTGTGTGTGTTATGAATAAATTACTCTATCCCATATAGGTTAAAAGAGCATCAGTATCCTCGTAGCTCTTATGAAATAGCCATTTGGTTAGAACGTATTTGCAATTATGGTAGTTAAGGTGATGAATTTTTATGATTTTACTAATGGCGTTGTATAGAGTCGCTGACTGTTTTACATATTGCCTCCTAGCTAAAACAGTTTTAACAGCGACACCTGTAGCCACTACGTTTTTCCTTCTTTTGGCTACAATACAACGGTTAAACTTTATACCTTTATGCAGTCTTAGAACTGAATATAAGATGTACAGTTTCCTAACAGCAAGTACATTACTTATGGCATAAAGATCTTCTGTACTAACTAGATTTCAAAGTATTTAAAGTAAGTAGGGTAGTGTTCTGCCACTTAGCGATCCTAGCAAGGCCTTCTTTAGCAGATCTACGAACAAAATTTTAGGAGTCACCAGTTAATATTACTGCAGTATCATCTACATAGGAGATTATGTTGCCCTCATTTATGTCCATGTTGGGTAGATTATTTATGTAAATTTAAAACAAAGTAGGACCCAGGACACTGCCCTGTGGAACTCCAAATGTTATATCTGATTCATCGCTTAAGAATTCACCTTTCTTTTCTGCTTGCGATCCTTAAGATAGTCTTTAAATAAATCTAAGTGAGTACCCCTTATACCTATATCCTCAAGCCTGTGCACAAGGATTGATTTTACAGATTTTCAAGAGATGCTCTTAAGTGGCAGACTTGGATTGCAGCTTGTAGAAATCATTAATCTTGGATACCTAAAGGACTAGCACCATTAGCTCCGAACATTTCAATAAGTCATATTTCATCCCCAAGTTATCAATAAATGAAGGTTAGCCGATACTGCTGTACCAACATTGAAATTGTGGAAGGTAATATCTAGCTGTAATTATATCAATACTTAGATTAAATAGTTTTATTATTTCTATTTGACAACTATATTATTCTTCTTCAAAATATTTTAGAATTGCGACAAGTTTATAATTATGACTTCTTATATTGACACGAATACTCCACATTAAATTAAACTAATTTTACAGATTTTATCGCGTTAAACTTTGACTTTTGATTACCGACGTTTCGGGTGCTATACAGTACGAACTGTAATGTAGCACCTTTGAAAATGCGGCACGTGCTGAGGCGGCGCGGCACAAAAACGACCGTATCTACCGGATTAAATTAGCGCGGGGGCCTAAGCAAATTATATCGAGGGGCCCTTGATTTGCTATACGACGCGGTGAATAGACGACTTTTATGTATTTGCGGGGGTGAAGCAGATGAGTGGTGGAGTAGTCTCGCTCACTGCCGGGTGCATCGCATGAATCTCGCCGATGCGCGACGCCCATTACATATAAATGCGTAATTTCGCGACTTTAGTGTAATATGCGTTTGGCCCAGCACGCCTCAGCAGCAGCATGATTGGCGGTTCGAATCCCGTCGTACGTATGTATTTTTGTATTCGTATTTTTAAAATGTTCTTATTATTAAAACATCTCTATATATTTGTTTTCTTATTTTGAAAATATTATGTACCAACATATTTTCATGTTGTTATTTTTAAAATACGTAAATATTTTTTTTCTTAATTTAAAAATAAATATTAAATTTTCTACAAAAATATCGAGAAATTATGTAACAGATTCATTTGACGAATAATAAATAATTCATAAATAAAATGGCTGAAACGGCTAGTTGTCAGAATTTTTTGAATTTATAAAACCATATAATTTTTACTATATATATATATATATATATATATATATATATATATATATATATATATATATATATATATATAAGCACGAATGGGTCGGCTCTACCGAGGAAGGACTACGCCCTCTTCTTCTCTCACTACCAGGCGTAAAATAGCAGCTTAACTCTACTATTTCGTATGGTAACTATAGAGAACCAAAGACCCTTTTTACTGGAAACGATGCATTCTATACTAGTCCTTAGAGGTGAAAACGCATCGATTCGATTATTCATCGAAGGCAGATGTGGATGTCTATAGGCCACATCATCCACTACATATGTGCTCTTTTGTCACCCTTAATCAATATAAAATAATGGTGGTCACCATTCGTCCCTGCAATGGGAGAAACCGATGTCATAAGCAGCGATAGTGATAACCTAATCATGAAGAAAATGAAGAACTTTAATCAGATGGAATCATCTACATATTTATCTTATATTATTGTATAAATACATATATTTTGGCAGCGTTACGTCAAACAATTTTGGTAGAGTAAAAGACTGACGCAGGTCATAAGCTTCATACCAACCCAAAATCAATTGAATTCTTAAGCACTTTTAAAAGTAGCCTTTGTCTTATATATATATATATATATATATATATATATATATATATATATATATATATATATATATATATTATTTCTTCAGAATCAAGATGAAAAAAATAAAAATAATTATTAATGTACAGTATCTTACAAAAGTGTGTAGTAATACCAAAGGCAGACATTGTACACATCGTTATGAAAAACTTTTATTATGGTGTCAGCCCTAAAATCGAATAGAATAGAATATTTTTTTATTCAATATAGATCACCTGTAATTATTATTGAAAGTGATTTTTACTTTACCACTAGTTCGGAAAAAAACCAAGAAACCCAGGGGGGACTTTAAAAACATATATTTTACAATATGATTGGTTACAAACTATTTACAAAATTTAGTTTAGAGACAACTTTGAAGCGACCACCTCATTCCCAAGGGTTATTATCAACCATGTATTCATTTATATTATAATAATCCTTTTTATTCAGTTTTTAATTAATTAAATATTTGAACTTATCCTATACCTTTAAATGAGCAATTCTTATATATATAATCGGAATCTCGGAAACGGCTCCAACGATTTTCATAAAATTTAGGAGTAGGTTAGGAGTTTCGGGGGAAATAAATCGGCTTAGCTAGGATTTATTTTTAGAAAATGTCTTAATGTTGTAAATTTTGACACTGTGTTAACGATCGTAATAGCTCAAGTGGATATCAAGCGGTCGTGAAATCGTAATCCCTTTGTTCGCATCCCGTCTTCGGTCCGACTCTTTTCCTTTTTTTTCAGGTTCCCTTCTTTTGTGAGAAAATCTATTATTTAGAGCCCTTTTTTTAGTATTTTTTAAAAATACGAAAATTTTAATTAAACTAATTGCACTTATGATTTTTTATTCAAATAGCCAGTTCAGTTTTTTGTATTATGTCAATAAGATCAAAAAATATTATTTATGTTTCATCAGTATGTAATTTGTATCTCAATGTAATTTCAAAAAAAAAATCGGTCATCCAGGTACTTTAAACTTAATAACAGCCAATCCTTTTTTATCCAATGAGTGACATTTGTAAGAAATGACAATTCTACAAACATAGACAGAGAAACCTATAGACAAATTGACGCCTTCTTTCGCATTCGCACACGAAAAAGATAGATTTATGCATACGTCTTGCATAGAAATGAGACAGAACGGTGTAATTGTTTGTCCCTTACTACGTGCCGGTTTTTTGTTTAGCAAACTACACTTTGCTAAACAACTTTGACAGTTCGTAGCGATCTAAGGAGTTTACAAGTTGGTTTAAGTGAGAAAAAAGTGTTTTGTGAGCTTAAGATTGGTGAATCTTGTTCAATTCAGTTCTTAGAACAATTAAAATTTTTATCTAAATATGTTTAAAAGTCATAAAGATTATTGTATAACCTAAAACTACGTTATCGTCCTTTGTCACTCGAGGCCACGCTAATCATTAGTCTATAGGTTTCTCTGTCTACGTCTATAAAGAACTATGGCTGGATATCATTCACAGCTGCTGGATAAAATGCATTATGTCAACTACTCCTCGATCATGAATTGGTGGTTCTAGAGATTCAGTCGACGGTTCAATCAATAGCACATCGTCAGTGATTTCTCTGTAATAAAAAAACGAAATTTAAGTTTTATTTAATTACAAACAAAAAAAACTAAGTCGTGGCAAATACGCGGTATTTACGAATACTTACAGATAGCGCGCGAGTAGAATGACGTCGGGGCTTGAGGTGAAGAGCGGGAGCATCTCCCCCCGCCGTCCGCACGCCGCGTCTCGCGCGCCTACAGTGTAGTGCTGTGCTGTCCTTGATAACTATCATACGCTTACTGTGTTATCGTGTTAATATAAAGTTGCAGCCGAGTGTTATTTTTCTTTTTAATGAGGCAGAACAACAATTTAACATCAGTTCCGTCTGCGCACCGCCCCCGTGCGGTCGTGCATACAGTTCGTGCTCCGACCTCGTGCGGAGTGCAACCTCTCGCCCGCGCGCCCCGCTCTCCCCGGCTAACACCGGCCGAGCAGACGCCGTTGGTGAGGTCCTTTGTTTTCGCATCGTTCTTGCCCCCACGCTCCGGCGGGGAGGTTTGAGCGCGCTTTGCTTTTATTGTTTTGTTTGTTGTTTTACTTTTAATTGTTCTGTTATTGTTTATTGATATACTGTTACTTTGTTGTTTGTTACTGTTCATGGAAGATCTTTCTTGCTCTTCTCAGAGCGAGCCCTTGTTCTTGTCAGAACATAGGGACCCCAGCTTCTGGGAATAGAGCGTCAGTCCTCCCCATCTGCCACCCAAGGCCCTGTTCTTCTCAGAGCAGGGACCTCTAGATTCTTAGACTAAAATCGTCCCCCCCCCCCCCTGTCCAAATCATGTCTAGCATCATGTCTGCCATAGACATGAGCAATTTCGAGAGCCAACTTATGGCCATGGTCGCCCAATTCGTCCAAGCCACAGGCCTACCTATCCAAATCAACGAGATCGCTCTCGTCAACGCTTTTTCTCCCATTACCCCTAAGGCATGTGTCTCCCCGCCAGCCGTCACGGCTTTTCCCGCGACCCAAGCGGCTGCCTCGCAGACCGACTCGCCCGCGTCCCCCCGACACCGATATGGAGCACTCGGACACCACGTTCGTTACCTCCTCTTCCCGAAAGAGGACCGCCCTCAGCTCCACCAGCTCCTCGGATTCATCCGACTCCGAAGGAACGATAACCGACTCAGCTCAATTCACGCTAGTGAAATCTAAGCGTGGCCCGAAACGCGCTGCGACTTCCCGCACTCGCCCCGCCCCGTCGAAAGACACTACCGCCAAGCCAGCAACTCGCTGCGCTCTCAAATTGGCTAAAAACCAAGTCCCGCCCCCTGTCTTTCTCAGAGACAAGGCTAAATTCACACAGTTATCCAAAACCCTCTACGGTAAGGGTTTCAAATATGACCAAGCCACCAATGTCGGCGAGGCCATCAAAATCATGCCGGCGTCTATAGAAGACTTCCGGAATATAACCCTTCTCTTCACGGCCGAGCGTGTGTCCTATCACACATACGCCCTCGCCGAAGAAAGGAAAGCTCCGCGGAGTTCCTTATGAACTCGCAAACGAGGACATTCTGGAAGAACTTAAGTCCCAAGGCTTCCCCATAGAGGCTGTGCACAAAATGCACAGCAGCAGGGGCGAAAGATTTAACCTCACCCTCCTCGTTCTCACCAATGTGCCGGAGGCGAAGGCCATCTTCCGCGAGGTACGCACTGTTTGCAGCCTGTCGCGAGTAAAGGTCGAAGCCCCACACCGACGCGGTTACCCAGCGCAGTGCCACCGCTACCAACTCTATGGGCACGTGGCAGCCAACTGCTCAGCTCCACCCAAGTGCGTTAAGTGCCTAGAACCCCATCACTCGAAAGAATGCCCTCGGCCCAAAAATGCCGAATCCCCACCCTCATGTGTCCTTTGCGGACAAACAGGCCACCCGGCCAATTTTAGAGGTTGCCCTCGCGCTCCTCGCCCACCTCCGAGTCACCAAGCTCCACCCCAGGTCAATGACCGAACCTTCCCGGCTCTTGTAAGCCGCAAGCCCCGCCAGGGCCAGCCCCTACCTCAGCCCCCTCAGGGCTCATCTCAGCCCACACAGGGCATCTATCGGCCACCTCAGGGCCCTCCTCGGCCCCTTATGAGCCTTCCGCTCTCCCAGCCTGCGCCGCTTCCAATAAACCCTTAGTTCCCAAAGGCGTCAAATATCCCGCGGACCTCCGCCGACCCACAAAAACAGGCAGACCCTATAGTAGAAGATCTATGCCTAGTGTATAACACTATGTATAAGATCAATATAGAGGAAATCTCTATCCTTGGGCGTAAACTGCGCACCGCGCAGTCCCCTCAGGACCTCTCCTTGCTCTTACTGAGCACATCAACCTACTAAGGTCTTTGTAATAACACTATGCCGGAGCCCTCTGCTCCCGCAATATCGCACGGTCGTATCAAACCAAAGGGTTTGTCGCTTGTTTCATTCAATATCCGCGGTTTGCGAAATAACCTCCCAGAGCTTAGGCTATTTCTTCGAGAACGCGAAGCCGACCTCCTCCTCCTTCAGAAGACCCACCTCAGCCCCAAGGTCTCTAAAGGCCTTTCTATTAAAAATTATTCACTTCTGCGTAATGACAGACCCGACCGCAAAGGCGGCGATACTGCCATTTATTACAAAAAGTCCCTTCATTGCTCCCACATACCCACTCCGACACTTACCAGTATGGAAGCCACTATCACTAGATTAGCCATGACTGGACACCAGTCAATCATTATAGCCTCTTGCTATATCCCTAGCGGAACCCTCCCCGTTAAGAGTGATTTCGAAGCCATCCTTGCATTAGGCGGTTCAGTCATTATGTTTGGAGACTTTAACTCCAAGCATACTGAATGGACCTGCCGCACTACTACCAGTAGTGGCAGGGTGCTGCTCAATATCACTCAGTCTCTTGACTTGACTGTCTACAGCCCCCTCGCTGTCACCCACTATCCCGACAATGTTAACTACGCTCCTGACGTGCTAGACTTTGCTCTAGTTAAAGGAGTCTCCCTTAACCTTAGAGCAATCGAGTCTCTCGATGATCTAGGATCTGACCACCGTCCTGTATCCCTCCTTCTTGGCCATCAGCCGTCTCCAACTCCCACTTCCAAAACCTACACCAACTGTAAGGGCTTCAAGAAGTCTCTAACCTCGGCTATACCTTTCTTCCAACGTCCTCGATAGTACGGGGAAAATAGACACCGCGGTCGAAAATCTCACCTCACTTATAACATCCTCTATTAAAGAGAATGAAAAGGTTGTCCCGGTTGCTAAAACTAGTCTTCCCCTAGATATTAGCAACCTGCTAAAAGCCAAAAAAGCTGCCCTCCGTAGAGCTGCACGCTATCCCACTCCCGAATATAGACTCGCGGCCCACCGCCTTCAACGCAAATTCCGTTACCGCCTCCAAGATTACAGAGACTTCGAAAGGGGCAATCTCATGGAGAAAATCTCTCCCTCCCACACAGCGTACTACCAGATGGCGAGAGCCCTCCGGATAGACGCTATAACGCATACTCCCCCTCTGTCTCGTCCCGACAGCTTTATTGCCTTCGAGGACGAAGAAAAGGCTGAGTGCTTCTCCGACAGCGTCGCCGCTCAATGCTCTCCCAGCTCACAACCCACTGACCCCATACACATCCAACTAGTGTAGGACGAGGTCCGTCGCCGGAACTCGCCCCCCTACCGCCTCTGACCCTATCACTGTGTCCAAAGATGAGATTTCATCTACCATCAAAGGACTTAAGCCCAAAAAAGCACCGAGTACGGATGGCATCTCCAAACAAGCCCTCAAATACTTTCCGGAGCAGGTGATCGCCTTATTGGCCATAATCTTCAACGCTTACTTCGAATTCAGCTATTTTCCCACCTCTTGGAAAGAGGCAACTGTCATTGGTATTCCAAAGCCAGGCAAACCTCACCACCTCCCCTCAAATCACCGTCCCATCAGCCTCCTCAAGGCCATGGGCAAACTTTTCGAACGAGTCATTCTCGTGCGCATGAGGCGCCATTTGTTTCCCACAGACGGCGACCCTCTTGTCATCCCACAACAATTCGGGTTTCGAGCCAAACACTCGTGCCCCCAGCAAGTTCACCGCATAGTGGAATATATCCTCAGCGGTTTTTATCCTCGTCGTCAAAAAAACCATCGCGGTCTTCTTCGACATTGCCAAGGCATTCAACAGAGTCTGGCACGAGGGCCTTATCTACAAATTGTACGACTTAGGCCTCCCAGACCGTCTCGTTCGCCTTGTAGCCTCCTATCTGAAGGATCGTACCGTTCGCTTTAGACACGAAGGCACGCTATCCTCTACTCGTCAAATCAAAGCCGGTGTCAAGGCTCTGTGCTTGCCCCCCTCCTATATATACTATTCACCAATGACATCCCTATCCCGTCGAATGGTGTTAAACTAGCCCTCTTCGCAGATGACACAGCCCTTTACTCTTAAGGCAACTCACTACCACAGATTCGGAACAAGATCCAAAAGTCGGTAAGCAACTTAGGAGCTTGGTTCCAAAAATGGCGTATCGACGTAAACCCGGAGAAGAGTTCCGCCGTTTGCTTCGAATATAAACGACGCCGTCTCACCACCACTCCGCCAATCAGGATGTTAGGAACCCCTGTCCCATGGCAAACTACAGCCAAATATTTAGGCGTCACCCTTGATGCAAGGCTCACTTTCGAACCCCATATCAAGAAGGTTACTCGCACCGCACGATTTTACATGGGTAGGCTCAACAGCATGTTGAGCAGACACAGTAAAATGTCCCTCCGCAACAAGCGAACCCTATATAAGGTCTGCATACGACCTGTCATGACCTACGCGGCCACCATTTTCGCACATGCTAAGCCCAAAGCTATAAATGAACTTCAAATAGTTCAAAATCTATTCTGTCGTAGGGCCACTAACTCGCCCTATTATGTCCGTAATGCCGACCTACACCGAGACTTAGAGCTCCCAACAATCCAGCAGTTCCTTAAATCACTCTCTGAGAGATTTTTCAAAGCCTCAGAGTCCCACCCAAATCACCTCATTCGTGAGACAGCTGCCTATGCAGCCCCTATCCACACTCGCTATAGTGTGTGCAGACCGAGAAACTCTCTCTCGGACCCCCCCAACAAGCTTTCGGCTGACCTGAACTGCCTCCTGGCGGCTCAGGCCGAGCGAACATAACACATCCCTTAATCTGCCTTAGTTAGGCACTCGTCTAAGCGGCTTTTCGCCGCTTGCGCCCCTCCTTTCTGCCAAGGAGGGTCGCGTTCATATACGGCTTAGAGATCTCTAGTTAGACCGTTAAGCCAGTCCCTAAAAGGTGGGGTTTAGTGGGTAAAAGTCTCCACATAACCACGCAGCCGGGTGTTTAGACCCCCCCCCCTCTTTTTGGGGTTGCCCTCTTTTTTCGAAAACTATATTGCTCTCGCCGCGTTTGTTTCCATTGTCTGCAATTCAAAATGAAGCCAAAAAAGGGCCTCTTTGTTCGCCTTCTAAAAAGAAAAGACAGTGTAACAAGGAGACAAATTTAAACGTCGATGATTTTGATCGAGATGTTATACACAGAATTATTGAAGAATTTTATTTAACTAAAAAAATTGTTCCGACCTGCATTAAGCTCCTCGCAGCTATTCGAGAAAAAATCGAGTTTCCATGGGGAGTGACGAGTTTTAGAAAATTGTTAAAAGACCTGGGATATAGATGGCTTAAATGTCATAATAAACGTAGAATTTTGGTGGAGAGGCCAGCTGTCGCATATGCACGGTCAATTTATTTGCGGAAAATTCGTCAATATAGGCAAGAAGATCGAAATATTTTTTTTCTCGGTGAAACATGGGTAGACAACAACCTCACATTTAAAAAATGCTGGACAAATGAAATGATCGACGCCGTGTTGACGGATACAAGCTCCACGAACAGGCTCATTCTTGTCCACGCAGGATCGAGAGGAGGGTTTTTAAATGGTGCAAAGTTACTTTTTAAGGCTGGTACTACGTCAGGTGATCATCACGGACAGATGAATAGTGTTAATTTTGAGAAGTGGGCCACTGATATGTTAATCCCTAATCTACCACAAACCAGCGTTGTTGTGATGGACAACGCACCGTATCATAGTGTACAAGAAAATAAAGTCCCAACAAAGTCCAGCACCAAATCAGTAATGTTGGAATGGTTAACCAAGAACAATATCGAAGCTTCACTTACTATGAGAAAAGATCAGCTCTTTCACTTGGTTCAGTTACATAAACCTACGGAAAAAATCTTTCAAAATCGATGGAGTTATTAATCATTAAATATGTTAATACTTACAAATATCTTATTTTAATCGATAAATAAAAGCAATATTTCCCTTTATTATTGTATATTACATCATTGTTATTAATTTGATCAAGATTTGTTTATAAATAATCCGGTTATAATCGCTAGAATTTCATTTTAATGATTTTTTATGATTATTTTCTATCGAGAAAAATTACCGAAAACGTGTTTTGAACACAATGGTCACCCCATATATATGATCAAGATTAACATATTTTTTGCAAGTCTAAAATGTATACATTTTCCTAAAAAATGTTTTCTGAAGCCTACTTTGACTATGTACAGCGCCTTAAATATAAAATGGTAAAAAACAATTCAGTAGTCAATAAGTTTATTTGCGACCACCATTAAATGTAACCATTTTGGTAACAATTTTGTTGGTGTCTAATAGTACAGTAGTTTACTGTAGGCCCTGTTAGACTCTGGCAAGTACAAAAAGCCAGACGATTTTGATAAGAATCTAACAATTTAAAACTCACGATACTAACAAATAATGGTAAAAGTTTTTAGTACATATTTCAAAGTTTACAACAAAATACAATATTTTACTTTCAGGAGTACCTTATGTTATATTTTATTAATGGAGTATGTACTTAAATTATGGATATATTTTATATTTACTTATCTCTTTCTTTTATTACTTTTTAAACGTCTACAAAGTAACTTTCCTAGATTTCATGTAGGCATATTAAGAAATAATATTATCCGTATCAATTTCTCTAAGGAATAACAATCAGGGAAATAATTCAGGCATTCTTGACTCATGAATGATCCCTAAATTATTTTTTTACACGGTTGAATGTCGAAAATGAACGTTCACCACAGCAGTTACAAATTTTTTTCATTAGCAATTTTTATATTGAATTTCTGGAAATTCAACGGGTGTAGCTGGTGTGATTGATAAATCGCACCACCCACGATCATTGAGTTCGCGGGGCACCCATTCATCAAGCTTTTTTACCTTGCCAATTAGACGCAAATGGACCAACATTGTTTTGATGCTAAGGTCGAAAGCTACTGCTAATTCAGCTGTAGATTGAGTATCCACCACACCTTGTTAAAATGTTCCCAAAAAACACCAGATAGACAACATATCATTGATTTGCAAAGAGAATAGGGTAGGTAGCACGCAGCCTTGTTGACCACCAGCATTCACAGGCTGGGAGTCAGAGCATGCACCGTCGACTACGACCTTAATACTCTGATCTGTAAGAAAACTAGTGACGCAGTTGCATAGTCTCTCGTCTTAGGTGGCAACCAGACTTCCACCAGAGATTTTTAGCACCCCCTGCCACACTGTTACCATGGTCGCTACCGTTGCCAGGAATAGCAGTGCTACCGGGAGTTGGGGGCCGTCTCTTCGTAACTCTCATCAATGGGGATGTTTGCCATAGTTGCTACGCACGGCGGGCGTATTGGCAGCTTACAGATCGTGCCCTCTATGTGTAAGTGCTGGACACTACACTCCGGATCAGTAAATGATCCGAAGAGCCAAGAGGGGCATCGACGGAGACCTGATAACCATCCGGATGAGAGGTCAGCAGAAGGTTCAACAGGGAAGGTGTATGATCCCCACATCTGGAATCTGCTTGGGCAAAGTGATAAGAGGAGTCGTAAACAGACCTTCCCGCATGATCAGTAGTATGAGAACCGAGCCATTCGGTTTGTTGGTCGTTAAAACTTGTACGTTTACTGTACGAAATTCTGTTTCATGCACACCAACGAAATAATCGGTTACCGCTTGTCGGGATTGTTGGAATACGCGGGGCCCCTTTTTTTGCGGTACCCGTAGCAATTACAACTCTTACTACGTGGTACGTGGTATCCGGCACCGATTCAGACGATGGAAATATCACCATCATAACCATTTGGTGAAACGGAAGAGGCGAATGTGGTATTACAAGAAAAGCTACTTGAGCTCAGCACCAACAAGGAACTGAAGGTGAAATTTTAAAAAGGCTATCAAACATTTTGGCTGCAGGCAGAAGTCCCCGAAAAATATCCTGGGTTGTGAGAAATTGCGAGAAAATTTTTGATAGCGTTTCCATCGTCATATCTCGTCGAAAGAAGTTTTAGTAACCTTACCAACCTGTTAACAAAAAAGGAGCAGATTGAACATCACAGAACGGGGATTTTGGGATTATGGGATGGGAGATTTGAGATTACTTCTTACAAAACTGAAGCCAAATATTGATGATTTGCTGTCAATTCATCAAGTACATCCGTCTCATTAAAAGTATGACTATTTTTTATTGCTGATTTACATTTCAGAGTTCATTGTTGATTTTTTGTCAATTGTTGATTGTATGTAAATATACACTAAATAATATATAATAAATGTTTATAATTTTGTATAACTACAAGTATTATTTTAATAAATAGGACACAAGAAAATGTGCTACTTTTTTTTCTTAATCTCCCCAATTTGGGGTGATATTTTTAAGAGTTCTGGGAATACAGTAGAAATGTAGCAGCAGGGGTCTACCGAAAATAGTAAGACTTTGAAAGTGGTCCACGAGAAAAAAAAAGTTTGGGAACCTCTGCTCTAGCAGATCATGATTACTGTTTCATGTTTACTGAAATAGGTACTCAAGGGCGTATTAGTGACGACGACGTTTTCAAGAGTATCAATTTGCCGCATCCTAGTTTGTTGGTAGGGTGTGAATTTTATTTTCTCTACGTATTTCTGGGTGACGGAGCATTTAGTTTAAATAAACATCTCATGAAACCGTTTCCTGGCTCTCACGCGTTAAATTCTACTGAAAGTATTTTTAATCAAAAACTCTCTCAGTCACGTGTTGTAGTTGAAAATACGTTCGGAATTCTAGGTAACAAATTTATGGTCTTCAAGACGACTATGCCATTCCATCCAGTTAAATGTTCAATAAATGGCATGTGTTCTATTACATAACTTTGTGCGAAAAAGTCGAACGTCTCGCCATTTATACACACCTCCAGGTACATTCGATACCTATAATGATAATGAAGACTTGATAAGCTCTGGTACTTCGGCGAAATGATAGTATTAACGGTTCCCTTCCCTTAAAAAATCAACCACGTAGAACAACTAATGATGCTAATCAAAAAAGACAAAATTTTATGAAATATTTGTACCTATATAATAATACAGAATAAAAATACTACACCAAATAAAAATCTATTTTATTTTATTTATTTACTCCATTTTCGGTGTTTATTACACTGTTTCATTGGTATACATCTTTCAAAAAACTTTCCATAACATCGAAAAATGGCAATGACGGCGTATATATTTAGTGAAGTCCAGTCCCAGAACTCATGGAAACTTTTTTCTTTTTTAAATGAGTACGGAAAGCCGTCTTCATTTTACTTTTTTTAAATCGTTTAATGGAATTCTCATGGTATCAACTATGAGTTTCCATGTATCAGAAACCTGAAAACAATTTTTATTTTCAATTAGTATATATATATATATATATATATATATATATACTAATTGAAAATATATATATATATATATATATATATATATATATATATATATATACTTGTATATAATTATATAGAATAAGTAGTTATTTAGTTATTTTATGCTGGAACATATTATAAGATAATTAAACTGTTTTTTATATTTAAGTTACCTACATTTGAAGAAGAATGGAAAGAAATAGATGTTGGCATGAATGGTAGAATATCCGATGGAGGGGTGGTACTACAAAATACTGTATGAATTACTATATCAGTTTATCTGTTTACACCTGGTAGACAGGTATTGTTGCATGGAAAAAGGTAGTCAACCATGCTGTGGCATTTTCTATATATGTATATATATATATATATATATATATATATATATATATATATATATATATTGATTGAGACCAATTTTATCAAGGAAAAGAATAACCGTAAGTGGTAAAAAAATTATTAAATAATTTTCAATTAAAAATAGCCTTGCCAAAACATAGGCTGTCAATCACCCTGATTCCATGTATATATAATGTACTCTGTGCACCCTGATTTGTATTTATTAATATATATATATATATATATATATATACTTCTTTTTATTATATAAAAAACTAATTCGTCAAGCAATGATGGGTATTTTTTTAAACGGGATCTCTTAGACTATTATAATAAAAATGATTCTGTAATTTAAAAGTATTAACACGAATCATATTTTTATCAGTACTCAACTCACACTTCAAAATATATCAAGCGTTATACCTATCATTAAGCGAGTCTTATGTATTTATTTCAACACATACAAATGTTGGGTTACAGGGTAAGTCGACTTAGATCCTTTAGGGGGTTGTAGTGTGCATCATTTCCGACTGTTTCGACTATGAAACACCATACTCCAAACTTAATTGTTTTCAAGATATAGGATATTTAAGATTTTTATAAAAATTGCCAATTTTTTGTCTATTGTACCAATTCTTTTGTAATGATTAGTTATTTATGTCTTAGTGGCTGCAAACATCCTACTAGTGAAGAAAGCGTCTTGCCATATCTATACATCGTTCACAAAAAACGAAATAAAACCAACTCATCAACAATTCTCACTCTACTATCTCACTGTAAAAATCTACGTGAAAACCCTTTCGATAGCGACGGCGTAAAGTTACGTCTCGAACGATCAAAATTGTCGCCGATCACCATCACTAATCATGAGCGTTAACGTTCTCACTGTTGAATGCGAGTCAATGTTTGATGGTCAATATCGATGAAATTAAACTCGCACTCATGAATTGTGTTTCCGATTATTGTCACTAGTTGGCGCTTTTTTACTCCATACAAATCGTAGTTAACGCTCTCGGGATCGAACACAAAAAACTCGCACTAGGTACGCTGTAGACCGTAGCGTGTATGGCCGGCGTAAGTCTTTCCAACTATGAAGGGGTAGTGTACAATGAGCACACCTATTCACAAACCTGATTTGTTCATTGCACATAGCCATTTTTCCGGTCAAAATTTTAATTTTTTGTTAATGTTTTCCTTACTAGAAAGCATTAGATGAACAAAGGAAAATGTAGTAAACGAAGTAAAGTGAAACACCGGACCGAGCGCCACCTGAGCCGAGTAGAGCCGCCTAATAGCCTGTCACTCGTCCGTCCGTACGCCGATTGATCGACAGCCCGACGTGTGCACGTAACCCCTATCGCACTGCCGATTGTAATAAATCAAACATTCAAATGATGCGATAACTGATACGCATTAGATTCCCCTTTCCTACTGTACTAATAATGCTCACACAATAACTAAAATCCTATGTATATACAATATCCAACAAAAACCCTGTGGTTCCCGTAAAGTGTGTTATCAGAATCAGTATCCAAGCGTATAGAATTTTTTTTTTCAAAAAACACATTTAAAAAAATTTATTTTAATTAAAAAAAATTAATTTGCAAATTGTATGTATTTTTTATTATTCAAATTGTATGTTTTTTTTCTCAAATCAAATCAAATCTTTTTATTTTCAGACAATATAGGTCCATAGGGGTTAGTAATTAATTCTAATAGTAAGGGGGTTAGTAGTACCATATTATAATAATAATTTAATTTAAATAATTAACAAATCCGGACATTGTCCGCACATAGCTCCTTAATATAGGTGCATGTGGATCATCTGCTACCATTCTCAGGATGCTGTTGTTTTGAAAAAAAAAATTCTATATGCTTGGATGCCGATTCTGATAACGCAGTTTACGGGAACCACAGGGATTTTGTTACATGTTGTATAATATAAACTTATACAACTTCCATATAAAAATTGTGTTCTTAATAATTAAGACAAATTTAACTCTTTGAATGATTATATAATAAGGAAGCATATCAATTAAAACGATTTCAAATTTTTTAATAGAAATTTATACAAAAAATACCATCTAATATTACTTCCTTTGATTATATACAGGTATATAATCAAAGATTACTTCTTACTTCAGTGTATCATCAAGTTTTCATTTGATACTCTTGTTTTAGATACCCTACAACATGTTTTTTTTTCATATTCTTATTTACCGATATGGCCAATACCGAGTATGGCCATCATAGTTCATAAAGCATAAAGTGAAAAATAATCTATTTTTAAATAAATATAATTATATTATACTATATTATATTATTACTAGACAAGTTATATTATATATTAACGAAAATATGTTTCCTTATAACTAAATCAGTTTGTGATGAATAATAATCATTACATATAGATGTGTAGCAGATTTTGTTAAATGATTTATATATTCAACTCAATTTCAACACGATACTGAATATTATATAATTAAATATAATCGATAACTAGTATTTATTAAAATATTATACAAAATACAGGCCAAATAAGTTAAATCGAAACTTGCTACCTCCTTGCAGCAAAAGTGTGCAATTTTTATAAAAATAAACTGGTATCACTGCAACCGAAAGTATTGCACTATAGTGATGAACGCTACAACTTTAGCTATCGATAAGTTAATTAACCGTGCGGGTTTTGGCTGTCGAACCGGTTTGTAGTTTTTATTTTAATTTTATAATAAAGTATTACAAAAAGTAGTTAATTTTTCTATTATTGGTTTGTTTTTACAGATATCCAAGAGATCCTCTTAGGCGGCAAACTTGGATTTTAGCTTGTAGAAACCATGAATCTTGGATACCTAAACGAACTAGCACCATTTGCTCCAAACACTGGTAAATCATATTTCATACCCCAAGCTTACAATAAAAGAAGGTTAGCTGTCACTGCAGTACCAACCTTGAACTTGCGGGAGGTAACGTTTGGCTGTAATTATATTTAGATTAAATATTTTTGTTATTACATTTGACACCAATATTATTCTACTTGAAAATATTTTATAAAGTTTACAAAAGCACTAACCTATCAAATTTAATTCATATATTTATATCCCTATTATTGTAATTGTAAACTTAATGTAGTATAATTTTTGTAAGCCATAAATGGCAAAACAAGTAGCTCGTTTTAAGTTTTTTAACATTCACCTGTATTTTCTTATTCATGGTTTACAAAATAAATATCTTTATCTTTATCTTATCTTTATCATATATATATATATATATATATATATATATATATATATATATATATATATATATATATATATATATATATATATATATATATATATATTGAATCTTCTAACTTATGTAAGTAAATTAGTAAATTATTTAATTTAGGTTGATAGTGGTGATTGCACAATATCGTCAACATCGAAAAAAGAAACCTGGATGTTTCGGCAAAATTCCATAATTCCATAAGTTATCTCGAAAGCCACTATTCGAAAAAAATCCTTATATAGCCCGAACTAGTCCTACTCCCACTGTGAGTACGAGCCAACACTTAGGCCAAGGAAAATTAAAATGAAAAAATACCTTGACATAGAAAAACAATAGCATAAACAGGATTCACAAGTTTGCAAGAAATACTTTGCCCTAACACTTAACTATTACTCACCAAAAGCCTATCGCTATGTACGTAAAACTTTTGGAACATGTTTGCCCGCACCACGTACATTGACTAAGTGGTATACTACCATCGATAGCCGACGAGGGTTTACTCAAGAAGCGCTGTCGGCATTAAAATTGAGAGCGGTACTCCCTGCTCTCAATAAAAAATAAAAATCGATCAAAATAAAATCTCGATAAAATACCCTGATAAAAATTTTTATTGTACCTTGGTAATGGATGAAATGAAAACTAAGCAATTGACAGAATACCATGCTAATAGCCAAAGGCATTATTAATATAATCAAAATGTGTTTTAGAACTTGCATGGTACTCCGTCAATTGTTTTATTTTCATTTCATCTATCACTAATATACAATATAATTTCTTGTCAGGGTTACTCACTAGTCTAAGTTTTAAAACAGTTAACGCTTTTTTTTTGTGTAGCCAAGTCGGCCATCAATTGTACTATACCACTTTGTTATAGTATGTGATGAAGGCAGACCAATTTCAAAACTTTTGATATTTCGCACATATCGTTAAGCTTTCGGTGAATAGTAATGTAAAGTTACATAACATCTTTCTGTGGAATACTTAACCCTAGGTAGATGTCACGTTTTATTTTTAAGCAGCTGTCTGCTTAAAATTCACTTTGTTCACTATTATATAGGGTAAAACTTTTTTTTCCTAATTTATTAAATATTTCCAGATACTTCATTTAATAACTCTTGAAAATCAACAACCTTTTTAAATAGCGGTTTTGTGATTGAAGCCTTATAAAAAAACTTGGTTACACCATCTAAGATGATAAACTGATAGGACGTTTCTTTTCACAAATCTGATTTTTAAAATAAGCTAACTAAACCTCCTATTTCCATTTGTTAAATGTTTTAAATTTTATCCTGCATAAAGTAAAATATACCTGTAGCAAAATAATAAACTTATTTTCAATAAATTTCTAAGTTTTTTCGAAGATCATTTCTAAATACTTTAAAAAAAGAATTTCAAATAACACCTTGGTATAATGATTTCTTATATTTACGCGAACACTACACATTAATTAAAACTACTTTTACGGATTTTATCGCGTTTATTTTTGAAGAATATTAGTCAGTTCCTACCATTAGTCAAGTGTCATATTCCTCTACAAGATGCAGGAGTGTACAAGCTTGATTGTGAATGTGGTCTCTCTTATATAAGACAAACAAAAAGATCAATTAGAAACCGCGTAAAAGAACATATAGCTGATGTGAAGCATCAACGTTCCGGGAAGGGAAAAATTTTAACAAATGGAACATTTAAAAAATGGTGTCGGTGCCTGCGCTGGTGGTACTCATTGGAGCGGACAGAATCGCTCTGAGGCTGTTCGACTCCGTTTTCGGAAGCTTCAGGCGAATCTGACGCTTCCGGAATCTCTGTTGAGTCTCCCACGCTGTCCTGTGCCGAATAATCGCCCCATTCTTCCCCATTATCATGGTCTATTGCGTCAGTATTAACGGGTTGCTCTACTATGGTCGATGACCGAGGATTGCCTACAGAAGGTTCGGATAAAGGAGCATTAACGGGTATAGACGGTGACAAGGGTAACGACTGAAAATTGCGACTCTTAACATTATCAGTGTTATTAATTTTTTATGAATTATCGTTGCCCGTAAATTTTAACAGCTGATCTATATGTCTAATGCATGTTGCTTCAAATTTTATAATAAATATTTTGTACATTTTACTACCGACCTTCTCTTTAATTGTACCTAACTCCCAAGTTTCTTTCCGGGCACTATACCACCGAGCCCAAACAGTATCACCTAAAGGCATATTTAATTGTGTTTTTTCTATGGGTATAATTAAGTCGAGACGAGATCGTAGATTTCTACCAAACATTAATTTAGTCGGCGTTTCGCCGGTTGTACAGTGTACCGTGTTCCTGTAGTTAAATAAATATCCCAATAATACTTCATTAATTTGGTGCTGTGGTAGGTTATCTATTAAAATACATTTTAGCATCTTTTTACAAGTCCTAACCGAATTCTCCGTTTGTCCATCACTTGGTGGATGATATATGGGGGAAGTTAAGTACTTAATACCATTGTTAGAGCAGAAGGTCTTAAATTCATTAGAGTTTATTTTAACATCGTTATCAGAAACTAAAACATTAGGTATACCGAAGGTAGAGAAAATATTTTTACATAGATAAACACTCACGCCTGTCACCCAGAGGGTTAGGCAGAGACTACAGACTTCCATTTGGCACGATCCTGACACACCTCTCTCGCCTCCTTCACATCCATACATCTACGCATGCATGCTCGCTCTTAAATATTTTTTAATTTTGTAATAAGCGATTGTGACGACGTTCCACTGTTCATGTATATACATTCCAGCCATTTACTAAACGAATCAACTACCACGAGGTATAATACCCTTTGCCCCACGGTCATGTAGTCGATATGTACGCGCTGCCATGCGCCGGCGGTGGCGGGCCACGGCGCCGGCGGATCGCGCGGCGGGGCGCAGCGTAAGCTCACGCATGTTTTGCAGGACCCGATCCAACGTTCAATGTCGCGGTCGATACCCGGCCACCACATCCTATTTCGTGCGTTACTTTTTGTTTTTATTATTCCTAGATGTGTGTCGTGTAGTTCTTTTAGCATGTATTCCCTAAACTTTGACGGAATTACTATTCTATGTCCCCTAAATAAGCACCCTTGTTCGAACTGTAAGTCGGTCTTACATTGAAAATAAGGAAGTATTGTTCGACAGCTTATTTTACGTGGCCAACCGTGATTCATGTACCTAACGACTGTTTTAAGAACCGTATCTTGTTGTGTCACTCGTGCAATATCGCGGATTGTCGTCGCCGGTGACGTGTCATTCATAAACTTATATCGTTATCGTGGCATTCCGATGCGTTTCTACACGTTAAGGGTGAGCGAGAAAAATAATCTGCAACTACGTTTTTATCGCTCGACACATACTGGCAGTGTAATTATAGGCCGATAATATTATAGCATATCGCTGTAATCTCAGCGCTGTTGTAATCGGTATGCCTGTTGTAGTATCGAAGATAGAAACTAGAGGCCTATGGTCGGTTTTAAGAATAAACGGATCGCTTCGACCATACAGAAATTGATGAAATTTCTTCACCCCGAATATAATGGCAGTTGCCTCTTTCTGAATTTGGCTGTAGTTACGTTCCCTGGTGGTGAGTGAACGAGACGCAAATGCGAGGGGGCGTTCGTGACCGTCGTCCGATCGTTGTGATAGAACGGCGCCTAGGCCCCCGGGTCCGGCGTCCACGCACAGTACGAGTTGTGCTGTGGGCTCGAAGTGCGCTAGCACGCGCTCGGACGCCAGCTCGCGGCGCACTGCCGCCATGCTACGCCTCTGACGCTCGCCCCACTCCCATGGCGTATCGTGACGCAATAGCTCGTGAAGAGGAGGTGAAGAAGTATTTGGTATAAAATTCCTATAATAATTGACCATGCCTAAAAATCTCTTAACTTCGGTTACGTTAGTCGGCTCGGGCGCATTAATGATAGCGTGAAATTTTTCCGAGTGAGTCTTTAAGCCGCTTTTATCTATGACATAGCCTAAATATTTTACACTATCCTTAAAGAAATCACACTTGTCTCTCTGTAGTCGCAACCCGGCGTCACTTAACCGACTTAAATAGACAGGTGTCAACTATGTTTATTTTGTCTAAATATTTTAATAAAAATAACTATACATTTTAATTGTAAAATTTTAGTGCACAAAGGAAATTTTTATTGTTGTCAAAGATTTAAATAGTATAACAGTGGTTTATATAATATCTGAAATTAACTACGAGACATAAAAAAATTTCAAGATTGTGACATAATATGCCAAATGTAACAAAACAATTCGCAACAAAGTATTTCTGAAATATATATTTGATTGACTGATGAAGAGCTATCGTATCGCAAAGCCATATAAGAGTTTGTCGGGATATTTTTCATATTTGCGCATGGGGATTTTGTTTTTGTTCCCACTACAGTGCCTGTTCAGTATTTGAAAATTTCTAGTCCGCGTATGATAACTTCAAGACACGGTTGCTAAGGCCGCCATCGTTTACTCTACCGACGCCATACGTCTGTGGATCTCTTACACTGCAGCTTCCAATTGCAGAACCGTCCTGTGACGCACCTACGTAACGACGCATGCGTCTTGTTACCAAAACAAGCAGCCTTCATATTTTGACTTTGACTTTTTTTATATCTTCAGTGTAATTGTTAAGTTACTTTATTGTGTTTTTTTTTTTAATTTGTTTTAAGTTATTCTTTTTTTGTTATTGTATTTAACTGTTGTGAATGCAGTCCGTAACCCAATCTAGTGATGACACGGCAAACGCGACACTTATATGTACACAGTGCAACAAGTCATTCAAATCTTTAAAAGGCCTCAACATACACACTACAAAAACACACAGGAAATGTATTAGCCAAAACAGTTCACCTTTAGACATACACCCTTTTATTCCAAATACGCCTACTTTTGCAGCCAACTTTCCAACTCCATTCCACACATATCTTAGCCATTTGAAAAATAGTATACCGACAGTTAAAAGAATCCCTCGAGGAGCTCGAATAACCGTTGCTACACATTTGTCACAATTAATCCAGAAATGTTACATAAGCAATTGTACTCAAGACTGGCAGAACCTATTTTTATTTTCATACAGCACACTACATATAACAAAAACTGATAAACCAAATTTATCCTTGACACAAAAGATTAAAAATAACTGTACTGTCAGCTCCTCACCTTCTCCCGCACCTCTAATCAAACATGATGCCCCTCGTAATCGCAACAAACTAATCGAAAACAAAATCTGTGACGGAGATCTCAAAGGTGCCGCTCGCCTTTTGTTCTCCAACGAGGTGCTTTCACCAGATACCCCTGACACCCTTCAGGCCTTACGGTCAAAACATACTCTAGCTCCAGTAAACCCATATTTTCTCGACCGACCAACAGTAGGGCAAGCATGCCTTCAAATTCAAAACAAAGATGTTACGGATGCCATTTTATCTTTTAAACCAGGTTCGGCTGCAGGTTTGGATGGAATCTCACCGCAACATTTGAAAGACTTAACATCGCATTCTGTGGGTGATGCAGGTGAGCAACTTGTAAATTCGATCACTAAATTAATTAACTTTATGTATTCCGGTAATGTCAATCCAGAAATTGTTCCAATTCTTTTCGGCGCGAACCTCATTGCTCTCACCAAAAAGGACGGAGGGGTGAGACCAATTGCTGTTGGATCAACACTACGACGCCTGGCCTCCAAAATTGCTGTTCGACATATTTTACAGAAATTAAATTCGGAATTTGAACCCGTACAGTTAGGCTTCGGTGTAAAAGGAGGGTGTGAGGCAGCCGTCCATGCCCTACGTTCTTTCCTAACATATGGACATCCTGACGTGTTGCTCAAAATTGATGTCAAAAATGCTTTCAATTCGGTAAATAGGGGGACCCTACTGACCGAAATAAATCAACATATACCCGAAATATACAATTATCTTCTTCTCAGTTACGCTGACCCAACAAAATTGTTATATCGGTCTAATGAATTATCCTCGGAAGTAGGTTGTCAACAAGGTGATCCCCTTGGACCAGCAATTTTTAGTTTGGCTATAAATCCCATAATCAAAAGTTTAAATTCTAAATTCAATATTTGGTATCTGGATGACGGAACCTTAGGAGGTGATATGGAAACTGTATTTTCTGACCTTTTTTTCAATCAAAAATAAATTTGAAGCCATTGGTTTGGAGCTTAACTTTAGCAAATGCGAACTTTTTATAAATAACTGCAACTTAAATTTAAATGACGTAAAACACAAATTTAATACTTTGGCACCAAATATTAAAATAGTTAACAGTAATTCCCTTTACCTTTTAGGTTCTCCAATTTTTAACGAATCTATGTCTGAATATATTAATAATTCAATTGCTAAATTTCAAAATTCTGCTGACCGTCTCCTTGAAATTAGTCCACATTATGCACTTTGCATTTTAAAATCTTGCCTTTTTGTCCCGAAATTTACGTATGTGCTCCGTTGCTGCTCCTTTTGGAATCACCCAGACCTCTTGACACAAGTGGACAACTTAATCAAAATTAGTTTAGAATCGATTCTTAATATACACATGAATGAGCAATCTTGGACCCAAGCCTCCCTACCCATCCGTTATGGTGGTTTAGGAATTCGCAAAATTTCCAGTGTCTCTTTACCAGCCTTCCTATCTTCTGTCTATAGTTCAGCAAATCTCATAAGTAAAATTTTAAGGGCATCCCCTTCAAACTTTGAGATTGCTGGCCTGGAAGAAGCTAGAAACGCTTTCTTAATTGCATGCCCTGGTCAAAATTTTCAATTTCCTCTAAATTCACAGAGGAGCTGGGACGACATAAACTGCAAATTGACTTATGACAATCTTTTGAGCTTTAGTACAGGTTCGGCGCGTGCTAGGCTTTTGGCCGTGGGTACGCATGAGGCCGGCTACTGGCTTCACGCGTATCCTTCGTCAAATACAGGAACATTTCTTGAGCCTGACACGCTCCGAATCGCAACCTGTCTACGGCTTGGGGTTCCGGTCTGCGCTCCTCATATATGTCCGTGTGGCAGTGACGTCGACAAGCTAGGATATCACGGGCTATCATGCCAAAAAAGTGCAGGTCGCTTCTCGAGACATGCAGCTCTTAACGATATCATACGCCGGTCTCTTGCCACCGTCAACGTGCCAAGTCTACTTGAGCCGTCTGGTATTGCAAGAGACGATGGCAAGAGACCGGACGGTATGAGTTTGATTCCATGGAGGATGGGCCGGGTGCTGGTATGGGATGCAACCTGTTCAGACACGCTGGCCCCTTCCCATCTACGTGGAACCAACAACAGAGCTGGTGCGGCTTGTGAAGCGGCAGAAAAGGCTAAAGTTTGCAAATACAGGGGTCTAGGCTCCGAATATATTTTTGTCCCTTTCGGTGTCGAGACCCTTGGTCCGTGGGGTCCTAGCGCTATAAGCCTTTTTAAGGAAATAGCAAAAAGGTTAATCGACGTCACAGGAGACCGAAGAGCTGGCAGTTACCTCGGACAAAGAATTAGTCTAGCTATTCAACGGGGAAACGCTGCCAGTATCTTCGGAACCTTGCCTAAAGGACCTCTTTTTTAATAATTTAATTTAGTTATTATAATATATATTTTTAAGGTTTTTAGTATTAGTAATTGTAAATATTATAATTTAATTTCATTAATTATACTTATATTTGTTTCTTCAAAAAAAAAAACCGACTTAATACTTCTTCTAATCTTTTAATGTGGGAATCACTATTGGGGCCAGTTATACATATATCATCGAGCCATACGCTGACTCCATCTATGCCAGAGAGAAGTGTCTCCATAGCCTTTTGAAAGATTGCAGGTGCATTAGATAAGCCATACACTAGTCTTGTATATTTAAATAACCCTTTATGGGTATTTATTGTTGTAAGTAATTGGGATGGCTCATCTAAAACAAATTGATTATAAGCATTCTTAAGATCAATTTTACTGTATCGTTCGCCACCCCCAATTTTAGCAAATACTTCTTCGATTCGAGGTAAGGGGTATCTTTCAATCAAAAGATCTTTATTCAGCGTGACCGACAAAACTCCTGCTATTTTTATTTTATTGTTTTCTTTCAAAACAGGTACAATAGGCGTGGCATACTCTGATTGGTCAATTGGAACTAAAATACCTAAGGTTAATAAACGGTTCAACTCTTCTTCGACTTTATCCCTAAGGGCAAAGGGTACGGTTCGTGGCTTGAAAAACTTAGGTTTTGCATTTTCCTTTAAACGTAAACATACTTTAAATTTATTGAACGAACCTAACTCATCCTGCCACAAATTAGGGAACTTTTGCAATACATTGTTTACATCAACATAGACATTATGTTAGTTGTTATAATTAAATTAAACGCGGACATAAAATCTCTACCCAGCAGGGGAGGGCCCCCATTTTTAACAACATAAATTTTTATTTTGTGTTTAACTTTATTATAACAAGCTTCGACCCAGAAATATCCAAGTGGAGAGATTTTATGCCCATTATACAGACACATTTTTATATTGCTGTTATTTAAATGATAATCGGAAAACTTTTCAGCATACAATTGTTCAGAAATTACACAGCTGCTCGAGCCTGAATCTAGTTCCATTGTTAAGTTGTGATTGCCCAAAATTAAATTTATTTCAATTGGTTTATCATCAACGTACCTTAAGTTAAAGTTCTGGCATTCTACGCAACCTGTGTCCTTGACCTCATTAGCGCCGCATTCCTGTTCTGATTGAATGTGATAAGCACACGAGTTATTTTTTTTATTTTTAGCACAAACTTTCTTTAAATGCCCTTTTATACCGCACTTTTGACAAATATAGCTTTTGTACCGGCATTTATCACTGTAATGATTTTTCATACCACAAACTGAACAGGAGCCAGTTTCGCGTCGCGATGTCCTAGCGCCGACACTGTCATTGCGACTGCCGTCACCTCCGCTTCCCCGAGCGAACTGGTGAATTTTTGCACGATACACAGGCTCTTCCTTGATGAGCCCAAAAATCGCTCGTATTCAGCATCACCTTTACCTCTCTTGCGCAAGCAGCTTGTTCCCCTATTTCAATCGCTTTAGTTAGCGTAAGTGTTGTCGGGTTCTGCTCGAACAGCTTGTCGCGTTCCGGGCCAGAGCCCAGGCCTAGGACAAAACGATCTCTCAGATTCGTTTCCAGGGCGTCGCCGAATTCGCAATAGCTTGCTAGTCCTCTTAATCGCGCCGCCCAGTCTCCCAGTGATTCTCCTGGACTTCTAGTCGCTCCAAAAAAGTTGGCCTTATCTACGAAGGAGCACTGCTTTGGTTTGAAATGGCTGTTGAGTATTTGAACTAGCTCATTGTAAGTTAACGATTCCACCGTGTTAGGGTACGCTAAGTTACGTACTAAGCGGTAGGTTTCATCGGTGAGATGAGTAAGCAGGATACCACTCTTAATTTCTTCTTTTGTCACGTTATTTATCCTTAGGAACTGTGTTAATTTCCCATAAAATATTGACCATTCACTTGTTTTGTGATCGAAAACAAGCAAATTCTAAATACGACATAATTATTTTTACGCGTAGGTATGTACAAAACTCGTCGCCAGTGAGATGTATTGAACAAAGGAAACAACCGTTTAGTAGCGAGGCTAGTTTATTACTGGCTGTGCTGCGCACCCGCAATACATATCAGCTATATAATCTAAGTTCCTATACTGCCAGGCGAACAGGAACAAGGATTTCCTTGCATGAAATGCGAAACTGATTGGCTTGTGGTCCGTATATACTGTGAAATGTCTTGCTTCTAACATGTAGCGAAAATATTTAATAGCCTCATAAATTGCTAGGAGCTCCCTGTCGTAAGGGGAATATTTTGTCTGAGAAGTGTTCAGCTTTCGGGAGAAAAATGCTAGCGGCTGCCATACGTCTTCTTTTAACTGCTGTAGGACAGCTATATTGCATTATCCGAAGCATCAGTGACTAAAGCCACTTTTGCTTGGCAATCTGGATGCGCTAATAACGCTGCCTCAGAAAGGCTTTCTTTGCATGTTTTAAATGCATTTAAAGACTCACCAGATAATGTAATAGGTTGGTTATTCTTTATTACGCCTGCCAATAAGGCGTTAAGCGGTGCTTGTATTTCTGCAGCACGTGGTAAAAATCGCCTATAAAAATTGACCATGCCCAGAAATCGTCGAAGTTGACGAACATTGGTGGGCAATGGGAAGTTTTTATGGCTTCAACTTTAGTGTTTAGTGGTTTGGTGCCTGATGCCGAGATGTGATATCCCAAAAAGGATACTTCTCGAGCACCAAAAACACACTTAGACGTATTAATTAGCATACCATATTCTTTTAGTTTTTGAAAAATTGCACGCAAATGCTGTTCATGTTGTGCCTCGTCCTTTGAAAAATTAAAAAATCGTCTAAATAACAATAGCAGAAGTCGAGTCCCCTTGTCATTTCGTCCACAAACCTCTGGAACGTTTTTGCAGCATTCCGTACACCGTAACCCATGAATGGGAACTCAAAGAGTCCAAAAGGCGTTGTTATTGCAGTTTTTGGTACATCTTCAGGACTAACTGGTATTTGGTTGTAAGCCTTGACTAAGTCTAATGTACTAAAAATTTTGCAACCAGATATACTATGTGCAAAGTCCTGAATGTGCCTGATCGGATATCTGTCGGGCACTGTTCGAGCGTTAAGCATTCTGTAGTCCCCACAAGGACGCCAACCATTATCTTTTTTTGGAACTAAATGGAGTGGCGAAGACCAAGAACTTTCAGAAGGCCTAGCTATCCCATTCAGTACACGTCCAAACAGTACACAAAAAAGTAAAGAGAGTATATGAACATTCCGGCGAAGGCGAATAGGGAGCCACTTGAGTTGATTTCGAAATTGGGATACATGATCATATTTGCGTATACCAAATATGAATCGAATGGATAAATTCTCAAGACGCTCAAGCTTGTTTAATTGCCCCATGGTAATATCAGTGTAGCATATGTCAGCATAGTCTAAAATAAGTAACAAAATGGAATGTGCTAACGCAATTTTGGTAGAAATGGGCAGGAAATTTCGGAGTCTCTTAAGACTTCCACAAGCTGCAAACATTTTCTTGCTTATCTGTTCAATTTGAGGTGCCCAAGACAATGTACTGTCAATTAGAACCCCTAGATTTTTTACAACCTTACCATAAGGAATAACAGAATTCACAAAACAAACAAAGGGCAGCGTGTGCCATGTAATTTTTGTAGTAGTTTGCTGCTACCTAGCACTATTACCTGCGTTTTACTAGGGTTAACCTTGATTTCATAAGATGTGCAAAATTCAGAAATAATTGTGAAATCACGATTTATGGATAGCACGGCGGATGGAAGATTTTCAATACTTGTTTGAGAATATATCTGGAGATCGTCTGCATAAAGATAGTAGAGCGAATAAATTCCTAAAGTAATAGAGCGTATGAAAATTGAGAAAAGGAGAGGAGAAAACATGCCACCCTGTGGTACGCCTGCATCTAGAGAACATCACGAGGAATAAGTGTCTTCAATACGGATGCATTGACGGCGTCCAAACAAGTAACTACGAAACCAGTCGGTTGCTGCTGGAGATACGTTAATACTCGTAGAACGGAGCACAGCTAGAAGTATGTCGAAATCGACTGTGTTAAAAGCATTGCTAAAATCAAGAAGAGTATTAATAGTAACTTGCCGATTCTCCATTCCTGCTCAAATGTCGTCTGTGATTTTAACCAAAGCAGTGACGGTGCTATGGCTAGGGCGAAAACCTGATTGGAATGTATTTAAGAGGTTATTTAGATTTAAAAATAGACTAAGTTGCTGATGAACAAGACGCTCAAGAATTTTAGAAAGAAAAGGTAATATGGAAATAGGACGATAATCACAGAAGGACTTGGGATTAGATTTCTTGGGTAATGGAATAATTTGTGCATCTTTCCATAATGTAGGAAAAGTACCTGTATTTATAGAGTTGTTGAAAATTTTAGTTATGTTAGGAGTCAAGATATCTAATAGCGGGAGAATCATGTTTCGGCTAACATTATAACTACCAATTGCATTAGAAGTTACAGCTGTGATATTCTTTTTAATGTCACAGTCAGCAAACTGACGTAGAACAAATTCAGAGAAATCGGGAGTTGGCAAAGAATGAAGGTGATTTAAGATTCTAGATTTACAACTGTTAACGTGACTAGAACTTGAGGAAAAGTGCTGATTAAGCATTTCAATGTTCAAATCAGGAGGAAGGAAGTCATTTTGCTTCTTACCAATTCCCAAGCTTGAGAAATTTCCAAACCTTATTAGGATCAGATTCATATGTGATGATTCGCATTTTGTCAGCGATTTCTAAGTATCCTGTACTTCTCACGATTTATATCACAGGGGTCTTTTTTAAATTTGGATTTGGCTAGGTTCCTTCTTGACATTAGGTCTTTGATTTCATTTGTGAGCCAAGGAGCCGGCGGATCCTTAAGCTTAATTAGTCGTAAAGGTGCATGCTTGTCGTAGAGCTGCATTAAAATGGAATTTAAAAGACGCACTTGTTCGTTAACGTCAGAGGTCTCATCAATTATCGACCAGTCTATGCTGGAAGCATCATTTTTAAGACAGTCTACGTCCATTTTAGCAAAATTACGTAGCAGAAGAACACGGGACTTGACTTTTGGTGATCGTAATTTATAAGACAAAAACAACAGATCATGGTAAGAAAAAGCATCCGCATTATACTGGCCGTGTTTGAATATATAATCCGGAGAGGAAACAATTATTAAATCAAGAAGAGAAGAGGTACTATTTGGAAAGTAATGGATAGGATTAGAAGGCAAAATGTAAAGATTACATGATTCAACTACGGACTTTCATTTCTTTGAGTGGACATAATTTTTAAGAAGACACGTATTGAAGTCACCCATTATGATAACATGAAAATATATAATACATAACAAAAGATGTTCTGCTGCACTTTCAACTGACAATTGAGGTGGACGATATGCTGATTATGGAGTAACGAATATCTTTACGAAGATATATGGCAAAGCCACCATCAGTTCTGATGAGTCGATCATTACGCAACATATGAAAACCTGGGATTGCATACGAAATGGATGGTAAACAAGGCTTAAGCCAAGTTTCGGAGACCAGAATTGCATGAATGTTTTTGTTGATTAAACTTGTCAGCATATCAGGATAGTGTACGGGAATGCTCTGTGCATTTATGTGTATTACATTGAAATTATTAGCACAATCTAAGAAGCAAGAATCTAAGGAATAATTTAGAGAGAGAGTACTGTGAAAACTGTCATATCCGTCATCTGAAGTACCCGAGGAGCAAGTCTCAAAAGAGCTAGAGCCTAAGTTAATATCATTTAGTTAAGTATTTTATATATATATATATATATATATATATATATATATATATATATATATATATATATATAGAGAGAGAGAGAGAGAGATAGATATATAAATAAGTAGTATATATATATATATATATATATATATATACAGTATGTAACAAAAACCCTGTTGGTCGTTTCAGGGACGTATAGGTGTACGTACACATAGGCATGGTAATTATGATTTTTGTTTGCTTTAAATGGGGTTATTAGGTTTCTAATAAAATAATTTAAGAAATATTAAATTTCTAAAAATGTTATTTGCTTCTGAACTTACCGACACGTGCCGACATAATATTATCTACGTCAAAGAATAAATAATAGTCTACGGCCGATATGAGGTCACTGACATGGCCGACTCAAAGCAAGCCGCTAAGCGGCGCATGCTTCCCCAAGGTTTGTGTAAATCTTTATACCTATCTAGACTCAGTTATTCTCAGAAAATTTTAATTTCAAAATAATAGAAATTATAATGAAATGGTTATTATTTCAACCCCAATACACATAGTATTTTTTTATAGTATAAGGAGACAAACGAGCACACAGTCCACCTAATGGTAAGTGGTAGCTGTGGCCCAAAGACATCTACATCTGTCCTCGATTACGAATCAAAATGCAGATGCGTTGTCACTCGTAAGGACTAAGATGGAATGCCTCATTTCCAGTAAAAAGGTTCTCCGATTCTCTACACTCACCATACGAAATACAGCAGCATTAAGAAACCATTTCACGCTGGTATTCTGTGAGAGCGTGGTCCTTCCCCGGTCGAGCCGACCAATTCGTGCTACAACTATACATCTAGTATCATTATGTATATTATAAGTATCATTTGAATACTTATGTTATAAATTTCCACTTTTTTGCTAAATAGATCTACGGAAATATTTAAGAAGGTTATTTCATGCATAAAATATCGTGATTAATTCCAAATTTGCAACTATTTGTAGGAGAAATTTAGTATGTATTTTTCATATGAAATATTATGCGATAAAGAATTTAAGTAGTGGGTAGTAATTTTTTTTTTAAATAAATTCATATTGTCGTTTATTGCTAAAATATAATAAACAAAACAAAATTAATAGGTAATATATGCGGCGTTTTGCGCGCTCTTCGAACTCAAAAGCGAAAGCCGACGAAGGACTTAGGTACTAGGAAAAACCCAAAAAACTCCACTCTTCGAGTGATAAAAAAGAAGCGTCCACTATATGCCGATTAACAAATTTTGATCCAATATCTATTATTTATTCTGTGCTAATATTTGGAAGTAATATTTAAAACATGGGAAGTTTTATGAACATAAAATTTTGTCACAATTCAGTGATCAAGAACAAAAATAAAAATAAGGGTTGTTTATCGTCGGTCGATAAAACATATAAGCCGGTGCCGCAAATGTGTGAGAGGTGGACACATTGAACAACATCTTCGTGGTCGTCGTATCTATGTATTATTTATTCTGGGCTAATACTTAGTAGTAATATTTAAAAACATGGGAAGTTTTATAAACATAAAATTTTGTCACAATTCAGTGGTCAAGAATATAAATATAAATAAGTATTGTTAATCGTCTGTCGATAAAAAAATGCTAATTATTAGATTTTGAAAAACATAGCATCATAATAGTTTAAGTATTTGTTATTATGTGGATTTATAACACAATTTTTTAAATGTTTCTTGTTATAAAAGTGTTTTAATGTATTTTTATTAATCATAGCCATAATTTAATTTCTTAATAAAACTTACGGACGCTGTCTGAAATAAATAAATAAATAATAACTATTATTAAAAAAGAACATAAAAAAATCACGAAATTTTTATCGATTTAGAAAATATCAAAATTATGTTATAGAGTACAATAGCTTTGCCACGTCTATGCAAATAAACAAGCATCAAGCACCAGTAGCGCGTTAGCACTGATATTGACGGTTGTGTTTTATATTGCGAAATTAATATTCCACCGTGAGTGACTTGTGTGCGATGTCTTACTCTGACCATTACCTTATAGTTGGCGATTTTAACGTACCTTGTTTAAAATGGAGCTCCTCAGGATGGTCGACAATACATTCTGGCCGAGCTGATATTCAAAAAGCTGCCAGTGTTTTGGCCGAGGATTTATGTTTTTTGGCATGAATCAATATAATTTGCTCCCCAACCGTTGCAACAATATACTGGATCTATGTTTCTCAAACTTATGCCTGGAAATCAACCATTCTGACCCTTTGTCTAAAGTTGACACCTTACACCCACCTTTTACTATTGATATACAAGATATTTTTGTAAAACCATTTAAAGAATATTTTCAGTCTAAATACAATTTCAGAAAATGTAATTGTGTTAACATAAATAACTTTTTAAAAAGAGTAGACTGGGATCAATTATTATTAAACACAAATTCCCAAATACCAAGCCGTTGAGATTTTTTATGAAAAACTCCACGAATGTTTTACTTTATTTGTACCACTATCTTCCCAAATTAGTAATCGTTACCCGTGTTGGTACAGCCGCGCACTTATTAAAATAATTCGTGAAAAATTTAAGGCACACAAAAAATGGAAAAAATTTAACAACCCTCGTGATTATGAGGAGTTTAAGCTTCTCCGGGATAGACTACATAGAACAAAAAAAATGTTTTGATGATTTTATTCGTAATACTGAGAAAAATTTAAAGAATTCGCCTAAGTATTTCAGGAAATTTGTTAAGTCTAAAAAGGGAAGATCTAATTATCCTCGTAATTTTACCCTAAATAACGTTATTTACACGGAGGGACAGGATATTTGCTCTGCCCTTAATGCCATCTTTCAAAGTGTATTTACTGTTTCTCCTTTGACTGATTCTAGTTCACACTTTTGTAATACTGTCTTTTCGTCCTGGAGTGATGATATCTCTCAAATTGACGTTTCTCAGGATTTTATACTAACATGTCTGATAAACTTGGACACCTATAAGGGAGCGGGTTACGATGGAGTACCTCCAGTTTTTCTGTCAGCCTGCGCAGAGAGCCTTAGTTATCGAATTACGTTGCTCTTTAAGCTTTCCCTCAGAGAATGTGTGTTTCCCACACTTTGGAAAAAGGCATATATAATACCGGTTCATAAAAAAGGTTCTAAAACAAAAATTGATAATTACCGTCCAATTTCTATTCTCAGTACAATTGCTAAAATATTTGAGCGACTTATTTTTAATAAAATTTATGCTACAATAGTTAGACACATCCCGAGTACGCAACATGGTTTTCTGAAAAAGCGTTCTATTTCCAATCTTGCAAATTTCACTAATTACGTTCTTCATGAAATGAAAGGAGGAGGTCAAGTTGACGACTTTGAAAAAGCCTACGACTGTGTGGATCACGTCATACTTCTTCCGAAGCTTCAGTCCCTCGGCATTCATGGGGACTTACTGAGATGGATTAGATCTTATTTGACTAACCGCTCTCAAGCTGTGGTTCTAGGCGGTTATAGGTCAGATTTCTTAACGGTTCCCTCTGGTGTTCCCCAAGGCTCCCACCTTGGTTTTCTCTTTTACAACGCCTATATTTATGATATATGTCAATATATAAAAAATTCTCAACATTTACTTTATGCTGATGATAAAAAAATATATCTGCGAGTACGCACTATCAAGGACTGTGAACTAATTCAAAATGACTTAAATATATTATACCATTACTATGTCGCTAATAAATTCACGGTAAATGTTGGTAAGTGTCAGTGTATTTCTTTTACGCGGAAAAATAATCCCATAGTTTTTTCATACAATTTCAATGGTGTCAAATCGAGAGGACTACGATGGTGCGCGATCTTGGCGTAAATTTTGACTGCCGTATGTCAATGAATGAGCATATTGATGCTATTTGCAGTAAAGCGTTTCGTAATTTGGGATTTGTAGCTAGAACTTGTCTTCCTTTCTCTAATTCTCAAAGCCTAAAAGTAATGATTTCTTATATTTACGCGAACACTACACATTGAAATAATACTAGTTTTTACGGAATTTATCGCGTATATTTAACTTTTTAAATACCCGACGTTTCGAACGCTTTACAGCACTCATGGTCACGGGCGGGACTGAGATGTTCAACGTCCATATGTCATAGTTAACCGCGGTTACCATAGATTAAAATTTAACTTTTGTTCCGATCTATGCAGTATGAACTTATGGTATCTTGAAGTCTTGCAGTTGTATGCTTGGGTTGGGATTTAATTTTATTTATTATAGGATCCCAAGCAGATGGTAACACCCAGCCATCTTCTCTATTGAAATTAGGATGTTTTTTGACTTCAATAGCCTCGCGAATCATCCTTGGAAGGAATCGGTATTCTTTAGCGAGGATTTGCGGTCTATCAAATCTGATGTAGTGACGGGGGCGATCCTGTACGTGTTCACAGACTGCAGACTCTCTCAGAAGCCTAAAAGTAGTATATTTCGCATATGTAAGATCTATATTAGAGTACGCCTCTCAGATATGGTCGCCATTTTATGCTAAATATGTTCATAAAATCGAAAGGATTCAAAATAAGTTCGTTTCCCATTTAAATTTTAAATTTAGACGTTCTGGCTCTTCATATCGAGACGATTGCAGATTTTATGGTTTGTTAATGCTTGAAGAAAGACGTATTCTGCTGGATATGGGGCTTTTATTCGATATATTACATGGAGGAATTGACTGCCCTGACTTATTGGCTTTCATTAAATTTAATGTCCCGTTGTAACGTACCAGACATACCAGAAACTCTTTGTTTTACATCCCCTTTCACCCGACTAATTATGGGAAAAACAATGTTCTAACGCGTTTAGTAGCAACTTACGACAAAAAATTTAGCGCAATTGATCCTTTTAATAATAATAAAAGTGGATTTAAAAGTAAAATTAACAAGTTTTTATTCTATCCAGCTGAAGGTAATCAGTAAATTGTAATTAAAATAGTACTCGAATTAATATTTGTGCCCTCGTTTAATATTGTTATTATGTATGTACATGTGTGTATGTATGTATGTGTGTATGTATGTATTTATGTATATATATGTAATATGTATGTGTATGTATGTAAGTATATATATGTGTGTGTATCTGTGTATGTATGTATATATTAGTGTCTCTTTTTAATTTTTTATCTATTTTCCATAATAACAATAACACCAAAATATATTTGCATTTATAGATTCATATGTGCGTGTTTGGTAGTGTAATTATTTACGTCTTTTGTACGTATATACAGCTGTATTTGTATATATATATATGTACGTCATGAAGGTAATATTAATACTTCAATTAACTTGTTACCGTTTAGTAATAGTTCTTACCGATTTTATTTTGTATTGTATTAGTTTTACAGTGTTATGTTTGGTTACCTACTATGGGGATAACTATAATTAGCTTTTTCATGTTTAATAATTTAAGTTATATTGTTTAAGTATTAAAAAGCTGTTGTTATCCTGAATAAATAAATAAATAAAGACTTTACGGGGAGTGCTTTGCTACTCCACGAAATATACAATTGCCGTCGGCAATGAAGTTCCAACGACTTCACATTCGTATGTACAATACTGGCAGTGTGCATGGCCGTGATCAACAACGTACAGATTCAGGAAGACCGAGGATGTACGACGACGACATCGAGGAGCACATTCTCGACATGTTTGAGGAAGATGCGACGCGGAGCACGCGCTCGGTGGCACGTGAAATAGGTGTGAACCATATGCGCGTTTGGAGAGCTCTCAAAGATGATGGCCAGCACCCATATCATTATCGTCGAGTTCAGTGTCTTCTTTCTAACGACTACGAGCCGAGAATGGATTACTGTAGATAGTTACTTGATAAGGTTGAAGGAGATTCTGAGTTTTTGAACCGCGTACTTTTTACGGATGAATGCTCTTTTGTAAAAACAGGTGTATTTAATGCTCATAATGAACACGTATGGTCAACGACAAATCCGCATTCGTACAAACCAAGCCACTTTCAACACCGATGGAAAATCAATGTGTGGGCGGGAATTATAGGTGACAAAATTATTGGTCCGTATTTCCTAGACCACACAATGAGCGATGAAAACTACGGACGTTTTTTGCGAGAAGAACTAAGCAATGAACTTGATAAATTTAGACCTCCTTCGTCACATGTGGTTTCAACACGATGGTGCTCCCCCGCATTTCTCCCGTTATGTAAGAAGTTTTTTGGATACTGAGTTCGGTGAAAGATGGATTGGCCGCGGTGGACCGGTCAACAGGCCGGCACGATCACCTGATCTCACACCGTTAGATTTTTATCTCTGGGGTACGATTAAGCAGACTGTATTCCAAAAAACATGTGATACCGAGGCAGAAATGCGTATGTGTATAGTCGCAGCCTTTGAAAAAATAAAGTCCGAAATGTCTGTTATGCAACGCGTGCGTTCAGACATTATAAGTCGGTGTCATAAATGTATAGAGGTGGACATATTGAACAATATCTTCGTGGTCGTCAAGTAGACATAGTGATAAATTAGTGTTTGACTATAACAGCTGTGATGTGACGAGGTCACGACCTCAGTGTGCAGTTAGTGTAGGTAAGACGCGCGCGCGCGCGCCCTGTCTTTGATGTACGTCACCGCCGGCCGCCGCCCGCCGCCCCCCATTCTCGATAATTCCAGGCAGAGGTAATCAATCCACGAAAAATTTACAAATATTATTTAATTAAAATTTAATTTGACTATTTTTATGTCGAGTTTTCTGAAGTAAAGTTATTTCTATACGTTTGAATACTGATTCTGATAACGCACTTAACGGGAACCACAGGGTTTTTGTTACATATTGTATATAAATTTAGGTTAATTACTTGAATAATTTACGTACAACAATACAAAGTTCACCCACCAGCAGTACTTATGATACAAAAATAATAATCGTTTATTAACACTTATATATCAATGGAATACAGCAAATTTACCTACTTAAACTTCTACTAATACTTATGCCGACAAACCAGCAACACAAAAATATGACTAATATTTAATTAATAAAGTTGAACTAAAAATGTAAAAAATAAATCATGACTGGCAACTATGTACATCAAAGTTCAAACTAAAAGTACTCTGTGGTTCATCAGACGGAATGTTTAAAGACAGCTAGAACCCAGAGCCGTAAAGGCAGTTTAAAAAAATAAAATAAAAATAAAGTTAAAAGACATGTCTATGCTAAGGTACCATAATATGTGCTCGCTCTATGCATATGGGTGTGACATAGATTTATTGTGATCTGACAGACGGTAACAAATAAAAACAATTCAGACACTCAGACAGTTCTTCACTCCGTCAGATGTTTAAACATCAGCAATAACAAAAACAAAAGGGGTAGTAAAACATTGACGTATAACAATATCACTGCACAAAAATAATGACTGAGCGATATTTAACAAACTTAATAATAAGGTTGCAACATCAATTACTTACGGGCCGCTACGCGACTCAGAGTTCTAGTTGGCTTGGTTTTTTCAGCAGGTTTAGCACCATCTTTATTCTGCTTTGATGATGATAATGGGATGGACTGTAAATCAGGAATAGTGAACACTGAATGCCGTACACCATCTTTTGTCAAAACATAGATACAGCTTTCCCTCGTCCAGCATTTCGATACTCCGAAGCGGTTGCGAGCTGCTAGAAAAGCTTCATGCCTAACTTTTGTGAGGAACTCTGACAAGTTCACTCAGTACCTTTAAGATTTTTTTTTGAACTCCAGACCCTGTGTCGAAGATCAAGATCCTTAAACTCCACTAATAGAGGTCTGGATTTTGTCCTTAATTTTACCCAATCTGTGGCATCGGTTTATATTTTCCTGGGCTATGAACACTGATCTGCTGTAGTGACTTAATGACAGTTTCGGCAACATCTTCATTTTTATCTTCGGGTACACCATGGATCAACAAGATTCTGCGACGATTATGCATCTCCAACCGATCACAGTCCTTTGAGACTAATTGAACTTGTCGCTGCAAATTTTGGAGCGCGGATATAACAAAAGCCTTGAAATTTTCGAAGACTGTAGCTAGTGGAGGAGAAGGAACACTAACTTTGTTAAGTTCTTGTTTAAAAACTGCAAGGCTTGACTGGAACAGTACTGTCATCTCTTCCATTGACTGTTCGATAGTCTTCATGATATGAGTGTAGTTAAGTGTTGTAGTTTACGGTAAAACAAATATCAGTACCGCTGGTGAATGTCACTTAATCACCTTGTATATTTATCATTAGATTTTGCTTAAAGATATTTATTTTAAACTAAAATTAACAAGAGCACAAGAAAATAGCTGTGTATTATGCTGCGCCTACCTGCGAAAAAAAATATTTATTAGGTATTTAATCTTTAGAAGTTGAATACAATTTCATAGTACAATAGCTAACCGATTTCTATCGCCACCAAAGATGTAGATGTTAAGAAATATGTATGTTTGAGAAATAAAAAGAAAGATGCTTGCCTATATCCTCTTTTTATTTACCTGTCACCCCTTGCAACACCTACTTGATGATTATGGGATAGAAGATTATCTTATGGCACCACAACTTAATAAAAATACTGTTAATAATGAATATGAAATCAGATTGTTGGCACTACAGGAATGTAAACTAAATATAAATAAAAAAACCTACTAATGCGTGGATTAAGTTCTACATTATTTTTTTAATTTGATATAGAATTTATAGGTAACGAAAATGGCAAAATATATTAAACTGGTAAATAAATCAATATTGTTATCTTATATGGTTTTATTAATTATGTGGTTTAATATTTCCTATACAGGCATAAAGTGGCCCCTAGCTTTCTTAGAACGCTTAGCTTTTTCAATATCGACATCAGGATATTCTGCCTTTAACTTTTCTAAATCCATATTTGGAAAGCGTTTCAGTAGATGTTGAACATGATTGAAATTTCTATTGCGAGCCTTTCTTGTTTCATTATACAGTTTTTCCTTATACAACCGATAAAACTTCTTTACTGCAAGACTGTTAATGTATCCATGTTCTAAATAAGGTCTAACCCAACGGCTGTTCATAAATTGTGGTATGTGGTGCTCTTGTTTCTTGTATTTTTTAGGTAAACCAAACATATTCACAACTTCTTCAACAGGGCGTTCTCCAGTCTCTCCCGTTTCTAGCTTGTAATATGCAATATTACGTTCTCTTATTACAGTTTCGATATTGTTCATTGACTCCTGCACCTTATCAATTCTTTCAGGATTGGGAAACAGTCGCACTTTTTCGTTGCATTCATGTTCCATAGTGTAAAGCATATTTCGTTCTTTTAGTAATATATACCATAGTTTATGTAAATCAACATTGGATTTTATTCTTAATTCATCCAATCTCCAAGCTCTTCCAACCCGTATGTTCGTTTCATTCCAATTTTTCTTACTGTCGAAAAATTCCATTAAATCGCAGTTAGAACGGGTTGTATGAACGCCTTTTGTGATAACTGACGGAGCGCACATATTCGTTACATTTTTCGTACGATAACAGTAGCTAGAGGAATACTTTATTATATTTTTTATTAAAGAAAAATTCATTTTGTTTATTTTTAATTTCGATTAAAAGCTTGGAAGTACCAATATAACCTCACTTTTTATATATACTTTACTTACGATTCACCAACTAATTCCAGAAAAGGTCTTTAACCATACAGCCAAATCTAATAAGTATTTTAGTTACAAGATTTCACTTTTTGCTGATAAGGACAATACTTAATGATAGTTTATCCCATCGACTAGTTAATAAAGATAATATCTCATGACTTCAGCAGAATAAAAAGCCTGATATTTTTAATATAATCATCGAGGATTTGTTACATGGTTTCCCCTAATAAAACACGCGCAGACATTTACACAAAATCACACAACATTTATGTATAAAAATCCATTTAAGATTATTATTTTATTATGAAACTGTAGCATCAATTTACTGGTGGAAGGTTCTGGCAAAATTCTTTTGGAATTGAAAATTTCTTGAGAATCGTTGTGTTTTAAAACTTGATGTAACAAAAATTGGCACTAAAGAGAGACAAACATACACACCTATAAAATTCGCCCTACGAGAAAATGAGATAGAATACAGTACAGTGTTTTTCTGAATGTTTCACGTCTACCGTGTAGCCATTATTAAAGCCAAAAAAAGACGTCCACTAGCACTCCACTGTGCATTGCCGGCACTATATCAGTCATCTATAAAAAGATTGTTTACAGTGCTCCGTGCCAGTTAAAAGCCTATTTGCTAATTACACGCTTACATGTGAGTGTACACTCATTTACGGATAGTGGACTCCAACTCTCGCTTAAGTTGACAAGACAGATAAAGGTTAGAATCCCTTTACGTAGTTGATGAATTTTTCTTAGGCACAGAGACGACTCGTGTAAGGTACACGGTATTTAATAGGTATAAAATAAAAGTGAGATGCGGCCAATATCCTGTGGGTAAATATTATTTACGCGCCAATGTTACGTTTTATTGATAAAAAGAGGTATAATAAATAACTAATAACATTAATATTTATAGTTAGTAATAATATTTCCACATCTTGTTTTATTATACAGTCCTGTTAGAAAATTAAAAGTTATATAAATAATAAAAAGAAATCTTCATGTTGAGTACTTTTGTAATCTCGATCTTAATCGTTTTCTGAGTCAGTAGCTTGGTTAAAAGCATCGTAGTTAATGCAATAATGATTTAAAAAAAATGCCTGGAACGAAGGAAAGCTTATAGTGATGCGACTCTACGACGGTAGTGAAATTCGAGCAAAAAGTATAAGTAAGTACTCAAGTCGTTCAACATCTCGGAAGGAAATAGTGTTGTTTTGTGCATTCGATTCGATGTTAGTGTTTAGTAGGAGTTGTACCCAAATTACCGAATCACTTGAAAATTACTTGCTAGAATTATATTTATATGATATTATATAATTATTATTTTTATGATATCTGTATCCATCTGATCAGCACTGAATCATACTAAATGTGAGTTGAAGTGACATTTAACGCATAAATATAAACGGATTTTTATACAAACTATTAACATGTGACTCAAATACTAACTTAATTCAAATTATTTGACTTTATTTATAGGTTTCATTTGGTACTACAATCAGTCGTTTACTCAAGTAATTAATACAAACATAATTGTAGTTGATGAATAGTACAGTTTGCTTCAGGGAAATTGGCCATATTCATAAAGAATATAATTTGCGTTTTATTGTAAAACCATACATTCATTCTATGAATTTCACAGTTATTTTCACGGACTACGTAATTTATATAATAAACTTTGTATACTCGTGTAATAGCAAACAATAGAAAACCACGCTGTGAATTATTGTTTAACACTGCATAAAAACGTGAAATTCAAGTAAGCCGTAATAGCATAAATTTCAAATTACGTAAAAGACCTGGATTTTATCCCCACCAGCAACAATGAAGTTGTTAATAGCAATCTTAAATGCTAATTTACCCTGTGACCAGCGCTAAAGCGTTTAGAAAACCTGCATGTTTGAGGGGGAAAATTCAAAGATTGGTGAAATCATCAATACGTAATAGAGTAACTTAAGTAAGATTAATTGCTTCATAACTCTCTCAGAAATGAGAAGAGGCTTGTACCGATCTGCGGTCCGCATAGAATGTAACTGTAGGTAATTTCCTATTGTAGAACAGGGAATCACGAAAAAACACGTAAAAATATTTATTGGTTGAATAGCGGTGAGTGGACACAGTAACAAGCGTGGATTTCGAGTTAGTACCACAGAGTAGGTACAGACATTTATGGCTTCTTTCAATGATGTCTGTAGTTTGTACGAGCTTGATTCTTTTTCAGCTGGTTACAAAAAAGATGAGGTTCCCAATTCGACTATACTTTTTGTATGTATGTTAAACAATATCTTACAATATCTTATACCAATTGTGAACCTATTTTGATATTTTTAATTGATGGGGAAATAGAGGATACATGTACACTGGTGAATATAGGCCTTGCTATAGATTGCTACTGAAAACGGCCTTCATTTTGTGGGAAGGAGTACCAATATTTTGCCTTTCCTTTCCTTTCTTCAAACTTTACGGCTCGTTTCAATTTCAGCTCATTGATTCATTGGAATGTGTTGGCAATTCTTGTCCTATTTTGGATTTCTTCGTCATGGACATCCCAATCAGAGAAACTCCAAGCATGGCCTTGAGCTTTCTCATACGGCCAACTGTAAAGAGTCAATTAATTGAACTTAAAATAAAGTAAAACCGATTTCAAAAACTAAAATAAAATAATTTGCATATAATTAAATAGAATAAGAAGTCAGGGATTTAACTCTGCTATAAACTGTGACTTATTGTCGACTTTGAAAGGTTCAAATGAAGTGGAAAGTATGTGCACTTATGATTCTTTTTCTTTTAGTTCTGGTCGTCGGTTTATCTATTTTTTTAAGTTTAAATAAAGGAAACCCAAATTCACTCAACAAGCAATAGAGGTGGCCAGTCTCGTTAGTTTTTAAAGACTAAAAAAAAATTGTAATTCGTAGAATCAGGCGTTACTTTGCGGAAATCTATCATAACAATGCGTATAATACAAATGATCTTAGCAGTCAGCCGCTGTAGAGTCTACATCATCTGAAGATGCCTCGTGTAGAGGCGAAACACGTGTCGTATTATCGTCGAAGGTGTGTCTTTCGTGGAATAGTGGTGTTTGGAGTAGTGGTGTTGGGAGTATTGGTAACGGGATTAGTGCACGCAATTGAGGGAAGGCGGGAGGTGCTCTTCAATTCAGGTAAGACACATCATTGTATTTAAATTAAGCGGATGGTTGCAAATTAATATCTTTATTATAATTGTTAAAAAAATTACTGTTTTAAAAGTTTAAATAATTATCACTATGAGTCTATGAATGTACACTAGGTACGAGTTTTACAAAATCGTTCGAAACATTCGATTAATAACGGTTCGAGTCGCATTACTAGTTACTAGCTATGCTTGTGCTAATGGTAATGTGCCATTGCTATATTGCTATCATATTTTACTTGAACAGTGTTTTGATTAGAATTAATCTTTACAAAGTTATTAGGTAGTGATAGAAAACAAATTGTGGTTTTTGTGAATGTTTTATTGTGTTTAACAAGGTGTTTTAAAATGTTGTGATAAATTTTACGTGATCCTGTCGTTAAAATACATTACAAGGTACGACAACTACTGTTTGTGTTTACTACTATTTATATTTTGAAGGAATGAACCTGTGTCATGAAAATATTCCAAATTCCATAACGGAGAATCCGTATTGAACAGTTGTATGTTGTATGTCATTTTGAAACATATTATTTACCTAACATAACTAGGTATTTCAAATACAAATTACAAACAACCGGGTTATATTAACCCTGACAGAATTAAGTTTTTTATGAGATGTCCTCACTCATAACTTTTTGTTTTCTTTTTGGTTCCTATATTTTGTTTGTAAAATATTTTTATTTTATCTTATTGATTAGAGTCATATTATATTATTATTTATAATTAATGTACAATAAGGTATAAAACAGAAACACAAACAGACTACCTTTCTAATTTATTATTTTAAATGTCACATTTTTCTATTGGTTATGGGATTGGGGAGAGATTGCCCGGAGAGACAAAAAACATGAAAACTTTTATAATAAGAATTTTCTTAATATATCAAACATAGCTAACTTATGGGTATGTTCCGAAACGTTTTCAGTATACTGCCGAATACAAATGATGTCATTAATTGACACTATATTGTACTGGGGTGCCGCCGCTATAATGTGTTGGATATCCGGCCATAATAAAACAAGTTTTAATTGTGTGTGTGCTGAATGAAGCATGCCAGACTTTGTTTTTATTTATTCGAATACAAAAAAAATTAGAATTATTGCTGGTATCTCCATTAGGAGGATGTAATGATTTTTGGAGCACAAAATGACAAAATAAACGCCAACACTTTTCCAATATGGTGCAGATGTATGACGTCATATACTGTCCTATGTTTTGGAACGAATCACCAGTATAGCGACAATTTATGACGTCATTTGCATTGGACAGTACACTGGGTTCTATTTTGGAACATACCCTATATGAGTTGAGATCTTTCTTAAAATATAATTTTCTGGCTATAGCTAAAGCAGTACTTTTTGGAATGTTTTAGAATTGCTTCTGATTTTTTCATATGGGTGTTTGTTGTAAGATTTGACTCAAGTAAATGCTTGAAAAATATACAAGATTTTGTAACAAAAAAAAAGACTAACCATTTTGTATTTAGAGCTGATTTAAACCACCGATCAAAACCTAAAAAGGGTAAATCATCTGATTTGCAATTTCACTCTGAACTATATTGAAACAAAAATTTTAATAATAAATGTAGGGCTGCTTAGTCAGTTGGCGACCAATTAGTAGAGTACTCAACTTTATGTCCATATTTAGGTATGAGGGTCCTAGATATTGTCAAGTTATATTTAAATGTTTTATTATTAAATGAGTAGTGTTACTGAATACTGATGTGATTTTTTTTTCATTATCTGGTAAAAAAAATTTATAATATTGCTGTGCGGCACAGCGAAAAACCAACAGATTTGTGTTGAGTACCATTCCGTTTACATTATTATAATGTTAATTATTAAAAAAATTGGGATAACATTTTTTTGTTACATTAATTGTAACAATATCAACAGTTGTTACATTAATTGTATCACAGTGATAGACCGCCAAGCATCGAGATGGTGAGGGTGGTAATGTGAATTTTGACGCAATGTGCATTCGTGAAATTTGGCGGCTTTGAATTAAGCCAAACAATTCCTCATAGCACTCCCCATGGTAGATCCGATAGAAAATGCAAAGGGATGCAATATCCCTATGCAGTGCCAGTGAATCAAGCAGATCAGAAAGAACTCGGGCGTCACTGATTTGAACCGCTTTGCGCTGGATGCGGTCAAGTGAAAAGAGCTGGCACTGGGGTGGGGCACTTCTGAAGATTGAACTGGACTAGATTTAGTCGCCATAATCCGAGACTTAGTTCAGCAAAGACTCAACTTCAAATACAAGTTTGTGCCATTACTCGTGACGTTTTTCTGAGAATTATTGGCATGGCCGGTGTATAAGGCATCACCAGAGCTGTCATCTGCATAGCAATGAATGTTACCAGTTTGCAGCATATCATGAATATGCAGACGAAACAGTGTTGGTGATGGCCAATGCCACCCCCTTATACTCTATGCCAATGCCTCCCCGTTCTATCTATGAGTCAGGTAGACCAGAAGATCACCAGCCGATCGACCACAACGAAAACTGTATTGGCGGTTACTAATCAGCTGGTGATTTTCAAGGTACCTCATGAGCTGGCCGCTTTATAATGGACTCCATTATTTTGGAGAACAAGTAGATTTTTTTTAATAGCATAAGGGTGGCAAACGAGCACTCAGTCCACCTGATGGTAAGTAAATGCTGTGGCCCATAGACAATCTACATTTAAACTCAATTAAGAGTCAAAATGCAGATGCTTTGTTAACCTTGAGGACCAAGATGGAATGCCTTAATTCCAGCAAAACGGGTCTAGATCACTGGGTAGTAAGTTAGACGGGTCTGAGCGGTCGCTTTTTTAGGGATCGGGTGGATCAAAGTTGTCTTCCATGAATTCGGGAATACACCTTAGGAGTAGAAGTATTGGAAAAGATGTATTAAAAGCGTTGCCAACTTCGGAAGTCACTTCTTCAGCACTGTGGTAGGGATGCCATCAGGCCCACTAGACTTGCTGATGTCCAGGGAGAAGAGTGCTTTGCGAACCGAGCGCTGTATAAATTGCACATCCGGCATGGAGCACACACACCGCGGTATGGTCGGCGGTTGTTCTCCTCGTCATCGAGAGTCCTAACAGATCGGCTTTCTCCTTTGTGGCGTGAGCCAGTGAGTCGTCCTTTCTGTGCAGAGATGGCTGATACAAGTTTCTTTGGACAGACTTGGCGAGAGACCAGAATGCACGTGTTCCCGACGAAAGGCGAACTAGCTTCAGACCTTGCCTTGGTAATGACTCTTTTGAATGACTTGGAGCCGGAACTATACTTTTTTTTAAGAGTGCTGATGTTTCATCCCAGGCTCGGTAGCACTCTTGCTTATAGCATGGTGCTATTTTACAGGAGCTAAAACCATTTCTGGGATCTGCCTTCGATGGGCATCAAAAAGGATGGAATAAAAAATTCCATACCCTGTAGTACCACATTAGCAACAGAATCAGCAACAACGCTAGCATCGTCCGGCGAGAAGCAAATCCGCCCTCAAGGGTATTATGCAAAAAAAGACTGCATCCTATCCCAATCGGCCAAACACGGCGGTGGCCTGCAGAGTGCAACCGCGACGTTAGTGTGACTGGCTCCATACTCCGGATAAGACAATGGTCCGACGAGTATAGAGGGGCATTGACGGAAACTCGATATCCGTCCTGATGAGAGGTCAGCAGAAGGTCCAACAGAGAAGGTGTATGATCTTAGACCATGTGCTAAGGAAAAGTCAGATCTCCCCGCGTGATCGATTAAACGAGAACCGAGCAATTCGGCGTGGTGGGCGTTAAAATCGCCAAGGATCACGATCTCTGCGGATGGGATTTGCGTAGCAAGGAATCTGTAGCCATTTGGACGTGGTCCAAGAGTCAGTCTGTTTCGGCATTACCGCTATGGGACCTATAGAGGCACCCGTAGACACGGGGATGGTTGTCGCTGTTTACGAGCAGCCATAAGATGGACAGGTCCGTACCTTCAAGACTGCCGAGGCGTCGAAAACAGATGTCCTTTCTGACGTATACACAAAATTCAGCCCGGGGCATAAAGGAGAGTTCTAATTTGCACCCCGGGTAGGAGAGATACGAAGTATCAGCCGGAGAGGACACCTGAGTCTCGGTTAATAAGAGCAAGGCCGGCTTCGTCGCCTCCAGATGATAGTGGACAGCATTAAGGTTGAAATGAAGTTCACTGATGTTGCAAAATTCACGGATAGCGTGACCTTGGCCTTATTGCTTCACTCGCCCCGAGCAGTTTTAGTCCCAAACGAAATTGCGCTCCCCTCAGAATACGCGGGGCAATCTGAGCACCCATGTTCAGGAAGAGTAGGATAGCTCTGTCGTGGATGCTCAGCGAGACATTCTCCGTCACCAGGGGTGTTGGTAGTACTCTCCTGGGATTGTTTTAGTTGATTTGGACAAAGAAAAAAAAGTTTAAAATGCAATGGAGAATACTTTGAAAAGCAATAAATAAATTAGTTTGCATATAAATTGTTTAATTTTATATGAGTTACGCAAAACTTTTAGTGTACCCTACGTATAAAAGGTAATGTCCTGAGTGAGTGACTCAACTATCAAAACAACTCAAACCACTAGACATGGAAATCAGAAATTTGAACAGCAGCTGCCTTTTATGATGTACGCATCCACTAAGAAAGGATTTTAGAAAGTTTAACCCTTAAGAGGATGTTATAAGGTGTATCAAACTTTTAATAAAATGTTACGGGCCGATTGATTCGTAACTTAGTAAAGATTCTATGTAAATAAAATAAATGCATTTTTGGTAAATCCAAATGTGCTGGGCTTAAGTACTATTGTTATCTAAATTCGTCAAATTTTTAAAGTATTTACAAACAAGTTTTCACAAATCTAATTACTATTACTTCAATCCAAATGCACGACTCATAATGCTCATATGATCGTGAAAAAATGTAGAAAAAAGTACTCAATCAACAATACAAAATATTTTTTTAAATTTTACTATTTTATTATTATTGAGATTCAATTTTTTTTATAATTGTTAATTGAAAAAACTCAACAGAATTATCTTAAAACGACCAGAAATCAACTTTAATTTTTAGGTATTTGTACTCAGGCATTATCGTAAAAACTAGTCTGTTTTACCTGACTCGTTAATATTTTTTATCTCATAAACTTTATTTAGTTTTCAAAAAGCTTTTCATCTAATCATAACTAGTATTTTAATTTAGCATTCAGCGAAGTACACCTTCAGGTCACTTACATAAAGTTAAAGACGTAAGACGAAGTATATTTATATATAAATCATACGTACTTTTAGCGAAACGATATAATGTAACGAAAATCTATAATTATAAAAAATATTTTACCTTGGTTTAGTGTGTATCAAATTTGAAAGAAAGAAAGACCTTTATTCACTGGAACTGTACACATCACAAAAATAAAATAATAAACAGTTAAAAGTTAGTACATTAATATTACGAGTGATGGGGTGTGTATCGAGCCACTGACCCAGCGTACGTAATTCTGCAGGGTAACCTACAGCGCTGATGATTCTGTCATAAGTCCACAGATGCACGATCCGCCTGGGTATATTTTATGAAATACATTTCCGTAATTACTTTTATGAATTGAAATTAAACGGTGCTCATAATATATGATCAAACGAACTTCTCCAAGTCAAGTACGATCAGTATTATATGAATCGCTATATATTTCGGAGGCAGATAACAAAAAATTGTTATGATAAGAATCTAAATTAACGCAACTTAAAACTTAAAAACTGACGCTTTAATATATTTGTACATGAGTATTTAAGTTTATATAATCTTCGTGCTAACTCTCGGCTAGCCCCCGGTTAGGATACCTTCGTACTGACTCTCGGCCAGTCCGCAGGTAAATTTGTATTTGCATTGATTCACGATCAACGCTAAGGGTTTTTAGTCTTAACTTATATTTTTAATGATCACTCAGGCAATAGAATCGAATTACGTAACGGTAACACTTACCAAAATTTTCTTCGATCTCAGAAAAATCGGAGTAAACAATGACTCGTTTATGTCGCTTTCGTTCTTGTTCTTCTAGTTTTATGATTTTCTTTTGATAATAACCAATTTTGTCTACAGCACTGCTTGTCGACATTGTACTGTTCTAAGATAATTAAATAGGGTGTGCACTCTGCCTCGCACGAAAAAGAAATGAGGCTGTACGCTTGGACGACGAGAGACGTTAGTGGGAAGGGGCAATTGTTTTGATGTGGGTAGAGTAAAAATCTTTAAAGTTGCGACTTAGCCTTGTAGAATAAAGAAACTACGTTGTTAATATTATATCTGAAGAATGATGTGGTGAAATATAAATATACCCATACCTATACCTACTATGTGTATATAATATGTTTATCGTATTATAAGGTATAACACACTAAAAACAAACATATAATACTCAACGATGCTGGAATGAAAATCTGCTGTAGGCTCAAGGTTGAGCTTTTTGTAAATGTAATAAATGATTTTTGTAGTGTGATTTAAAATTATACTTTGAATTACACTCACGAATAGGCGGAGGAATATCGTCCCAGCACCTAGTAGCTATATATTTAAAACTATCTCTGAAAGCTACAGAACAGAAAGTGGGATTGGCAAGCGGGTTCGTACAAGACCTAATAATGTTAATATTTTTACTGATTATTTTAGGTGTTGATAAAGTAACTAGGAGTTTTATTAACCGCTTTTGTTAAGCTTAAACGCTTTATTTGCAAGACGATTCACCACCATAGAATCATACATTCATCACACAGCTCAGAATAAATAAATACGTAATAGTATTATACAGAAGTTGCACTCTTTTGATGTTTACTACTTTCCGACCTTTTAATATCCTACGTAATTTTTTTATAGAAGAGATATTTTACTTATATAATTAATTAGATACATAATAATTATTAATTAGATAAATCACGCACGCAAGCTAAATTAATCCTTATCTCTGCGCGCATGTGTCCGTATGTCTTTGCACCTTTTTCAACAAAGAGTAAAAAATACAGTACGCATATAGTACCTTTTGATTATTTATTTAATATACAACTGTTTTACTTTAATATTTTTACCATTTGTCGTTGTCTTATAGTTTTACCGTCTCTAAATTAACGGTTATTAAATTTAATTGTGGAATAACTCTAAATCTAATGTATAATTTTAAGTAAATACTGGGATAGAAAACATTGACACGGAGTGAAAAAAAAATTCGTTACTATATAATTTTAGTAAATTATTTGCTGGTTCTATCATTATTATTCTTTCAAAATTGTTCATGAATGTATTTTCTATTTTTCTATAATATAAATTACACTAAAACATAAGCAACTATTATATTCTATACTTAATTTACTAAACAATAAACTAAAATCTTCATATACAAGTACCTATTTACAAAAAAATCTATTTACATATTAAACGGTGTTAAAAACTTTGAAATTCACTAGTACCTACAACACGTACGAATTAACTTGAGACTCCGCTGGAATGCGACCCCCTTCCCGACTCCCCGCACCGCTTCCCGCGCTGGCCGTGCGCGCTCAGTACCGATAGCATTTTTGTTACGGATACGCGTCTCGACTCTAGTTCGATATTTTTGATAATTGTTTGTTGTTTGTAATAAAGTGTATAATAAATAAATTAATAATATTAGAAATGAGAAAGTGTGTATGTTTATTTCTTTGTCCTTCCTTGGCGCGTTAACTAAAAATAATATTATATATATATTATAAAAAATAAATATTTAAAATATATAAAAATGGCAACAGTATATCACTTATTACTTCACCCCTTGCCAGAACATTTTATTTTGTTTTTATTAATAATCTCATGCAAATCTCAAAAATTTCAAATAAAAAAATATTACGATGCATTATTTTGCACACCGTACATTGACAATTACGTCATCGGCCCAGGTCTCTAGTTAATTCGTACGAGTTATACGTCACGTGAGCTTCCGTTTGTTTGTAGGCATTTATTTCACGCGGGTAGCAAGAGTGACAGAGGCCTGACCATAGGTTCGATGTATCTTCAACATTGGTATTTGACTTATCTATCCATTACAGATATTACCTATATTATTAACTAACTACACTATGCATTCAAAAATCAAGCTACCAACTTAGCAGTATTGTTTTACGTTGTTGTGAGGTTGATGAGAAAATTTGAAAACTGGTTGCTCTCGTATTATACACATATTTCTACAGAACGGCAGAGTTCTGCTCATTTTAATTTTGCTACGCTTTTTTGTTACCGCAAATTTTAATTACATTGGATCCTGTGTATAATCAGAGCTGAAATTAATATCGTCATTTTATGTTCAGCTTATTAGGTAGGAACTTGAATTTATAATTTATCACCCTATAAATATGTCACTACCGTCACATCCTGCTGTGTATATATATCGTTATTCAAGTGTGCTTAAACTAGATTTCGGTGCAGGTTTGTTGATTAATTAATTATATAGACGTTCTTGCTTCGTTTTAAAGGAGGAGTAAAGTCTTGTATGCATCCTCACTTATACTTAATTGAGTGCGTAACATAAAATATCTCTATTTATATTGCAATGTACTGGAAATTCCAAGGATAATAGTGTTTTTTTATAGGATTAGGGTGACAAACGAGCACACAGTCCCCCTGATGTTAAGTGGTTTCTGTGGCCCATAGTCTATCCTCGATTATGAATAAAAATGCAGACGCGTCGTTACTCGTGATGACTGAGATGGAATGCCTCTTTTCTAGTAAAAAGAGTCTCCAGTTCTTTACACTCACCACACGAAACAGCAGCGTTATGCTGCTATTTTACGCTGGTATTCTGTGAGAGCGTGATCCTTCTGCGGTCGAGTCGACCCATTCGTTTTACAAATATACCGGTAATATAGCTATAGCATGGCTGTACCACGTAATGCAATAAAGATTTTTATGGATTTAGTTAGAGATTTCTTATTTGAATAACTTGTTTTTTATATAGAGGAAAGATAAAGGAGGAGATTACCAATAGTAGGTGTTCACTGTGACACGACGTCACTTATTTTCATGCTTGATGAAAATTGCTGGCTGAGAATGAGAACGTAATGTATACATAATTCCAAAATTATAGAATGTACGAGTACACGTAATTCGGATATTATTGAGCGACAAGTTTAATAAAGGCCCTGCATCACGGCGTGAATATTAACGTTCGCGTTATAATATTATTATACCATAGACACCGATCTATTGACACGTTGATTAAATTACCCACAGCTTTATTCCTATAAGGACGTGCTTTGTCTTGCACGCTTGTCGCACAGCCGTTATAATGCTACGGCTTGGTTGTTGGTAATACTTACCTAGTTGTTTATTTATTTATTAGCTATTCCGTCATTAGTAATATTTGAATAAAATGTATATTATTCCAAAAGAAGAAAAACCTTAGAGTAAAATTTACAGGCATAAGTAGCCTATACCGTGTACTTCCATAAACTTTATTAAGTGAATAAAAAATATCTGGAGAAAACCTATTTTTAATTAATTTTTGACTTCTATACTGACATGAGATGCCACAAAAGTGTGTCATCATTATCATTAACCTAGGTAGTCCATGGACTTCACTCCTTAATTATATTGCTTTCCGTCACCGTTCTTGATCTTTTAAGACAGATTATGTATTTACAAAAATTATACAATACATATTATCTAACTCAACATTACACTGGTGGTGGTACACGGTGATAAAGTTAGAAACAACAAAGGTATTATTTGTTACGTTTTCGTTCTGATAATCTGTTTTACTAGTACGTGAAGAGAAAATTATGTAGCACTTTTTAAGGATTTTTAAGCATTTGCGCGCACGGATTCGATAACCAATTTTAAAGTACAAGACATGTTAGAATTTTTATGGCTGCGCAATCGTGAAGAATTTTCTCAGCAGTCTCAATTTTAACTCAGCTAAGTTAATTAATTAAGTAACAGTCATATTTCCTCCTTAATTATGCTGAAATGAAGCGTTATATTTAATTTTCACTGACGTAGAATTTTACACTTCACAAGTTTCACTTGTCAAAGCAATCAGTTGACAGTAAATTAATTAGTTAACGGCAAGCATGTCTTGTTGCTGATCATTATTTTGAATAGAGATAGAATCTGTGATTTTACCTCTTATATTATATTTAATATTGAAAATACTTAACGTAAATTCTTTTTGTATTGAAAATGCCTATGTTATGATTTTTGGAAGTTTAAATAATAAATATTTTATTTGTACGTATCATTATTACGTTTTTTAATGTTTTGTCTTTTTCTTAATTCAATTTAAAAAAAATATTGAATTTACATATATTTTAAGAAGTCCTGGTAATCCAGGAAGTAAGTAAAATATAACAGTATATAACATAATATAACAGTCTATAGATTTTTATAGGAGCTTTTGCCCACGTTTAGCTGGGTTTATTCCAATTTTTCCCACCAACTGTCCTTCTGGTGGGACAAAGTGGACTCTTTGAAATGTCCTTGTCTACTTTTCCCCACTAATCGTATCTTGGTGGGACAAATTACGCTCTTATAATAACCTAGTCCACTACTCCCCACTATTGTTGGCAAAAACAAACTTTGTTCTTAAAGTGTTTTTTAATAAAACAAACAATCAAAATTAAATAATTGTAATCAATGTAAGTCGTAGAGATATCGTTAATAACACTTTTGGACTTATCTCCAAAAATCACAGGCAACGATAATAAAATATTTACTTACATCCTAACTGAAATTCAGATACGAGGGTGGATTGAAAAGTACTCGGCCTAACACAGATCCATTCAATTCTAAAAATCAAATCTACCCACATTATTTAGTTCAGTTCAGACTAGTTCATTGTGTGAAGTTCGAAACGTGTGCGATAATTAGTTGTGATTTTATAAATTTATTAACAAAGTAATCGGACATAATTTCCGCGAATGGAGCAAATCGAGCAGCGTGCCGTCATTAAGTACCTCCATAAGAAGGGACTATCATCAAAAGCCATCCATGATGACATGGTCAGTACATTAGGCGATTGTGCTCTGTCATATTCATCCGTCAAAAAATGGATAGCAGAATTTAAGCGTGGTAGAGAGAGTGTGAAAGATGAACCCCGCTCTGGAAGGCCTTCGACGTCAACTACTGACGAAAATATTAAAAAAGTACTTGATTTAATAATGGGAGACCGCAGATTAAAAATTAGAGAGATAGCCGAGATTATAGGCATCTCTTATGAACGAACTCAAAACATCATTGTCAACGAGTTGGGTTTCCACAAGGTGTCTGCGAGGTGGGTTCCGCGACTGCTTTCAGTTGAACAAAAAAGGACGCGATTGACTATTTCACGCGACTGTTTGGAGTTATTTGAAGCCGATGCAGATGATTTTTTGAATCGTTTTGTTACTATGGACGAAACATGGGTTCATTACTGTATACTGTAAACAAAAAAACAATCAAAACAGTGGAGAAGACCTGGTTCACCACCCCTAAAAAAGGCTAAGTCGATTTTGTCGGCAAATAAGGTGATGGCTTCAGTATTCTGGGACTCGAAAGGTGTGATTATGATTGATTATCTTGAAAGGGGTCAGACTATAAACTCTGATTACTACTGCACCTTACTACGTCGTTTACGAGAGGAAATAAAAGAAAAACGTCGAGGAATGCTTAGAAGAAAAGTCCTGTTTCATCAAGATAACGCCCGTGTTCACACGTCAGTACAGTCAATGGCTGAAATTCACAACTGTGGCTTTGAACTGTTACCGCATCCGCCGTATTCACCTGATCTGGCACCATCAGACTTCTTTCTGTTCCCTAACCTAAAAAAGCACTTGGGAGGTCAAAGATTTTCGACAAACGACGAGGTCAAAGCAGCTGTAGACGCATATTTTGACTCTAAGGAAGAATAATTTTTTTTCAACGGTCTAAATGCTTGGAAGGGGAGGTGGCAAAAGTGTATTGAACTTGATGGTGATTATGTAGAAAAATAAAAATATAACTGATTTAGTATGTGTTTATTTTCTTGGTTAGGCCGAGTACTTTTCAATCCACCCTCGTATTTCATAATATAACCTCTTAAAACGACAAATTTACAACGATAAGGAGTCTAAATGACTGAATATTTGTTGCAACTATTCAAATAGCAATCAAGTAAAATAAAAAATAAATACTTGAGTATAAAATAAAAAGTAAATTGCTTTCATAACGGGTTGAGCGCGGTACCCGACTTCGCATGCTGTTGGCGCTGCTACCCGTCAAAGCCCTGGGTATTATGGGATATAATATGGGACTAACGTAAACGAAATGGTATAATACCGCCAAGTCAGGTGAAGTTTATATATTTTTATTAAAAATTGGCCTTTACAAAGCACTTTTTGATAGTCAAAATACTACGCCACCACTACAGCAAATCGCTACTGCAGGAGACCCTGTCAGAAGTAGCGACAAGAAACTAATAAGTATAATAAATTTCTCCCAACAGTTAACATTTTAACCTTATAAATTACTACACATACATAATCATATACATAAATCGAGAATATCTAAGAAATCGGGATAATAAAAATAAATTAAAGTTGAATTAAACGCGATAAAATCCGTAAATAATAGTTTTTATTTTTTAAAAAAAAATGGTTGTGGTAGTTGAGCGCTTCGGTTTTATTCAATGTGTAGTGTTCGCGTAGATTTAAGAAATTATTATATCTAAAAAAGCTCATCATGTCCAAGCAGTCATCTAATTTATAACAAGCTTTTTTCATTGCAATGTTTTTTACTTTTTACACTATGCTCCTTGAATTTTGCAAAGGCAGCTCAGTAATATTAATACAGGGAATTGAAAGTTATATATCTGCCTAAAAATGAGCCGCCATTTTTTGTGCACTGTACTTTGGAATATGAAATTTAGATTTATTAGGCTTATCACACTAATTGACATCATTAATTCTATCAGAGTTATAATAGAGTCCGTTCTAACATAAATAATAATAATATTATTCAGTACGAACAGTGAAGCAATAGTTTTTTTAATTTTTTATATAAGTATGAATGCCTCTTACCCAGTAAAAAGGGTATCCAGTTCTCTACCATCCGAAACACAGCAGCATTAAGCTACTATTTTTAAGTTTGGTATTCTGTGAGAGCGTGGTCTTTCTCCGGACGAGTCGACCCATTCGTGCTACAAATATACCAGTAATATAGCTGCAGCATGGCTGTGCCACGTAAACCTACAAAGATTTTTATGGATTTACTTATAGATTTCTTATTTGAATAACTTGTGTTTTTTATATAGAGGAAAGATACAAGTATGGGTCGAGTTGACTTATACGAGCTGCAGCATGGCTCTACCACGTAAAAATAGTTGGGATATTAATTTACAAAAGATCTAAGTGAGTCTCATGGTTTGTTTGTATAAGGCATGAGTGGCTTATTTCTGCAGTTCATCCATCTAGGAGCCATTTAAATAAGATTTTTCTGGCATTTCCCATAGTCGACTCTTACGCAACCCTAAGGACGAAATATGATTGTGGTGAATTTTTTACGCCACTACATTATTATGAATAGTTTATAACACATGAAATTAGATTAATTAGTAGTTCGGACCCAAAATTAATATTCAAGAACTGAAAGTGGCTGGACTAACTACGACACTAGGACGTCAAACATCTCAGTGACTTGACGTCGGGAATTAAAAATAAGTTAAAATAAGTTAATTAAACGCGATAAAATGCGTATATTAGATTTATTTAGACAAAATAATTAGAATTAATATATAAATTAGATTAGATTTAGACAAAAGTTTTTTACCATCCTATTTAAAAAATATAATTTTGGCTCAAAAAGTAAAAAATCAAATGAAAAGCTTATATACATATACGTGTTGTGGCGGGACACAGATCTCTCATTCTAAAAGGGTTTTTTTGCAGAAAAGAAACCCTAATGCTTTTTGGCGAATTTCAAACATAGTCTAGCGGTTAGCCACCGCAGAGTGTACTTGACCTGAGTATGCCTCGTGTAGAGGCGAAACACGGGTCGTATTATCGTCGGTGGTGTCTTCTTGTTAGTGTAGCAGTGTTGATTCATTTTATTTCATTAAGCGGATGTGGACAAAGTAATTTTTGCTAACTTTAATTAGTATGTTTTACGAGAGATGCTGGATTCATTATGATGTTTTCCTGCAGGGAATATTCAAAATAAGCTCTAAAATTACAATTAAGAATTTAATTGGTGCTGGCGGGGAGTAACATTTGTTTACTCGCGTACTATTAAATTAGAGCAAACGCTTATCCCCCGAGCTCCCACGGCTCAATATTAATTTATCCCAACGAGAATAACTTTTTAGGGTTCCGTAGTTAAACACACGTATTTAGCTTTAAAATGGTATTTTTAAAGCCCCTTCTACCAACTAGACCGCTCTTTTTGGAAATTTGGAGAATATGCACGATAGTAGTGAAGTTAATATATATAATGAAGATATCATGAAGTTTAAAGGAAAGATGTCACACCCAAGTAGGTATTACAACTTAATGAGTAATAGTCGTTTAATTTATAAAATGCAATTGGATTATTAAAAAATTCGTTACAATTACATGGAAAATGACTTAAAACTAGCTGTTTATATAACCTTGTTATGTTATTTTAAACTGTAAATAAACTTTTTGTTGAAGAAAACAACTTATGCATTAACTTACTTAGTACTGGATTGCCTTTTCCTTTGCGGGATAGGTCGAGAGGATCAATTGCCAAGAGACCGATCCTCACATACCACTTTCTCTTATTTTTAGTGAGTAGTTATTGTAGGTCTACAGATTTATTTTTGGTCCTTTTGGTTTACTCAGACAACCCTGAAGTATATAGCTTAGGGAGGCGGAGGTTTACGGGAAGATTCTTAACGATTATTATGTATATGTTGGGATTGCTCCGCCGAGAACTAATAGATGGACATGGAACTATGACAACTTTTAATCGGACTCGGCATGTGAATGATTTCATGTAGATTGTATTATTTTCAAAATCGAAAAGTTTTTTAAAATATTTTTCGAATACTAATCTCTATAAGTCTGATTGGAAAATAAATCCTTCAGCCACCATCGTTCTACATATTTGGGCCTATTTTAGTCGTTTTAGCATTTTTAGGTCAAACCGTGGACTCGCTTAATACGCTCATACACTCGTAGTGTCAAGGAGCCCCTTTCTAAGTTTACGTATTGAGACGGGCAACTACGGAACCCTACCTATACACTGTGCATGGCCGGACACGCACTCGGCCGCTTTTTTCTATACAAGTTAGGTTGACAAATAAGCACACAGTCCAAGTGGATGCTGCGATCGACACCTACACTATCTTCAACTAAGAATTGAAATCTTTATTGATTTCTTAACGAATTTACTCATGGCATTACAATGTATGTCTTCCGAATACTACACATGGAATAAAAGTAATATACGGATTTTATCGCGTTTAATTTTATTTTTTTAACACGGGGTCCCGGGGGTTTAAGGTTTTTGACGTCCTGGTGTGATAGTTAAGAAAAACTACCTTCAACTTTTAATTATTAATTAATGCCCGACACGTCGGGTATTAAAAAAGTTAAAGTTACGCGATCTAAATCTTTATCATAACGATTCTGTGCGCGCGACCGTGGTATCGAAATGTACCGTTTTCGTTGTTGTGTGCCGGTGGCGATATATCGGTGTCGTGTAGGTCAACTATGAAGCTGTAAGAGCCGCATAGGCTAACAGCACCAACATCATCGAAACTAATGAAAACTCGTCACAGGTCCCTCCATAACATTTCGGTGGCCCGCTATCAGCGAGTCTGCATAGGTGATTATATTTTATCGTTAACAATTCGGCATATGAATAAAACACTCTGAAAAATATATTTTTTGTTATTTCCTTTCGACCTCTAACGGCAAAATGTTGTGGTAATGGTGCTTTCAATTTTCGTTTTAATTGGAGCATCGTGAATTTAATTACAGTATTTGTTATGAAAATAACTGAGTACAGCGTAATTAATACGCTGTACTGCTTTTAAAGGAAATATTTACGGAATGTTTGAAATGCAAATTCTACAGACGTCAAATAAGAAAGATTTTAAACAGAAAACCATTTATTTAAGCGTATTGTGTAAATCTTGAGTGGCGTTTCTCAAAGGGTCGAAGATGAAAGCCATTGAAGCGAATTAATAAAAAGGAGGTACCTATTTCTTTTGTGATCGTTAAGGGGCGGGCTACTTTCCATTTGATATGCGGACTTCAATTCTGTTCAATATAATTTGTTACGCAAATTTTAGAATATCCGATATAAAAACTTCGCCTTGAAGCCAATAATTAGTAGTATTTTTTTTAAATTTGGCGATAATTTATGTGTACACAAACCAATTATTAGTAGTATTTTTTTTAATTTGGCGATGATTCATGTGTACACAAATCATTGCATTAATAGAATCAGGCAATTTGTATACGCGGTAGAGCCTGCTGCAGCGCAGCTATATTTATAGTTGTAGTATGAATGGGTCGGCTTTACCGGGGCAGGATTACGCTTTTTTTTATAGAAGTGGAGGCAAACGAGCATGCGGCTAACCTGATGTTAAGTGAATACCGCCGCCTATGATCAACCGTTACATCAGGGGAATTGCAGGTGCGTTGCTGGCCTTTTAGAAAGGAGTAAGCTCTTTTCTTGAAGGTCCCCAGGTCGTATCGGTTACAGAATACCGGCGTTTCATATGGTGAGTGTAGAGAACCGGAGACCCTATTTACTGAAAACGAGGCATTCCATCTTAGTCCCCCGGGGGTGGCATCACAACTGCATTTTTATTCTTAATTGAGGATAAATGTGCATGTCTATTGGCCACAGTATCCATTTACTATCAGGTAGACTGTGTGCTCGTTTGTTATTCTTATTCTATAAAAAAGGCGTTACTTTGCGAAATACATCATAATAAAGACTTTAGGATGAGTTAGCTAAGAACCGAGTTAAAAATAAAAATGATGTCTTTTCAAGTCTGAAGAGCACCTTCGGCCGTCCTTCTATATAGCGCACTATCACTATATTTTTTTAAATTGATTTCACAATTTATGTACACACAAATTTGCATTAATAGAATTAGGCGTTACTTTGCGGAAATCAAATATATTAAAGATGTTAGATAACATAAAAATGATTTCTCCTACGTAGTTTGAAAAGGAAACCTCCCGCCGCCCTCCCTCATTTGCGTGCATTATCATCACCGCCACCGCTAATCCCAACATCACTACACTAGAAATAACATAACATAGACGATAATACGACAGGTGTTTCGTTTCTTAAACGAGGCATCATCACTAAAATAAGACTCGATAGCTGATCGCTAGCGGCGAACCGACCCAGTTGCCTATTTGTACTACAAGCTCGCCAGCGCAACTCTATAGCGGGTGACCACGCTTTGCGTATATATATACCCACATATATATATATATTGCTCACATCTAACCTTTTTCATCGTTATCGTAGATCTGTATTGTTTGCATATCATTACACGACCTTGAGCGTCCTCATACGGCCAGCAGCATGCAGCATGTTTATCACACATATTATGTTTTTTTGTATAGAAGAGGGGGCAAACGAGCATGTGGCTCATCTGATGTTAAGTGTCTACCGCCGCCCATGATCAACCGCAACACCAGGGGAATTGCAGGTTTGCCGTTGCCGGCCCTTAAAGGAGTGAGCTCTTTTCTTGAAGGTCCCCAGGTCGTATTGGTCCGGAAAAATCGCTAGTGGTAAACTATTCCACAGAGAGGTCGTACGCGGAAGAAAACTCCTTGTGAAAGGTACAGTGGTGGACCGCCAAGCATCCAGATGGTGTGGATTGTATCGGGACGTTTGCCGCGTAGTGCGTTCACGAAATTTGGCGGCTGGGATTAATCCGAACAATTCCTCAGAGCACTCTCCATGGTATATGCGAAAGAAAATGCAAAGAGATGCAACATCTCTTCGCAGCGCCAGTGAATCGAGCCGATCGGAAAGTAGTCGGTCGTCGACGATTCGAGCCGCTCAGCGCTGGATGCGCTCAAGTGGAAGGAGCTGGTACTGGGGAGCCCCAGCCCAGAGATGGGAACTGTATGTATGTGTATATGTATATATTATATAGGTATATATATATATATATCCTATATATTTTTTTTTTTATATACATATATAATTACCTATAATAGTACCTATATAATTAAGAATTTTCTTAAAAATTATGATGAGGAACGAGAATAAAAAGGACCTAGCTGGGAATAGTTTATTAAAGTCTTAGAGTGTTTTTTCATTAGTCGATTCCGGTAGCCATTTGCCGTTACCGACATACCTATTATCTAGATGTTTTTCATTCAACAACCGATATTATTGTCATGATACAGACCTTTAACAAATCTTTCGAACTTTAGTGAAGTGGTGTCGCATTGTATATAATAGAGAGATTTATTAATGCGGGCTAGAAAGCCTTTACTCATTAACACGAAATGAAACAAAAACTATTTCTCGATAAATTCAACTTAGTTTTTCCAGCCGCTTTGTAAAGCTTCTTTATGTACGATATTGTCTTATGTTGATTGAAGTGTACACAAAAACATTCACGGCATCGGTCGCTAGCGATGAGGCAACTGGCCGTGGTTAAAGCGGCTATTTGTAAGATCCATGATCATTGGGTGCGTTTGGCAGAAAAAAGCGCTAGCAAGCGCTTACAAGCGCTAAAATAGTTTTCGGCCAGGACACGATTGCTACTTCTGTAGCGCTGACACAATCCGCCATTTTGCTTATTTAATTTGTTTGTTTTGAAGTAGAGTTTATAAGTTGTTTTGTGCAATATTAGTTTTAAGTAATATAATGACATGAATAAACATATACATGTTATTAAAAATTCATGATTAGTAAGTTTTTAATATGAATACTTTACAAACATATATTTAAATTAGGTTAGGTTCCCCAGTTAAAACTAACATCGTGTCCTGGAGGAAAATAGCTACTTATGATTTGACAGCGCTTACCGCTTACGATCGCCATTTTGCTTACAAGCGCTTGCTAGCGCTTTTTTCTGCCAAACGCATCCATTGTGTGCGGCGTCTCCCAATGCTATTGCAAATCAGACGCTGGCAGGAAGTTACACACGCTTAAATCGGAAAGGAAAATCGTTGTGTATAAATAAATGCCATTCGAGGAACAAAGAGATGTTACTTACTTGGTGATAGGTTCCTTTTCATGTTTTTTTTTTCTTTTTTAGACATAACGTTTTTAACGTTACCTCTAGGATTTTCTCCTGTATCGTGCCCTGCCAATCCCATTCAGTTTCATACATAAATTTCGCAATTAAACATTCAGACCTGGAACAATTATTTGTAGGTCATACAAACACTTTTTGCGTGCGGGATTCGAACCCACGGCCATTTCCAAGCTCAGACACTGCGCTACGGAGCCGTTCCCTTTAATCTATATCTACCGCCGAGTATTAATTAAAAAATATTAATTTCAGACGTTAGTCCATATTGTTAGTAGCACAGAAAAAGAAAGAGATCTCACAAACTATGGAAAAAAATTATTTTAGTTTAAATAACTGCCTACATTGCGCAACCTCCCTGCAACATGTGTGTGAGCGTACACCCAATGCCGCAGTATCAGCAGTACCAGATAATGGAGTTGGCGCTCTCCCACACCGTGCGCAGGGGGATGCTATTCGCTTGCGCACTACGATGTGAAACCCGTCAGTGTGTGCTAACGCAAACATCCCTGATGCACTGCAGTAACTTGAAAGCCCCAACAACATCCTCAGACCATTATTATATTGTACCCGGAGATAGAGCGTTGATAGCCCCCCGCGTGTAGTTGACCCATAGATTGCACGTATAAAGTGTTTGGCAGTACGCTTTAAACAGTGTTATTTTCACTTCTGGACTACTACGTGCTAATTTGCGAGCCAACTAGTTGCAGCGGGCTGCCGTCGCCCTCCTTTCCCTTTGAATATCCTTGTCATCCTTCAAGTCCTCGGTAATTACGTGACCGAGATACTTGAAGGATGAAGATGATTGGAAGGAAGGATGACACCCTTACAAGTTCGCTACCGTTAAGCTTAACAGGCGGTACATACATCACCTTACGGATCCTAGCTTTAAAAACCATCAACTCGCTTTTTCTAACATTATACAAGAGGCCATGGAATTTCGCATACTCCTCGAAAAATCGAGATCAGCATTCTGAGAGCAGCAACTGACGGACTCAGCAACACCATGTCGTCCACATAACTGATGCTGTTTACACAGTTACCATCAATGAAATAGCCGACACTGGCAATGGTAAGCCCAGCAATCAACTTGTCTCCATACAAGTTAAAAAGTGTTGGGGAGGTCAAGCCACCTTGCCTCAACCCACACTCCAACCCGTATGCATCAAACCTGATCCAACCATTTGATCTGGTATGGCCATACCAATATTTAAGAATATTAATAATACTCGCCAGGCGCACCTGAATTTTGTAGTTTTTTCCACAGGATGTCATACCTAACGAGGTCAAACGCCCTGGATAAGTTAAGAAAAGCTGCGTAAACTGGTGTCTTCCTATCCATATAATACCTGACAGTATGCTTGAGAGCCAGAATGGCGCACTTAGTTGAAAGTTTAGGCCTGAAACCGAATTGAGCGTCGTGCAGGTGACACTTGAGCTGCCTGCGTAATGCGTTAGCTTTGTTCCGGCCTGAAGGTTAAAGTGGTAATAATAGTAATAAAGCTAAGAAGTTACAACTTTAGTCACCGTTTGAAATTAATTCTATGGCCTGCAGTAGCCACTTATAGGTCGCGCCACGAAAGATGAAATTAAATGGAAGTGCGCAGAAGCGAATAATAGGTGTCGGCACGGTGAGCAACGGGGAAACGAAACCATAGCAACACCTACGTCGTTTCTTCCTGCGTCCCGTCGCCCGCGCACCTTCTTGTGTCGTCTTGTGTACTATCGATATCGAAAGTGTTAGCGACTACCTGTTATAAAATTTTAAATTTTTGCGATTATTTTTGTACTTTTAAAGATATTGTATATAATATTTTCAAATAGTGTGCAAATATTTATGACTTTGTAAATTATTTTGGGACTATTTAAAATAGCTTAATTCGTAGTATATTGTATAAAGTTGTAAATATTTTGTTATTTTCTACAAGTTGTTTTTTTTACAAATTATTGCATGTAAAATATCCTTATAATCGAAGGGGATCGCATAGTATAGTTTAAACAGCAATTACAAGTACAAAAATACAAATACAAAATATTTTATTTCTTTAACTAAGTGTACATAAAATGCAGAATAATATTTAGAAGCAGTTAAAACTTAACGATAATATATAAATATATCGTTCCGTTTTCGTGGAGACTTTGATATGTAGTTATAACGTTGACCTTTGAATTTTCCATATTAATATGCCATAATAAAATTTTCATTTTTCTGCTTGATTGTACATGCGCAGTGGACTCTATTTAATTTCATCTTTGGTGGCGCGACCTATACCATCAGGTGAACTGTAAGCTCATTTGTCACATCAATTTTTTTAGCACAGGCGATCGATAATATTTTATTGCGGAACTAACATGTAAAATATCAAGTTTTTTTATATGGAACTATCGTAAAGTCCGTTTTTAGTGAGCGTATATAATGCAAAATGAGATCTCGTGATAAGTCGATTGGCATGTCATATCGATAAAAAGCCCAAAAAAGAAATAAAGAAAAAAAAAACATTGATAAATTATAAACCAACGGCATAATATAGACAGATTAATTTAGGTAGTACCCGTACAGTTAAATAATAGGATTGAAAATGGTGTCGCTTCTATTCACCTTCGTTCGAACTAATGCTATCTACACTCACACCCGCCGCTAAAGATTGCAAAAAAACTACGTTGCGATATGTGTTTTTCGCAGATTCTCTAATTTCAGTCCAACTTATCATTGGCATCCATGATAATAAAATGCCAAAAACAAAAAAAAAATTACGGCCTGGTTCCCCTAATTTGTGAGCTACGACATGTTTTTCGAGTTTTCTGTATAATTATTGTTGATTTCGATTTTTTAAGTTTTACAAATTTTTGTATAAAATATTTGCGAAGGTATGAACCATTCTTAAAATTTTCGTTTGACTGTCTGTCCGCAACACCAGGGGAAAGCTAATCGTCGGAATGGCTGAACCGATTGCAATTAAACTTTACGAACTAATAGAGACTAAGCAGTGATCTAGACTAAATTTTAGCCGAAAAATTTAGAAGTTTTATTGAAATAGAAATATTGATAAGATTAAATGATCTTTATTAATAATAATGTCCTCCAGACCGAATTTCCGTCACGGCGGCCTGCCTCAACGGAGGCTAGCCATCCGCGCAGGACAGGATTATAGTGCCCAAGTGTATGCGCAAGCACAGGTGCACTCTCTATTCCCTTACTCTCATAATCCGATGGGACGGTAAACCGACACGGCCGGAGAGAGATCTGGCGCAGGACCAACGGCTTTACGTGCTTTCCGAGGCGAGGGTGAGCCACCGCCAACTTCCTGACTCCGGGCAGCTACTGAGAATTTCTTGACAGAAAAACTCAATAAGTGATTTATGGCCCGACCCAGGATTCGAACCCAGGACCTCATGATCAGCAGTCGCACTACTACAACCACTAGACCAACGAGGCAATGATCTTTAATGATTATCTAAAGTCTCAATAACGCCACATTTATATGTAAATCCCGCCCAGGCGAAACCAGAGCGCGTCGCTAGTTATAAATGTTATTTTAAAATTAATGTACCTACTTGTGTGTACAATTATTTTAAAATATTTTCCCACTAATAGAAAATTTGCAATTATTCGAAAACGTTATAACCATTTACTATCGGGTTTTCGCTATTGGCACCGTGCATGTTGACGTTACGGAATAGATGAGTCGCCATTTTTAAACCCATTATTTATCCGTACGGACTGTAAAGATACAGAACGCATGTTGTTCGATTCAATGGAAATGAATGTCATATCATTTGCGTTTTTATGTCACACATTTTTGATTCTATCGGGATTATTCTGCGAGGAGTAGAAGTGTCGCTGTCGTTGCGGACTGGTTATCGGTGTCGTGTCGGTCAATGAAGAGGCACCACATGAGTAGGTCGCTCTATATCAGCCATACTCAACCTTTTTTATAGGGTCTACAATCACGTTTCAGTCATGGTGTCGAGGGCTGCTAGCAAAAATTATTTAGGTCTTAATTATAACATAATTCCAAGTTAACGATTTATTTACATTATTAATAAAAAAAGAAGTTTTAACAAAGTTGTTTATATGTTGAGACAGTTTACATACATTAATTGCATAAAGACTAACATCCAGACTCGAAACAGTTATTTATGGTCCATAGAAATACTCTTTCGGTGCAGGATTCGAATCTGAGACTTTCAACATCGCAACTCAACAGCAAGCCACTACATCACGGCGACGTCACGCCTTTTCTAGCATTATACTCTTAACGATAGTAAATAGTCTCCAGTCATTAATATTGCTTTGTAGTCTTCGTCCGTAATTACTGGACAATATTTAGAATGTCGTAAACAAAATGGAGCCGTGGTAGCTCAGATGGTTAACGCTCGCTGTAAATATGAATTACGAATACGGCACCAATGAATTGTTAAATGCAATTTTAAGTGCTGATTTACCACGTGCTCGTCGGCGAAGAAAAACATCGTGAGGAAACCGGCATGTCTGAGGAATAAGAGGAAAAAAAATTTCTAAGACATGTGAAGTTCGCTAACACGCATTGGGACAGCGCGGCGGACACTTCCTTTCCCTAAAACCCTCTCAGAAATGAGGGGAGGCCTGTGCCCAGCTATGGGACGTATATAGGCTGTAACTTTACTAAACAAAATGTAGACATATTTTCTTACAGTCTAACCAAAACAGAGGCAATAATTTATTTCTGTTTTGTTCATTATGCTTCGCTGTGAAGGTATAGCTCTCTGTTTCGACAAAACTAACATTTTCTGGCAATATTTCAGGCCGGAAAGAGGGTCAATTGTCTATTCCGTGCGCCTGTGATTAAACCATCAGTGCCAAATTATCCGCGTAATGCCTCTTGCTTCCGTAACATAAGCAATTTCTGTCGCTTTCTGGTCGTCCACGTTAAGTGTCACAATTTGCATGTTTCACGGTACCAGGTGTTGTCTTGCTTAATATATTAACTTGCGTGTTGTTGGTAATCTGTATAAGTTAGGGATTTTAATAAAAACAAGTTTCACTAAACTCTTCTTTTGTTGTTTATAAATTGTGCTTTTTTAAAATTATGACATTGTTTACTTTTATACATTAAGTAAGAAGGTTGAAGTTTTATTATTATAAGTTTATAAGCTTTGTGACAAAGCAAGCTTTGTCTTTCGCTTTATACAAAAAAGTAATTACAGAAAATATTGACCATCCAAAAACTAATCAAGCTATGTTTGCTAAAATCTTTTTTTTAAGTGGTTACGTGTGTCCGAGACTCCGAGATCCCCGTTTTAATTGTTCACAGCGCGATTCGTTCCGGGGAGGTCACACGTTATCTAAACCAGCTGTCGTGTGCACACGGCCTACAATGGACTCGTTTATTTCCGCGCCGTGTGATATTGTTCGTAATTTAAAATATCGGGCGTGTTGGCACGAGTGGTGCGGGTTTGTAGTTCCGCAGCTAAATTGTGAATCCGAGGTGTATTGTTGCGTTGATTAGATCAGGGTCGCTTTGTTCCGAGCTGAATGGATGGATTCTCTCGGCTATCTCTCGTCGTTCGCATGCGACCCGCTCTAAAGCTCAATAGCGCTGGTGATGTTAGTTAAGGAATATACATGCTTTCAAACATTGATATATACGTTATAGAGTTGAGCTATGACATTGTTTTTAGTAATAAAGAATACATTTCAAAGTAGGAAAGCTAGAGATGCATTTGTAGCCCTAAGGGCTAAGGATGTCACACCATGGGACATCCTTAGCCCTCAGGGCACACAAACTCTTCAACACTGTGGTGCTTTACTTTTGTTTTGCAAAAATAAAATAATATTAATCTAGCCAGTTAAAACTTCTAGGCAGATAAGCATAAGCCCTAACACTTTAATTAAAATATTTTTCTACGTAGAAGTTTTAATGAATAAATGAGCTTGCTCACAAATTGACTTTATATATCAGATCTAAATCACATGACTAATCCGGCAGATTACTCCCCTAAATACGTCGCCCGGAGCAATATGTCTGCAAATATCTCTAGTATTATTTTCTAGTAAATATACTAAAAATGAAGCATTTATTATCAAAAAGCAGGTACATATTCATTTTTGTTATTTCGGCCTAGCCTCAGCGTAAATCTCGCGTAGGTATACGAATTTTGACAAAAAACTCGAGAAAATAAGGGATGCTGTTGAAAGAAGGCTTACAATACGCTAATGGCTTATGTTTGCGATGACTGTCCCTCCCCGCCTATAGGCTCTATTATCATGACCCGTCTCCAGTGCGCTGAATTGACTAAATGTTTTGTGCCTCTGAAAAGATTTAAGATGACGGGGAAATTGTTGAGAAAATTGATCACTTCCACTCGAGTAACTGGGGTTTGTTATTCTTAGGGGTCCTTTTTTGTGCAGTCTAGTCGTTACATCATGTAACTAGGTACATATATTATTACTTATGTTTGCAATTGTATCATTTGAATACTTTTGAGGGCGCATGCTTACTACTTTTGTTCTCGTGAGCCCATTTAGTCCGAAATCGCGCCGCGTAATTACGCGGGGCACGCCCTATTTTTGTGAACTAATGTTATTAAAGGAATTCGTTTCTTTTCGGATTCCCTATGAAAATATAACCAGTAGTATTTTAAATTAAAACATCATAAATGATTTTTTCGCAAGCGTGTTCGGTCAGTTATTTTTCAGAATAAATTTCAATATAATCAAAGGAAATTAAAAATAAATACCTTACAAAGTATGGTTCGCCTTACATAAGGCAAGTAGGCAACCAGGTGTAAACAGGTATTACTTTAATGAAATTGAACGTATCATAAAATATTTTAATAAGTCATATATCAAACTGATCCGGTTCTAAGCAGCAGCCGCACCTGCACCGCATCGCAATATTTCTGTACTCACGGCAAGGAGGTAAATATTCGTTGCGCTTCGGTGCCCCAATGCGCGTTGGCGAACTTTACACGTCTTAGAAACATATTTTTTTTATATTTCTCAGACGCAGTTTTCCTCACGATGTTTTCCTTCACCGCCGAGCACATGTTGAATCAGCACATAAAATTGCAATTAGCAATTTAATTGGTGCCGGCGGGGATCAAACCCGGATTGCTGGCATTCTATGAAATTTACATAGAGTGTTTAGCCCCTGAATTACCATGGCTCCTAAGCACTATCTAAAAATAATTTAAAAATAAATCACAAAGATACTCTTAAAACTTGTTACCGTATTTTCGGGAAACGCCTAGCGTGTTATTACTAAAGGTCTAATGGTACGTTTACGCCAAAAACCGATTTTTTCGGCCGATGGCGGACAGAACGACGAGTAACTCGGAGGTGTATGTGCTTACACTGCAACAGTGTACCACTTGTGTCGACATTGGACGTTGCCGGTATTCTTTTCTATTTTTATATTTTCGATATCCATAGTCGTTTAGGTAGATAACAACACTGACAGAAACAACAGAATAAAGACAAAATAATTAAATTAAACTAAAAATACAATTTGCACTGTAGACGCAGCCGGCAGTCGGGCGAGAAATCCCAACAAGTTCGGACTCGACGGTTGATCGGCCGTTTTCGGCCATTGTCGGACGATAACGGTCGTGTTTGTGTAAGCGCTCTCTTTGTTTTACAAGTGTTTGATTCGATCGTCCGAGTTCGGCCGTCATCGCCCGAGCAAACTTCGGCCGATGACGGATTAGGTGTAGGCGAGCCGTTACAATACGTAGGTCACTCAATAATGAAATAATGAAACGCACCCGTGTTATATGTTCCTAAAAAGCAAATTTATTTAAAAATAGAACTCCATAAGCCAATTGTAAAAAAAAAAACAAAGTTCTATTAATTTTCCTGCAACGCTTCTTGCTCTCTTCATTTAAAACGATGGATCTTAACCGTGAACATTTGCGCGCTATGATTTATTATGATTTTAAATTTGGTTTAATTCCGAACAATTAAGTTTACAACGGTTACAATCAACATTAGGGGACTCCATCACGCGCAACATTTTTAGGTGGTTACTGAATTCATAGGGGGTAAAATTAACCTTAAAGATGACCAAAGAACCGGAATCCCGCAAACAGCAGTAACGGCAGAAAATGTATGACTACTGGAATGTTGGTGCGGGAAGACCCACGAATCACATATACGGACATCGAAAAGATTGTAGGCATTAGTTCGGGGAGCATTCAACCGTCCTACATTAAAATCTTGGAGTGAACAAGCTTTGTGGTCGATGGATCCCTCGTTTGCTCTACGAAAGCAAGGAAAAAAGACTCGTATGGATTCATGTCATGCAATAAAAAACGTAATCATGCAATAAAAAAATAATCAAAAAACTTAGACGCGTTTTGAAAACGGGGCATCTAGGCGTGTTTCAGAAATCGTTACTGGTGACGAGACATGGATCTATCAATATGTTCCGGAAAATAAAAGGCAATCATCGGTTTAGCTCCACTCAGAAGGACAGTTACCGACAAAACTGCTGTCGGCAAAAAATGGTGGTAGTTTTTTCGCGGAGCGCACATTTGTCGGCGTCAATGCTGGAGAATTGTAGGTCATTCAACTCTAAATGGTATACTACACTTGCATTATCCAAAACTTTTCAAGCTGTGCGGGAGAGAAGACTAAAGACCGGGCTTCGGGAAATCATGCTGCATCACGATAACGCCTCTTCACGTACCTCCCTTAGAACAAAATAATTTATTGAGGAATCTGATGTTGAAACTCTAAGTCACCTAGTCTACAGCCCTGACTTAGCTCTTTAGATTTCTTTTTGTTCCAAGAGTCAAAGAAATAATAAAAGGCAAGTTTTTTTAAAGCGCCGAAGAAGCCGTGGCTGCCTACGAAGAAGCGATTTCCGACCTGTCAGATCAAGACTGGCAAAATGTTTCAGAGTTGGTTTAGGCGAATGGAACTTTGTATAGAGCATGATGGAGAGTTGGAGAGTATTTTGAAAAGATGTAAAATAAATATTAATAGTATCTAGAATATTTTTTGCATTTCTCAAAACTTATTAAGTGTCCCACTTATCGCAGAGTCTTATCCTGAAATGGTAAGGGTTTCCTTGTGAAAAGTAAGGCAGATGTATTTAGTAGTAGTTTATGCAGACACAATATATACCGAATCAATTGTACTTGACAAGTAGCTTACTAAATAAATGTTTGGTATAAAGGAATAAAAATATTTCATGCTAAAATGTTTGGTACATTTAAGATTAATGCATAAGTTATTGCAGCAATTAAGATAATCAATTACGTACTTAGATTACAGCTAAACTTTTCTAGATTGCGACTTTATTGAAAGGGGAAATACGTTGTTTGCATTCACACGCACGGTTCGACATTCAAGTGATTGTAAAGCGGAATAAACGAACACATGGTGTGAAGAGCTGTTCAGAGGGATTATTGCACGGCTGTGAATTTATATAGGCAGAGGTCGGGCCTTTCATCTCTTGTTCTATTACTGTACGATCTTTATTAAAAAATAATTTATACTTTAATGTCTTGAGCTTTTCTCATAAGTGCATGTTAATTCAAGTATTCATAGTCTTATTTTAAACTCTAAAGCTTTTCATTTTGGTGTATTGCGTTTGATTTACTAATTTAGACCTTCTATCAAAATTTTCAAATACATAGATTGTATTAAACACAAAAGTTATATTAGACCGTTATAGACGACTCTTCATAACTAAAATTTTAGAAATACCTACCTATGTTTGGATATAATTTACCATAGGATGGCACACACTGACCTCTACATATACAAGTACGCTGGACTGGTTATACACCGTGACATGATAAGGCAATTTGATTTACGCCATTTTGGCGCTGACAGCAGAAGTGCATGTCCACGGAACTAATAATAGGGATAAGACAGTGTGACAATATATATCGATAAAAATTCTATACCCCCTACCTGTACCTAAATAAATAGAATGGAATCTATGGATAGATGAACTCTACCCGTAACGTCTATTCTATTTATGTATCATATTAATATAATGCCACTATCATTCATCATTATTAAAGTCCTTCGCAAGTCCACTGCTGAACATAGGCTTCCCCTTAAGGAATGCCACAAAGCACGGTCCTGAGCCACTTGAATCCATCAACTTCCTGTATGTTTTACTAGGTTTTCACTCCATCTAGGGGGGACCTTCCGACACTTCACCTGCCGGTACGAGGCTGCCACTCGAGAATCTTTTTTCCCATCGGTTATCAATTCTTCGAGCTATATGGCCGGTCAATTGCCACTTCAGCTTACTAATCTATTGGGCGATGTCGGTCACTCTGGTTCTACTGCCGATATCCTCATTCCTAAGTTTATCCTCCTAAGCTTTCCAGATTCGAGATATTCGGATTAAGACATGTGTTCTTGATCGAACACTTAATTGCCTTTGTCGGTGGATGTTGCGCAAGAGGAAGCTGTCAAAAACCGTGAATGTAAACGATGGCCAGAATTTGTAAATAAGAAATATACTAAAGTAGGGCCAACACAAAGTTAAAGCACAAATTAAATCTTGAGACTCGACAGAGAATTAAATCTCTAGACTCGCACTTACTAAAACCCCATGATGTTCCATCATGAAACCTCCGCCAAAAATTGACAGGGCCACGGAAACGCTTTCATGCGCATCCGTGGCGCCAGCCGCCCAATGGCTCCTCCTTTGTTGCTGACTACTCAGATAAGGCGCACCAGAAAAACAAGGCACACTTCCCTACGCGGCCTCTGACTCCACCTGCATTACGGACTCCCCAAGCCCGATATGTGAATGAAGTCAGGAAAAAAACGAGCACTTGGAAGCATCAAGTGGAGCAGCCTCACATTGCCAATCGCCATACCAACACTCCTCTTCCCTGACGACTCCACCTCGACTACAGCGGTAAAGGGAGAGGAATCTCCTTTAGCCGTAGCCCACTAATACACATCCAACGTGGCTCGAGATCATCAGGCGACCTTTCGACACTGGGCTATGGCCCTTGAGTTTGTGGAAAATGAGGAAAGAAGAAATAAAAAAAACATTCGGAATAATAATCTAATACTTTTATACTTACTGGTACTGGTACTATCAGAAAATATATTCGAAATACTGCACTTTTTCAAAGTGGTGCAGTTCTCATGTCTAATAAAACAGTTGTCTGTGAAATGTTCATAACAAATATGATCATTTTGTTACAGACGCCAATTCACCATATTTACACTTTTAAGCCACAATTTTAGTCTAGGTTCAGTTACAAACCTATTAACTAATAAACATTTGATAATCATCTGTTGTTGGCAACTTTGTTTGTTAACAGATATGGGTAGGAGAGAACATCGATAAGTATTATAAACAAGGAACTCGACAACTTTCGAATTTTATTGTTTATCAAAACATACATACACAAACACTCACGCCCGTCACCCAGAGGGGTAGGCAGAGACTACAGATTTCCATTTGGCACAATCCTGACACACCTCTCTCGTTTCCTTCACATCCATATACCTACGCATACATGCTTATATTTGAAGTACTTATATTATGAAATAGTTTTAATTTGTTTAATGTAAGCTGCAAATTCACTTACTTGTGAAATGTTATACCACTTCGCTTTTGGTAACGAGTTTTACAGATTACGCACACTCATTGTTATTAAAAATAATTCTTTTTATGTAACTAATATTATATATACACAATCAAACAACAAAATACTTTCGTTTTTTAGTTTAAAAGTTCAAAATACAGATTTTTTAAATATGACAATTTAAATAAGACGCAGACTTTGGCATATTATGTCAATTTTAGTTTCCAAGCCGACCGATAGGGGTGCTTCATTTTGGCGCAGACGTTTTGTATGGTATAGCCAGTCCAGCGTACTTGTATAATATACATCTGTTTCAAAGGCTCACAACTCCATGGGTGGTTGACTGATGAGAATGCCTCTTGGTTGCATTTTGTTGTTTTTTTTTTGTAATAGGGAAAGCAATAAAGAATAAATAAATAAATTCCTGTGAAATTGTTTTCACTTTTTCTTTCCTGTTTCTGTAAGAACCTCATTAACAAATGGCAGTAGATGTCATGAAAAGCGTCTGAGTTAGAATACACGAAATGTTTTAAAAAGTTAAAAAGATAATAAAAGAAATACACAAACAAGCTGCTCTAATTTATTATTATATTTGGGTTTTGGGTATAACGATAAAAAAGGTAATTGGGTTATATTAACACTGTCCTTTATTATAATAACTTTGTTTGTTTTCAGGAATGATAATATTTTTATGTTGTTTTTGAATGTTATGATGTAAGTCAGTCTGGTCAACATTTCAAAAACGTTTTTTTCTTTTTAGGTTTCCGTACCTCAAAAAAAAACTGAACATCTAAATAAGAATCACTATGTCTTCCGTCCGTCCATCTATTCGTTCGTTCGTTTGTCTGTGCGTCCGTCCGTATGTTAGCTTGTTTGTCCGTCTATCCATCCGTTCGTTTGTAAAGGAGCCCTTTTTTCTAAGAAACGGGGTTTACGAACCCTTGGGAGGTTTGAAAACTACAACATTCTTGGTCAACGCAATCAAAAGATACGCATGTTTATGTCACATCGTATTTTGATACTCACAAAAGTATTCCTGACCACACAGAATCATGAAATTTAGCACAAATCAAATCATTAAAAGTCGTTGTTACTGCTATCACATGAAAAAATACATTTTTTTCAATTGTAAAGACACAGTTGAGCATTGGCCGTGAAGTATACCAATATTATACGAGTAGATGAACATTTTTTTCACTGCAAAGTTTAGTTTGTCCTTCAATCCGACTTACTTTTTCGTTAGAGCTATGGTATGTGTAGTTAATCGATTTACGAGATGTTGCATCCCTTTGTACGAGTATTTTCTATCGCATCACTCGAGGAGTGTACTGAGGAAATGTTCGGATTAATTCCAGCCGCCAAATTTCACGAAAGTATGTCGCGATGAAACTTATATACTATCCACACCATCTGGTTGCTTGGCGGTCCACCACTGTGCGTTTTTCTAGGAGTTTTTTCTTCTTGTACAACCTCTTTGTGAAATATTTTACCTTCGACCTTCGAGAAAAGAGCTTACTTCTTTCTAAAAGACTGGTAACACCTTCAATTCCCCTGGTATTACTGTTGTTCATGGGCGACGATAGCCACATACTATCAGGTGAGCCGCATGCTCGTTTGCCCGAACTTTTTTATAGAAGCACCTGCAATTCCCCTGGTATTACAGTTCTTCATGGGCGACGGTAGCCACATACCATCAGGTGAGCCGCATGCTCGTTTGCCCGAACTTTTTTATGGAATATATTCTATAAAAAACGGTCGGTGTTTATTTTCAATTACCTTAATGGATGAACTATTTTTACGGAACCCTACTCGCACTTCCTACTCTCATTTGTATTTTTAGAAAACATATCCCCATACTTTCCGAATCCTGAAGGTGTTTTACATTTATTAATTTCATACGGATAAACATCCAGGTGCAGTACAATAATTATTATTTGTACTTTATTTGGCGCGTACAAACTCTTTCTGTAATGTGGAAGATATTTGCGAAATCATTAGCGTTATTATACTACTTCACTCGACATTCATGAATTGATTGCAGCTAACGTCAACAACCTGAAACATGGCAAGAATAGTAATAGCCTTAGGTTACATCGGTTTTTGTTAGTATTTTGTTAGTGTCTATTTGAGGACTTCTGATGTGATTTCTGACCAACAAAACCTACTACTGCACTTTATCTATCAAAACCACCAAGCTAGCTATCGATCGCCAGGACCAGACGATTATTTGTTATCATTTGTTGCTGGCTAATAAAATCTAGTGCACAACTTCTTGACTACTGAAAGGTTGTATTACAATGCATGGACGCTGATACTTAGCTACTCGCTAGGTTTGGGCGTTTTTGGATTCTGTTAATTTTTCTTACATTGTTTTTGGGCAAATTTTTAACTATGAATTATCAATTATAATTGATTTTGTCAATTTATTTCCAGCTTATGATGAAATCGTAGTTTAACTTACCGTTTTGGTACTCCAAGAAATGTCAAAACCTATCAAGAAAAAATTAAGCATTTTCAACTTGAACCCCTTTCCCTACGCCGAAATCACTTAGACATGTCACTCCTACATAAGATTATAAATAATTACATTGACTGTGTCCCGTTATTGTCCAAATTTCAATTTAACGTACCATGCAGAATACCAAGATATCCGTGTAGCCTTTTTAAGATTAAATTTTGTAGAACCAACTTAGGTCGCGACTTCCCCAGTGATCCGTATATCTCGTCTGTACAACAAGCTCACCAAAAATGAACCCGACCTCGACGTTCACCATGATACCCTGACCTACGTTAAACTCCAGTTGCACAATTAACTTTTATTTATTTATCATTATTTTTCATTTTATTTTTTATTTAAGAACATATTTTTCTCAATTTTGTTTAACATTTGTAACACAACGCATGCTGTGATTGCCTATAATTATAAGAGCAGTTAATCATGAAAATTTATAACGCGCTAATGTAACCAAACATTAATTGCTGTTTCTTATATTGGTAATCCAAATAAATTAAAAAAAAAAGATTGCAGTGAATTGTAATTGTTAGTGGTGACCATTTAATATTAGTTGTTGGTAAACATGTAAGGTAGCAAGCATACGTTTTAAAGGCTATGTGTTTGTAATCATTCAAAACCTAAGAAGTCAACCAGTTTTTTGTTAACGGCAAGCAGCAGTGTGTGCACTGTTGTGTTCCGGTCTGAACGGTTTGGAGATACTTACAGGCTGTGAATCATTTACCTGGAGATGGCAACGTATTTTTACCCTTCTTTGCTTTAAGTTGTTTGTAGGTGACCTTGGCCTTTTTCGCCATTTACCATTAGATGGATTATAGGTTCGTTTATCAATGCAGTTACATAATAAAGTATACCTTTTAATTTTTATTCAGTTAACGGTAATCGTTTTTCAACACGTTATCAATATCAAGATCGTATATCATTTATCGCAAATATTAGAACGTTTGATTTATTACGACCGGTAGCGTTGCGATAGAGGCTACGTGCACAAGCCAGGGTGTCGATCAATCAGCGTACGGACAGAGAAGCGACAGGCCATTAGGCACATCTCCTCGACTCAGGTGGCGTTGTGTCCGTTCTGAACATCACTGCGAGCCTCGACGTGCACTACATCTTTGTCCTCTTGATGACATTTCAGACTTTTTTAATATAGTTTATGCAATTTTATAATGACAGTACGTTACTGTCATACATTAATACCAAGAATAATAAATATTTCACTTTTCACTTTTAATTGTTATTAAAGGAACATGACTGAATCAAAATCGCCAGGCGCTTGACGATGACGTCCATCGACATATCGTCAGTCTTATTCGGCTATATAGGGTTAAAAATTATCGTAAACATGCGGCTGTTAAATTTAAACATTATAATAATAATAAGGAGACAATAACATTTGTCGCTGCTTAACAAATATGTCACTTAATTTTCCAGACTACAAATAGTCGAAAGGCAAAGCCAAAAGAATGGTGATGAATTTAGCTAGCAAAATATTATTTTAATTAGAGCATAATATTTGTAAACATTTATCAAAAATTGAGTGCACATTCATTATACTATATGACAATTTCACAATCATTCTATTATTTCGAGAACAATTTCAAAAACTAACAAAAACAAAAAATGGGTTAAATTTCAACCACCTACTAATGTGGTCATTTTGTCTGTAAGCCTAGCCCTACTATGTTTGTTCATCGAGGTAATACAATTTAGTTCAATGTGTTTGTTATACTCTTTGAGATTTTGGTGTTGTATTTAAGTTTTGGCGGCACCGTGATGACTTCTGAATTTCATTCTTGCAACCCACGGGTATAAAACAAGACGGAAAAAAATATTATTTAATTTTAATGTTTTTCTACGCACTTACCACATACTTTACTGTTAATGTTTTAGTTTTTATAAGTTATATCTTCTTTAAATACTAATAAATAAACAAATTAACTAAAACGTAATATATCATCATCGTGACAACTCTTCACAACAAAGCTGAACGTAGACTTCCTCTATGTTGTGATTGCCACAAAAAACGGTCCTTGCGCCTTGGCCACTACTTTGCTTTTGCTTTTCATGATTTTTTCGCCTTAATACACCTTATAATTATTTTACTTTTTTTATCTTTCTTATAAAATAATGAAAATAGCAGGTGTCTTAAATAGACAACAAATGTCTGATTTGGTAGAAATCTATGTTTAAAGCTGAAGAATTGTTAAATTCTTAGAAAATACCTACCTATTTAATATACAAAATTCTTTAAGCATTTGTTGTTTTATACAGCAATCCGCCCGTGGAGGCGATGAATGACACTTATTTTTAAAAAATTTCTTTTCCAAAAATCTTTTTCTTTTCGTTCGGGACGCTGCTCAGCCGTGAATTGAATCCGTCCATTGACCTCTCGGTCGAAGTTGGACTTACCTAGTCCTCTTATTTAGCCCGTTCTCATACAGCCAGCAGTGATGGACCACGTCTCAGATCCATAAGTCACCACTGCCAACAGGCACTGGTTGTACAATCTCGTTTTCAAGTTTTGAGGCATACCTAAATAGAAGATGTGACGTAATCTCTCGAACGTTGCCCAGTCGAGTTGAAACCGTCGATTGACCTCTCGGTCGAAGTTGGACCTACCTAGTCGGAATTTTTGTCACAGGTAAACATACTCGTTAACAACTTCGAGCTTAGTGCTCCCAACAACTGTAGCACCGCCCAAATTTCGATGGAATCAAAGGCTTTCTTATAGACCATATACGCAAGAAAAAGTGGCAGATTGTATACTCTTCGAACTTCTGTACAATTTGCCAAAGTGTATGTATGTGGTCTATGATGCTAAAGCCCTTTGGGAACCGGCTTGTTCGGGAGGCTGGCAGTCGTCGAGTCTGCGTGCGAAACGATTCATAATGATTCTCGAAAATAGCACGTAGACGCAGCTCAGATTTCAGGTACTGGTTTTTAATACGATTTCAGAAACTCCGCTGTAATTCCATCCTTGCCCGGGGCTTAGCATTTATAAAGTGATAGAGATCCATTCTAATCTCGTTCAGACTGACGTCCGGGATATCATTGGAATAGTATCGGATAAGACATGCTTTTGGCTCGTTACTTAGATTTGCGTGTGACTCCAACGGTGACATGTACACCTGCACTTAGAACCTCTCAATCTCACACAAATCTCAGGTGTCCCGGAAACGATGCTACCGCATTCGGTCGTCAGCTTCGACAGTTGGTTCTTTCTGGCAGACAGATATCTGGCAAGGACTTTGGAGTCTTGGTTCCGGTCGATCGCTTCTTCAATACGAGCTGTATAGAAGTTGCGTAAGTCCCGCATCTGTCTTTTCAGTTGCCTGCATGCTATCAAATCTTCTCAAGACTACAGCTTCATTTTCCGTCTAACAGCTATGACATTAAAAGTGTGATCAGAGGGTTTTGAAGAGGGAGAGACATACAAGAAAATATTAAAGAAAGGGCCACAATAATTGACATTTTTTTTCTGGAGTCTGTTAGTCTATTCGATAAATTACAAGATATCGATTGATTAAAACTACTTTTAATTATTTTGATTAATTTTAGTAATTATTGATTAAAACTACTTTTACGGATTACGAACACTACTATACATTGATTAAAACTACTTTTACGGATTTTATCGCGTTTAACCCGGTCCTCCGTGACCAGGGGTGCTGGAAAGCATCCGAAACGTCGGGAATTAAAAATCGAATAATTGAAAGCGATAAAATCCGTAAAAGTAGTTTTAATCAATGTGTAGTAGTGTTCGTGCAAATGTAAGAAATGAATATGATATCGATTGTTAAAATTTCCGATTGTCGGCTGTCAGCTAAGTTCACCTTCGTGATAAAAAAATTTCTTTTGCTAAGTTTTAAAAATGTAATTATTCGGAAAGGACTTAGTACAAAGAAAATAATTAACATGGAAATCAAATTCCGTAGATTTCATCTCAAATTCCGTAGTTCCGTAGGCGATGAAAAAATTCCGTAGATCTACGTGAAAATCCGTCGGGTTGGCAACACTGTTGATATTTTTCATTGGCTATCACTGAGTACTTAAAGATTTCTTGTAATGAAATAATAATTTAGCCGACTTAAATTCTGGGGAGGTTCTTAATTCGAGTGTATGATTTTTCTTCTTTTTTTCAATAAAATTTGATACACTGCCTGCCAGGGTGTTTCTGGTATATCCATATCGGGTAGCATATACTAGAAAGTATTTGTATTGAGAAATTAATTTCAAGTTATAGCCTGTGTGTGAGGAACGAGTGTCAATAATCACAAAATCTAATTTTTCGAAATTGATTCAGTAATGAAAGTAGCTTTATGAAGTTTATTATATCTGTGATCAATGTCAAACTTGTATCAAGAAGAAATTTTTCATACCTGTTTAGTTTGGACGGCAATGCATGGTTAGTTCAGTGACGTCATTCTAAACCCAATATGGCGGACTAGTTATTTTCTATACACTCCCATGATATGGGTATCAAATGAAAGAGTTTCCTGAGTAGAATACGAAAATAAAATGATGTCATCTGAAATCTAATATGGTGGACACAAAAAGATGACGAACTATGTTTATTTTATGCACTCCCATGATAGGAATATCAAATAAAAGGGTTTGGTGACAAAAATACAATTAAAATGATGTCCGCGTTCAGCTTATCGAGGAGATAGTGTACTACTGCCCGGCTAAACGGTGAGACTTAGCGGGGTCGTGTCTTAACTAATCCACGACTCCACCGACCTGGGCAAATTCTAGCGGAAATCAAAATGCTGCCGTACCAATTTTTAAAGCGATGGATCTAAGTTGGCCATAAAACAGTTCCATACCGTCTGTGGAGTCACCGATTACGATTTCGGGGTCGAATTGTTCGGAAAAAATTTGCAACTGAATTATAAAAGTAACTAGCTAAGTGACGTCATTCTAAATCATATATGGCAGACCGCCTAAGATGGTGGACTACTTATTTTTTATACACTCCCATAGTTTGGTTATTACTTAAGAGGATAGAGTAAGTCAGCTCAAATTCTAATTTCGCCCCCACTTCCCCGCGCGTCGTATGCTATGTACCGATATGTTTGTAATCCCTAATACTGTAAGTAGAAAGGTCGTTAGACACTTATTTCATTAGGTTTATCATATTTATGCCTGTTTCTTAACGCCAAGCCAGCCGGCGTTTATTATTCTTATCACGGTTATTTCCCATTTTAATTTTACGTCGTACTGTTGCGTAATGTATATTCTGATCGTAAGCGACACAACTTCTTCCTTCATAAGCCTAAGCGATACTAACGGGGCGACTGGAATCAAGCTCAAGACGCTGATAGTTTAGGTAATTTCTTTTTACAGTGAAAATAATGGTATTTTAAAAAAAGTAAATAACATAAGCACTGCTTTATAGTTAGTTCAGTTAGTATGCAAAGTTTCATGATCTTATTTAAAGTATTTTATGAATAACAGCGGTTTATTGTTTATTTTGGAGGTAACTTTGGATTTTTTTTCTATCGAGAAAAGTTTACGAAATCGTGTTTTCGTCTAACATAATCACTAACATTAATCCTCAACTTTACCATATATTTATTTCAAAATTAATGCTGCAATATTTTCGGCACAACGAAGGATCTTGCTAAGCCATTTGACATTATATTTCCCCTTAAATGAAGGGATTTGTTGAGAATAATATAAAAACTAAAATGACGTCACTCTAAATCTATTATGGCAGACCGCCAAAGATGGCGAACTATGTTTTTATTCACACCCATAATATTGATATCAAATTAAAGGGTTTGCATCATCACATCTGCGTTCAGCTTCTAGAGGAGATGGTGGGCTACTGTCCGACTAAAGATTTAGCGGGGTCGTGTTAACTAATATAGACCTACACCCCGGGCGAAGTCTAGCGGCGGAAACAAGATGGCCGACATATCAATTTTAAAGAATTATCACGCGGCAAAGGGTTAGAAATAGTTTAAAGGTGCTCGAACAAATGTTGTAAGGACCGACAAAGGTCAATGGAGCGATAAATGCTGGTGATAAGAAATCAAGATGGCGGATCTAAGATAGCGATCAAAAATTAACAATGGCGCATTAAATTAAATGAACAGACATGAATTAAGTCCAGCGATTACTAAAAATAAAAAGTACATTAATGATAAAAAACATTTTTAAAACAATCTTTTACTACAACTACAACTATTCACGGTTGGTGTCTCAGATTTTGAATAAATGAACACTTCGATGCGTCTAATCTACTTGACAAATAATTTTTATTCCTTTTTACGCACCTATTTATACGTGGTAATGTGCTGCAGCTATGTAAGTAGTATAATTGTAGCACGATTGGGTTGGCTCGACACAATACCAGCGTAAAATACTAGTATTACTATAGAATTTGTGGTTTATCAAATCGAATGTAATGGTGGGGACGATCTTGGACATGTTCGCAGACTGCAGACTTCCCGGAGCGTCGGTGCTTCACGTCAGCTATATGTTCTTTCACGCGGGTTTTTATGGATCCCGATTTATGGAAGTCTGCAGTCTGCGAACATGTTCAAGATCGTCCCCACCATTACATTCAATTTGATAAACCACAAATTCTCGCAAAAGAACACCGATTCCTACCAAGGATGATACGCGAGGCTATTGAAATTAAAAAACATCCAAATTTCAATAGAGAAGATGGATGGGTGCTGCCACCTGCTTGGGATCCTATAATTAACAAAATTATACCCAAACCTAAACATACCGCTGCAAGACTTCCTATAGACTTACTATAAGCTCGTTTTGCGTAAATCGGACCAAAAATTAATATTCAAAAACTAAAGGTAGCCGGACTAACTATGACGTTGGGACGTCAAACATCTCAGTCCCTCCGTGACCATGGGTGCTGTAAAGTAACCGAAACGTCGGGAATTCAAAATAATAAGCAAATTTAGTTTTATTCAATGTGTAGTGTTCGCGTAAATTTAAGAAATCATTAGCTAAAAAGATTATTATCTAGCTTTCTACTACAAAAATAATTTTAAATTTTTTTACGTGATCTAGTAACGCCGCAATTGTTCGACTGCAGATGCGTTGGTTGAATAGGTATAAAATAGCAGCATAATGCTGCTGTATTACGTAGGGTTAGTAATTTGAACTGGAGTCCTGGAACTTTTTACTGGAAAGGAAAAAAGGAAGCATTCCATTTTAATTCTGAGGCTGCATTTGCATTTTATTTATTAGTTTGCGGAGAGATGAATTCATTATTCATTAATACTAAATGTCGGTGTTTAAGGGGAAATATAATGTCAAATGGCTTAGCAAGATCCTTCGTTATGCCGAAAATAATGCAGTATTAATTTTGAAATAAATATATGGTAAAGTTGAGGATTAATGTTAATGATTATGTTAGACCAAAACACGATTTCGTAAAATTTTCTCGGTAGAAAAAAAATCCAAAGTTACCTCCAAAATAAACAATAAACCGCTGTTATTCATAAAATACTTTAAATAAGATCATGAAACTTTGCATACTAACTGAACTAACTATAAAGCAGTGCTTATGTTATTTACTTTTTTTAAAATACCATTATTTTCACTGTAAAAAGAAATTACCTAAACTATCGGCGTCTTGAGCTTGATTCCAGTCGCCCCGTTAGTATCGCTTAGGTTTTTGAAGGGAGAAGTTGTGTCGCTTACGATCAGAATATACATTACGCAACAGTACGACGTAAAATTAAAATGGGAAATAACCGTGATAAAAATAAGAAGCGGCTGGCTTGGCGTTAAGAAACAGGCATAAATATAATAAACCTAATGAAATAAGTGTCTAACGCCCTTTCTACTTACAGTATTAGTGATTACAAACATATCGTTACATAGCATACGACGCGCGGGGAAGTGGGGGCGAAATTAGAATTTGAACTGACTTACTCTATCCTCTTAAGGGTCGCATGGCAGCATCCGTATATTTTACACCTATATTCAAATCACATTTGATTTGACTATAAGTATAAAATAGCTGCATAATACTGGAGACCTGGAACTTTTTAAAGGTAAGGAAGCATTCCATTTTAATCCTCAGGCAGCATCTGCATTTTATTTCTTAATTTGTGGGTAGATGTATATGATGATGAATAATACATTCATTCATTAATACTAGATGTAGGTGTCTATGGGACGCAGCATCCACTTACCATCAAGTGAACTGTGTGCTAAACTCTTATTATTGTATTAAAAAGTATATACAATAAAGTTATAACGTATATATACGTCCCGCTGTTGGCGTAGGGATCAATTATCTAAGAGGGTTTTATGGCAGAGAAATGTGCGCCGCGCTGGCCCAATGCGTGTTAGCGGTCTTCAGTCTTCACATGTCCTTGAAATATATTGTTTTATTTTTCGGACACGAAGGTTTCTTCACGATGTTTTCCTTCACGGTGTTTCGGTACTAGCCACCTGCATCAATCGAATTCCTGCAAAAAAAAGTTTAATCGTACAAGCTTACTCACATAAAATTAAAATGGGAAGGGTTATAGTTCATAATAAACATTCGTTTTTTTATAGGATACGGTGACAAACGAGCACACAGTCCACCTGATGGTGAGTGGTTGCTGTGGCCCATAGACATCAACATCTATCCTCAATTACGAATCAAAACGCAGATGCGTTGTCACCCGTGAAGACGAAGATGGAATGCCTCATTTCCAGTAAAAAGGGTCTCCAGTTCTCTACACACACCATACGAAACACAGCAGCATTAAGCTTCTATTTGACGCTGGTATTCTGTGAGAGCGTGGTCCTTCTCCGGTCGAGCTGACCCATACGTGCTACAACTATACTACTAAAATAACTGCAGCATGGCTCTACCACGTTAAATTTCATTCATCCATTCGTAACTCAATGTAATTACGTTATTGTTAAATGATTACGAAAGTACATTTTCACAACGGTCAAAGATTCCGTAAATAGGTCAGAGTTGGTATGTGAACAACTACACACACTAGTGTTCTGAGGTTACAATAACAAACTACTGGGCAGTACATTAGCCGGGTGAGGCCGAAATACAACACGCAGTAACCCTGCACTGTAGAACCCGCTATTAATTATAGCAGTACGTTTCACATCGTAATGCACTGGTCACTGTTGTCGCGTTCTATACTGCGGCCGGTCGTTGCTATAAACAAAACTATTCATTATCTGGTTAACGTTTAACGTTAGTAACGGTCGCCAGTTTTAACCAAAATACGATGATAATTATTATTGGACATATTTTATTTTTGTGTCGAGACGAATTTACAAAAACGTGTTTTGCAAACAATTGTGTTTTCAAATATATGCTGAAGCAATATACTTTCGTATATTTTAAAACATGTAAAAACATATTTTCTACATAAATTATATAGAATTGGCTGAAAAACTGTTGCAGACAAGCCTATTTGGACCTTGTCAATGCCGTAAGATGGTTATTCCGTATTTAGTCAATCGTGCCAGTCATCTTTTCTCCTTGTCGCAGCGTAGCTCACTGGGCTATAAAATTAATTTTAAGTTTAAATTGTACTTACAGTAGGAACTTAATTTCCTTTTCGATAGTTTACTAATCGATTACGTTTTGTGGTTAAGGCGAGAGTGAATAGGCTTATCTTATTATTAAGTATACATACTAAGGCTTCATCACCATTTACCACGAGGTGAGACCGTAGTCAAGTACCGGCTTATAATATCTAAATATGTAAGTTTATTTATATCACTCGGCAGTCTTCTTTCACATTGTCTTGTTATGATGGCTCGTTAGCGAAGTGGAAAGTGGCTGTAAAGCCGCGGGTTTGAATCCTGTACGGAACAAGTATTTGTGTGGCCTACAAATAATTGTTTTGGATATGGATGTTTGTCCATGTGTAATTTATGTATGTAAGACGCCTCCACGATACGAGAGTTAATCCTACCATCGAGGTAACGTTGTTAAAAAAGATTTTACGAAAAAAATTATTTTATTTTATTATCCGATTTTTTGACTTGAGACATCATGTGTGAATTATGTGAATATGACTATTGGCATAATATGGCCATTTGAACTACCGAGTTCGATTCTGGGTCAGAACCGCAGAAATCTTAACCGAAGTAAAAGTAACGAATGAAAAATAAAGTGATGATAACTCCATGTCTCCAGTTCGCTCTAAGAGTAAAAGAGATACCTCGTACCCAGTACTAAATCATATTTAATTATAGTCATTGATTATTTTACAAGTAAATATTATTATACTTATATAAAGGTTGCCAGTGCAAATTGCCGCTGTACCAAATTTCATTGAATTATTATCATCTCGTTATCTCGGATACCATTAGTGTCGTGTTACTGAATAAGCTAAGATAAAATAGGAGAGATGTTTTAATTAGAAAATGTTATCGCTATCAAAGACCGACTTCTGATCGAAATACTGAGACATTTACACAATTTCTTTGGGACTCTAAAATTCGTAGATTGCAGATATAACGTAGAAAATGTCTTACGTCGGACGTCGCTCTTTAAAGTTAAAGGAAAAGTAGTTCAATAAATTTATAGAAATGACGCTTTTGAGATTCCGATCTTTCAGTTTTATCGATCTTGTTATATTTCTTCGCATTCGTTAATATTATTATAATGTCTTATATTTATGCGAATACTACTAATTGAGTAAACTAATTTTCTTGATTTTGTTGAGCTTAATTTTGCTTTCGTGTTATTCTCTTTTTTTTAAATGTAGGGTGACAAACGAGCAAACAGTTCACCTGATGATAAGTGAATATAATTTAACTTCAATAAAGAATCAAAATGCAGATGCGTTGTCATCCCTGAGGCCTAAGATGGAATGCCTCGTTTCCAGTCATCCTTCAGATCTGGAAGATACTGGTGGGGTATGCTTATTAGTGATGCAACAGAACTCTGTTTCTGCAACTGCGGAAGTTCTGCATGGTTTTTAACATCCGTTTCTGCTTCTGTTTCCGCAAGTTTTATAACGGAATTTTGAACGGAACTTAGCAACGCATCCACATAAATAGAATTATTGTATTTTAATTTAATTAGTAATATAAGTAGTGTGTGTAATTTAATTGCAATCATGAAGCCAAAAACAAGTCCTGTTTGGAACTATTATTTTGAGATTGATGATTAAGCAGAAAATAAAGAATACGCTTAACTGACGAGCATGTATGCTGAGGTATATGGATGTGAAGGAGGCGAGAGAGGTGTGTCAGGATCGTGCCAAATGGAAGTCTGTAGTCTCTACCTACCCCTCTGGGTGACAGGCGTGAGTGTTTATGTATGTATCTATGATTAAGCAGCCAGATGTAAATTATGTGACAAAATATACTCGGGAATAGGCTGCACAACTACCACTTTAAAGAGTCAGTTTGAGAAGTTAGTTGAAACTGTAAAACTTTCATAGCAAACTAAAAAACAAATGGTCAGTCAAGGAATTGCATACCTACTTATTTATAAAATGTATTCCTATGTTATAGTTAAAACCAAATTAAAACGTGAACGTTAAAACGTGTTTTCTCCAGTTAAAAATAGTTTTTTAATAAATGCCTTTGTTATAACTTAGATTTGCAAATTAGTTAGGTAGCAGTTATGCTTGCGTGAAGTTTATATTATTTATATTTTACTTGCAGTATAAATTAATCATTTTTATTGATTAAAACTACTTTTACGGATTTTACCGCGTTTATTTATGTTATTTTTAATACCCGACGTTTCGGGTGCTTTCCAGCACCCATGGTCATGGTAAGAAATAATTATTTTTAAAGAAACTTTATAAGAGTTAAGCTTTATAAGATAAGAGTATTTTGGATTCAAAGTTTATTTACGTCGTACTTTCGTGCTAGGGCTTTACTAAATTACCTACTCGCTAAACCTAAATGTGGCTCTTTAAAGGGTTTGCCCAAATTTCAGTGCCTATTTAGCTTTGGTGTATAGGTGGTATGCAGCATCGCCAGTGAGCAATGATTGCAATAATAATTATTTTTCGGAGCTGGACTTATATATGAAGAACACTGGAACAGCTACTTAATTTTGAATGTTAATTAAAAGTTTTATTTGTAATTTTTTTAAATAAGTACTATTTCTGTTTCCGCATCCGTTTCTGTTTCCGTTTCTGCAAAAAATTATTTTTAACATCTGTTTCCGTTTCTGCTTCCGATATGACACTTCCTTTGCATCACTAATGCTTATCGATTATATTAAAAACTACATTATAGAAAATCTCAACTGACTTTTCCACATCATTCGTATTAAGCAATGTAAACTTATAATTGGCTTTGTGGAAGTTGTATTTCAAAATACATTGCCGACGCATAGTAGTTAATGGTATATGGTATTAAATATGAAATTGATATTAAATGGCGGGTGATGATTGTCCCTAGATAAAAGAGTATTCATAAGCGGAGTGATACTACATTCAATATTGGAAATCAAATCTTGTATATTACCTCGAATATTTTTAATGAAACTATACTGACTAGCATCGTGAAGCGACATGAAGTTAAACAGTTAGGCAGATAACGGTGACAATGCACTACAGTCCAAGGCTCCAATACATCCTTTCTACAACTTTCAAAATTGAAGTTGATCCTTACTGCAGTCAATGTAATTATTATTTGCTATTAAGTAAGGCGAAGGAAAACGTTTTGAAACATATTTGAGAAATGATCCAGGACATGTGAATAATGATTTCGTAAACCCTCTCAGAAGCGAGGAGACGTCTGTACTGTATATAGTGTGACGTAAATAGGATGTAACTTTATTTTAATTTTTAAATGTCTTTAAATCAGAGCCTGGCGTGTCTAATGGCTCTTTGCTGTTTTAATAGCCTTAATTACGATTATTTTAAGCGGCTGCCTGCTCTCAGCTGCTTAATGTTCTATTTTGGTTAAGGGACTTAGTTTTACGCTTAAGGACTGACAGAGTTTTTTAATCACTACAATTAGTGTACGGTTTTTTTTTTAAATTTAATTAGGCATGTTTTAGGCCTTGGATGCCGCTTACACGACTGACACTAATATGATTGCTATACTAATATGAGTATCGAGGGAGCCTGTCGCTCAATTTAATCGCCGCATCCATAGTTGCAGCCACTTATTCCCCGTCAAAAGCGTCATTTCTATAAATTCCCGCTGTACGCGCTCCGGTAGTACCTTGGCTGACGTTTGTACCTGATGATTTTTCTAGTTGGTCTCTCTGTCTATGATTCCGTCAGGGTATGTGCCAACTTCTTACCTAATGCTGCCGTCATAATCGTGCTTGCACTGGTTAGTTCCGGTCTGAAGGGTTAAGAGAGCCATTATTATTACAAGCATTCCATTTGAGTCCGCAGAGTTGACAACGCATCTTACGTCGTTCTTTGAATTTGGTTGTAGGCGTCCGTGGGCTGCAGTAATCACTTACATGGACTGAACTGTAAGTTCCTCGTCATATCTGTTTTTTAAAAAAGTCTGAGAACTCCCAAGACAAAACCCAAATAGCCTAAACGGTTACCTATTTTGATTAAAGTCGAACTGTTTTTTCTAATCGTTAAAAGCTTACCGGTAAACCGTGACTTAACACAAGATTTCAATATTTCGAGACCGTTTCTGCTTTAAAATATCTAGGATATTCCAGACCAGAATCTATGTATGTCTATTTTTCTGTGTTCATATTGGTTATAAAGTTTTATGAATGTTTATTTTACAGTGTTGAGGGATCAGGGACTATCCGGGAAAAAAGATAAAATATATGCTTCACCGGGCTTTATGTTGTTATACTTTTCGTTCAAAATTACGCTACCCAAACATTTCACTGTATCTATTGTTCCCTATTCTTTATATATGAAAAATAAATAGGTATATAAAAAAATAAGGATTTAACAAAAGTCGCCTTTTTGGAACAAACGCGAGAAGGATACATTTATTAGGTTTTCGCTAAACAATAGGTTTTCGTTTGTCATTCCATTTTTGATTATAACGTGTCTTAGAGGGAGAAATGAATAGATTTTTGTTAAGCTAAGCTAGTGCGGAGCCGTGGTAGCTCAGATGGTTAGCGCTCGCTGTAAATTTCACAGTACGCTAGCAAACCGGGTTCGATCCCCGCCGGCACCAATGAAATTGTTAATTGCAATTTTAAGTGCCGATTTACCACGTGCTCGGCGGTGAAGGAAAACATCGTGAGGAAACCTGCATGTCTGAGAAATAAGAAAAAAAATATTTCGAAGACATGTGAAGTTCGCCAACACGCATTGGGGCAGCGCGGCGAACACTTCCTTGCCCTAAAACCCTCTCAGAAATGAGGGGAGGCCTGTGCCCAGCAGTGGGACGTATATAGGCTGTAACTTTTTTTTTAAGCTTTAAGCTAGTGCGCCTTTCTGAATTGCGGTTACAATACCATTTAACCATCATATGGGATAATATTCAAATATTGGATTATAAACGGTAATGAAAATTCATTGAAAGAAAAATATACATCATGGAACTTGATTACCAACTAACACATCAACAAAAATATCTGCTATATTCCGTATTTCATGCGCTTATGAATAAAATGTTAGGATAGTTAAGGATATGTATTTTAAATTAAGAAATTGATTTTATCTATATATATGTGGCCGATGACTCTTTTATTTCAGAAAAAGAAACTATTTAAATAGCGGCTGTTCTGTTTTATTGTATTGAGATTGAGAGCTAGCCGGAAATATCATAAGTTATCAAAATGTAGTTCTTTTTGCTTCCGAAATCCCATGTGTAATGTATGTACATAATACATTTTCACTTATGTTTATAAAAATTTTTTCCTTCACTTATTCTATGTTATATATGTTAACTCGTAAGTAGTAGCCTACACCATATTATATTGTTTTACTAGTGTTTAATTCTATAACAAGCCTTTTAGTTTTATTTTTATTCTATATCCATTTTCAATTTTACACATAGGTATATTGTTGTCATTGATCAAAGAACAAGAGCGAGCATTTATCTTAGAAATGTTATAAATAGGAAGACAACATTTTCACTTATTTTATAAAGTTTTTTTAACTTCATTCTCAGTAAATTGGAATAAAATGTGCTATAAGTGTTTTAAAGTTGTACTTCTACTCTTACTCTTTTGCTTATCAGTTATCACTGATATGAGGAAACGTTATAAATTTAAAGATATTCAGTAAGACATAACCAAGTCATTCCATTATTGTGTTGTTAGTGGGTATTAGACGATAGTTTAGGTAAACAAATTAAACATTAATGATTTCCTCCTCGATTGCTAAGAATCAACAAAAATTTAATATCGTTAAATATCATAATATATTTACATATAATGGCCCAGTGTTAACCCCATGTATAGGCAGAATTGGGCAGTAGTGTATTACATCCTAACAAAGCTTATAATAAAAATTATCGGTTTTAATTACAGGTAATATTTATTGAGCGACACAATATAATTCAAGTGGTTTGTTTATCTATTACAAACCTCCCATTTCAAAGTTTTAATATGAGTACTTTTTAGTTACTTTATCTCTTTCCGAGTAAAATGGACGGAAAACCCCTGCCATAAGATAGCAATTCTTGATTTTATTACCTGTTGTTATCGTTGTCCCATATTCAACCAAATATAAGAAATACCTTTTGACATTTTACATTAATCATTCCGCAATAACTTCTTACAAGCGTACTCACACTATTTAAACTAACCTTTTAATTAAATCCAAATAATTATGAAGTTATCTATATTTCACTGCAACATGTATAGTTTTTTTATCACTAATTTAATTTCGAATCTTTCAAACAAACCAAAATATAAACAATTTAACCAGAATCAACTTTTATATTTAAAGTTGTTTCAATGATATTTCGTTATGCATCTCACCGTAGTGTTTGGTAATTTGGTTGATTAAAATTCATGCTAATGCGAAAAATTGGTAAAAGAATTAAATTAATCGAACTGCTACATTTTTAATGTGTATTTGTTTATTTAAATTTTAATTTTTAGCGTAACATAAATTATATGAATTAAACAAGTCATTTTTTAAATAATTTCTGTGAATCCCATTGTGGTGAAGTTGCGAGTAAGTTTCGAAGATGTCGGCTTGTACAATGGTAGTATAGAATCATTGGAAATTATTTGATAACGCATTGCTTTCGATACAAAAAAAAATTGAAAAATGCAAAAATTATTATTTAGAGACATGGAATGCAAAGAATATTTTTTTTACAAAAATTAAAAATATAATCGATTGGGACAATGTTATATATAATTCGTTCATGAAACATGACTGAACCGCAGCCACACTGTGCCGCAGACATGGACAGATGACACGTGCCCGTGGGAAAATTTGCGCGCCTCGTAATTTGCCATGGATCCTCCGGTGACGGTTTTGTAGAAAATACAACTACAACACAAGCGTTCTCAAGATTATGGAGAAAACAATGAAAATTGTTATTAGTCCAAGAGGAATCGGCGCATGAGTACCGAATACTGTTCCACCTCAATTTTTTTATGCTATTCTGTTCAAATCGTCCTACTGATAATATAAATGCATGTTGCCATGGGGCAACTCAGTGCCATGTTTAAACCTATTTTTTTCAATTGCAAGGAATTGTTATGTTCAAATCAGACGTTTTTTTTATATTCTTTGATAAAATACAAATTTAAAAGGTCTTATAACTTTTTACGATAAAGTACAAAAACAGAAGCATGAATCACCAATACTTTTAAATGTCTCGGTTCAAAAGAACGAATTATTCACGATTGATACATGTCTACGATCATTGCGTTCCGGGTCATCCAAACCGTAAAACGTATCTCTTTCGGCGCCTCTACACGTTGGCCAACACAGTGGCGAATGTAGTGGCCAATAGCATTGGCCAACGTGTAGACGGGGTGTTTAGGCTTCATTGGTATGTATTGGAACGATGGCCCGCAAGTTGGCGCGAGATCCGTGTGGTGTCGGTTTTTTTACAAAAGATCAAAGGATTGTTGGCGGAGTTTGGTCGCCGCGTCCACACGTTGGCCGCGCGTTTAGTTTGCTACAAGCTCCCAGAGTGATTACACGCATCTGATTTAAATTTTATATTCAAGCTTTGTAGGGTGGATGCCCCAATTACCAGCCTTTTAGTGCCAATTTCAACTTTAAACATTTCTACTACTTTAATTAGCGCGATTTAATTATTATTGAACATTTGTTTTCATCAATAAGCTATTTATCAAAAAAAAATTAACGTTTTTTTACAATCAGATTATTACCAGAACAATTTTAAAATGAAAAAAAATGAAGCACGTCGTTTATACGTGGTCAAACCATGCAATTATATTAGTATAGTTGCAGCACGAAGGTCGGCTCGACCGGGGAAGGACCACGCTCTCACAGAATATCAGCGTAAAATAGTAGCTTAATGATGCTGTGTTTCGTATAGTGAGTGTAGAGAACCAGAGACCCTTTTTAAAGGAAACGAGGCATTTCATCTTAGCCCTCACGGGTGACAACGCATCTGCATTTTGATTCGTAATCGAGGATAGATGTAGATGTCTGTGTGCCACAGTAACCACTTACCATCAGGTACACTGTGTGCTCGTTTGTCACACTATCCTATAAAAAAACGTCGATTTCTTATAATTTAATCGTGCAAGATTTCGAATCATCATCATCATTACAGCTGTTCACAAGTCCACTACTGAACATCCTCCTCCACAAACTGCCGCAAAGCGTGGTCCTGAGCCACTTTGCTCGTCATGAGTTTTTCATTTATGTTCTAAGTTATAATTAGTGCCTATTATTAAGGCAGTGTTAATTATATTTATTGCTATTGTTTTTGTCTTTCTCAAAAAATAATTAAATTACCAAATAAATTATAAGGTGTTTTTTATATACATCAAATTTCTGATAGAAATGCAAGTACATATTTTGCTAAACTTTAAAATCAAAACCCAATTTTAAAACATAGACTAATCGATTATAACTCCTTTAACTTTAAAATAAGTTAACTTCTTATTAATGGTATTTATTCCAGTTTATGATGCATGTAAAGAATAAATAAAGCTAATCGTATATCGTATATCTATTTACAGCCCCATTAATAACCACTATTATTTTATAATTCTTTTATAAAAACATTAACCCCACACTAGGATTTTCTCCTGTATCGCGCAGGCAGTTTACAAACATAAATTGCACAAGGACACACATCCAGACCCGAAACAATTATTTGTAGGACATACAAATACTTGTTCCGTGCGGGATCAAACCCGCGGTGCCCGGCGCAGCCACTCATTGCTGAGCCACTGCGCCACGTTGCTTATAAATTCGTCCGCATATTGGCCCGAACTCCGAACCGAAGTAAACTGAACGACCTTCCAACGTGTGGACGCCGTCACCAACTCTCGGCCAATATATTCGCCACTCCATTCGCCACTGTGTTGGCCAACGTTAGAGGCGACATTTGATGCACACCGATAGCGTAAAAGAATGAAAGCGCACGCCAGCACCATAAGTGATACTTTGTTAAATCGTGGTAAAATATAATATAAATATAAAAAATAATTTATTCTGTGGTTAAATAATATAATTTAATTAATAATACATTTATTTGATAGTAAGCAATTTGTAATTATAATATTTATGATACACTCTAAAAGATAGATTTGATCGATCTAAACATTTTTGCTGACATTTTAATTGATACAATGAAAACAGCAATTGTTACAGATACTAAAATTAAATAAGATAATAATAGCAAAAGGATTTTAAAACTGTGGATTGCCACAGGTGCTTTTCGGTATATATAAGGCTTAGGAATAGCGTGCAACTGAAAGCAAAACAGAAACACGCGAATGAAGTTTTAAAAATAACTTTTAAACTTTTTAGAAACTTTTGCACAAATCTAATTACTAAATTAAAAGACAGTTATAAAAACGAAATAGTATTGTTTTGCAAAAATCCCAAACTACTATGGTCTAAAATTAATGTCATAACTCAATTCAACAGCACTAAACCTCTAATGTTAGCCCTCTCGATCCGCCACTAGACCCTCTTGAATCTGTAAATAAATCTCTGGCTGAAGATATAACTAATGATGCTTTAATACAACATGACACAATACCCCTGAAATTAAATCAAATTTAACCTTGTTTGTTCTATTGGACTCTGACCCGCAGGAAGTTTCTGATATACTCATGACTCTGGAAGTGCTCCTGGTTGGGATGGTTTACCAACATTGTTTCTGCAAAGGTGTAAAGAATTTGTGGCTTCACTAATTAGCCAGTTAACCAACCTGTGTTTCAAAACAGGGATGTTTCCAAGGACCCTGAAACGATGACTGGTCACACCAGTATTCAAGAACGGTATGGGGGCTAATACCTATATCGATGTCCATTTCTAGTTCGTGAAAAACTTTAACTCAAATGTTTGTTGACTCAAATCTCGGTTAAAATATTTTTTTTTAATATCACATGTGGGATCGATATTTATATACTTCTATAAGAGGTGTCCAAACTTCACGCTCTTTATTGTTGTCCATAGTAACTTGTACACGTGTGCTCCGCGCGAAAGACGCGAACGAACTGATTGAAATTACCCCGATTGCTCTTCACACGCGACAGCGGCAGCTACGATCTAGGGAGCAAGGAAGGTCTTGCGCCCCTGCCGCCCTGCCGCGGGGCCGATTTAAAAAAATTGCCCCCGCTTGCATATACACATCACAATGAGGAAGGCAATTAAAAAATATTAATTCATAAAATTATTCAAAACGAAATAAAATTACGAAAAATAACCGCCTATGAGAGAAAGAGAGAAAGAAATGTGCGCGCGCACGGCTCTCTCTTGCTTATATCCCGCAATCAACCCACTATTCGTAACGCTTTCGTCATTCGTTCGTCAGCTTACTCCCCAAGTCAAGCGTGCGTAAAGAAGGTTTTCTTCAAAAAAGTGTGTGTAATTGTTAGTAATGCAACAAATACTACTTTCAATAATACGAACACGAATACGAATATCAAACCTACTATTCGGCGAATACGAATATCTCGCCATGGTAATAAATAGATAATCCATTTGATGATTTTCTATTGTTCTAATAATTAGAATTCACAATAGCCAAGTTTTTATTTAAAAATACATAAAATTTGTAGATTTTCTGGTTTTAGGTGATTTCTTTTTTCAGTCTGGATGTTCCCAGCCGTTGAAAAAAGCCTTTCCGAAGCGACTGTACAAGGTTTCAGTTAAAAATATTTTTGAGCGAGTTTTTTCAGCCTTGAAAAATGGACATCATCTCGCCAAAAGGCCTATCAGGTATCAGCAGTTGGCGATAAAGGGGAATGGCAGGCTTGTATGGGAGTTTTGTACCGCTAATAAAATTTCGTGTTTTGGGATATTTTTGGTATTAATTGGTAGATAGTAGGATAGACAAACCCCTTTTAAATTCTTAGATTTTTAGAACTTGGGAGATAAAAGTTATAACCAGTTTTCATTTTTAAGATTATCTACATAGACCAATATATAATATTATGAAGTAAGTATCATATAATATTATATAGTGTTACAATTTTATTTTATTTAACTGACTTTACGGCTTTGGGTTCTAGATCTTCTGAGTCTGTCATTTATTTCGTAATCTTCGTTTTTATTTATTTTTTCCATCACAATATGCTATGATGAGTCATTTTTTCGTCACAGTTTTTGGGAGGTTATATCAACATCAAACCACTTGTTTCGTCGTTTTCTATAATAGTTCACACGCGCAGACTATTAACAAAATCGCAAACTCTACTTCAAACCATTATTCAAGCAACAAAACAGGAGCGACAATCCGTCGACGGCCAAAACCTCTCCTCGTGTACCTATGTAGATCGTTGCATATGTATAGGCAAATAAACGTTTTTGTGATAAAGTAAATATTCTATATTGCTTTTTGCTACTCTGTACTGCTTTACTAACCATTTTTTTATATAGAATAAGGGTGACAATCGAACAAACAGTCCATCTGATGGTTAGTGGATGATGTGTGTGACATCTACATTTATCCTCGATTTAGAATCGAAATTCAGATGCGTTGTCACCTCTGAGGACTAGGATCGAATGCCTCGTTTCCAGTAATAAAGGGTCTCTGGATCTCTACACTCACCATACGAAACACAGCAGTATTAAGCTGTTATTTTACACTGATAATCTGTGAGAGCGTGGTTCTTCCCCGGTCAAGCAGACTCATTCGTGCTACAACTATATTATAGCTACAGCGTGGTTCTACCATTAAGTAGGTAGACTGAGATGAGGATCGGTATCTACTCAGCGTTGTGAATTAGGAGATACCTATATTCAGCAGCGGACTGCAACAATTTGATAATGATGAAGTTCTGATGGGGTTTTGAGTGTAGGTAAATAAAAAATATTTTGTTTTTTAAGTTCATTTATTTTATTGTACTTATAATTAATGAATTCTTTATAAAACTTCATCTAAGAAGGGGGGCAGGCCGGGTGATACCCTCGTGGTGAGCATGGCGTAGGTACCAAATAATACTAATAACATGTGAGTAGCATCCCACTGTTCTTAAACCTACAATGCAGTTTACAGCAATAACTGCTGATTGCGTCCCGCCCCATCATATTTGTTTTCATTTTAAACCATCTATTCTCTCTCAGGATACCTCTAGTGTATGTATTGTATGAAAGCGGAAATTCTTATATTGGACAACACAATATGCTGGGGTTTTTCTTGTGGTCCTTATGGTACATATAAGCTAGCATATAAGCATATGAGCATATAGCATATAAGCAAACTTCACAAACTTCATTCATGGATGACATCTGTAAGTAATTTATTTCATGAGATGGCTATAGTATAACAATAGCATTGATGAAATACAAATTAAACACTAAGTTCGATAGACATAAATTGTGCCCAACATTTTCAAGTATGAAAGAAACACAAATAAGTTAATGGGTATAACACAGCTAGATCGATTGAATTTGAGCAACCCAAACCGGAGAATGTTCTTGAGATACAATAATTGGTTGCCTTCACCTTACAGAAAACCTTTGCCAAATAGCTATATGGTATTTGTTGTGTTAATAAGTTGTAGAGGAAAAGGGCTCTTTGTTAGTAGAACCCACCTTATGAGTGTCCCAGCGTTAGCAACATTTAAGAGTAATGCCCTTTGCATGGCAAGCGTTAACCGTATACCGTTGTGGGGAAACTGCAGACATCCAAAATTATTTATTTATATTATCGCTTAAAAATTTACAAAAGCCATACGAAACAGCAGTATTAAGCTGCTATTTTACGCTGGTATTGTGTGAGAGCGTGGTTCTACCCCGGTCGAGCCGACCCATTTGTGCTGCAACTATAATATAGCTGCAGCGTAGTTCTACCATTAAGTACCAAAAAAAAAAAAAAATAAAAAGGAATGTGGGTTTTCCTCCCCCAGGGGGAAAATAATAAAAAAAAAAAAAAAAAAAAAATAAAAAAATAAAATTTATAAAAAAAATTTATATATATATATAATATAAAAATACATATTTTTCCTATTGTCATTGCTGGGGTAGATGAGATGAGGATCTGTAGTTTAGTTTAAGCGCTTATTACATTATACAATTTTTAGAAAATCTAATTAGGAAGTAGGAAGGTGTAATCGTAGTTAGAACAGTTAGGATCCGATTTAGTCAAATTGGAGGTCCCGACCGCTCTACTTCCTAAATTGTTTACAATTTAGGACAGTGTAATCGCAACGTTACGATTTAGATTTTAGAACAACCAGTCGGCGCCCGCGCTTTCATACAAGCGGATGTCTTGAAGTTTTGATAGAAGCGGTTCTGATATCATAGAGCAGTACTTTAAATTTTAATTTCCGGTGGCTATAAAACGTAATGTCATCATCAAACATTCTTTGGCACTCACACTTTATCGAAATATCGTGACTTCTTTTTCAATATGTTTGGATACCTTAATAATATAGGTGGTAGAGCCATGCTGCAGTTATATTAGGAGTATAGTTATAGCACGAATGGGTCGGCTCGACCGGGGAAGGACCACGCTCTCACAGAATACTAGCGTAAAATAGTAGCTTAATGTTTCTGTGTTTCGTATGGCGAATGTAGAGAACCGGAAACCCTTTTTTACTGGAAACGAGGTATTCCATATTAGTCGTCACAGGTGACAAGGCATCTGCATTTTGATTTGTAATCGGAGATAGATGTAGATGTCTATGGGCCGCAGCAACCACTTACCATCAGGTGGACTGTGTGCTAATTTGTCACGCTATCCTATAAAAAAACTGCTTAGAATCTAAAAATATATAATTATATTCGTATTGGACAGTTTTTTCTCAATGACAAGTACTCTTTACTCTTTTTTTAATATACATTGTTCCCAACACAGCTAAGGCAAGTCCTTTTTTCTGCGGTTTTGATAAATACTGCGCCATCGATCAAACGTTTAACCCCGTCGATATTTCTTTACGAATGCGCTTCGTCACGATTTAGAATTCAATTTAGTGTAATGTGATCACTAGCTTACAATTTAGGTTCCTAATTAGATTTTCTAAAAATTGTATAATGTAATAAGCGCTTTAGTTTGATAATGATGAAGTTCTGATGGGGTTTTGAGTGTAGGTTTTTTTTGCGCCCAGAAGGAAGTAAAGGGCTACCCTCCGGGAAGCGGGAGAGGGAGGTGATGATGAGCATACCACCAGTTATGTGGGACTCACAGAGAAACCTCCGTGCCTACCCACTAAACACCACCTGAGATTGGCTTTGACCTGGTAAAGTCTTTCAGTCGTATTGGAAGCGACCCCCCTTGGGCAGCTTACGAATAGGGAGATGTCTAAATTATAGGGAACACAAAAGATTGTGATGGTCAGCAAGAGCAAGAAGACGGTTCTGAGGGGACTGAGCAGCGCGCAAATTTCGTGCTAGGATGGCAATCTGCCCTATGTCGATGATCCGAATAGCAGTATAAACCGTATTCAGGTCATCAAGTGAAACTCCTTTACGATATATCATTCTTCTTTTATTTTACATTTTACTCAAGTATGTTAAATATTTGAAATTATATTTTTGAAAATTCATTGAAAGAAAAATATACATCATGGAACTTGATTACCAACTAACACATCAACAAAAATATCTGCTATATTCCGTATTTCATGCGCTTATGAATAAAATGTTAGGATAGTTAAGGATATGTATTTTAAATTAACAAATTGATTTTATCTATATATATGTGGCCGATGACTCTTTTATTTCAGAAAAAGAAACTATTTAAATAGCGGCTGTTCTGTTTTATTGTATTGAGATTGAGAGCTAGACGGAAATATCATAAGTTATCAAAATGTAGTTCTTTTTGCTTCCGAAATCCCATGTGTAATGTATGTACATAATACATTTTCACTTATGTTTAGAAAAATTTTTTCCTTCACTTATTCTATGTTATATATGTTTACTCGTAAGTAGTAGCCTACACCATATTATATTGTTTTACTAGTGTTTAATTCTATAACAAGCCTTTTAGTTTTATTTTTATCCTATATCCATTTTCAATTTTACACATAGGTATATTGTTGTCATTGATCAAAGAACAAGAGCGAGCATTTATCTTAGAAATGTTATAAATAGGAAGACAACATTTTCACTTATTTTATAAAGTTTTTTTAACTTCATTCTCAGTAAATTGGAATAAAATGTGCTATAAGTGTTTTAAAGTTGTACTTCTACTCTTACTCTTTGCTTATCAGTTATCACTGATATGAGGAAACGTTATAAATTTAAAGATATTCAATAAGACATAACCAAGTCATTCCATTAATGTGTTGTTAGTGGGTATTAGACGATAGTTTAGGTAAACACATTAAACATTAATGATTTCGTCTTCGATTGCTAAGAATCAACAAAAATTTAATATCGTTAAATATCATAATATATTTACATATAATGGCCCAGTGTTACCCCATGTATAGGCAGAATTGGGCAGTAGTGTATTAAATCCTATCAAAGCTTATAATAAAAATTATCGGTTTTAATTACAGGTAATATTTATTGAGAGACACAATATAATTCAAGTGGTTTGTTTATCTATTACAAACCTACCATTTCAAAGTTTTAATATGAGTACTTTTTAGTTACTTTATCTCTTTCCGAGTAAAAGGGACGGAAAACCCCTGCCATAAGATAGTAATTCTTGATTTTATTACCTGTTGTTAATCGTTGTCCCATATTCAACCAAATATAAGAAATACCTTTTGACATTTTACATTAATCATTCCGCAATAACTTCTTACAAGCGTACTCACACGATTTAAACTAACCTTTTAAGTAAATCCAAATAATTATGAAGTTATCTATATTTCACTGCAACATGTATAGTTTTTTTTATCACTAATTTAATTTCGAATCTTTCAAACAAATCAAAATATAAACAATTTAACCAGAATCAACTTTTATATTTAAAGTTGTTTCAATGATATTTCGTTATGCATCTCACCGTAGTGTTGGAAATTTGGTTGATTAAAATTCATGCTAATGCGAAAAATTGGTAAAAGAATTAAATTAATCGAACTGCTACATTTTTAATGTGTATTTGTTTATTTAAATTTTAATTTTTAGCGTAACACAAATTATATGAATTAATCAAGTCATTTTTTTTACAATTTCTGTGAATCTCACTTTCGCGAAGTTGCGAGTAAGTTTAGAAGATGTCAGCTTGTACAATGGTAGTATAGAATCATTGGGAATGATTTGATAACGCATTGCTTTCGATACAAAAAAAATTGAAAAATGCAAAAATTATTATTTAGAGACATGAATGCAAAGAATAATTTTTTTACAAAAAATTAAAAATATAATCAACTGGGACAATGTTATATATAATTCGTTCATGAAACATGACTGAACCGCAGCCACACTGTGCCGCAGACATGGACAGATGACACGTGCCCGTGGGAAAATTTGCGCGCCTCATAATTTGCCATGGATCCTCCGGTGACGGTTTTGTAGAAAATACAACTACAACACAAGCGTTCTCAAGATTATGGAGAAAACAATGAAAATTGTTATTAGTCCAAGAGGAATCGGCGCATGAGTACCGAATACTGTTCCACCTCAATTTTTTATGCTATTCTGTTCAAATCGTCCTACTGATATAAATGCATGTTGCCATGGGGCAACTCAGTGCCATGTTTAAACCTATTTTTTTCAATTGCAAGGAATTGTTATGTTCAAATCAGACGTTTTTTTTTAATATTCTTTGATAAAATACAAATTTAAAAGGTCTTATAACTTGTTGAAATAATACTAGTTTTTACGGAATTTATCGCGTGTATTTAACTTTTTAATTACCCGACGTTTCGAACGCTTTACAGCACTCATGGTCACTTGGTCTTATAACTTTTTACGATAAAGTACAAAAACAGAAGCATGACTCACCAATACTTTTAAATATCTCGCTTCAAAAGAACGAATCATCACGATTGATACATGTCTACGATCATTGCGTTCCGGGTCCTCCAAACCGTAAAACGTATCTCTTTGATGCACACCGATAGCGTAAAAGAATGAAAGCGCACGCCAGCACCATAAGTGATACTTTGTTAAATCGTGGTACTATATAATATAAATATAAAAAATAATTTATTCTGTGGTTAAATAATATAATTTAATTAATAAGTTTATACATTTATTTCATAGTAAGCAATTTGTAATTATAATATTTATGATACACTATAAAAGATAGATTTGATCGATCTAAACATTTTTGCTGACATTTTAATTGATACAATGAAAACAGCAATTTTTACAGATACTAAAATTAAATAAGATAATAATAGCAAAAGGATTTTAAAACTGTGGATTGCCACAGGTGCTTTGCGGTATATATAAGGCTTAGGAATAGCGTGCAACTGAAAGCAAAACAGAAACACGCGAATGAAGTTTTAAAAATAACTTTTAAACTTTTTAGAAACTTTTGCACAAATCTAATTACTGTTTTGCAAAAATCCCAACCTACTATGGTCTAAAATTAATGTCATAATTCAACAGCACTAAAACCTCTAATGTTAGCCCTCTCGATCCGCCACTAGACCCTCTTGAATCTGTAAATAAATCTCTGGCTGAAGATATAACTAATGATGCTTTAATACAACATGACACAATACCCCTGAAATTAAATCAAATTTAACCTTGTTTGTTCTATTGGACTCTGACCCGCAGGAAGTTTCTGATATACTCATGACTCTGGAAGTGCTCCTGGTTGGGATGGTTTACCAACATTGTTTCTGCAAAGGTGTAAAGAATTTGTGGCTTCAATAATTAGCCAGTTAACCAACCTGTGTTTCAAAACAGGGATGTTTCCAAGGACCCTGAAACGATGACTGGTCACACCAGTATTCAAGAACGGTATGGGGGCTAATACCTATATCGATGTCCATTTCTAGTTCGTGAAAAACTAACTCAAATGTTTGTTGACTCAAATCTCGGTTAAAATATTTTTTTTAATATCACATGTGGGATCGATATTTATATACTTCTATAAGAGGTGTCCAAACTTCACGCTCTTTATTGTTGTCCATAGTAACTTGTACACGTGTGCTCCGCGCGAAAGACGCGAACGAACTGATTGAAATTACCCCGATTGATCTTCACACGCGACAGCGGCAGCTACGATCTAGGGAGCAAGGAAGGTCTTGCGCCCCTGCCGCCCTGCCGCGGGGCCGATTTAAAAAATTGCCCCTGCTTGCATATACACATCACAATGAGGAAGGCAATTAAAAAATATTAATTCATAAAATTATTCAAAACGAAATAAAATTACGAAAAATAACCGCCTATGAGAGAAAGAGAGAAAGAAATGTGCGCGCGCACGGCTCTCTCTTGCTTATATCCCGTACTCAACACACTATTCGTAACGCTTTCGTCATTCATTCGTCAGCTTACTCCCCAAGTCAAGCGTGCGTAAAGAAGTTTTACTTCAAAAAAGTGTGTGTAATTGTTAGTAATGCAACAAATACTACTTTCAATAATACGAACACGAATACGAATATCAAACCTACTATTCGGCGAATACGAATATCTCGCCATGGTAATAAATAGAATCCATTTGATGATTTTCTATTGTTCTAATAATTAGAATTCACAATAGCCAAGTTTTTATTTAAAAATACATAAAATTTGTAGATTTTCTGGTTTTAGGTGATTTTTTTTTCAGTCTGGATGTTCCCAGATGTTGAAAAAAAGCCTTTCCGAAGCGACTGTACAAGGTTTCAGTTAAAAATATTTTTGGGCGAGTTTTTTTCAGCCTTGAAAAATGGACATCATCTCGCCAAAAGGCCTATCAGGTATCAGCAGTTGGCGATAAAGGGGAATGGCAGGCTTGTATGGGAGTTTTGTACCGCTAATAAAATTTCGTGTTTTGGGATATTTTTGGTATTAATTGGTAGATAGTAGGATAGACAAACCCCTTTTAAATTCTTAGATTTTTAGAACTTGGGAGATAAAAGTTATAACCAGTTTTCATTTTTAAGATTATCTACATAGACCAATATATAATATTATGAAGTAAGTATCATATAATATTATAAAGTGTTACAATTTTATTTTATTTAACTGACTTTACGGCTTTGGGTTCTAGATCTTCTGTGTCTGTCATTTATTTCGTAATCTTCGTTTTTATATATTTTTTTCATCACAATATGCTATGATGAGTCATTTTTTCGTCACAGTTTTTGGGAGGTTATATCAACATCAAACCACTTGTTTCGTCGTTTTCTCTAATAGTTCACACGCGCAGACTATTAACAAAATCGCAAAATCTACTTCAAACCATTATTCAAGCAACAAAACAGGAGCGACAATCCGTCGACGGCCAAAACCTCTCCTCGTGTACCTATGTAGATCGTTACATATGTATAGGCAAATAAACGTTTTTGTGATAAAGTAAATATTCTATATTGCTTTTTGCTACTCTGTACTGCTTTACTAACCATTTTTTTTATATAGAATAAGGGTGACAATCGAACAAACAGTCCATCTGATGGTTAGTGGATGATGTGTGTGACATCTACATTTATCCTCGATTTAGAATCGAAATTCAGATGCGTTGTCACCTCTGAGGACTAGGATCGAATGCCTCGTTTCCAGTAATAAAGGGTCTCTGGATCTCTACACTCACCATACGAAACACAGCAGTATTAAGCTGTTATTTTACACTGGTAATCTGTAAGAGCGTGGTTCTTCCCCGGTCAAGCAGACTCATTCGTGCTACAACTATATTATAGCTACAGCGTGGTTCTACCATTAAGTAGGTAGATTGAGATGAGGATCGGTATCTACTCAGCGTTGTGAATTAGGAGATACCTATATTCAGCAGCGGACTGCAACAATTTGATAATGATGAAGTTCTGATGGGGTTTTGAGTGTAGGTAAATAAAAAATATTTTGTTTTTTAAGTTCATTTATTTTATTGTACTTATAATTAATGAATTCTTTATAAAAATTCATCTAAGAAGGGGGCAGGCCGGGTGATACCCTCGTGGTGAGAATGGCGTAGGTACCAAATAATACTAATAACATGTGAGTAGCATCCCACTGTTCTTAAACCTACAATGCAGTTTACAGCAATAACTGCTGATTGCGTCCCGACCCATCATATTTGTTTTCATTTTAAACCATCTATTCTCTCTCAGGATACCTCTAGTGTATGTATTGTATGAAAGCGGAAATTCTTATATTGGACAACACAATATGCTGGGGTTTTTCTTGTGGTCCTTATGGTACATATAAGCTAGCATATACGCATATAAGCATATAGCATATAAGCAAACTTCACAAACTTCATTCATGGATGACATCTGTAAGTAATTTATTTCATGAGATGGCTATAGTATAACAATAGCATTGATGAAATACAAATTAAACACTAAGTTCGATAGACATAAATTGTGCCCAACATTTTCAAGTATGAAAGAAACACAAATAAGTTAATGGGTATAACACAGCTAGATCGATTGAATTTGAGCAACCCAAACCGGAGAATGTTCTTGAGATACAATAATTGGTTGCCTTCACCTTACAGAAAACCTTTGCCAAATAGCTATATAGTATTTGTTGTGTGAATAAGTTGTAGAGGAAAAGGGCTCTTTGTTAGTAGAACCCACCTCATGAGTGTCCCAGCGTTAGCAACATTTAAGAGTAATGCCCTTTGCATGGCAAGCGTTAACCGTATACCGTTGTGGGAAAACTGCAGACATACAAAATTATTTATTTATATTATCGCTTAAAAATTTACAAAAGCCATACGAAACAGCAGTATTAAGCTGCTATTTTACGCTGGTATTGTGTGAGAGCGTGGTTCTACCCCGGTCGAGCCGACCCATTTGTGCTGCAACTATAATATAGCTGCAGCGTAGTTCTACCATTAAGTAGGTAGATGAGATGAGGATCTGTAGTTTAGTTTAAGCGCTTATTACATTATACAATTTTTAGAAAATCTAATTAGGAAGTAGGAAGGTGTAATCGTAGTTAGAACAGTTAGGATCCGATTTAGTCAAATTGGAGGTCCCGACCGCTCTACTTCCTAAATTGTTTACAATTTAGGACAGTGTAATCGCAACGTTACGATTTAGATTTTAGAACAACCAGTCGGCGCCCGCGCTTTCATACAAGCGGATGTCTTGAAGTTTTGATAGAAGCGGTTCTGATATCATAGAGCAGTACTTTAAATTTTAATTTCCGGTGGCTATAAAACGTAATGTCATCATCAAACATTCTTTGGCACTCACACTTATCGAAATATGTGACTTCTTTTTAATTGTTTGGATCCATTTTTTTAGGTGGTAGAGCCATGCTGCAGTTATATTACTAGTATAGTTGTAGCACGAATGGGTCGGCTCTACCGGAGAAAGACCAAGCTCTTACTGTATACTAGCGTAAAATAGTAGCTTAATGTTTCTGTGTTTCGTATGGCGAGTGTAGAGAACCGGAAACCCTTTTTACTGGAAACGAGGTATTCCATATTAGTCGTCACAGGTGACAACGCATCTGCATTTTGATTTGTAATCGGAGATAGATGTAGATGTCTATGGGCCGCAGCAACCACTTACCATCAGGTGGACTGTGTGCTAGTTTGTCACGGTATCCTATAAAAAAACTGCTTAGAATCTAAAAATATATAATTATATTCGTATTGGACAGTTTTTTTCTCAATGACAAGTACTCTTTACTCTTTTTTTTAATATCCATTGTTCCCAACACGGCTAAGGCAAGTCCTTTTTTCTGCTGTTTTGATAAATACGGCGCCATCGATCAAACGTTTAACCCCGTCGATATTTCTTTACGAATGCGCTTCGTCACGATTTAGAATTCAATTTAATGTAATGTGATCACTAGCTTACAATTTAGGTTCCTAATTAGATTTTCTAAAAATTGTATAATGTAATAAGCGCTTTAGTTTGATAATGATGAAGTTCTGATGGGGTTTTGAGTGTAGGTTTTTTTTGCGCCCAGAAGGAAGTAAAGGGCTACCTCGACGAGTGATGATGAGCATACCACCAGTTATGTGGGACTCACAGAGAAACCTCCGTGCCTACCCACTAAACACCACCTGAGATTGGCTTTGACCTGGTAAAGTCTTTCAGTCGTATTGGAAGCGACCCCCCTTGGGCAGCTTACGAATAGGGAGATGTCTAAATTATAGGGAACACAAAAGATTGTGATGGTCAGCAAGAGCAAGAAGACGGTTCTGAGGGGACTGAGCAGCGCGCAAATTTCGTGCTAGGATGGCAATCTGCCCTATGTCGATGATCCGAATAGCAGTATAAACCGTATTCAGGTCATCAAGTGAAACTCCTTTACGATATATCATTCTTCTTTTATTTTACATTTTACTCAAGTATGTTAAATAATGGTATACTCAAGCAGCCCCGGCGGTGAAACGTTACTAGAAAACGTGATTTTTAATACCGTAATAAATTTCTCCACTACGCCGATAAAGAAGTTCCACTTCAATAAAAGATTTCTATTATAAAACTTTACACACCAGTGTTGAGTAAATTACGAGCGTTTCCTAACTCGGAGAAAGGATTGCTAACGTTTAATTTAAATAATTTTTGGAAATATTTTGTTACCCTTACTCGCTGTGACGCTGTGAATACTTTTTTCATATGACTGCTCTTCATATTTTTTACAAATTTATGCCTATTTTATATTCATCTTTATACGATTAAATACCTTATAATACAAAAGTGGACTAAGAAAAACAAGACATTTGCATTCATGGCTGCGTATAAAATGTTTTGTAGCAACGTTTTAGCAACACAATGTTGCTCTGGGATGCAAGAGAATGAACTAACTAGTTGTTTTTCTTTTTGCAAGTTTGTTAAGAGGGGCTAATGAAATGCAGAACTAATTATGTTTAGACAAAGGGATTTTTTTGTTATTCTTTATAACTTTACCTTGATTCATTCGGGTTTGGCTGCGTAAGCATAATAGTTTTCTTAGGGAAATTGTTTTGAATTTTTTTATTCAACCTTCATTACATATTTATATCTAAAGAAAATGAGTTCTTTTAGGTCACCCAGCCGGTAAGGTTCTTGTTTTTAATTGACACATATTAGCATCTATGTGCGTGATTAAATGATTATAATAAAATTTATCTTCAAAAGTACGAAGACTCGAGCAAAAATATTAACAAAGTAATCCGCTACAGCCGAGTATAACTATTTATAAAGACAACTCTTTTAATTTTTTAAGACAATGTAATGTTACATACCGTTACAGCCTATCAAAAGTTCACTGCTGAGCATAGGCCTCCTCCATAGAATGCCTCATAGAAAGACGTTTTTTTATATAATAAGTGTGACAAACGAGCACACAGTCCACCTGATGGTAAGTGAATACTGTGGCCCATAGACATATATACTTATCCACGATTAAAAATCAAAATGTAGATGCGTTGTCACCCCTGAGGACTAAGATGGAATGCCTCGTATCCAGTAAAAAGATCGTAAAAGGGGTCTACGGTTCTCTACACTCACCTTACGAAAGACAGCAGTATTAAGCTGCTGTTTTACGCTGGTCCTTCCCCGGTCGACCACACATATAAATTACCAGAGTTGCAACGCTTGGCAGGCGGGCTAGCAACCGCAGTCATTTATTTTTAGTCATTATTAAGAAGACCCTGCTGCCCGTCTCCTGGTTTGTTTTTCTTTGTTGCCGCTTACGACACCCACGCGACGATTTGGGATAGTGGATATTCTTCACCACTACATGAACAATGACGAACGAACTTCCTCTACCTGATTGACGTACTGAACACCTTCACGCGATAAACACGGCTATTTTAGCCAATAGCCATCTGCAGCCCATATAACAAAGGAGGATTATAACAAAGGAGGACCTCTGAGGATTAAGATTGTACAGCTTGTATTGTACTGGCTCTATCCCATAGCCTTCAGAAAAGGAGTCTCACTTGAGTTCGATATATTCCTATAATTAGTTCTCTTAAACGAACCATATAATTAAACTTTTAATAAAAATTAGAAGCCGTCTTCAAAACATAAAATAATTTCCAGATAATAGATTCTGAATTCGGGGTTTTAATTTTTTTATACACTATGTCTTAGCACAGACTTCGGAAACTATGATGTAGACATTATTTTATTCTTTTTAGTTATTTTATAGTTGACTTCTAACCTTTAAAAAAATTTAAATTTTATTTAAACTTAGGATAAGATCTCAGTGGAGAGCGTTTGGCGGGGCGAAGCGTTCGGCATGCATCTATAACACGAAATGTTTGTTAGGATGGGTTGAATGATGTTTAACGAGACATAATATGTACGTACGTCAAGAACAGCAAAACTTATGTAAGATCTTCTACGTTAGATAATTCAAAGCCAGTTTCCATATCATAAATATGCTAAAGAATAAAATGACATTAACCAGTGATTAAAGCACCGGTTGTCGTAATTGTTATTTTTGCGATGTGGGGAGCGAGGCAAGAATTTTAAAATCACTGATGCAGTTTAACAACTCTCTCTTTATTGAATGCTTTGTGTGCAAATGCTGTGTTGCAATTGAATCTGCAACTTCACAAGGTGCCGGTTCGGCTGCACATGTAATACTTTTTCCATCTCTGGGCTGGGGCTCCCCAGTACCAGCTCCTTCCACTTGACCGCATCCAGCGCAGAGCGGCTCGAATCGTCGACGATCGAGTGCTTTCCGATCGGCTCGATTCACTGGTGCTACGAAGAGATGTTGCATCTATAAAAAAATCTATAAAAAATCTCTTCTATAAAAAAAAAAATTGAAGGAGTCTTATACATACTAATTATGACGTAAAGGTACATAGGTAGGGTTCGTGTTACGTGGTTCCAGGCACAGACATGTGAATGGTGTCTTCTTCTATAAATATAATATGATATTACTCAACTAATTAGATATTTTTCATGAAGATACGTGGACTATATATATGGAGGATATCATTTAATATTTTAGTACGTAGTACTATTATTTATTCTGTGATTTTAGTTACATTGTTTCGTCATAGTTCCTACACTAAATTTTATTTTTAACGTATGTTAAAGCATACTTTTTGTAAAAGTATGCTTTAACATACGTTATACGTTTTTTTGGTGTGACTTTTATGCTTGTGCGTTAGGTAGAGGTAAACTAAAACGTTAACATACATATATCATTTATATGTATGTCAATCACTGCGTCGTATGCTCCACCCAACGCTTTCCGCTGAGGTCTAAGGCCTTAGAGTATATATACTTGTTTATGTATGCTCTAAGCCTAAGGGTTGACAAATAACAAAAGTACTTTTTTAATATTATACTATATAGTGAAACCTCGTATACGTATGAAGAACTGAACTAGTTATACATATGCCCGTATTCTAGACAAAAGTAAGGCTGAGTTATTTTATTATTATAAAGTTTATTATATTAATTTTATATATTATTAAAAATTACATCGGAGTCCGGAGTGAAAGAGCTACGCGCCAATTAAAAATCTTCCTTACAAATTTATATGAAAATCTCGTTCGTTACAAGTATAATATTATCAATGTAGTTTAATCGAAATCGGACTATTAGTTTCAGAGGAATAGAATCGAAAATGGCATCGGAGTCAAGGCTAAGAGGACTACGCTACGTTCCCTCCTATGGAGGGGCTGGTATTCTGTATAAATAAAAATCATCATTTGAGAACGGCTGGACCGACTGATTAAATTTTTTATGTGTGTTTGAGTAGGTACTTGCATGGTTTAGATTCACAATAGGTCGCGGTAGGTGGCGCTGTTGTCGATCAGATCCAAAAATGAAACCCGTGCGACGCTGGAGCGGACGGATCTCTAGTATAATATAACATTAAGCGGCATTGCTATTGTAATCGTTTTAAATAGGATCGTTTAAGTTACAAAATGGATAAAATAAAAATGAATGACTAAAGTTCTTTTAACCTACAATCTTATATATTTCGTTAGATGAAGCCGTTCACCTTTCACATGTCGGCCATTAATATCAAGATAGGATCGGTACTGTAGTACGTACGTGCTTTCCCGCGGTTGTCTCTATTGAGATAACTAGAAAAGTTACTACGTTTATTCTTATATTGAGTATCAATGGAGTTTTTTTTTAAATGTTGAAAAAATACATATTGCCTACCTTTCTTGTTTCAGATACCAATGAGCCGATTAAGATAACCAACGTATACTATTAATTGAATGAAAACTGGTAAGATTTTTGCTTCTCATTAATTTTAGTGCTCCATTTTTCTCCGATTTAATTAGTTTATGTGTTAGAAAACGTTGCTTTTGATTTGACGTTGGGTATTGAGTGATGTATTTGTATTTGTCAATAATTTCGTGTTGCGTGGTAATAAATCGAATTCAGACGTGGTCCGCAGCAAGCTATGGGGAGAGGTTATGCTCGGAGTTTCCTTGAGCCGCAACGATGATTGATACACCTAGGAGCTCCAAAGTGACAGATAAAGGATCAGTAAGCTGAAGTTGCAATGAGCTGAACAATATAGCTCGAACAATCGACAACCGATTGGGATGAAAGGTTCTCGAGTGGTAGCCTCGTACCAGTATGAGCGGATGGTAGTGCGGCCTCCTACGACCTCGAGTAACGACTTGGTTAAGACATGCGGGAAGTCCATAGATGCAGGAGGCTCAGCACCGTGTTTTGTGACATTATTTGGGTAAGGCCTATGTTCAGCATTGGGCTTGTCAAGGGCTGTAATGATAATGATGATGATGATGATTAAGAGGGTGATTGTATGGCGACCAAAGTTCCATTCTACATTTCTGAGAAAGTTTTGGATTTGAGCAGTGTTTGCTGCTCTGACCTTAATACGAGTTGGCGAATTTCACCCATTCTCGATTTCTTTTTATTTCTCAAACATGCATATTTCTTATCGTTGTTCTTCACCGGCGAACATGTGGCAAACCAACTTCTTTGGCTGGGATAAAAATCGGGTAGCTATTGTACTATGAAATTTAATGCCGGCGAATTACCATAGCTCACTTTTATATGCCTTTCCATGTCCACTACTCAACATAATATGTAGGTACTCTAAGATTGCCATAGCACGGATAAATTACCAACATATACATATCATCTTCTTGAATACCTTATCATTATCGGATCATCACTCCTTATTGTGTCGACGGCAAACCTAACGTCTGACACTCGCCATCGTGGTTAAAACATTGGTACTCTACGATTTTTTTCTTTTTATACAATAAGGATCACAAACGAGCACACAGTCCACCTGATAGTAAGTGGTTGCTGTGGCCCAAAGACATCTACATCTATCCTCGCCTACGAATCAAAATGCAGATGCGTTATCACCTGTAAGGACTAAGATGGAACGCCTCGTATCCAGTAAAATGGAGTGGAGCCGCTATTTTACACTGGCATTCTGTGAGACTGTGGTCCTTCCCCAGTCGTACAGACCCATTCGTGCTACAACTACATACATAAACACTCACGCCTGTCACCCAGAGGGGTAGGCAGAGACTACAGACTTCCATTTGGCACGATCCTGACACATCTCTCTCGCCTCCTTCACATCCATACATCTACGCATGCATGCTCGTCGGTTAAGGGTACTCCTAATTTGGCCCGTTTTCAATAAATCGCCAATTTGGTCGATAAATTTTCGCCTAGGACGTCCCTTTACGACTCTGCCATTCAATTCTGCAACATAAATTTTCTTTGTCACTCTTTCCTCTTCCATTCTTTCCACATGACCAAACCACCGAAGCATTCCTTTCTTAATCCTGGTCACAACATCATCTTGCAAACCACACTCTTCTCTTATCACACAATTCTTCACCCTGTCATTCAGATTCTACATACATACTACTAATATAGCTGCAGCATGGCTCTACCACGTAAAGATTTCAAAGCAGATTGACCATTGTGCGCTAAACGTAGTTGTGCCAGTGAGAATCTAATCTCCAACGTTTATTGTTTCTACTTGCAGCTCACATAGCCAGTCAATCGCTATTAATACTAAGAATATTTAATTCCAACAAAATTGATTGATAGATTTTTTTGGCCGTTATTTTTTTTTCAAGTATAACGTAACAGATAACTTGACTAATATTTCGCTTTCTTTTTTCACGTAAGTTCGGTTAATTATTGTGAAAGAGATTTTCAGGTTCTAAAAATAAATAAGGTATGTGAATATGGTCACCTTAGGGCTTTACCGCCCTATAAAACCAAAAATAGAAATAGGCCAGAGACAAAAACACAAAATCGTATACTATAATTTATATAAGAAGAAAATAGCAAACCAGCTCTGGCAATAATTTAAAACAATTCGAATAATCAACTTAAAAAAAATAACTACACTACACCATACTAGAATCGACTAAAATATTTACTATAATGTCAAGTGTCCAAATGGTGTCGATAAAGCAGCGCCCTTTTGACCCTTTATTATTTAATTGCCTGTTGAAGAGCTATCATATCATAGAGCCTTCTATGCAAACAAGGCTGTAGTTTCCGAGTTATAAGAAAGTGACCATATTAACTGTATGACCATATTGCCCTTACGTACTATAGTAAGTTGCTCAGATCTTGTCGGATTTAGTTAACGTTTGAAATCTACTGAAAATATTATCAACGATTTTGCTGCTTTTCATAACAATTATTACAATCAGTGTTCTCAATTATAACCAATAACAATTTAGAGAGTTAAAAAGTGCTTTTATAACTTTATTCTTCTTTCAGGCGCCATATTTAAACGAAATATTTAAAAAAATAGGCAAATAGATGCTTTTAAATTATATTAAAGTTTTTAAGAATTAATTCGCACACATCCGCTCAATAAAATAAAATGATGTGTCTTCCCTAGTTTGAAGAGCACCTCCCGCCTTCCTCCAATTGCATGCACTAATCCCAGCACCACTACTTCCAACACCACCACACTAGGAAAGACACACCATCGACGATAATACGGCACGTTTTTCGCCTCTACACGAGGCATCCTTAGGCGATGTAAATTCTGCGGTAGCTGACCGCTAAGTGAGCAAAATACTGCTATTTATATAACTCGCCGACGCAACCGCTCCAACCACTAAAGTAGTGAGCGACCGCGTCATGTCATAAAATATGCGATCAACCACCACCTGACGTATGCAACCGTTTGTTGTAAAAATAGTAAACAATTTATACGTGGTAGAGCCATGCTGCAGTTATATTAGTAGTATAGTTGTAGCACCAATGGGTCGGCTCGACCAGGGAAAGACCACGCTCTCACAGAATACCAGCGTGAAATAGTAGCTTAATGTTGCTGTATTTCGTATGGTGAGTGTAGAGAACCGGAGACCCTTTTTACTGGAAACGAGGCATTCCATCTTAGTCCTCACGGGTGACAACGCATCTGCATTTTGATTCGTAATCGAGGATAGATGTAGATATCTATGGGCCACAGAAACCACTTACCATCACTATAAAAAAAAAACCGCCGCGAAACGTCTGCCCACCCTCCAACCACGCAACGAGTTGCTGATCACCGCGAGGGTGATGAACTTTGTTTTTTTTTTTTTTTTTTTTTTTTTTTTTTTTAGGGGGGGTTTGTTTTTTTTTTTTTTAAAGCGCTTTCGGTTTGCGCGGTTGCCCGTTTTCTTTATTATCACAAATATTCCTAAGAGAATTTTTTGTTTTGAATGCCACGTTAACGAAAAAAAATATATTTAAAGAGCTTAATGTAATTTAGTAAGTTAGAGCTTAATGTAGTTATTATAATCAGCTAGAAAATGTTGTTTGTCCTTATTACATACATAAACACTCACGCCTGTCACCCAGAGGGGTAGGCAGAGACTACAGACTTCCATTTGGAACGATCCTGACACACCTCTCTTGCCTCCTTCACATCCATACACCTACGCATACATTCTCGTCGGTTAAGGGTACTCCTAATTTGGCCCGTTTTCAATAAATCGCCAATTTGGTCGATAAATTTTCGCCTAGGACGTCCCTTTCCGACTCTGCCATTCACTTCTGCACCATAAATTTTCTTTGTCACTCTTTCCTCATTCATTCTTTCCACATGACCAAACCACCGAAGCATTCCTTTCTTAATCCTGGTCACAACATCATCTTGCAAACCACACTCTTCTCTTATTACACAATTTCTTACCCTGTCATTCAGATTCAGCCCTAACATACTCCTTAACGACCGCATTTCTACTGCGTTTATTCTACTCTCGTGCTTCTTCTGCCACACCCAACTTTCACTACCATAAGTTAAAATAGGGACCAACACAGCATTGTGAATTGCCATACGTGCCTTTTTCGATACATTTTGACTCTTCACAATAGAGTGCAAGGCCCCATTTACTCTATTTCCCGCATTCACTCGTCGTTCTATATCCTTATCATATCTCCCATCCCTGCTAAATACGCAGCCTAAATATACAAACTCATCTACTTGCTCGATCAACTCCCCTTCTATTCTTATTTCACAAATCGTTTTACTTTCTTCTCTTTCAAAAATCATAACCTTCGTCTTACTTGCGTTCACTTTCATACCCCTTTCTTTTAATGATCCGTTCATTAATGTAACCATCATTTGCAACTCGGCCGCCGACGACGCAAGAATAACTTGATCATCGGCGTACAAAAGGCATTTGACGGTTAACTCACCCATTCTTAATCCGCATTCTTCAACTTTCAAATTTTGCAAACAACTGTCCATAAATAGGTTGAACAGCCACGGGGAAGCCACACAGCCCTGTCTGACACCTTTATGGATGTCAAACCAGTCCGAGTAGACCCCGTTGATCCTAACACAAGCACTAGAGTCCCTATAAAGGGACTCCAATGCCTGTATCAAGCCAGCGCTCAACCCAAATGAGTTCAGTGTTTGCCATAGCAAATCCCTATCCACCCTGTCATAGGCCTTTTCCAAGTCCATGAACGCACAAAAAACCTTTTGGTTTTTGGCCAGAAACTTCTCCGCGATCATGCGCATGGAAAAGACTTGATCTGTACATCCCATTCCCTTTCTAAATTCCGCTTGCACATCCCAAATTTTTCCATCAGTTTCTTTCATGACCCTTTCAATCAGTACCTTAGCATACAGTTTTCCCACAATGCTAAGAAGGCTGATGCCACGGTAGTTTTTACAGTCCTGCTACGACCCTCTTCCTTTATATACTGGGACTATCACGGCTTTGCACCAGTCTACCGGTACCCGCTTCAGTTCCCAGCATAAATTAAACAAGGTGTGCAGCAGGCCTGCCACCACTTCCTCTCCAGCCCTTAGCATTTCGAGTGAAACTCTATCATATCCGGCAGCCTTACCTGCTTTCATGCTTTTCATTGCTTTCATTATTTCATCTATACTTATCTCGCTACCTCTTTCCTCTTCTTTCGGTGTTTCTACTTCACTTAGTACACACGTTGTCTCCTCACTCATAAACACGCTTTCAAAATATACCTTCCATCTCTTTAAACTCAAAACTCCATCATTCAGAATATAGCCATTCTCGTCTCTTATAGCATTCATCATAGGCTGTTTTGAATGTCCCCTGGCAGTTCTTACAAGTTTCCAGAACATTTTAATATTTGCCTGGAAGTTTTCCGATATTCTTCTATCATTCTTATCCGTTCTTTCTTGCTTTTTTCTTTCAACTACTTCTTTTACTCTCTTATTAAGATGTCTAAAGACTGCCTTTTTTCTTTCAATATCACCATTCGTACCACTAGAATTAGCAGCCTTTGTTGCTAGTAAATCTAGCCATGCTCTCTTCTTTGCTTCAACTTCCATACGTATCTCATCATCCCATCATAACGTATTATTTTTCCTTTCATTCTTTCTCTTACTAACCACATACTTCGGTAGCTGCATCCACTAAACCTTTCTTTACATTTTGCCATATATTCTCCAAGTCTAACTCCTTCATACATAATTCATCCAAACCACTTATATTTTCTTTCAGTCTATATTTGAACTTGTTTTTATCACTTTCATCTTGTAACCTTTCTGTTCTAATACGCTGTAACGCAGTGGTAGACACAGACGATCGATGGCGCCAACGCCTGAATAGACCATTAATTCGGCATAAAACTAAATAATGATCCGTTCCTACGTTAGAACCCCGTTAAACTCTCGTATCTACCACTGCGCCCCTCAATCTTTCATCCACAATTATGAAATCTATCATGTTTCTATCGTCACCTCTTTCCCAAGTATACATGTGAATCCTCTTGTGGCGAAAGCAAGTGTTCGTCACAAAAAGATTCTTTTCCATACATACGGTGAGGAGACTTTCACCATTCTCATTTATACTTTCATCACCAAACGTTCCCAATATCCTTTCATAACCAAGCCTCCTGACCCCAACCCTTCCATTAAAATCTCCTAGCATAATAATATTTTCATTTCCCTTACACTTCATTAACACCATCCTTACCATTTCCCAAAACTGCTCTCGGATATAAGTGGGCTTAGACATGTCTGGGGCGTAGACCCCTAACACAAACAACTTCTTTAAGCCCACTTTCATTCGTATCCATAGCAGTCTTGGGCTTACACATTCATACTCTTTCACACATTGTCCCATTCTTTCTGAAAGGATGATACCTACTCCCTGGCATGCCCGCTCGATCTCGTCTACACCAGACCAGTATGCGGTATACATGCCATGTGTAGTGACATCATTCCCCTTCCTTTTCGTCTCATTAACGCATAACACATCTATTCCTCTATCATACATCATATCGCATACTTCATCCATTTTATCATTCATTGCCCCACATACATTCAACGTAGCCAGACGGGCTTCTGCAATCCAATTTTCGCCTCTCCGGTAGACAGAACGTGACGGGTGGCGAACCTCGTCGCCGGTTTTCCTCCCGGAGATTCTTCGCACCCCTGCCCCATTAAAGGGGCGCCGGGAACTCGGGGCCATTTCTTTAATTCGATTCCTCATGGTCACGAAATGGGGTGGTATATTTAACGGCGCTACCACGGCGTGGAGCCGAGTCTGTGGTATCGGCTTGTCGCTCATTTAGCACCACCCGGAGGACACGTGTAGGGTGGGCCTAGGAACAGGTGGTCAAAGCCTACGGACCCGAGCGACTTATCCCCCATGTCCTTATTCTATTACGGAAAAGGTTACACCTCATTTAATATCTAATCCAATTCAAATCAAGCGATGTCATGCTCGCCAAACGCCCCGCTCCGCCGAACACTACTAAAAAAAAAACACTACTAAGGTGTTACCAGGGTTTGGTCGCATACACTTCAAAGTACCTATATATAATAAGTTGGTAAATATGTTTTTTATAAAGGGATTATAACTTTTAAATTAATTTGCACAGCACTTCCTACAGTACTTCGAACGAAAGTGATGACGCTCAACAAAGAGGATTACAGCCGATTATTTATTTATTTTTAAAGCTTAATGCCCAATATTTATGACCGAGTGTTATAAATTTTATGTTCATTTTATTAAGGTTTGAGCCTTCTTTTAAAACAAAGGAATATATTAACATAGAGTATTCGGGGCCATCTTGTCAGAAGACATGCTTTTGAAACTAATTCTTACTCGTAAGAGCTAAGTCTAATGAAAAACAGATTTTATATGATAAACTATTTGGTACCTCACTAAAAATAGGAAATCTATAGAACCACTTCGGTGTCTATTCTAAGCTTTATATTTCCCTACATTGATACGGTGGCGTCTCAGATGAAGTAATAAAGGTTTTTTACTTCATCTGAGGGTGGCGATATTGTAAGAAATTTAGTATAACAGCGTGTGACAACCTAGTTACACTGAGTTGAATTTTGATCTATGGTAAATTTAAGGGAGTAAATTAGAATATCGAAAAACATGTTGTAGGGTATCTAAAACACCTCATCCGCATTAGGCCCGGCGCCAGCAAAGTGGCAAAGCTGCGGGCGCACGTGGCCCGCCTGACGTCCGCCATGGAGACTCTCCAGAAGGAGAACGAGAAGCTCCGCGCAGACCTGGCCAGTCTACGTGAGCCTGCCTCTCGCGCGGCGCCCCAGACGCAGCGCCCAAGCCAGCCCGTGCCGGTGGAGAACCAGGTTCTGAACCTGGTCCGGCAGGAGCTGGCTGCCTTCCAGCACCGGTTCTCCGTGCTGGAGTCTATCGTCCTGCGCCCCCCCTAGGGGCAAACAAGACGGCAGCGAGGCCGGCAACGGTCTCGTACGCGGCGGCCACGGCTGCCGCATCCAGGCCGGGGCCGTCTAGCCAGCCCTCGGGCGGGGCTGCAGTTGCCCCTCCCCCTGAAAAGCCGGCTCTGGCAAATCCGGTACCGGCGGAACCGGCTCCGGCTAAGCCGGCGACGGGAAAGGGAGGCAAGACGAAGGCGAGAAAGGGCAAGGCGGCAGCACAGGTGGTGGCTGCACCAGCCCCAGTGCCTGCGGCGAATGTGCCAGCGCCAGCGGCAAGCCAGCTGCCGCCGCCGTCACTGCCCCCAGCTCCCTACACCTCCCGCGGCTGAAGCCGGTTGGCAGGTGGTCGGGAACAAGAAGAAGGGTAAGAAGGCAGCCAAAAAGGCCAAAGAGCAGGAGCGGCAGCGCCAGTTCAGGGCGCGCAAGATCGCGGCTAGGCTCCGCGCCCCGAAGACCGCAGCTGTAGTGATTACACTACAGCCGGACGCGGAAAAGAAGGGCGTTACCTACCGCGATCTGCTCGCGAAGGCGAAGGAGGCGGTGGATCTTGGGGAGCTCGGGATCACCGGGGGCCTCCCGGCTCAAAGTCACCCAGACGGGGGCCCGTATGCTAGAGGTCCCTGGGGAATCCAGTGGCGCGACCGCGGACGCTCTGGCTGCGAAGCTCAGAGCGTCTCTGGACGCGGAAGAGGCCCGGGTGTCCAGGCCCGTCAGATGCGCAGACCTGCGCATCATGGGTCTGGACGACTCGGTATCGGAGGAGGAGTTGGTGGCCGCCGTCGCCAGGTCCGGGGGTGCACTACTGACCAGGTCAGGTCAGGCGCCATACGCCCGGACCAACAGGGCATGCATGCCGCCACGGTGTGCTGCCCTGTTACGGCGGCCAAAACCATAGTGGAGGGCCGAAGGCTGCTGGTGGGCTGGGTCTCAGCGCAGGTTAAGCTGCTGGAGCCCAGACCTCTGAGGTGCTAACGCTGTCTCGTGGGGCACCACGTATCAGTGAGATGCGCCTCGGAGGTTGACCGCAGTCGCCTGTGCTTCCGCTGCTGTCAGCCCGGACACATATCGGCAACCTGCTGCGCCACGCCGCACTGTGATGCTTGTGCGGCGACCGGCAAGCCAGCTGATCACCGGGCCGGAAGCAAGGCCTGCGTGCCACCCGCCAAGGCCAAGGCCGCGGGGAGGGGAGGGCGCTCCGCCGCCACCGCCTCTGTGGCCTCCACCGCAGACGCAACTGCCGCCGCCACCGCTGTCACTGTCGCCGCCGCCGCCGCTGCGACACCGACGCCCGCAGAGGTGCCCCCTGTGGAGGAAGCTGAAATGGAATGCCTATAACGGCCCCATTAAGCTTCCTCCAGGCGAATATCAACCACTGCGCTTGCGCTCAGGATCTGTTGCTACAGAGCATGGCGCAGTGGTCGATTAACATCGCTGTGGTCGCTGAGCCATATTTTGTCTGGCCTAGGGAGGACTGGGTGGCGGACCTTAACGGCTCAGTGGCCATCATCTCTTCGGCCGCCGCCGTTACCCCGACCCTTGAAGGTGTCAGGAGGGGTCAGGGGTGCGTAGCAGCACGGTTCGGGGAGTTCGTCGTTGTGGGGGTGTACTTCTCCCCGAACCGATCCCTCGCCGAGCTCCACAACTCTCTTGCAGAGCTGAGAGCAGTCGTCGTCGGAAGTTATCCCCTCCCCGTACTTGTCCTCGGGGACTTCAATGCCAAGAACTTGGCTTGGGGTTCTCGTCGCACAGATGTGCGGGGTAGGATGGTGGAAGACTGGGCTCTGGAGACAGGCCTGGTCGTCCTAAATCGGGGTTCTGTCCCCACGTGTGTGCGGATGCGGGGCGAGTCGGTGGTGGACATCTCGTTCGCTAGCCCCGCTCTGTCGCCACGTGCCATTGACTGGCGTGTCATGGAGGGGGTGGAGACCTACTCCGACCACCGGTACATCCGGTTTGACGTCTCCAACCAGCCCTCGAGCGCGCCAGTCCAACAGGCCCCGAGTGGTCCGCGTTGGGCACTGAAGCAGCTGGACTGGGAGCTCCTCCTGGAAGCCTCGATCGTGCAGGCCTGGGTGTCATCCCCGGACAGGCCTGCTGACGTCAATGATGAGGCAGGGTGGTTCCAGGAGGCCATGTCCGAGATATGTGACGTGGCAATGCCCCGCGTCCGGCCAGGAAGCGCCCGGCGTCAGGTGTATTGGTGGTCGCGTGAGCTGACGTCTCTGCGCGAGGCGTGTGTCGCCGTGCGGCACCTGTACGCCAGGCATCGCAGGCTCCGCATTCGTCCACCGAACACGGCAGCCATTGAGGCGGAGCTGTACGAGGGATATAGAGCGGCGAAGACCGCCCTCCGGGAGGCTGTCCTGCAGGCCCGGGATCGGGCCCGTGAGGAGATGCTGGAGACTCTCGACAGAGATCCGTGGGGGCGCCCTTACAAGATGGTGCGGGATAAACTCCGCACCTGGGCCCCCCGCTGACGCAGAGTCTCAGGCCCCAGCTCGTGGAGGACGTGGTGAGCGCTCTGTTCCCTGCGCGAGGGGAACATCCGCCCCCGCCTATGGCTCCGCCACCTGCGGTGCCGGAAGCGGACCACCAGGACGACGACGACGACATCCCGGAAGGGACCGGGGTAGACCTGAGAGTGGCGGTACGTAGGCTCAAGGCCAGGAATACCGCCCCAGGACCGATGCTTGGAGAGAGGCCAATTCCCGCTTCGTTGGAAGACGGGGAAGCTGGTCCTCATTCGGAAGCCGGGGCGCCCTGCGGACTCTCCGTCCGCATACCGGCCCGTGGTGCTGCTCGACGAGGTGGGCAAGCTCTTTGAAAGAGTCATTGCAAACCGCCTCGCCGAGCACCTTGCGGGGACGGGGCCGGATCTTGCGGAACACCAGTTTGGTTTCCGCAAGAGGCGCTCTACGGTGGACGCCATCATGCGCGTGAGAGCCCTCACGACGGGGGATGCAGTGGCCAGAGGGGGGTTGTCTTGGCGGTGTCTCTCGACATCGCCAACGCCTTCAACTCCATGCCCTGGAGCTGCATTAGGGAGGCACTCCGGTATCACCGGGTGCCGACCTATCTCCGTCGTATAGTCGGGGACTACCTGATGGACAGGACCGTCATCTACCCCGGTCGCAACGGTGAGTGGAACCGGCGAGAGATGTCGTGCGGTGTCCCACAGGGTTCAGTTCTGGGGCCACCTCTGTGGAACATCGGTTATGACTGGGTGCTGCGCGCCGACCTCCCTACCGGCGTCAGCGTAATTTGCTACGCTGACGACACGCTGATACTGGCACAAGGGGAGTCGTACGAGGCGGCGGCGGAAACTATGACACGCGGGGTTGCGATAGTCGTTGAGAGGATTCGGCAACTGGGTCTCGAGGTGGCTCTGCACAATTCCGAGGCCATGCACTTCCATGGTCCTTGGAACAGGCCACCACCGGGATCCTCAGTAATGGTAGGAGGGGTATCCATCGGCGTCGAGTCGACACTGAAGTACCTAGGACTCGTCCTCGACGGCCGATGGAACTTCGTTGAGCACTTCCGACGTTTGGCTCCCAAACTGGAACGGACCGGGGCTGCCTTCAGGCGACTCCTGCCGAACCTGGGGGGGGCCCAAACGCCTCCTGCCGGAGGCTCTACGCGGGGATCGTGCGATCCATGGCCCTTTACGGGGCCCCGGTGTGGGCGCGTGGTTTGGCGCGGCTTGCCGTCCACCACCTGAACGCGCCCCAAAGGGTGGTCGCCGTGAAAATGGTTCGCGGCTACCGCACGATCTCCCCGCGAGGCGGCGAGCCTCCTTGCCGGATTGCCGCCATGGGATCTGGAGGCGGTAGTCCTTGCACGCCTGCACGAATGGCGCGCGGAGGCACTATGCCGGGGGGAAACCCCGCTGCCGCGGCAAGTTGTCGCGCAGCGGACAGACTTCCGGCACGATCTCATGGCGACATGGAGAGAGCGACTGTCGCAACCCCGTGCTGGGCACGCCACTATAGCGGCGATAAGACCCCTCTTTGAGGAGTGGCTTGAGAGACGCCACGGCATCCTCACCTTCCGCCTGACTCAGGTCCTCACCGGACACGGTGTGTTCGGGAGGTTCCTGCACCGAATCGGGCGGGAGGAAACGCCCGGGTGCTCCCACTGCGAGGATGGACCGGAGGACACGGTGGAACACACCGTGGAGGTGTGCCCTGCTTGGGCGGAGCACCGCCGTGTCCTCGTAGCGGCGATAGGCGGCGGCGACCTCTCGCGTCCGGCCCTGATCGAAGCCATCGAAAGCCAAGGAAAGAGCAGCAGCTTTCCTCCCCGGCCGCCGCGGGAGACGCCCCGGGCGTCGGGGGCTACGTCGTGGCCCCCGGCCACCGTAGGCGCGGGCCTGTGGACGGCGAGCAATGGGTAGCTCGTCGTCCGTCCGTCTAACGACGACAGGCCGTGTCGACGGCGCGTTTTGTTCCACGCGCGCCTCAAAGAGCTGTCAGCAGCGTGATGGGGCCCGCAAGGGCCGACGCCTGCCGGGGCTGCGGGCTATTCGAAAGAGATACCGCGGCTCCGGAACGTAAGGGCACTGAAGGAACACGGATGGTTTTTAGTCAGTAAAAGTCTGACACTCCCTTACGCTCCACCCAGAGCGAAAGGGGTCATTAGATGATTTTCCATCCGCAAAAAAAAAAAAAAAGGTATCTAAAACAAGAGTATTAAATGAAAACTTACTGATACACTGAAGTAAGAAGTAATATTATATGTTTATTGCACATATATACACACATACATATGCTTCCTTATTATTTAATTCAAAAAATGAAAATTGTCATATTTATTACGAACCCAATTTTTATTACATCGAAGTTGTGTAAGTGTTCATAGCATTTTAGTTATTATGTGAGCATTAGTACAGTAGGAAAAGGGAATCTAATGCTTATCAGTTATCGCATCATTTGAATGTTTGATTTATAACAATCGGCAGTGCGATAGGGGTTACGTGCACACGTCGGGCTGTCGATCAATCAGCGTACGGACGAACTAGTGACAGGTCATTAGGCGGCTCTACTCGGCTCAGGTGGCGCTCGGTCCGATGTTTCACTTTACTTCATTTACTACGTTTTCCTTTGTTCATCTAATCGTTTCTAGTAAGTAAAACATTAATATAAAATAAAAAAAATTCGTCCGGCAAATTGTCTATGTGCCATGAACGAATCAGGTTTGTGAATAGATGTGCTCTTTGTCCATTATCCCATTATCGGTGGAAAGACTTACAACCTTATTTATAGTAGTTGATTATCGCTCACTTAAACTAAGTATTATTCATATCCAAAGACCTAATTATTCTCTATGTTATGTTCATATATCTATATCTTTCTCTTTCTATTATCATTTAGTGAAGTGAGAGAGTGCAATTTTAAGCATTTCTTTAATTGACGTTGATATTTATGAGTATACATATACGGCTAAATTCTCTCGAATAAACCCCCACACAAACCCTTGTATAAAGATGTGTCGTATCCAGAACTATGTATCCCTAGTTTGCGGTTTACTCTGAGGGTTATACATACTTTTACTTTGAAAAATGAACTTTCACTTTCACTAAAAATTAACTAAATTTCAAAAAACTCAATTTAAAGAAATATTAAATTCACTCAATAAGGACAAATATCAAAATAACTTATTTGCATCGCCATTTTACATGTTAAGTATACATAAAATCATAAAAAAATATGTTATTCGGTTTTAGTGAAACCGTAGAAGTTACGAACAGAAGGATAAAAAGCATTTATATGGGTTCCTTGCGTGACAGTAGAAAGCTATAAACGGAAGCTAAAAATAAAGGTTTTTTATCGAAAAGAAAATTTATTTTTGGACACAGCGTAGAGTAACTCTTATTCGAAGCAATTTTCATATTGCGTTTTTTCTGATACCAATTGTCCCAAACTTAGCACACAGGACAGCTAATCTACGTAGAGTGAGCATTGCGAAATTCTCTAGCTATTTTCCACTATTACTGTAATATTACATCACAAGTCTACTAATGAACTAGTCCTACACCCACCTAGGCCTACACTATAGATTGCCGCAAAGTACGTTCCTGAGCTACATGCATTTATCGACTGCCTGCGTGTTTTATCAGGTAATCATTCCATGTACTGAAGGGTCGCCAAACACTACGCTTGCCAGTACTAGGTCTCCATTCAAGAACCTTTCTTCTCCATCTGTTGTCGGTTTTTCGAGTTATATCCCCGGGATATATCAGTTACTCTTGTTTTTATATTTTCGTTACGGACTATCCCGCAGTGAGAAACCGAATATGGCCTCTTCCGTCATACGCTGAGAAACTAAACTTCCGCATGACCTTCAGCGAATTTTTGTAATTCTGAGTACAAGGTATTCAACCCTCGTCGATACACTTCCTATCATCACAACGTTGTCAACGAGAGACTTGTGGACGGTAAATCCGACACCTCCTTGAGACAGATGGTCGCCGTCCCGGTGATAGAGCAAGTTGATTGCCTCATTGGTTTAGTGGTCGTATACTCGTTTGCTGATCATGTGATGTGATCCTTTGTTAGATAATCAGTTTTTTGTCAAGAAATTCTCTGTGGCAGCGCGGAGTCAGGAAGTTGGTGGTGTTTCACCCTCGAGCCTCGGGAAACACGGTTCTGCGCCTGATATCTCCGGTCCTCTCGGATTACTATTCCATCGGACTATGAGAATTAGGGAATGTTAGAGTGCAGCTGTGATCGCAGATACACTTGGGCTATAATCCTGTACTGCGCAGAGAGAGAAGACTAGTCTTCGTTGAGACGGGCTGCCGCGACTCAAATTCGGTCTGGCGATTTTTGTGTCCTCCCCCTGTAAGTACAATCATATAACATCCTAGTGGAACTTGTTTATCTCTTCCGCCTAGAATCATCCCTTCCGTTGAAAGAGCATTATAATAAAAATCGAGATTTTTGTATTTATTTTTATTTATTTATTTGATCTATATTGTTAACACATTTATTGTTAACATCTTAGTAAATGGGGTAACAAACGTCGGACTTAATGCCTATCGGCATTCTCTGCCAGTCAACCCGTGAAGTGATGAGGTTTTTTGGCAGGAGCAATTATATGTATAATGTGCTATTATATGGTGCAGATGATATATGTATACACTGTATGTGTATGTAAATAATTTCATAAGCCTCGCCTAATGAAGATGTGTTAACGTTTTATATAATATTTTTAAACGTTGAGAATTGGGTACACTGATAAAGAGTCGAGTCGTGCTTATACTTTTTGACTTTGATGTTTAATTTTATTTACATAATAATTTTCTCCACAATACGGACATACATAGTTATAAGCAATATTTTATGTGATAAGCATATTTTACCGCTGGAAACCACAATCATGCTCTTTTTAAAAGTAATACATAACTCTTCAAGCGATCAGTTACGTAAGCTTATTCTAATATTTAGAATTCATTTGTTAATAAATTATAAAATAAAGTAACAAAAGTGAATTTATTTATTAGTAGGAAAATTTTAGTATTTAGCAAATTATTTTTTAACTTAAGAGTTGTTTCACAAGGAATCGTAAAGTGGAAGAACTTTTGACGGCGAAGTTAAATAATTATTACTTCGGTTCAGATTGTTTCGACTGATATTCAAAAAAGGGTTTTTCTTTTAATTTGATTGCAAAGTTTGTTGACAACTACTTGTCAAGTAGAAGTGAAGCCTTACGATTATCGAGATCGAAACATTTCACCCAACAGATAATTTGTTAAAAGTGTTAATTTTGTGGATGTGATCAAAGGTAACTAAAATGTTAAAGCTAAAAATTACAAACAAAAGCTTTATTTCCGCCGTGACCATAGGTGCACTTGAAAGGTTGAAAATTCAAAATGTGTTAAACTTTATAACACAGCTCTATTCGAAAGAAAGAAAGGTAAAGGTAGTTTTTAAATTTTTGTTACTGAGCTCAAGGTTTCCTTATTTTTTCCTTATTTTCAAGGGATTATGAAGTAGGGGGAACCTATTGATACTGTTATCAATGCGGATTAACCTGAAAGGAAATTGCATCGTGTTAAAAATTTAAAATCATGTCTTATAAATTTATTCTATTCTATTTCGTCGTTCTATAGGATACATTACGGACAGTGTGCGCATAAATTATATGATTTAATTCCCCTCCCACCTTTCTATCATAAGACAAACAAGATGGTGGCCGAGTTTCCACTTATTTGTCGTTGATATACCACGCGTTCGAACTAAATGGTTTGCTTCCTCTTTTCTCGGTACATCAAGGGAGCAAAATAATTTGCAGGTGTCTGTCTTTCCATCCGATAACAATCTGGTTGTCTTCGAAGTACTATTTGCCATCTAGGGTGGGTTTATAGTCAAGCTGGCTTTACTACATATAAATAAAATTGAGGTATATGTCAGTAAAATCGAAGCAACTGCCTTTCTTTGAGCTCGGATCATTATTTACATACCATTAAAGTAAAGTTACATCCTATGTACGTCCCACTGCTGGGCACAGGCCTCCCCTCATTTCTGAGAGGGTTTTAGGGCAAGGAAGTGTCCGCCGCGCTGCCCCAATGCGTGTTGGTGAACTTCACATGTCTTCGAAGTGTTTTTTTCTTATTCCTCAGACATGCATGTTTCCTCACGATGTTTTCTTTCACCGCCGTACGTGGTAAATCAGCACTTAAAATTGCAATTAATAATTTCATTGGTGCCGGCGGGGATCGAACCCGGGTTACTCGCGTTCTGTTATATTTACAGCGAGCGTTAACCATCTGAGCTACCACGGCTCTTACATACCATTAAGACTATGATTAATTAATACGAGATTTATGAATAACCAGTTTTTAAAATATTCGTCTGTCTGCCCGTGATAATTCTCGGAATGGCTAAAAAACTTCGAACAGATAGAGAACAATGCCAGAAGTGATCCCAAAACTTAAGCTTTATTGTAAAAAATAAAACTGTGGAGGATTATCTTAAAAATCTAAATGGCATTAATAAATATCACCCAGGCGAAGCCGGGGCGATGGCTAGTAGTAAATAAATAAAATATTATGATAATGTTCAAGCCACGGAGCAAATCAAGCTTTCCCACGACGTTTTCTTTTACTATCAAGCAGTGAACAAAACAGTATAAGTATTCAAACGTAAAACAAAAAAAAATTTATAACTAAAAACAGATCTCTAAAATTTAACAGCGTTCGTGAATTATTTTTATTTAGTCGTTGCTCGGTGTTTATTAGACAATAATATTATTGTCTAAGAGGTATATACCTCTTTTTCATCAATACCCACTAACCAAAATTTTCACTTGAATGGCATACTATGCATTAATTATAAGTTTAGTGTTTGTTTGATTTATAAAGCTTTATATACTCGTTATTCCGATTGTTGATAATTCAATTAAAATTTTAAAAATATGGTAGCACTTTGGCTTTAATTTTACCATAACATTACTTTTATATATTTTCTTTCTTTATCTAAGAAAACTTCTTTTAATAGCTGAATAAGGGCTAGTAAACCTATGGTCGCAGTGTTTCTCTACCGGTATGCGATTACAGCAGTAGGCAATTAAAGTGAGGAAATTCAAACGTATAATAATTCGTTAACTCGGAAACGATGAATTAGGCCATTAATTAGAATATTGTGTTTCATCGTAATGCACAGTGCACTGGCAACGCGTTATAATATCATGTTACGGTCGACGATTACTCGTGACGTTGGTTAACTGCTGGCCGTTTTCGTTTACATTTAGATATTTTAGATTATTGTATATGCATTTATATATTTTTCCAATAATCTAAAATATATTTAAATTATTTTATCGAGTTCTGTACGGATAGCACTGTCACTATATCTTCGTACATCCATTTTTGTCGAGAGCCTGGTGCTAAATAGCTCGTCTCTCTAGTTTGCTTTGAGCGTGCTTATTTATGAGTTATGCTTTAAGCGCGCCTATTGTTGGCAATTGTAAACAGTTGCAGAGCATGCTGTTTTTAAGAAAGCTTATGAGCATGCTCTTTTTTGAGCACGTCTGTTACAAACATGCGTTCTTGCTTTACTTTACTGTCCTGAGTGCTCAAAGTAAAAATTACTTTTTACACAGCCACGCCGCACGCCCCGCGAAGCTGTCTACTGAGGCCTTATCCTTATGCCAAGTTTCTTTATTTGAAAATATTTTGTTTTCTCTAAATACCTGTCTTATTGAACGTGAACTGCATTAAAATCTATTTATATAACAAATTATCGGTTCAATTAACTATATAAATAAATGGATTGAGGCATAATTAGCTATATATTATTTGACAAATCATTTTAAAAGGACTAATGAAATTTAATAAGGTTTGATTAATGTTAAAAGTTTTTCATTGTTGAAACAATTTATTTCTAGTAGGCGTAGGAATCAAATATTATTCGGTGAACATTGTAAATCACAAAAGGATTATTACATTTGTTCAAAAAGCAATGAAATATGTAATCGCGAAGGCTGGCACTCTGTTCCATTTTTATTCGTTCGTTGTTTATTTTGTCTATAAAACAAGGGAAAATGTTGCAGAAAATACTATTGATTCTGTTTTATTGCTTTCCTGAGTTGCTAAATATAGTTTGAGTTTTGTTTTCACGTGTAACGTCAGTATAAAGATGGTGATGGATCGACTGCGTGTGTGCCGTGGTTTATTTTCAACAGCACCTTATAATTCCATAACTATAATGTAAATTAAAGGTTAAGGGCTTCCTTATGGTATTCTTCATTATCGTCATTGCAGCCCTTCACAACTCCTCTGCTGAACATAGGCGTTATAATTATTTCAAAGCTGCACGATTGCTTTAAATAATTTTTCATTCTATACTTCGTACGGGTGAACAGCGCTACCTACCGGGTCCAAATGTAAATCTTAACCATCTAAGGACCCATACAAACACACACAAAAAATTCATCAATATTGACTAGGGTTTGGGAAATCCCGACAATTTCAAAGTCCCGGGACACGAGATAACCAACAATCAAAGTCCCGGGAATTCCCGGGACTTCGAGACTTAATAAAAAATGTTTTTAATAGAGCTAAGCCTTTTTTGAAGAATTTAAGTTAAGTAATTTAAGTAATTAAGTTATTTCCCTATGAAACATATTAAAAAGGCATTGTTTTTGTAAAAATCAACATACATTAAACAGAAAATTAAATCTTAATAAGTTTAAAGTTAATTTCAGTCTTAATAATTGCTTTGTTTATTTCTTTTAATCACACAAAAATTCAATCTCCACATTCGTAAAGTTGTTCTCATTTACTAAGTGCTCGGCGCTAATCAAAACCATTGGGAGGAAACCTATAACTGAGTGGAGCAACGGGCAGCATAGAGAACTCTCTTTTTCCCTAAAACCGCCACTTTTAAGGACGCGTTTGCAAATCAACCAAAATTAGGGTGTTTTTCGGTAGATTTTGTGACAAAACTAAACCAAATCAAATATAAGTAAAAACTACCATGTATAGATTGGTTCTTCATCTGCAAATGTCTGTAACTCTTTTGTTGAAAATAGTAGTTTTTTATATTGTAAAAACGAACTTTCGTTGCCATTTTCTACAAAATTAACGATACCGGCTTGTGTTTCGGTAAATGTTTTGGTCTATTATCAACATATTTAAAAAATTTAAAAAAATACTATAAGATGACAGACATATTCAATTAAAAAACCCTGGGTTTATTTTTTAACAAAATGTCACTAATAGTCGTAAAAAAAAATAAAAACTGATGCACATTTTTTCGCATATTTTGGTAATATGGATGAATCATAATGTATTGCAATAAGGGCTATTTTATTGTTGGTGCCTGCTTTGATTTATTGTACAAAGATTTCGATGAAACCACAGTCCGCGCTCGGCCGCCGTCGTGAGTGGACACTGTATCGCCTGTTTGCAGCGGCTCATTCTGAAAAGATCGCTGTACATACACAAAATATTAGAAAAAAACAAATTGGAAACATAGGTACTTGACAAGTGATAAAATTATTATTTTTATACTCACAGTTTTTATTTAGCTAAAAATAAGTAGGATATATAAACTTACCTACTACTGCAACTCGTGGACGAGCGGAACTAGGTGTGCCGAGTTTGGGCTCGTTTTGTTGGTTATGATGAGACCTTACCTCTGGACTTGATGGCATGACCTGAAGGTGTACTTTCGTGACCGCTATTTGAACTTCTTGCAGAGTAAAACTAGGGGTGACGAATTTGGGCTCCGTTTTGTTAGTTATGACGAGTCTATACCTCTGGACTTGATGGAGTGACCTGAAGGTCTAAATCGGTGATTGCAACTGGAACTCCTAGACTGGTAGAACTAGGTGTGCCGAGTTTGGGTTCGTTTTGTTAGTTACGATGAGACCTTACCACCGGACTTGATAGAGTGACCTGAAGGGGTAATTCAGTAACTACTGCTGGAATTTCTGAACGAGTAGAACTAGGTGTGCCGAATTTGGGCTTCGTTTTGTTAGTTATGACGAGTCCATACCTCCGCAGTGTAGTTCAGTTATTACAAGTGGAATTCCTAGACTTGTAGAACTAGGTGTGCCGAGTTTGGGTTCGTTTTGTTAGTTACGATGAGACCTTACCACCGGACTTGATTGAGTGACCTGAAGGTGTAATCAGGTGGTTACAAATGGAATTCCTAGACTAGTAGAACTAAGTGTGACGAGTTTGGTTTCGTTTTGTTAGTTACGATAAGACCTTACCACCGGACTTGATGGAGTGAAATTCGGCACACCTAGTTCTACTAGTTCAGAAATTCCAGCAGTAGTTACTGAATTACCCCTTCAGGTCACTCCATCAAGTCTGGTGGTAAGGTCTCATCATAACTAACAAAACGAACCCAAACTCGGCACACCTAGTCCTACAAGTCTAGAAGTTCCACTTGTAATCACCGAACTATACCTTCAGGTCACTCCATCATGTCCGGTGGTAAGGTCTCATCATAACCTACAAAACGAACCCAAACTCGGCACACCTAGTTCCACCAGTCTAGGAGTTCCAGTTGCAATCACCGATTTACACCTTCAGGTCACTCCATCAAGTCCGGAGGTATGGACTCGTCATAACTAACAAAACGGAGCCCAAATTCGGCACACCTAGTTCTACTCGTTCAGAAATTCCAGCAGTAGTTACTGAATTACCCCTTCAGGTCACTCCATCAAGTCTGGTGGTAAGGTCTCATCATAACTAACAAAACGAACCCAAACTCGGCACACCTAGTTCTACTAGTCTAGGAGTTCCACTTGTAATCACCGAATTACACCTTCAGGTCACTCCATCAAGTCCGGTGGTAAGGTCTCATCATAACCAACAAAACGAACCCAAACTCGGCACACCTAGTTCCACTAGTCTAGGAGTTCCTATTGTTGTAATCACCAAATTACACCTTCAGGTCACTCCATCAAGTCCGCAGGTAGGTAAGGTCTTATTATAACTGACAAAACCAGTTCAAAGTCCAGAGCTAACATCTCACTACCAGTAGAGGGCTTCCAGTGCCAAGCAGTCTTTGGAGCAGGTATTCATATTTCGTATCGAAGTATATTTCTGAGGTAGGTATAAGAAATGAAAAACAAATTCAATCTTTCAAATTATCAAAATAATTTCATTTGACTACGATTCCCACAGCCAACCGTGCGTACACTAGTGTGTGTGTGACTTTTGTCAATGTAGTAGTGCGATTCTATACCTATCCATTTTGTAAACGCGTCCTTAAACAGATAAATCTTATAGTTATAAAACGAACCTAATTAAAAATCATACCAATTTTAATAACGTCAAACAACAACAACTACACATTTATTGTGTTGTGTACTCAGTAGTTATGTAGAAGACCGAGTAATTACTCATTAAACCAACAGATGGTGCCAGGCTCCTTCAATTATTTGAAAATAAAAATGATTACATAACAATTTCGACAATCTTGTCTCTTCTCAAGTCTCGACCTAAAAGTCCCGAGACTCGAGACAACTAAAATTACGAAAAGTCCCGGGACTTCGAGACACGAAACGCCCGGGACCCAAACCCTAATATTGACCGAGCCATTTTTGAGATTCAGCGAGACTAACGGACAGTTTATCTTTATATGTAATAGATTTATATTACTTTGTTCGTTTTGTTACTTTTATTTATCACCCACTTTTATTCTATTTAATAAGTATTTTACGAAAATGTGCCAGCTGGTGTGCATAACTTAAAATATCTGTCCATAGCGACGTAGCCCGTTCAACACTTACTGCTGGAATGGTAATATACAATAAAAAGTAAATTATAGGCTGGTTCCGACTGGGACTCGAACGTAGAACTTTTAAGACAGTAGGCAAGTATTTTGATCACTATTAATACTGACTTTATTACTTACAATGTTTTTAATAAGTGAAAGTATGTATATTCGCATTTTAAAAACTTAGTTTTTTTCTTAATGGAATTAGAGGAGAAGATTATAAGCTTTACAATAACGACATTAAAAAGTCTTATTTTAGGCGTTCTTTGAAATATATGGCGGGCATCTAGCCTAAATAATTCGTCTAGGTGGTAGGATTCCTCTTCTACCTAAGAGTCCGTCTGGGAAGTTACCACCCTCTTACTTACGTGCGGTTTCGTGGTCACTTGGGAGAAAGGCCAAATTGGCCTCCAAAAAGCTTGGCGTGCTCAGCAGAGCGGGACAGTAATTCATGCCGGCACACCGCCTGCAACTTTACACGACGTACGCACGTTCAGACGACGCAGGTTCAGCCGCACGTAGGATACTGTTCCCATCTCTAGGCTGGGGCTCCCCAGTGCCACCTCCTTCCATTTGATCGCATCCAGCGCGTAGCCGTTCGAATCATCGGCGGCCGACTGAGCGGACTATGGCCAGTAGTGAAGGATCACGGCTGAGGATAGTCGAGTGCGATGCTTGCGATTCTACCTAGACTGCAGCGGTACAGGGAGAGGAATCTCCTCTAGCCACAGGCCACTATCACACATCCAAAGGCCTGACAAGCCCAGAGTGACCACCTCGGGCCAGACATGGGAGTCCCCTACTTTTAGCATGGGTTACCTTCTAACATCTCGAGCTCTTTCCAATCAACTTGACTCACTGGCACTGCGAAGAGATGTTGCATCTCTTTACGTATTTTGTCGCATTTACCACGGGAGTGCTCTGTGGAATTGTTCGGACTAATTCCAGCCGCAAAATTTCACCATCGCACATTGCAACAAAACTCACGATACCATTCCTACCATCTGGACGACTGGCGGTCCACTACTGTGTGATTTAAAAGCAGTTTTCTTCTTCGGACAACTCCCTTGTAAAATTGACTACCACCAGAGATTTTTCCGGACCGATACGACTTAGGGATCTTCAAGAGAAGAGCCTACTCCTTTTTAAAAGGCCGGCAACGCGTCTGCAATCCTCCTGGTGTTGCAGTTGTTCATATGCGGCGGTAATCACTTACCATCAGGTGAGCCGTATGCTCCTTTGCCCCCTCTCCTTTAAAAAAAAACTATTTATGCCAAATAGCAGTGCGTGATTTACTGTGTTCCGGTCTGAAGGGTCTAGAGAGCCAGAGTAATTTCGTTTCATTCCAGTATAATTCGGGCCGTGTCTTCAATCTGATTCCTCAGAGATTACAATACATCTAGGTGTCCATGGGCTGCAAGCACTTACCATAAGTGGACTATAAGTTGGTTTGTCACCTCAATTTTGTTAAAAAAAAAAAGATTGCTATCTGTACCTGCATATTCAATATTGATATTATATACCGATATTTGTGTTTATGTATACCTATTGCTCATTTTCCGTTTAATGAATGAATAATAGATAGTAATATGGTGTGTGTAAGTGATCAAGCTTATTTTTATATTGAAAGGCAGGCACTGCTATCCCCAATTCGCCTGCTAAGCAGTGCATCTAAGGCAAATTCTTCCTTTAACAGGAGAGCCCCGACATGTCCATCACTGGGCTTTTAAGGGCTGATAAAAAAACTATCATTGGTTTGGTATTCGCTTATCAGATAACGTGAAATAGGGCGTGGGCACAGGTTACAGTTACATGCAGTAAGGTGTAATTAAAGATAAAAGAACAATCAAGGCGGTATTTTTTGATGTGGATGAAGAATTACGTAAATTAAAAATAAAAATTATAGATATATAAGATAGACACTTGTAACAAGCCAGTGTTCGTGAACGAATGTCATGAATTTTAAAAGAAACTGAGCTTATAAATTGCAATTGAGAATTAAATTAAGCCTGCTGCAGGTATATTCTTTGTTCTTTTAAAGCGACTCTTGAGTGTTTTAAATTACGGCAAAATCCTATGGATTTGTTATAAAATATCGTTGCTTCTTTCTTTCCTGTGTTAACAATTCATGGGATTCGTATTCAAACAATATTCGTTTTAATAATTGAATAAAACATTATACCTATATACGGATTTTGTCGCGTTTAATAAGTTTAATAAAATCCGTAAATATAGTTTTATTCAATGTGTAGTGTTCGCGTAAATTTAAGAAATCATTAATATTCGCTTTAATTTTAAAAAATATCCATATTTGTGAATAGGCATTTGTAATAGTTTACTATACATGCTCTAAATTTACCTGCTGTAAAAGATAAGATTTTGTCATACTCTTACGTAACGGTATAAAATAAAACGTAGTTTCATTACACACTGATATGAAATATTATTAATCCCCTTTCTTTGGAAGATGTTTGTGCATGATAAATACAAAACGTTAAGTTCACGGAAGTTTCAGCAATATAGGTCACAGCGAAAGAAGAAACCACTATTCTCATTAGACCATTATGCGGTTTCATCGGCAAACTATGGCAGGATATAAATTGGCAAGTGGCGAATATTAACATGCGGCGACTCCGCAATGATGGAGTGCACCGTTGATTTACTAGCGTGTTTGATCGCTTTACACCGGACACTATTGTGGTGATGCGTTGTGTTCTGCGTACGGACGACATACAAGTAGTAACGGATAGCTGGTACTACTAGTATGGAAACGAGACGTTCCATCTTAGTCTTCACGGGTGAAATCGTCTTAACCCGTGGAGTCTACGAGCTTCATTGTGAATCATCCCCAGAGATAAGATTACAGTTTTAAGATCTGAAGATTTAGAGAATTTGTTGCACAAATAATGGCGCCAAAAATGTTATTGCATACGGAAAAAAGATATTAATGTTGAGAAAGAGGCACAAAGGGCCATTGACCATTAACACTGTCAAGAGATTAATACTCAGAAGGTGAAAGGTAAGAACATAACCGATGTTTCTAATATGACAACTGGAGATTGGAGTTTAATGTCACTAAAGAATACGATAATGATTTGGAGAAAGAAATGATGAAACAATTGCTTGAAATTATTGTAACTATGTATAAACTCAACAACAAAAATATATTGAAACTGTACTAGCGTTAAAAAGGAAAGCAAAATAGAGTCTGGGAAAACAAGCTTTCCCAGACTCTATTTTGCTTAAAGCTAGTAGTTAAATAAATGTCTACTTATGCTATATAATATTTATTCCCAAAACCAACATTTATTTATAGTCTTTAGTAAAACCTAGAATGTAATAAACTCCAATGGTAAAAATACGAAAAATCGTCGTATTTTATACCAAAGCTTACATTTACCAGATCGTTGCAAATCCTAAGATTAAAAATAATAAACCTAAGACTTACCAAAATTCGGACTTTTATAATAACATGTATAAAATACAATAACTTCTATCATACTAATAACTTACTCCTTCGCGTAGAGGTCGGATAGTTACAGCTAAACACACTTTTTATACGAAGAGCGAATTAATTTGGTGGTATGTTATTTTTACGGCGTTATTTTACAAAAACAGCCAAACTTGCAGACAAGGTTCAGTTAAGCAATATAGGAAAATGGTGAAGAAAAATTAATTTAAAAATCTCTAACATTCTATCCTTTTTATGTTTCGAATGCAAAATGCGTCGTAATGCATTATTTCAACTAATTTTACTGTGCACGCACACATTTGTAAGAGAAGATCGGTAGGCAAAAACGTTGTTGCCCGTAAATCACATTCAATTTGTAATAATTTCAAATAAAAGTAGAAGCCTTATTTAGTCGTATTTTCAAAAACTGCAATAACGGTAACGGTAAATATTTATAAATTCTTTGAAAAATAACCCTGTATACAGTGGCGAAGCTAGAGCTCCAAGCTAGGGCAAGCCCAAGATATAAATTGATAAAAATATAGATTGTTGTTTTTAGCAGTTTTATAAAAATACACCAATCTTGATCTGTCTCCACGCTTCAGTTTCATATTCAGTGCTGTCAAGGACGTGTTTAACAAAGCACACAGTAGGCATACCACTGCTAGATAGATTGTATTACATATCAGCAATTGGCACTGTTTCCTGGATAAGTGATAACCTAGAGGAGACAGAGCTCCTTTTATTTAGAGTATTTGTTGTTTTTAAATTGAATAGCTTCGGTGGCTTTGAAGAAAGCCGTTTGGGTTTGTTTAAGCGAAAGAAAAAAAATATTTACATCCAATACAATACATGAACAAAAGTAAAACACGAACAAAGTACAAACTATGTACTTACAAAATTAAAAAAAAAAATATTTACATTCTAATGGATAAGAGATAAGATGAGATAAGTGGAATCGTCTCGCTTTCTAATGGAAAGATTTAATTACGTCCACGTAAAATGTTGGTGAACGTTTTAATTGTACCAATAACTGTTTTTAATTGCGATAATTGATAAGTCTGAAATACACTCTTAACCTTGTGTATTATCTCAACAAAGTTTAAAGATTTCCTCTCCGATTATCACTTTAACATACTTCAATTCATCACAAGGAACACTATTATCCTCCATTTTCATTAAAAATCATAAATTTTGAACTCGTAATATTAAATCGCTTAAGATAAGCACACAGAGTAAATAAACATTGAAACGTGAAATGAACTTGCAAACGTATTGCCCGCGCGCCTCCGCTTTTAACAAATTTATTCCCAAAAGCCTGGCTTTAAATCTCTATACTAATTGCTATATATACAATCGTAGTTATATTCAATTATAGAATATTTTGTCATAGGTTAGAAAGAGAGCGATCGTCTTCTCGAAAGCCCCGTAAAAAGCCCACGCGAGCGAGGGAGACAACTATTAGCTCTATTAAAACTCATTTTTTATGACAGCAGCAGTATCGCTAAGGCAACACGAGGTCATCGGTCGACATGTGTCGAACAGTGGAGTGCGCGGGAAATTTGAAATAGCTTGAAACATTTTACGAGTTATTTTATTAGTCGATATTATTGATTGATTCAGGTTTAATAAGGCAAGCCCGGCTTTTCGGCTTTAAAGGAAGCTTCGCCACTGCCTGTATAATACAATATACTCTATCATATTATCATTTGTTCACACCTTCGTCCGCGTGGAGGTCGGATATATGTATATGTATTTATATTGCTAGAACCCCAAACTGATTGTCATTATTTCAAGAAGTTTCTGTCTACGATTACTTTCGCGTGGAGTTCAAACTCTTTGACAAAGACTGACTGACATCACACTCTCAAAGTAAAAGTTCAAGTACTGAATTAAAAATATATGTACAAATATAAAAATACTTTAAATAGTTTTATTTAATACAAAAGGAAGAAAAAAGAATCAATAAAATAAGAGAGATCAGGCACAGGACCAACGACTTTACGTGCTTTTCGAAGCACGGGGTGAGCCGTCGCCAACTTTCTGATTCCGGGCAGCTACTCAGAATTTTTTGACGGAAAAACTCAATAAACTAATTGTTTTTGGATTTGGGTTCGAACCCGCGACCTCATAATTCATCAGTCGCACTACTACAACCACAGGAACAACGAGGCAGTCACACCGGGAGGCCCCTGAGCTACCACAGCCACGGCTCTGAAATGATGTTTTAACAAATAACTCATACTATAAAATAGTTATGCAAACATCGGAATATTATAAGATTTTACAAAATAACTCACGTTATGCATAAACTATGAATTACGAATGCTGGAAGGGTTAAATTGCGTTCCATTTTTATCCGAAAATTGTTTATGTAGTAGATAAAACAGTAGAATGGTTGCATGAAATACTATCGACCCCGTCCTACTCGACGCTTGCTCTTCGTTTTCTGCGATGGGATGGAGCCATTCACCTTTCGCATGTAGGCCATTAGTACAAAGATAGGCTCGACATTGTAGTTCGTGCCTCCCCCAGCTCGCTTCGTTCCAGATAAGCCGGGAACGTTAAAACCCTCCTCTCGCGGCAGTGGCTTGCGATATAATACAAAACCAACACAGACAACAATGCGTTAAAATAAATGCGATACAAGAACCCTGTTCTATATCAATATAATAGATATAATTTTGTAAAGCTCAAAATTAACGTTTACAATATTGATTATTATTTATTTATCTTTAATTTAGGCCTAAATTACGCGCTTGGTGTTTGAAAACGTCACCATTAAAAATTCTACAATTTTTTTTTATAGAAGAGGGGGCAATCGAGCACGCGGCTCACCTGATGGTAAGTGACTACCGCCGCCCGTGAACAACCGCAACACCAGGGGAATTGCATATGTGTTGCCGGCCTTTTGGAAAGGAGTAAGCTCTTTTATTGAAGGTCCCTAAGTTGTATCGGTCCGGAAAAGTCGCCGGTGGTAAACAATTCCACAGAGAAGTTGTAAGAGGAAGCTCCTATTAAAACGCACAGTAGTGGACCGCCAAGCATCCAGATGGTGAGGATGGTATCGGGAATTTTGATGCGATGTGCGTTCGTGAAATTTGGCGGCTGGAACTAATCTGAACAATTCCTCAGAACACTCCCCAGGTAGATAGGATAGAAAACACAAAATGCAACATCCCTACGCAGCGTCAGTGACTCGAGCCGATCAGAAAGAAGAGGAAGAAGAAGCTGGCACTGGGCTGCCCCGGCCCAGAGATGAGAACAGTACTCCATGTGAGGCCGAACATGCGCTTTGTAAAGTTGCTACAATGTGCCGGCATAAAATACTCACTCGCTCTGCTGAGCACGCCAAGCTTTTTAGAAGCCAATTTGGCCTTCCCTTCCAAGTGACCATGAAACTGCACACTATTCGATATGTCGACGCTGAGGATTCTGATGCTAGCTGAGGCAGCAAGGGGAGTGCCTTCAAACTAAGGACATACGACAAAGGGGTTCTTTTAAGCAATTAACGCGCAAACTTGTGTATTCTGAGGATTGAAGCATAGACTCGACTTCAGACACAAGTTTGTCCCGGTACTCGGCGACGATTTCCCGGGAAATGTTGGCACGGCCGGTGTATAAGGCATCACCAGTGCTGTCGTCTCCATAGCAATGAATGTTACCAGTTTGCAACATATCATTGATATGCAGAAGAACATCACATATAATTGATATGCAATAGAACACCAGCGTTAATAGGCTTGTAATCAGAGCATGCACCGTCTATTACAACCCTGATGCTCCGATTAGCAAGAAAACCAGTGATCTAATCGCACAATTTCTCGGGAAGCCCATAGGAATCGTTAATACTTAATACATATTTTTCGTAAAACATCGTCAGATTATTTTTAATTAACTGGCAACACTAGGTTATATTCTTTTTAAAAGCAAGTTAGGTTTAATTGGTTTAAAGTCATTCAGTACTGCGTAAAGTAGAATTTATTAGTATTCAATTAATACGAATGAAAAGTCTAATGATTTCTTATATTTACGCGAACATTGCACATGATTAAAACTACTTTTACGGATTTTATCGCGTTTATTTTTACTTTTTATTTTTTAATTCCCGACGTTTCGGGCGCTTTCCAGCACCCATGGTCACGGGGGACTGAGATGACTGACGTCCCGATGTCATTGTTAAACCCGGAGTACCTTCAGCTTTTTTAATTATTGTTTATGGTCCGATCTATGCAAAATGAACTGACTATGTCCTGAGGTCTTGCAGTGGTATGCTTGGGTTTAGTTTTAATTTTATTGATTATAGGATCCCAAGCAGGTGGTAGTACCCAGCCTCCTTCTCTATTGAAATTAGGATGTTTTTTAATTTCAATAGCCTCACGTATCATCCTTGGTAGGAATCGGTGTTCTTTCGCGAGGATTTGTGGTCTATCAAATCTGATGTAATGGTTGGGGCCGTCTAGGATATGATCACAAACTGCAGACTTCCCGGAACGTTGATGCTTCACATCAGCTATATGTTCTTTTACGCGGTTATGGTGGACCATCCTTCACAGTTAGCTACCGTGGGCAAATCTTTGTTACAGAGAGCACGAGGGATCTGTGACAGCAAACACCTGGCCGCCGAGCTTCAGCACGTCAAGCAAGTTCTGCACGACAACAAGCTTCGGGTCCCGCGCCTACGTCACAGTGACCGAGTGAAGCCGGCCATAGTCGAGCGTGTGCCTGCTGTACTACCATATGTCAGAGGTGTCACAGACAAGATTGGCTATATCTTGAAGCGAGCTTCTATTAGAACATTCTACAAGCCGCCGAAGAAGATTAGTCAGTTCCTACCATCCGTCAAGTGTCATATTCCTCTACAAGATGCAGGAGTGTACAAGCTTGATTGTGAATGTGGTCTCTCTTATATAGGACAAACCAAAAGATCAATTAGGACCCGCGTAAAAGAACGTATAGCTGATGTGAAGCATCAACGTTCCGGGAAGTCTGCAGTTTGTGATCATATCCTAGACGGCCCCAACCATTACATCAGATTTGATAGACCACAAATCCTCGCGAAAGAACACCGATTCCTACCAAGGATGATACGTGAGGCTATTGAAATTAAAAAACATCCTAATTTCAATAGAGAAGGAGGCTGGGTACTACCACCTGCTTGGGATCCTATAATCAATAAAATTAAAACTAAACCCAAGCATACCACTGCAAGACCTCAGGACATAGTCAGTTCATTTTGCATAGATCGGACCATAAACAATAATTAAAAAAGCTGAAGGTACTCCGGGTTTAACAATGACATCGGGACGTCAGTCATCTCAGTCCCCCGTGACCATGGGTGCTGGAAAGCGCCCGAAACGTCGGGAATTAAAAATAAAAAGTAAAAATAAACGCGATAAAATCCGTAAAAGTAGAATGAAAAGTCTTTAAATATTGAAAGTCAAAATTGTAAGTGTGTATAAAAGTTAAGAGTTAAATGATATTTCACCTAGTTTTCTTTCATTGCGCATGTTACAGCCTTAAATGTTACAACCGCCTATTAGAAACACATTTTTGACTTTTATTTCTAACATGTTCTCACAACAACACCAAATATATACCATAATAATACCTCACGAAAACAGAAACTATTTCTACGATCTTTTGTTTGACCTAGAACTGTCAAATTTTGACAGTACCCCAGCATTAAAGTTAACATGGCGATAAGGACAGAAAAAAACATCGGTGACTTTTTTATACTACTCGTAGTACCATAGTGTATCTATTCATAATTTTATAATAATACCGTTGCTGGTCTAGGTGTATATAATAGGTATGTGTTTTTATTTTTAATACCGATGTTTATATTTTTTTTACTATTTTTAAGCAAGCTTTTCGGGACATCAAGTCAATATTTGCCTAGTATTTGTTAATATTTCATTTTGCCTATCAGAAATTAAAGCATAATTTAATTCAATAACTGTATAGGCCTATATTTATTTAAGCATGTATGTATGTAATGGAATTTTATAGTTCACTATATTTTCACTTATATTCAGACGTCTTAATAATATAAAATATTGCACACGTGTTGAGAATTGATGACGTTACAATTAATTTATGACTGTAATTTAGTATTCTCATCATCTCAGCCAACCAATGCGTGTGGTTGTAAAGTATTTTTTTTAACTCTTATTGTCTGATTTGTCTCACTTTAGGCTTATAAAAAAGGAACAATAATTCTTTAAAAAAAATCTTACCCTTTTATTTTTCTCGCTGCAAAGAATGTCAACATCTTGGTTATCATCGCGTAGCTCAGTACACGTACGCTGATTAATGTCATTACTTTAAAATCTTAAGTTCGATTTCCTGTGCTAAAATTGTTATTAATACAATTTGTAGTTCTTATTTATCTGAGTGGTGAAGGAAACCCGAGGGATGGAACATTTATATCTGTTTAATGAGAAAAAATCTAATTTTGTGGACATGCGAAATCTGCCAACACGCATTAAAGTAGCGAAACTATTACTAGCTTCATTACCCTATCAAAAATGAGAGGTGAGCTTTTCCCTGATAAATATGTACAGTAAGGGAACTAAGCCTAATTGAGGACATAATTACCTACGTTCCATGGAAGCGTTGTGACTTTTAATGTTTTTGATTTTTTTTTACATTTTTGTTATATGTAGTGGTCAATCAATGGAAATTAAATAATTAGCTTACAAATACAATTTAAGTAGGTAATTTCATGGCGTCGGTTAATCTCAGCAAAAGACAATGGTTTAAACACGTAAAACAATTTAATATTAACATACAACAACTTGTAGAGCTTTTTTTTAAATCTTTAACTTTATCATTACGGCGCAACCTTTTACAAGTTTTGTTGGTAGAATACGTTATACGTTCTTAACATTTTTAAAAAGATCACAGAGATAAACTTAAAAAGTGACGCCACTCGACCATACTAGATCAAATTTGAATCACACGTCCTCTCCCAACAGCGTCAAAGCGCCATAGCGCCATGGCGACTACTTACCTAACATGCGCTATGTGTTATGAAGAGATAGCGCGCTATAATATGGCGCTATGCGCTATATTAACCACCATTAATTTGTAGGGAGTTTCCTAACTGTTCCTATATATTAACTCTGTCCCTGTTGTGGCACACTTGTAGGCTGTTAGTATTAGTACTATACAAAATATTTAAATATTACGAGACCGGTTTCTGTACCTGAAAAAAATTAAAAAATATTCCCTCAGGAAATATTTTCAATATACCTTTGAAGTTGTAATATTAAGAGAGAGAACATTGTTATTTTTGATTGGACCTTCACACGTTCACAACTGTTTATGAAATATGTTTACCAATTTTTGGCAGGGAGAGTTTCTCACCTTAGGGTTAGAGGGGTAGCAGGGCGGGTTGGGATTTAATTTTATTTATTATAGGACCCCAAGCAGATGGTAGCACCCAGCCATCTTCTCTATTGAAATTTCACCCAAGCATACAACTGCAAGACTCCATGATACCATAAGTTCATACTGTGTAGATCGGAACAAAAGTTAAATTTTAATCTATGGTAACCGCGGTTAACTATGACAGCTGGACGTTGAACATCTCAGTCCTTCCCGTGACCATGGGTGCTGTAAAGCTCTCGAAACGTCGGGTAATTAAAAAGTTAAATATACGCGATAAATTCCGTAAAAACTAGTATTATTTCAATGATGGATACAACTCTAACTTAAGGCGAAATGTTTGGCAAATTGTTAACTTTATTTTACCTGCATTAACGGTAACATACACACATGATTGTTATCTGCACATTCAAAACATCGAACGATGTAAGTTTCATTTTATAATAACTACAAAAACCATATAATATGCTTCATAATTTTTGGAACGAAAGCTACTGTTGAGAAATCGACATTGATAGATATACTGCCAAGATTTCGGTCCGCATTTGAAATGGTGGCGTTGAAATTTTCATTTAAATAATTAATTTTGCCTTTCATAATTCAAATTTGAATAAGATCTTATTCCATTTATAACTTGATTTTAATAAATGTATAAATCTGCACTTGAAGCTGTCGAAATTGTTAGGTTGGCAAGATTGAATTCCCTCCCGCTTCACTGCCCACCTCTCCGCTTCCTCCGTCAGTCAGCACTCCCGTATCGTCTGCTCTGTTACTCTGAGAGTTTTTAACTGCCTCGTTGGTCATGTGGTCTTATGCGCGACTGCTGATCATAATGTTCCAGATCCGAATCCCATGTCAGGCCAAAAATCAGTTATTAGGTATTTCTGCCGGCATGGTATCAGCCCGAAGTTAGACAGTTGGCGAAGTTTCAACCCCGTGCCTCGCCTGTTTTCTCTCTGAAAATGCTATGTCTCATGTCGCATTACTATCCCATTAGACTGGGGGTGAGGGAATAGAGCGTGAACCTGTACTTGCGCCATACACTTAAACACTATAATACTGAATAAAACTATTATTTAGGGATTTTATCGTGTTTAATTACTTTAATTTATTTTTATTATTATCCCGACGTTTCGGGTGCTTTACAGCGCCCATGGTCACGGGGGGACTGAGATGTTTGACGTCCCAATGTCATAGTTAGTCCGGCTACCTTCAGTTTTTTAATATTAATTTTTGGTCCGATTTACGCAAAACGAGCTTATAGTATCATGAAGTCTTGCAGTGGTATGCTTGGGTTTGGGTTTAATTTTGTTAATTATAGGATCCCAAGCAGATGGTAGCACCCAACCATCTTCTCTATTGAAATTTGGATGAAATTAAAAAACATCCAAATTTCAATAGAGAAGTTTATGGTTGGGTGCTACCATAGTCTTCCATGGGGACGATAGTGAAGACGGGCGATCTTGGATTACCCAAAATATTTATAAAATATTGTTTACAAATAATTATATTATTTACAAGTAACTGTTTTATCTATGTAAATTATGTTATTGTTATCGTGTTAATAATAAACATTATTTAATGTTTATTTTAGAAATCTTCTAGCCCTTATCATCCTGTGAGTGCCGTTAGCGTCGACAGAAGGAAATTAAATAGGAGGTGGGCAGCATCATATTCCTGAAAACATCTCAAAATATTGAAACAACTGCGGTTGCCCAGTTTTTGTATATTATTGTGAGATGTTATCAGGTTATTCTTGAGATTTAAATGTTAATGAAACGTAACCTAAAGAGTTCAAACTACTATAAATTAATTCTTCGATTTGGTATTTTAAATCAAATCATTAATTGTTCCCCTTTGCCTTTAAACGATTTCAATGTTAAACTTCATAACGCAACTTCCTGTCGCGCTGTTTGAACGAACAGCATCCGTCCCCGTTCTACTGTCACTATAACTTTCTGTTATTGTTTAATACCCACTGTGTTAGTTAATAAAACTGTCTGCTATAAAGTTAAAATCATGGAATAAAACACTCGATATTTAACGTTAAGGAACGAAAACGCAGTAATAATTTAAAAATAGTTACTATTTGTTAAAACTAATTTAGCAAATTTATATTAATATAGATTTGGGATTTATATTTAAAAAAAATTAAAAATACCGGGCATACCATAAGACTTCAAGAGATCATAAGCTCGTTTTGCGTACAGCGGACCAAATATTAGTAAGTATTCAAAATCTGAAGTTAGCCCGAGTAAAACTATGACATCGGCACGTCAAACACATCAGCCCGTCCCCCCGTAACCAGGGGTGCAGTAAAGCACCCGCAATGTAATATAAGTAAAAATAAGCTACACTGAATTCGAAATAAGAATTCATTGAATATTAAGTAACAACATACTTTATAGAAGAGTGGGCAAACGACCATACGGCTCACCTGCTATTAGGACTACCGTCGACCATGAACATCTGCAACACCAGGGGAATTGCAACTAAGTTGCCGGCCTTTTAAACAGGATTAGGCTCTTGTCTTGAGAGTTCTTTATTGTATTGGTTAGGAAAAGCGCTTGTCCTAGCCGACTAAGAAGTCGTGCGAGGAAGAAAAAAGGGCAGGCAAAACGCACAGCAATGGACCACCAAGCATCCAGATAGTGTGGATGGTATTACAAATTTTGTTGCGATGTTCAGTGGTAGAATTAATCCGAACAAGTCCTCTAAGCATTTCCCATGGTAAATGTGATGGAAAATACAAAGGAATGCAACTTCTTTTCGCAGCGTCAGTGAATCTAGCCGATCACAAAGAACTCGCTCGTCGTCGATTCAGAACGCTTTTTGTTGAATGTTTTCCAGTGGAAATAGCAGGCCCTGTGCCCCGACCCAAAGATGAGAACGGTATTTCATATGGAGATACGAACTTGTACTTTTTTCATTTGTAAGCGGTGTGTCGGCATGAAATACTGTCCCGTTCTGCTATGCAATTCAATCTTTTTAGAGGTCAATTTAGTTTCGTTTAGGTCCGTTCTGCTGAAGAGCAAAGGAAATGTCCTGAATTTTCGAATTTGAAATGGTCGTATGTCGTCATATTGTAAAAAGTTGTATACATACGTGTACTAAAGTAAAATCGATAAAGTTCAGTAAATTAATGATTCAACTACGATTCCATTAGTAAAAATGAATCACTGCCACGTAACAAAACGTGACGATGGCATTAAAAGCTATTGAATAATGAATCGCCTGCTAATACCCAGCACACTTTCGATTTTATTTTTATAATTGATTAAACCGAGTTGGTATTAGGTATTATGTAGCCAATCGATTATTTTGGTCACTGTGACCTTTACTATGCAGTTATCATGTTATTAAAATGGATCACTATTTCTAAAAAATTTAAATAGTAAAAATAATTATTTTCGAGGTTCTTGCCGATTCTTATTTGTACAGTAGAACCTCGGTAAGACAAAGACCAAGGGAAACGTTAAATAAAGTTATTGAGGTTTTTACTTACTAAGGGTTTAAGTTAAGGAGTTTTTATTGGTTTATGTTTGTACTTACAGAAGTTCGTTTATGAGCTTTGTTTAAGAATTATATACATACTGAAATAGACGACCTAGGTTAAATGCAAATGAAACTCTTAAATGTTAATAACTATGTACATACGTGCTTTATTTCAGGATTATAGATGCATTTATTTAAGTTTATTTTATTATACATAAAAAGTCGCAAATTTTTAGTTTCAAACTAAGTCACACTTTCTATATCAATTTTATTTTCAATATTAAATATAGAAGAGAAAATATTATTCTCTGTGTTACTACATTGCTCTATCATTGATCGTAATTGTTATAATAATGATACTAATAAGTTACTGTACTTAGAACTTAGTGTTTTTTGTACATTTGAACCCATTTGGTAAACACGTGTAAGCAAGAATATTGGATTACAGCGAACCTTTATTGTTTGAACATTCATTTAAAATGACTCATTGATAAATGTGAAGTTGCTAAGGTCATCTTCGTTACAACTTGGACTTACTGAGGTGCGATGATTTTAAGTAAAAGAGGTTTTGGACTCCGAGTGGAAGGGAATACAAAACTTTATGAATTTATAGAGGTTATTACGTTGTCGGCGTTTAAGTTATCACGGTTCTACTGTATATTTTTTGTCTTTGAGTTCAAACTGATCATCACTGAACAGACTGCAAACAACATAGAAGGCCGAAAATGCGTTCCCCTGTATAAGAAATCAATAAAGTAGTGTTTTAATACGGTAATTTTGAGATTTATCATAGTTGTATTTAACTTTTTGAAAAAGTCTAAATAATTATAAATAATTGATATAGATGCTAATAACTAATGTAGTTAATAAAAGCGGTCTAGGTGCGGCCCGAAAGGCCACTAGACTAACTTCTCAGTGGAAAGAATAAAAAATATATGTTTTAATATTTTATACAATTTTTCATCCGGCACTAAAAACGACTTGACCGATTTTGCTTAAAATTTAATGAGGTCTTAGTTACATAACTATGCGTTAAATGAAACTGGTCCCATGTCAATATCACTCTTTTTTCTCGAGATACATAGGGCGAACATTGAATGCGAACATACATACCTTGAACGAATTAACCACTTAGTTAATTCGTTCAAGATACATACATACATACATGTGCACACACGGACATCCTCTTAAAAACATTCCGACTCTAAAGACCTTGAAACGTAGAGATATGTTAAAATTTCCAATTTGCAAAATCGGACCCATTACAGTAACTTCCCACTAGGAAGGTAAAAAAACCGAGTCTTTAATTTCCAATTTTCAATTAAATATTCAACAAAACTCGTAAAAAGTATAACATATTTTAAATATTGTTTAAACATGATTTATATTACAGCTACGACTAATAAATGGGTATACTAGCGATCTGTCCCGGCTTCGCACGGGTGATATCTGGCTATCCATCCGTCAGGGTCCATAGAGATACCATAAAACTATGTAAAAACTTTTGTGACCTATGGATTGCAATAAAGTTATGGAGTATTGAGTATCGACAACAGTGCCAGCTGCCGGGTCCAATTATAGCTAAAACAACACTATAAGTATCTCATAAAATGTCATCAAAATCGTTTTAACTATTAAGAAGACGAGTTTACGAACACACATGCACACACAGCGGAATTTCATATATAAAAATAAACAATATATATGTATACATATATACAACACCGAATGTTAAAAATCTATTACCAATGTGTTTTAAAATGAGGAAGAACTGAGCATGTTGAATCCACTGTTTTTCTTGATCACTCGACGCAAAGATTCAATGGGGTCCCCATATACCTAAACTAGCTAGCAGACTAAGCTCTGCAGCTTATGCTGGAAAAAGATTAGAAGTCTCAATAGTGTCGAGACAGTCTTATGGAATTTCGCTATGATTGATTAATTAAGAAACTATTTTTGTTTTGCTAAAGAAGCCCCATAAGAGCTATTTACAACCTAAAATTGGGAGTCTGTCAGAGAAAAAAATTAAAGAAATAAATAAGTTTGGCCTGTCATTATATCTACGAAAATTTAATGTATGTTCACAAAAACAATAGTAGTTTTAGTAAAAAAAGTGACTCTGTAAACACTAGGAACAAACAAGCTGGTGATACCAGTTTCTCCAGAGTCAGTAATTCAATTAATTCTTGGGGCAATGTATATTATTTACGTTTTACGCTATTACAACAAAGTCCCAGAATATATACAAGGTCTCTCTATTACCAAATTTAAATATTTTTTAAACAATAACTGTATAAAAAGGGTTATTATAATATAAATGAATACATGGTTGATAAATAACCCCTGGGAATGAAGTGGTCGCTTCCAAGGTATATCTCAAATAAATTTTGTAAATAGTTTGTAACGTTTCATATTGAATAATTAACTTTTTTTATAAAAAATTGCCGCTGGGTTTCTTGATGGTAAATGGCAACAATCACCAATTTTACTGGTGCCGGTGGGGATCCTGAGGGACCTCTGAGCTACCACGGCTCTTCATTTCAATATTACAAAGACATGTTAAGTTCGGTTACACGCATTGGGGTCGTGGCGGACACTTCGTTTCCCTAAAACTGTCTAGAATGATAGGAGGCCTGTGCCCAGCAGTAAGACTTATATAGGTTGCAACTTTACTGTTTTTATTTTGTTTGTTTATATCATAATTGCATGCCGATTTATAATTTGCCCGATTGTAAAGCAAAACATGTATAAAGTCTGCTAACACGCTTTAGAGTAGCGTGCCTTTCCAAGTCCCAAAAGCCTTGCAAAAAAAAAAACAAAATGGCCTTTGTCCAGTTACTTTGCAGAATTTCTTTGCCTTGAAAACAAGTGCCTTTTTAATAAGTTAAGAGAGAAATATGAATGCTCTTAATCAAACATCAGATATTTTCCTTCTATCTTTTCTTTAATTTGTTTAATTCTTAATGAAAAATAAGTATTTTCCGCAGAAGTAAATCTGTGTGTTATGATATATGTAATATATTATGTAAGATGTTATGTGGAGCAGTGTATTGTTCGGCAGTTGTCGACGGTACCCAATGTTGCTTTGTTACATCACGGAGCGGTGGTATTTTATCTTATTACATTTTATCCTATTACATTTGATACTTGCGGGCTAACGAGGTCTGCACGCTGCAATTGTTCCTCCTGTTAAATTAACGTGCCTCGTTTTGAAAGTAACTTATTATGTTTATTTTGTTCGTATCTTTTGTTCCCACAGATAATTTGTATGTTGTGTGATTGTTTCCTATATAAATTTTTAGTTATACTCATATACTTTCTAATGTTCAGCCGATTTTTTATTCCCGTTCTATAGGACAATTTTGTTGCCGCACGAGAGCCATGGTAGGTAGTCAATACGACTTTTAAAAGATAAAAATTGAGATTATAAAACTTGAAAGTCAGAATAACCTACCATTTGTCTATTCGTTATGTATGCAAAACGTTTTCACAAAACTGGAAAAATCCTAGTGTGTGTGAAGTTTTTTTTAAACAAAAAAAGATGGGACAAAAAAGTGAGACGACTAATAAGATAGGTTAAAATACCTGAATAATATATAGCAGTATAATTTTACGTGTTCATCAGATGTATAGAAATAGAAATTAATTTTAATGATAATGCTTTTAGATAGTTAACTTTACGAAGGACTTCTCTTTTAATTAAAATGTTCATGAAATGTGTATTTTCCACTTAAACAGGTCATGTTTATGCGATAAGAAGGCATTATGTGCTGAGCTGTATTGTTCGAGAGGCGTCGAGGGGCCCGACAGGGCTTTGTTCGGTCGGGACGCGGGCGGGGCATTACTTTATCTTATTACACTCGTCACTTAAGGACTAACGAGCCCGCCACAATTGTTTTACCTTTACATTCAACGTGGCTTGTTTTATAATGAACTCGTCATAATATCCCATTATTTACATAACTACAGCCCATATACGTTAAGGGTACCTTGGTAGCTCAGGGGTTAAGCGCTTGCTGAAATTTCACAGTATGCGAGCAACCCGTGTTCGATCCCCGCAGCTACAAATGAAATTGTTAATTGAAATTTTAGTTGCTGATTTACCACGTGCTCGGCAGTAAAGAAAATATCGTGAGGAAACCTACACGTCTGAGAAATAAGAAAAAAATAATATTTCGAAGACCTGAAGTCCGCCAACGCCAACACGCATTGGGACAGTGCGGCGGACATTTCCTTGGCCTAAAATCCTCTCGGAAATGATAGGCGGCCGGTGCCCAGCTGTGGGGCTTATATAGGCTGTAACTATATAACTTACGTTACGTACGTTAAATAGAGTAAATGGGGCTCACCACTATATTCTGGAAAGTCAGAATGTATAAAAAAAACACGTATGGCAATTCACAATGCTGCGTTAGTCCCTACTTTAACGTATAGTAGTGAAAGTTGAGTGTGGCAAAAAAGCACGAGAGTAGAATAAACGCAGTAGAAATGCGGTCGTTAAGAAGTAGTGTTGCCCAAATGCAAGAACAAGACGAGACTAAGCCAGTCTTGGCCTTGGTTTTGCGCCAACACACCTGGTCTTGGTCTTGGTATTGCACTCCCGGTCTAGATCTTGTTCTTGGTCTTGCAGCAAGAGTCTCGCAAATCTCACAATTACCTATTAGCCTATTGCTTTTTATTAAACATTACTTTAAATCTTAGAACAGAGTACGTACATTTACAGAGTACGTACATTTTGAGCTTGAATTAACATAGTCATAGCAAAGCCCAACCAAATTAATAAATGTCTAAACATTTAATGACAAATTCGAAATGTCAACTGACTCCGGTGGGGTTTGAACCCACGACCTAAACGATCCGTGCTGATGCTCTAAATAACTGAACTATCTACCGTGTCCCACGGCCACGAGTTTCAGTCTGTTTCTTGTGATGTGAATTGTGTTTATTATGTTCTTCTTGTGATGAAATTAATCTACGTTAACTAAATTAAATTTACCTTGGTACGTTAGCCACTTACTAGCAGGTGGTCTTCTAGCTTGTTTGCCTCTTTAATATGTACTAAGTTAAGGGACCATTCTTCTTAAATATATGTATCTCATATCTGAGGAATACAAATACTTCGAAAGTAAAGTCCGCCAACATGTACAGGTGGCTCCAAAGCCTCTTAGATAAAAGAAAAGACCTGGGCGCAGTTGTGGGACGTATATGGGCAATAACTTTACATTTTCTTCTAAAGCGATCGCTGGTTTAAATGATAAAATTATATTTTTGATAAATGTATTTTTGTGGAGAGCCAAGGAGAACAGGGCAAAGGCATTTACTCCTATTAAGTATAATATATTTGAGCACATTCCGCCCTGCCTTAATTGTGAGCGCAATTCCCGTCACAACTAATCGCACCACCAATACTCGAAATACCACTACGCTAGGAAAGACACCAACGTCGATAAATGCGACAAACGTTTCGCCTCTAAACGAGTCATTGTTATGTGAAATAGACTGTGTTGGCTGTTGGCTGATCGGTAAGGGCTAATTAATTTTTAACATCTTTAGTTGTTTAAAAAAAATTAGATTAAAGAATTATTTTAAGTTTGCCACGTTTTAATTAAACACTTAAAATTAGTTATAGTTCGTACAATCTTCAGCGTTTATAACTCGAAGCGAGCTGAGTGCGCAGAAGACATAACTGCCTGTCATAATATAATGACCATCAGCAACGTTAAGCGTCCGTCCGTTCATAAGAATTTCATCTTTTATGGCAAACTTAAAATTTTACAGTTAATATGAATATATTATTTAATATTTATTTAACGAATGCTCTCCTTTATGGTTCATATAATTGTTTAAACTTTCAAGTTATTATTACATATTTCTTATTCTTGATCAGTGATGGACATGGCCCTGCAGTACTGCATAACCGTGTAGTTGGCGGTGTGAGAATGTCGACTACCCCATATCGTCGCCATGGTGTCCTGAGAGGCGATTGAGAGAAAATGAAACAGGAGATAGGCAGCAGCTTCTTACTTCTATCTAACAAAGACTGCGCTTGCCAACCTGCTTGTCAAGCATGGCAACTATGGCGAAATCCCTCCATGAGGCATTCAGCATTCAGCAGTGGACTTTTATAGGCTATAAGGGATCGATGGACGGATGGAAATGAGCCGATTCCCCTAGCCAACGACCACGAACGAGCATTCGCTCCGCCTATGTTTCTACACTCCACGCGCTCTCGCTACAATATATCTCGTAAGAAATACGCCCAACTTTTAAAATAGTTTCTTTATAAAATCGAATTTTAGTCCTTTGAAAAAATTAAATAGATCAAAATGTTCATCAATAAATTACCTATCCATTAGTGTCAATCGCAAAATAAAATAATGCTTACTTTATGAGGAGATGCACGTTATCAATAATTATTTCGCATTTCTATGGTTTAGTTGTAGGAAGATTCATCAAGTATTTACTCCTTTTGAAAGAAATTGGAATTGGTTATAATGGAATCAAGATTATTTAGAAATTTAATAGATTTTTATTAGTTGATATATCTTTTTAATAACAAGCAGATAGCTCCTAAAAACGTTTTGCTCGATACGCTTGGCATGCGGTTTGACGATCGCAATACTAGACGTTTCTCACCTTTGACGCTGCTCGTCGTTTAGAACAGAATATTTCATCCGGTGTAAACGAGACGGTATATCGCCATCTATCGGTAGTCATCAAGGTTTTTCTATCATTTCTCACAGTGGCTTGTTCAAAATCAGGTGAACAGCCACGGGTCAAAATCAGGTGAAAGATTTTCTTGCGCCTTCGCCACGTGGTGATTAAGAGGTGGGTGGAAGGTAATATAGCTATAGGTATGTTCCAGTGCTGGGTTTAACCATTCTCTCTCTTATTTCTGAAGTTATGGAGTAAGTGAGAATTTCACATGTTCTCGACATATTTTTTAAAATTTCAGATATGTAAGTTATACGTTTCAATGATTATTATACTGCCAAACATGTGGCAAAGTACTACGTCATTAGAGTTTCGAACATTAATTTCAGTGGTGTCAGTGGGCTTAACATCTTGTATTTAATCTCTTGCCCAACAGTACTCTTCAGTGTCCTTTTACAGCTTGACTTGAAATAACTATAATTTTTCATCAACCTTTAAAAAGTCATATATATATATATATATATATATATATATATATATATATATATTTTTATATATATATATATAGTTAAGATATATTGGCATGCCCTTTAGTAGAAACAACTTAATGACATGTATCGGTTGTAATAAGGCCTCATACTTTTTTTTTTTCGAAATTAACTTAATTTACTTTTAACTTAATTAGCTCGGCCGGGAAAAGACCACGCTCTCACAGAATACCAGCGTGAAAGAGCAGCTTAATACTGCTGTGTTTCGTATGGTGGTAGATATCCGGAGACCCTTTTTTACTGGAAATGAGGCATTCCATCTTAGTTCTCAAGGATGACAACGCATCTGCGTTTTGATTCTTAATCGAGAAGAATTGTAGATGTCTATGGGCCACAGCATCCACTTACTATCAGGTGGACTGTGTGCTCGTTTGTCACACTCATTATGTAAAAAAAAACATTTACTAACTTTTGTTAAAATTTGTCAATGTCCAGTAGTAGTAGTTTAAAGCCGGATGACAAGAAATCTTAAATAATATTATATAAATAATTTTTCCTTCAAGAAATGCAATTAAGCTCTTAAACAAACATTATAAGTCTCAATACACTGAGAAATAAAATGTCATGTATACTTTGGTATTAAAACTGTCATGCCAAAGAGCTTTAAGAGCTTTATTTACAAAGCAATGAGAACTAGACAGGAAGTTATAGTGACAATAGAACGGGGCCGGATATCGTTCGTTCAAACAACGACAGTGAGAGAAGAGAGGTGGCATTATGGCGGCTAATGTCACGATGGCAATTGACGGCAATAAATTGTTTTATAAAATCGTTCTCGCTTTGAAGTAACACTTGATATTCTAATATTGCAATTCTCAAAATGGATAAATTTATTTTTTCAAGTAATTGTTCACTTGTAATAATAATTTTTATTACAAACGCCAAAACCAACAAAGCAATAATAATTTTAACTATCATGATATTTCAATTTACGTTAACATCTTGGGTGGTAATAGATTGGAGTTATATGGCAGCTATTATGTTCTCACCGGAATCTCCTGAGACGAAAGCTATGAATTGTGCATGAGCCAACTGTTTTATGAGTTCAATTAAGGCGTTTCATAGTAGTACAGTAAGTGATAGCTATGAGCAAGGCGAACATTTAGAAATTGCATTTGTGTAAATTATTGAAAAAAATTATAGCTACATTACATAAATATTCAAGTGTATGTATGTGAATCTTTTCTTTTTTAACCTGCTGTAGTCTGCGACAAATTTTTATGTACAAGGTCTGCATCTTACAGCGAGTACGCCGATACAGTAATCACAAAGAACAACACAGTACTTTTACAAACGTGTCTGTTAGTTACCGTTACAGCTTCCCACTGCTGAACATAGGCCTCCCCTTAGAATGCCTCATAGTCATATTCGCCGTAGTCGCCGCTTATTAGAAAGACGCTGCTGCCCATCTCCTGATTTGTTTCCCTTTGCCGCCGCTTACGACACAAACTGTTTAATATGGGGTAGTGGATATTCCTACGCCGCCACTACACTGTATGTGTATACATATTGTGAGTCATCAGCATCATCATCATTATAGCCCTTCACAAGTCCACTGCTGAACATAGGCTTTCCCCAAGGAATGCCACAAACCACGGTCCTAAACCACCTGCATCCATCAACTTCCTGCATATCTTACAAAATTGTCACTCCATCTAGTGGAGGGTCGTAGGGTCGCCCCACACTACGCCTACCAGTACGAGGCTGCCACTCGAAAACCTTTTTTCCCCATCGGTTGTCGGTTCATCGAGCTATATGGCTGGCCCATTACCACTTCAGCTTACTAATCCGTTGGGCGATGTCGGTCACTCTGGTTCTACTGCAATATTGAGGATATTGCAGTAGAACCAGAGTGACCAGAGTTTCTAAGATTATCACGCAGAGAAACCCCGAGCACAGCCCTTTTCGTAGCTCGCTGAGTGACCTTGAGCGTCCTCATACGACCAGCAGTGAAGGACCACGTCTCAGATCCATAAGTCATCACTGGCAACACGCACTGCTTGTATAATCTCGTTTTCAAGCTTTGAGGTATACCTAAAAAGAAGATGTGACGTAATCTAATGAACGCTGCCCAGCCCTGCATTATCATCATCATAATACTTATTACCAGAAGTCTAGCCCAATTCTAAAATATATATATATATATATATATATATATATATATATATATATATATATATAGTTAAGATATATTGGCATGCCCTTTAGTAGAAACAACCTAATGACATGTATCGGTTGTAATAAGGCCTCATACTTTTTTTTTTCGAAATTAACGTGAGAAAATTTTAGAATTGGTCTAGACTTCTGGTAATAAGTATTATGATGATGATAATGCAGGGCTGGGCAGCGTTCATTAGATTACGTCACATCTTCTTTTCAGGTATACCTCAAAGCTTGAAAACGAGATTATACAAGCAGTGCGTGTTGCCAGTGATGACTTATGGATCTGAGACGTGGTCCTTCACTGCTGGTCGTATGAGGACGCTCAAGGTCACTCAGCGAGCTACAGAAAGGGCTGTGCTCGGGGTTCCTCTGCGTGACAATCTTAGAAATGAGGATATTGCAGTAGAACCAGAGTGACCGACATCGCCCAACGGATTAGTAAGCTGAAGTGGTAATGGGCCAGCCATATAGCTCGATGAACCGACAACCGATGGGGAAAAAGGTTTTCGAGTGGCAGCCTCGTACTGGTAGGCGTAGTGTGGGGCGACCCTACGACCCTCCACTAGATGGAGTGACAATTTTGTAAGATATGCAGGAAGTTGATGGATGCAGGTGGTTTAAGACCGTGGTTTGTGGCATTCCTTGGGGAAAGCCTATGTTCAGCAGTGGACTTGTGAAGGGCTATAATGATGATGATGCTGATGACTCACAATATGTATACACATACAGTGTAGTGGCGGCGTAGGAATATCCACTACCCCATATTAAACAGTTTGTGTCGTAAGCGGCGACAAAGGGAAACAAATCAGGAGATGGGCAGCAGCGTCTTTCTAATAAGCGGCGACTACGGCGAATATGACTATGAGGCATTCTAAGGGGAAGCCTATGTTCAGCAGTGGGAAGTACTGTACTGTAACGGTAACTAACAGATACGTTTGTAAAAGTACTGTGTTGTTCTTTGTGATTACAGTATCGGCATACTCGCTGTAAGATGCAGACCTTGTACATAAAAATTTGTCACAGACCACAGCAGGTCAAAAAAGAAAAGATTCACATACATAAACTTGAATACTTATGTAATGGAGCTATGATTTTTTTTCAATAATTTACTCAAATTAAATTTCTAAATATTCGCCTTGCTCATAGCTATCACTTACTGTACTACTATGAAACGCCTTAATTGAACTCATAAAACAGTTGGTTCATGCACAATTCATAGCTTTCGTCTCAGGAGATTCCGGTGAGAACATAACAGCTGCCATATAACTCCAATCTATTACCACCCAAGATGTTAACGTAAATTGAAATATCATGATAGTTAAAATTATTATTGCTTTGTTGGTTTTGGCGTTTGTAATAAAAATTATTATTACAAGTGAACAATTACTTGAAAAATTAAATTTATCCATTTTGAGAATCGCAATATTAGAATATCAAGTGTTACTTCAAAGCGAGAACGATTTTATAAAACAATTTATTGCCGTCAATTGCCATCGTGACATTAGCCGCCATAATGCCACCTCTCTTCTCTCACTGTCGTTGTTTGAACGAACGATATCCGGCCCCGTTCTATTGTCACTATAACTTCCTGTCTAGTTCTCATTGCTTTGTAAATAAAGCTCTTAAAGCTCTTTGGCATGACAGTTTTAATACCAAAGTATACATGACATTTTATTTCTCAGTGTATTGAGACTTATAATGTTTGTTTAAGAGCTTAATTGCATTTCTTGAAGGAAAAATTATTTATATAATATTATTTGATTTCTTGTCATCCGGTTTTAAAGTACTACTACTGGACATTGACAAATTTTAACAAAAGTTAGTAAATTTTTTTTTTAAAATCATGAGTGTGACAAACGAGCACACAGTCCACCTGATAGTGAGTGGATGCTGTGGCCCATAGACATCTACATTTCTTCTCGATTAAGAATCAAAACGCAGATGCGTTGTCATCCCTGAGAACTAAGATGGAATGCCTCATTTCCAGTAAAAAAGGGTCTCCGGATATCTACACTCACCATACGAAACACAGCAGTATTAAGCTGCTCTTTCACGCTGGTATTCTGTGAGAGCGTGGTCTTTTCCCGGCCGAGCCGACCCATTCGTGCTACAACTATTAATAAAGCTGCAGCGTGGTTCTACCACGTATGGTTATTGGTTATATATGGTTATTGTTTCGTATTATTAGTTAAATATTTTTATGTGTTACAAGATTATTTCACCTTTTAAAGTTAATGGAAATAATTTTACTATATAACATAATTAATAACTGTTATTATACGGTCTATATTATATACTCTAGAGTCTAGATATTAAAAGTGAACGCGGGGCGCTGGTAGTTCGATGTAATATGCTGGTGGTCATGTTCGCTCGTTGCAGTGAATCGGTTTAAATGACACTATTCAAGTCGTACTGCCAAGTGTTTTATACGAGCAACCTGTGGACCAACCTTAATACAAACAATGATTTACCTTCTATAAATATTAGTACCTGGTTGACCGAGCTTTGCTCGGTATTTTTCGCTCGTTTTTTTTTAAATTCGTGTGTTTTGGAAATTATATTTAGATACAAATTACATACTGATGAAATACGAATAATATTTTTTGATCGTAGTGACATAATAGAAAAAACTGAACTTCTTATTTGAATAAAAAATCATGATTGAAATTAGTTTAATTTAAATTTTCGTGTTTTTAAAAAATACTAAAAAAGGGCATGAAAAAATAGATTTTCTCAAAAAAGAAAGGAACTTGAAAAAAAAAAATTAAAAAAAGTCGGTCGGTCGGTCTGGGCTCGAACCATGGTATTACGATTTTGTGACCGCACAATATGCTATTTGTAATCATTAATAAACTGTCAAAATTTACCTTCTTATTCTAACGATATTGTAGCAGTTTTTCATTGCTAAAACACGGACAAAAACACATTTTCTAAAAATAAATCCTAGCTAGATTGATTTATTGCCCCTGAAACTCCCTGCACACAAAATTTTATGAAAATCGTTGGAGCCGTTTCCGAGATTCCGATTATATATATATATATATATATATATATATATATTTCCGGTTTCAACTCGGCTGGGCAGCGTTCGGGAAATTACGACACATCTTCTCGTCAGGTATACCTCAATCTCTGAAAACTAAAGTGTACAACCAGTGCGTGTTGCCAGTGATGACTTACGGATCAGAGACGTGGTCCTTCACTGCTGGCCGTATGAGGACGCTCAAGGTCGCTCAGCGAGCTATGGAGAGGGCTATGCTCGAAGTTTCTCTGCGTGATAGACTCAGAAATGAGGATATCCGCAGTAAAACCAGAGTGACCGACATAGCCCAACGCATTAGTAATCTGAAGTGGCAATGGGCCGGCCATATAGCTCGAAGAACCGATAACCGATGGGGAAGAAAGGTTCTCGAGTGGCAGCCTCGTACCGGTAGGCGTAGTGTAGGGCGACCCCCCACTAGATGGAGTGACGACCTGGTAAGATATGCAGGAAGTCGATGGATGCAGGTGGCTCAGGACCGTGCTTTGTGGCATTACTTGGGGGAGGCCTATGTTCAGCAGTGGACTTGTGAAGGGCTGTAATGATGATGATGATGATGATGATGATATATATATATATATATATATATATATATATATATATATATATATATAGAATATACTCCTAGTCAGTAATTTATTCGTGGAGAAATGTATTCGCTTGTATAACAAATTAGATAAATACTGCATAGGTCTTTCTATCACCGCATATATTTTTTAAACTGTATAAGAATATAGCATTAATGGTTAGTTGTACAATTAGATAATGGTTATATTTTTAATTGTTTTAAATTGTGTAGTGGCTGGCGGTGTAAGAATATCTATTTATTATATCGTTTCGTGGGTGACGCAAGAGGCGACAGAGAAAAACCAATTAGATGGCCAGCAGCGTCTTCTTAATAACGACTAAAATAAAAAATGCGGTTGCCAACCCGCTTGCGAAGTGTGGCAGTTATGGCAAAGCTATGGGGAGGTATTTACTCAGCTGTGGACTTTACTTAGCTGTAACGGTAATGGTTTGTTAATTAGAGTATTACTCATAATCTATATTGGATAGAAATTTTTATTTTCTATCCACTTATTCTTTTTTCAACTTGATGTATACAAAATTTGGGTATTGATTATTATTTATTTACTCTACTAGACGAAGAATAATTAGGAATCAACTGTCACCTTATTATTATTAGTGCGAAATAAAAAAATATTTAGGGACTGGATATCTTATATTGGTTCCTATTTCCCCACAAACGGTTGGGTATTAAGCTATTGAGAAGTACCTGAGATATTACACGCCATTGATGGCTGTAAGCTTCGGTATTCGATAGTGTGAAATGCCTGAATGCAATTGCCAATTTATCTAGCGGTTTGGTCATTTGCGTCCTACGAAGAGTGATTGAGCGGTTTGCGATTGATTCCTACCAAAGACCCTGAATCTACTATTTGATTGACTTCAATCTACAGGTTGTCTTCTGCAGATACCTGTCATTATTCTGTATTATTTCTATATAGTAATAATATATCATAAGATTTACACGCAAATTCGGTATGATTATTTAATTTTAAGTTAATTCTACACGATTTGTACTATACATATTAAGAAGTCTAATTTTTAAGTTTATCAGTAAACTGTTTTGGTTTTCTAACGTATTCATAATATAAAAATGTTAAGTATTGTTTTGCACTAAAACATCACTATACTCACTTAAAACAATTTTTAAACACGTGTTTTATGTTGAAACGCCTGCGTCTTCTTTTTGAGCCCGAGTCAACCAACGTGCTCCTAGCAATTACGTCACTAGATTAAGTTAACTTTAAAGTCAAGTTCTTGTCCTTGCAATGTTTTATTACTCTTTTAACGGTTGTGTTGTGATTATTACAACCGTCCAAGTAATTAGTAGTTATTTGTTGGCAACATTTTAAAATTCTTTGACTTGTCCAAGGGGTATTATATGTTTTAACATTGGCAATAAGTGTTTTTATTTTATTTCATGTATATTTCTAAATCAAAATGTATATAAATTTTAGGTTCCTGCACTCCTTCTCCACTTAAACTTTAACAATGCTAAATGATACACTCCATGCGCGCAGCTTTGTGCTTAAAAAGGATACAAAGTATTCTGTTCACATATTAATGTAATACAGAATCCCATATATACTCCCAAACAGTTTGCATCTCATTGTTCATTCGATCTCGATGTAACAACAAATTACAAACGAATAGTATCATCATCATCATCATTACAGCCCTTCACAAGTCCACTGCTGAACATAGGCCTCCCCCAAGTAATGCCACAAAGCACGGTGCTAAGCCACCTGCATCCATCGACTTCCTGCATGTCTTACCAGGTCGTCACTCAATCTAGTGAGGGGTCGCCCTACACTACGCCTACCGGTACGAGGCTGCCACTCCAGAACCTTTCTTCCCCACCGGTTATCGGTTCTTCGAGCTATATGGCCGGCCCGTTGCCACTTCAGCTTACTAATTATGCGTTGGGCTATGTCGGTCACTCTTGTTTTACTGCGGATATCCTCATTTCTGAGTCTATCACGCAGAGAAACTCCGAGCATAGCCCTCTCCATAGCTCGCTGAGCGACCTTGAGCGTCCTCATACGGCCAGCAGTGAAGGACCACGTCTCAGATCCGTAAGTCGTCACTGGCAACACGCACTGGTTGTACAATCTAGTTTTTAGAGATTGAGGTATACCTGACGAGAAGATATGTCGTAATTTCCCGAACGCTGCCCAGCCGAGTTGAATCCGTCGATTGACCTCTCGGTCGAAGTTGGACTTACCTAGTCGGACTATTTGTCCCAGGTAAACGCACTCGTCAACAACTTCGAGCATAGTGCTCCCAACAACTACCGGCATAGGTGTGACATGGACATTAAACATGATCTTTGTTTTGTCCATGTTCATCTTAAGACCTATCCGTTGGGAGACACTATTGAGGTCATTGAGCATAGTGCTAAGGTCCTCCAGCGATTCTGCCATAAGGACTATATCGTCGGCAAATCGAAGGTGAGTGATGTACTCGCCATTGATGTTAATACCGTATCCTTTCCAGTCCAGTAGCTTGAAAACGTCTTCCAACGCAGCGGTGAAGAGTTTCGGGGATATAACGTCACCCTGTCTTACACCTCTCTGCAGTTGGATAGGTTTCTAGCTCTGGTTCTGTACTCGGATAGCCATCGTAGCCCTACTGTATATACACTTCAGCACTTCAATATACCGATAGTCAACTTCAGCGGTGAAGGGACTGTAGCACCGCCCAAATTTCGACAGAATCAAAGGCTTTCTCATAGTCCACATACGCCAGGCAAAGTGGCAGATTGTACTCTTCGGTCTTCTGTACAATCTGCCGCCGGGTATGTATGTGGTCTATGGTACTGAAGCCTTTTCGGAAACCGGCTTGTTCGGGAGGCTGGAAGTCGTCGAGTCTGCGTGCGAGACGATTCGTAATGACTCTCGAAAACAGCACGTAGACGCGGCTCAGAAAGGAAATCGGTCTGTAGTTCTTCAAGAGAGCGTTGTCGCCTTTCTTAAAGAACAAGACCACCGCACTTCTGCTCCACGCCTCTGGAGTAGTGCCACCATGGAGGATGGAATTGAAGAGCTTCTGAAGGACTTCAAGTACCGGTGTTCCACCCGCTTTCAGAAGCTCCGCTGTAATTCCATCCTCACCTTGGGCCTTGCCGTTTTTAAGGTGCTGGAGAGCCATTCTAATCTCGCTTAGACTGACGTCCAGGATATCATCGGAATAGTGTCGGATAAGACTTGCTCTTGGATCGTTACTCACTTTTGCGTGTGGCTCCAACGATGATGTGTACAGTTGCCCATAGAACCTCTCATCTCACTCAAAATCTCAGGTGTCCTGGAAACGATGTAGCCACACTCAGTCTTCAGCTTTGACAGTTGGCTCTTACTGGCAGACAGATCTCTGGCAAAGACTGGAGCCCTGGTTCCGCTCGATCGCTTCTTTAATACGAGCAGTATTAAAGTTGCGTAAGTCTCGCCGCATGCATTTGGAGATCTGTCTGTTCAGTTGCCTGTATGCTGTCAAATCTGTTGACGATTGCAGCCTCATCTCCGTCTAACAGCCATGAGATTAAGAGTGTGATCGGAGAGTTTTTGTGTTCTTCTGCGGCGGGTCTTGCAGAACATAGCTCCGACCGCATGGACAGTTTCCACGAGCTTGTCATTCATATCGTCCACTGCATTGCGATCTTGTAGGCACTGAAAGCGGTTTTGTAACTCGAGCTGAAAGGTTTCGGGATTCTGGATTAGAGCATGAGGGGGGACGGAGCGTTGACTTCATTTGACGAGACCTCTCCAACTTAACGTTTAGGTTCGGTGTGCCTCTAACCATTCGGTGATCGCTGCCAGTTTTCACCCTTGCGATCACTGAGACATCACTGAACAGTTGGCGTCTGGTCGTGATAATGAAGTCAATCTCGTTTTTTGTCGAACCGTCGGGGCTCGACCAGGTCCACTTCCTGTGGGGCTGCTTCTGGAAGAAAGAGTTCATCGTAAAGAGTCCCTCTTTCTCCATAAAGTCGGCCAGCTGCTGGCCCCTTCGGTTCCGTTGCCCTACTCCAAATTTCCCTAACTTCAGCTCACCGTTTTCTCTTGTGCCTAGTTTTGCGTTGAAGTCTCCCATCAACACCGTGTAGTGGGTTTTGGAGGAATGAATGGCTTTGGAAATATCCTCATACATTTCCTCCTCCTCCTTATCAGGATGTGCCGAGGTTGGTGCGTAAACCTGTATGACCTTCAGCGAATACCGTTTGGTGATTCTGAGTATCAGGTACGCGACCCTTGTCGACACACTCCCAATCTTTACAATGTTGTTGACGAGAGACTTGTGGACGATAAATCCGACACCTCCTTGGGACAGATGGTCGCCCTCCCGGTGATAGAACAAGTTGCCGGATTCGAGAATCACCGTGTCCTCCCCCTCTCTTCGGACCTCGGATAATCCAATGATATGCCAGCGCAACTTGTCTACCTCTTCTTCCAGCTCCAGGATCTTCTCGTCAGTCCTCAGGGTGCGCGCGTTAAATGTTGCCAGGTCCAGTCGTCGTAGGTGGCAACCGAACCTCCACCGGAGATTCTTAGCACCCCTGCCCCGCCGGTACCCTGGTCGCCACCGTAACCAGGAATAGCGGGGCCGCCGGAGACTGGGGGCCGTCTATTTGTGTAATTGTTCATGGGGGGGTATAATGCCATAGTTGCCACGCTTGGCGAGCGGGTTGGCAACCGCACTTTTTTTTGTCGTACAGTTGCTGTTATCAGGAAGATGCTGCTACCCATCTCCTGCTTGTCTCCCTCTGTCGCCTTTTACGACACCCACGGGAAGAAATGGGGTAGTGGATATTCTTAACCGCCACTACACGGTAAACGAATAGTATATGCAAACCAAAAATTATAAACCGTAAATTATAAACGAATAATATAAAATGAAGGTATTTTTCAATTAGAGCTTAGCATAAATTTCAAAATGTATGTAAGAAACGTAAAAAATAATATAAAAATGAATCGTAACCGTAAGAATACCCTTTCGCTTTTAAATTATAATTGCTCTTGTTTATATTCTGTGGCGTTATTTGAACAGATAGTTTCCGACTTTGCTGTGCTAGCTTTATCTTGTTTTGATAGTAAAATTTCAGTGCTTATTGTGACGTTATTTGTTCCATTTCTTAAGAAAGCGTTGTTGAATGTACTTAGCTTAAAAACAGCAAACCAAAAAGTAGGAGACCCAAATTTGATAATTAACGTAGATAAACAACTAAACATTAATTTTTATATTACAGCCTGTAAACGTTCCACTCCTGGGCACAGACCGTCATTCTGAGTGATTTATGGAATAATTAGTCCACCGCGCTACACTAGTGCGTCTTAATTGACTTAAAATGTCTTCAATTTTTTTCATTTCTCAAACATGTAACCAACTTCAACTAAAGAAGATTACATACAAACTATGCTTTGTCATCTCTGAGGTTCTAGTATGAATGCCTCTCATCCTGTAATCATGTTGGCTGTCTATATACGCTTTACACCAGAACACAGCGGTGCAAGCATTATATTTGCCGGCAGAAATAACTTAGAGTATGTGGTACCTACCATGACCGAATCCTAGGCAGGAAAAATCCTACTATCTAGTAGAAAAGAGGTCCTAGCACCTAGAAAATAGCGGTTTAAAAAGACGGTGTTGCTGTCTTTCGTATGGTGTAACAAGAACCTTTTTAGTGGTAGCTTTATAATTCTTAGTTGAGGAAAAAGTGGCTATTAGCCACAACATATCACATTTATCATCAAGTGGACTATGTGCGCATTTATTAGTATAAAACAAGCTCGTGAGCAAATAAAACGGGTCGGTCATAAGTGTCTTCAATAAATATAATATATGGAGTAAAGTTAATAAGTTAAGTATTGTTATTCTTAAAAAGACGATAAACAAATTTTACTACAAAAGAATTGGCATACGAAAAACACTTCAACCCTTGACCGATCGTCTAGCTCACAAGTGTGTAGATATATTGGTCTTGAATCACAATGCTTCCTCTTCAGGTTAAGACTATTTGATTGCCGTAATGACTAAGCTAACAAAAGTGAGGTATTGCCTTAGAGTTCGTGCACTTGCATCGGTCTTACTAGATGTGGACATTGGTGTTTTGGAGCAACATCCAGGATAAACCGATTTGGTAAAGGTAACCATTTTCCCTCGCTGCCGTACGTCTAGGTCTTACTGTTCCAGACATCCCGCTGTATTGTTGCTCTCGCACTGTCTTGGGTCATCATCATTATCATAATTACAGCCTTTCACAAGTCCACTGCTAAACATAGGCCTCCCCCAAGGAATGCCACAAAGCATGGTCCTGAGCAACCTGCATCATCCATCGACTTCTTGCATATCTTACCAGGTCGTCACTCCATGTAGTGAGGGGTTGCCCTACACTACGCCCGTACCGTAGCGTACTAGGCTGCCACTCGAGAACTTTTTTTCCCATCGGTAGTCGGTTCTTGGAGCTATATGGCCGGCCCATTGCCACTTCAACTTACTAATCCGTTGGGCTATGTCGGTCACTCTGGTTCTACTGCGGATATCCTCATTTCTGAGTTTATCACGCGGAGAAACCCCGAGCATAGCCCTCTCCATAGCTCGCTGAGCGACCTTGAGCGCCCTCATACGGCCAGCAGTGAAGAACCACGTCTCAGCTCCGTAGGTCATTACTGGCAACACGCACTGGTTGTACAATCTAGTTTTCAGGTTTAGAGGTATACCTGACGAGAAGATGTGTCGTAATTTCCCGAACGCTGCCCAGCCGAGTTGAATCCGTCGATTGACCTTTCGGTCGAAGTTGGACTTACCTAGTCGGACTATTTGTCCCAGGTACACGTACTCGTCAACAACTTCGAGCATAGGCTACAACTACCGGATAGGTGTGACATTGACATTAAACATGATCTGTTTTGTCCATGTTCATTTTAACTTTTTGGGAGAACTATTGAAGTTGAGCATGTAAATTGAAGGTGACGTACCAGAGTCTGAGTCAGCGATGAAGAGTTTCGCGGATATAAAATCACCCTGTCTTACACCTCTCTGCATTGGAAAGGTTTCGTATTCTGGTTATGTACTCGGATAGCCATCGTAGCCCTACTGTACAAACACTTCAGCACTTTAACATACCGACAGTTAACTTGGCACCCCTGAAGGGATTGTAGTACCGCTTAATTTCGACGGAATAGAAGGCTTACTCGTAGTCCGCATACGCCAGACAGAGTGGCAGATTGTCCTCTTTGGTCTTCTGTATAATCTGCCGTAGGGTATGTGTGTGATCTGTGGTACTAAAGCCGTTTCGGAAACCAGTTTGTTCGGGAGGCTGGAAGTCGTCGAGTCTGCGTGCGAGACGATTTGTAATAACTCTCGATAACAAGACGTAGATGCGGCTCAGAAGGGAAATCGGTCTGTAGTTCTTCAAGAGAGCGTTGACGCCTTTCTTGAAGAACAAGATCACCGCACTTCAGCTCCACGCCTCCGGAGTAGTGCCACCATAGAAGACGGAATTGAAGAGCTTCTGAAGGACTTTAAGTACCGGTGTTCCACCCGCTTTCAGAAGCTCTACTGTAATTCCATCCTCGCCTGGGACCTTGCCGTTTTTGAGGTGCTAGAGAGCCACTCAAAATTCGCTCAGACTGACGTCCGGGATATATTCGACTCGCTCTTGGGTCGTTATTCACACTTGCGTGTGGCTCCAACGATGATGTGTACAGCTGCCCATAGAACCTCTCAATCTCACTCAAAATCTTAGGTGTCTCGGAAACGATACTGCCACTCTCAGTATTCAGTTTTGACTGTTGGCTCTTTCTGACTTTATAGCCCTGGTTCCGCTCAATCGCTTCTTCAATACGAGCTTTTAGAGCAGCTTTTTTATATATATTATAATTTTAGTAACAAACTCGTTTATATTGCTCAAGTGTGTATACATTAGAATTAGAATAAGTTTAAGAAAGGGGAGTACAGTAGTTGTTTTAATTTTAAACCCCCAATTTTTTTTTTTTTTAAAAACGAACTTGTTTTTTTTTTCACATCTGTTTAAAAAACCCCCGCGAGTAGAGCGGCTCAGCTAGTGCTCAGCTCGTGCTCGGCTCCTCTAGCGTAGACCCACCTTTAGATTGTTTGTTTTGGTATCGCAAATTCCCACTGCCGCAAGATAACAATTTACCTAAGGATATGTTACGTTCAACGAAGCGTTTTAATAAAGAACAAGACAAAAGTTCGTTCCAAGGAAACATCGTTAGGCAATTTTTAATATTGTTATGATTATAATCATACAGATTTATGATGAAATTTATAAATAGTCTTAACACCTATTATCTAATAAATGTCCCAGATCTCCTGTACGACAGTCCCGCTAAAACAGTTTGTTTTCTTTGTATCATGATTAGCAAAATAGTCCAGTAATTTGTAATAAACCTCCGAGCATAATCCTTTCCATAGCTCGCTGAGCGACCTTGTCCTTGACTATACGGCCAGCGGGTAAGGACCACGTCTCAGATTCATATGCCATCACTGGCTTTTAAGTTTTGAGGAATAAGCGACGAGTTGGATTGGATTTGTTGATGTTGACCTCTCGGTTAAAGTTGGAATTCAACTAGTCGGACAATATATCCTAAGCAAACATACTCGTCAAGGACTTTAAGAGTAGTTTTCCCAACTACTAAAAAAGTTTGACATGAACGTTATACATAATCTTTGTCAGGTTTATTTTAAGATCTATCCGTTAGAAGATACTATTTAGGTTTTTAAGCATAGTTCTATGGTCCTCAAGTGATTCTGCTATAAAATGACTATGTTGCCGGCAAATCAAAGGTGAGTGGTGAGTCTAATAGCTTGAAAATGTCTTGCGATACAGTGTTAAACAGTTTCAGGGATATAATGTCACCCTGTCTTAAACTTCTCTGCAATTCGATATGGTTTTGACCCTTTTGAGCGGCCTAACCATTATTACTACCGCAAGGTAACAATATTTGTAATGTTAAGGGGATAGAGCTAATCTTAAGGGGATAAAGTAAGTCAGCTCAAATTCTAATTTCGTCCCCACTTGCCCGCGCGTCGTATGCTATGTACCGACATGTTTGTAATCACTAATACTGTAAGTAGAAAGGTCGTTAGACACTTATTTCATTAGGTTTATCATATTTATGCCTGTTTCTTAACGCCAAGCCTGTCGCTTCCTATTTTTATTACGGTTATTTCCCATTTTAATTTTACGTCGTCCTGTTGCGTAATGTATATTCTGATCGTAAGCGACACAACCTCCCCGTTCAAAGGCCGAAGCGAAGTGACCGTGCGGCAGGAACCACGCTTCAAGAGGCCGATAGTTTAGGTAATTTCTTTTTTACAGTGAAAATAATGGTATTTTAAAAAAAGTAAATAACATAAGCACTGCTTTATAGTTAGTTCAGTTATGCAAAGTTTCATGACCTTATTTAAAGTATTATATGAATAACAGCGGTTTATTGTTTATTTTTGGAGGTAACTTTGGATTTTTTTTTCTATTGAGAAAATTTTACGAAATCGTGTTATCGTGTAACATAATCCTTAACATTAATCCTCAACTTTACCATATATTTATTTCAAAATTAATGCTGCAATATTTTCGGCATAACGAAGGATCTTGCTAAGCCATTTGAGATTATATTTCCCCTTAATATCTACATGCAATAATACACATGGGACTACAACGGAAGTATAGTCTATTACATAAACAGTATATTTCTAAATAAGATAAGAAAATAAATTATATTTAGTTTAATATGTATAGATTATATAGCTAAACAATATTTGGCTATTGTACGATCTTATTAAATAATACTTTGCTACACTGATTATAAAGTGATTAAGATTTCATATACTCGTATTAACATAAAATAACATAACATTTACCTGAATATTACTCCTTCACACACATTTTTCCCTGGACTTAAATAAATGTTTCACGCCACACATATAAACTCTAATCTTCTTCGTATTTGCATACTTCATTCATCAACAAGATTGTGTAAAAAGGGACCCCTGTATATGTACGAAACTTTATGTACAACTGTATTTTAAACCTGCTATATAAATTATGTTTACGAAAAAAATGAGATATTTTACAAAAATTGTAAATTACTATCAATAAAGTTGTTAAGAGTAAAAAGTACGGATAAGTTCTTAACATATACACGTAAACCATACGGATGTTCATTAACATATAAATAAATACATACACATGTATACATATCTGTATGTATGTATGTAAATACATTATATATACGTATAAATTTGTATGGAAGACGTCGTACCGCCAGCGTTCTTTTTACAACGCATGCGAATATTCTACCATACTAATTATCTTCTAATTCTAAACAGTCTAAAAAATGATACAGAAGAAAACTTGACAACAGCAAGGATTCTGTAAAACGTTTGTATCTATTTTTCATATGGATATGATCTTGACACAATTTATAGAGAAAACACAGTATAAGAATACAGATAAATGTACTTTTCAATTCAATGCCCTTTGATTAGCATACAGCATAATGTGGCAGAAATGATATGATTAAATATGTGAAGTTAATCTATAGTATCGACTCTTAAAATAGACTAGAGAAAAAGAAATAACTGCTTTTGAAAAAGTTACTTACATTCATCCTTTGATTTATTGTATAATACATACATACATTTGATTTATTGTATACACAGACATTGACGGTCTTTTCACCAAACGTAGTTTAAAGTCCCGAATTTAAAGAAGTGTCTTTGTCACGAAAAATCTTCGCAAAATTTTAATATTTGCTGTCAAAATACTTTACATCTAAGTTGGCAATTATAAACTACTTTTGCGCTATATGACGGTATCTATCTTGTGACAGGGTTAAACCATTGAGCTATTATGTACTCGTACTACGTACTAGAGGCGACACTGCATTCAGCTACACTGTTACACGCAACTGCGGTGCATACGCCGCACTTTAATCGGTCACTCGCTAGACGCTTGTAGAGCTGTCACGTGTTGTGTTGATTTAAAAAAAATCTCTTGATAAAAATATGCCGTCGTGTGTAATTACATATTGTACAAATAATTCAAGAAATGTCAGTAAAAACCAAGGAATTACTTTTCATCGGTTAATAAGATACTTAATCAATAAAAAAGTATTATATTAATAATAAAACAAATTATTCCTAAGAAGACATGTCGTGTCATGGAATATAGATTATGAAATTAATGTGTTCAGATGCGACATTTCTGTAGGTACTTAAGTATAGGACGAATATATTATTTTACACATTTTTTTTTGTAGAAACATATATAAGTTACTATAATTAGGCTAAATTTTTTATGTTTAAATTTGCTTATTATTCTTTTATTTTATTTTTAGGTTTCCACATCAAAATAAATTCGTCCATTTTTAAATCTGGCTTGCCCAGCATTTATGAACGACTCTTATTCTATTTTAAATAAATATATTTGTAATTTAAATGTTATGTTAATAAGTTTTGTTAAACATAAATTCAGTATGTTTTTTTATATTTCACATAGATACCTTTTAAAATATTCAGATAAAAATAGCATTAAAATGTAATTTTGATATAATATTATGTAATATTATATTAAATAAGCATATGTAATATACATCATAAAGGACAAAATTTAAATATTGTTCTCGATATAATTTACCTACTTAACAATACTATCTACAATTACCTACGGGTCATTCTACCTATGTTTATTCTATGATAAAAAAACCAACTGCGCGAACACAGAGTAGCGCACATTTTTTGTTTGAGATAGCTGTTCTAGTACGTTAGTACATATTACTTCAATGGGTTAAACTAAAGTTCTTTGCAAGAAAGAAGTCCCGTGCAAAAGATGACTAAGGAACTTCTTTCGGAGCGAAGATTCTTCTTTAAACTACGAGACTATCAACAAACAACATTTTAATAAAAACGCATCTGTTTTATTACAAAACATAGTTTATTGATAGAAGAAGAGTCCTTCTTACGAAAGAAGTCCCTTGATCGCGATACCTGGCGATACCACCGTCTTCCCAAAATTGATATTTGCTGTCAAATTCTATATTTAACATTTTTGTTTCACCGTACTTCTGTACTGAATTAGACTCCAATCACAATACCTTCCGGAATACCTACCGAATACAATCTGGGCGTCTTCAAGGCAAAAGTGAGTAGATAATTGATAGAATCAAGCGTTACTTTGCGGAAATCCATTATAATAAAGATATAAATAGTTATGTTGCAACCATCCGCTAATTAAATACAAAGTGGTGCTGGGATTAGTGGCAACGGGATTAGTGCACGCAATTGAGGGAGGGCGGGAGGTGCTCTTCAATCTAGGTAAGACACATCATTGTATTTAATTAGCGGATGGTTGCGACATAACTATTTATATCTTTATTAAGAGTGAGTAGGCTTCAGTTACGCTAAGACAGTGCGATTTACCATCTAAGGTTGCATCACCACTTACGACCGGGTGGGATTGTGATCAAGCACTGGCTTATAATAAGTAAAAAAAAAAACTACTTTAAATTTGAATTACGAGTATAAACTACGTTTTGTAACAAGGCTGCATAAGTTTACAAATTGGGTACATGGTTTGTGTTTCACTGTTAAGAATGTGATCTCTGCTTTCTTATGTTTACTTCGTGATGAAGTCATTTACCTTTGTTATGTGCGTTATTACTAAATGAAAGGCTTATTATCTTTTGTACCCCTAGCTGTATGCTTGCTTCGTTTGAGATAAGCTGGTAACGTAAAATTCATGTCTCTTGTGGCTTGTGGCCCGTCAGTATTGTGTTTTGTAATTTGAGCAAAACAACCTGAATGCACCCTTGTATTTCGTTGGAAGCTTTGATCTGTTGTGTATGTTTATTCCCTGTAAATAATATCACGGAATATAAAACAAGACAATTCAGTGGAAATAAATAAATAATAGTATTAACAAAGTTTTGTTTTGTTTCAGATGGTTGGTGCGTGATGGTGCGTTATTATTTCCAGTAAATAAAAAGGTAATTGAAATTTACACTTATGTTTAGTAAACAGTGACTATTCCTATATATTATAGCTATATCTACTCTTTCGTGGTTTATTTGATTACTGGTTTCAAAACTACCGAGTGACATCCAACTTCGATTCAACAACGTAACCGGCGAGTCAATTCTGATGATCTGAGATCTGATGAATCTGAGATTTCTTCATAGAGAAGATATTTGCCATAATTGCCACGGTTGGTAGGTCGACTGGCAACCGGAGTTTTTAATTATTTTGAATTATTATCAGAAAATTGTTGCTGACTATCTCCCGTTTCATTTCCCTCTATCTTCTGAATATCCTTTGAAATACCTGTATCCCTATTAAATTGTTTACATATTAGAGTATTTAAAAATAATCGTAATATTTTCTTATCTTAAAATTAAGACCTATATCGAAAAACTTTCCGGACAAAAATTCCATACGTAATGATTCTATGCCTGAAATTTTAGGAATTTCTTTTATTTAAAACAGAACGCTAAGACATACGTGTTTTAATGGGTTTTCCTTTTTAACATTATATATATATATATATATATATATATATATATATATACATATACAGTCAGCGTCATTAGGAAGGTACGAGGCAGTCAAGGTGATCAGAGACTTAGAGACATCCAAAGTGATCAATAATATTTAACCATCCAAAGTAGGCAAATTCTTGTGATCGCCAATCTTGCTCAAATATATCGGAATATATACCGTCAGATATATGTTTTCAGTCGAACCATCCTTAATACAGTAACAACAAAACGTAATTAGCGAAGCAGTTAAAGTACCTGCGGTACCAAAGGAAAATAACTTTATCTTAACACAATTGGGTGCAATTTATTTTGCACTAAGTTTTATTAAAAATATACATTATAAATTATACTTTATATGTATTAAATTATCAATGTTCCTTTTAATACAACTCAGTATTATTACTTCGCTTGCTTTTATTTTATGCTTGACGTCATTGGCATGTTTTGTTCAGATTATTGTTATAAAATAATTTATGATGTTAATGTGTTATAAATTATAATTGTTAGATTTCCCGTAAAGCTCTAAACTTTTGGAATGGAACAACTATACAAGGAAATACAAGGCAAATAAGTTTATTTGTGGGGATTTTCTATGAGTGCTTATCAAAGAAATTAATTATACTCAATCCTTTAAACAGAGCCAAACTTAGCCATCTTTGTCCAGTGGCGAAGCTAGAGCTCCAAGCTAGGGCAAGCCCAAGATATAAATTGATAAAAATATAGATTGTTGTTTTTAGCAGTTTTATAAAAATACACCAATCTTGATCTGTCTCCACGCTTCAGTTTCATATTCAGTGCTGTCAAGGACGTGTTTAACAAAGCACACAGAAGGCATACCACTGCTAGATAGATTGTATTACATATCAGCAATTGCATAGCTTCGGTGGCTTTGAAGAAAGCCGTTTGGGTTTGTTTCAGCGAAAGAAAAAAATATTTACATCCAATACAATACATGAACAAAAGTAAAACACGAACAAAGTACAAACTATGTACTTACAAAATTAAAAAAAAAAATTACATTCTAATGGATAAGAGATAAGATGAGATAAGTGGAATCGTCTCGCTTTCTAATGGAAAGATTTAATTACGTCCACGTAAAATGTTGGTGAACGTTTTAATTGTACAAATAACTGTTTTTAATTGCGATAATTGATAAGTCTGAAATACACTCTCAACCTTGTGTATTATCTCAACAAAGTTTAAAGATTTCTTCTCCGATTATCACTTTAACACACTTCAATTCGTCACAAGGAACACTATTATCCTCCATTTTCATTAAAAATCTTTAAAAAAGCATAAATTTTGAACTCTTAATATTAAATCACACGGAGTAAATAAACATTGAAACGTGAAATGAACTTGCAAACGTATTGCCCGCGCGCCTCCGCTTTTAACAAATTTATTCCCAAAAGCCTGGCTTTAAATCTCTATACTAATTGCTATATATACAATCGTAGTTATATTTCATTATAGAATATTTTGCCATAGGTTAGAAAGAGAGCGATCGTCTTCTCGAAAGCCCCGTAAAAAGCCCACGCGAGCGAGGGAGACAACTATTAGCTCTATTATAACTCATTTTTTATGACAGCAGCAGTATCGCTAAGGCAATACGAGGTCATCGGTCGACATGTGTTGAACAGAAGTGCGCGGGAAATTTGAAATAGCTTGTAACATTTTACGAGTTATTTTATTAGTTGATATTATTGATTGATTTAGGTTTAATAAGGCAAGCCCGGCTTTTCCACAGCTTCGCCACTGTCTTTGTCCTTATGTGGCTGTCCAAGTAGAAAATATTGGAAACGAGATAGTGAAATTAGTAAAAAATAAAAAGTTATAATTTGAAAACAATAAATATTTTAAGTCAAATAAGTACAGATATAGCGGGAGCTGTGGTAGCTCAGATGATTAGCGCTCGCTGTAAATATCACAATACGCGAGCAAACCGAGTTTGATCCCCGCCGGCACCAATGATATTGTTAATTGCAATTTTAAGTGCTGATTTACCACGTGCTCGGTGGTGAAGGAAAACATCGTGAGGAAACCTCCATGTCTGAGAAATAAGAAAAAAATATTTCAAAGATATGTGAAGTTCGCCAACACGCGTTGGGGCAGCGCGGCGAACTATTCCTTGCCCTAAAACCCTCTCAGAAATGAGAGGAGGCCTGTGCCCAGCAGTGGGACGTATATAGGCTGTAACTTTAAGTACAGATATTCATTAATAGAAATTTATCATCAGCAACATCATCACCAGGTGTTTCAGTATTTAACATATTGTCTTTCTATTGACTGGAATACGTCATTAGCCTATTGAGAATTGCAGTTCAGGCAATATGCACTCGAGACTGCACTCTGGCCTAGTCCTTCGGTGGGTCAGGAGATTATTTCGTTGTCTGTCAGAAAGAGTCGTCGTAGGTGGCAACCGAACCTCCACCGGAGATTACTCTTACGACACATTACGACACATCTTCTTGTCAGGTACACCTCAATCTCTGAAATCTAAAGTGTATAACCAGTGCGTGTTGCCAGTGATGACTTACGGATCTGAGACGTGGTCCTTCACTGCTGGCCGTATGAGGACGCTCATGGTCGCTCAGCGAGATATGGAGAGGGCTATGCTCGGAGTTTCTCTGCGTGATAGACTCAGAAATGAGGATATCCGCAGTAAAACCAGAGTGACCGACATAGCCCAACGGATTAGTAAGCTGAAGTGGCAATGGGCCGGCCATATAGCTCGAAGAACCGATAACCGATGGGGAAGAAAGGTTCTCGAGTGGCAGCCTCGTACCGGTAGGCGTAGTGTAGGGCGACCCCCCACTAGAGTGACGACACTGGTAAGATATGCAGGAAGTCGATGGATGCAGGTGGCTCAGGACCGTGCTTTGTGACATTACTTGGGGGAGGCCTATGTTCAGCAGTGGACTTGTGAAGGACTGTAATGATGATGAATGATGATGATGTCAGAAAGAGAAGGCGTTTTACGTAGGTATGTTATGGATCCTTTTAACAAAATAAAAATAATAACTAAAGCTAAAATAATTTTGTAAATATAAACACACGTTCCGTATATTATTAATATTTTTATAAAACACTGCATCTTTTTGTGTAACGGGGGAAATACGAAGAACCTAAATTCTAATTCCGCTATCACGGACGAAATTGCTCAATGTCTTTTAAAAGCATATAATTTGCATTTATTTATATCATGTATTATTTCCGTTCCATCACTAAAATACCCTAAAGTGAAAATCATTATTAGGTTTATGTAAAAAAGATGAAAATTTAAGTCACATTGGGATTGGGAGGCAAAATGATTTGGGAGAACTGAGTTATTATATAAGCAACAATAATAAAGAATGATTGAGGTTGTGATTCTCTCTGGGGCACGAGTGTTTTATCATAATAGTGTTTATAGTTCTATTTTAACGTCCGTGACTGCAGTAAAGTTTCAACCTATGTAACGCTTACTTCCCACGGTTGGGCGCCGGCCTCCTCTCATTGCTAAGAGGGTTATGGAGCAATTTTTCCACTTCGTTCGCTGTTTCAGTGCGTGTTGGTAAACTTTAGATTTGTATTTAAATTAATTAAAACGTTACCTCCACAGTAGAATTTTCTCCTATATCGTGGGGACAGTTTATATAGTTCGATATATGTATTTTTTACTTTCGGCAAGAGCAAACGTTATATTTTTAAAATTGGTGAATTTTGTCTATTACAGTATTCAAAAATTTTTAATAGTAAGGTTTTGACAGAACTTATGACCCGACTAAGTACATAAATTTCACAACTAACAAATTGTTCCGTGTAGGATTCGAATCCGCGGCCCTCAACGCTCAACGCAAAAATTCAAGACAATTCGAGACAATCTATTGTGGGATAATGTTTTTTAAATAAAAAAAAAAACATGTAAAAACATATCTGTACTTTTGTATAATAATATATTATATTATATTTGTACACAAATTACGAATTACCTATATAATATTTTGAATTCAAAATCGTAAATAATATGCAATCTATATATATATATATTTGATAAGTGTATGTCAAATAGAATTGATGTCTGTCGGCAATATTTTAATAAATGTCTAACCATTTTTAAAAATTTTGTGTGTCTGTCTGTTTACCTGTCCATCTGTCTATAGATATGTCAGGGCTAATCTTTGGTATTTCTGTTCGTCAAGTTCTATCACAATCAGATAGAGAGTAATACCAAGAGAGACCTGGGCTATATTTTATCCGACAAACTTTAAGTAAAATTCATAAGTAGTTAATAGATCCTATCCAGGCGAAACCGGGACATTGAGCTAGTTATGAATATTTATTTAAATTGAATATTTAAAACCAAATTCATTTTATCACTAGTAATAACAATATTTGAATTTTTATCTCAAATGCATTCTGTCATATTTGAAGTAAGTCAGTCATTACACCTAAATTCTCCGCTAGGGGTTAGAGTGTTCTGTGATTTAAATGTTTTTGGTTAATCGTAGTTATAATATTCGCATTTTTCTAATCCTCTGATTTTATTGCTCATAATAAAAATATGAATTAATTTCGTATTAACCATGAAATGAAATATAGAATTGTTCACCTGAAAGAAGAAGGCGTCTCTGTGACAGATATATCTAACGAACTTGGCATATCCGTAAATTGACCTTTGTTCGCCGTGATTTTGAGATTTCTGTTACATAGGTTTGATTCTACAGATAATTTTGTTTTTATAGAAATACTGTGTATCGTTGGATTGAGCAAAGGCATATCCAAAATCACGTAACGTCGGGACGCCCACGTCGAACCGGCGTCAAAGAAGATAGAAGAATACTACAAGGAGCTATAAACAATCGCTTTGTTAATTCACGCCATTTATCAATTGAATTCGGTTTATCGCAGAGTAACAATAAGCCGACGGTTTCATGAGCAAGGTTTTCAACACAGAATACCTGCTAAAAAGCTTACATCAAGGCACAAAGCACAACGCTTACAATTTGCACAAAAATGTTATTTTTATAGATGAAAAAGTATTTTGCTCATCTGCTTGTGGTCGTTTATCTTTATGAAGAATTAATAACATCAGATACGATGAGAGAAATATAATAACCAATAACAGAAGTGGCAGATTCACATTGGGTTTCTAGGGGTGGATATGGCAAAATGGTCCGGGAGAACTGATCGAAGTTGGTGGAAGATTAAACGGGCAACAATATAAGGAGATCATTGAGCAAGTGCTATTGCCAACAGCCAGAGTATTTTATCCGAATGAGTTTGAAAAATTGTATTCATTCAAGATCAGCTCTGTCCACAACTGCAGGACTGTACAGAATTATTTAAACGAAAATCAAAACTTCGTGTGACAGTAGGGGCAGTACAGGGTACTTTTATATGGAGTGTAGATATGTAAATTTTGATACTAAAATCTTTGGCTCATTTGGTATTTTTCGAAAATATTTGGAAGTCGCTCTTGAAGCTTGGTAAAATTAAACTGCAAGGATATTATTTTAGCTTAAAGATGATAAATTTTGATGATCACAAACTCCCACAAAAAAAATTATAACGTAGATTACTATTTAAATCGCAGAATATTTAACAGTTCATAGAGAGGTCATTTTTCTAACATTTAGCTTCGAATTTTAATACCTAGGATACTGTTTTTTTTATAAATGACTCTAACGCAAAGACATATTGTCCTACTTGTCCTCATAGACGATGTAGCTACGCTCTTACTTCGGTTTCATCAGCATCAAAGTCAAATATTTTTATATAAAACAATTTTATTGAAACAAAATAAAGATATCATTTTTTATCTGATTTACTTTTATTTATCAATTTAATATTATTTTAATTAAAGGAAATTTCCTTTATTTTCTTGCTGTTGTGTTAAATGCATGAATTGAATTTTAAAATTATTCAAAATACAATCTTGTATCATCAAGATAAAATTTATTTTCCTAGTGTTCCAAATTTTTGAATACTTTGACTGCTTGGATACCATTGGAGTTCTGTTTGTCAGTATAATATTGAACGGTTTAAATGATCGCATATATTTGACGTTGTACGTGTTCCGATATATTTGAGCAATATTAATGTTCTCAATAATTTGACCACTATGGATGGTTGAATGTTTATAATCACTTTGGATGTTTCAAAATATTTGACTGCTCCCTTATATCTGACGTTGACTGTACATCCATAAACACTCACGTCGGTCACCCAGAGGGATAGGCAAAAACTACGGTCTTTCATTTGGCACGACCCTGACAGATCTCTCCCGCCTTCCTTACATCCTCGATTAAATGTAATGTCAATTTAGTCCATCTGTAATATTTTTTGTATGATTAAAATTAAAATTTTCCTTATTTGTATGATTAAAACACAGATTGTTAGTTAGTAACCTCCATAGAGTTACAAGGTTAGTTCAGTTCAGTCAGTCGAAATAACGGAATTAGTTCTTTAGAAACTCGTTTACTTTATTCCGTGTTCTTTAAAAATAAACAAGGACGAGTTATTGCATCAATCGCCAACTTTCTGTTTGATATAAATTTGTTTGAAATGAAAAGCTCGTCTTACATTTCTCTTATTTAAAAAAATCGGATAAGTGTGAGTAAGACATGGGCTAGGGTCTCCGTATAAACTTAATTATTTATGTAGATATTTCATCCTTCCTTGGAATCGAAGATTTTTAGAAGATTTAAGTTTAGTGTAAGTTAAGTTTTCAATAATAGTATTTTCTATTACGATTTTGATGGAAGATGCATGTCAATTTACGACGAAGATAATATTTATTTCTATACAATACACTATGAGGAAGAAAGGTTCTCTAGTGGCAGCCTTATACCGGTAAGTGAAGTGTAGGGCGGTCCTCCACTAGATGGAGTAAAGACCTATGCATTTGAATAAAACAACTTTCTCTCTGTTGTATCAACACAACTCTAAAGCTCGCTCTTTCCGTCTTATATTTTCTGTTGTTGTTTAGTTTGCGCTCTTTTCATTAAATGGAACTTGCATTTAAGTATTTCGAATATTACGCTATACTTCAGTATTGTGCTATACTTTTCCTCTGAATATTACGCTATACTTTTTCTCTTCCGGTTTCTAGTTTAACGATTTTTAAGATATTGTACGAGCAAGTACATGATATTTCAACAGTTTAGAAAATAATGCTGATATCGCGCCTGCGCGCGCGACACGTTCACTATAATTACATTTTTTATTCATAAGTATTTTCAGTACAATAAACGCTCTCTACGGAAACGGACACAGTTTTAATTACCACATCCCGTAACGTAGAAGATACAACCTACATTAATATACTACATATCAATTATATGTAGAGGGTCACAATTCACAAAATACCCCCTACATTTTGGTCCTTCGAGTTTTCGACGTGAACTAAGACTTGCATATTACGTCTACAATAGTTCAACAGTAAAGTGTATTTGAAAAAAAAAAAAAAAAAAGAGTTATTCGTGATTCTATCTGTAGTGTCACTTTGGTTGCTGGCCTCCCACAAGCGGGTCTCACCAGCTTGATTGAGGTGCATACTACGGTAAGAGTCGCAGTCACACGTATCTGAAACCAACTATTTACAACATCGTTCTTAAACCATGGAGAACCTACTTCAACAACAGAGAACAATCATTGAATCTATCCTTAAAATTGAGGCTAACTTCAAAAAGGATTCTGATTCACGTAAGTCAGGAACATACATACAGAAAAGGTTGGATGCTTTGAATGCTCAATGGGAGGTGTTCAACATGAATCATGGTGTTCTAAAAAAAACAGACAGTGACTTGGATGACGACTATTTCATCAATGATACCTACACCACCACAAAGAAGCGGTACGAAGCGATTCGTGACATGCTGACGAACTACGAGGTGAAAACTGCGGAAACTGGAGTACCATCAAGGTCTGATGAGTTCATTAGCCAATAACGCACTAATTTCCGGGCGCTCTCTAGGGTGATTAAAAACATCAACACCAAAGAGTTGACAGAAAAGTGGGAAATTTGTGACAAACTGAATTCGCTGCAGTCTCGCTGGAAACTGATCGACGAGCTCCACTGGCAAATCGATAACCTGACTTCTGGCGGTGATGTAGGCTACGAAGAAGAGTTTTCTGCATACGAAACCTTGTACGAAACTACAAAAAGGGATTTGAATCGTAAGCTTAACTCAGTATCTCAACAGCATCAGCAAGTGCCTACAATTGAGATTCCTTCTTTTTCTGGTAATTATACCCAGTGGCCTACATTCATGGACCTCTACTGTGAAGCCATCCACAACAATGTCATGTTGACAAAAACGCAAAAGATGCAGCACCTCAAGGGCAAACTTAAAGGCGAGGCGGAGCGCATCGTACAGCATCTTACAGTATCAGCTGATAATTACGACACCTGTTGGGAGATACTCACCCATAGGTACAACAACCGACAACTTTTGTTTACAAAACATATACAAACCCTTATGGGACAACCGGCGTTGCAAACACAGAATGCATACGAGCTGAAGAAGCTACATGACACAAGTGTCGAGACCATACATGCTATTCACAATCTGGGCATCGACACAACGACTTGGGATCCGATCCTGGTGCACATTCTCACTGGCAAATTGGACTCCGACACGTATGCAGCCTACATGGAGATCAGAAAGGCTCCGAGAGAGCTACCTTCCTTGGATGAGCTGATAAACTTCTTGGAAAACAAGTTTACTGCGCTTGAACCTGTTCAAAAGAAGAGACAGACACCTAACAAGTCAAACAATTCGACCAACAAGGAGGCAACAGCTCAATTTAAGAAGGACTTTAACAACACCAACAGGCGTAGTTTTCTTCGAGCATATCATACAAGCACAGACAAAAATTGCCCACTGTGTAAAAACAATCATATTTTACTCTACTGCAAGTCGTTTCAAGACATGTCACCGGAAGACAAAATGAGGTCAATTTCGCAACTACATATTTGTCGCAATTGCCTGTACTTACACAACGACAATAAATGCAACTCCAACAAAAGATGCCGCGTGTGCAAAGAAGCACACCACACAACATTGCACGATATTTACCGCAAAGTTGAAATCGCGGTCTCAAATAACGTTATACCTAGCAACAAGCCACATACGTCACAGCAAAAGGCAAACCACGTGTCTGGAAATTATAACGAAGTCCTACTAGCGACCGTTCAATTAAAGGTGATGGCAGCTGATGGATCGACTGTTCAATTGCGATGCCTTCTCGACCAAGGATCACAGATAAATCTAATAACTGAAGATGCTGCGCAACGGCTGGGACTGCAAAGACAAAATCGAAACGCCACAGTCTCAGGCATAGGGACGTCAGCACATCATAGCAACGGAACCGTACGGTTAGACTGTGAGTCTTTGTACGGAGGCCATTCATTTACAATCGAAGCCATGGTAATGGCCAACATGCTCAGCAACCTGCCTAATTACACCTTCGAAAAACAAGACTGGCCACATATTCAGAACATACAACTGGCGGATCCCGACTTCAACATCTCGAGACCAGTGGACGTTCTGTTAGACGCTGGAGTGTATGCTGACATAGTAATGAGTGGTATGCTACGAGGACCCTCACACGCACCCATGGCTCAACAGACAAAAGTGGGCTGGGTACTGCTGGGCAATATCAAAACCTTCAACTGCCACGTGCTCATTAATCTTGACGTTGTATCTCGATTTTGGGAGACGGAGGAGATAACCGAAACCAATCACAATCTAACATCAGAGGAAGAATACTGTGAATCTATTTATTCAACCACAACAACAAGAAAAGAAGACGGACGATATGCAGTCAGACTTCCAATGAAAATAAACTACGAACAAACCTTGGGCACTTCTAAGCCACAGGCAATCGCACAATTTCGGCAGTTAGAAAAACGATTGGCCAAACAGGAAACATTTTCTATGTCATACAAGAAGTTTATTGACGAATATCTACAACTCGGCCACATGAAGCCATGCACTGAACACCATAAGCCAAGCTACTTCTTACCTCATCACGGCGTACAAAAGCTGGACTCAACAACTACAAAATTGCGCGTAGTCTTTAATGCCTCTGCCAAGACAAGTACAGGACAAAGCTTGAACGATCTCATGGAGTGCGGGCCTAACCTCCAACAAGACCTACAATCTATGATTCTACGTTGGCGAGCCTTTCAATACGTCTACACTGCAGACATTGAGAAGTTTTACCGTCAAGTACTGATACACGATGAAGATCAACACCTGCAAAAAATTGTATGGCGTGACTCTGCTACAGATCTCATCAAAGAATACCAACTGTGCACTGTAACATATGGTACCAAAGCTGCACCATTTTTGGCAATGCGCACCATAATACAACTCGTAATGGACGATGGACACCGCTATCCTCTCGCGGCAGAGATCCTTACTCACCAGCTGTATGTGGATGACCTACTTGGTGGCAGCAACAACATGTTAGAAGCACAAGACGCTCAAAACCAATTGATTGACCTGTTAAAAGGCGGTGGGTTCAATCTTCGCAAATGGGCTAGTAACCACCCCAGATTGCTTCAAACTTTACCTGAACATCTCATAAGCCAGAATATGTTTGACTTCAAGGACGCAGAGAGTAACAAAACACTCGGCTTAACCTGGAATCCGCACACTGATCAGTTTACATTCAAGGCGCCACTTAGTAACACACGTGACGTCACAACGAAGCGGACATTGCTCTCTGATCTATCAAAATTATATGACCCACTTGGTTGGCTGTCTCCGGTAACAATGAAGGCAAAACTCATATTTCAACAAGCTTGGCTTGCTTCAACAAATTGGGATGAACCTCTTCCGGAAGACATACAACAAGAGTGGACAACCTTTCAACAAGAATTGCCCACTATCAATACCATCGCTTTACAACGCTGGATTGGTAACACTAAACAGCCCATCGAGTTACACGGATTCAGTGACGCCTCCGAGAAAGCCTACGGCTGCGTTATCTACTGTAAATCTATTAGTGAAGAAGGGCAACAAATTATCACGCTGGTGGCGGGAAAAACTAAGCTCGATCCATTAAGAAAACCCCCCGTCTTTACCACGGCTTGAACTATGCGGTGCCCTACTACTGTCTCGACTTATGAAAAAGGTCATAGAGTCAATAAACTCACAGATTGTAACAATACATGGTTGGACAGATTCTATGATCGTGATGGGTTGGTTACAAGGAGGGCCTTCAAGATGGACTACATTTGTGGCTAATCGCGTAACACAGATCACTGTCATCATGCCATCGGGATGCTGGAGGCACGTCAAGTCTGAATATAACCCAGCAGATTGTGCCAGCAGAGGCCTAACTCCACTACAACTGGCGAATCATCATTTATGGTGGGGACCTATTTGGCTAAAAGACAACGATCTCCCACTTCAAGACCAATTCCACACAACTGTTGAAGAGAAAAAGGTCAAACAAGTTTGCGTGTCACAAAGGTCGATGCCATTAATCGGAGAACTTTTAAACAAACACAGCTGTATGGCACGCGTAACTCGAATCCTAAGTTGGATACTTCGGTTCATAAACAATGCACGTGACGTCAACAATGCCATGCGGTCATCGTACTTAGCAACGAGTGACCTGCAGAACGCACATAATGCAATTATCAAGGCTATACAAACTAATCATTTCGCCGACGACATTGCACAACTCAATAAACATCATAAAGTGCGAATAACAAGCAGCATTTTAAACTTAAATCCATTCCTGGACAAACACGAAATCTTACGTGTAGGAGGACGTCTGGAAAATGCCAACTTAAGTCAAGAACAAAAACATCCAATTATCTTACCTTACAATGACAGGTTAACGGAGTTACTGATCGACCAAGCGCACAAGAGGACCCTGCATGGTGGGGCCAGACTAACTCTATCATATCTACGCAACAGATATTGGATTATCAGCGGTTTGAGAGCAGTGAAAAAACGACTTATACGGTGCATCACGTGTCATCGCTTCAAAACTATCAACAACAACCAACTTATGGGTGATTTACCTCCTCCACGCGTCACACCATCAAGGCCTTTCACACACACCGGTGTAGATTTCACTGGGCATGTGGAGGTAAAGGCTAACAAGGGCAGAGGAATAAAGACAATGAAGGCCTACGTAGCTGTATTTGTGTGTCTGTGCACAAAAGCTCTTCACCTCGAACTTGTCTCCGATCTCAGCACAGTGGCTTTTCTGAACGCCTTGAAACGAATGTGTGCCCGCCGAGGAAAGCCCCGTCACATCTACAGCGACAACGGCACCAACTTCGTGGGCGCAGCAAGAGCATTGGAAAAACAACGAAAGGAGGCATTACAATGCTACATAAACAATGACGTCATAACTAACATGTCAGAGTGGGGCATTGAATGGCATTTTAACGCCCCTTCCTGGCCTACTGCTGGTGGACTCTACGAAGCTGCAGTAAAAAGCCTGAAACATCACCTCAAACGAGTACTTGGGGATCAAAAACTTACGTTCGAGGAATTTTCTACACTGTTGGCGCAGATTGAAGGATGTCTCAACTCTCGCCCCCTGGTGGCGTTGTCAGAGAATATCGAAGACCTTGACTGCTTGACACCAGCTCACTTCCTAATCGGCGAGCCTTCTCTAGAATCACCACTATCCGCTGAGGGTAATGACATGACCTTCTCTACAAGATGGCAACTTACGGAGAAAATGTACAAGGACTTCTGGAGAAGGTGGTCTACTGACTATCTTCAAACTCTACAAACTCGAAGCAAATGGCACTTCCCTACTAAAAACTTAGAAGTTGGGGACGTCGTTATCGTCAGAGAAGACAACATTCCTCCTGCCAAATGGATCCTGGGACGGGTGTTGGAGACTCACCCAGGTGCGGACGGCCGGGTACGAGTCGTCACACTGAAAACTAAAACAAGTAATATGAAGCGACCGATTACAAAATTGTCACGCCTTCCGTTGGATCCGTCATCTTATACAACTGCATCTTCTGACGTTGACACTACGAAGCCTGCAATAAATACACAAAGAAAACGAAGAAACAACAACGGCAAAAAACACTTCAACAACCTTTTTTGTACGTTACTACTTATATTTTCGATGTGTGTTGGACCTACTACGCAACAAATGATCAACATAACAAGGCTTAGCAGTTCAAGAGTCGTTTATTTTGACAAGGTGTCTGATGTGCAGATTATTCAAGATAAGTGGAAAATGGTTGTATACTACAACATGACGACATATTGGCGGAGTTTGGACAACATACAAAACTATGTCAACCATTTGAACACATTATGCAAGAAGGAAGCAGCCTATCTTACAATTTCATCCCAGTTTCAACACGAACTTAACGAAATTCAACACTATAACGATATCTTACGATCAGAACATGGACCGTCTCGAAGAAAAAGAGGACTAGTGAATGGAATAGGATACCTAGCAAACTCCCTTTTTGGTACTCTGGATGAGAGATTTGCCAATCAGTACGTGAAGGATATCAACATAATCCAGTCAAACGAAAATCATCTATTGAATCTCTACAAAAATCACACATCGATCATCGAAAGTGAATATAATCTTCTAAAAAGAAACGAGGAAGTAATGAACACACAATTTCGTATCATCGACAATCATCTCGCTGAAACGGAAAAACGCATACAAATCAGCCATGACAATGCTATGTACATAACAGCTACCGCTCTGGCCGTGAACTTGATCATTTCAAACATACGACAAATACAACAGCAACTCCTAGACCTAGTAACTGACGTGAAGGACGGGAGAGTTGACACCCATCTCATCAAGCCCAACCAATTTGAAGATCAGCTCAACATCATCTCCGGTCATTTACCAAGCGAGTTATCACTACCCTGTGTGAACACACGCCATTGCACGCGAAGCCTATACAAGCTGGCGCGAGTGCACGTGCGCTTAACAAGTGCATACATAATATTCGAAGTGAAGCTACCGCTAATAAACAACGAACAATATGAACTTAACCACATCATTCCTATTCCGCAAATAACTGGACACACAGAGAAAACTATAGTACTCACATCTGAATACCTTGCTGTAAACCTAAAAGGGGACATGATAATACCCTTAGAAAACCGAGATGTATCATCATGCTTAAATCTGCAAGAAAACAAAATGTTATGTGCTATCAATCAACCTATTTACAACATTAAGGTAGCCGATACATTATGTGAAGCGCAAATATTAAACAATGGCGACTCATCAACATGCCGCACAAGAGTATTGGATTGCAACGACAGGTGGGTGCGATTACACAATCGTGGCGCGTGGCTGTTCTCCTGTTGCGAAGACTGCACGATGCGCATTTTCTGCCCAGCTGGAGTGACGTCACAGCACTTACACGGCACGGGGATTATGTTACTCGGACTTGGGTGTATGCTCAAGGGAGAAAGCTTCATCATTCATGCTCACAACGACTATCACAGCGAGTTGAAACTAACAGGCAGTGAAGAAAGAATGTACATGCGTGAATCAAGCCTGAACCACATACTGACAGACTTTAATCATACATTTGGACCTGAAGATCATAAAGACGCCTTACAAGAGCTGAAAAACAACATTGATAAGGTCAAGGAACAGCAACAAACACTGAGTGTACAATCACTCACACATGACACACACAACTATGTGTTGTACACCGTAGTCGGATTTATTATTGTAGCCTTCATTGCATGGGGGACATTCCGGCTGAAAAGAAGATGTCAAGGCTGCAGCGTGAATCTTCGCGACAAGCCAGACCCCAACAATGTCGAGCAGCCAACCCAAGGACATTCATCGGAGCATGGGGTCTCGGACATCGATAGTGTGGATGCGGTGATCGCAACGGCTGCCCGTAAACTCAATAGGGGTTCATCGCCTTAAACTTTCTTCTTGTTTATAAAATTGGCAAGACGTACGAGCAAGTACATGATATTTCAACAGTTTAGAAAATAATGCTGATATCGCGCCTGCGCGCGCGACACGTTCACTATAATTACATTTTTTATTCATAAGTATTTTCAGTACAATAAACGCTCTCTACGGAAACGGACACAGTTTTAATTACCACATCCCGTAACGTAGAAGATACAACCTACATTAATATACTACATATCAATTATATGTAGAGGGTCACAATTCACAAAATACCCCCCTACAGATATATTTATAAAATTCCTTAGCGCATAATATTTTAATGGAATCTTCAATATACTTGGTATCTATAAAATTATATTTATGATGTTTACATGTCACTCTTTATAGTATGGATAAATGACTGATGATTAATCAATACAGCATATAAATAAAATTGAAGTGTCTATCCGTAATATCTATTCAACTGTCTTTTATCGAGCTCAAGGGGTTGTTTGCATGCTATTAAGACATAAAGGTGGAGCAATGCCAGGAGTGATCTAGGCTGTCTTATCCGAAAAACATGGAGATCTTTAATAATAAATCGACAAGCTGATAAAGTATATGGTTTTTATGACTATCTCATAAACTATAAGAGATATAAAAAAGTGTTGAACAAAACTTTGGCGGTTTGCAATTTTACACAAAAAAGGTTATGTCTTATAACATTACGCGTACGTACATATTTCTATCACGAAGACTGATCGCTTGATAACTCTAATAGAAATATAGCACTAGACAGACATATATGCTACCCAGTATATTTCAAATCAGTAAGGTTCACCCAATGAGTCAACCTGTGGGGAGGCCTAGGTTCAGCTGTGGACTTTTTTTAGATTGTTATGAATGAAATATTGAAGGCTTGATATTTAACACATTTCATCTACATTCAGTAAGTATGATTTGAAAAGTAGCGTTTAAATCTCTACATTTCACGGTAATTAATTTTATTACAAAATGCGTGTCACGTGTTGAATTGAAACTTGTTTGGTTTTCCTCTAGCCCGTAAAAGACTGATGGAAATTTTGTATATTTAACGCTGCTCCTACTCCGGGCTGGGTATTTTACGATTGGCATAGAGATGGTCATATAGAAATAGAATGTTATTTTTGGCTGATCCCATAGTCGCCTTCTATGGTGATACCCACGGCACGGTAATTTTATCTATACAGTATTCCAACTTCATACAAACGGACGAAACGAGAGCTATGCCTACGAACCTCGATCTCGGCATGCGCTCGACATGCAGACAGCCGTGACTGTGCCGCAGTGATGATTTTGTGGAATATATAAAAAATGGAGGAAATAAATAATAGAATAGAAATAAAGAAATAATAAATCCAAACTTCATTTAAAACCAAACATATAAATTATAAAATATCTTTTACTTGGTTATAGAATATAGATACCTCTAATAAAGCATTTCGTACGTCTCAGCCGAGGTGCAAATATTTTTCGGTCGCAAATTCATAAGACCGATTTGTTATTCAAACAAACATGGTTTTTTGATTAAATTTACCAATCAAAAAACGACACGAATTTTTATTGAACACTTCCTATTCAATTCAAAAAGTACCTATTATATTTGTTTATATAAAAAAAGTATATTTACAATCATAAAACTAAATGGAAACACAAAGTAGGCAAATGTAAAAATGGTGGAGGCAGGCAGCCCTGTCGCATGTTTACGTACCGCGCGGCTGTAGGCATTTATTTCAAAGATACGGCCGAGTTACAATACTGTATAGATAATATTACCGTGCCCACGGTATTCTCAGGAGTCTCTTACGCCGCCACGACACGGTATTAAAATAATAAATGTCAATATTTATTTCTATTATTTTTATTATTTATAATAATATTTTATAATTATACGTCATTTAACTTTTAATTTTAATATAATAATTTCCTTTTTAAGCTTAAAAGAAATAATATCAATAACATTCATCCATTTTATTACACGCTATGTATATATAACAATATATACATATAAGTATAGTGAATAATGTCTAACAATAATTGTATATAATATCCGTATTAACAAACTCAAGAAATAGTAGGTATAGACGGCATCCGCGACCTTGAAGTCAGAGCTGCTGTGAGGCTCGGGCACCACGAGACGCTTAAGGACGCCTTGGCCCATGCACTGGAGGTGGAAGCCGTACGGCAGGATCTTCGTTAACATCGTCTCAGGGACGTTGCAGCAGCTACAGCTCGCGACCGCAATAATGGATATAGCCCTAGGTGCTATGGATGTGGGGAAAGGGGCCATCTTCGATCCAGCTGCCCTAACCGAACTGTAGAAAGGGAAGTTGATCGATATCGAGAGGGTAGTGCAGCTAACGGCACCGCATGGCGGCGGCAGGATCATCGTTCTCCTCACTTTAGGGAGGTTGCAGCAGTTACGGTTCGCGACCACAATAAAAATTACAGCCCAAAGTACTACGGTTATGGGGAAAGGGGCCATCTTCGATCCAGCTGCCCTAAGCGATCTGTAAAAAGGGAAGGTGATCGATCTCGAAAGGGTTGTGCGGGTAACAGCACCACCCAGCAGCAGGAATACGACTTTGTGATTGAACACCGCAGCGGGAAATCGCATGGCAACGCAGCTGCATTGTCAAGGAGACCTTGTCCTAAAAATTGCAAGCACTGTACTAGGCAAGAGAGTAAGGAAGTGGTATCCGTGAGGATGCTCAGGACATACCACCTCAGCAACGAGTGGAAGGACAGCTTACAACATGCACAGCAGGAAGATCCGGACATCAAGCCGATTCTGAAATGGATGAAGGCCCGTGCTACCAAGCCCAAGTGGAGCGACGTCTCAGTAATGAGTTCGACCACTAAAAGCTATTGGGCCCAATGGGACAGTTTGCTGCTTCAGGATGGAGTTCTGTGCCGTAAATGGAAAATGTTCGGGAAAATGTACGGGGGATTTCGGGGAGACAGCTGTCATTTGCAAATGGTTGTCCCTAAAGCTAAAGTACCGGATGTTCTACAGCTGTACCGTAATAATTGTTCAGGAGGCGATCTGGGAGTTAAACGAACTCTACTGAAGATCCGAGAACGGTTTTACTGGGTCCACTGTCGAAACGATGTCGAGGACTAGTGTCGCCAATGTACAAGTTGTGCGGCTGTAAAGGGACCTCAGACTCGTAGTAGAGGTGAATTGAAGTTGTACAATGTTGGTGCACCATGGGAGAGAATAGCCATTGACGTGGTGGGGCCGTTTCCGGAGAGTGAATGCGGTAACAAGTATTTAATGGTTGTGATGGATTACTTCACTAAGTGGCCAGAAGTCTTCGCCATTCCAAATCAAGAAGCTTCAACAGTTGCAGATAAACTAATAAATAAATATTCCAGGAAACTTGCCGAGTTATGGGTACTAATAAAACAAGAACGACTTCTTATCACCCGCAATCTGATGGAATGGTAGAACGATTTAATCAGACATTGGAGAGGTACTTAGCAAAAGTTGTAGGCAATCGGCAACGAGATTGGGACAAGCACACACAACCGTTTTTGTTGTCATATTGAAGCGCTGTTCACGAAAGTACATCAGTGACACCAGCTTTCGCAAACTTTGGAAGAGAATTACGGCTGCCTTCCCGAATTACGCAGTATAACCGATTATGCATATGCTCTTGCGGAACAAAATGAATGACATTTATGAGCACGTCAGACAATAGGGCCAGCAAATGTCCGAAAAGATGAAAACCCGGTATGACCGCAAAATGAATAACAAAGGGTTCGACGAAGGTTCACTAGTGTGGTTGCATAATCCAGTCCGCAGCAAAGGGAAATCTCCTAAGATTCAAGCTAAATGGGACGGCCCGTACCGGATTGTGACCAGGATCAACGATGTGACCTGCCGGATACAGAAAGGCGCAAGAGGGACTCCTAAGATCGTCCATGTGGATCGCCTGGCGCGTTATTATGGGGCCGATAATGCTCGGGACGAGCATTTCTTAAGAAGGGGCAGTGTTGCGCGCCTAAGTTGACGTCTGGTAACTGGCACTAGCGCCATCTAGTGTCGGGGACCAGAGCGAGGAGGGCTTTCTAGGAAAATGCCAATCTTGAACTTTCCACCAACAGCGCCATCTAGTATCGAACAGAAGAATTAAGCTTTCTAGAAGTCCCACACTCGAACTTTCTGCGTCTGGTCGGTCGGCGCCCGTATTTACTAGAATATTCTGGATGTCTCGATGTAAAAAGTGTATTTAAAGCCGCTGCAAGCCGCGATCGGGGCAGTATTGAATTTGGCGAGACAAGTGAAGCTTCGGAGCGAAATAAAGTGAATCAGTGTGTTTTTATTAATGTCTTTTAAGAAATTACTTAAAAGACATTAATAAAAACACACTGATTTACTTTTAAGAAATTACTTATTAATGTCTTTTAAATTAAATTACAGAATTAATTATTAATGTCTTTTAAGTTTTAATTGGTGTTCGGTAATAAAAGTGTAAATTTTGGTAATTCATTCGGCCGTCTTTATTGTCACGAAACATCTGAGTTACTGATTACTTCGAATTACTTTATTTATTTTATTTACTTTATTTTATAATATTAGGGTATCAAACGATGTTCACCTGATAGAGTTGTCACTGCAGCCCATTGACAGATGTGTATTCACCCTTAGGACGAAGATGAAATGCCCCATTACCTATATTTATACAGACTGTCTTATACGTTGAGCAGTGATTACACGCCGCTTGGCGTTAGAAATAGGTTAGTGTTTTCGAAATAGGTAGTAAAATTCGAACCCTAAAAGTAAGGCAAAATATACAAAATCAACCGCTGCACTTTGTCTCTGAAAGAGGATAAAATACGAAGAGAGAAAAAGTACGATATGTTACTCAGAAATATTTTTGTTTAAGATATTTTTTCACTGCCGATCATTTAGAGGTTACTACATGAGTTCATCTTATTTGTCATAGCAGCTTTTCGGAACAAACTCTTGTTAAACAAGTCATTTTAAAACAACTTTTGATAAATGAAAATAGACGCATCTTTATCGAGTCTGTATCGATTGAACAGGAAAATTTTAACATTTGTCTTTTAGTCTCTTATTGTTTACTTGATTCAAAGATAATAATTGCTTCTAGAAGAAGCTTTAAGGTTTATATTGTAAGATCGTTCCAAGAACATTATTAATTCCTATACTTTTGTTTATTATGTCTGTTCCTTATTATAAAAAGTATCGGTAGGTATATCGAGTTAAAATATTAATTCATTTTATATATTGTTTATATTTATTTATTCTTGGTGATTTATGTGGAAACATCTTTTAAAAAGTAAGGTATACTCTACTATCAGATCATATAGTTTTTTTATTTAATAATTTATGTATCAACATATTACCAAGCTCTTTCAAAATGTTTATTTTTGAATTTAAAATAAAATCTTAAACTTTTACTGTCTTATGATAAAAATGTGGACATCAACAAATATTTATTACAGTGTGTAATGGCGAGGGCGGACGGCAAAAAGCTATAACGCTTTGATGTAGATCAGTGTATACGGGTATTGTCTGTGAGCTGACGACGGTGCCCGACTTGTGTCCGGATGAGACCCGTCCGCGACGCTATATTATGTTATTACACTCGTCACTTGCTGCACGTCCCCCCACAACCTTGTTCTACCTTCTGATATATTTTGCTTGGCATTTAATGGGTAAGTTTTATTGTTAATATCTCCCGCCAACACTATAGTGAACATAGAAATATTAAAAACAGGAGAAGTGGCAAGAGGGCGTGTCTGTGTCCGCGCGCTATGATCAAAATGCTCAGCTTCTATACAAATGGCCGTCTCTGCGAATTAGTGCGCTAGCTACCGTCATCGTGAAATATTATCAGAATGCCTTGTTGTTCAGTGGTTTCTTGTAAAAACCGAAGCCAAAACAAAAACTTTGTTAATCATGGAATCACATACCATACCAAGTACCACAAGTATTTCATTATATTTATCTTTAAAATCATATTAAACAACAAATCGTAAAATATTTCTTTCTCTTACTACGTTATTTTTGTTTCCAAATATCACAGTCACTGTAATATTTTGCCAGTAAATACATTGCTCCATAACCACTACCGAAGTATGACGCCAAGTGACAACAAGCAATGTAAATATCACAAAACAATACTTTATTTATGTGGATATATTGCGTAGTACGGCCGCTGTATCTTGTGACGAGCTAGTAATGGGCGTGTGCAGATCCACTATCGACAAAAATGTGGATTGGCGAATTGCTATTATAGTTTATTCTCCAATTTGTCACAACCGTTTCAACCCGCTTGGAAGACCGATGTGACATAATGTTTTTTACTTATTTTGATTATTTTACAGCAACTACTACGCTGAATTTGAAAACCAAAGGTCGTAAAGTAAGTTGATTAAATTTTAGGTTAATAATCGATGGAGTGTTCTTATGTTTGAATTATCGTATATTATGCCTTATCTTCGAAAAATTTTCATAATTTTTATGGTTTTGGGGTTTAATATAATTTACAGTTTTCAAAAGCTTCGAATGTGTCATATATACCTAACCGGTATGGTTATATAGTGACTTTGGCTTAAAATTATTCAATATTAATTATTCTTGCTATTTATTTGTTAGACATGAGTGTGTATTTGTTTTCATATATTTAAAAATATTATCACTAACCGGGAGTTTTTATAACAAAAGATCGCCAAGCAAAACCTGCTTGGTGAGGTTAAAAAGTAGCTTAGGATATATGAAAATTATAAATAGGTTATTAATCGTACCTTTCGGCTTTCCAAATGATGCTAATTTAAAAAAAGGAATTTATTGATGCCACTGAAAGGCCACCTGACTTCGTTCCCTACAAAACTCGTACTGGTCGTCATAATTTGTATGCGAATGAAAATTATCATAAAAACAGCTTGCCTCGCCAATGATAAATAAGCAATTAAAACTAAAAATGTCAAACAGGAACTCATGGCAAAGGCTTTGTCAAATTTAATTTTTTTTATATTAAGTTTCACCAATTTGAGCAGTCCCCGATGAATAATCACATTATATTTCTTATAAAAGCAGTCATGGAAAAATACATTAATTTAAGATTACACTATTTGACAAAAATGCCACCCCAAAATATTAAAACGTAAAGTGCTGCACAAATACCTTCACTTTACAGTCAGTGAGTAAGCACCATAGCATGGTTCCAAAATACCTACTACTTCAATCCGCTATGATAGCCTAAACCAACATACCCGGGTTTTTTACTGTTTTTATTTATTTAATATTTAGGGCCCAAAAATTTTAGTACAATTTTGATTTAAATGAAACAATCGATAACTTTCCAATTTAGTCAATCACTAACGCATAATATGTAAAATAAATGGATTTCTTACAGCACAACGATAGTGCCCGATATTTTTGTGTGAGTAAGTAGTACGGTGAATGGTAAATGGACGTTGTGGTTTTAGAGATTTGGTTTTAATTAATTGTGTAGTACGTTATGATTTATTAAATGCGAGAGTATGCGTGACTGCGTATCTATTGCTTTTACTGATTTGTTTGTGTAGTTGGCGCGTGGTAGGGGCCAACTGGAGACACCAGGTTCCAATACATTTTCAACTACTGAGCATATCTCCATTATTATATCTATGATAGTGAATGTAGCTTGTTACGAAACTTTGTTATTTTAAAGCTAAGGTTATTGACAACAATCGCAAACACAGTTCACCTGATTTTTTTATTTATGTACCTTAGATTAAGAATCAAAACGCAAATGCGTTGTCACCCCCGAGAACTAAGATGGAATGCCTCGTTTCCAGTAAAAAAGGATCTGCGGATCTCTACACTCACAGTAGTTTTTTTCCGGTTTTTTTAGTGTATTTATTCGTGTACATTGTTTTGAGAAGAAAACCTCGTTAGACGAATTGCTTAAAACGTTTTATAAATTGCTGCTTTATTAAGGTAAATGTAGGAAATCACCATAATTAAATAGCAATAGTTTGTTCAAAATATTTCATTCCGTCCTATTTTACATATTACAGCTGCTAATTAAATAGTCTAGAAATATATAAAAGTACTCATAATAATGATGGCTAAATTATAATAAATATTCATTTGGCGGTACTGTACCATTCCATTTAAAAACGGATCATCATCATCGTCATTACTGGACATAGACTCACTTTTACTTCAACAACGGCAACGTAGGCAAAATGTATTAAAGATACAAAATATTAAAGCAGTGAAAGTGTCACATTATAGCAATAACTGCCTCGTTCACCTAGTGGTCGTAAACGCAGCTGTCAGAATCTTTTAGTTTGCTGACAACAAAAGCTTCAAAAATTAATCAATTTTTGATTGGACATGGATTGGATTGACATACGCAGAAAACTATAAAAAGCTAGTCAAATTAGTTATCATGTTTTTCTTAATTGTAAACGAAATTGCGTTTACTAAAGCTCTTGTTTAATTATAAGATTAACCATAGGATATATTACGTTCTCGATGACCATAATTTTAATTTTAATATCACAGAAGGTTTTTACGGCTACACTAAAACTGCCTGACGTTCTTCATGTTTTTACGACAAAATTTACGTGCTATTAAATTTTGGTTGGTCTCAGTCTTGAGGGTTTTTGCTATCACGATCTTTGGAACACCACTTTTACTTCGTGCGTATTGCCTTTTTTATCTTATAAAAAGTTGATATTAGACAATTTAGTTATTCAAAACAATATTTCAGTATAAGATGACACCTTTCTAACCTCAACCCTTTTTATTATATCTACAACTTTTGTGATATATCTCGTCATTGACTTTGCTCACCTTCGCTCATAGTATGTTTTACAAGTATAAGCATAATGATTTTTTATTTGAAACTATATGATTAAACTACTTTTACGGATTTTATCGTTTATTATTTTTTTCTGTAGGTAGTTTTAATTGGCATAGTTTAAAACATAATGTATTATAAAACTTTTATACCATCGTCTCTTAGAGGGTAGATAATTAATTTACTTGCCTAATACGTCCTATTGCGGGGCACAAATCTCATCGCACTCTTGAGAGAGTTAAGGGCGATTAAAGTCCGCCACGTTGTGTTTTTTTTATAGGATAGGGTGACAAACGAGCACACAATCCAGCTGATGGTAAGTGGTTGCTGCGGCCCATAGACATCTACATCTATCCTCGATTACAAATCAAAATGCAGATGCGTTGTCACCCGTGAGGACTAAGATGGAATGCCTCGTTTCCAGGAAAAGGGTCTCCGGTTCTCTACACTCACTATACGAATTTATTATTTATGGCACAGCAGCATTAAGCTACTATTTGATGCTGGTATTCTGTGAGAGCGTGTTCCGTGTCAGTGTGCATTTACGCACCAGTAGGAATATACTACATATCTATGTAGTAACACTAACGCAGCAGCTTAAGATGGTAACTAGGCTTGTAAACCTACTTTCTAAGAATGACTGGCCTAAAATTATTCCTGGTCTGCCGGTACTTCGCCCTTTTCATTTCCGGACTCGGCGAACACACTGTCATGTATCTAGATTCAAAAAAGTATACTATTTACATAAAAAAATTGTTTCTGTTAAAAAATTCGGATGACGTGAAATTAACGATGCGTGTTTACAATAGAATTGTATGATTTTCTACGCTATTTACTTAATTGTGACCCGGTATACATTTCACCCTTTGTGGACACACACACCTTTGTGTGTTTGTACTTAATTAGAAAAATTAGCTTAGTTATTCACGTGAGTAAATGTTTTGTTACGAATAATTTTTTTGTTCATATTTTAAAAGCTAAACTAATAAAATACGTATTGACATTTGACATTGTGACGGCGCATTATTATTATTCATGATTAATTTCTATATTATAAAGCTATCTAAAACCATATTAGAAGTAATATTTTTTACTATTAAAATACATTAATAAGCATAGAGTTAAAAAAATCATTTGAGACATTTAGTAATATAGTAAAGGTTTAACGTTGAATTTAAAAATTATAAAATGTTAATACATTTAATGATTTTTTAAAGGCAACACAAACAGAACGTAGAGTTTTAATAAACTCTGTTAAAATATTCGAAATGTATTAAATAATTGAAATATGAGTTGAAAATATTGTAATAATAAAGATAAATAACATTTATAAAATAATTGGAAAATTGGTCAAAATTTTTGTGTAAAATTATTTTCTAAGCGTGTTCACGTAATATAGCAGCGTATTCTCGTACGTAGATAGAGGCTGTTCGTGTAGTGTAGAGATTGCTGTAAGGAAGTTGCTGAAGACGCATACCCAAGGGTGTACATATATATGGGGTAGTCGGGTGACTGACTACTATAGTCATATATATCTGTTGCACAATGTATAGTTCTATATTAGTGACTTATTATAGTAAGGCCCATGGATACATACTAAAGCATTATTAGAAGGTCTCTATGATGCCTAAGCATTAAAATAGTGGAGTTGTGGATTGAAGTCTATTAAAGACATTAATAGTAAGGTCTATGAAATAACGCAACAATGTTCAAAGTTTCAAAGTTGAAAAAGCATTATATTAATAGATATGGGAATTGAAAAAGATTTTTATAGTGGCGTGTAGACTGCATCTAAGCATTCGAGACTGAGGTAAACTTGGACTCGGTCGCGACAAATCATCTTAGTGCCGGTGGTAAACGGGTTTGTTGTAGCAATACGGCTTGCCAATGAACATCGCGCACCCAAACCGTTTATGAATGGCGTCTTGCGGATAACGTCGGCTATCTGGAGTGTGTTTGTTAGCACTTCTAAGTGTAACAAGCAAACTCAACTCCATATCTTAGTACATTAGCGCTATAATACGTGGATTTTTGACTACTGGCGTCTTAATAGCGTGTTACTATGACACGTTGAAGTTATTTTTGGTTAACAACATTACCGCTTTGATACTTACGGTATTGCGTCTTGTAATGAATCTACGGGTGTATTGCGCCTGATTCAACGCACCGTGTGGTTCTGGTCGATGGAGGTATGCGGATGGTGATGTCTGCTAGGGTTGTATGGGGGAACTTGGAATGGTGTAAGCCCGACGATAGTCGTATTGCTGCTTGTTGTGGTTTGCAGCGTCTCTGCGATTGTTGTTTGGCGGGTCGCTATTCTCAATGGAACTCTCTGCGTCTTCGTCCTAAGTAGCTTTGTCCAAGTTGGATCACTTCACTACGGGGCTGCTGACTGCTTTACCTCAATTTTTTTAATATAGTAATATAATAATATTTCTCTGTAAATTTCCCATCATTGAGTGACTGAAGGCAACTTGTTGGATGGCGAGACAAACATGGTCGAAAAATGCATATACTCAACGTCAGAGACACATACCCTTTCTGATGGCAAATTATTACTATTATCTTACAAACTGACTTTTGGATATAACTACCGTTGTATTGGTTGGTGGAGCATATGTGTCGACCTCATGCGGGTGGTAGCTGGAGGGAGGATTTGAGGAGCCTCTCAAGGCTGCGGCCGAAAGCGGCGCAACGTTGAACCCCATTCCCTTGAGGTGAGCGCTAGACTCGTGACACGATCTGTGGCTAGTAGCCGTGCTGATCATGCAATTGGTGGTGATGGCATACAATCACATCAAGTCTGCAAGAACTCTTAGGCAGGTGGTGGCGCTCATGGAGGGATTTTTATAGCCATTGTGCCTATTATTCGACGTGTTTTTTAAGCCGTTATTTCGGTCGATGTGTGTGCTTACGCACTGCCAAGGGGCCAAACCCTCTTTTACTGGTTCTTCAGTTATTTTGCTGTGGACTACGGTCCCATTCCCAATTTAACGTCCCTTTCGGGGAGAGCGCATTACTTGGTTGGCACTCACTGCTCACGGCGTGTGAGGAGACGTGTGCCCCCCCACATTTTTTTTTAAAATGTGAGAGAGCGAAGCCCTTGTATTGGGTTTTTTTATATAAATATTGTGAGCTTTTCGGAAGCGGGAAGGGATAATTTTTTTTTATTATAAAGAATATTAACAATGCTATAAACATTACTAATATTCCTCTTAACCACTCGTGGTAAGCTTAAATTGCTTGTGTTACGAGTGGTTTACGCCAGTAGTCGAATTGTGGATTCGAACCCACGACCTTTTTGAGTTCGCGGTCCGCGCTCTGCCAATAGGCTACTGTCGCTAAATAAGAAATTGATTAATGTAAACCTGATACAAGTGGAATAGAGACGGTTTATTATGTTCTTAACCTTTCTAGAGCCCTGTCTTCGTGAATGAGGTTCCCTTAGCTTAAAATAATATAAGGCACTATCAACGGTTTTCAATTGCTTTACTGAATATTCATTCTTTCAAAAGGCATCTAAAAGGACTAAGTTACTAAACAAACACAACGTAAATAAGGTCTTAACTAAGACGACCACGCCCTAAAAATATTACAAACGGCCTATTACCTTTAGAGAGATCATCGGGAAAGATCTAAATATATTTTTTTACTCTGGTCACGTTAATCTTATATTTTAAAGACGGTCACTTTATACAAAATATGTGTATAAAATATATAGATGTAGTTAGTTAGAAAATGGGGAATATGGGGGGGGGGGGGGAAACGTACATCCATGGCGAGTACATCTCATCTTCGATTTGCCGATGATATAGTCAATAAGTCAATAAAATAAAAATCTCAAGTGGCAACCTTGTACAGCCAATAATGGAGTAACGACTTGATTAAACATTCAGGTAGTCAAAAAGTGCAGCAATAGACTTGTTTTCTTTTCTATAGACTATGATATAATAGAATAAAGAGTATTCACATATCTTCAAAATATTGTGAATTTAGTAGACAAACAAGATTTCTAGCGATTTTTACTTGTCAACTCCTGAAATTTATATTAAAACTACAGTGGTTCCGACGGAGATCAAACCACCCGACTTCTTACGATACAATGAGCGCACAGCTCGTAAACTGCAATGCTCACCGTTACAGCCTATTCAGACCACTGCTGGACACAGGCCTCTCCCATAACTTGCCATAGTTGTCGTGCTTGGCCAGCGGGCTGGCAGCAGCGGCTTCATAATTTTATTTTCTTGTTATCGGGAAGATGCAGATGCTCATCTGGCGGGAAGAATGAATATACAAATATCAATGATTAAACAATAAGGTCTAAATACACAAGTGACACTTATTTACTCAATTGATTGTTTTTCTTTTTCTCTTATTTGTCATTGTTATATCGTTCGTAATATTTGAAAATTATGGATTTATGTTAAAGTTATCTTTGGTATAGTTAAGCATGACATTTTATTGGTATTAAGGTAACCGTAATTATTTAAAGACAAAAATAAGAAATCCGTAAGTATGTTATTTCCGCGCCGACGCTGGTAATAAGTACGTGTAATGTTCATAAATATTATGATAAGAGTATTTTTTATTTGCCAATACATCACGCTGATACAAAATCAACAGTTTGATTGCTAAACATATATTCTTTTCAGCCATCCCACAATTAATCCGTACCATAGACGTACTATACAAACAACCGTACAAACAGCGATCTATCGGTCGCACTGCATAAATGTATAATTATTTATTCGCGACGGTGTCACTCGCTTCCGCTCATATTGTACAATATTCAGACGATTGTTCATTTTACTTCAATTAATTTATTTAATAAATTCCTAGAAGTCGCAGCGAGCCACCTGTCTCCTCCTGCTCTCGACTTTATAAATTCATATTGTTGAACGTGTTTTGAATTCATTCCCAGTTATATTTTCTTGGCGCATTTTCTTAGCTATAAAGAAATGATTATTTATTTTACATTATGTTGACTCTGTATATTTGTTTTGTTGACGTTTATCTCACTTGAAACTACACCGTTGATAAATTGTGCTTTAAGATTCAAATATATTTCTTTGAATAATTTTGAAATCAGTTAAAATTTGTTTTTTGCCGTAAGGGACACATCTAATATGTCGATGTAATTAAAATGTTCTACAAAAAAAAATCAAGTAAAATAGAACATTTTATGAAATTATGAATCGTAATTAAAGCGATGTAGTCAAACACTCTTAGCGGACTGGTTGACGATCACAGTGTCCTGTTACCCGTCGCCGGTCTAGGCATTTACCTGTCATATATTAATTATGAGATGGTATCCCTCTATCTATGTGTATGGTATGGGTTTTGGCCATTCCAGTAATCTCCTTTTATGACACTTACGACATGTATTATAACAGCAAATATCTCCTGTCATGGAAGAACCTTTTGATCGAAAAATTTAAACCCTAAAAATTAAATGTTCCATTAATAACTTGACTAAAAAGACTTTCGTGTCTGCTGGATAAGTTAAGTATTATATTCCACACACTACATAGTACATTTACTCACATTTACGTCGTAATATCTGTGTTTGATGAGTAATAGGAAGGATTTACGTATTCTTGTAAAACATAATTTTTGATGGATGAAGCTAAACTTTAATTTTTATTTAAGATTTTTTATAAAGATTGCTTTGTGTACCAACTGCCACATTCAGTATTTAATTTCTCATATGTTTCTAAGGCTTAATTTTCTAGCTTCCGTTCGCTATTCTAAGAGCTTAGTCGGCTTGTGCTGAACTAATCTGAAAGTAATCTTTGATCATAGTTGTACTTGTACTTGACAACGGTTATGATGAAGCCCATCGCGTTATCTATCGTCTGGCGCAAGCATTGTTTGCATGTTCCCGTTTAGTTTTAATTAAGTCCGCTTTGAATGTTCATTTCCGATTGTGGCCGGTGGCTATGCTGTTTGTGAATGATTCACATAGGTAGGAAAAGTTCTCTTTCTTTTATTTTAATAATATATATTTAGATTTATTTGTATAACAGCGTAGACATATAATATTCTTTTTTATATAATAGAGTGACTTACGAGAACACTGTGCACCTGATGGTAAGACAATGCTGTGGCCTCTTCACCCCTGAGGACTAAGATGAAATGCTTCGTTTCCAGTAAAAGGGGTCTTCGGTTCTCTACACTCACTATACGAAATACAGCAGTATTGAGCTGCTATTTTACGCTGGCATTCTGTGAGGGCGTGGTACTTCCCCGGTCGAGCCGACCCATTAGTGCTTGCACTGCAACCATAATATAACTCTATCATGGCTTTACCACGTAAATAATGATTAATAGTAGACAATAATGGCTATTAATGAATAATAATAAATAATGAAAGTTAAATATAACGAATGATGACCAACAGTTCAGTTCAACGATGATGTTAAAGGTTTTTAAGTCTGTTAATTTTTATATTTATACGATCAATACATATTACATCCACTGCTGAACATAGGCCTCCCCCAAGAGATGCTACAAAGCACGGTCCTGAGCCACCTGCATCCATCCACTTCCTGTATACCTTACCAGGTCGTCACTCCATCTAGTGGGAAGACGCCCTACACTTCGACTACGGGTACAATGCATAGAAGTGATTTGTTCATTGTTAATATTAATTATGTGCCGCCATAATATGCAGAAGGAACAGGGTATGCGATAGCACGCAACCTTGAGCAACACCACCATCAAGGGTTTTGAAATGGAATAAGTAAAGACAAGTACACACAGAAAATAAGCGTACTAAAATAGAATTAAAAGCTTTTATTAAACTTAAGACAGTTTTTTTTAACCGAATTCGCACACCCAATTCTATGTGAATTCACAAAAAATCTTGAAAAAACTCATAAATATGCTTATGTGCGTTGCATTTGTAGCTATTGATAAATTTATCTCTATATAATCGTTAGTGTCTCTGTTAGTGATGGTGTAACTTCTGAACGACTGGGGCCATATTCGTTTGGTTCATAGATATGCTAGTATCCTGTAGATTGCGCCGCAGTCAAGTTTTTAATAAATTCTATATTAATGAACAAATAGTTGTCGCCAGGATTGACAGCGGGTTGCGAGACGCAGTTTTTATTTTCTAGTTGTTATTAGAAACACGCCGCTGGCCATCTCCTAGTTACTTTCCTCTTGTGATACCTACGCGGTGAAAATAGTAATTAAATATTAAAACCTGAGTTTTACAAAATTGTCTAGTGAATATCCACTTTGTTTGTTTAAAGACCTTTATTAACCACTCATAAAATTACAAATATGCCGTGACACGGTCCGATTGGTACCTGTAGACCCTGTGGCCCTTATGGCCATTATGGCCCTTATTCTTTTGAAGAACTGATCATTAATGCCGGACGGTAAAAGTAAAGTTACTGAATATTGTTATATAAAAAAAATTGGTTGCACGTTGCATGTTGTGGAATACGAGTACGTTCCGTCTTCACCACTCAGCGCACTCCGCTAGACAAATTGTCGAATATTCGACAACGATAGGTAAAGAAGCTGGCAACCTTGTGATTTCTATTCATTCTCAACAATCTTTATCTTAAACTTGGAGGTATCCTTAGTAGTATTAGTATCATCCATGTATGTAATCACATAGTATAATTTTTGGTTTTAGATTTGGTTACGCTCTGGAGTTTTTAAGAAATAAATGTCCATGGAGTGTAGGTGACCACGTAAATCAATTTTTATGCAGATGTCGCCAGTACCTGCGGCAAGGGATCTTTCTCTGTATATCTGTATTTCTGTGTCCTTGCGCTTTCTTATTTACTTATTGAAAGTAGGTCTCAATTTGATAATAAGCTTTTATTCCGTGCATATCCCTAGGGGAGCCGGTCGTGGATACGTACTCGGGCTGATACTTCAAAACGTTCAAATGCGTTCCACCTATTTCCATAATCATTCGAGGAAAAGGAAATTTTACTTATTTTACTTTAACTTATTTAGTCAAATTGAAAGTTTAGTTTTAGTTAAGTTTAAAGTTAATTTATTTTTCGTTAAAACCTTATTGTATAACTATAAAAGCCAAAGTTGACTTTTTAGTAAAACAAACGCAATATTTATTGCGATAATTTTTGTATTCTATTTTATTGAGAAATTAAGGGAACTTTGGGCGCTTTGAGTATTATAATTTGGAAATAAAGCTGCTTAAAAACTTTCCTTTTAAGAAAGAAAAATTTATCAAATTAATTCTTAATATTGATTTGAAGGTGGTAGAAACATTAAGTTTAAGCATTTAGTTTTTTAATATAAGTATTTTTAAATTCGACAATCCATATTGAAATTTAGTTTATCTAGAACTTAAATCAGTTTTTAATTACTAAAGCACAAGATGACATTTGCTTATAAAATGAAAGAAAGGAACTATCCCATTTTATTTTCCAATCATATAAAAAAATAGTTTATTTCGAAATTAAGGCATTAGACATCAGTAGAAACAGTAATTTTAATAAATGATAAAATACATAAAATAGGAAATTCCTATATGCGAGTTTTTCACCAAAACATAGCAGGATTACTAGGAAAATTAGACTTACTTAAGGCGTGCCGAATTTAATTACTCTGAAGAACCAATAGACGTGATTTGTCTAACAGAAACATTCGTAAAAAATGGAGATGAAGAAAACGTAATTTTTAAAAACTTTAAACTGGCTGCCAATTTCTCAAGAAAACAATCAAAACGTGGTGGTGTGTGTATTCTTGTAAAACAAAATTTCAAGTATCGTATCTTAGATTTTTTACAACTGTTTTCAAAGGAAATTGAGTTTGAATGTTGCGGTATAGAATTGACTGAACAAAAATGTATTATTATTTGTATTTATAGAACACCAAACTCGGAAATAAGTATATTTTTTACTAAACTTGATGCTTTATTACATAAGCTACGTGAAAAAATTAACAAAAAAATTATAATTGCTGGCGATTTTAACGTAAATATGTTAATGTTGAATAATAAGTCTAATAGATTAAGAAGTATATTAAAAAGCTATGGGTTTCAAATGCATATAATGGAAACAACGAGACAACATACATGTATAGATCAAATGGCAAGTAATATACAAGGAGCTATCGGAAAAGTCCATGAATTAGGTCTATCAGATCACACGGGGCAAACATTAAGTTTTTTATTAAAAGATACAACGAAGTCTTCTGTGAATTATTATATATTTAGAAGGCAATACACGGAAAGTAATATTAGCTTTTTCTGCAATCACTTAAAATCATTATCATTCTTGGACGTATATGAGGAGGATAACGTAGAAAAAGCATTTACTAAATTTTATGACACGTTTGTATTAATTTATAAGCTGTGCTTTCCCATAAATAGAGTCAAAGTAAATAATTTTGATCAAAAGTTAAAATGGCTTACAACCGGTATAAAAATTTCCTGTAGAACCAAACGTGTACTTCGCTATAAATATTATAAAAATAAAACTCACGAGAACAAAAATAAATATACATTTTATAGAAATATCCTAAAAAAAAACTATTTTACTGGCACAAAAGCAGATGAATCACAAATACGTACTTAACTCAAAAAATAAAACTAAAGCCACTTGGAACCTAATAAAAGATAATAGTCAGACACATCCAAATCTCATTGATAGACTCACAGTCAATAATCAAAATATACTAAATCCCATTGAACTAGCTACAACATTTAATCAGCATTTCATCTATTCCATTAAAGACAGAATATCACATAATAGTGCGGAAAAATTAAGCGTAACTAATCTAAGAAATCAATCTAGTATTTATTTAAGACCATGTGATATAACGGAAATTAAGAACCATATTTTATCACTTAAAAACATAAAATCTACTGGCTGTGATGAAATACAAATAAAAGTTTTAAAGAGATGTCCAGGAAAAATCATAGACGTATTATGTTTTCTCATTAATAAGTCACTTGAAGCGGGAATTTTTCCTAAAGAATTGAAATTATCCGTTGTTATACCATTGCATAAAAAAGGTGACAGAAATAATATTAATAACTATAGACCAATTACATTAATATCAATATTATCAAAATTGTATGAGAAAGTTATGCAAAAAAGACTATTAGATTTTTTTTAATAAGTTTAACATATTAAAACCAGAGCAACACGGTCTTCAAAAAGGTAAATCTACGAAACTGGCAACTTTTTCCCATATAAAAATCGTAATCGATTATATAAACAGAAAAATACCAATTTCTGCAGTGTACTTTGATATGAGCAAAGCATTTGATAGTGTTGGTCATGATATTCTCTTAAAAAAAATTGAAGCTTATGGTATAAGAGGGCCAGCTTACTCCTGGATACATAGCTATCTAAAAGATAGAAAACAATGTGTTGAAATACAACAAAAAGATAAAAAACGGCAAGAAATTTTAAAATTTAAGTATTCGTACTTACCTAATAGTGTTTTAGATCCTTTACTGTTTTTAATTTACATAAATGACCTACCAAATTACATCAAACATAATACAATATTATTTGCTGACGACATTTCTATTTTAATACGGAAAATAAATTTTATGTAAATGTTGTCAAATGGATAAATTACAATAATCTAAGTATAAATCTATCTAAAACTAAATTTATGCAATTCTACAATGTTAAAAGTAAACCGCAATTACTTGATATTAAGTATAATGGTGAAAAAATTACTGCTACTGAATGTACCACATTTTTAGGTATTAATTTAGACAAACATTGTAATTGGAAAAATCACATAGATAAAGTTTGTTCAAAAATATTTAAATTTAATTTTGCTTTGCGAAGGCTAACTTCAATCTCGTCAAGAAACACTTCTCTTATAGCATATCATTCATTTGTCGCTGCTGTATTCAGACATGGTCTCATATTATGGGGAAACTCGACTGATGTAAATCGTGCCTTTATAGCACAAAAACGCTGTATACGAGCAATTTGTGGTGTCGGGCCACTAGTTTCTTGCAAACCACTGTTTAAAGAATTGGGTGTTCTTACGCTACCATCCATGTACATTTTTGAACTTTCAATATTCGTAAAAAAGTATCCTCATTTTTTTACTAGGTTAAAAGATACAGTAACATATAGTACCAGATACCCAGATAAAATTATTTTACCTTCATTAAAAACAAGCCTGTACTCAAAAAATTGCTATGTGGTGGCTATTCAAGTATTTAATAAAATTCCAAATGAAATATGGCAACTAGATTATAATCGATTTAGACGTAATTTATTAAAGTGGCTTCTAGAAAAACAATTTTATTCGGTAAATGAACTGCTAAAAATAAAAGAACGTTTCTATTGACTGTTAAACGCTGTTTCTTTTTTGATTGTGTTTTAAAGGGTTAAATATTAAATATTGTAAAGTGAGATACGTGTAAATTTTGTATATTCTAACAATAAGTTAATTAGTAAATAAGTTTTCATATACCAAAATTGGTGAAATATGTGATACATTATTATTTTATAAGAACATCCTTGTACCATATTTCTTGTGAATAAATGTATTTATTTATTTATAATGAAAGCGACAAGCTAAAGTGCAGTCCACCTGATGGTAAGTAGCTACTGCAGACCATGGAAACCTACTTTAAACAAACAATGCCACAGATGCATTGTCAACTCCTCGGACAAAGATGGAATGCTATAATTACCTGTGATTATGCTGGCTCTCTATACCCTCCTCCTATGGAAATTGTAAGAGAATAGGACTAAAACAAGCGAGGCAGAATTCATATGTTTTAGTGCTCAAATTTTAAAATAAACTTTTAAAATTTATCTCTGAATGTAATTGATTCATATAAGCGCTTTCACCTCAGCAAAAGAGGATATATGTTTGCTTATTTCAAGACTTCGTAATAAGGTTGGCGCGAAAGAAAAGTTAACACCCTAACGCAATAATGCTATCCTGGTTGGCTTACATCCAAGTTCAATAATTGATGACCCAACTGCTTAACGGATGAAAAGTATTTTTTGTTCCTGAACAACAAGTATTGTACTTGTTACTAACTGCACCAATAAATGTATCACTATTTAATTCTTATTGTTTAAACAAAAAAAGAATGCAGTTAAGCGTATAAACAAAAAAAAAACGTTAAAAGTTATGTAAATGATTAGACCTATAGGAACGTACAGTTCTTCCCATCCCAACTCTTTTATCGACGAAGCGGATAACTACGAATTTCGATTGTGTACCATTGTTACATCATAGGTTGTATACAATGTTATATATATGAATAGGTTATGAAAACAATTACAGAATTAGCTACTCTTCTATGCATATATTATACAACATGTAATAAAAACCCTGTGGTTCCCGTTAAGTGCGTTATCAGAATCAGTATTCAAGCATATAGAAATAATTTTTTCAAAAAAAAAAAACACATTTAAAAAATTAATTTTAATGAAAAAAAATTAATTTGCAAATTGTATGTGGTTTTATTATCTCTGCTTTGGCCGAGGAGTAAAAGGATTGTCAAAGACCCCGCATTTACCGATACTCGTGTGAGTTAGAGGAAATAAAACCACATACAATCTGCAAATATTTTTTTAAATTTAATTTAAAAAAAATGGTCGAGTTTTCTGGAAAAAAAATTTATTCCTATACGCTTGAATACTGATTCTGATAACGCAGTTAACGGGAACCACAGGGTTTTTGTTACATGTTGTATACGTAGACTGTTAAAATGTTCCGTTTATGTTTTTAATGGAACTGATTTAAGCCAAATGACACCGCCGACGGGCAAGTGTCAAAGGTGGGAGATGTACCAGCCTACGTGATGGTAATTGGATGCTGTGTCCCATAGACATCTACATCTATCTTTGATTAAGAATCAAAATGAAAACGCTTTGTCAACCCTGAAATAGAATGCCTCATATCCAGTAAAAAGCATCTCCGGTCCCCTATGCTCACCATACGAAACGTAGTAGCATTGAGCTATTATTTTACGCCTGTCAACATTCTCTCTACAATGGTAGAGCCCATTTTACAGAAGACCGAAAATATTTAAGAATATTTTTCATCCGCTAAGTTGATTGGTGAAGGACGATGATAGCTCGGATCTTGTTCTATTTTATATAGTAAGGGTTTAAGTGAAAACACAAAATAAACAGATTTGATATGAATAATGTTGCCCATAGTCATCTATCTACATTTAGCCTCACTTATAAATCTAATTTCTATCGAAATTGTTTGCATTTAAACAAAGTTTGCATCAAACAAACACAACAATATAGCATTCATTGCTTTATGCCAGTACAATGTATTGAATGTTTTTTATATTATTTTCTACGTTCCACATAATAAAGCTTCTATGCTATCGTCTAGAGTCGCGTCAATTTAAAATAGAAGCCATTTCTACGATTGAAATTTATTTCTTTTCATTTTATTAGTTTCCTCAAAGGTTGCTCTGCGCATTGTCATTAAGCGCTTCATAAAAGTAAAAGTGCAAAGGAGCGTACGAGCACGTTAAATTACCTCGCTCTGCTTGCCGCGCCTGAATTAATTATTATTTTCCAACTAAATCTATGTCTCAATAAAACTGCTGAATTATATATAGCTTGTATTGGCACATGACGGGGGTTTGTTTTACCCGATTTATTCCTATATGTATATTTAAGGATTTTTCTGTCAATGGCTTCTTCGTTGATGGCTACTCCGAATTATATATGAAATACAATATATTAGATATGCTCGCCATTGATGTTAATACCGTGTCCTTTCCAGCCTAGTAGCTTGGAAGCACCATTCTGCAGTTGTATAGGTTTTGTAGTCTGGTTATGTACTCGGATAGCCACTATACAAATACTTCAGCACTTCGATATACCGCCAGTCTAGTACTGCTAAAGACGCTGTAGCACCGCAAAAATTTTGACGGAATCAAAGTCTTTCTCATAATCCACATACGCAAGACAATGTGGCAGATGTACTCTTCAGTTTTTTTTGTACCATTTGCTGAAAAGTATTTGAAACCGATTTGAGGCTGGAAGTAGTGGAGTCTGCATGCGGAGACTATCCTTAATAAACCACGAAAACAGCACGTGGACGCAGCTCAAAATACCGAAATTGCCGCTAATGTATCAATTAGTCTTATTATGTTGCCGTACTGAGGAATGATAATTGAATTATTTCGATAAAATTAACGTTTAGGGATACTAAAACCGCATACATTGATAATGAGCTGTGATCATGATCATTATGAAAATATTAGCTCAAAGTCGTAAAATTATTGTATTGTAATCGATTTTTAATACTTGTACGTCTACAAATATTCGGGTTATTCGGACATCTAAAAGTGGGTGAAAACTAGTTTCAGCAATACACTACATTCGTACATAATAACTGATCAAGCTAAGCTAAGTGATCACTTGGAAGAGAAGGCCGAATTGGCCTCTAAAAAGCTTGGCGTGCTCAGCAGAGCAGGACAGTATTTCACGCCGGCTCACCGCCTGCAACTTTACAAGGCGCAGGTTCGGCCGCACATGGAGTACTGTTCCCATCTCTGGGCGTGGGCTCCCCAGTGGCAGCTCCTTTCACTTAATCGCATCCAGCGCAGAGCAGTTCGAATCGTCGGCGACCGAGTTCTGTCCGATCAGCTTGACTCACTGGCACTGCGAAGAGATGTTGCGTCTCTTTGCGTATTTTATCGCATCTACCACGGGGAGTGCTCTGACGAATTGTTCGGACTAATTCCAGCCGCAAAATTTCACCATCACAACTGGGAGAAGGGAGGGGGAGGGGAGAAAACTCGCGATATACCATCCATACCATCTGGATGACTGGCGGTCCACCACCGTACGATTTAAAAAAAGTTTTCTTCCTCGCACAACTTCTTTGTGGAATCGACTACCACTAGAGGTTTTTCCGGACCGATGCGACGTAGGGACCTTCAATAATAGAGCCTACTCCTTTTTAAAACCGTTTCTCGTTTACCCCCTCTCCTATAAAAAAAGTGCGATCGTTCAAATAAGACAGATCATAATCCGCCTGGGCATTTCATGATACACAGTGATTTAATGTTTTCACGAATTACGAAACCACCTATTTAGTAATTTCAGCTAAATTATGTTGATAAGTGCCGTTCGGCGAAACTGAGTAGGTACAATTAATTATACAGGCCATCTTTCGTTACGGGAAGATTGAGATAAATATCTTATAGTTTCCGATGCCCAAAGCTTTAATTAAAAATTAAATGTTATTACCAACCAAAAATAGTATTTTTGAAACATTTAGAACGAACATTATGTACTATTTAATATTCCAAAATTAATTGTTGACAAAATAATTATATAATTATTATCTTAAAGTTTATGAATTTCTTTAATATTTTTTGGCATTTGGAATATAGATCCGCAGGCGTCTTTAGTCTTAGAAGGTAATTACTATTAAATTTTTCAAAATAAAACGTTAAGAGTAACTTTACAGTGTTCATTAGACATTTTAATTTGTCCAGTTTAATTATATCTAATGCTGTATTTCGGTGACTTTTAAGAACGAAAAATATACAGCGAAAACTACGTGGTTGTTTGCCACGTTGTAGAGCCATATTGCAACCATATCATGTTTGCAAGACGAATGTGTTGGTACACTCGGGTAAGGATCACGCTCACGTTTTTATTTTCACTTTCTCTCGCTACATTTTGATTCTCAGTTAGATAGATGTGTACCTAGTCCTAGGCGTTAAGGAATTCACTTCATACCCACATAATTATTCCGTAGGTGTAAGAAATAAAAGAGCTACAGCTACATTTTACTGATAACGACTAAAAATAATTAAAAAACTGCGGTTGATAACCCGCCTGCCAAGTATGGCAACTTGGACAAATATATCATCTAAGGTATGTAATCTCAGCTGTGGAATTTTGATAGGCTATTAGGAATAAATGACACGTTTATGATTAATAGTTTTCAAAATTTTTTACCACAGGCTTAAAAATAACCCACTTAATTTTAAGTTATTAACAATATATTTTCGACAGTGAAACTATTTTATGAAATTACCTTTGTAAACTGTTATCGTTTTATATTGTTTCATTTGATTATATGCCAATTCTTTTTGCACACTATATAAGGATCAATTAAAAAAAACTTAAAATTTACAAAAAAATGTTTGAAATATAAAATTTTAAAAATCGTTTTATTTCAGACCAATTTTATTTCGAGATAATTAATCAACATTTAATACACCGGAAGCAAACTTCAAGGTTCGCATACTTGAGGCGGGGCACTTGAGACGCTGACTGCAACCCAACGCGTACAATCTACACCAAGGCGGGTTGGACGGCACGTCCTCTTCTTTCTCCTACACCGTAACTCGCTTTTCCACTGGCCAATTGTTTCAGTTATACGACGCGTCATTAATGCAGTATTTGATACGACCGCGCCGCATCTCCTGCAACGAGCTCCACTCAACGTTACTTAATGATGTACCTAATTTTAGAAGTTCCCTGCGGTTTTGCTTAGCTCTTCGTGAAATTTGCGTCGAGAGCTGTAACGCGAGAACGACGGCGTGGAGAGCTGGAATTCAATTCGGGTTTTGGTGCTCCGCGTGAGTGACGGTTTGTGATTCGCTGCAACGTTCGCCCTGTGATTTTTCGTTGAATTCTGTGTAACCGAGAGGATTTTATTGTACTTGAATTCCTCGCTTTGCGAGAGCACTTGTGAATATATTTTTTGCGAATGAATGAGTTTAGCTTCAATTTAAAGTTGATTTTTCCTTAGAATTCTTTCTTAATGATATCTTTTTAAAAGCTTAAGCCCTTAAAGTTCTATTTTACTATTTTAGAGTATAGTTCCGCTGATATAACTTGCATCTGGGGGCACGGCAGTGCCCCCGCCAAGTCGAGCAAAAAAGCGGCACGGCCGTACCATACTTTTCTCGGAGCAGTTCAGGCCATTTTCGAACCCGTTATAAGTTTGTTGTGGATAATACTTAATTTGCAGTAACCAAGTCGACATTGTGTAAACATGGTATATTTCAAATTTAATTCAATTGGTACCGTTAGTTTAAGAGGTATAACTAGTCAAAATTACTTAATTTTGTCACTCACTGACTGACCGATCATCTATACTCTAAGGCACTTCTAGCAGACATAGAAGCTTAAAATTTAGAATACTATCACATAAAACATATACACTCACGCCTGTCACCCAGAGGGGTAGGCAGAGACTACAGACTTCCATTTGGAACGATCCTTACACACCTCTCTTGCCTCCTTCACATCCATACACCTACGCATACATGCTCGTCGGTTAAGGGTACTCCTAATTTGGCCCGTTTTCAATAAATCGCCAATTTGGTCGATAAATTTTCGCCTAGGACGTCCCTTTCCGACTCTGCCATTCACTTCTGCAACCATAAATTTTCTTTGTCACTCTTTCCTCATTCAGTCTTTCCACATGACCAAACCACCGAAGCATTCCTTTCTTAATCCTGGTCACAACATCATCTTGCAAACCACACTCTTCTCTTATTACACAATTTCTTACCCTGTCATTCAGATTCAGCCCTAACATACTCCTTAACGACCGCATTTCTACTGCGTTCATTCTACTCTCGTGCTTCTTCTGCCACACCCAACTTTCACTACCATACGTTAAAGTAGGGACCAACACAGCATTGTGAATTGCCATACGTGCCTTTTTCGACACATTTTGACTCTTCACAATAGTGTGCAGGGGCGCTGCCATTTACTCTATTTCCCGCATTCACTCGTCGTTCTATATCTTTATCATATCTCCCATCCCTGCTAAATACGCAGCCCAAATATACAAACTCATTTACTTGCTCGATCAACTCCCCTTATATTCTTATTTCACAAATCGTTTTACTTTCTTCTCTTTCAAAAACCATAACCTTCGTCTTACTTGCTTTTACTTTCATACCCCTTTCTTTTAATGATCTGTTCATTAATGTAACCATCATTTGCAACTCGGCCGCTGACGACGCAAGAATAACTTGATCATCGGCGTACAAAAGGCATTTGACGGTTAACTCACCCATTCTTAATCCGCATTCTTCAACTTTCAAATTTTGCAAACAACTGTCTATAAATAGGTTGAACAGCCACGGGGAAGCCACACAGCACTGTCTGACACCTTTATGGATGTCAAACCAGTCCGAGTAGACTCCGTTGATGCTAACACAAGCACAAGAGTACCTATAAAGAGACTCCAGTGCCTGTATCAAGCCAGCGCTCAACCCAAATGAGTTCAGTGTTTACCACAGCACATCCCTATCCACTCTGTCATAGGCCCTTTCCAAGTCCATGAACGCACAAAACACCTTTTGGTTTTTGGCCAAAAACTTCTCCGCGATCATGCGCATGGAAAATACTTGATCTGTACACCCCATTCCCTTTCTAAATCCTGCTTGCACATCCCAAATTTTTCCATCAGTTTCTTTCATGACCCTTTCAATCAGTACAATTAGCATACAGTCTTCCCACAATACTAAGAAGGCTGATGCCACGGTAGTTTTTACAGTCCTGTTGCGACCCTTTTCCTTTATATACTGGGACTATCACGGCTTTGCACCAGTCTACCGGTACCCGCTTCAGTTCCCAGCATAAATTAAACAAGGTGTGCAGCAGGCCTGCCACCACTTCCTCTCCAGCCCTTAGCATTTCGAGTGAAACTCTATCATATCCGGCAGCCTTACCTGCTTTCATGCTTTTCATTGCTTTCATTATTTCATCTATACTTATCTCGCTACCTCTTTCCTCTTCTTTCGGAGTTTCTACTTCACTTAGTACACACGTTGTCTCCTCACTCATAAAAACGCTATTTTGAAAGCGTTTGAAACATACGGTGAGGAGACTTTCACCATTCTCATTTATATTTTCATCACCAAACGTTCCCAATATCCTTTCATAACCAAGCCTCCTCACTCCAACCCTTCCATTAAAATCTCCTAGCATAATATTTTCATTTCCCTTACACTTCATTAACACCATCCTTACCATTTCCCAAAACTGCTCTCGGATGTAAGTGGGCTTAGAGACATGTCTGGGGCGTAGACCCCTAACACAAACAACTTCTTTAAGCCCACTTTCATTCGTATCCATAGCAATCTTGGGCTTACACATTCATACTCTTTCACACATTGGCCCATTCTTTCTGAAAGGATGATACCTACTCCCTGGCATGCCCGCTCGATCTCGCCTATACCAGACCAGTATGCGGTATACATGCCATGTGCAGTGACATCCTTCCCCTTCCTTTTCGTCTCATTAACACATAATACATCTATTCCTCTATCATACATCATATCGCATACTTCATCCATTTTATCATTCCTTGCCCCACATACATTCAACGTAGCCAGACGGGCCTCTGCAATCCACTTTTCGCCTCTCTGGGAGACAGAACGTGACGGGTGGCGAACCTCGTCGCCGGTTTTCCTCCCGGAGATTCTTCGCATCCCTGCCCCATTCAAGGGGCGCCGGGAACTCGGGGCCATTTCTTTTCTTTGGTTCCTCATGGTGCGAAATATGGGGTAGTATATTTTACGCCGCTACCACGGCGTGGAGCCGAGTCTGTGCTATCGGCTTGTCGCTCATTTAGCACCACCCGGGGGACACGTGTAGGGTGCGCCTAGGAATAGGTGGTCAAAGCCTACGGACGCGAGCGACTTAGTTAATTAGTGTTTAGTGTATAAATCAAGGAAAAACTAAAATATTTTTTAATTTCGGTCCAGTTTTTTTAAATACACCATCTGCATGTATAACTTTGTAATCCCATATAAATATATAGAATTACAAAGTTACATTTGCCGTGAATGAATCAGAGTACTTGTATAATATGTATAATAGGTACGTTGTTGGTATTCAAGAAGTAGAAGGTACCGGAATTTCTCTGCAGGGTTAAATTCGTAACGGGGATAGCCATAGCAAAATAAGCAACATTGATAAGTCTTTGAAATGTAATTTTGTTTATTTTGCTTCACGTCTTCAAAATATTATGAATTTATTAGATTTCAAGCGATTTCTACTTGTCAGCACCTAAAATTTATATTAAAATTTCAGTGGTACCGATGGAGATCAAGCCACCCGAGTTCCTATAATACAATGAGCGCACAGCTCGTAAACTGCAATGCTCACCATTACAGCCTATTCAGACCATTGCTGGACACAGGCTTCTGCCATAACTTGCCGTAGTTGCCGTGCTTGGCCAGCGGGTTGGTAACAGCGGCTTCATAATTTTATTTACTTGTTATCGGGAAGATGCAAATGGCCCATCTGACGCGATGAACGGATATACAAATATTTTAATTTTAATTAAATCTGACTTTCTAACAACTTTAATGTATGCAACGAAGCGTACAACAACATATTGTCTCTAATTAATATTCGTTTGAATAAGACGCATTTGCCGCTTTTACTTAGTAATATAGAAATAACACGATACTTCTGTGTGTAAATATGTGTAAATTAGGATAACGCTTTAGATTAGACATATTACCATGAGTGAACTTTCTGCTTGCTGTGTTTGTTCATCCGAGTATTTTCAACGTGAATAAATGTTGCCTCAAACTATCTTACTCTCAAACGGTGCGGACCATTTTAGGTATAGGAGGTATAGGTCATAAGGAAACGTTTAATTTCATATTTATCGCCTGGCAGTTTGTGTTGAACTTTCCATAACGGTCCTTGCTACTATTTATTTTAATAAAACGTAGTCGTCACTCTACTATCTACGTAATAATTGCGGATTTTTTATGATATTTCTAGTTCATTTCAATTTATGTTAAATGTATTTATTAATAAAAGAATAAATGAATAAATAGCACAGAAATTTGGGCTCTAAAACAAAAACAGTTGGGTAGTGCAGTTGCTAAGCGATTCGGGTTGTGGATTCGAATCTCGCTACAAACAAGTTCTTGTATTGCCCAGCTCCAAACGATTCATAGATTACGATTTTGTCAATGTTCTTTTATTTACCAATGTTATTTCGATATAATATGTACATAATATGAAGGTATATATGCTAAGGACCTCTAAAGTCTAGCTGGTCGTAGGCTATATTCATTAGAAAGGGTTTAACCACAACGACCACGCCTCTAAGGGATGTTTGTAATTTCACTACTGATTATTTTACCAAGCTTACGTCGGTGCTCATTACCTGATTAATTAATTACAATGCTCTTAATAAAGAGAGAAAAAGGAACAGGAGATAGGGACGGGATCTGGTAAAAGTGGAAATAATAATAATAATAATTGTAGGCATATATAACTAGACCGGTCAATAACAATGTAACTATTTAAAAGGTAATTTTCGTACTTTTTTCTGAAGTAAAAGGATCATGTTTATTAATTAAGAAATTTCGATCGGCTTGCCGCCATTTCTAATATTATTTTAAAAGAAGTAAAAAATAGAGGACGTTCCATTGAACCTTGACGTTTAAAAAATACTTAAAAGGAGAACTATTTTCAGGTACTGTTATGAATGTAAATTTATTGTTGCAGAATAATAATTATTATTTTATTTCGACGACATTCTACTTGTCGAACCTTAAGTCCTTAAACTTGTGGTGTTCCTTGGTCAACTTAAGAGTGCATTAGTAAAATTAAACATGTCATTAAAAACTGAAACAAAAAAATGTTTTCACAATATACTTAGACTTATTACAAATAGTATTTTATAATTAACAGTCCAATGTTTTTTCTAGTCACGTACCGTGCAAAATATACGAACGAATATGTATGGGAATTTTACTGCAAATGTCTAATTTCACGAAGATGGTAACATCGCGGCTAAAGGACTTCTTTCGTGAAATAGTCACTTCTAAAACTATAGTTCAAACCTGAGACCTGAAATAAAAATGAACCACGTTTTCTAATAATTGTTTTATCCTCGTCTAGTTCACGTTCTTACAATATTATAGCCACACATAAGAAAATACTTTTCGTATGTAAAACTTCTGAAATAGGCATAGACAAAGTAAGTACTTCTTTTTTGTCGTGATGTTAATCCGTCACTTTTCACATGCAGCTCATTAACAAAAAGATAGGCTCTACTACTACATACATATAGATTGTACATACATACTATTTGCTTTCCTCGCATTCGCCTCGTTACTGATAAGCCGAGAACGTTAAATATGTGCCTCCTGCGACGTGCGTCCTGAGATACGGAAAAATACCCTTCAACACGCTACATTGCGTTGTTATCATCATGTTGTATAATATCAACAACATTCACTTTAATTTTATAAAAATAGAAGCAGCTTCATACTATAAAGCAAGATAATAAAATTAATTACCAATACATTGCAAAAATTGCTCAGTGTAATCAAAATATTTCCGAGACAGTTATTCATGTAGTCGATTAATTCGATGGTTTAAACTAGGGATGTTAGTAGTTACGTTGTACCAGTTCTGGCGCACTGAGTCAGAAGTGGTACAAGAGTAGTTACGTTGTACCAGTTCTGGCGCACTGTTCAAGTACGACGTTCGTCGACTCACGATCCTAAAAAAAAAAAGGTTTTGGCATGCTCTGATCACGAATCTGCGGTCCATTTTTGCGTAGGATGCACGGTTCCGGAGATGTGCAGATCAATTAACTCTTATCTAATTGATATCCGGTGAAGGCCTCCACCGTCATTAGCGCTCCATTTTGTAAGTTTTTGTAAGAATTTTGTAAGTTTCACCGTATTATGTATCATAAAATAGCTGTGGTAGATTTTATTTTTTCTATGTTTGACGTGATAAATGTATTCTCTAGTAGGATCTAATAGTAATTAATACGGAGTTCAAATTTTGCATACTTGTGTTATCAAATGATTTTATTTTGCGAGTTTTAAAAACGTAAACGTATTAATAAAACATTTTTTTTCCAGGTAAATCCATGTTTTCGTCGATTTCGGTAAGCAGAATGCGCGTCATTTTACTATATTTCATAATAATGTAAACTACCTATCGTGTGTGATCGTGATCTACAATAACTTGAATGTAAACACTGTAGTGTTATGCTTACATACATACTTACATATCATTTTACACTATTTTATTTTTATTTTTCCATTCTGTTTTTGATTTTCTACATTCACCTCAAAACTGGATATTTTGCATCACCTTTATTTCCATAGGATCCTGTAATATTTTTAATTCATAAGAACACAATAACAAATCATTTTCACTTCGTATTTTCACGTTATCAGCACTTTTTAAATCGGTGTCAATGGAGTCTACCTTTTTCGATCTTTTATTTAGTTCTCCGTAACTCTACAATTTCGGGTTTCGTGCGCGCTCTTGCGCTACCTTTTTTCCTATATAAATAATATCTCATTTTTCACTTAAATCTTGCCGTTTCTGTATTACGAGCTTAAAACCAAAATTTGACATGTTTTGACATCGTTGTTTATCTGGTTGTCGTGGCAATTTTTATTCAAATATTGTTACCGGCCTGATGTTTTTACTTCAAAAATACTCTTTTCTTCTTGGCCATTTACAAAAATTTGCTTTTAATTTAAATAATTTCAAATAATTTCTCGTTCTTATCCCAGATCCGTCAAAAAGTATAAAAGCCGAAGAATCGGCCGATAGAGGTCCTCACTTCAGCTTTGATACGAGAAGCACCTCTTAAAGGCTTTATCCGCACTGCCTCGGGATCTTGCAAGCCTTCTCCTGAAGTCGTCGCCTAGCCACGCCTACGCCTCCACCTATTAGTGCCCGCGCTATCTTCGGCCGCTGAGCGTGTTTGTCTCAAGCGCTGCGTGTTCCTACTCCAGACGCTGCGTGTCTACTCCGGACGCTGTGTGTGTCTACTCCGGACGTTGTGTTTGCCTACTTCAAGCGCCCCGTGTACCTACTCCAGACGCTGCGTGTCTACTCCGGGTGCTGCGTGTATCTGCTCCGGGCGTTGCGTGGGCCTACTCCAAGCGCTGCGTGTACCTTCTCCAGACGCTGCATGTGCTTTCTCCAGATTCTGCGTGTACCTAGAGCAGGCGCTGCGCACCTATCATAGGCATAGCCTGCGCATACTTCGTTGCAGTATCTTTATTTTTGTTATTTTTTTTAATAATATTGTAAATCACTATCATCATTACAGCCCATCATCACCTTCATACCTTTTTTTTATAAAAGAAACTGTAAATCTTTTCAAATTTTTAAATAATTTATTTTATTTTTGGTTGTTTTGTTGTAGTTAGGTTAGGTTATTTAGTTTTTAATTGTCGCTTTACGACAACACTTATGTATATCTTTGACGTAGATAGTATTAAATTAAATTTCTAAATAAAATTTTCACTTTTTAACTTTATCTTTAGTTAATTTTGAAAGGGAGCACAAATCCTCTGATCGTTTGGAAATAATTACTTTGTAGTTGTATTCTTCTCCATTGTTGTTTTAGGAAGGATTTGCTAAAATCGCGTAGCGTAGTTAGGGATGCCAGATGTCCGGTATTCGACCGGACAGTCCGGTTTTTTATGCTTGTCCGATCACAAAATTTTTGGTAAACCGGACAATAGGTCGTCCGGTAGTAAAATAATCAATCATTATTTCTAAAGAACAGCACGAGCGTTGCGTAGGACCGCGACAGCCGGCGCTTGTCGCCACCCGCGCTACCCCGATTCGTCCCGCGGCCTGCCCCTGCCACTAAAACCCTGCCCCGCCCGTGTCCTCCGCATACGGCGTATCTCAGTCAGTCTGTACTAATTCGTTGAAAGTGAGAAAATCCGCGCTCGCCCCCAATAAATAATCGACGCTATCGTTACAACAAATTTTTGCTGTTTTTTTTTGTGTTGTGTGTGGTTGGTTTTTATAACAATATGGATGACAAGGAAGCATCGACTAGTGCTGTAACGCCACCGAAGAATGTGAGAAGATCTTGCTACTATAATGTTAAATACTAAGTTACTAATGCTAAGTTACTATAATGCAAATCGTGTAAAACTACGTTGACAGTGGCTTATGATGGCGTGAAAACGTTAACACAGCACGCCACGTTAAAGAAGCATAAAGATTCAGCAAGTGCAGCAGCCTTGTCTCAGCGAATGAATTCTTTCTTTACTCCAAAAGGCAGCGCGCAAAGTGGAAAAGTTAGCATTGTCGAATTGGTTGAACTCTATCATAGTATTAAGCACCACATTTCATATGTTGCTCAAGATTGCTCTTTAAAAGTATTAAAGCAAGTTATTACCGATTCAGAAATCGTGAAACAAATGACTGGAGGACACACTAAATGCACTGCTTTGATAAACCAAGTTTTATATCCATATTCAATGGATCTTGTGCAAGAGGGTTTAAAGAATGAAGTTCCGTTCTCCAACGCTATCGATGCTGCTTATAAAGGAAACAGAAAATTCTTTCCAGTTGAGATTCAATATTTTTCACCAAAAGACGGTATTTGTCATAAAATTTTGGACTTTTACGAGGACTCATTCGAAGATTCACGACCTATTAAAGAAAAATTATGACAAGTGTTTAAAAATTCACAGCTACCATGGAGTAGAGTAACAGCATATGGAGCGGACAATGCCTCTGTTAATTTCGGAGTTAATAATTTCGTTTTACAAAAGATTACGTCTGAAGAAAATTACGAAATAAGCTGCTCACTGCAATGATCTCATATTTCATAACTGCGCAAAAAATGCTTTGAAAATAATGCCTGCTGATGTCGAAATTATAGTAATGAAAGTATTTGCAGACTTTTCTTGTTCTGCAAAGAAACGAGAAGAGGTGAAGGAGTGCTTTGATATCTTCAAGAGCCAATACAAAGATGTAATACGTCACGTAATAACAAGGCTCAGCTTGTTTAAAGCTCTCGATAGGATGTTTTTGTCATGGGGACCATTGAAAAAAATTCTTTTTAGAGCAAGGTTCTGTCAACTGCTCAAGGGCTCTTTGGGCTATCTTATCAGATCAAGAAGATCAAATTACAAGTGAGACCAACCCTCCTACAGTGAATTATATTTGTATTTCACTCATATTTTTGTGGCTTCTTTTCAAGAAATTTTGCTGCTGTTAGAAAAACATACACAACGGCATATAGTCTGCATAACATAATGGTGAAAATCCGGGACACTATTATAAAGAAAATAAGTGAAAACCATTTCGGAATGAAAGTACATATGGCATTAAGAAAAGGCTATCTTTCAGATGATCAAGTACAAGAATTTACAAAAAATGCTCTAAATGCTTACCAAAGAGCATTAGCTTATATAGAGAAGTGTTATCCCTTCGATAATAACAATTCGATAATACTTTTAGTTGTTTAGATATCAAAGCCGGAAGACTACCTACGCTGGATCAATTGATTGAGTTGTGGTCAATATCCCCATGGAAGCAGAAAACTCCTCCTGAAAGCATTTACAAAGAAAAAGCTGCACTCCAAAGCGTTTTCTCTTCACTTGAAGGGAATTCGCTTAATATGTGGTGCAAATTTTTAACAACGAAGCAGCGCCAAATTTATTGAAAATTGTATGTGTTTAGTATTCCCATATCTAATGCTTTTGTGGAACGAATCTTCAGCGTCATAGTAAATGTATGGACCGATGAAAGAAATCGTCTCGCCATACAAACTGTAAAAAGTGAATTGTGCATTTTCTTTTTTGAATTTAAAGATGCCATCTCAGGCAATAAGACTATATTAAAGGCAGTCGGGTCGAGTTCTAAATATATAAAAAAGAAGAATGGCTGTAGTTTAGTAAGTTTCCAGTACGCAAAATACATCACAAAAGTACATTTAAGTTGATTTTTTTATCTTTATTTTTTTTTGTATTAAAGTACATTTTTTGTAAGAAATAAAAACAAAAACTTGTCCGGTTTTTTCTTTGAACACATCTGGCATCCCTAAGCGTAGTATGTATGTAAGCGGTTTGGTTGCTACGCAGCGGGGCCGGCTGTTGGAATCCTGTGTTGGAATGCAGTCTTGGTAGAATTGCTTTTTGAAAATTTGAAACGATAGATTAAAAGTAATTTTTATGGCACTGTACGGTTTTAAAAAAAATATAATAATTATGGTGGTACATTATCACTCTAGGATTCATTTAAAACAATTTTTGAAAATGGGTAAAATACGCTATTAAAACGACTGTAGTCTAATGGCAGAGTGCCGACCGCGAACTTAAAGGTTGTGGGTTTGAATCCGCCATTCGACAACTGTCTCGAATCACTCTTAACACAAGCATTTGAAGTTTACCAGCAGCTGCAGTCTCGACATAGATAACGATCACTTTACAACCAATATTTGTTGTTAAGTCATAACAATCCGAATATAACGATTTTTGGTAGTCTGTACTGTCAAAGCGATCGGTACCGATCGTAAACTTTACAATTATTTGTTATGTTTGCTATTATTTTAACTACCATTTTTGACAGCCCGCTAAGTGTTCGTTACGATCATAAGTTGTTTCACAGTTTTATAAATAATCTTTATCTATTATAATATAAGGTTATAATAAAAGTATTAAGTAATTATGGCGGAATCGTATTTAGCACGGGATTTGTTAGAAAACAAATTGTCTACATAAATTTGTTTTTATAAGTATGAGTTTTACCCCATTGTACTTTGAGCGCTGTCACGTTTTAATTCAATTTTTGATTAAATGGCTGTTACTTTTCTATAAGCAATTTGAAACATATTGGAAAATACAGTCTTACAAACTTTTATGTTGGTACCATCATTAGGTAGAACACAGATATAAGTTGTGCTTCTTTTCCTTTTTTGGTTTGTTAGTGCTCTTCTGACATTTTCAGATCTGATGAATTTCGGGAGATACATTTTTTTTCAGTGTTACTTTTAAGCTATAGTATTGAGAAAAGAGGTCAAAACCACAAAACTTTTCATAGCACTTGTAATTGAATGTTGCTATGCATTATATGCTTGTCCTTAGGTTTTTCTTTACCATATTTTTACCGCCTATGTCCACTTAGCCCTTCAATTATCATGTTCATAAGTAATCTAATATCAAAAGCTTAGTCAAAACAATGTGGGATCAACAGGTATTAAGGCTATTTCCAGCCTGCATAAATTGCTTAAAAACATGAAGTATCTTCCCCGTATTATTGATAGTAAAAAGTGTTATTGGATACATTTTACTGATCAGTTTAATTGAAAAAGTTTAAATTATACTCATTAGTCTTAAGGGCTTAGATAGATAGATTAGATATATTAGATTATATTTTTATTGCACCTAGTTACACTCCAGAACATCATCAATAATAAATAAATCTATTTATTATTTATTAGCACAAAAAAGTACACTCCTAACTAAGTTTATTTTAAATTATTTTAGGTGTGTGACCCAGACCTGTTAATTTTGAACATCAATGCTAAATGGCCAGGAGCTAGACACGAGCAGCCTGCGCCTGCGTCACTGTCCCCCACCATTGAAAATTTTATATAAACTATATTTTATATATTAAAATATATGATGTGTTTTATAAAATGTGTAGCATAAAATAAATGATATGTAGGTAATGTCAACGTTGTCAAATCGAGACAGACATGTAATAGTGTTGCAAGGAGGCAAACTTTTATGTCCTTTGATATTTAACAAGTTAGTTCAATTCTTAGAAACGGTAAAAGCTACTTGTTAGTTACATACAAAATATTTTTATAAGAAAAGGTTTCTTCTATTTCTGTACAATTTTCAAAGAAAAGCAATTATTTTTATAAAATAATGTCTGCAAATTTTCCCTATTATTTTTTAACAGCCAACATTTTTTTAAGAAAACCCGCACTATGAATACGTTTTTCGTTAGCGTAACAACAACATAATTAACGATCTTGCACGGAATTTCGGCTGTAGAGACTTGCATTTATTGTAAGCATCGTTACGGCAAGCAATTATTGTTGTTATTATTTAGCGATCGGTAGTTTGCGATGGAGTCGCTGTCTATGTCGAGACTGCAGCTGCAGGATTGGTTAAAATAATATTAGTAGCATTGCTAGTAATTTTTCTCGAAAATATTAAATTAAAAAAATCTTTTACTTGTTGTCGTTGTTGTTGTCATATTTTAACTTTAATTCGTCTAAAATTAAATTCGTCTTAAAGTATGCTTATATAAATTTGTTCAAATTTTCCACAAAATAACATATATTTTGTGGAAAATTTGAATGAATTTGACTTTAAAACTATTGTCATTGTGTTTAAGTTCAAAAGCTTTAAATATCACTGGACAGGTATTTAAACCGATGCTGTCTGAACTCCGATTGAACCATTTAGTATTAACAGTACAAGTGTAACTATGCGCACTAGTCTAAAAATCTATTGTTATTGTGCTGTTGTGCTTGATAAAACGTACCCGTTTTATGGTATCGCAGTGTACATGAGACCGTTACTTTGTATTTTGGCTTTGTATACATTTTATTGTAAATTTGTCTTAGTTGAATCTCAGTCGTAGCTCGTGAAAACAGCGCAGCTGTAGAAGTTCTTTCTAACAAGGTTTTACAATGACAATAATAACAAAACAAACATATCAAAATGTACAAGTCATATAAAAGCTGACTTTGTTGTTATATGATTATCCTTCTCGTCGATTTTAAACAAAGAAACGAGATTTGCTTGAGATAGGTAGTACAGCGAATATAGTATTATCATTGTTATATTTGCCGCGTGGTGGCGGCGCGGCGTTCGTACTGTTAAGAGGGCCGCTCTGAAGGTGTTTAAAAAAAAAAACTTTACACCCAATCTCGGAAGTTCTTTTGGTTTATTTCCCCAATATTAAAATAATACAAAAAATGTACAAAGCCGCGAACGGCGTGTGCGATATGCACTTAATATGGGTTGGAGCTGCACTGCCTCGATTTCCTCAAACTCTAGGCTTTTATACTAAATATAATAATCGAGTCAGCGCTTTTAACTAACTAGGGTTGTAACAACTCCCCCCTTTTGACGGAGCTCATCCTTCTTTTTAATAAGGGATGAGCAGAGTCTTACAACAATACAGTGAAAATAAAAATAATTTGAATACAATAATAATTATTAAATAGTAAAATTGTATTAATTAATTATTATTATAAAATCAATTGAATTTATATAAAGGCATAGTAAAATTAAATTATTCTTAAAAAATTTCTTCAAAAATTATTAAACTTATTTATTGACTTTATGAACTAGTATATTTTATAAGATTCAGTGAATAATGAAATAGTAAAAGATTCAGTGTATAAAAATAAAATAAATAAATCTTAACATTAATTTATAATGTTAAGATTTATTTATTTTATTTTTATTTCAAATACAAACATTTAATAATATTGGTAACTAAGACACAGTGTATAAAACAAAAATATGAACTTAAATTCTAATGTAGCATAAAACATTATGATATAAGTGGATATAGTAAAGTAATACTAATTAATTATTATATAAGTTTCTATTTGACAAGTTAAATTTACCAAATGTTCTTTTCATTTGCTTTTGCACTGGCATATTGGGTAAGGATATAGAATCCTTTTTATCATCGTCTGATGATGAGATTCGTGTTTAATAATCCGCCGTGTATTGCACTGATTATATATTTTTATGCAGCAGCAAGAATCATTATATCTCTTAATAGAGCAACAAAATATTTTAAAGGAAATATATAAAGTAATGCAAATAATTAAGAAGTATGTAAATGATGAATAGTAATTACCATATTTTATAATGTGAGATTGTTCTTGAACCTTATTGATCTCATTTTCTAAATTATTTAAGGAATGATAAGAATATTTTAGTGTTTGCGTGTCTAGGCTAGTTAAAGATATAGGAGATAAGTATGGAATCGATTTATTTAAAATTTCTTTATTACAACAATCGTCCTCTGTAATATTAAAATTTAAATTCATTTTATTTTCGATTTTAATAGATTTGGTTGTAGATGGCAATAATTGAATTGTGTTAGAGAAACCAATACAGCTTTCATTTATACTTAGGATACCTGTTCCTAAGTTTAAATGAAAGCTGTATTGGTTCAATAGTAAATTCTTGTATTATATTATTACATTTTATAGTTAATTTACATTTCTCAGACTGTACATAGATAAACTTATTATTATTTATTTTAAACCATACATCGATTTGTCCATATAAAAATTTAGAGTTACATTGAGATGGTAAAGATAACGTTACTTCGGTTAACAATATGTTTCACAAGATGGGTTCATTATTGTAGAAGATATATAAATTAAAGGACATAAATAGAATAATCATTATTAATAATATTATCGTTTAAATTATCTAGCAAACTATAACTAAGTCTATCTTCTGTTATTCCAAGATAAGGCTTGGTAAGTTGGATTAGGGCGAAAGAGTTAGGATTACTAGGATTATGAGGGGTTGGTAAAGGTATGCATTTGAATAAAGTAAACTATAAAGAATAAATCAGTGATATGTGTAATATGAAAATTATTCTTTTATTATAATAAAAAGATGTGTTTTGAAATATCTATCAGAGTATGTGTATTTTCAATCGTTAATAGAACTGGAAAATCTAATCGTTTATTTATATAATTACTCTGCTTTAATAACTCGCTAAATAAGCTTGTAGTGGTTATCATACTAGGATGTAAAATGTTTGCTTTAGAAAATAAGATAGAATTTAGTACATTATCCAAGAAATTAAAAGTAGTGGCCAAGGAGCTTTCTATTATATTAAGAAAGCATATATTCTAGAAATATGTGATAATTGATTATTATTTTTGACAATTTTCGATAACACAATATTTAAAGAATTTAGTCATATTTAATTTATATATCGTTGAGTTAAATACATTAATAGAAGATTTAATTATGCGGATATTATCCTTCATTAGTTTTAAAAGTTCGGATTCGCTATTTTGGCAAGCGCTAATGGCTGCATCGTATTTTTGTGCATCATCAGCATCTAAAGTTCCAAAAAAGAATTTCAAAATTTCTCCACCGAATCCTAAAGCTCGTTTATGCCTTTTTTGTTCCTCGGTAGGGACTATTTGCGAAATAGATTCGAATTTAGCGAAATTGGAATTTAATAATACTTCAGGACTTATGATATCATTACATTCAACGAAACCACGGAGTTGGAAGTTTTAGCAGAGCGTTGCAGTTTTAATTATAAGTGAATGTATATTCTCTAGATGTGACTTAAGTGAAACTACGTCTATATGAGTTACGATATTCCAAAAATCGTTATAAAAATTAATTGTAGTTATTTGATCGAAATAAATACCTGGACTATTATAAATAGGTTGAATTCGAGTTTCAGCGTAGAATTGGTGGCTTATGTCCCCGGAATAAAGTGAAATTAGGGATGAGCTGGTTTAATTTCATTAACACGGTATTTCACGTGCTTGCGACCTATGAGAAGGGTTACGTTATGTTTGCCATTTAATTTAATAATTTTATAAGGACCTTTCCAGATAGGAGATAAGGCTTTGCGAAGTCTATGGTGGCATTTTAAGTAAACCATATCGCCTGTTTTGTAGGATATATCTTTACTATTTTTGTCATAATCATTTTTCGATGTTTCTTTACTTTTAATTATGTGTTCTAATGCCTTTTGTCGACTAAAATTCATGCGATATTGTAATGCGCGGATGTATTCATGATAAGTTGTGTTATTGCTCGTATTATATAGGGAATTAGGTATTGTTGGTTTATGCCCATATAGTAATTCATAGGGTGTATATATAGTAGTAGTATGAGGTGTTGTGTTGTAAGAGAATACTGCGGTGGCTAAGTAACAATGCCAGTCATTCTGGTTTTCGTTAACAAAAGATTTCAGGTATTCTTTGAGTGTAGCATGGCTACGTTCTAAGGCACCATTTGTTTGGGGATGATAGGGGATAGGTAGCATATAAGGGTTTTATTTTAAATATTTCAGATGCCTGTTTAAATAATTCTGATGTGAAACATGTGCCGAGATCTGTTAGTATTGTTTTAGGAATTCCAAATAAAGAGATAAAATGAACTAGTGTACGAGCTACTTCATCACTGCTGGAAGTTATGAGTAGCGGACCGACTATATCTAAAGCTAATCTTTCGAATGGTTTTGTACTTGTGGAGGTTATCACCATTGGAGCCTTATTACATGTTCTTAATGGTTTATTTACTTGGCACAATTTACAATTTTTTACACAACTTTCTATGTCAGAACGCACGTTTTTCCAAAAATATAGGTCTTTTAAGCGATTTAACATCCTTTCTAATTCCGGGGTGACCAGCAATTGTTGAGTCGCGGTTTTCTTTGAGAATTCGTGGTACTTCGGCAGGAGTAGGGTAAATAATTTGATTTCGGTATATATGAATTTTAATGTTAGTATTGTGAAATATGTTAGCAATTATACTACAGATTTTCGTATAGGATAATTTAGAGAACGCGTCAGCAAAATCGGAAATGGCTAAGTCAGTGATTTGACTATTTTTTGTTAAAATATTATCGCGTAGTTGCATTAATAAATTGTATATATTTCGGTATGTTAACTCTTCGAAATGGTGAATTTTGGTATATAAGAAATAATATGTTTTATCATTTTCCTTAACATAAGAGATAGTATACGGTTCTCGTTCTGAGTTTATTAAACTTTCAGAGTTTTGTAACTGAGATAGAATATTTTTACAACATGGAATAGATTCATCAAAGTCGAGGGATACGGGGCAAACAATATTATTTAATTTAGAGAGGTGTAACGCTTCTTGATGTTCTTCGATTACAGTATTTGTAGAAATGGAGCTAGTAAATTGTTCTTCAAAATATGATTCGTATTTGAGTTTGTTAAGAACTATATTTGAATTTAAAGCGTGAATTTGGCGCTTTCCTTGTTAATATATAATTTCGTAGTCATATTCCTCTAACTTGAGGCGCCAACGAATTAATCTACTTCCTGGATCCTTGACATTACAAAGCCAGACCAAAAGTCTGTGATCAGTGACTATTTCAAATTTATTACCGTAAATATAGGGTCGGAATGTTTTTACAGCGAAGAGTATAGCTAAACATTCATTTTCTGTTGCTGAGTAATTGCTTTCCTGTTTTGTTTAATGTTCTCGAGGCATACGTGATCGGTTTGTCTTTTCCGATAGAGCCTTGCGATAATACCGCGCCTAAGGCATAATTACTGGCGTCTGTGGTGACAATGAGCGGTTGAGAAAAATCGGGTTATTGAAGTAACGGAGCTGAAGTTAGTTTTTCTTTTAACAAATTAAAAACATGGGTTAGTTCTTGTGTCCAATTAAAATTAATATCTTTTTCTAATAATGACGTAAGGGGTTTTGTAATTTTTGAGAAGTTATCTATGAATCGACGGTAATAACCTACTAGACCTAGAAATGATTTAATTTCCTTGGGATTTTTGGGAATAGGATAGTTGGATACTGCCTTCAACTTGTCGGGGTTAGGTGTGACACCTATGTCGGTTATTACATGACCTAAATAAGTGACTTCGTGTCGAAGGAATTCGTATTTATCCGGTTGTAGCTTTAAATTGTAGTCTCGAAACCTATCAAAAACAAGATGTAATTTTTCTATATGTCTGAAGATCGTGGCTGTAAATAATACAGTCATCTAAGTAGACGAAACAGTGGATACCTTGGAGACCAGAAAGGACAGTATTTATGAGAAGTTGGAACGTATTTGGAGCACTTTTTAATGCAAAAGGCATACGATTAATTCAAAATGACCGGACATGCCATTGATGTTGGTTACTGTAAAACCAGTCTTTTCAGCATCCTTAGGATTGAGAAGAATTTGATGAAAGCCGGAAACTAAATCAAATGTCGAAAAATATTTGGAATGCCCTAATTGATCTAATATATCGCTAATTAATGGAATAGGATAAACTTCATTTATGGTCGCATCATTAAGTCGCTTATAATTTATAACAATGCGCCACTTCTTTTTGCCCGTTGCGTCCATTTTCTTAGGCACGACCCACACTGGAGCGCTCCACGGAGATATTGACGGCTTAATTATATTTTGTTTTAACATCTGTTTTAATTGTGCATCTACTTCGTCTTTGTGACATTCAGGAAAACGGTATGATTTAACATGAATAGGAGGGGTATTTCCTGTATTAATTGAGTGTTGAATCGCGTTTGTACATGTGAAGTCATCTCCTTCAAGATAAAATGTGTCTGAGTATTGTGAGTAACAATCTAGTAAGAGTTTTTTTTTCCTCAGAGTTTAAATGAGAGTGACGAATTTGTTCGCAGACGCGTTGGACACGATTAGAGTAGGTGGTAAATCGTATTTATATTATTACAAGATTCAAAAGATTTGGAATATTCTTTAAAGACAATTGGCGTTAAGTTAAGTTGTGTTCAAAACAGAAACACTAACTCTTTTATTCGCTTTTAATGTTACTAGGCAGTTCGCTAGATAAACACCATTATAAACGGTTTGATCTAGTATGAGTGCATCCTTCAGGTGACGCAACTCGGATGGGTCATTTGACACGGAGCATTCGATAACAGTTTCGCTACGCGCCGGTATAATGTATGTAGGTTCCGAAAAGTGGATAGGCACAGATATAGAATTTTTAAAACAAAGTGAATAAGCATGATAATCTATATTTACTTTAAAATAACTAAGAAAGTCGCTTCCTATAATTCCGTCATAATCAATATTAATATCGTCGGATGTGCCATGAAATTTCTATTTTATGGAAAAATTATCTAAAATAAAATCTAACAGTAATTAATGTTCCTAATGTTTCGTTGCAAGATTGAGTGCTGTTTATACCCTTGAGTTTTTCGATTTCATTGGAAAGCGTAAAGTTTCCATTTAAACTCGAATTTTTTATAATAGAAACACTTGCGCCTGTATCGAGTAATAATCGTAAGGGTTGAACTGAAAAATTCGACCGAAAATAAACATGAGGTAGTGATGTTTTCTTACTCGATGTGTTCATACTATATGTCGGTATTTCACCTTTATTATTAGTTAATTTATCGGTAGAATTAGTATGGCTCGAAATTTGTTTTAGAGGTGTAGGTTTTGTATAAGATTAGCATCATTATAAGGCATGGAATTATTATAAGAATAAGTACAAGAATTAGTATAAGAATTAGCATTAAAATTATTTTTAAGACTCTGATGTTGATTCAGAGATGTCCTGGGATAATTTTCCCGAGGTAAAAAATAATTAGTATTATGACTTTAATTTTGTGTCAAAGATGGACTCGAATATTGTTCACGAGGTGTAGAGTTAGAATAAGAAATAGTGTTTTTAAAATTACAAGATTTAGTAAGACTCGGCGGCATTTGACGTCGCTGAGATGTATTATAAGAATATTTTGTATGATAATTATAATTAAATTCGTTATCATTATATATAGGCTTAGTATAAGATTTGGTATAAGAGTTAGTAGAATAGCTATAATTATTTGTGCCTTTAAATATTTTCGATTTCCGTAGGCACTTTTCCGAAATCGGAGTTAGTTTAAATCTTCGTTACAAATATCGGCATTAGAGGTAGAAGGTTGTGCGTCACATAAATGCATATTTATTTCTATTAGGTGCATGCGCACTCTGACTTGGTACAATATTTGTCGGGCGAATATCTGGTTGCATATTACGACGAAGGCTATGGTAATATTGTCGCTTGCGACATTCATCACATGTCCCGGATTTTTACAATAACTACTTATTTTAATAGGATTTTTGTTTGAGATGTTATGAGAATTAGAATAAGGGTTATTATTTTGCGGATTAACATAATAAGCTCGATGAGATTGTTTTTTCCTATTATGGTAGCAGCTGGAAGAATCATGACCGAATTTTTGACATATAGAACATTGTTTATATGATTTAGAAGATATTTTGCTTAGGATAAATAGTTTTTCTTCTTCTGTCATGCGTAATCGCCTCGCTTAAAATTTTCGGGTTTTGGCATCTAACAATATATCCATAATTAGAATTTAAACCTAATAAAAATGTGTTAAGATGATATAGTAAGTCAGCTCAAATTCTAATTTCGTCCCCACTTGCCCGCGCGTCGTATGCCGCATGCATGTATGGTACCGACATGTTTGTAATCACTAATACTGTAAGTAGAAAGGTCGTTAGACACTTATTTCATTAGGTTTATCATATTTATGCCTGTTTCTTAACGCCAAGCCAGCCGCTTCTTATTTTTATCACGGTTATATCCCATTTTAATTTTACGTCGTACTGTTGCGTAATGTGTATTCTGATCGTAAGCGACACAACTTCTCCCTTCAAAAGCCTAAGCGATATTAACGGGGCGACAGGAATCAAGCTCAAGACGCCGATAGTTTAGGTAATTTCTTTTTTACAGTGAAAATAATGGTATTTAAAAAAAGTAAACAACATAAGCACTGCTTTATAGTTAGTTCAGTTAGTATGCAAAGATTCATGATCTTATTTAAAGTATTTTATGAATAACAGCGGTTTATTGTTTATTTTGGAGGTAATTTTGGATTTTTTTTCTATCAAGAAAATTTTACGAAATCGTGTTTTCGTCTAACATAATCATTAACATTAATCCTCAACTTTACCATATATTTATTTCAAAATTAATGCTGCAATATTTTCGGCATAACGAAGGATCTTGCTAAGCCATTTGACATTATATTTCCCCTTAAGGGCTAAATCCTCCATAACGGCAATTCTTCCTATTAGTTCGGACTTATTCTCGCAATTATAATGTATGTCGGATTGTAATCGCGTTAAACAAGATTCGATTCTAAGCGATTATTGCATTAAGGTTTCGGAATTTCCCTGTCTACAATTTTGAAGTTCGATTAAAAGATGTGTGGAGTGTTTCTTCTCGCCAAAGGTAGTTTTTAGAAATATTTTCAATTCATCACAACTATTAAAGGTTTTTAATGAGCACGCGATTTGGGCTTTTCCCTCTAACTGGGATATGATATACCGATATAAAACTGATTGCTGTTCTGAATTCGCGAGTGCTATGGCGTTATCACAATTTGTAAGAAATGCTGGAAGAGATTCTCTATCGCCATTGTAAGGTTTAATGAATTTTATAAGGACGGATAAGGGAATTTTGTCAGACATTTTTATTTCTTCTGGTGTGTCCTTTAAAGTTTTAACCTTATGCATGTGGAATATAAAAAGGTTTGGGAGTTAGGAAACACAAAATTGGTAAAATGAGAATATTGTAGCACACAATAAATGACAAAAAAATGTAAAGAAATAGAAAAATAGTATAAAATTATTGCTAAATTAAAGTTAAATTACAATATCACGAACACTACAGTAAACATTGGTTGCTATGCCGATGTCGTGTTGCGATGAGGTGTAGCGGAGTCTCGTTGCCGTGAGACCCAGGGAGTCGTTTGACGGCGGCGTCCACGTGGTTGTGCGGTGGGAGTGCAGCAGCTCAGGGCAGGCTCACACGCTGGTGGTGTAGACTGACAGCCTTGATGAACTTCGGGTTGACGATGGTGTCCCAAGCTCGTGGAGTTGAGACCTCGTTGGTGCTTCGATGATACAGGCTCACACTTTGGGGTGGAGACTTACTGTCGATCTCTCCTTCAGAGTTTCCCAGGATTCGGATGCCACGCTACCGATGTACCAGTAGACCTTGTGACATCCCACTTCTGACACCAAATTTGTTAGGAGGGCGGCTCTGAAGGTGTTTTTTAAAAAAAAAACTTTTACACTCAATCTCGGAAGTTCTTTTGGTTTATTTCCCCAGTATTAAAATAATACAAAAAATGTACAAAGCCGCGAACGGCGTGTGCGATATGCACTTAATATGGGTTGGAGCTGCAAGCAAGGTACACCTTGATATATACGTTTTTATATTCATTCATTGTTTTTTTCCATCAATCACGAGAAATACTACATCCAAAGATTTAATTGACTTGTATTTTAATAGAGGTCAATGTTTGTGTCGATTTCATTGTTTTAATTTTTTTAATAAAAACCCCCGCCCGTGGCACTACCCATATTATTATATCATTTATTTATGGGCCGTTGTGGATGGATGGATGGAAAACCCATACAGTAAGAGAAATTTATTTAAACATTCTTAAAGCTAAGCTCTCTTATTAAACTTAAAACTAACGTTTTATTATGTGTACATATGAACTATCACGTCTGATTCGCTTCGTATTTTTACGTGAAAATCCATGTTTAAGATATCCTCAGATTGACGGAGAAAATACATACTGGCATTCGTTGAGATGAAATTAATACTGGTATTGAGGAAACAACTTTCTTATTATGTTGGTGGCGGTAAAAGACTCTTTTATAAATACTAATCTACATCTCAGTTTTAAATTTCGTCTCTTCAGAAGCCCGCTACTGGACATAGGCTTCCGCCAAATAACGCCACAAAACCTGTGCTCGAGCAACCTACATCCCTTGATTTCCTGCATCTCTTGCCAGGTTGTCACTCCATCTAGTAGGAGTAGTGTTGCCCAAATGCAAGAACAAGACGACCCTGAGCCAGTCTTGATCTTGTGCCAATACACGTGTTCTTGGCCTTGGACTTGATCTTGGTATTGCGCTCCCAGTCGTGGTCTTGGTCTTGGTCTTGAAGCAAGAGTCTCGCAAGTCTCACAATTACCTATTAGCACATTGCTATTTATTAAACGTTACTTTAGATCTTAGAACAACTTATAACAGAGTAGGTACATTTTGAGCTTGAATTAACATAGCCATAGTAAAGACCAACCAAATTAATAAATGTTTAAACATTTAATGAGAATTTCGAAAACTCAACTGACACCGGGTGGGGTTTGAACTCACGACCTAAGCGATCCGTGCCGATGCTCAAACTGAAACGGTATATTATAACAGTGTCCCACGGCCACGGGATTCTGTTTCATATTAAACCTTTACATTTAATAAGCTTACATGTGCTAAAACATGGTTAAAACATCTAATAAACAAATTAATGACATTAGCTTGACTGTATTTTAAAGAACATTATCTATCTGTCGCTTAAATATATATATATTATATATATATATATATATATATATATATATATATATATATATATATATTTTTTATATATTTAAGCGACAGTAGCCTATTGGCAGGGCGTGGACCGCGAACTCAAAAAGTTCGTGGGTTCGAAACCGCCATTCGACTACTGCCGTGAAGCACTCGTAACACAAGCAATTTAAGCTTACCACGAGTGGTTAAGCGGAATATTTGTAATGTTTATAACATTGTTAATATTCTTTAAAAAAAATCTAGAATCTCACCTTATATGAAATGGAATAAAAGAGTTAACCAATTTATAAAATTTACCATTTATTCAATCAAAAAACAAAATACAATACAAATTACATTACATTACACAATAGCTTTGACATTACTATAAATCTATATTAATTCTTTTGACTAAGAATCAATAAAAAGTAACCATCAAACATAAAACACACATAAAATGTCAAATGTATATGTCAAATGTTAAGATACCAAAACGGTATAGAAATTTCTAGTTCTGTGTAGTTAGTACAAGAGATCAGTTCCAAGCATTTTTCTCATTAAGGTAATCATTGCAGAATAATATGCTTTTATGGCTAAACAAGGCTTAATGTGCGACTTAATTGAAAAGGTGAAAGATCTAACATTTCTTTTGGAATCTTGTTATTAAAGCGTGTACCGCTATCTTGGGTAGCGGTATACGCTTTAATAACAAGATTCCAAATATAAGAATTGTATACTTTATGTAACTGAGAAGCAGGTATTGTAATTTTATTTTAATTTCTACTATTAAAAATGTGTAAATCACTATTCTTTAAATGTATGGGAATGTTTTGTCATACGTACATGATATTTGCAAAAATATATTGTGATGCAACAGTCAAGATATCAATTTCTCTAAACAGTTCTTTAGGAGATACTTGGGCTCCTAACTAGTACACATAGATCTTATTGAACGCTTTTTATTTTATTTGCACGCTTTTTATTTTATATGCACGCTTTTTATATTATTCGATTCGATCGCTAAGTAAGTTAAAATCGAACACGGAGTTCAAAAAGTATAGCTATTTAAAAACTTCTAAATAATAAATTCTGCGATCTATCGATCGAAGACCTGACAAACAATTATGTTCCATTACGACCTAATACTTTTCTTAACGATTTTTAATCTGAAAACCTTTTTGGATATGTTGGATTATTATTCACAAGTGGTAATAATCACATAAGAGATAGTTTCATAAATTGCATGCAATACGTTTATATAGAATTTATTACTTCAACGGATAGTTCAGAAACTAACCGTCTAAGGAAAAATTAATCTGGTGTCCCGTGCCAACAAATATTGTTGTTTGGTTCCAGTTCCGCAGGCTATAAGCAATCTCGGCACGTCATGCACTCTGTCGGTTGGTTTATTGGAAAAGTGGATACCGCCTGGCGCGTTAGCTGCTTAATACTTTACAAATGTTTGTTGTTGCGCCGAAGCTCGAATTTATTAAACCCTCCGGCAATAAACCGGTATACCATATAAAGTATTCTATACAATGTGGTAGCTAATTCATAGTTGACAATCAAGTGCCCGAGTTAAGACAGTGGAAGTGTATTCTTCAAACAAGTTATACTCGTACATTAAAATTTATTCAGTCCACTCCGAGTACTGCACTTAGCTTAACACCTGTATTACGGGAGCTCGGGAATCTAGTAGATAATAATACTTTTTGCGGGGCTGCTCTATGATGTCCGATATTGAAAATGGAAAAGTTTTACGCTCGGTACTGATATGTTACTTTGAGATCAGAAATGTATTATCTAAAGCCACATACAATAATACATGCCTCAAACTTAAAAACTTTAGTATAAAGGGGAAAGCATCTGACTGGATAAATAGCTATCTAATAGCAAACAACGTACGAAAATGAGTAAAAGAATAAAACTATAAAATTCAAGTTAAATAATAATAAATGCGGTACACAATAATTCGATTTTTGATCTGTTTTTTACGTGCACCGAAATACTAAATCAGGAATAACATGTTATTTGCTAGTGATACAACTAATAGCTACAGAATAGCAATTCAATAAATAATATAGATATTAATTATCTAAGAATAAGTAATGAAAAACAAAACAAAATGTTTAAATTCGAATAATGAAATAATTACTGTAATAATAAAATATGTTATTTATTCATTTTACCGTATTTAATGTATGCTTTTATATTTTACATATATTTTATTTTATATTTTTATCATCGTTTATGTATTTATACAGAATGATTTCTTACATTTACCCGAAAATTACACATTAGGTAAATGAAACTAATTTTACAGATACAGATTTATCGCGCTTACAAGTCTTACAGTGGTATGCTTTGGGTTTGGATTTGATTTTATTAAATATAGGATCCCACGTAGATGGTAGCTAGCACTCGTCCATCTTTTCTATTAAAAGTTAGAATGTTTTTATTTTTTATTTCAATAGCTTCGGGAATCTTCACTAGGACAAACATTCCACAAAAAAAATTGTTTGTAGACCATACAAGTACTTGGTCCATGCGGTATTCGAACACGGGGCTTTTAGCGCTGCAACTCATCGCTAAGCCACTGCGCCATGAAGCCGCCAATCGTCTATACATAATGAACAAGCAGCCAGAGAATTATAAAACTGTTTAAGTATCAATAATTTGAAAAGCTTTTCAAGTACGAAGGTGGATTGAAAAGTACTCGGCCTAACCAAGAAAATAAACACATACTAAATCAGTTATATTTTTATTTTTCTACATAATCACCATCAAGTTCAATACACTTTTGCCACCTTCCCTTCCAAGCATTTAGACCGTTGAAAACAAATGATTCTTCCTTAGAGTCAAAATATGCGTCTACAGCTGCTTTGACCTCGTCGTTTGTCGAAAATCTTTGACCTCCCAAGTGCTTTTTTAGGTTAGGGAACAGAAAGAAGTCTGATGGTGCCAGATCAGGTGAATACGGCGGATGCGGTAACAGTTCAAAGCCACAGTTGTGAATTTCAGCCATTGACTGTACTGACGTGTGAACACGGGCGTTATCTTGATGAAACAGGACTTTTCTTCTGAGCATTCCTCGACGTTTTTCTTTTATTTCCTCTCGTAAACGACGTAGTAAGGTGCAGTAGTAATCAGAGTTTATAGTCTGACCCCTTTCAAGATAATCAATCATAATCACACCTTTCGAGTCCCAGAATACTGAAGCCATCACCTTATTAGCCGACAAAATCCTTTAGCCTTTTTAGGGGTGGTGAACCAGGTCTTCTCCACTGTTTTGATTGTTGTTTTGTTTCCGGTGTACAGTAATGAACCCATGTTTCGTCCATAGTAACAAAACGATTCAAAAAATCATCTGCATCGGCTTCAAATAACTCCAAACAGTCGCGTGAAATAGTCAATCGCGTCCTTTTTTGTTCAACTGAAAGCAGTCGCGGAACCCACCTCGCAGACACCTTGTGGAACCCAACTCGTTGACAATGATGTTTTGAGTTGAGATGTCGTTCATAAGAGATGCCTATAATCTCGGCTATCTCTCTAATTTTTAATCTGCGGTCTCCCATTATTAAATCAAGTACTTTTTTTAATATTTTCGTCAGTAGTTGACGTCGAAGGCCTTCCAGAGCGGGGTTCATCTTTCACACTCTCTCTACCACGCTTAAATTTTGCTATCCATTTTTTGACGGATGAATATGACAGAGCACAATCGCCTAATGTACTGACCATGTCATCATGGATGGCTTTTGATGATAGCCCCTTCTTATGGAGGTACTTAATGACGGCACGCTGCTCGATTTGCTCCATTCGCGGAAATTATGTCCGATTACTTTGTTAATAAATTTATAAAATCACAACTAATTATCGCACACGTTTCGAACTTCACACAATGAACTAGTCTGAACTGAACTAAATAATGTGGGTAGATTTGATTTTTAGAATTGAATGGATCTGTGTTAGGCCGAGTACTTTTCAATCCACCTAGTAACTTTTTGACCGATGTTTCTATTCAATAAAAGATTTTTTGATACGTAAAATAGATTTGGGACTTGATTTTTCAATCATCTGATGAGTTATCCGTCAACTGTATAAACATTAACTAAGTGTGAGGACTTGTTGTCTGCTCTGCCTAGCAGTCGGCGTAGAGGTTACCCTCATGACTATTGCTGCTGCCAAATATCAGTGCTTGAGCACTAATAAATATAATCTTAATTAATTTTACTGAAAATTGATTGAAATCATTCTCAAGGGTGGTTGGTTATCTATGTTTTATTTTTACAGATTCGCATTTAAAAATTAATATTGATTGTATGCACTTCAAATGTGTTTCTATTCAAAAAAGCAAAAAAATAGTTGTAATTACCGCTCTAAGGTGCAATTACAACTATTGATTATAAGTGCTGTTTTTTTTTTATAAAGTACGAATCATCTGGAATAAAATAACATGAAGACTAAACTTTAACTACTGAAGCGAAGTATATTCAATGCTAAATTTGGCGTAATGTAGTAGAAACATAAAGCTTTTTACAGGGTAAATATATGCAAAGTGTAGTATTCGCGTAAATATAAGAAATCAATAGAGTAAGTGTAATTAAAAGTAAGTATTTACATCGAATAAATATCGAAACATGCACAACACTAGTGTTTGTTCATTTTCACAGAAAGTCTGAAGGCGTAATTTCAATTGCCAAATAGTTGAAATTAGCTGACATCACAATATTAGTGGGGTTACATAAACTGTCACCAAAATACTGATAATACACAAGCTACAGCAACATAATTAAGCTGGTAATATGTAACGGGCAATAAATATACGACACCCTTTTATGTAACTTGGAAAAACACATTAAAATCACTTTATTTATCGAAAATTTGAACAGCCTATTCGCATTTGCATGTATAGAATTTATTGTCGAAAACCAAATGACGGGTAATTCAGATAATCCACTCTAAAAAACCATCCTAGGACGGATACTCGGATACGCGTGTTCCTCTATCCACCCACTACGGGGTATATAATCGGAATTCGCTTCCGCTCATACAATATTCAGACGATTATTCATTTTACTTCAATTAATTTATTTAATAAATTCCTAGAAGTCGCAGCGAGCCACCTGTCTCCTCCTGCTCTCGACTTTATAAATTCATATTGTTGAACGTGTTTCGAGTTCATTCGCAGTTATATTTTCTTGGCGCCTTTTTTTAGCTATAAAGGAATGATCATTTCTTTTTCATTATCTCGACTCTGTATATTTGTTTCGTTGACGTTCATCTTACTTGAAACTACTTCGTTGATAAAATGTTCTTTCAGATTCAAATATCTTTCCTTGGAATTTTTTTAAATCAGTTTAAATTTATTGTTTTGGTGCCATAAGGGATACATCTGCCATGCTAGTAAAAAGGGTCTTCGGTTCTCTACACTAACAATCGAAATGCAGTAGTATTTAGCTGCTATTTTAAGCTGGCATTCTGTGAGTGCATGGTCCTTTACCGGTCGAGCCGACCCATTAGTGCTGCAACCATAATGTAGCTGTAAGCATGGCTCTACCACTTAAATAATAGTGATTTAGAGTAATTTTGGATATAAGTGAGTAATAATAAACAAAGAACCTTATAACGAATGACGACCAATAGTACAACGATCATGTTAAAGGTTTTTAAAGCTGTTAATTTTTATATTTATACGATCACTACATGTTTCATCATTATCATCATTACAGCCCTTTGCAAGTCCACTGCTGAATCTACACTTCGCCTACCGGTACGAGGCTGCCACGCAAGAACCTCTGTTTTCCATCGGTTTTCGGTTTTTCGAGCTATATGGTCGGCCTATTGCCATTACAGATTACTAATCCATTGAGCTATATCGGTTACCCTGGTTCTACTGCGGATGTCCTCATTTCTAAGTTTATCACGCAGAGAACCACCAAGCATAGCCCTCTCCATAGCTCGCTGAGCGACCTTGAGCGTCCTCATAAGGCCAGCAGTGATGGACAACGTCTTAGATCCATAAATCATCACTGGCAACGCACTGGTTGTACAATCTCGTTTTTAAGTTTTGAGGTTTATCTGACAAGTAGATATGTCGTAATGTCCTGAATGCTGCCCAGTCAAGTTGAATCTGTCGATAGATCTGTCGGTCGACTTCCCAACGGATAGGTTTAAGAATGAATATGGACAAATCAAAGATCATGTGTAACGTACATGTCACACCTATGCCGGTAGTTGTTCGAAGTTGTTGACGAGTATGTTTACCTGGGACAAATAGTCCGACTTGGTAAGCCCACTACACAATTAATAAAACTAATTTCTTCCCGTGACCATGAGTGCTGAAATGTTCCCGAGACGTCGTCGGGACTTAAAGCTTAAATGAAACGCGATAAAATCCGTAAAATTAGTTTCATTCAATTGTACGTGTGATATCTGTAACCCTAATCCTATACTATTAAACGAGCAATTCTTGTATGTATGTATATATATATATATATAATCGGGATCACGGAAACGGCTCCAACGATTTTCATAAAATTTAGTGTCCAGGGAGTTTCGGGGATAAAAAATCGATCTAGCTAAGATTTATTTTTTAAAAAATGTCTTTTTGTCCGTGTTTTTAGGCAATGAAAAACTGCTACAATATCGTTAGAATAATAAGGTAAATTTTGACAGATTGCTAATGATTATAAATAGCTTAATTGGTACAATGGTCACAGAATCGTAAAACCCCGGTTCGAGCCCCGACCGACCGACTTTTTTTAATTTTTTTTTAAGTTCCTTTCTTTTTTGAGAATATCTATTTTTTTGAGCCCTTTTTTTTTAAAACACGAAAATTTAAATTAAAATAATTGCATTCATGATTTTTTTATTCAAATAACCAGTTCCGTTTTTTCTGTTATGTCTCTAAGATCAAAAAATATTATTTATATTTCATCAGTATGTAATTTGTATCTAAATATAATTTCCAAAACACGCGAATTAAAAAAAATCTAGCAAAAAATACCGAGCAAAGCTCGGTCAACCAGGTACTAAATATTAATACAATGAAATGACTTAATACAATGAAAAGATAAAAAAAATATTCATTACTTTCTATTGTAGATTGCTTAAAAGTATTTGGTAAGATGAAGCATAACCTTTTTTTAATTTGACGATCCTGTACAGAAAAGCCTGTATTATATTTTCGGGAATTTTAATATACACTAAACATGAATACACACATTAAGTATTTTGAAATGATATACGTAAACACAAAGACAATAAGCAAACTACAATATAATTAAAAGCTCTTATTAAATTAAAAAGAGTTTTTTTTTACCGAATTTGCACACCCAATTCTATGTGAATTCACAAAAATCTTGAAAAAACTCATAAATATGTTTATGTGCGTTGCATTTGTAGCCATCGATAAATTTATCTTTATATAATAATCGTTAGTGCCTCTGTTAGTGATGGTGTAACTTCTGAACGACTGAGGTGATATTTGTTTGGTTCATAGATATGCTAGTATCCTGTAGATTGCGCCGCAGTCAAGTTTTTAATAAATTCTATATTAATGGACAAATAGTTGTTGCCACGATTGACAGGTGCGTTGCCAGACGCAGTTTTTGTTTTGTTGTTATTAGGAAGACGCATCTGCTCATCAAATTGAATGGTAGGTTGCCATTCTTAATAAGCAAGAGAGAGGGATACAGGGGGTTATCGGGTGTGGAACGGGGAGCGGCCAAGCAGTCACAAAGTGTACGCACGCAATTTTTTTAGAGATACGACGCTCCCACAAACAAATCAGTTTGTCAGAGCGTTAAAATGTCTCTCAAAATGTGTAAAAATGACGTGAACTTCTTTCGCTACATTTACGGGGAATTTATTAAAATAAGAGCCAAAAAATTTAGTTTATCCAATAATAAAAGACTGTGAATCCTACGAAGCTTATTTTAAACGTCCTATTAGAAATGATTTCTTATATTTACGCGAACACTATACATTGATTAAAACTACTTTTACGGATTTTATCGCGTTTTATTTATATTAATTTTAATAACCCGACGTTTCGGGTGCTTTCCAGCACCCATGGTCACGGGGGACTGAGGTGACTGACGTCCCGATGTCAAAGTTAACCCGGAGTACCTTCAGTTTTTTAATTATTGTCTTTGGTCCGATCTACGCAGAATGAACTAACTGTATTTTGAAGTCTTGCAGTGGTATGCTTGGGTTTAGTTTTAATTTTATTAATTATAGGATCCCATCCAATCTAGAATATGATCGCAAACATCGCAAGTCTGCAGTTTGCGATCATATCCTAGATGGCCCCAACCATTACATCAGATTTGATAGACCACAAATCCTCGCGAAAGAACATCGATTCCTACCAAGGATGATACGTGAGGCTATTGAAATTAAAAAACATCCTAATTTCAATAGAGAAGGAGGCTGGGTACTACCACCTGCTTGGGATCCTATAATTAATAAAATTAAAACTAAACCCAAGCATACCACTGCAAGACTTCAAAATACAGTTAGTTCATTCTGCGTAGATCGGACCAAAGACAATAATTAAAAAACTGAAGGTACTCCGGGTTAACTTTGACATCGGGACGTCAATCACCTCAGTCCCCCGTGACCATGGGTGCTGGAAAGCACCCGAAACGTCGGGTTATTAAAATTAATATAAATAAAACGCGATAAAATCCGTAAAAGTAGTTTTAATCAGTCCTATTAGAAGTCACAATAAAATATGTGCGCCACATTTCTCATGTAATAATTGCAAAAGCGTTTTAGAAGTGTAAGAAGACTTACGCATATGAGACGTGGTCCTTTACTGCTGGCCGTATGAGGACGCTCAAGGTCACTCAGCAAGCTAAGGAGAGGGCTATGCTTGGGGCTTCTCTGCGTTATCTTAGAAATGAGGATATCCGCAGTAGAACCAGAGTGTTCGACATAGCACAACGGATTAGTAAGCTGAAGTGGCAATGTGCCGGCTTATATGGCTTGAAAAACCGACAACCGATGGGGAAAAAGGTGAGTGGCAGTCTCGTAGCGGTAGGTGTAGAGTAGGGCGACCTCCCACTAGATGGAGTGACGACCTGGTAGGACATGCAGAAAGTCGATGGGTGCAGGTGGCTCACGACCGTGCTTTGTGGCACTCCTTGGGGGAGGCCTATGTTCAGCAGTGGACTTGTGAAGGGATATATATATTGTTACGGCCCTGAGTTACCCCGACAAAGGTCGATTGAACTAGGGCCCATAGTAGCCCAATTCGACGAGTAGCAGAGCGGAGGGTCCAATGACCTATGGATAATTAAATTAAAACAGTTAGATACGCAAACACAAAACTTACCGAATTCCAGAAGTGTAGGGTCTACTACAAGGTGGCGTCAGGGGCAAGTAAATGGGAGGGAGTTTGTAGTGTAGGAAAGTGTATAGTGTAACCTGACGTCACCAATACGATCAGATAGCAGCACCACGTGCGCCGACCGCTCCACAAGACGCACACCGCGATCGGAACCCAAGTCCAGCGTCACTTAGCACGAACTATAATCGCTCGCGAGCTACACCGGGATCACAAAATTCAGCGTTCTCAGCGACAAAGTAAAAGTCTTATCACGCTATCAAACGAAGCACTAATAACTCGTCAATGCAATTAACTGCATAAAGGTTCCTTTAATCACTCCAAACTCCAAGTAGGCCTCTTCTCACGTAACACGGTCAAAACAGACAACTGACCCTTTTTTTTTTAACATGGGGAAATGCCTACGCATACCCGCCTCGCGGGGCAAGGACGGGTTATGTCGGACTCGCACCGACTAAAACCCCATGGTGTTCCACCTTCGTCGCATATTGGCAGGGCTACGGGAACGCTTTCGCACACTTCCGCGGCCCCACCAGCGACTGCCGCCCCATGGCAGCACCTCATCGGGAGAGGAATATTCCTCCCCGTTCTCCTTCCCAAGTAAGGCGCTCCAGAACACATGGCACGCCTTCCTCCACGGCCTCCAATTACATCTGCGCAACAGACGCCCCCGCGTCCGATGCGCGAAGGCCATGGGGCCAGGAAAAACGAGCACTTAGAAGTACTAGCCTTCCCGACCCCAGCGGCGGATCTGGTCTATGGCTCCGCCGCCAACCAAGATTCGGCTGCGGAGGATAGGGAGAGCGGCGCCTCGCAATACCGACAATCCTCTCCCCCCGCAGCCCCATCACCACCGCATCAACGGTGCGGCCCCGTTTGAGTCGCGGAGGATAGGGCGAGTGGCGCATCGCCATACCAACACTCCTCTTCCTCCGCGACTCCACCTCGGCTGCAGCGGTAGGTGGGGAGGACACACCTCTCACCGCAGTCCACCAACACACATCCGAAGTGGGCTTCCCAAGCCCACTCGGAGTGGCCACCTCGGGCCGGCCCTCCACCTCGGACCAGCCATATGGGTTCCTCTTTGTTTCGCCGTGGGTGACCAAGCCACGGCTTCTAAGCCCCCGCCACGACAAGGCGGGAACCCGTTCGGGGGGGGAGATAACTGACCCTAATGTTCAATAGTAATTCAAAATGCGCACAATTAACCAAACTTTAGGCCTTCAAGTCCAAACACCGGCCACCTGCAACCGTATACCAGTCACAAACAATACTTAAAACGGTTACAACAATAATTGTATAATTCTGGCCTCGTTATCACGAAAACAAATTAAGATAACACTGTAAGAGGCTCGCGACGCATAATCGACCCGGCGTCGCACAAATAAACTCAAGAATAATCCTCTTGTCACGTATATTAACGACAAAATACAACAACCAGGGAGGCCGTCTTTTCGACGTGGTAATTTTATCAAAAACAAACGCGACCTCTGAACGATACGGCTCGCGCACCAAGAAGATCGAGACGTCGGCGCGGTCGTCGGCCGCACAGATCCGTCCCCCACCCCGGCCCCGCCGTCGAACCGGTTTCCCGCTCGAAACTCGCGCCGTCGCAAGTTGCAAATTGTTAAAATTATATATATATATACTACTACGAGCACTTAACCCTATAGAGACGTAATACAAGGCGACCCGAACCTGTCAACTCGTCAGTGACTAGTCATTGATATATTTCGGAACACTTTTGTCTCCCGCCAGTAGCGACCAAAAACTAGAACCAAAGAGACGGCTTAGACTTAAATTATAAATTAAAATCAATTTACGGCATCATGTCTTGTTCTGCTGTTGAATGGTGCGGAAACAATAGTAAAACATGTAGTGTAACAACAAACAGTATTACTTTTCATCGTAAGTACATTTCTTTATTTTACCAAAATATTTTCAACATTTTTATTACGCAACGAGGGTCAAGTTAAACTGGACGGTTCCGCCACGTGTCACTCCCCCGTCCTTTTTGCATTTACTGCAAACATGTATGTCTATCTCTCCTTATCATAATTAGCATCGTGACGCTAATGACTAGTGCAGTGCGGTATATTTATTTCGTATTGTCGATAATTATCCACAAAATGATTATTGTATTTAGATATCGTTGTTTTGGATATATTAGATATCGACAGATACATCATTTATTAACATTAATTTTATATATATATATATATATATATATATATATATATATATATATATATATATATATATATATGTATATATATATAATATTACTAAGAATAGTAGATTATTATTTAATCTTAGTAACACTTTATAATATTAATTATAATTATTCTTTTTCTGTATGACCTTTGGATAAGTACGATAACAGTGTTATTTTATTTAAACTGTACGATTTTTTCCCTATAGGTTTTCAAAAGATGGTAATATGAAAAACAAATGGATAAACGTTACAAAAAGAGAAAATTGGTTTCCATCAAAATATAGCGTCATGTGCTCAAAACATTTTACTGAGAATTGTTTTTTGATGAAAAACAAGAAGCGGCGACTAAAGAGAAGTGCAGTACCTACGCTGTTTTTGCCTCAGATGCAATACCTGTATAAAGGCTTTAGTGTCATTAAAATAAAATAAAAAGAGTCTCATATTCTACAAAGATAATGGAGGGTTAATTTATCCCTCACAAATGGTCGTTAAAATATGTCGGCGTTGCGAGTCCGTAATCAAGAAAGATTTTATTAATAGTGACTCTAAAGGAAAAATCACCGCTGAACTGTTGACCCATAAAGCTCTTAGCAGCTTTACAGAAGAACAATTATTCCCGGAGTGTACACATCAATTTTACGCCGAAGACACCAATCATATTATTGATTTAACGAAAAGTATAATGAAGAAATATACTGACACAAGAATGACATTTATACTTAAAAATCAAAAATTGGAAGGAAAATGTTATGTAAAGTGTTATGTAATGTGTTGTAAAGTTTAACAAATCAAGTTTATTTTAAACTCCTTTAATTTAATCTTGAATTTTTTTTCGAAGTTAGCATTTATATTTTACCTGAGTATACTACTTGAAAAGTTAGTACATTTAAAATTGTATTTCTTAGTTGCACAGGAAAATTGAAGTCACAGTCGAAAGCTAGTTACTGATACTGAAAGTATGTATTAAAAAAGCGAAAAAATTTATCAATATCGATAGAAAGCATAAATTCATTAGAATGCACGCCCTAGCGATCGTGTTCGGAATCTCTTCGGAATAGTTCGGAGTACTTCGCAGCCATCACAGCTCCCCCCGCACCGCAACTAGTTGACAAACATATAAACATAAACACTCACGCCTGTCACCCAGAGGGGTAGGCAGAGATTACGGACTTCCATTTGGCACGATCCTGACATACCTCTTTCGCCTCCTTTACATCCATATATCTACGCATACATGCTCGTCGGTTAAGGGTACTTCTAACGTGGCCCATTTTCAAAATATCGCCAATTTGGTCGACAAACTTTTTTCTAGGGCATCCCTTCCCGACTCGGCCGTTCACATCTGCCATATAAATTTGCTTTGTCACTCTTTCATCATTCATTCTTTCTACGTGACCAAATTGTTTTCTTTTAAATTCGCATGTATTACTTCTCTATAAGGTTAAGTGCTCGTAGATATACTAGCTTGCCAGGCAGACATTGTTCTGCCCTTTTCGACGGCCCTTTGTCATGTCCTATTAAAATCCTTAAATTCGCAGAAAAAAAATTGTGGGTCACTCATCGGCAAAAAAACTATCCTATCTCTCAAGTTGGACCAAACTGCACACGAGGTGCAAATTTAATTAAAATCGGTTAAGTAGTTTAGGAATCCATCGCGGACAAACAACGTGACACGTAATTTATATATGTATATATATATATATACTTATATATTATATATATATATATATATATATATATATATATATATCCTAAAATTAGTGGGAAATCATTTTTATATTGACATTTAGAATTTGTTTAGAACTTTTGATACAACATCGATCTTTATAAAAATGATGTGATATAAAATAAATACAACATTATTTTGTTTATAAATGATATGATTTATTTTTACCGGACTTGTATCGTGGTAAACAAAATGTATGAAATTTGCGGTACCAGGGATATGGAGAGAGCCCTGTGATCAACTCAATGATTGTTACTTTTGTAAAGTTAATGTAAGCGCCAACTACTCCAAGTGAACAATTTCCTGTGCCTTCTCCTCCAGAGCTTAACGAACCACAACCGAATCAAAAAAGTCTACCTATAGCGCAGACATCGACTTCATAGTGGAATTAAAAAAAAAAAACGTTTTTAAAAGTTAGTTCCTATTTTTTGTATGTTTTTTTTTTCCAATTCGTTTCAACTGTCTTTAGTGAATAAAAGTGATTTAAATAAATAAATCAATAATTATTTTATTTTGATATATAACTGAAAGAAAAAAAGCTAGCGAATTTTCATTTTGATAGCTATAAAAGCAAACTTTATAAAGTAGTGTGTGACACAACGATTAAGTAATAGAAAAAAATATTATTTCTTTTGTTAATAAGACATCATAAATCAAAATCGGGTACACAGAATTCTGACACCAATTCTGAAATTCGTGTTGACTTGTGTAATACATTCGCTATACAGATGACAACTTTGTGATTTCTATTCATTCTCAATAATCTATGATAAACTTTTGAGTATTGTTACAGTATCATCCATGCATGTAATCGCTTATTATAATTTTTGGTTTAGGATTTGTTTACGCTCAAAAGTTTTTAGGAAATAAATGTCTATACAGTGTAGATGACCACGTTATATCGGGTGTCCCAGAAGTCGACGTCAAGCCGAAACTTTCTGATAGGCGAGGCCATACTAGTTACCAGAAAAATATAAAAAACATCTAAGTCATGTATTTCAGAAATTATAGTAATTTTTTTTTCGATAAAATGTACACCATGAGACAGTTTTTTCATTCCTGTTGCTTTACATTTACTTTTTGCCAATTTATTTTCTCTTACGTCATCCTGAATAGTGCTTCTGTAACCTGTAATCCTAAACCCTGTGCCGATCACTCCAGCTTGAAAGAAAATGTAATTTTATACCGAACCAAGTTTTCAGAATTAGTTTTTCGCACTACTTCAACTGACCGTCCTGGAAAAAAATTGTACTACGCCAGTTTGGCAAGTAGCTTTAAAAGTTAGTGCATTTAATAAGGATTCTAACGTGGTATAACACTTACTCCGTTATTTATTAGATTAGCCATAAAAAAATTTTGTTAAACAAAGTCAGTTTTTAACAATTTTTTGGAACTTACATGAAAACGATTCTAATGCAACCAAAGGGTTCCTAATGACCACAGCGTGGTTTAAATGAGATAGAGAGAGAGACATTCCATAAAGTGTGAGCGAGACAGATAGTGACGCTAATGAGACACAGACGCAAATGAGTGAACAAGACAGAGAGCCATGCTAAGTGTGAGCAAGACAGGTAGTGACGCCTCTTATTGGTATTGGTACACGCACTACAAATCGGTCCAGTACTCTGTGAAATCAGTACGCAACGCTACTTCGTTTACTATGCATCTTTTCGTATTCGCTGGTGATATCTTGTGTTCTTATTATTTTGGCTTCGTTTTCTGGATTTGTTTGCGTGTGATTTGGATTTGGACATTTGTGATCTCTTTTCGACGACCTTTGCTTTTCCCTGGACTAACGTGTTATTGTGTATTTGTACCATACCATGGCTGTGTACACCACACAGGAATATGCCAACATGCACCTCATTTGTGGGGAATGCCAATGGCAGTGAAGGCGCTAGACGGTGTCGCGAGAGATATCCTAATGCTGATCGCTATACAGATCACAGAGTTTTTACCAATGTGCACCGTCTACTCTTCTCTGATGGCCAACTGCCAAATCAAATGAATGGTGAAAATAGAATTTCATTACCTTACGAGTAAGTAGTCCTTCAAGCAGTTGATGTGGACCCAAGTTGTTCGGTATGTGGAATTGAGGCCAGCACAGGTGTGCCATAAAGTATAGCTCACCGAATATTACAAAAAATGAGCTCCACCCTTATCATGTACAGGGAGTACAAACATTATTACCTCGGTACACAGAACAAAAAGTACAACAACACCCGCATCTGATAAACCGATATGCTTCGCCTATACATTTAGAATAAACATTTATTGCCTTAACAAACTCCTTAAATAAGCATACATATAATGAACACTAAGGTACTCTTACGGGATTACGGAATATACGGTAGTTATAGGTTAGCTACTCAACGGTTTTTCACCTCCTGGCGGCAACCATTTGACCTGCTCGAATGGTTTATATATGCTCCCTGGAGGCGAACACGCAGCTGATTATGAACCTCGGGTTGCGTTTTGCCAAACCATGTTCAAAAACACCGAGAAGACCCACAATTCTTAGAAAACAATTTTGTGGTCGGATGAATCAACCTTTAAAAAAGACGGCTACATAAACCTTCACAATCTACACGAATGACACGTCGAAAATCCACGCTTGATGAGACAAGATAGATCACAGTACCGTTTCCAAATAAACATGTGGACTGGAATTTTAAACGGAAAAGTCATAGGGCCTTTCGAGTTGCCAGAAGTTTTTTTATTTTACAAAATCATTTACCCAATTTGCTGGAGGACGTGCCTCTTATTATTTTCAGAGATATGTGGTTCCAACAAGATGGTTGTCAGCGCATTATAGCCGCTTAGTTCGAGAATACCTTGAGGAATATCTGGACAGATGGATAGGGCGGGCTGGTACGATCTCGTGGCCCGCCCGCTCACCCGATTTAAATCCTCTAGATTTTTTTAAACTGGGGAGCAGTGAAGGAAAAAGTATATTCCAAGCCGATTGAAAATGTAGAAGGTCTTAGACAGAGAATAGCGGAAGCAGTTGAATTTTGAAATAATTTAAGATTCGCCCGCCTGATTTCACGATCTTTTTTAAGAAGATGTCTGGCTTGTATTGCAGCTCAAGGACGGCAATTTGAACATCTTATGCAAAATAAGTAATAAATTTTATCGTAAAAACGAAACTGACTGCCTTAATTTTATAACCATTATTTTGTTACTTTAGTTTGTATTTGCGTCTGTGTCTCATAAGCGTCACTATCTGTCTCGCTCACACTTTATGGAATATCTCTCTTTATCTCATTTAAACCACGCTGTGGTCATTAGGGACGCTTTGGTTGCACGAGAATCGTTTTAATGTAAGTTCCAAAAAATTGTTAAAAACTGACTTTGTTTAACAAAAAAATAAAAAAAAGCACTATTCAGGATGAGGTAAGAGAAAAAAATTGGCAAAAAGTAAATATTTGTAGCAACAGGAATGAAAAAACTGTCTCATGGTGTACATTTTATCGAAAAAAAATTACTATAATTTCTGAAATACATGACTTAGATGTTTTTTATATTTTTCTGGTAACTAGTATGGCCTCGCCTATCAAAAACTTTCGGCTTCACGTCGACTTCTTGGACACCCTGATACCTAATTTAAACGGCAAGCAATTTTTATACAGACGTCTCCGGTACCTGCGGCAAGTGACCTCTCTCTGTACCTTGCACTCATCTTATTTACTTATTGAAAGTAGGCCTCAACTTGATAATGAGGTTTTCTTCTCTGCATTTCTCTAGGGGAGCCATTCGTCGATACTTACTCGGGCTGCATTTTAAAACGTTTAAATGCATTCCACCTATTTCCATTACCATTCGAGGAAAAGGAAATTTAACTCTGCCTTAGTTAATTTCTATATCTTTAAAACTGTACCGTGTACTATAAAACCCAAATTTGATTTTTTTAATATAAATTTAAGGCAAGATTTGTTGACATACTTTTAGTATTCTATTTTCTTGAAAAATTAACGAAACTGGGCGAAAAAAATAACTTAATGAAATCCTTTTAAGAAAAGCAAATTATAATATTAATTCTCAATATTGACGTAGAAGGTGGTAGAAACATTTAGCTTAGGCTTTGAGGAAACCGGGATGTAATTAAAATAAATATTTGGCACGAAATCCGGGCGACGGCAACTAAGTAGAGACATTCCCGCTCTTTGAACAAGTTCTTGTTTATATTTGCTCATTAAACAAATATAAATGTTAATACAAGCTTTTTTCTAACATTTTTGAAATAACATGGAAATACGTTTTATATTTATAGACAATACGTATTCAGGAATACTATATAATATAAAATAAGGTCTATATGTCAGCGGCGTTTCCTTTGTCTTGCTAATGATAATACACCAGTTATAATTACAAGCTCGATTTGTATTCGAAGTGCATACGCATAATTAACTAGTAGTCGCCGACTGTTTGATTGCACATTAGCAACCTAACTGAATGCCAAGTCACGGCTAATGGTACAACAACACCCGCATCTGATAAACCGATATGCTTCGCCTATACATTTAGAATAAACATTTATTGCCTTAACAAACTCCTTAAATTAGCATACATATAATGAACACTAAGGTACTCTTACGGGATTACGGAATATACGGTAGTTATAGGTTAGCTACTCAACGGTTTATCACCTCCTGGCGGCAACCATTTGACCTGCTCGAATGGTTTATATGCTCCCTGGAGGCGAACACGCAGCTGATTTATAAATGTCATTTTAAAACCACAAAACCATTCCGTTCCCTGTCAAACTCGTACAAATTGTAATCTGCACATCCAATTCCAACTATACTTGAAGAATTACGATCATATTCAGTACAATTTTGTCGCGTTATATTACCTAGGTGGATTGAAAAGTACTCGGCCTAACACAGATCCATTCAATTCTAAAAATCAAATCTACCCACATTATTTAGTTCAGTTCAGACTAGTTCATTGTGTGAAGTTCAAAACGTGTGCGATAATTAGTTGTGATTTTATAAATTTATTAACAAAGTAATCGGACATAATTTCCGCGAATGGAGCAAATCGAGCAGCGTGCCGTCATTAAGTACCTCCATAAGAAGGGGCTATCATCAAAAGCCATCCATGATGACATGGTCAGTACATTAGGCGATTGTGCTCTGTCATATTCATCCGTCAAAAAATGGATAGCAGAATTTAAGCGTGGTAGAGAGAGTGTGAAAGATGAACCCCGCTCTGGAAGGCCTTCGACGTCAACTACTGACGAAAATATTAAAAAAAGTACTTGATTTAATAATGGGAGACCGCAGATTAAAAATTAGAGAGATAGCCGAGATTATAGGCATCTCTTATGAACGAACTCAAAACATCATTGTCAATGAGTTGGGTTTCCACAAGGTGTCTGCGAGGTGGGTTCCGCGACTGCTTTCAGTTGAACAAAAAAAGGACGCGATTGACTATTTCACGCGACTGTTTGGAGTTATTTGAAGCCGATGCAGATGATTTTTTGAATCGTTTTGTTACTATGGACGAAACATGGGTTCATTACTGTACACCGGAAACAAAACAACAATCAAAACAGTGGAGAAGACCTGGTTCACCACCCCCTAAAAAGGCTAAGTCGATTTTGTCGGCAAATAAGGTGATGGCTTCAGTATTCTGGGACTCGAAAGGTGTGATTATGATTGATTATCTTGAAAGGGGTCAGACTATAAACTCTGATTACTACTGCACCTTACTACGTCGTTTACGAGAGGAAATAAAAGAAAAACGTCGAGGAATGCTCAGAAGAAAAGTCCTGTTTCATCAAGATAACGCCCGTGTTCACACGTCAGTACAGTCAATGGCTGAAATTCACAACTGTGGCTTTGAACTGTTACCGCATCCGCCGTATTCACCTGATCTGGCACCATCAGACTTCTTTCTGTTCCCTAACCTAAAAAAGCACTTGGGAGGTCAAAGATTTTCGACAAACGACGAGGTCAAAGCAGCTGTAGACGCATATTTTGACTCTAAGGAAGAATCATTTTTTTTCAACGGTCTAAATACTTGGAAGGGGAGGTGGCAAAAGTGTATTGAACTTGATGGTGATTATGTAGAAAAATAAAAATATAACTGATTTAGTATGTGTTTATTTTCTTGGTTAGGCCGAGTACTTTTCAATCCACCCTCGTAGTTTGAAATTCGTAGTGTTGGGATTGGGAGTCGATCACGGCACTCGGCGCGGTAACGATTTAAAGGTGATTTCAATGGACTTTTTAGGATAAAGTATCCCTTACCATTAACAATATAGAAGTATATGTATCATAAATATATTTTTTGTTAAGTTGTAACCAAATCAGTGAGGCACTCGAGGGGCATGCCACTTGAGCGCCATTTAGATAAGAGTTTCTTATTGCTTGTTATGTCGACGACTAGGCGTCACTTCTAATAAAAATTGGTTCTGTTATGATTATTATACACATAGCTAATAAGCTAACCTTTTGTTGAAGTATTTGTAATGTTACCTTAAAAAACAAACACTAAAAATAAGTTTTAAAGATGCGCGCTTTTCGTCAAAGAATCGCGCGCATTGTGAATTTGATACATTTTACTTCTTCAAATAAATAATATTTTTTTAGGAGATGTGGTACTTTTTTACATTTATCCTAAAACAAAATTGTAAAGTATAATAATAAATAAATTTGTATAGAGTTAATGTTTTTTATCAGTTTATCACCTGTTTTAACAAAAAAAAAAATGGTGAAATATTTCTTTATATGCAACTTCAACTCGCTATTTTTAATTGAATTTCAAAGAATATACAACTAGAAATAATACAATATTAACCATTGCTGCTTTTGTTCTACCGTAATACGCGACGCGCTCGGCGTTGACAAACTCGCCAAGCAATGAAATGTGAAACATTAGATATCATTGTGCAATGCGTATGTTTGTAATACCGCTGCAGGTGGCGACATCGGTTTTGGAAGTAATCGAGCGCTAATTCATTTCTGTTTCTGTGGTTTATATAGACATGTATTTGTATGTAAAAAAACTTACTTTTAATTTCCCACTAACAGTGCTTTTTGAGTGACGTCAGAACACTTCATTATTTATATCAATCAACGGTCTGATTATGGCGCAATGGACATCCCAACCGTATCTGAACATACTGTTGATAAAAAAATTTAAAAAGAAGAGGGTGCATAATAGTATGCAAACTTGGCCTATTTTTTATTTTGATGAATTTAATTGAAATCATACTAGTTTTAATTTATTATTTAGGCGTTACCCTAAAAGCAATGGTTAACCCATTTCTCGGGCATTAATCATTACACACACTGACATTTCCGACGCTTTGAGTGCTTAGCAACGCCCTTAAGTCACGGGTAGGTTCACCTTGGTCAACAATGTTTATCATTCTTTTAAATTTAAGAAATAACTTGTTTATTTTATTTAATAGATGCGAATAGCAATACGCTTACTTGTGTGTCCTACCGGCACCCCAGTGGCAAAATTTCTCAAAGGATCCATTCCGTTTCCCTATTATTGCGCAGTCTTATCAACTTGCTTCCAAGCCCAGCTAAGCTCGTTGCATCAGATTGCAGCTATCTATGTGCTGGACTTGAAGGATTTCTCCCACTGGGTTTCTAGTATACAACCGTTTTAGTCATACAATATCCCTCCCGTCGGAAAGTGTGTCCTATCCGCATCCAATTGTGTGTTGCTTATATTTTAATAGTTTAGATGTCAATTAATTTATCGGAAATACAACAAGCTCTCCTGCTTCTGAAATTAATCATTATCAGTAATAAAACAGCGTACTGCACTATACATTCAGTATACAGAAATTACAGTTCAACCATACCGTGACAGTCTCCGTCACAATCACACAAGTCTAACATGAGGGACGTAATTACAAACAAATATGTGAACCAACTGCAACGCTACTCATTTAATTGTAACTTAGGGCAGCCTATCAGCAACACGATCCTCCTTGTCTGCACTAAAACAAATAGGTACTATAACGGACAAACCACTATACTGCCATTCTACGAGTGTTAGCACTCGCAGAGCCACTTAGGCGGAATCTCTTGCGTACTACACCTACAGTGTCTTTATATTTACACGACAACTACCGGCATAGGTGTGATATGCTCGCCATTGATGTTAATACCGTATCCTCTCCAGTCTTCAGATGTAGCGGTGAAAAGTTTCGAGGATATAATGTTACCCTGTCTTACACCTCTCTGCAGTTGGATAGGTTTTGCAGTCTGGTTTTTTACAAAACGAAAAACATACACCGAAAACCACGTGGTGCTTTGCCACATTGTGGAACCATGTTGCAACTATATTATGGTGGCAAGACGAATGGGTCGGCATAATCGGATAAGCAAAGATTTATTAAAATCTTCGCGGCTAAGGACCACTTTTTCACGTGGTAGAGCCATGCTGCAGTTATATTAATAGTATAGTTGTAGCACGAATGGGTCGGCTCAACCAGGGAAGAACCACGCTCTCACAGAATACCAGCGTCAAATAGTAGCTTAATGTGTTTCGTATGGTGAGTGTAGAGAACCGGAGACCCTTTTTACTGGAAACGAGGCATTACACCTAAGTCCTCACGGGTGACAACGTATCTGCATTTTGTCAACGTATCTGCATTTTGTTTCGTAATCGAGGACAGATGTAGATGCCTCTGGGACACAGCAACCACTTACCATCAGGTGGACTGTGTGCTCGTTTGTCACCCTATTCTATATATAAAAAAACACGCTGTCGTTTTTCTTCTTACTTGCTCACGCTACATTTTGATTCTCAATCTAGATAGATGTAATTAGTCCTAGGAGCCGCGTAGTGGCGGCGTTAAAGAATTCGCTATTTAGCCACATAATTATTCCGCAGGTGTAAGAAATAAAAGAGCTACAGCATTTTATTGATAACGACTGAAAATATAAAAAAAACTGCGGTTGCTAACTCGCCTGCCAAAGATGGCAACTCGGGCAAGTATCATCTAAGGTCCATAATACTCAGCTGTGGAATTTTGATAGGCTATGAAGAATAAATGAAACGTTTATGATTAATAGTTTTCGAAATTTTTGTACCCCAGACTTATAAAGAACCTATTTAATATCCAAGTTATTAACAATATATTTTCGACAGTGAAACTATTTCATAAAACCAGCTTTATAATTTATCGTTTTGCATTGTTTAATTTGATATTATGCTCTTTCTGTACTACTTGCACACTATATGTAATAATTTTTAATTTATTAGTTTTTTAAATGTAAATATTGAGGATCATTTTATTTCAGATCAATTTTATTTCGAGATAATTGCTCAACCTTAAATACACTGAAGCAAGCTTCAAACGTCGCATACCTTTGACCACAAAAATAGTAATAATAAGAGAATAGAAATGAATTAGCGCTCTATTATATCGGTTTTGGAAGCCGATGTTGCCACCTGCAGCCGTATTATAAACATACGCAATGCACAATGATATCTAATGTTTCACATTAGATTACTTGGCGAATTTGTGAACGTCGCGTATTACGTTGGAACAAAAGCAGCAATGGTAATTGTCAATACAAAAAGTAATAATGAAAGTTTACATTGGTAAATATCATTATATTGTAGCAGTTTTTCATTGCCTGAAAACACACGAACAAAAAAACATTTTCTAAAAATAAATCCTAGCTAGATCGATTTACTGTCCCCGAAACTCCCTGGGCACTAAATTTTATTCCGATTATATATATATATATATATATATATATATATATATATATATATATATATATATATATATATATTCACAAGAATTGCTCGTTTAAAGGTTTAGGGATTAGTAAATAATCAACTTACCGATGAAATATTATGCCTTTATTGGTTAAATTACACGTCCTTGATGAGTTTTTACTACTTTTTTTCTATTATGCTGCAGTTCACCATTATAATAAAATAAATTCACGTACGACTAAATCACAAAATGGTTAATTATGTTCGTCAACACATAATAGCGGCGACAAGGTTACGCGTCAATGCGACTTCTATTGTCTTGTTATTAGGATTTTTGTGCGTTTGACACTGGCGGAACACTTGAGACGCTGGCTTCAACCCCACGCGTTCAATCCTAATACACCAGCCCGTCCTCTTCTTTCTCCTACGCCGTAACTCGCTTTTCCGCTCGGCAATTGTTTCAGTTATACGACGCGTCATTAACGCGGTATTTGATACGACCGCGCCGCATCTCCTACAACGAGCTGCACTCAACGTTACTTAATAATGTACCCAATTTTAGAAATTCCCTGCGGTTTTGCTCAGCTCTTCGTGAAATTTGCGTCGAGAGCTGTAACGCGAGAACGTCGGCGTGGAGAGCTGAAATTTAATTCGGGTTTTGGTGCTCCGCGAGAGTGACGGTTTGTGACACGCTGCAACGTTCGCGCTGTGATTTTTCGTTACAATCTGTGTAACCGAGAGGATTTTATTGTACTTGAATTCTCCGCTTTGCGAGAGCACTTGTTGATATGTTTTTGCGAATGAATGAATTTAGCTTCAGTTTGAAGTTGATTTTTCTTAAGAAATACTTCTTATTAAGATCTTTTTATTTAAAAGCTTATGCACTAAGAGTTCCATTTTACTATTTTAAAGTATATTTCCACTAATGTAACTTGCATTACTATAACCTTAATCGTTTACAAATTAAAACTTGTGTCATTGTTATACAAAGTCTCGGATTGGGGTCGACCTAAAATTAGTACAATTTAACCCTCAGAAAACACAAATTTGCTCGCTTACCGCTAAAAAGAACCCCTTTGTCGTATATCTTCAATTTCAAAGCACTCCACACAATTTACAATTCCATCCACATCATCTGGATGCTTGGCGGTCCACCACTGTGCGTTTTACTAGAAGCTTGCTTCCTCGCTTTACCTCTTTGTGGAATCGTTTACCACCGGCGATTTTTCCAGACCGATACTACTTAGGGACCTTCGAGAAAAGAGCGTACTCCTTTCTAAAAGGCCGGCAACGTACCTGCGATTCCAGCAGTTGTTCATGGGCGGCGGTTGTCACAAAAATATAACCGCAATTACGGAATATTGATCGCACAATGCATATTGTTTTAAGATACTTATTATAAAAACTAAACCCATGTTTGTAATTCATTTTAATAAAACTGTTATTTATATCATTTTATATAAATTTGTTGTACTGTGCATGAATCTTATAATAATGCACAAAAACTTTTATGTCTTTGGTAGCTCCAAAATGCCTAAAAGTAAAGCAAAGTATAGAAAATCAACCGCTGCACTTCTTCTCTGGAAGTAGATTAAAATACGAAGAGAGAAAACGTACATTAGGTTTCTCAGAAATATTTATTTGAGATATTTTTTTCACTGCCGATCAATTTGAGGTTACCACTGCTCGTACATCTATCCTCTTTCGTAATAAAGCCATTTATGGTTCAAAGAGTTCATCTTATTTGTTATATTAACTTTTTGGTACAAACTCTTGTTAGTGACGTGATTTTCAACTAACTTTTCATAAATGGAAATGACGTTATTATGTATAAAAGGAACAAGAAAATTTTAAGGTCGGTTGGTAATGTTATTGGAACGACCGTAAAATATAAAGCTTTAAGATTTATATTTTAAGGTCGTTTTAATAACATTATCAATTCTCATATACTTTTGTTTATTACTATACTTTTGTTTATACTACAGTCTTTGATTATTACTGTCTAGTCCTTAATATAAAAGGAATAGGTACGTTAGTTAAAATGCTAATTCATTTTAAATATATTTTATGTTTATTTATTCTTGGCAAAAGTAAAACCATCTTCTTTTAAAAAGTACGGTATAACATATTTAGGTAATAATTTATGTACAAATAAATTACCAAACTCTTCCAAAATTTTTAATTTGTAATTAAATCTTAAACCTTCACTGTCTTATGATTAAAATGTGGACATCATCAAATATTTTTCACAATGTGTAATTGCAGGGGTGGGCGTCAGAAAGCTACACGCTTGGCCGTAGATAAGCGTGTACGGGTATTGTCTGTGAGGCGACGACGGTGCCCGACTGTTATGTCCGGATGAGACCCGACCGCGACGCTATATTATCTTATTACACACGTCACTTGCGGCACAACGAGTCATCCCGACACCCTTGTTCTATATATTTTGCTTGATAAGTATTTAATGGGCAAGTTTTTTTTTCAATTGCTTCCGCGAACGCTATGATGAATGATAGCTGGTTACGACGCTCTCGACATAATTTAAAGCTAAGGTACTAATTTCTATATATAATATTGACGTGCAATCGCGAATATTATTATGAATGAATCTTTATTCCGTTAAATGAAACCTCGTAAGATGAATTGCTTATCCGTCAACGTGTGCAGTCACGTTCTATAAATTGCTGTTTTATTAAAGTTGTTCTAGGAAATCGCCATAGTTAAACACCGATAGTTTAATCAAAATATTTTATTCCGTCCTATTTTACATATTACAGCTGCTAATTAAATTCTCTATATAGATATTTTCTATTTTCGATATTTTTCTTCACTGCTAGGTATTTTCTGTTCCACATCACAAGACAAAAACAATTATGAAAGCAGATTCATGGTATCATATTATTGCAAAAATTGTCTCGTTGAATTAGTGTTCGTAAACGCGGCTGTTGATCATGGGGTTGCGGTTTCGAATGTTGGAAAAAAAAGTAATTTGGGTTTTTTGTCAAGGAATTCTCAGTAGCCGCCTGGAGTCAGGAAGTTGGTCTCCGTTAAGACTTGGCTTCGTTGATAACAGCCGCCATTAATCGAAAATTGGTCTGGCTGACATTATTATTATTATTGCATTGTTATCGAAGTTACATAGGTATGCTTTTCAGTCAATGGAATTTATATAATGAATTTTTTTGACTACACATTGAAATAATACTAGTTTTTACGGAATTTATCGCGTATATTTAACTTTTTAAATACCCGACGTTTCGAACGCTTTACAGCACTCATGATCCCGCCCGTGACCATGAGTGCTGTAAAGCGTTCGAAATGTCGAGTATTTAAAAAGTTAAATATACGCGATAAATTCCGTAAAAACAAGTATTATTTCAACGGAATCTTATAGTTTGCTAATAGTAAGTGCTCCAAAAATTGATAAATATTTTTGAACCAGATAGAGATACTGACATAAGCAGAAAACAATAAAAATTTTTTTAAAAACATAGCTAGTCATATTTGTTATCATGTTTTTCTTAATTGCAAACGTAATTGCTGTTACTTAAAGCTCTTGTTTAATTATAAGATTAAAAATAGGATATATTACGTTCTCGATGACCATAATTTTAATATTAACATCACAGAAGGTTTTTACGGCGACACTAAAACTGCCTGAACGTTCTTCATGTTTTTACGACACATTTTATTTGCTGTTAAATTTTGGTTGATCTCAGTCTTGAGGATTTTTGTCATCATAATCTTTGAACCACCGGTTTAACTCAGTGCGTTTAGCCTTTTTTACGTTATAAAAAGTTACATGTTAGACAAATTAGTTATTCAAAAAGGAAACCAATATACTAGGCTGCACTAAAAGTATCGGGAATGGAATATTTCCACTATTCCTGTCATATTAAAATCTTTTTAATTGAAAACTCCTTGGTTTTAAAAATCGAATACCATTCATTTATTTAAAAAAAGATTCTCGGTCTTGTCACAAGGTTTTGTCAAACTTGTTTAGTCGTTGAGAAAATGGAATTGACTCGAGAAAATTCAAGAGCGATGATTTATTATGACTCGAAGTGGTTTAACACAAAAACAGTGTGTTGACCGGATGATTTCTGCATTTGGTGATGAAGCCCCATCCAAAACCACAATTTATGGCTGGTTTGCTGAATTTCAACGTGAACGTGTCAAGCTCAGTGATGATCCCCGTCAAGGTCGTCCAAAAACTGCAGTCCAAGAAAACGTCGATGACATACCGCGAAATTCGGGCAACTTTAGACATTGGTATGAGTCAAATACTAATAATCTTGCATGAACAATTAGGTGTAAAAAAGTTGTTTTCCCCATGGATACCGCATTCGCTCTGTGAAAAGCAAAAAGCGGCTCGCGATACTTGGTACGTCAGAACTCTCGAAAGATTCCACGCAGGATCCTCAAATGCTGTATACAACATCGTATCAGGTGACGAATCCTGGACATACGAGTACGAACCCGAAACAAAAAACCAGTCACGAGCTTGGGTGTTCGAAAATGAGTTAAAGCCAACAAAAATTGTTCGTTCACGGAGTGTTGCAAAAAAAATGGTGGCCACGTTTGTCTCCAAAACTGGCCATGTTACGACTATTCCTCTTGAGAGACAAAGAACGGTTAATGCAGAATGGTATACCAGCATTTGTTTGCTACAGGTTATTTCTGAACTCCGTAAAAAGAACTGCAACCGCCGCATCATCCTCCATCACGACAATGCGAGTTCTCACACCGCACACAGAACAACAGAGTTTTTAGAGCAATAAAACATAGAATTATTAGACCATCCGCCGTACAGCCCCGATCTAAGCTCTAATGATTTCTATACTTTCCCTAAAATAAAGAATAAATTGCGTAGACAGAGATTTTCATCACCTGAAGAAGCTGTGGACGCCTACAAAACGGCCATTTTGGAGACCCCAACTTCCGAATGGAATGGTTGCTTCAATGATTGGTTCCATCGTATGGAAAAATGTGTCAAATTTCGCGGAAAATACTTCGAAAATCAATAAATACATTTTTAAATAATAATGTTGTGTCACTTTCTTGATTCCCAAAATTTTCAGTGCCGCCCTCGTATCAGTATGAGATGACGCCTTTTAACCTCACCCATTTTAATTATATCTACGATGTCTGTGACATATTTATGCATTGACTCTGCTCACACTCGCTGATAGTAGTATTTTACAACTTTTATATATTATAAAACGGTTATACCACCATCTCTTGGAGGATAGATCTAAACTAATTGCCTAATACGTCCCATTGCGGGGCACAGATCTCGCACCCCTGAGAGAAAAGTCCGCTACGTTATGGCAGTGTATAAGTGTATTTAAGGCACTAGTTGGAATATGCTACATAATATAGCGCAGTAATACTTATGCAGTAGCTTAAGATGGTAACTGGGCTTGTAAGCCTACTTTCAAAGAATAACAGTGAACGTAAAAAATCTATTACAATAACAAATGGAATTGTTAAAATGAAGATTTGACTGGCCGATGTGACTCAGGTTTTTAATGAGTTACTCAGTAAGTGATTAAAATGACCACTTTTTAGACCTTAATAACTCAAGATCTATAGTAGATTTAGTCATGAAATTTAGGATTCTTGGTATTTTAGGGTCTAGTAATTCTTAAGTAATCGGGGGTTCCAAAGTGGCTTGAAACGATTCATGGTCTGCCGATACGTCACCCTTTTCTTTTCCGAACTCGATTAACACACTTTCGTGTGTCTAGATTTAAAAAAAAACAGTATACTGTGTACATAAAATCACGTTTAGTTTTGTTTAAAAATTCGGATGACGTGAAATTAACGATGCGTGTTTACGACAGGATTGTATAATTTTCTACGCTATTTACTTAGTTGTGACCCGGTACACATTTCACTCTTTGTGGACACACCTTTGTATGTTTGTACTTAATTACAAAACTTAGCTTAGTGATTCATGTGAGTAAATGTTTTTTTGTAAATTAATATTTCTTTTAGTACACATACATATTTTAAACGATGAACTAATAGAATACGTATTGTCATAAATGGCGAATACATAACTCATCTTCGATTTGCCGATGATGTAGTCTTTATGACAGAAACCCTGGAGTGCCTTAGTGTTATCCTTAACGACCTCGGTAGTGTTTCCCAATGGGCAGGTCTTAAAAAACCATAGCTCCAGCTAGTCGTAGGAGGAAGCTCAAACTTACTCAGCGGGCGCTGAAAATGGTTGCTATGCATGGAATTTCTCTGCAGGGTTAAATTCATAACGGGGATAGCCATAGAAAAACAAGAGTAGCTGACAAAGCCCAGCGGCCATATAATTCGAAGATCTGATAACCAAAGGAGAAAAGAAATTCGCAAGTGGCAACCTCTTACTGCCAAGAATGGAGTGACGCCCTGATTAAACATGCAGATAGTCAAAAAGTGCAGATGGTTCAGGATCTTACTTTGTGGCAGTCTTAGGCGGAGGCGCGTATATTGAAAGTATACAAGGACAGCACGCATTCATAGTGTTCTTACACTGTATGTTTTCAGAATGTGTAGCAAATAAAATTTTCAGAAAATATACACGATTTCTGCGTACTAGTCGCGTATACTTTCTAACGCTGATTCAGTAAATTAGTTAAGAGATTATACAAGGCTAGAACCGACATGTTCTGACATTGTATATATTTAGTATGTAAACGCGTAACAAGTATTAGTAAAATATACAAGCTCAGAAATTCTAAACTAATCATGTAGTTATTACTTTATGGCAAGTTAAATGTAACTGTTAAAATAATGAAGTTCTTTGTGAGAGACAAAATTATTTTTATTATAAAAGTATTATTTTTATTGTAAAGGCACTTAAATCTTATTTATCTTCGTATTATGTCCAATTACCTTCAACAAGAAATACAATTGATTGTCAATTTGCCATATACTTTTTATACGGCATTCATTATCATAATTAAATTTAATCATGTGTACTTTATACATGTCGTAGGATAATATAATAAGATAAACCGAGTTTTCGGAAGAATCTATGGTGATCACGGCTAATTAAATGATTGGTCGAATCATTTCGACAGATTCTAAATTTATGTCGGCACGCTCCGACTCCACTTGTCTTGTCTGCCCTACCGTTAGTGTTTTTATAAATCTGTAAGCGCGGAGGGAGAGCAGCGCCCGCCCGCCGTCGCCGATGGCGACCAATAAGCCGAAGCTGAGGAGGTGAGCATGGGTGACTGCAATTTGCTACGCAAGGGCGAAGGGGCTGCTCTTTCCGTAGCGCCGAAGCTGTTACAGAATCTCCATAGTACATTTTCTTTTATTTTTTTATTTTTATCACGGAATTGTCAGGCGAACAGGAAGTAATTATAAAATTAATTATAATATTAGTGTTATTTTGTATAACATACAAATACTATCTACATACATTAATAACATACACACTCTCGCGTTTATGCTCTGTGTATGTTTTAACTAGTGCAGTATGTTTTTCGCTCAAAGTTCAAGCGTACCTTATTGGAAAGTATACGCGATAAAAGCGTAATAACCATGTATAGTTTCTTCAAATAGTTGTGCTCACAACAAATTGAAACTATACGCGATCAGTCCTGACCTGTGCATACTGTTGTTGTATACTTTCAATATACGCGGCGGAAGCCTATGTTCAGCAATAGACTTGTTTTTACCATCTTGTACGTTTCAACATTCTTTGCAGCAGTGCACGTTAGGGAACTTTGTAATATGTCTTCGAAATGTAATTTATTTTGCTTTATTTTTTTTATAATCCAGTATTAGAGACTCTAATAGAATATTATAGTATATGGAGTATTCACACATCTTAATAATATTATGAATTTATTAGACATACATGATTTCTAGCGATTTTTACTTGTCAGTGCCTGAAATTTATATTAAAACTTCAGTGGTTCCTTCCGACGGAGATCAAACAACCCGAGTGCCTATAATACAATGAGCGCACAGCTCGTAAACTGCAATGCTCACCATTACAGCCTATTCAGACCACTGCTGGACACAGGCCTCTCCCATAACTTGCTATAGTTGCCGTGCTTGGCCAGCGGGCTGGCAACAGCGGCTTCATAATTTTATTTACTTGCTATCGGGAAGATGCAAATGCCCATCTGACGGGAAGAACGGATATACAAATTGGTTGCCGCTTTTACTTAGTAATATAGAATAACACTATGCTTCTGTATGTAAATAAGTGTAAATTGGGATAACGCTTTAGATTAGACATATTACCATGAGTGAACTTTCTGCTTGCTGTGTTTGTTCATCCGAGTATTTTCAACGTGAATAAATATTGCCTCAAACTATCTTACTTTAACACGGTGCGGACCATTTTTAGGTATTAGGAAACGTTTACTTTCATAATCATCGCCTGGCTGTTTGTGTTGAACTTCCCATTACTGTCCTTGCTACTATTTATTTTACTGAAACTTAGTCGTCACTTCTATTATCTACGTAATAATTGCGGATTTCTTATGATATTTCTAGTTCATTTCAATTATGTTAAATTTATTAATTAATAAAAGAATAAATGAATAAATAGCACCCAAATTTGGGCTCTAAAACAAAAACAGCTGGGTAGTGCAGTTGCTAAGCATTCGGCTGCGGCATTGCGGGTTGTGGATTCGAATCTCGCTACAAACAAGTTCTTGTATTGCCCAGCTCCAAACGATTCATAGATTACGATTTTGTCAATGTTCTTTTATTTATCAATGTTATTTCGATATATGTACATAATATTAAGGTATATATGCTAAGGACCTCTGAAGTCTTGTGCTGGTCGTAGGCTATATTCATTAGAAAGGGTTTAACCACAACGACCACGCCTCTAAGGGATGTTTAATTTCACTTCTGATTATTTTACTAAGATTATGCCGGTGCTCATAACCCGATTAATTAATTGTAATGCCCTTAATAAAGAGAGAGAAAGGAACGGGAGATATGGACGGGATCTGGTAAAAGTGGAAATAATAATAATAATTGTAGGCATATATAACTAGACCGGCCAATAGTAATGTAACTATTTAAAAGGTAATTTTCGTACCTTTTTTGAAGCCAAAGGATCGTGTTTATTAATTAGGAAACTTCGATCGGCTTGTCGCCATTTCTAATACTATTTTAAAAGAGGTCAATAATGGACGACGTTCCATTGAACCTTGATGTTTAAGAAATACTTGAAAGGAGAATTCTTTGTAGATACTGTTAAAAATGTAAATTTATTGTTACAGAATAATGGTTTTTATTTTATTCCGTCGACATTCTACTTGTCGAACCTTAACTCCTTAAACTTGTTATATTCTTTAGTCCGCTCAAGAGTGCATTAGTAAAATTAAACGTTTAATTAAAAACTGAAATAAAAAAATATTTTTCACAATATAGTCTTATTACAAATAGTGGTTTATAATTAACAGTCTTATGTTCCCTCTAGTCACATCCCGTATAAACTATGCGAACGAATATGTATGGGAATTTTACTGCAAATGTCAAATTTCGCGAAGATGGTGGCGTCACGGCTAAGGGACTTCTTTCAGCATTCTTTCATTCTAAAACTCCTAAAAATTTTTTTTTATCCTCCGCTTGTTCATGTTCTTAAAATATTATAACACATATACACACATAAGAAAATATTTTTCGTATGTAAAACTTCTGAATTATGCAAGACAAAGTACTTCTTTTTTTAGTCGTGATGTTAATCCGTCACTTTTCACATGCAGCTCATTAACAAAAAGATAGGCTCCATACTTTCCTCGCATTCGCCTCGTTACTGATAAGCCGAGAACGTTAAATATGTGCCTCCTGCGACGTGCGGCCTGAGATACCGAAAAATACCCTTCAACACGCTACATTGCGTTGTTATCATCATGTTGTATAATATCTACAACATTAATTTTAATTCTATAAAAATAGAAACAGCTTCATACTATAAAGCGACATGATATAATGAATACCTACATTGCAAAAATTTCTTAGTTACAACGACATTTATGTTTTATAATCCCGATTTCTATCAAAAAGCCCAAAATTTATTACGAGTATACTTTAATTTTATTTAGAATCGCAAAGGTAGATTGCAATTTTACCATTCTGGGCTCGAATACTGATTATAAAAACGCATTAATTTACTTTGTCCCATTTTATCAATGTATAAAATAGAAAAAAAAATCATAAAAAAATATATTGTAAAAATAATCCAACTGATTTATAATTTAAGGTGAGATGCGCCAATAGACACATGGCGACGCGAAATTAAATGTAGAGGAGAACAACTCGCACTCGTAGTTAAAATCGTCTTTGTACTCGGTCAATACGTGGTAGAGCCGTGCTGCAGTTATATTAATAGTATAGCTGTAGCACGAATGGGTCGGTTCGACCGGGGAAGGACCACACTCTCACAGAATACCAGCATCAAATAGTAGCTTAATGCTGCTGTGCCATAAATAATAAATTCGTATGGTGAGTGTAGAGAACCGGAGACCCTTTTTACTGGAAACGAGGCATTCCATCTTAGTCCTCACGGGTGACAACGCATCTGCATTTTGATTCGTAATCGAGGATAGATGTAGATGTCTATGGGCCGCAGCAACAACAACAACAACAACAAATCGGGTGGACTGTGTGCTCGTTTGTAACCCTATTCTATAAAATAAAACAAACTCGGTTAGAGATCGTAAATTGTATATTTGGCGAATTTTGTTACTTTCACCGTATCATGTATCATAAAATCTAAATCTCCTCTTTATTGTGTTTTGCTATATTTTAGCATTTTTTCTGTTTGACATGAGGAGTGATTGCATCTAACAAAAATTCTATAGTAGGATCTTTACACAAGTGTAATAATTTTCAGGTAAATCCATGTTTTCGTTGATTTCGGTAAGCAGATTACGCGTAATTTTACAATTTTTAAAAAAAAGAATATTAACAATGCTTACAGCATTGTTAATATTCCTTATTGTTATAATAACCTTAACCACTCGTGTTAAGCTTAAATTGCTTGTGTTACTAGTGGTTCACGCCAGTAGTCGAATGGCGGATTCAAACCCACGACCTTTTTGAGTTCGTGGTCCGCGCCCTACCATTAGGCTACTATCGCTCACAATATTTCATAATAATGTAAAAATACCTATCTTGTGTGTGTGTGTGTGTGTGTGTGTGTGTGTGTGTGTGTGTGTGTGTGTGTGTGTGTGTGTGTGTGTGTGTGTGTGTGTGTGTGCGTGAGTGCGTGCGTGCGTGCGTGTGTTCGTGCTGGAAACTTAAGTGATCGTAAACTACAATAGCTTGAATTTAACACTCATGTCTTTGACGTAGATAGTATTAACTTAATTTTCTAAATAAATTTTTTTTCTTTATTTTTGAAAGAGAGCTCAAATCCTCTGACCATCTCGAAATAATTACTTTGTAGTTATTTATATTCTTTTCCATTTTTGTTGTGGGAAGGATTTGCTAAAATCGCGTAGCGTAGTAGGTATGTAAGCGGTTTGGTTGCTACGCAGCAGGGCCGGCTGTTGGAATCCTGCAGTCTTGGTAGAATTGCTTTGGACCTGGATGCTTACTGACCATGTTTATGAAAATGGTATCTACAATACAGGAGAAAATCCTACTGTGGGTTACCTCTACTTTTTAAAAAAATCCAAACAATACTACAATACTAAGTACTAATGAGTTCTGATGCGTTTACTGTATAACAATACTAAAGTCACAGACCTCACACAATTCCAACTGCCAAGCTTTTGAACGTTGTGTCGATAGACTGATGCTTTAAAACAAGTATAATGATACAATAAATTATACTACACCCGGTTGTTGTGTACGGATAGTAATTGAACCAAATAACTTCGGACAACAATTATGGAGGCCTAGTTAGCTAAAAGGTGACAAAATTAACTAGATTAAGTAACATCAAGTTTAACCTCCCGTCTAAAAAACGATTGCAAGCTTGCAAGACTTCATAATATAGTTAGTTAACATATCCGCCATGATATCTCATGTACCTAAAATGTATAATGCAACATATCTGCAATTAAAGCGACTGTAGCCTAATGGCAGTGTGCGGACCTCGAACTCAAAAGCTCGTGGGTTCAAATCCGCCATTCGACTACTGTCGCGAACAACTAACACAAGCGTTTTAAGTTTTCCAGGAGTGGTTAAAAGTAATTTTAATAGCAATGCCAGGATTTTTTCCCGATAAAATAAAATAAAAAACATTTGTAATTTATTTATTTTAATTTGTTTGTCGTATTATATGTACGTATATGGAAATTAATTAATTGTTTTACAAAATAACATTAAATTTGACTTTAAAATTATTGTCATTGTGATTTAGTTCAAAAGCTTTAAAAATCACTGGACAGGTATTTAAACCGATGCTGTCTGAACTCCGATTGAACCATTTAGTATTAACAGTACAAGTGTAACTATGCGCACTAGTCTAAAAACCTATTGTTATTGTGCTGTTGTGTTGTGCTTTATAAAACGTACCCGTTTTATGGTATCGCAGTTAAAGTTGGGCGTTATAACATACAACAGATAATATATTTCATTATATATTTCTAATCTTACAACACATTAGAATAATGAACCATTGACTGTTATAATATTATATTCATTATCGTTAGAAAGCGTCATCTGTTTACGTTTACGGTCCAACCGTCGGCCGAGACAATGGGAGTCAATAAAATACTACCTACATTCATTATGCCACAAGGATTGCGTATAGCTTACACTAATTTAAACTCTAAGCTAACTTAATAAGAGCTTATTTTACTAACACTAAATTATAACGGTAAACAAAAATATATTATTTCCTTCATTAGTTGCCTGTTGTGCCTGTTATTTAATTTGGCTGTTGTAATATATAATATATCAGTTTAGTGTTCAGTTAGCTGTCTAGCTGAGATGACAATGACACTGTTATGTGTTAAATTATATGCGTAATGTTTTGATAGCAGATCCCCATATTACGTGAAAAAGCTATTGTTGTTTTTGTTTATTTTTCGTTAAGTTTTATTCCTAAAGTAATTTTAAATATTTAGTGTAATATAAAAGTAATTTTAAATATTTAGTGTAAGTAAAAGTGTATAATAATGTCACGCCAGCGTAGGGCAGCCATTTGGAACTATTTTATAGTCCAAAGTGTGGACGAAAAAAACCAGTGTGCAATTATTGCAAAACAATTTTTTTTAAAGTACAATTACAAATTTAAAGCTTCACCTTAAGCAAAGACACGACAAAACTTTTCATACACTCCTAGTGTATGAAGAGTTTTGTCGTTCCGATTTAATATCGGATAGACGCAAAAGGCTTAAGTACGTCGTCAAAAGTAAACCAAATAATATTTTTGAATAGTAACTGAAAAAAATGTAAATAATTGTAGATAACTAAAACATTAACCACAGTGTAAATAATGTAAAAATTCAATCAAAATGACATAACATCAATGAGCTTCTAACTACGCCTGAATGAGTTATTTATTTCTTTTAAAAATTAATTATTTATTTAAAAAAGTAAATTTTTTGAAAATATGAGTAAATAATTATAACAGATACAATAATTACACAGCTTAGCAATACATTCAGACACCCCTAAGCCTATAAAAAGTAAGAAGGGAAGTTCATTGAACTTAACATAAATATTTTAAATGATTCTCTTTAAAACACGAAACACTCAATTGATGCTGATACAACTTAAAAATATTTTTTGTCTTCATATAATACTTATAATCGTCTAATATTTATAATCGTAATAATCTTTCATCGTAATATTTATAATCGTTATAACAACATACAACAAAACGCGAACACAGCCGACGACTGAACTGAGCTAACCGCGTGTACAATGTAATATTTGAAACTGTTATAATATATTATAACAGTTTAAAACAACAGTTAGAAAAATATATTACAACAACATAACGAATTAGAAAAATATAACAGTTTCGCCCATCTTTAATCGCAGTGTACATGAGACCGTTACTTTGTATTTGTATGGCTTTGTATACATTTTATTGTAAATTTGTCTTAGTTTCTCAGTCGTGAAAACAGCACAGCTGTAGAAGTTCTTTCCAACAAGGTTTTACAATGACAATAATAACAAAACAAACATATCAAAATGTACAAGTCACAAAAGCTGACTTTGTTACTATATGATTATCCTTCTAGTCGATTTTAAGCAAAGAAATAAGATCCGCTTGAGATAGGTACAGTGAATATATATTAACACATAATCCGTCCAGAGGGGAGGCTAACGTACAAACGGCTCGCTATCACTATACCCGTACATAACAGCGATGTGTGCGTGGGCCCTCACCGACAGGTTCACCGACGCTCCGTCGGGGTACAAACCGGTTTGCGCCGGCTCAGTTAGTCGTGCGCATAAATGGAAGAACAATATTTCGTGATTTTATAGATCAATTATAGTTTTAAGATTGTTTATTATAAAATAAGAAATTATAGATTTATACCTATATGTAATTAATTAGTGTTTTGTATAAATTTATGCCTAACAGTTGTAAAGTATAAGTATACAAAAATTCGAGAGAAAATAATACAATTGCCAGACAGTGGTGGAGGTTGTGTTGGTGGTAGTGGTGCTGGTGTTGGTAGTTGTGCTTGTAGTATCGTTGGTGGTGGTGGTGGGTGGTGGACCATCAGCATCACCGCCGCTACTGATACCACCACCACGACCATCATCACCACCACAGTCTTTACCACCACCACTGCCACCACCACTACCACCATTAACACCATAACCACCGCACCGCCAATGCCTACTACCACTATCACAGCCATTACTACCACCACCTGATTTTTGGTACTCATGAATACGTTGTCTTACGAAAATGCTATTGATAGAAATATGAAGCTTCTGTGAGTATACCTATTTCCTTGAAATTTTTTCAAAGGGATTCGCGCGATTTTCAATTATAAATTGCACGTATTTTCTCAATATTCGCCGCTTTACCCTCAGCAAGATTCCATAAGACATAATACTATGAAAATTAGCAAAAATACAATTTTTGCAGTTTCAATTTAAGTTACCATAAATAGACATGTTGTTATATTAATTTAAGTTACAATTAAATCACATGTTGTTTTACTATATTATATTGTTATTTTTTTTTAAATGTTCATACTCATCACCCTATCAAAATAGGTATACATTTTCGAAGTTGTTAGGAAGCTTCCCCTCTGGTCCTTACTCCTAAATCTGTGGTATTATAATTGTTACGTTTGCCGCGTTGTGGCGGCGTGGCGTTCGTACGCGTACGGGAAATCCTTTCTATTTTGTCCCGCGAGTTTCGTAAAAGTCGAGTCGGTAACAAGAACCACGAGTAAGTTCTTGTTCTTTATTCTGTGGTAAGAACTGCCTGAAAAAACATAACTTTCGATAAATGACGGTATAAGTATAACCATTTCGGACAATTTCTCGAGATCGAAAAATTTCGGTCAAATTCTAAGTTTCGCGATGGGGAGCAACGACAAAGGTACGAGATGACCGACACTGCGATCGCCAATACGAGCGTGATGATTATTGCTAGAAAGCAAGACAAGATCCAACAACAAGAAAGGTTTATACAACTGTATGCTTTTAAGAATTATGAAGATGTCCATTATTAGGAACTCGACCATCATCGTCATCTGACTTGATAAATAGCCGTCTATTGAATAGCACACAACGTACGGAAATTATTAAAACAATACATAACATAAAACTATAAAATTCAAGTTAAATAATAATAATTGCAGTACACAAGAATTCTATTCTTGATCGGTTTTTTACGTCTATTGAAATAATAATCAACTATTTAAAATTAAATAATGTAAAACAAAACAAAATGTTTCAATTCGAATCATGAAATAATTACTATAATAATATCGAAAATCCAATACCTGTGCTGTGGGGAATAATCATGCGAGGCGAGTCCATTGGGTTGAATGCTCTGAATGGATGATTAAACAATAAGGCCTCTTAGTTACACAATTGAGATTTACTTACTCAACTAATTGTTTTTCTTCCTCTCTTATTTATCATTGTTATATTGTTCGCCGTATTTGAAAATTAATAAATAATGTTACTGTTATCGTTGCCATAATTAAGCATGACAGTTTATTAGTATTAAGTTACTTTTAACCTGACGTAATTATTTAAAGATAAAAATATGAAATCCGTATGTTATTTCCGCGCCGACACCGGTAGTACTTGCAATATTCATAAATATTATGATAAAAGTATTTCTTTTCTCAAATACATTATGCTCACACAAAATTAATAAAACAGTTTGATTGCTTACCATATATTCTTTTCAGCCATCCCACAATTAATCTGTACCATAGACGTACTATACAAACAACCGTACAAACAGCGATCTATCGGTCGCACTGCATAAATGTATAATTATTTATTCGCGACGGTGTCACTCGCTTCCGCTCATACAATATTCAGACGATTGTTCATTTTACTTCAATTAATTTATTTAATAAATTCCTAGAAGTCGCAGCGAGCCACCTGTCTCCTCCTGCTCTCGACTTTATAAATTCATATTGTTGAACGTGTTTTGAATTCATTCTCAGTTATATTTTCTTGGCGCATTTTCGTAGCTATAAAGAAATGATTATTTCGTTTGCATTATGTTGACTCTGTTATATTTGTTTTGTTGACGTTTATCTCACTTGAAACTACACCGTTAATAAATTGTGCTTTAAGATTCAAATATCTTTCTTTGAATAATTTTGAAATCAGTTAAAATTTGTTTTTGCAATAAGGGACACATCTAATATGTCGATGTAATTAAAATGTTCTACAAAAGAAAATCAAGTAAAATAGAACATTTTATTAAATTATGAATCGTAATTAAAGCGATGTAGTCAAACACTCTTAGTAGACTGGTTCACGATCACAGTGTTAGGTTAATAATTGCTATTGTTAGATTAATAACCACTATATTATTGTTTATAACGGAATTACTCGATAAGTGATTTGACTTTATATTATAATAATTATTAGTTACTTACATTAATGATTGCGGATAATGGATAGAGTAATATAATGTAACCGGAAGGATAATGTTTTGATTGCTGTAAAAGAGTGGGGCGGAAATGACGCCGCCCCACCTTGCTAACAAGTGCTAAAGGTTGATTAGTAAATTGGGAGGGGCATTCGCTCAACGCTTGTCGCCACAGTTAGACGTGAAGTCAAATTGAATTGTGTACAAGATAAATTGTGAAGTAAAATAAAGTGTGAAGTAAAATAAAGTGTAATAGTTGGAAAAACCGTTTTATTTTCTACCTGGTCTCGAATACTATAACAGATCAGAAGTGGGATAAACAGGATACGTATTTAATTATCTTGCCACGTGCATTGCTCGAATAATGTAAGTATTTTTTTATTTATTTATAAAGTGATATGTGGCATATTTTTCTATTAAGTATAACTGTAGTTATTGATTTCAAAGTTTGGCGAATAATTAATAAGGCTATTATTTTTATATGCATAGGCATTTTATATGGTTAGTTTTTTTTTAACCTTATTTTGTTTCGTATGAGTCGTGAAATTAAAAACATAATGCTGATAATGAAACTCAGTTTCTTTTCTGCCGACTTCCAAAAGGAGACGGTACTCAATTCGAATGAATATTTTTCTTTTTACTTTTTATGTGTGTTCCCTCGTAACTTTTTACTGGGTAAACTGATTTCGACTATCATTTTTTTTGTTTGAAAGCTGGTACTTCTCGTGTGGTCTCATATAAATTTGATCAAGGGCAGACTAATGGTTTTTGAGTTATTCTTAATAACATAAATTGAAGTCAGCTGTACAAATTTTTTAATTTTAAATTATGGTGATACACGACATTACGAAAACTAAATAAATTCGTCAATGTTATGATTATTGCAATGTGATCAACCAGTACCAATAATAGATATAATGACTAAAAGAACCTACATAGCTTAACTATTTTTTTTTGTATAACCTTTAAAGGGAAGAAAAGTTCTAGTTCGCGCTAGTAGATGAGCTCGCAATGTACATTAAAAGAAAATCTCTGAACAAGTTCTAAGCTTATACCTGTAAGTTTCAGATAATTGGAGACAACATGGATGATGAAATTGCTCAAGGACAAGAGCAAGGAGATCGGATGACCCAAGGAAAGGGGTTGAATGAGATTGGTGACGATGCGACCAGTCGAGGGGAAGGACTGGCGCATCTAACTAATCAAGGAGCACCAAGGATAGAGGTGCAAGGACGGAATTTCAGCCCGTTATTGATACGGAAAACGCCCTGCTCGAGGATAGAGCAGGTGCGTTACAAGGATAAAGAGGGACAATCAAGGTCAGGAGTACGGACATGGTATCGGACTAGTGAGTCTGGTAGTGAGGATGGATACGATGGAAGAAAGAAAAGGGGTAAACGATCAACTCGCCGTAGACTGGAATCGAGGAGTAAAAGGAAGCGCGATCATTCGACATCTTCAGAGGATGGTGATTCACAGCATACTAGGCGTCAGCGGCAACGTAGTATAAGTAAGGAACCAGAAACTAATATTATATTAGATAAGTTTTTAGATATTTTAAGTAAAGTCAGGGGCTCGGATAGGCCTAAACTTGCTTTCAACACTAACGTCATACCGAAATTTGACCCTTTGTCGAAAGATCAAACCATTTTAACTTGGATAAACAAAGTAGAAGAGTGTGCTGAAATTTATAGCTGGGATGAGAAAGAAATTATCCATTATTCATTGCCTAAGCTTAGTGGTGTTGCCAAAACCTGGTTTCAAGGATTACCTTCACTATTATATACATGGCCCGAATGGAAAAAAAAGTTATTAGAATCATTCCCCTGTCGCGAAGACTATGCCGAGCTTCTGACTGAAATGTTATCTAAGAAAGTAAAATACGGCGAGTCGCTGGAACACTACTACTATGCAAAGATCAATTTATTAAACCGTTGTAAAATTTTCGGTAGACAAGCTGTAGACTGCCTTCTTTACGGTGTTGAGGATCGTGCTATAAAAGTGGGGGCTCAGGCTGCTCATTTTTCCGAGCCTGAGCAGGTTCTTAAATATTTTAAGACGGTTAAAACAAGTCAATCCCGGCCAAACTTCGACGCCCCTGTACAAAAATATAGCGATCGTAAGGTTTTGCTAGCGTCAAACCGACCCGGGGCGTCTAAATCTAATTCATTTAATAATAATATTAGGTGTTTTAACTGTAGCGAAATAGGGCATCCTAGTTTTAGGTGCGATAAGCCTCTCATAAAGTGCACGATTTGTGAAAGAATAGGTCATAAGTCAAACGATTGTTATAGAAACAAATTTGCATCTGAGTCAGGAAATAACAGGATTAGAACTTCTAATGATTCTAAAGATGAGAAACACGTAGCGAAAGTAACTTTAGGTGACTGCCCATGTGATAAATATATAATCAACATAAAAGTTAACGGATTTTCTACAACCTGTTACGTTGACTTGGGGAGTCAATGTTCTTTAGTTAGGTTAAGTAATGCAGAAACTATGGGACTCGACATTAATTCCCAAACTAAGTTGCCTGTACTAAAAGGGATAGGGTCTAACTTAGTAAGACCATTAGGCGTAGCGCTAGCCTCCGTAACAGTGCAAGGCTTAACGGAGGATATAGAACTTTACATAGTTGACGATTACGTTCTTAATCACCCAGTTTTGTTGGGGCACTCATTTACAGAAAAATCTGATATTTTGATTATCAAAACTCCTAGTAAATTAATCTTCCAAAGGATAACTCATAACAAAATTCGTTTATTAACTGAAAACATCGCCAATATTCCTAGTAATGCATTGCAAACGGTGGAAGTATGTGCCAATACGGACATTGATTGTAACATTTGCGTTATCGGATCGCTACGTGGTTCAGCTGGAAAAGAGTTTTATATTCTACCTGGAGAATACGAAATCAAGAATGGTCGAGGTGTTCTCTTAATATGTAATATATCAACAAATGATATATGCATAGGAAAGAATTCACTTTTAACACGTGCCCTACAGAAACATTTAATGCCTACGGGTTCTACAGCTCACGTATTGGATTCGTATAAAGTCACCCTTGATTCAACTGGAATAGATGAAACAATTAACTGTAGTTCGCAACTTACTAATGAACAAACACTTGAGTTACAGAGATTACTTTCGAAATACAAAGAATGTTTCTCAAATGGACTTTATGATCTTGGGTTTACAAATGCTACAGAAATGGTAATTGAGTTGGAAAGCTCTGAACCAGTCGTTTACCGTCCCTACCGCATGTCTTATACTGAGCGACAACTAGTAAGGGACATGATAAAAGAGATGGCCGACAGTGGAATCATAAGAGAGTCTTCATCGCCCTATGCCAGCCCAATTGTATTGGTACAAAAGAAGACTGGTGAGAAACGGCTATGTGTCGACTACAGGGCTCTTAACAGAAAGACGAAGAAAACTCATTATCCATTACCTCGAATCGAAGATCAATTAGATTTACTAGCAGGTAATACTTTATTTACATCATTGGATTTGGCTTCTGGCTATTACCAGATACCAATTTCTGAAGAATCTCGAAGCAAGACTGCTTTTGTAACGCCCGATGGGCAGTATGAATTTAATCGTATGCCGTTTGGGTTGGTAAATGCACCATCTGTGTTTCAACGCACCATCAACAAAATACTTATGGAGGCTAAAATCAAGTATGCCATTGTATACATGGATGATGTGCTTATCCCGTCTAAAACCTTTGACGAAGGCATTGTTAGACTAGAAGAAGTACTCAAACTCTTGAAGAGAGGAGGTCTAACCCTCAAGTTAAGTAAATGCAATTTCTTCTATGAAACTATTGACTTTTTAGGATTTGAAGTAAGTGCTAATGGAATCCGCCCAGGCAGTAGGAAAACAGACGCTGTCTCAAAATTTCCGAAACCTCGCAACCAACATGAATTAAGACAGTTCCTTGGGTTATCTGGATTTTTTAGGCGTTTTATCAAAGGTTATGCTACAATCACGGCATCATTGACTAGCCTTTTAAAGAAGGACTCTTGCTGGACATGGGGACCAAGCCAAGAAGAGTCCTTTTTAAAAATTAAGGAAATACTAGTCAACCGCCCATTGCTAGCTCTTTATGACCCTTGTGCAGAAACAGAACTTCACACAGACGCAAGTAAGGAAGGTGTGGCAGGAATATTACTGCAGCGAAATTCAAAGAACACATTACAGCCCATATCTTATTTTAGTAGGAAAACAAATGCACACGAGCGTCAACTTCACTCATTCGAACTCGAAACTTTAGCAGTGGTTGCGTCATTGAATCGCTTTAGAGTCTATCTTATAGGAATACACTTTAAAATTGTAACTGATTGTAACGCCCTTAGATCCACTCTGACTAAACGAGATTTAGTAGCTCGTATTGCGCGCTGGTGGATCCAGCTACAAGAATACGACTGCACGATTGAATATCGACCAGGCGCCCGAATGTCTCATGCAGATGCGCTTAGTAGAAACCCGGTGGACTGTTCGTCTGAAGGTATTGCAGATGACCGGCTAATATGGGATGTGTTGGCGATACAGCAAAGTCATTCGGACTGGATAGTTACCGTGCAATCTGCTGATGACGAAATAAAGAAAATAAAGCACATATTAACGGACTCCAAGGCAGACCAATATGTAGACATAATTAAAAACTACAAACTTAAAAATGAGCGCGTCTATCGAATTGTTGGCGATTCACTAAGATGGGTAGTACCTAAGGGAGTACGTTGGCAAATACTCAAAATGAACCACGACGACATTGGGCATTGTGGTTTTGAAAAAACATTGAAACGAATCCAAGAACATTACTGGTTCGCTAAAATGCGCCGCTTCGTAAAAAAATATGTGACGTCTTGTCTCGAGTGCGCACATCACAAAGCGCCGGGAGGAAAACGTGAAGGAGAGTTACATACAATAAATAAGGTCAGTATTCCCTTCCACACAGTCCACGCAGATCACTTAGGACCCTTTGTGAAAAGTAAGAAAGGGAATAGCTATTTGTTAGTTTTGATTGATGGCTTTACAAAATATATTAACATTACTCCTGTTAAGAATACAAAGTCCGTGACAAGCATACAAGTTATTAAAAACCACATAAGTTACTTCGGCGTACCCACGAGACTAATCACCGATAAGGGAACTAGCTTCACGAGTAAAATTTTTTCAGGATTTTATTATGTCTTATGGTATCAAACACATCACAAATGCCGTTGCTACTCCAAGAGCTAACGGTCAAGTAGAACGTTTTAATAGGACCATTTTAGATGCTTTATCGGCATCTGGACATGGTAAAGACGATAAATCTTGGGACAATTATGTACAGGATATTCAAGTCGGTATAAATACAACTAAGCATAAAACTACACAAAGGTCCCCATCTGAGTTACTTTTTGGATTTAATATAACCGGTAAATCAGAAGGCATCCTAAGCTCTGTTATCAATGACACATTAAATGGAGCTCCATTAGAAAAGTTAGACGAACTTAGGCAAGATGCTAGTACAAAAATTAAAGCACAACAAATTGAAGATGCAAAAAGATTTAATGAACGTAGAAAGCCCGCAACTAAATACAATGAAGGTGACTTAATACGTTTAGAAAAGCAAGTCCCACACGACGGAAAATCACAAAAACTTGTAATTAAATTTCAAGGCCCGTATCGCATAGTAAAAGTGCTACCAAATGACAGATTTCTAGTTGAAGATACGCCGCTTACCCGTAAAAACAGTAGAAAATATGAAGCTATAGTGTCAATTGACAAAATTCATCCGTGGATGAATTTCAATAGAGATTTTGAGTCTGATTCAACTGATAATAATACAGTTGACACTGAATAGTTAAAATTAGATATTCATTGGTTATATTATACAAACATAAAAAAAGATAACTGTGCATTTAATACCAATTATAGATTTTATGACGGAAGGTCAATTCTAAATTTTGATTTTATTATTTTGATTAATATTGTATTTATATCTATCATGCTTAGTCTAGTTTAGGATATGTTAAATGTAATTAAAAAAAAAAATGTAATTTCGTTACTTTTTTTTGAGTGTAGAAGCGATGGGACTCGCTTTGAGTAGGATGGCCGAGCTGTTAGGTTAATAATTGCTATTGTTAGATTAATAACCACTATATTATTGTTTATAACGGAATTACTCGATAAGTGATTTGACTTTATATTATAATAATTATTAGTTACTTACATTAATGATTGCGGATAATGGATAGAGTAATATAATGTAACCGGAAGGATAATGTTTTGATTGCTGTAAAAGAGTGGGGCGGAAATGACGCCGCCCCACCTTGCTAACAAGTGCTAAAGGTTGATTAGTAAATTGGGAGGGGCATTCGCTCAACGCTTGTCGCCACAGTTAGACGTGAAGTCAAATTGAATTGTGTACAAGATAAATTGTGAAGTAAAATAAAGTGTGAAGTAAAATAAAGTGTAATAGTTGGAAAAACCGTTTTATTTTCTACCTGGTCTCGAATACTATAACAACAGTATCACGTTAACCGTCGCCGGGCTAGGCTTACCTGTCATGAGATGGTATCCCCCTACCTATAGGTGACCACAAGGTCTCCTTTCGCCATTCAAATAATCTCCTTTTATGACATTTACGACAATTATAACAAGTGAAGTGAATATCTCCTGTCATGGAAGAACCTCGTGCTCGAAAAATAGAAACCTAAATATTAAATGCTACATTAATAACTTGGCTAAAAAGTTTTTCCAGTATGGATATGTTAAGTACCTACTCTGTATTATAATTCCATACACTACATAATATCGCTATTTACTCATATAATATATTATGTGTTTAATGAGTGATAGGAAAGATTTACGTATTCTTGTAAAACAATTTTTGCAGCCGGGATGAAGCTAAAACTTAATTTTAATTTTAAAGAGTGTATTATGTACCAACTGCCTAATTCATTATAATTTCTAATATGTTTATAAGGCTTCATTTTCTAGCTTCCGTTCGCAATTCTAAGAGCTTAGTCGGCTTGTGCTGAACTAGTAGAAGTAATCTTTGATCATAGTTGTACTTGACAGCAGTTATGACGAAGCCCATCCCGTGCTTGTCTGGTTCAAGCATTGTTCCCTTTGCATGTTCCCGTTTAGTTTTAATTAAGTCCGCTTTGAATGTTCATTTCCGATTGTGGCCGGTGCCTAGGCTGTTTGTGAATGATTTAGATAGGTAGGAAACGTTCTCTTTCTTTTATTTTAATAATATATGTTTAGGATTTATTTGTATAACAGCGTAGACATATTATAATATTCTTTTTTTATATAATACGGTGACATAAGAAGGAGCACACAGTGCAACTGACGGTAAGTCAATGCTATGGCCCATATAGACCGGGAGCTGGTGACAGGTACGTTCCACGATTTTGTCGTGCATGCTTTTTTAAGGCTTGATAACTAACCCTAAAATATCAAAGATTGTCGGGATTTAGCCATCTCGCGCGTCCTTTTCATAAGAAAAAGCGCTTTTCTTTGTGTAGCGAATTTTCGTGATTTTTTGTGATAGTATACTGCATGCCATTGTAATATACGGAAGTTCAAGCAAATTGAAGCTCTAATAATTGATGGCATGCACCCCGCAGCGGCCCAAGATGATCAAAGGGTTCTGAAAACCTGAAAAAAATTAAAGGGCAATTCCGTGTTTTCAAATTGCATGCCGATGTAAAGAATGGAAGTTTTTGTAATAAAAATACTCTGGAAAAATTGGCATGCACCCCTCGTATGATCAACGGTGGAAAATTTCCGGAAAACTGTAAAAATTGAACTCCGATTTTCCGTAATTCCAAACTGCATGCCATTGATAGTATACTTAATTTGTATCATTATTTAATAGTAGAAAATTTGGCATACACAAACCAGGATGTTGCGAAATAGAGACATGTATGGCGAAAGTTGCAAAAAACACTGTGCAAATTTAGGTGACTTGTTTTTTGCATGCCGTTTTGTATTTCATGAATTTACAATTAATTCAAGTCATGAACGTAAATGGCATGCATGTAGCTACAGCCCAACATACCAAAATTGTGGAAAAATTGTATAAACATCAATTTTTCAATTGACACAAAAAACTGAAAAATGCCGTGACTTCTTCTTGCATGCCGCTTTGTATCGTGTTAGTAGATACTATTTTAAGCCGAAATGCGAAATGGCATGCATGTAGCTTCATGAAAATTGTTTAAATAAACAAAAAAACGAGGTTTAGTATTTTATAAGAGTAAGATAAGTTATATATGAAATAAATATTAACAAAATTTATTTTAATATAATTATAGGATTATTGATAAGCTGCTATTTTCTCACTGACAAATCAGTTTTAACAAAAATACTGGAAACTTCGACAAAGACAACAAAATACCCCGAAGAACATGGCGAGCCAGCACATATAGATGTTGTCATCATTGATGGAATGTTCTTATTGCATCAATTGAAGCAAGTACCTGCGACATTAGGGGCTGTAGCAATAAAAAATTTGAATTACGTCATTATGACAAATCCTTCTGCTAAGGAAATTTATCTGATTTTTGATGAATACTAGAGCCCATCCATCAAAGACAATGAACACCTCTTAAGAGATAATTTCACTGCATAGTATGAGTTCAAAGGTAAATATATAAAAATATTAATAGAGTTTAATTACATTTTAATTAATTTTATTGTAATGAAGCCAATGTTTTATTAGGTGCAGATCAGAAGCGACCACCTGATTTCGCAGCAGAATTAAAAAATATAAATTTCAAGAAATCCTTTATCCCCTTTATCATGAACTATTGGGCGTCAGAACGATCAGTCGGATATAATAGGAGATAAGCAACTATATGTTTCTTTCGAGAGATGTCAACGGTACAAAGTAGATGACACATCGTCACTTGTTTGTGAGGTAATGCCCAATTTAAAATGCGAAGGCCACGAGGAAGCAGAAACAGAAACAGAAACTTTTTTATTCAATGTAGATTATAACAAATACTTATTGAAAGTCACTTTTTTCATTTACCACTGGTTCGCAAAAAACCCTCTGTCCTGGGAAGAACCAGCAAGAAACCCAGCGGGACTATTTTTTTTCCAATAATAGCTTACAATCATGTTTACAATTAACAACACAACACAAATTAGAAATAGCTTGGTAGCGATTACCCTTCCCAGGGGTTATTATCATCCATAAATTCCTTAATATTATAATAACCCTTTTTATACAAACTTAGTTTAATAACATTTTTGAACTTAGTGTATGATAAATTTTGTATATTTTCTGGAATTTTGTTGTAAAAGCGTATACATCGCCCCAAGAACGAATTACTGACTCGGTGGAGTCGAGTAACTGGTACCACTAGCTTGTGTCTGTTCCTAGTATTTACAGAATGAATATCACCTATTTTCGCAATACTACTTTTATTTTTGTGTACGTACATTACATTTTCATAAATGTATTGAGAGGCCAGAGTTAAAATATTAATTTCCTTAAATTTTTGTCTCAGTGACTCTTTTGGTTTTAAATTATATATTGCTCTAATGGCCCTCTTCTGTAAATTAAATATAATTTCAGTGTCAGTCGCGTGTCCCCATAGCAAAATACCATACGACATAATGCTATGGATATAACTAAAATAAACTATTCTAGCTGTTTCAACATTGGTAAGAGTTCTAATCTTTTTTACAGCATTTGCTGCGGAACTAAGTCTGCTAGCTAGTTTTGATATATGGGGGAGCCATTGAAGCTTTGCGTCCAGTGTGATTCCAAGAAAAATGGTGGTATCAACAAGACTCAGTTCCTCCCCATTTAAAATTACATTAGTATTAACATGTTTAACATTAGGAGTTACAAATTTCATACATTTAGTTTTAGTTCCATTCAAATGCAAATTATTAACATTAAACCAATTAACTAATTTAGCTATAGCATTATTTACTTCGTCGTAATTTAATAACTGTCGTTTTAATTTGAAAATTAATGAAGTGTCATCAGCAAATAATACTATATCATGGTTATCCCCTACTATGTAAGGTAAGTCATTAATATATACAAGAAACAGAAAGGGGCCGAGAATTGAGCCCTGAGGCACGCCCATTTGTACAATCGACCCAGAAGAACTCATACTATTAATGACAACTTTTTGCGTTCTGTCACTTAAATATGAAATAATTAATTTAAGAGCATCGCCTCTTACACCGTAGTGTTGAAGTTTCCTGATTAATGTTTCATGGTGAACACAATCGAAGGCTTTGGATAGGTCACAGAACACACCCAAAGCATCCTGTGAATTCTCCCATGCATTAAATATATATTTAATCAGCTCAACACCAGCATCAGTTGTCGAGCGACCCCTTGTGAAACCAAATTGATTTTTATGAAGTAAATTATTTACATTAAAAAAAATTTACATTTGATCAAGAATAATTTTTTCAAAAATTTGTGTTGGGCAGTACAGAAATAGGTCTAAAATTAGCGGGGTCCAATGTACTACCAGATTTAAATAAAGGTATTACTTTACTATGCTTCATTAAATCAGGAAACACACCAGATTCGATACTAGTATTAAAAATAATAGATAGTTGAGGTGCGATTGTATTTATTATAGACGCAATAACTTTAATAGAAATCCCCCACAGATCGACGGTTCTCTTAATATCAATAGTCTTAAAACATTTTACAATATCTTTTGATGACACTTTATGAAATGTAAAATTCTTTGTACACACATTTACATTTTGTTGAAGTAATGATTCGGCGACGGCAGGAGAAGAATTCAATGACTTAGTGGTTAAGATCGGAATATCAGTAAAATATTTCTCAAAAACGATTGCAACGTCCTGATCTGATTTAGTTAATTTATTGTTAAAACAACTGGTAGTTTGAATTGCGAGAGTTGACCTTACCAGTTTCACTATTAATTATGCTCCATGTCATTTTAATTTTATTAGAAGCAGTCTTTATTTTGTTGCTCAAATACAATGACTTGGCTAAGGAGCACACTCTTTTAAATAAAAAGCAAAAGCAGACACAAAAATGGCGTTTTTCCTGTGTCAACTTAAAGAAGAAAAAGAAGTAGTGATCAAATGCTCTGACACGGATATCCTTGTCACGTCCTTGCAAACATGGAAAAACTACCAGCGTCACTGAAGGTTTGGACATTATTTGGCGTCGGAAACAATCGTCGTTACATTAACATGAACAAAGTGTATGACGTACTGGGAAGCAAAAAATGCTCAGGCTTACCGGCTTTCCATGCCTTAACCGGGTGCGATTTCCAACCTGCATTTTACCGCAAGGGAAAAAAGGAAACCGTGGGAACTGTATTCTGCCAATGAAAATTTCCAAGAAGCTTTCATCGCATTGCAAAGACCAGATAGCGACAATTACGAAAGTGCGTTTACCACGCTGGAGGACTTTGTCTGCAAAATGTACGCAACAGCAAAAAATGGCCTCAGAAAATGCTCTAATGTAGACGAGGCTCGTCTTCGAATATTTACGCAAACATATACAAACAAAATAGAGCCCACAGACGAGTTCAAGCAAAAGTTGATGAATTTCGATGCTTGCATATTACCACCTTGTAAACGTGAACTCCAACAACAACTTCTTCGAGCAGCGTACATTCGACATATGTGGAAAAATTATTTTTCTCCAGTCCCCAACGAGTCATTGAATGTAGAGGAATTCGGCTGGAAACTGGAAAATAACAGCTATTCCTTCCGGTGGTTCGAGGGTGATGACATTCCTCCTAATGTACAGGAAATTATTGAAGGTACTTATTTCTTTCTACTCATGATTTTTATCTTTTCACATTGGAGGTCATTATTCTACTAGAAATTTCATTACTGTACGGTCAGTTGTTTTTTACTTATGTTTAACAAATACGTAAAATCAGAATGATAACTGAAAAACATGTTTTTCTTTAATTTTCATAGCCCCACAAGAAAGCGGCGCTAATGACGAGGAAGTCATATTGATGTATCCAAATTTTGATGATGAAGAGGATGACGAATCGAATAATGACGATGACAGTGATTGCCAATCCGATATTGGCTACACAACGGAAGAAGATCCGTACATAGCCGCGATGATGATGATGATAATGATAATGATAATGTCGATAATGATGATGAAGCGGTTGATGATAATGATAATTAATAATACTTCACGTTTAAAATAATGATGCTGCTAATTATTTTTTACTTTCATTTTTCATAAAAAATTTAGAAAAAAAATAAAATTATAAAACTCGGACCATTTTTTTTGTTTATTTAATCAATTGTCATAAAGCTACATGCATGCCATTCTGCATTTTAACTTGAAATAGTATCTACTAACACAATACAAAGCGGCATGCAATAAGAAGACACGGCATTTTTCAGATTTTTTTGTCAATTGAAAAATTGATGTTTATTCAATTTTTCACAATTTTGGTATGTTGGGCTGTAGCTACATGCATGCCATTTACGTTCATGACTTGAATTAATGTAAATTCATGAAATACAAAACGGCATGCAAAAACAAGTCACCTAAATGCTTTTTTGCAACTTTTATTATTATTACCATACGATGGGCTTATTCCAACATGCATGCCATTTGAATTAGATACTTATTTCGTTATAAAATTAATATTCATCCTTATTAGGCAGTAATTTGGAATCACGGAAAATCGGAGTTCAATTTTTACAGAGTTTTCCGGAAATTTTCCACCGTTCGTCATACGAGAGGTGCATGCCAATTTTTCCAGAGTGTTTTTATTACAAAAACTTCCATTCTTTACATCGGCATGCAATTTGAAAACACGGAATTGCCCTTTAATTTTTTTCAGGTTTTCAGAACCCTTTGATCATCTTGGGCCGCTGCGGGGTGCATGCCATCAATTATTAGAGCTTCAATTTGCTTGAACTTCCGTATATTACAATGACATGCAGTATACTATCACGGAAAAACACGAAAATTCGCTACACAAAGAAAAGCGCTTTTCCTTATGAAGAGGACGCGCGGGGGGGCTAAAGCCCCGACAATCTTTGATATTTTAGGGTTAGTTATCAAGCCTTAAAAAGGCATGCACGACAAAATCGTAGAACGTCACCTGTCACCAGCTCCCGGTCTAATAGACATCTTCATATCTCCTCGATAAAAAATCTAAATGCAGATGCGGTATTACCCCTGAGGACTAAAATGAAATGCGAGAAGGGGCTTCGGTCCACTACACTCACTAAACGAAACACAGCAGTATCGAGATACTATTTTACGCTGGTATTCTGTGAGAGCATGGTCATTCACCAATCGGGCCGACCCATTAATACTGCAACCATAATATGGCTGTAGTCTCTACCACGTTAATAATAGTGATTAATTCTAATGATTACGATTAGTGCATGATAATACATAATTAAAGTTGAACATAACGAAAGACAAGGCCAACAGTTCAACGATGATGTTTGATGGTTATTAAGTCTGTTAATTTTTATATTTATACGATCACTACATATTTCATCATTATCATTATTACAACCCTATAGAAGTCCACTGCTAAACATATGTCTCCCCCAAAGAATGCCACAAAACATGGTCCTTGCTGCCTGCATGCCTTACCAGGTCGTCACTTCATCTTATGGGTTGTCGCCCTACACTTTGCCTACCGGTACAAGGCTGCCACTTGAGAACCTTTGTTCCACATCGGTTGTCGGTTCTGCAAACTATATGGCCGGCCCATTTAGTTTACTAATCCGTTGAGCCATATCGGTTACTCTGGTTCTACTGCGGATACCTCGTTTTTAAGTTTATCTCGCAGAGAAACCCCGAGCATAGCCCTCTCTTTAGCTGGCTGGGTGACCTAAGCGTCCTCATAACGCCAGCAGTGATGGACCACGTCTCAAATCCATAAATCGTTACTGACAACACGCACTGGTTGTACAATCTTGTTTTTAAGATTTTGTTTTTTGAGGTATACCTGATGAGAAGATAGGTAGTAATTTCCCGAACGCTGCCCAGCCGGGTTGAATCCGTCGATTGATCCCCACGGATACCTTGGGGATAAATCAAAGATCATGTGTAGCGTCCATGTCACACTTATGCCGGTAGTAGTTCGAAGTTGTTGATGAGTATGTTTACCTGAGACCAATAGTCTGACTAGGTAAGCCTACTCCACATTTAATAAAACAAATTTCTCCCCGTGACCATGGGTGCTGAAATGTTCCAGAAGGGTCTCCGGGGCTTAAAGCTTAAATGAAACGCTATAAAATCCTTATAATTAGTTTCATTCAATCCTACATGTAATGTCTGTAACTCCTAATAAATATTTATGGATGACTCAATACAATGAAAAGCTAAAAAATATTGTTCATTACTTTATATTGTGAATGCTTAAAAGTATTTGGTAAGACGAAACATAATTTTTTTTTATTTGACGATTCTGTACAGAAAAGGCTGTATTATATTTTCGGAACTTAATAGATGCTTAACATGAATACACACATCAAGTGTTTTGAAATGATACGTACCACAAAGAAAAAACACTAAAATAGAATTAAAAGCTTTTATTAAACTCGAAAGAGTTTAAAAAAACAGATCTTCTTCTTCTTCTCTGTATTTCTCTAGGGGAGCCATTCGTCGAACGTACGCGGGCTGCTACTTCAAGACAGTTAAATGCGTTCCTCCTATTTCCATTAACATTCGAGAAAAAGGAAATTTAACTATGCCTTAGTTAATTTCTTTTCTTTCGTAAAAATCAAATAGCGTATACTTTAAAAATCAAAATTGATTTTTTTATATAACTCAAACGCAAAATTCATTGAGTGTCTTTTAGTATTCTATTTAGAAAGTAACGAAACATTGGGCGCTTAGTGTTTATCATTATCCTTCGATCAACAATACCAACATTGTTGATCGAAGTCATCATCATTATGATTTGGAAATAAAGCTGCTTAAAAACTTAATGAAATTCTTTTAAGAATAAGAAAATTATGAAATTAGTTTTCAATATTAACGTAAAGGTATCAGACACATTTAGCTTAGGCTTTGAGGGAACCGGTATGTAATTGAAGTAAATATTTGTCACGAAATCCGGGTGACGATATAATATTATATATATTATATATATATTATATATATATATATATATATATATATATATATATATATATATATATATAATTTACATTTATACTATACTATGTCTATGTCTCAGCGGCGTTTCCTGTCTTGTACACCAGTTATAATTCTAAGCTCGATTTGTATTCGACGTGCATACGCGTAATTAACTAGTAGTAGCCGACTGTTTAGATTGCAAATTAGCAACCTAACTGGATGCCAAGTCACGGCTAATGGTAAACTTTGATTATAAGACAAGTATATAAATAAAGGGTAAAACAACACTCGCATTTAATAAACCGATATGTTTCACGTATACATTTAGAATAAACATTTATTGCCTTATCAAGCTTCTTAAATTAGCATATAATAAACACTAAGGTACTATTACGGGATTTTGGGATATACGGTAGTTACAGGGTAGGTAGTGTTTCTTTGTTTGCGCGGTCTCGTGTAGCACTGTAATATCACCCGGACAGTTTCTTTTGCTATACAAGTTAGGGTGACAAATGGCACGCACGTAACCCGATAATAAATAGATGCTATGGCATTAAAACAGTTGACCTTGTCGTTTGTAAAAATCTCTTGTTCTATTGTTGATAGCTTATGATTATTCGGAATGTTACATCGTGGTCGAAAATTAGTCTGCAGAACTAAAACAAACCAACACAATGACTTGAGATTATATCTATAACGTTATAGTTTCCTTTTTATGCTTATTTTTTATTTGTAAATCACCAAAATAAGAAGAATGACAGACGACGATGCTGTGTTGTACTGAAAATAAGTAAGAAGAAGGTAATGACTGTGCCTCTAGCCGCGCCACTCGGTCTGATAATGCACAAATGCTTTCTCGGCATTTTTATGTTTTTATTCTTCCTTCTTGCAAGGTTCCATCTCTACACCTGCAATCTATTGGCTTTTTCCGCTGTAATTTTAGTATTATGCGGCGCAATGAAAAATCGGCAGTCTTGCGCAAACATTTCCTGGATTGTTCGATATTAATTTGTATTTTTTAAATTTGACAATCCATATAAAAATTTTAGTTTGGTCTAGAACTTAAATCAGACTTAAATTACTAAAGCACAAGATGACATTTGTTTATAAAAGGGTTGGCAATAAAAGTCACAAGAAAACGTGCAGTCCACCTGATGGTAAGTAGCTACTGTAGACCATGGAAACCTACTTCAAACAAACAATGCCACAGATGCATTGTCATCTCCTAGGACAAAGATGAAATGCTTTAGGTACCTCTAATTATGCTGGCTCTCTATACCCTCCTCCTCTGGAAATATGTAAAGTAAAGGATAGGACTTAAACAAATGAGGCAGAATTCATATGTTTTAGTGCTCAAATTTTAAAATAAACTTTTAAAATTTATCTCTGAAAGTATCATTGATTCAAGACTTCGCAATAAAGTTGGCGCGAACGAAATGTTAACATCCTAACGCAATAATGCTATCCTGGTCTAACATCCAAGTTCAATAATTGATCACCCATCTGCTTAACGGATGAAAAGTATTTTTGTTCTTGAACAACGAGTATTGTACTTGATACTAACCGCATGAATAAATTTAATCACTATTAAATTTTTATTGTTTATCAAAAAAATACAGCTAAGCTTATAAACAAAAAAAAACTTTAAAAGTGAATCGTTAGACCTATAGGAATGTATAACGTTCTTCCCCTTCCCAACACTTTTATCGGCGAAGCGGATAACCACGAACTTCGATTGTACCATAGCTACATTCTGCCATAGTGAATGGGTTATGAGAAAAATTACAGAATTATGTATTCTTTTTTGCTTAGTTATATTATTATATACGTAGATCATTAAAATGTCCCATTTATGTTTTTGATAGGACTCATTCAAGCCAGATGAGACGCTGACGGCAAAAGTGTCAAAGGTGGGTATCTTTTTTTATGGAATAAAAGTGACAAGCGAGCACACAGCCCATCTGATGGTAAGTAGATGCTGTGGCTCATAAACATCTGCATCTATCCTCGATTAAGAATCAAAATGATTCCTAGGGCGGTGCGAGCGGTGCGACCGCTCCGGGCGCCGTTATCGGGGAAGCGTCGAAATCATTGAAACGCTGCCAGCGGGCACCGGTCACCAATTCACTCACTCTTATCACTAACATTCCGTTTTGTTGACGCTAATTAGGAAGTCAAAGCACGCGTATTTTGTTGCTTACAAGCCAGTAAGTGGCTCTTCGGAAAACGAACTTACTGGCCTCTTTCTTGGTGCAATTGTACAAGTGTTTGACTAAGACATGAATGATTGTCGAGGCCTAGGGTACAATAATGGTGCGAAAGTGGCAGGAAAATTAAAAGTGTTCAAACCGGAATTTGACTCAATATTCTTGGGTATTTTTCAATCCATATGGTTGAAGTTATTAGAACTTAATTTGCTCATATTCGCGTGATAAAGTAAAATAATGTATCCTGCCTAGTCTGAAGAGCACCTCCTAAACTCCTTCAATTGCATGCCCTATCCCCGTAGCCACCACTCCCAGTATTACTACACCCCACCACCACACTAGGGACGGCTCACTACTCTCGATAATACGATACGTGTTTCGCTTCTACACGAGGCATCCACAGGATATTTTACCCAAATGTGTAGACAGCACTTCGTATCATGCCGACTATATTTGTACTATAACTGTCGCTAAACGGAAACGAAGTTTTAGTACATTAAAACATTTAAAAAATTACCTACGTTTGTACTGCGTATCAGGAAAGACCGTCATATCTTTGAATCTTTTTCATAGAAAATTCTATTGTCGAGACGTTATATTATTACAAATTAATAAAACAATTGCAAGCGCATAAGCCAGTAAGCTGGCCATCTGGGCTTTTCATTAAGTTTGTTGTGGGTAGTTCAATTACCTTTTTTAACACTGTCTGCAGAACAAGTTTAATACTATTTATAATCACGAAAAAGCAACTGCATAATATAGGAACACTAAGGTTTTGTATTTAAAGCGGCAACACTATGAGATCTCTAACCACCTAAAAATTTTGCTGGGGCCGCCACTGCTGAGAACTAACATTGAATGCCTCATATCCAGTAAAAAGGGTCTCCGGTTCCCTACATTCACTATACGAAACACACCAACAATGAGCTGTTATTTTTCGGCCTGCCGAGATTCTCTTTACAATGGGAGAGACCCATGTACAGATGACTGATGAAGAAATTTTGTAAAATAAAGTAATGATAAAAAATATTTTTCATCAGCTGAGTGGATGGGTGAAGGACGTAGTTAGTTCGGATCTTGTTCTTTTTTTAAAGAGTAGGGATGATAAACTAGCAAATATCCATCTAATGGTTCGTGGAAACACAAAATAAACAGATTTGATTTGAATAATATGGCCCATAGACATTCTACATTTAACCTCAAATAAAAATCTAATTATTATCGAAATTGTTTGCATTTCAACATTCTTTGCTTTATGACAGTACAATTTATTGTATTTATTTATTTATTTGTATGGATCTCCAATAGTTGTACATATTAAATTACTTCTAACACATGCTTTACGTGTATAAACTACTATGTACTACCAATTATAGGAGAACACATCATTCTAAAACAATAGCAGTGTTTATAATTTGCCTATTTTAATGGTACTTGGAACAAAAATAAGTTTTACGAACAAAAGATAGTTAATGTTAAAAAGGTATGTTTTTTATACAATTTTCTACATTCGATATAATAACGCCTCGATGCTATCATCTGGAGTTGCGTCGATTTAAAATAGAAGCCATTTCTACGATTACAATTTATTTCTTGTTGCAAATGAGAACACTTTTTTAAAAGAAAGGGGTATGAAAGTGAACGCAAGTAAGACGAAAGTTATGGTTTTTGAAAGAGAAGAAAGTAAAACGGTATGTAAAATAAGAATAGAAGGGGAGTTGATCGAGCAAGTAGATGAGTTTGTTTATTTGGGATGTATATTCAGCAGGGATGGGAGATATAATAAGGACATAGAACGACGAGTGTACGCTGAAAATAAAGTATATGAGGCTCTGCACTCTATTGTGAAAAGTCAGAATGTGTTAAAAAAGGCACGTATGGCAATTCACAATGTTGTATAATGATTTCTTTTATTTATGCGAACACTACATATTGATTAAAACTACTTTTACGGATTTTATCGCGTTTATTTTACTTTTAATTACTTTTATTTTTAATTCCCGACGTTTCGGGCGCTTTCCAGCACCCACGGCCACGGGGGACTGAGATGACTGACGTCCCGATGTCATTGTTAAACCCAGAGTACCTTCAGATTTTTAAATTATTTTTTATGGTCCGATCTATGCAAAATGAACTGACTATGTCCTGAGGTCTTTAAGTGGTATGCTTGGGTTTAGTTTTAATTTTATTGCACCACAAATGCTTGGGATCCTATAATTAATAAAATTATGTTATGTTATATCACGTCGGACGTCAGTCATCTTAGTCCCCCGTGGCCGTGGGTGCTGGAAAGCGCCCGAAACGTCGGGAATTAAAAATAAAAGTAATTAAAAGTAAAATTAAACGCGATAAAATCCGTAAAAGTAGTTTTAATCACAATGTTGTGTTAGTCCCTACTTTAACGTATGGTAGTGACAGTTGGGTGTGGCAGAAGAAGCACGAGAGTAGAAATGCGGTCGCTAAGGAATGTGTTAGGGCTGCATCTGAGTGATAGGGCGAGAAATTGTGTGATAAGAGAAAAGTGTTGTTTGCAAGATGATGTTGTGACCAGGATTAGGAATGCTTAGGTGGTTTACTCATGTATAAAGAATGAATGAGGAAAGGGTGACAAAGCAAATTTATGTTGCAGAAGTGAATGGAAGAGTTGGAAAGGGACGTCCTAGGCGAAAATTTATTGACCAAATTGGCGATATGTTGAAAATGAACCAAATTACCCTTAACCGACGAGCATGTATACGTAGATATATGAATGTGGAGGAGGCGAGAGGTGTGTGTCAGGATCGTACCAATTGGAAGTCTGTAGTCTCTGCCTACCCCTCTGGGCGACCGGCGTGAGTGTTTATGTTCTTTTCATTTTATTAGTTTCCTCAAAGGTTGCTGCGCATTGTCATTAATCGCTTTATAAAAATAAAAATGCAAAGTGGAACGTACGAGCACGTTCAAGCATTACCTCGCTCTGCTTGCCGCGCCTGTATTAATTATTGTCTTCCAACTAAATCTATGTCTCAAACTGCTGAATTATATATACCTTGTATTGGCACTTGACGGTGTTCATTTTACCCGATTTATTTCTTTATGTATATTTAAGAATTTCACTGTCAATGACTTCTTCGTTGATGGCTACTCCGAATTTCCATATGAGACTAATCTAGATCTTATTAAAGTGAAATTCACGTTGTAGTTGTTATGAGGCATTTACAGAAGTATATATTTACTATAACTATAGTTTTAGCGCGAATGGGTCGGTTAAAACTATAATATAAATATATCATTTTTATGCAATGTTTATTATTTACATAAATTTAGGAAATGTGTTTATTTTATTTAATAGATGCGCCGGTAAGCCGCGCAAGTAAGCATCTTGCTAATATGCTTATTTGCGTGTCTTACCGGCACCCTAGTGTAGAAAAATTCCTCAAAGGGTTTCCGTTTCCCCATATCTTGCGCAGTTTTATCAGCTTGCTTTTATGTCATTTGTCGTTGCATCAGATCGTAGCTATCTATAAATTAATAAATAGCATAAATTATTAAATATGTTACACCTTACTTTTCAAAAGAAGATGGTTTAACATTTGCCATAAATAAATAAATATAAAATATATTTAAAATGAATTAGCATTTTAACTAACAACTAGACAGTGAGAATAAACAAATGTATATAGGAATTAATAATGTTCTTGGAACGACCTTAAAATATAGATCTTAAAGCTGCTTCTAGGAGCAGTTATCTTTGAAACGAGTAAACGATAAGACAAAGACAAATATTTAAATTTTCTTGTTCACTCGATATTCTTCCATTTATGAAAAGTTAGTTGAAAATGACGTTTTTTAACAAGAGTTTATTTCATAAATTAATATAACAAATAAGATGAACTCAGTGAACTATAAATGGCTTTATTACGAAAGAGGTTAGATGTACGAGCAGTGGTAATGTCAAATTGATAACGGAAGTGAAAAAATTATCTCAATACTTTTCTCTCTTCGTATTTTAATCAATTCTGGTCAATTTTGGTAATTCAATCAGTAGTTTTTATTGTCACAAACCCTAAGCTCGTAACAATTGATGTCAGAAGTGGGACAAACACATACAACCGTTTCTGTTGTCATATCGAAGCGCTGTTCACGAAAATACATTACTGACACCAGCTTTCGCAAACTTTGGAAGAGAATTACGGCTGCCTGATGAAAATGTTTAAATTGAGTTTATTCGTAGGTCATTTAATTAATATTTTTGTCGAATTTTATCGTATCTATTTATTTAGCTTTTATTAAGGCAAGTAAAAATTTTAAAGCGCCAATATTTTCCGGCTTAAAACTTTGTTTATATCTCTAGTGCTTCCAATATTTGTTGTTTTTGACACATTAATATTTCTTTATTAGTAACGTCAAAAGAGATGTGAATTGATATGTTATAGTGACAAATTAGTGGCTACACGGGCTCCGCCCACTCCCCCGTTCTATTATATATGTATTATAGTATTCTATGGGTCCGATAGTGCTTGGCTGAGCATGTCTTAGGTTGAGGGGGGGGGGCGGTGTTGCGCGACATAATTAATGCCTGGTACATGGCGGGTTATTATTAGTGCTATCTAGTATCAAATAGCAGGAATCTAGTCCTTACTATCCAACTATCCAATATCTAATGGATTTATTGAAATAATGGTAGGGGTTGCAAAAGTTATGTTAAGAAAGTGTAAAGAGCAGGGCATTGAAAAAAGTACATGTAGTTGGAATATAGAAATACCCCAATATTAGGTTCACCTGCTCAATTATTATTTAGTAAGTAAGAGTAAACTTCCATTTCATGACATACTGTTATATCCATAATATAGACATATTATTATCAATAATTTTGCATTTCATCAAAAAAGGAAAAATGAAAGTAATAAAAGTACTTATTGTAAAACTGCTACTCAATCTAATCATGAATTTTGTAAAGGTCAAAATATTTGGTATAGAAGAGATAATGTTTGAAACCCTGGGAATATGGTTGATATTTGTGCGACACCAAGATCAATGATTATAAATATTCATAGAGTAATTAGACTTAGAGTGATAGTGTCATTCGAAATTCCGCTCAAAGTTGAAGCAACAATACAATGAATGTGTGCATAAGCGGCCTGTAATTACGTTTGCCCGCACGCACACAAGCAAATGAGTAATGTATGCAAGTAAATGATGATTTTCCCAAAAATGGGCAAAGTTTAATAGTAGACATAGTTGTAAAATTAATATTTAGGTTGCGTTTATAGTTATTTAATAATAATTTACAAAGAGAAAAATATAAAATTACTTATATTTACTAGTGGTGACGGAGTTAGTGCATGCAATTGAGGGAGGGCGGGAGGTGCTCTTCAATCCAGGTAAGACACATCATTGTATTTATTTAGCGGAAGGTTGCGAAGAAATTTATATTTTTATTTTTTATTATAATGGATTTCCGCAAAGTAACGCCTGATTCTATCAATTGTCAGCCGCCGTAGAGTCTACATTACCTGAAGATGCCTCGTGTAGAGGCGAAACACGTGAATTATCGTCGATGGTGTGTCTTACCTGGAATAGTGGTGTTGGGAGTAGTGGTGCTGGGACTAGTGGTGACGGAGTTAGTGCATGCAATTGAGGGAGGGCGGGAGGTGCTCTTCAATCCAGGTAAGACACATCATTGTATTTATTTAGCGGAAGGTTGCGAAGAAATTTATATTTTTGTTTTTTATTACTTATATTTGTTAACTAATATTTTATTAAAATTATTTATATACGTACTATCTTGTGCTATGATAATATTCACTTTATTATGTCATTATACTATTCTGTTAGAAGAGATATATTTACATAAGCATATAGTATTATTTATTTATATAAATATATGATTTTTTTTTGTTGTGATACTGCAAATTGATGTGCTCTTCTACAATAGGAAATAGAGAACGACCAATGAGTTTGGCCATAATTTCGAGAGATAGCTCTTTCTCTGAATTGTTTTTGGTGCATTATGCTTAATATAATTTCGCATATAACTTTCAGCAATACTAAAAATGGAGTAAACTTCATTAGAAACGTAAATTAGTTAGTTTTCGTTAGTTTTCTTAGCGATTAGGTCTAATTTTTTCAATTCATTGAGCAGCACAGACCACCTAGCCTACGAGACATGTAACGAAAAGCGACAAATTTCTGTACTTCATCTGCTCAACCAGAGCCTATATAGTTGAATACGAACGCTACCCTGTTTAGTAGTAGGCATGTCGATTCACTTATAAAAAATTGATCTCTGAATCGATTTGAATCGAATATTATAGAATCGATAATCGATTAAATCGAGGATTAAAAGAGATTAAGTTGAACCCAGATTCAACAGGTAAGATTAGAATCATAGAATTAGAATTTTAGAAATAAAAACGAATTGACGACTTTTAGATATCTTTGGATGCGTTCATAAATATTTATTTTATTCAAATATATATTGCGTTTAAATTATCAACCAAGAACGATCGGTTACTTTTGTATCCGCCAACAACAAAAAATTTTAAACTGCGGTATCTTACCCTAGCCAGTTCGAGAACTTTTTCGCTAGTTCTTGAATCAGATAAATCAGTCCGATTCGAGAGGTTTTTGGATCGATTCATCGAATCGATGCGGTGTTCCAAATCGATCTAAAAATCGATTATTTTACTCCAGATAATGAATTTTTCGATAAATCGATTTTAAATCGACATGCCTATTTAGTAGTGACCAGACAACAGACCTGTGCACTGCGTCCTTAACGCTACAATTTTTTAAAATAAAAACAGTAAAACATGCCTACTTGCGTAGTAAAGTGGTGTGGTAGTGCACACCTTTCTTTCATGTAACCTTGACAGACTAATTGAATTAGAAAATCGTAATGATTACTTGTCTCGTAGGCTGGGTGGTCTGTGTTTAACAGCAACAGTCGGACCAGACGACAATCTAAAAATTAATACATTTAATTGGCAATAACATTCTCGTTATTATAAACTTCACTTCATTAAAATAAAATATTTTTGTGCTACTTTGGCTAAACGTTAACTATTGTCTTTACCATAATTTAATACACCACTGTTGGTTAGTGGCAAAACGTATCGTCTTTTTAGGAAATGTTAAAGATATGTAAATCAGTATTAGAATTTAAAAAAAATATAATATATATATATAATATAATATAATATAATATATATATATATATATATATATATATATATATATATATATATATATATATATAATATATAAGGTTAAGTTATTTATCCTAAAACACATACTATAAAACAGATAAATATAACTGCACATTAACAAAACAAAATAAAATTAACACATTTTTTTCATGACAAGTCGGACCATAATAGTATTTGGCAATTAAAAATACCTACTCATGCGTGAATATTGTAGGTATTTTTAATTGTCAAATAAAAATACAACAATAATAGTCCCATATTGGCAGTATGTAATTATAATAATAAGAAAATATAGGGTAAAATATTTTACTAGGCCTAGCAACATTTTCATTATGTTGGCGTCTGTCAAATTTAAGATTTATTATTTTGTTTTGATGAATGTTTTTTACAAAAATATAAGATGCTAAGCAGTAATTACACGTGAAATAAGATTTTTAGATTTTTTCCATGATTATGTGATGAGTTGTGATAACCTTTCAACGCACAGTAAGTTGTTTTTTGCAAAATTGCGCGAGCTCTTTACACGACTACGTGGACTCGAGTACTGACACGCTGAAAATCGTACGTAGCCTTAAAAGGCTAACTTAAAACGGCTTCACTTTGCGTGTGCCTGCTGCGGTTCTAAGCCTAATAATTCTATGTAAATAGTGATGAAGTTGTAAAATTTAGAAGAAATACGGCTCATGTGCAACCTAGAATTATAACAGTGCCAGAGGAGTCTGAAGTCAGTGAGATTCATGAAGGTGACTTTGGTGTTAAATTAGAATGTACTAGACCTAAAAGGAATGTAAGATAAGATACCCCAAGCGTTTTGATGATTATGATTTAAATTTAAAGTGAAAGACGCAGTAAATGTCAATATATACATCACTAGTATATAAGGTTAGTCTGTGAATATAGTATGAGCACTCTTATCTATGGTATAGAATAGGAAGCTATTATAGAGTATTGTGTAATTGTGTATTGTGTAATTGTGTAAATAATAGACATTGCAAAAAAATAAAGGATGGTCGAAAGTGGAGAAGTCGTGTTTGTTACCTACACGTGACTTATGGGCGTTGTTAAGCACTCAAATCGTCGTAAATGTCAGTGTGTGTAACGGTTAATACCCGAAAAACGTGTAACCCAATGCTTTACCTTTCTTTACTACTTTACTATTTTACCTTAAAATATTTCAATAACTTTTTGAGGAAAATTAATAAAGACTAATATTACATAAATCGATAAAATCATATCATAAGAGTGCTCATACTATATTCACAGACTAACCTTATATACTAGTGATGTATATATTGACATTTACTACGTCTTTCACTTTGCGCCCTCCTTTCTGCCAAGGAGGGTCGCGTTCGTATACGGCTTAGAGATCTCTAGTCAGATCGTTAATCCAATTCCTAAAAGGTTGGGTTTAGTGGGTAAAAGTCACCACATAACCACGCAGCCGGCTGCGTGGTATGCTATGAGCATTCCCAACCTCCCTCCCCCGCTTTCCGGAGGGTTGCCCATATTTGCATCGGGCGCAAAAAAAAACAAAAAAAAAGTCTTTCACTTTAAATTTAAATCATAATCTTCAAAACGCTTGGGGTATCTCATCTTACATTCCTTTTAGGTCTAGTACATTCTAATTGAACACCAAAGTCACCTTCATGAATCTCACTGACTTCAGACTCCTCTGGCACTGTTATAATTCTAGGTTTCACATGAGCTGTATTTCTTCTAAATTTTACAACTTCATGAATGGAAGAATATCGAGTGAACAAGAAAATTTTAATATTTGTCTTTGTCTTATTGTTTACTCGTTTCAAAGATAACTGCTCCTCGAAGAAGCTTTAAGATTTATATTTTAAGGTCGTTCCAATAACATTATTAATTCATATATACTTTTGTTTATTCTTATTGTCTAGTTGTTAGTTAAAATGCTAATTCATTTTAAATATATTTTATATTTATTTATTTTTGACAAAAGTTAAACCATGTTCTTTTAAAAGTAAGGTGTAACATATTTAATAATTTATGTATCAATAAATTACTAAACTCCTCCAAAATTTTTATTTTTAAATTTATAATTATCTCTGTCTTATGAAGAAAATGTGGACATCATCAAATATTTATCACAATGTGTAATGGCAGGGGCGGGCGTCAGTTAGCTACACGCTTGGCCGTAGATAAGCGTGTACGGGTATTGTCTCTGGTGTCCGATTGTTGTGTCCGGATGAGACCCGACCGCGACGCTATTATCTTATTACACACGTCACTTGCAGCACAACGAGTCACCCCGACACCCTTGTTCTACCTTCTGATATATTTTGCTTGGCGTATAATGGGAAAATTTTATTGTCAATTGCTTCCGCCAACACTATAATTAATGTAGTTTGTTACGAGACTCTATGTTAACTTCAACATAACTTTAAGTTAAGGTAATAATTTCTATATATAATATTGACGTGTAATCACGAATGTTATTATGAATGAATCTTGAGTTCTTTTAAAGGAAACCTCGTTAGACGAATTGCTTATCCGTAAACGTGTGCGAAGTCACGTTTTATAAATTGGTGCTTTATTAACGTTGTTCTAGGAAATCACCAAAGTTAAACACCGATAGTTTAATCAAAATATTTCATTTCGTTCTATTTTACATATTACAGCTGCTAATTAAATACTCTAGGAATATATAAAAGTATTCGTAATAATTATGGCTAAATTATAATAAATACTCAATTGGCGGTGCTGCACCATTCTATTAAAAAACGTAACATCATATTTGTTATCTCTGGACATAGATTTCACGTATGAATTCCTTCATAATAAAAGCAACGTAGGCGACGCGTATTAAAGATGAAAAATTATCAAAGCAGATTCATGGTGTCATAGTATTGCAATAATTGTCTCGTTGACCTAGTGATCGTAAACGCGACTGTTGATCATGGGGTTGCGGTTTCGAATGTTGTACCCGGCAAATAAAAGGAATTGAGTTTTCTGTCCAGGAATTCTCAGTAGCCACCTGGAGTCAGGAAGTTAGTCTCCATTAAGACTGGGCTCCGTTGAGAACTGCCGTCATGATAATAAATAATGTAACAATCATTATTTTTAGACTGTGATTTTAGTTTTCTTTCAAATAAAATAGCTTTGTAATAGCGGCCATCTACTTCATTCCATTGGTAAAGTCATTTTATCGAACAAATATTGATTAACTCTGATCAAAATGGCACATAAGATAGGCGTCAGATGATATATAAACACGAATAATTTAATAGAAATCGATAAGTTATGAAATCGTCGATTGTAATGAAGGGATTCATTAAGATAACTTTATTCAATATGGTTAATTTTGTTTATTTAATAAATTTGTTAATTTTTAGCTGTTTATTTTAACAGTTAAAATGTATATTAACTGTCTTTAAAGCACCGCACAAAGATATGCTTAAAAATAATAATAGAATGACAGATTCGAACCCACAACCTTTTGAGTTCATGGTCTGCACCCTGCCATTGGGCTACTTGCTTACTACACTGTATTCTATCTCATTCTCACTCAGACTTAATACTATAGATATATACGTTTCTCTCTTTTTACTGTCGCATTTTCGTTTCATCCAGTTTCAAATCACAAAGGTGCTAAAGAAGTTTTCACTTCAAAAATCAATGACATTCATTTTTATTCTATAAAAATAAAAGCAACTTCATACTATCAAAGCGAAATAATAACAACACATTTAAAAAAATTGCTCAGTGTAGTCAAAATATTTTCGAGACAGTAATTCGTGTAGTCTATTAATTCTTAACCATTTATGTTTTTTAATCTCGATTTCTATCTAAAAACTATTGCAAGTAACCATTAATTTTATTTAGGATCGCAAAGGTAGATTGCACTTTTATCGTTCAGGTCTTGGATACTGATTATAAAACGCTCTCTTTTGAACTCTGTCGCCAAATTAATATTTCAAATTCTTAGAAAAATGTGTTCCTCTCGTAATTTTAAGTTGTCCCATTTTATCAATGTAAAAATAATGTGAAAAAATAAAACATAAAAAAGGTATTTAAAAAAAACATTATCAAAAGCAATCCAACTGATTTATAATTTAGGATGTGATGCGCGAATAGACGCTTGGCGACGCGCAATTTAATGTAAGGGCGAACAACTCGCACTCGCAGTTAATTCGTCTTTGTACTCGGTTAGAGATTGTAAATTGTATTGTTGGATAATGTTATAACTTTCACCGTTTTGTGTATAATAAAATCTAAATCTGCGCACTACTTTTTATTGTGTTTTGGTAGATTTTAGCATTTTTCTGTTTGACATGACAAGTGATAGCATCTAACAAAAAAACTAAAGTAGGATTTCTATAAGAGTGTTATTAATTCAGACTTCAAATTATTGTGCGAATTTTAAAAATGTAATAATAAAAACCCTTTTTTTCCAGGTAACTCCATATTTTCTTTGATTTCGGTAAGCAGAATACGCGTAATTTTACAATGTTTCATAATAGTCTGCATGCGTGCGTGCGTGAGTGCGTGCGTGCGTGCGTGCGTGCGTGCGTGCGTGAGTGCGTGAGTGCGTGAGTGCGTGCGTGCGTGCGTGCGTGCGTGCGTGCGTGCGTGGTGTGTATGTGTGTGCGTGTGCGTGTGCGTGTGCGAGTGTGTGCGTTGCGTGTGCGTTGCGTGTGCGTGTGCGTGTGCGTGTGCGTGTGCGTGTGCGTGCGTGCGTGTGTGTGTGTGTGTGTGTGTGTGTGTGTGTGTGTGCGTGTGTGCGTGCGTGTATGTGTGTGTGTGTGTGTGTGTGAGTGTGCGTGTGCTTGTGCTTGTGCTTGTGCGTGCGTGCGCTTGTGCTTGTGCGTGCGTGCGCTTGTGCTTGTGCGTGCGTGCGCTTGTGCGTGTTGGTGCGTGGCGTGCGTGCGTGCGTGCGTGCGTGCGTGCGTGTGTGTGTGTGTTACACAAATTACAGTTGTTAGAGTAAAATAGTTTAATTGTTTACATTAATATTCATTCAGATTATAATTTATTTGATGGGTATCGATTTTTTATATACTGCGCCTGTAAACATATTATTTATTCTTTATATTCTATATATATATATATATATATATATATATATATATATATATATCGTATCTGCTCTACTTTCGGGAGGGGCACGGCCTATTCCAAGGCGGAGTAGGTTTCCTCGTTCATAGGATCCTAACTAATAGCATTGTAGAAATCTCCAGTGTGTCCACACGGGTAGCGTACCTTGTAGTTAAGTTATCAGATACATTCGGATGACGAAGTTAAAACTGTCTATGAAGACATTTCTAGGGTCTTACGTAACACCACAAAATCCACTACAATGTTGTTATGGGGGATTTTAATACCCACGGGCGTCGAATCCATTTTTGGACACCACGGGTTTGAAAGCAGGAATCACAGTGGACAAATGCTGGTCAACTTCCTCGAGAAAGAGGGTCTATTTCTGATGAATACGTTTTTCGCGACGTCGTGTGTGTAACATAGTGTATATATATATATTTCATATATATATATATATATATATATATATATATATATACATATATTATATACCGAGTGAATATAATAGTAAAACAATTAACCTATTTTTTCATGCAATCTGAAGTGGCCATGGGCCGGCCATATAGCTCGAAGAACCGACAACCGTTGGGGAAGAAGCGTTCTCGAGTGGCAGCCTCGTACTGGTAGGCGAAGTGTATGGCGACCCCCCACTAGATGGAGTGACGACCTGGTAAGACATGCAAGAAGTCGATGGATGCAGGTGGCTCAGGACCGTGCTTTGTGGCATACCTTGGGGGAGGCCTATGTTCAGCTGTGGACTTGTGAAGGGCTGTAATGATGATGATGATGATGATGATTTTTTAATTTTTGACATTTTGTTTTACCCTCCGAATAACTTTTATCTCCATGACAAAAAAAATATCTCTTTAATATTTTGTCAGTTTCTATTTTGAACTATGCATTGATGTAGCATTCCTACCTCTACAAGTTCAACGTGTTTTGGCTACCTGCGCTTCCCTTATATCATGTTTTCTGGATTAACACATTTTTATTTGCCTCAGGGATAATTTTTAAAAGTCTGATAAACGTTATCCATCAATGAAACAATTGAGCTGTTTTATACAGAACTTAAATTATTTATGTTTATTGTTGCGAGTTTCCAATTTTGAGGATATCCGCAGTAGAACCAGAGTGACCGACATAGCCCAACGGATAAGTAAGCCGGCCATATAGCTCGAAGAAGCGACAACCGTTGGGGAAGAAGCGTTCTCGAGTGGCAGCCTCGTACCGGTAGGCGAAGTGTAGGGCGACCCCCACTAGATGGAGTGACGACCTGGTAAGACATGCAGGAAGAAGTCGATGTATGCAGGTGGCTCAGGACCGTGCTTTGTGGCATACCTTGGGGTAGACCTAAGTTCAGCAGTGGATTTGTGAAAGGCTGTAATGATGATGATGATGAAAGTAAACTTTCTATGATTTTAGCTCCCACGCCCTCCTGTATAAGCAAAAATAAGAAAATTACAAACACGCCTATGATAAGATGTAAGCATTCTTTCAAAACTTTTATTAAATATTAAAGTTAAAGTTTAAAAGACTTAATTATTTAAAAAACAACATAAGTATTTCAATAAAATTAGAACATTAAATATCATTTATTTTCCACGGGTTCATAATTACAATTCAGTTTTAAAGTGTTTTTGTTTTTGTTTTATATTTTTTTTAACTTCGTAAGATTTTTAATACTCCCCCTGTTCCCTTTGTCTGTAAAAGTAAGAAGATATTGAACCCCCTTCCTGCCCTTAAGCCTGCTTAATAATAAATGCTTGAACGCCCTCTTACCGCCTAATACTTTTCTTAACCTTTTTTAATCTGAATATCCTTTTGGATATGTTATCATAATAGTGAATGTAAGTATGAAATTACAATCCGAAGGTATTTTGTAGGATTATTCACAAGTGTTAATAATCACATAAGAGATATCTTCATAAATTGCATGCAATACGTTTATATAGAATTTGTTACTTTGACGGATAATTCAGAAACTAACCGCCTAAGGAAAAATTAATCTGGTGTCCCGTGCCAACAAATATTGTTGTTTGGTTCCAGTTCCGCAGGCTATAAGCAATCTCGGCACGTCATGCACTCTGTCGGTTGGTTTATTGGAAAAGTGGATACCGCCTGGCGCGTTAGCTGCTTAATACTTTACAAATGTTTGTTGTTGCGCCGAAGCTCGAATTTATTAAACCCTCCGGGAATAAACCGGTATACGATATAAACTATTCTATACATTGTGGTAACTAATTCATAGTTGACAATCAAGTGCCCGAGTTAAGACAGTCGAAGAGTATTTTTTATACAAGTTATAAATTAAAATTTATTCAGTCCACTCAGAGTACTGCCTTGTATTACGGGAGCTCGAGTATTAAAATAGTTTTTGCGGGGCTGCTGTAGGATGGCAGATATTGAAAATGGAAACTTTTACGCTCGGTACTGATATGTATACTTTGAGATCAGAAATGTATTATCTAAAGCCATATATAATATGTATACCTCTGAACGTATGAAAAACTCAAACTCAAACTTAAAAACTAGAAATTAGTAAAATAATAAAACGATACATAACATACGTCGTAAACAATCGTGAAACGTTGAGATATATTCACCTTTGGAGGATGCGCCAGTGAGCTATCTGGTTTTACCATCGGATGCAATGTAAACCGACAGAAGTTTGTCTCGACGGCTTTGACGAGAGACCAAAAAGGTCTACTGCCAGATGGTTTGACAGATAGTACTAATGCGTTTAATGCGGTCTAAACTGGCTTGCCGTAACGCTTTTATGCAAGACTTGGCGGCTTGGTTAAAGGCTCTCTTCTTAAGCCTAACATCCGGACCTTTGCGGTCTTGAGCTTCGACCTAGGATAAGTGCGCCATTTTTTATTTATAGGATACGATGACCAACGAGAACACAGTCCACCTGATGCTAAGTGGTTGCTATGGCCCATAGACGTCTGTATCTATCCTCGATTACGAATTAAAATGCAGATGCGTTGTCATCCGTGAGGAATTAGGTGGAATTCCTCGTTTCTAGTAAAAAGGGTCTCCGGTTCTCTACACTCACCATACGAAACACAGCAGCCTTAAGCAACTATTTGACGCTGGTATTCTGTGATAGCGTGGTCCTTCCCCGGTCGAGCAGACCCATGCGTGGTACAACTATACTACTAATATAACTGCAGCGTGGCTCTACCACGTAAATTAATACTTATGATAGTGCATATGCTTGAGCGCACTCAGCGTTAAACTATAGGCGAGCTTTACCACCAATGGCCACGTCAGCAAAGGGGATGAATGATGATGATATCATCGCTTGACGTATCACATCGGTTATGGTATCCGCGCATCTCGACGGATCTTTAGACGAAAACCAGACCTGCCGCCAAGGATAAGATGCAAAGAAATGCCACATCCCATCCCAATCTAAGGATCAGCTATCTCTAGGTAAAGAGATCAGTATCACTGCGACCTAAAAGATCTATTGTGATCCCTGCGATGGCTATAGTTCACGGCTAAGCCCTGTCTTCAATGAATCGAAGGAGTTGCTTAGCCGTGAGCAATTTCACTTCTTCTGGGCGGAGTATATAGTGTCCCAGATGAGTGTTACGTTTGCGCATTAAGGGTCCGCAATCGGTTAGGATGTGTAGAGGCGTTTCTTCCGTTATGGAACAGAACCGACACATCCTTGAGTAGCTTAGTCCCAGGATGGTCATGTGCTTTTTAATACAACAGTGTCCAGTTAGGGCTCTTGCCAGAATGCGCAATTTATTTTTACTTAATCCCAGGGCTTCTGAAGCGAATTTACAATCAAAAGCCCGGATTAAGGTTTTAGAATGTTTTAAGCCTGGTGTGTCAGACCAGATCTTAAGTGATTTGGTGTGATAAAGAGTTTCAAGGGTCAATCGGGCTAGGCTTCTTGAGATTCCACAAAATGGCTCAGGTCCAAATTGTGTGCACTTTGAGCCCTCCCGTGCAAGTTTGTCGGCAAATTCGTTGCCTACAATACCCTCGTGACCCGGAACCCTTCTTAAAACGACCCTATTGTTACATCCCAGGGCGTTTAAACGGTTCACGCAGTCTCCAACTAGCTTTGAGTTCACTATGTTTGATCTCAACGCTAGCAGTGCTGCTTGACTATCAGAGTTTATGTAAATTTTATGGTTGACGTAGTGTTTTTGCAGATTGATTTCCGCACACCGCAGTATGGCGAAAATATCTGCCTGGAAGATAGAGGTGTATCTACCCAAATTCATACTAAGTTTGAATTTGGGGCGTTCCCCGTAAATTCCAAAGCCTACGTCGAAACCCATTTTAGACCCATCGGTATACCATATGAGGCTACCGACCTCACAGATAAACTGGCCATTCAGCTAGTCTTCTCTGGAGGGTAATTCCACTATATACTTTTTATCAAAAGTGTGTAGTGGACGCATGATATCTGAGACCATGCATAAGACCGGTGATTCCTTAATTGAGTCGAGCATGGATCTCAATCTGTAGGAGAGCAAGCTCAGACCGCCCTGGGCGTTAATCCTATACAAACTAGCCCTCGCCTCCTTGTCTAGATAGAGATCAAGGGGCTTTAGGCATAGAAGTGCATTAAGAGCCGTCCCAGGCGATGATCGCATAGCTGCAGTTGCCATTAAGCAGGCAGTTCTTTGTAGACTATTTAGTCTGTCAGCAGTCGTCTTTTGGTTGGCCTTGTTACACCAGACAATAGAGGCGTAGGTGAGAATCGGCCTCACTATGCTGCTGTACAGCCATAGGACCATACTGGGACGCAAGCCCCAGTTGTTTCCGACCAAACGACTGCACGTACCTAAAGCAATTTTTGCCTTATGGCATACGTTGCTAAGATGAGAGTTCCATGTTAGTTTTTGGTCGATTGTTACGCCCAAGTACTTAACTTCCGTGGAAAATGGTACGTCTTTGCCATTAAGTTTTGGTTGAACTAATTTGTCCAACCGTCTCTTTTTTGTAAAGGATATTATAACAGTTTTATCAGCATTAACTGATGAACTGTTATCCCTACACCAGTTATTTATGGTGTTTAGGGCTCTTTATATTATTGACGATAAAGTACTTTGGCAAAAGCCCCTCGCAATGATCACAAGGTAATCAGCATAACCCAATGTGTCAATGCGTAGGTCTGCCATTTTGTACAATAGTTGGTCAACCGCAAGAGTCCAAAGAAGGGGTGACATAACACCTCCTTGTGGGCAGCCTCTTGTGGTTGCAACCTCAATCGAAGTTTGAAACAGCGCTATTTTTGCCTTTCTGTTTGAGAGCATCGACTTCACCCATCTGATGGTTGAGGGGTCAACATTTTTAGATGTTAGGCCCTCAATCAGCAGTGATGTGGGGCTACTGTCGAAGGCGCCCTCAATATCTAGAAAGGCACAAAGAGCTATTTCTTTATCCTCCAGTGCTTTTTCGACCCTGTCAATGACACTGATCAGGGCTGTTTCCGTAGATTTGCCTCTGCGGTAAGCATGCTGGTTGTAATGTATGGGCCTCATAGTTAGAGCTACATCCCTTATAAATCTATCTATAACCTTTTCCAATGTCTTAAGAAGAAAGGAAGATAGGCTTATAGGTCTAAAGGACTTTGGTAAAGCGTAGTCCTTTCTACCAGCCTTAGGTATAAATAGAACCTTGACAATTGTCTATCGTTCTGGAATATATCCCCATGCAAAACTTGCTCTGAAGATTTTCACCAGATAAGGAAGAAGTATGTCGATACCCCTCTGTAGTTGGATGGGAATTATTCCATCCTCCCCGCTTGATTTAAATGGTTCAAAGGAGTCAACAGCCTACTGCACCAAGTTTGGCCTTATTATCTTTGCAGCCCTACGCCAGTTCTCATTGCAAGGCCTTCGTAGGGCTCTGAAAGAGTTCAAGGCTGAAGTCTTGTATGACCCTGGGAAATGGGTTGACGCTAGTAACTCCAATGTTTCTGTTTCACTATTAGTAAAGTTACCGTCCGGCTTTTTAAGAAGCCCGATCTGATTAGGTTTAGCTTTTGATAGCATCGTGTGTAGTCTTGCACTGCGAGGCAAAGACTCAACTTCCTCGAATAGCTTCCTCCACGATGCTCTCTTGGCTTTCCTGATTTCTTTATTATATTCAATTAGGGCTGCACTATAAATATCCCACTCTTTGGTTTTCTTAGCCCTATTAAATAGTTTCCTGGTCTTTTCCCTAAGTTCTTTCAGCTTAGAATTCCACCAAGAAACTTTTCGTGTTGAGGTCTTGGTTTTGACGGGACAAGTGTCCTCGAAGGCTTCACGGATACCTACTTATGTTGTATGTATGGTTACTGTCTCCGTCGCTAACTCCAGACCTTCAATTGTTTTGATGCTTTTAGGAAACGTTTCCAAATTCCTCCTTAGGCTATCTTTGTAGATATCCCAGGAGGTCGCTTTCGGATACCTAAAAGTAACGGTTTCAAAGATTGGTGATGCTCCAATCACAAACTTAATGTGCTTTTGATCAGACATCGAGTTTTCACTACTAAAATGCCAGTCATTTATCCGCCTGGACATGTTATTGGTGGCAAAGATTATGTCTAACACTTCTTGCCAAGCACGCGTGGTGATCATTAGCATCACAACCCACCACAATTTCGGCGTTGTGTTTTCGGGCGAACTCCGCCACTCGCTCTAACTCGATGGTAGGATCTGCGTTCTCGCCGGGAAGATAAGCTGAGCAAATGATTACTCTGGCCCCTGTGCATCCCTTGAGATTTATGAAGGCTGTAACCAGGTCATCATTGCAGTACTCTGGAACAGCTAAAAGTTCAATATTTTTATTATAAATTATACAAGCTCTAGGTCTACTGTCTTTGCTATTGACAAGAATCTTACCGGCAGCCGCCAATCCCAGAACTTGACCGTTGGCCACCCAAGGCTCTTGTATAAAGGCGAGGACAATGTTGTCCTCTGCAAAGCATACCTCCACCACGGCAGAAGCAGCTGCTGCATCGTGAAGATTTGCTTGGAGGACCCTCGTCTTACCCTTGGGTTTAGCCATTTATGGGCGTGGGGGAGGGGCAAGGGTCTTTTCCGCCTGTTGAGGACGAGGACGTCCTTTGCCTGCGAACTTGACCCCCGCCCCGCCTTACCTTTCGTCGAACCGCTCCCACCTCCCCTCCCCCCGGCATGGACGACACCAGCGGAGGCCGTCGGACCGAGGCGAAATCTGCGCCTTGGGTCTTCGTCCCTCTCACCGGTGGCGTGCCAGCCTCACCCCGAGAGTTAGAGGGCTGGGGGGGATTGGGGTTGGGGGTGGGGCGGTTCGGGCTCCATTGCCGCGTCAGAGCCTCCCTTGACTTTAAAAGTTATCATCTTAAAGCCAAGGATGACTCTGCCGCCTGCCTTCCGAAGAGCCTCCGCCGATGGGTCGTCCAGAGAAAAGGTTACTAGGAACCCATTCTCCTCGTCCCTACGGTGGAGGATTCTCCAGAGCTCAGTATGGAGCCCTTCATTTTGTGCCCTCAACAGCACAGCCGCCTCCTCTGGAGAGTCGGCTTCGCTGCGGGACAAGTAGGTAATGCCCAGCTGAGGCTTACCGGGCATTACCGAGAGCTCTGCCTCCGGCCAGGGCTTTAGTTTTCCGATTTCACCCACAATCCAATCCTGGCTTTCCTTATTCAGGCACGTTACCAGAATCCAACCTGGCTTGTGTGTGAAACCCGAAAATTTTGGCCATCTTAGCGATGGCCCGTGTTAGTGCCCGGTGGACCAGCCGCATCTGCTCCACACTCATAGGATTTGAATTGCGAATTCCTATACGCGCGGAGCCAGCTACGGCACTGAAGCTGAGCTTCTTCTCCTCCGTTGCCAGCTTCACAGTTTTCCTGGGCTGATTTTTGGGGGACTCTTCCTTAGACCGACTGCGTTTTTTCGCCTTCGGAACTGAGGGAGGCTTGGGCAGAGGAATTTCGTCCCAAGGCTTCTGGCAGAGAGAGAGGGCCTCTTCGACTCCAATCTCAGCTGCTATCAGCCTTCGGTACCTTTTCCTCCCTGCCCCACTAAGCTTATAAGGCCTAGTGAACTTTTTCTTTTCCCCTCCCTGGTTCGTTTCCGATTGTGGTTCGGCTGCAAACGTGCCCTCAACTTCAGGGCTCGTCCCAGGTTGGGTTGCACTGTTGCAGGGTGTTGGTGAGGCTAAAAGAGCCTCTTCCAAACCTGCAACTAATTCCATTAAAGGAGACTTCTCATTGTATTTTACAAAATGTCGGTTTTCATCCATTTTGTTCCCACGATTAGCTAGGGAAATACTTGGTCACCCTCGGCAGAGCCCCGCATGCCGAGGTAAGGGCTAAAATACTACCCGAATCGCCCTGGTCTCGGGTAGGCACCGTTTTTGACTGGACTCCCTCCAACCACGCATCCATCGGCACGGTACGCTTGACACCTTGTATTGGGTTAGGATAGGAAAAGGGGGAGGGATAAAAGAAAAGAAAAAGAGGATCGTCCGAGTGTTTCTGTTCTGTCTGTTTCCTATTGAACCAGATCAAATAACAGGTGGCAACCACGTGAAGGAGCACTCCTTAGACTTGCCCTGGGGATCAACACGACCGGCGCTCTCCCCCAGAGCCATACGTCAAACTGCTCGCCGGACAGGAGAGCAGAATAGGTGTTAATCTAGTCCTATTTATAATATCAAAAAGTTAGGAGTAGACTAACCCCCGCCCTACTGCAGGTTACCATCAACACTTCTTTGACATGTCGAATATTCGCACTAAGCACTATAAGTCACCTTTTATAATGCGCATAGCCAACGAATGGAATGCCCTGCCGGCGTCTGTTTTTCCGTATGGGTACTACCTGGATCCTGGACCTCTTCTAGGTGCGTGTTAACAGGCTTCTCCTGCGCAAACTCGCTCCATCGTAGATCTTATCTTTGCACTCGGGCCAGATAAAGATCTACAGTGAGTCCATTTTTATTATAAAATATAAAAAAATTAGTATATTTTCGACAGTAAAACTTCTTCATGAAATTTAGCCTTATAAATTGTTGTCGTTTTGAATTTTGAATTGTTTCATTAATTTTATGCCAATTCGACTTACTACTTACTCACTATAATATAATTATCATTAAAAAAAAACTTAAAATACACAATTAAAGTTTTAAATGTAAATTTTAAGGATCATAATATTTCATATCAATTTTATATCGAAATAATTGCTCAACATTGAATACACATAAGCAAGCCTCAAGGGCCGCATACTTTTGGCACTGGCGGGACACTTGAGACGCTGGTTTCAACCCAACGCGTTCAGTCTTAATACACCCGCCCGTCGCCTTCTTTTCCGACGCCATAACTCGTTTTTCCACTCTGCAATTGTTTCAGTTATACGATGCGTCAGTAACGCTGTATTTGATAAGACCGCGCCGCATCTCCTACAACGAACTGCACTAAACCTTACCTAATAATGTACCTAATTTTAGTAATTTCCTGCGGTTTTTCTCAGCTTTTCGTGATGCTGAAATTTGCGTCAAGAGCTGTAACGCGAGAACATCAGCGTAGAGAGCTGGAATTTAATTCGGGTTTTGGTGTTCTGCGAGAGTGACGGTTTGTGACACGCTGCAACGTTCGCCAACGTTACATTCTGCGTAACCGAGAGGAGAGGATTTTATTGTACTTGAATTTTTCGCTTTGCGAGAGCATTTGCTAATAATTTATTTTTTGGGAACGGATGAATTTAGCTTCATTTTGAATTTGATTTTCTTTCAAAATACTTCTTAATAATATCTTTTTATTTAAAAGCTTAAGTCCTAAGAGTTATGTTTTACTATTTTAAAGTATCGTTCCACTAATGTAACTTTTATAATTTAAATATATAATAATATATAATTCGCATATATATGTATACAAGCAATTACGTGAACAAATTAAATGTTTCTAATATCAGACGTGGTTACAAGCTCGACGTTTAACCTCATACAAACCGCAATTAAGGAATATTTATCGCACACTGCAAGTTATTTTGAGATACATATTATTATAAAAGTTAAACCAATGTTTGTTATTCATTTTAATGAAACTGTTCTTTTTATCACAATTAAAAAAAATACGTATGTATTATACTTTTTTTATAGGTATGTTTTGGTGTGGTGTGCTTATAACATATCGTTCGATCAATACTGTGCCATAGAAACTCTTCAGTGGATATGAAAAGGAGAACAAATTTCGGTAGCGCACGAATATCCGTGATGTGAGCTACGGTCTATACAGGACTGTATGGCGACAGGAGTGACTACACGTTTAATTTCACAGCGGATATAGGGCTCCACGTTACGGGTCTATTCGACTACGGCGTGATAGTTCGTCGACGGCGACGATTTCCGCCTTGCACACCCCGGCGCGCTCATTTCATGTTCATGCATAATGGGAGTTTCTCTTCTGGAATTGCATCCTCATTTTTAACGTTTACATATTTGTGTAATATTAGTTTTGTACTAAATGATACTAACCATAATATTTATTGTTTTTTTTTTTTATATTGATATCTCTAAAGTCGTGTGAGATTTTTTGTTATTAATAAGTAATAAAACCAACACATCATTTATTATTTATTATTTTATTTTACACTTTATTGTACTAAAGGTACAAACGGCGGACTTAATGCCATATGGCATTTTCTACCAGCCAACCGGAAAGTTAGTGGGAGATGCGTGTACTGCAGTGGGCTAGAATGAAACCAAAAATTGATAAATTTCACATACACACACCTTCACCCCCCTCCACACACACACCACACACATACATACTCATAGCTCAAACTTAATTAAATATATATAAGGATCTAATAGATTAAATGTTATAGATTATTTATATATTTTTGTGTCAGATGAACCCAAATAATGTTCCTTTACCTTTGTTTTAAAAATCCATTTGTTGGGGGATTTTCTTATTGCTAGGGGAAGCGCATTCCTTATTTAATTTTATTTTATTACATTTAACCAAAAAGGAAATTAAACCAATAATGAAAAATATGTAAAATATAATAACAGCGTTAAAAACATTTAGATCAGGTAGTGAAAAAGCTTTTAAATAATATCTACTCGTACATCGAGTCGTTTCTACCCATCCTTCCATTATTTATAAATTCAACTGCTGAACATAAGCCTTTTCCACAGATCTGCCTCATAGGGAGGATATTTGCCATAGTTGTCACAATTGCCAACCGGGCTTGCAACTGCATTTTTTTATTTTAGTCGTTACTAAGAAGACATTGCAGCCCATCTCCTGATTTGATTCCCTCTTTCGCCTCTTACGACTCCCACGGGCTGATATGGGGTAGTCGATGTTCACCACGCCACTACACGGTTTGTATGTAATAAATAATAATATTTATTCTCGGTATGGGTATGTTAGAAAAAAGATAAAATACGATACGCGCGCCACTTAGTGTAAGTTAATTGTACTATATCTATAACCTTCTCACAAGTACAAGCAATAAGTTGACAAAGTTTTACCGCAATCTAATGACCGTTATGGCAGCGTGTAAAATTCGAACAAACAAACTTGAGTTTTTATTTTTTAGATTACATAATAATTATACTTTGCTTGAAATTCAAGAAATATAATTCATAAATATCAGAAAATATTCCATTAAAATGTTATAGTTTCCACGCTTGGCAAATGGGTTGGCAATAGCAGGTTTTTTTAATTATTTTGAATTGTTGTCTGGTACATGTTGCTCTTTAAACACTCATGGGACGATATTAGGTTGTAGATATTCTTATACCACCACTTTATGGCGGATTTCAGAATTTCTATAGAAATGGCATTTATTTAATAAACTATTCCGCTCTATTCTATTATAAATACATCTAATACGAAATAACGGATTTCGTCATACAGAAATTAGTTTCATATCATTACGGTTGTAGTTTCTAAGTAATAGAAATACTTGACTTATGAGTTTTACCAGTACTATGACCCTAGTGTTAATATTTAAAGAAATATACTTGGCTACTGTATAAAATTAATGCCCTCTGAGAGGCAAGCGACGCTCTCGACGACTCTGCTTTTGCTTACACCGGACTGAGATCTCATGAAGTGCTGGTTTTCAGGCAGTGACGTTATTAATACTATATTATATAGCTTTAGAATCACCATTGTATAGTCACTAAATAATCTGAAGCTTTTTATGCGCCCAACCCTGGTTATGTGTTAGTAGAGCTCGCTAAAACGCTTATTATTAATTTATATCAAACTCTGTAATATATATATATATATATATATATATATATAGTACAATATTACTCAGATTCACAACTTAAGCTTTTATTTGCACATTGTCAAAAATTGTTGCTTCATACCTCAAAAAATCATACGAAAAGGCAATTTCAAATTTAATTATACAAGAAATAGAAAATACGTGATGATTTTAAACGATTTTCTTGCGGTGTGAAAAATTTTGTCTTCCAAATATTCCCAATCTATGGGAGAGGCGTACGGTCCAGCAGTGCTCTTATGATAGGCTATAATGTGTGAATGAATGCCTATAGTAATAATTTTACACTCAGGATATGTAGTGTATGGTATATTTAGGTAACTTTCTTGCGTGTAAGTCAATTTTTTGTTCTAATTATTATGTCACAAAATTGAACGCCTACTCCCTTCCCGTCACACCCTGTCCCATCCTCTTAGCGCCTGATGTAATTTATAAATGGACCCTTTCAATCTAGCCTTTTTCAATTTCGATTCGTTTACAATTGAATAGATAAAGTATTTGAAGTACAATTACGAGTGGAATTAAAATCCGTCGACAATAACGTAATAACGTATACCTTTAGACAGTCTGGAGGTCGAACTTTCAAGAAATGTAAATTTTATGAAATAAAATCGGCCATAATTATTAACCTTTAGATTCACCGTATAGTGGCGATGTAAGAATATCTACTACCCCATGTCGTACCGTAGGTGTCGTAAGAAGCTACAGAGGAAAACTTAAACAGGATATGGGCCGCAGTATCTTCCTGATACATACAACTTAAAATTATAAAAAACTACGGTCGCTAAAATGCAAGAGTAGCAACTATAGCGAAATTCCCTCATGAGGCAATCTATGAAGGATGCTTTTACTCAGCAGTGGACTTTTATAAGCTATATCATGGGTGGATGATAATCAATAACTAATCATTCATCATCCTATTTCGCTTATCGGATTGTAAGAGGCGACCATGGGAAATGTCAGAGAAATCTTACAGGCTTCCATCTACACAGGGCAGTCTGTCAGCCAAGTTCGAAAAAAAAGGGGCGAAAACCGGCAGTTTGTATATTTACACGAACTACTTTGAGCCACTTTCAAACCCCCCATAACTCATAAATAAGGTCCTTACCTACCTGAATACCAAATTTCATGTATAGACAAAAAGCTTTAAGGCCATACACACATAATTTTTCCTGTCAAACAAATACTGAGTATTCAATATGTACCCACGCACACACGACCCCCAGTAGGTAAAAAGCCTAAAAGTAAAGAGTCCAACAGGTTGAAGTGAAGTAGTCGACAAAGCTTACCGTGCAAACACCGTGTAACGCTGTGTAAATATAACATTTCGACGCGCTAATGCTCGAGAGCCTCGGCGCTGCCTTTCCTAAAAACCCGACAAAGCGGAGCTTTGTTGAGTTTACATAATAAATATTATTTTTTCAATCCTTAGGCTTGAATGCCTGTACTGTCAAAGTAATGTGTGAGTATATGGTGATTGTTTCATCTAAAGGTCCTTGTTATTAAGGTAATTGGGAACTTAACGCTAGGCTTGAATGCCTGCACTGACAAAGTAGAGTACATGATGACAATGTAATCTAAAAGCCCTTGTTTTTTCAGGTAATTGGGTCTTTAACCTTTAGTTATATTCAAGATAATATAATATTATTAGCATAAGATTTGTTTGTGTTCTAACCAATACGGTTAGAGCGGTCTAAGGGCAAGCCTATCTTTTGCCCTAAGCACCTTTATGCTATCGTCTATAATTGCGATATTATAACTATGATGTAATATACTGTCATTATAACCTTTCTAACGGTATTCAGAAGTATCCGAGACTGAAAGAGCGAATAATGAAGGATAACATAATGTTACGCGCCTAAGTTGACGTCAGGTACCTGGCACTAGCGCTATCGGAGATCAGAGCGAGGAGGGCTATATATATATATTGAAATTGCCTTTTCGTATGATTTTTTGAGGTATGAAGCAACAATTTGGCGTTAAGACAATGTGCAAGTAAAAGCTTAAGTTGTGAATCTGAGTAATATTGTACTATATATATATATATATATATATATATATATATATATATATATATATATATAAAATACAGAGTTTGATATGAATTAATAATAAGCGTTTTAGCGAGCTCTACTAACACATAACCAGGGTTGGGCGCATAAAAAGCTTCAGATTATTTAGTGACTATACAATGGTGATTCTAAAGCTATATAATATAGTATTAATAACGTCACTGCCTGAAAACCAGCACTTCATGAGATCTCAGTCCGGTGTAAGCAAAAGCAGAGTATTAATTTTATACAGTAGCCAAGTGCTTATATTTCTTTAAATATTAACACTAGGGTCATAGTACTGGAAAAATAAACTCATAAGTCAAGTATTTCTATTACTTAGAAACTACAACCGTAATGATATGAAACTAATTTCTGTATGACGAAATCCGTTATTTCGTATTAGATGTATTTATAATAGAATAGAGCGGAATAGTTTATTAAATAAATGCCATTTCTATAGAAATTCTGAAATCCGCCGTAAAGTGGCGGTATAAGAATATCTACAACCTAATATCGTCCCATGAGTGTTTAAAGAGCAACATGTACCAGACAACAATTCAAAATAATTAAAAAAACCTGCTATTGCCAACCCATTTGCCAAGCGTGGAAACTATAACATTTTAATGGAATATTTTCTGATATTTATGATTCTTGAATTTCAAGCAAAGTATAATTATTATGTAATCTAAAAAATAAAAACTCAAGTTTGTTTGTTCGAATTTTACACGCTGCTATAACGGTCATTAGATTGCGGTAAAACTTTGTCAACTTATTGCTTGTACTTGTGAGAAGGTTATAGACATAGTACAATTAACTTACACTAAGTGGCGCGCGTATCGTATTTTATCTTTTGTCTAACATACCCATACCGAGAATGAATATTATTATTTATTATATACAAATGTGCCGTGGGAGTGTAAGAGGAAAGAGGGAAAATAGGAGATGGCTCATTTTCTTTAAACTAATATTATTTCAATATCCTTGAGATGAAAAGTATTTCAGCAGTAGACTTTATAAGTAATGGAAGGATGGATAGAAACGACCGGTACGAGTAGGTATTATTTAAAAGCTTTTTCACTACCTGATCTAAATGTTTTTAACGCTGTTATTATATTTTACATATTTTTCATTATCGGTTGGTTTAATTTCCTTTTTGGTTAAATGATGTGTTGGTTTTATTACTTATTAATAACAAAAAAACCTCACACGACTTTAGAGATATCAATTTAATTGAAAAAAAAAAAACAATAAATATTATGGTTAGTATCATTTAGTACAAAACTAATATTATACAAATATGTAAACGTTAAAAAGGAGGATGCAATTCCAGAAGAGAAACTCCCATTATGCATGAACATGAAATGAGCGCGCCGGGGTGTGCAAGGCGGAAATCGTAGCCGTCGACGAACTATCACGCCGTAGTCGAATAGACCTGTAACGTGGAGCCTTATATCCGCTGTGAAATTGAACGTGTAACCACTCCTGTCGCCATACAGTCCTGTATAGACCGTAGCTCACATCACGGATATTCATGCGCTACCGAAATTTGTTCTCCTTTTCATATCCACTGAAGATTTTCTATGGCACAGTATTGATCGAACGATATGTTATAAGCACACCACACCAAAACATACCTATAAAAAAGTATAATACATACGTATTTTTTTTAATTGTGCAAAAACGATTTAACAATTATTTTGAACAATAATGCATAAAAGTTTTTGTGCATTATTATTATTCTTATTTAAAATGATAAAAAGAACAGTTTCATTAAAATGAATAACAAACATTGGTTTAACTTTTATAATAATATGTATCTCAAAATAACATAGAGTGTGCGATAAATTTTCCTTAATTGCGGTTTGTATGAGGTCAAACGTCGAGCTTGTAAATACGTCTGATGTATGAATGATATTAGAAACATTTAATTTATTTACGTAATTGCTTGTATATACACTCGGCGTCACAAAAATCGCACCTCTTTAAATTTGTGGTTCAAACTACTTTTAAAGCCGCCTAATTTTAGCAAGAACAAGACCAAGACTGACCGTGCAAGATTTGAGCAAGAACAAGACTAAGCCTGCGAGACTCTTGCGTCTTGCAGTTAGGAATGAGTGTCGTTTCAGGGAGTATAGGAGTTCGGGTATACGCTTAGGGACTCTATGAGACGCAAAAAATATATAAAATAAATTTTGAAAATTGGACTTATGCGCATTAAGAACAATACCATAAACGTACATAGCGGATGAAAATATCCATTAAAAGAAAAAACAGTGCATCCCTAGTTTTGAACATCGGCACATTGATTTTTTTTTGAGCGCGGGGCGTCTTGTTGTCGGCATCATCAAAAGTCGAATACTGACCTGTCAAAAAAAATTGCAGCTATTCGGAAGTACAAGGTCAAGATACACGCGCCGGCGGCTTCTATTGATATCGCACTCAATCGTCGCCGCCCACCGTACGTACTACATTTGACACTGTTTGAATGCCGCCACAGAGTACATGTTCCAAAGAGTAAAATAAGTTTCCGGGTGCTCAGAATGGACACGAATACATTATGCTGATCTCGCAAGGAATATTGTAATTAGATAATTGTAAGGATAGGTAGATAATAATTTATTCTAGTAAGTAATTATTATAATATTAACTATATGGGTTTATAATAATTACTTGCTATTATTATTATTACCTAATAGATAAACATGTTCAATAAGTTCACTGCAAATTTCAATTTTGGAAGTGTGTGTTTTTGAACACAAAGTGTTCGAATATGTCGTCACCCATTTGATAAATATTGTAGACACTTTTAACACACTTGAAACGTGTAAACAATTTGTACAATGCTAATCGAATAAAGAACTTTGTTTTCTAAAACAAAATAAAACAAAGAGTTTAGATGAAGATGATTCAAATTTTTATTATATTACGAGGAGAAAAGTTTGGCAATTATGAATGTAAAATGATATCTGGCAAATGTCCACCAGGACCACACTGACACATGTCGATTCTTTCATCAAAGTTTTTAATCACTTTTTGGCAAAATGGCGGGTCTATTTCGTTAATCATGTCACGGATTTTGAGTTTTAAGGCCGCGAACGATTCGATTGGCTCCGTATAGACTCTGTCCTTAACATAGCCCCATAAAAAATAATCCAGTGGTGTTAAATCACACGATCTGGCTGGCCATTTAACAGCTGAATTTCGTGAAATTACGCGATCGGGAAATTTGGTTTGCAATAAATTGATCGTTTCATTGGCTGTGTGACATGTGGCACCGTCCTGTTGAAACCACATGTTTGTGATATCGATGTCATTAATAAGAGGCCAAAATTGAATTGTTAACATCCATGATCCATTGACCGTTACCGCATTTCCAGCCTCATTTTCGACAAAAAAACGGCCCAATCACGCCTCCAGACCACATAGCGCACCATACAGTGACACATTGAGCATGCAAAGACTTCTCAATAATCGCTTTAGGATTTTCAGAAGCCCAAATGTGGTAATTTTGCTTGTTGCCGTACCCTGACAAGTGAAAATGGGCTTCGTCTGAAAAAATGATTTTTTTAAGAAAAACCAACGGGCTGTTCCTGAATGAATTGAGCGAATCTACGGCGATGTGAATGGTCGGTCAGCTTCAATTCCTGCACCAGTTGAACCTTGTAAGGCTTCAAAGCCAAATCCTTACGCAAAATTCGCCATGTGGTGGTTTTGGATAACCCCAATTGTTGAGAACGTCGAGGAATTGACAAATTCGGATCTTGTTCAACACTGTGGCTCACGGCTGCGATGTTTTCGGTTGAACGACCCGGTCGAACACGCGTTGGTGTTGGTGGTGGTGGTGGCGATTCAAATTTAGCGATCAAGTTCTTAATAGCGGTCTCAGAAGGACGATTATGTTGTCCGAAAATATCACGAATTTTACGAAACGTAACTTTAACAGAACCACCATTTTCATAGTGGATTATAAATATTTCAATGCGATTTTCGAGCGAAATTGAAGCAATTGCCAAAGCATCTACTACGAATAGGTCAAAAAACTAAATGTCAAAACTGTCATGTTGTTGGTGTTGCCCCAATTGAAAAACAAAGTACTTGTTGAAAAACCCATTATAAAAAGTGTGCATATTAAATAAAAAGCGTAAAATAAGATCTATGTACTTTTTAGGAGCCCGAGTATCTCTTAGAGAACCGTTTAAAGAAATTGATTGCATCGAATTGATATAAATAATAGTGATTTGCACAATTTTAATAGTAGAAATAAAAATAAAATCACAATACCTGCTTTCCGGTTACAAAAAGTATATAATGCGTTCTTGGGTAGCGATATACGCTTTTATAATAAGATTCCAAAAGAAATGTTAGATCTTTCACCTTTTCAATTTTAGTCAGACAAAAATGCTTGAAACTGACCTCTCGTACTACACAGGACTAACTAGAAATTTCTAAACCGATTTGGTATCTACATATACATTTGACATTTTATGTTTGACTTATCGCTTTACATAATTATAGAACTATTGTAAAAATATTTTGAAAAGAGCAACTACTGAGTTTCTTACTTTCTTCCATGATTCTTCTCAGTAGAATCAGAACCCCTGGATATGGAAAAGAAAAAATTGGGGAAAACAGTGATTATATGACTATTCAAAAGTGTATTTTTAATGCCTACTTGAATAAAACATATTTTAATTTTGAATTTCAAACGAGTGAAGGCAAATTTAATTTAATTAACGTAGATTAATTCAATCACAAGAAGAACATAATATACACAATTTTATTTACATATTTACATTCCATTTTTACGTAGGCACACTATACCTATCTGGCAACGCATCTACTTTATTAATCTTCTGAAGAATCATTAATTTTTATCAAAGAATGCCGAACTTTCCTTTGCCGGTCTTTCGGCGTGTACTTACAAATAGTAGTATTTATTTTAATTCGTCATTCCCAATTGAGCTTTGCTTCGAGTCTAATGTATTAATTGTTTTTACTCTAATCCTTGTTGTTCTCGGAGTGATAAGTTTACAATTTGACATGAGTGACGAAGAGTCGAATAGTTCTAGTCGGAGTAGTGAGAGTTGGAGTTATAGATCTAAAAGACCTAAAAGTAAATTTGATGAGTTTTTCGACATAATTCACGCATCTCAAATTGATTTGTGTAAATTATGCCAACATAAAAAGGTTGAAATAAAAATGAAAAACAGAAACACTTCAGGCTTAAGGAAGCATCTAATATCTTTCCACAAAAAGGAATCACAAATATTTCTTCCTGAAAAACCAAAATTAAGTGGAGATATCACAAGCTTTTTAATAACCACCGGAAAAAGTGGACAGGTAAGAAAAAATATACTTATCACACAATTACATAACACATATATTATGTAACTAGCGGCCGCCTGCGACTTCGTCCGCGTACAATATCTGACTTCCTATGAGATTTTGAAATTTTCTCGCTGCAAAAGTCTTACCTAAGTATAAAGAGGCTATATAAGTAAAGCTTAACTGTGCAAGTATTTATTATTTAAAACTAACAAAGTAAATGTCGATCTTCATATCTATACTTTAAAAATATAGGACTTGCATGTAACCATTTTACCCCAATTTCACCCTTTTTTTTTTTTTTTTTTTTTTTTTTTTTTTTACATGGGGAAATGCCTACGCATACCCGCCTCGCGGGGGCAAGGACGGGTTATGTCGGACTCGCACCGACTAAAACCCCATGGTGTTCCACCTTTGTCGCATATTGGCAGGGCTACGGGAACGCTTTCGCACACATCCGCGGCCCTACTAGCGCCTGCCGCCCCATGGCAGCACCTCCTCGGGAGAGGAAAATTCCTCCCCGTTCTCCTTCCCAGGTAAGGCGTACCAGAACACATGGCGCGCCTTCTTCCACGGCCTCCAATTACGTCTGTGCAACAGACGCCCCCGCGTCCGATGCACAAAGGCCATGGGGCCAGGAAAAACGAGCACTTAGAAGTACTAGCCTTCCCAACCCCAGCGGCGGATCTGGTCTATGGCTCCGCCGCCAACCAAGATTCGGCTGCGGAGGGTAGGGAGAGCGGCGCCTCGCAATACCGACAATCCTCTCCCCCCGCAGCCCCACCACCACCGCATCAACGGTGCGGCCCCGTTTGAGTCGCGAAGTCGAGTGGCGCATCGCCATACCAACACTCCTCTTCCTCCGCGACTCCACCTCGGCTGCAGCGGTAGAGGGTGCGCGAGTCCCCACTCGCTGCAGTCCACCAGCACACATCCAAAGTGGGCTCCCCAAGCCCGCTCGGAGTGGCCACCTCAGGCCGGCCCTTCACCTCGGGCCAGCCACGAAGGTTCCTCTTTGTTCACCGTGGGAGACCAAGCCACGGCTACTAAGCCCCCCGCCACGACAAGGCGGGAACCCGTTCGGGGGGGGACCCCAATTTCACCCCTTAGGGTTAGGATTTCGTAAAACAGCTTATTCAGGATTTTATTATTGAAAAGTTATAACTTTAATGCCGATTTTCGTGTCTCTAACTTCAAAAACGTAGGACTTTCATACAAACTTCCAACTCCCATTTCACTCCCTTAGGGATAGATTTTCTCAAAACCGTTTCTTAACTGATCTCTATGCCATAAAAGGAACCTACCTTACAAACTTCATGTTTGTGTGTTTTATAGTTCCTGAGATATCGTTATAGTCAGTCAGTGAGTGGTAGTTATATATATATATATATATATATATATATATATATATATATATATATATATATACGTCTGTGCAACAGACGCCCCCGCGTCCGATGCACAAAGGCCATGGGGCCAGGAAAAACGAGCACTTAGAAGTACTAGCCTTCCCGACCCCAGCGGCGGATCTGGTCTATGGCTCCGCCGCCAACCAAGATTCGGCTGCGGAGGGTAGGGAGAGCGGCGCCTCGCAATACCGACAATCCTCTCCCCCCCGCAGCCCCACCACCACCGCATCAACGGTGCGGCCCCGTTTGAGTCGCGAAGTCGAGTGGCGCATCGCCATACCAACACTCCTCTTCCTCCGCGACTCCACCTCGGCTGCAGCGGTAGAGGGTGCGCGAGTCCCCACTCGCTGCAGTCCACCAGCACACATCCAAAGTGGGCTCCCCAAGCCCGCTCGGAGTGGCCACCTCAGGCCGGCCCTTCACCTCGGGCCAGCCACGTGGGTTCCTCTTTGTTCACCGTGGGAGACCAAGCCACGGCTACTAAGCCCCCCCGCCACGACAAGGCGGGAACCCGTTCGGGGGGGACCCCAATTTCACCCCTTAGGGTTAGGATTTCGTAAAACAGCTTATTCAGGATTTTATTATTGAAAAGTTATAACTTTAATGCCGATTTTCGTGTCTCTAACTTCAAAAACGTAGGACTTTCATACAAACTTCCAACTCCCATTTCACTCCCTTAGGGATAGATTTTCTCAAAACCGTTTCTTAACTGATCTCTATGCCATAAAAGGAACCTACCTTACAAACTTCAAGTTTGTGTGTTTTATAGTTCCTGAGATATCGTTATAGTCAGTCAGTGAGTGGTAGTTATATATATATATATATATATATATATATATATATATATATATATATATATATATATATATAATTCACTCATATTTTCATTTGTTTTTATAATCGGCGAGACACATGATTTACTATTTTATTTCAGTCTGAAAATAGCAGTGACAACATCACGACAGCTACAGTTGATTGGATGGTTAAAAAATATCTTCCCTTCTCATTTTTCGATGACGAAGCTACACAAGTATATTTTCGATCAATTTGCCCAAATATGGTGTTTCCTAAAAGGTCCACACTTAGAAGGAAGGTCAAAGAACGGTTTGAAGAGCTTTAATTGAATCTTAAGAAACGACTACAACAATTTTCATCTAAAATGTCATTTACCATTGATGGATGGACGTCAATTGCTGGTAGGAGTTACTACGGGGTCACTATTCATTATATAGACAACGAATGGAAGTATCGATCTGTAGTCCTTGATTTTATACCATCATGCGGTCGACATACTGGGGAAGATATTGTAACGTTTTCCACGAATGTTTATTGGATTATGACATAATTGATAAAATACAGGGTATCACGGTCGACAACGCAACTGCAAATACCAAATTTATGTATGAATTGGACAAACAGCTGCCACACTTTGATTCAATCAACATTTCCGGTGCTTTGCTCACATTTTGAACCTTGGTGTACAAGATTACACAGTATGACAACAGCAGTATGAACATAATGAAGACGAAACTGAGGAAGATGAAGATAATGCGCCAAATATTGCTGACTCACGTGCAGCTATAACAAAATTACGCAGTATTTCCAGTAAAATAAAAAGAAGTGAGACATTGAAGAGGAAGTTTCAGTCTGCTTGTGAAGCATCTGGCGTGCCATCAAATCTGAACCCCATACTCGACTGTCCAACGAGATGGAATTCCACACATGATTGGATTTGGTTTAAAAGTGAGAACTGGTATTAACATATTGTGCACTTCTGTCGCCGAATTGAATGATTTTCAAATCACAGATAGTGAATGGCAAATACTCGAAAAAATACATAAGTTTCTAATAAACTTTAAACTTCTATTAACGAAACTTGGTGGAGAAAAATATGTTACATTACCGCTAGTCATTGTATCATTCAATCTCTTGCTCGATAAAATTGAATCAATGGTAAAAACAATTAGATGAGAAACCTAATCGATCCGAATTGGATGAAAGGCTCATTCTGGGTTTTCAAGCAGCTCGAGACAAAATGCTTAAACATTATAAAAAGAGCAACTGGATTTATTGTACCTCTTTAATTTTAGACCCAAGGCATAAGACTCAGACTTTTGACATGACATTATGGGGGAAGCAAATTAAAACAGAAAGCCTGCGCAAATTTAATGAACTTTATAAAGAATATAAAAGTCTACACTCAGTGAATACATCTCTAGAATCACAAAGTAATGAAAAGAAAGTATGTGAATATGATGAAGATGAAGACGTAATAGACTTTGAGAAATTGTATGCATGTCCCTTGACGTCATCTGGATCTGGATCTTTTCATCAAGGCTTAGTTATAGACGAGTTGGAGGAGTACCTAAGTAAACCCAGAGCCGCCAGTTCGGAAGACATTTTAGGTGGTGGAGGACGCATGAGACAGAATATCCGACTTTATCGAAGATGGCCCGTGGTTTTCTTTCAATACCTGCAACTTCAGTACCTGCTGAGAGATTATTTTCTAAAGCATCATTAGTAATTAGAAAACATAGTAATAGGTTAAGTGATGAGTCAGCCAGATGGTTACTTTGTATTAATTTTTGGTCAAAAGAATTAATATAAAGTAATAGTAATGTCAAAGCTGTTGTGTACTGTTATGTAATTTAATTTGTATTGTATTTTATTTTTTTATTTAAATAAATGGTTAATTGTATAACTCTTTTATTCCATTTCATATAAGGGTCTATCAATCCCTTTCTAGACAGATAATGTTCTTTATAATACAATCAATTTAATGTCATTAATTTGTTTTTTATATGTTTGACTAAGTTTTAGCACATGTAAGCTTATTAAATGTAAACGTTTATTAAGAAACAGACTAACTCCCGTGGCCGTAAGACTTGGTAGATGCTCAGTTGGTTAGAGCATCGGCACGGATCGCTTAGGTCGTGGGTTCAAACCCCACCTGGTATTAGTTAATTTTTCAAATTTCTCATTAAATGTTTAGACATTTATTAATTTAGTTGGTCTTTCTATGGCTATATTAATTCAAGCTCAAAATGTGCCTACTCTGTTAAGTTGTTCTAAGATCTAAAGTAACGTTTAATAAATAACAATAGGCTAATAGGTAATTGCGAAACTTGCGAGACTCTTGCTGCAAGATCAAGAACAAGACTGAGAGCGCAATACCAAGACCAAGAACAAGACCAGGTGTGTTGGCGCAAGACCAAGTCTCGTCTTGTTCTTGCATTTGGGCAACACTAATCACGAGTCCGTACTCGCTGCTTTACGTCTTCCCAGAGGTGCTCTATCGGGTTCGTATCTGGACTTTGCGCCGGCCACCGCGTATCAGAGATCCAGCCTCTTGAAGGTCCATACAATTAATGCAGTGTGGCTGCGGGCGTTGTCGTGCATTAATGTAAATCTACCGCCAACAAAACCTGCGTATGGAACCACATGCTCTTCTAGGATCTCCAACATGTATCGGTGAGCAGTCAGCGACTCTTGATCACGAGTACCTCCACTCCGGGAAACGCAGACAATGCTGGTTTTGGCGTCGACTGACATGCCACCCCAGAACATGCATGAGCCACCCTTGAATCCAACTGTTTCTTTAATACAGGCTTGTGCAAATCGTTCCCCTTGCCTTCTGTATACTCTTCTGCGTTTATCATTGCAGAAAAGACATACTCTCGTCTCATCCGAAAAAAGTATCGTCCTCCATTGGTCGATCGTCCAATCAATATAATCGCGTGCAAATTGCAATCGATCTCTGCGATGCTGTGCGGTCAATTTCGGACCAGTTGCAGGCCTATGCACTGCAATTTTCTTTTCTCTTAACCGTCTTCTGATCGTAGAGACGCCTACAGATGTTCTTGGGGCTAATCGTAGCTGATGTTGCAGTTCTACAGCATTTGAGAATCTATTGCGTAAAGATGTCGATAAAATGAATCGATCGTCTCTTTGAGATGTGAAGCGCTGTTGCCCAGATCCTCTGAATATAGTCATTGGTGTCCTGGAACCGTTAGAATACTCGTCGTACGGAAAAACGGTATAGATTTAGTTGCCGAGCGACGTCACACTGTCGCATCCCTGACTCCAGTAGCACAATCACTTGAGCGGCTTCACCAGCAGTTGTATCCATATTGTGGGGTTTTTAGCTTACTTCAGAAGTTTACGTGTATCCTCTTCAACGTTTGGAAAGTGAATGACTTACATTTTACCCTTTACCGGCCCTTTTATAGCACATAACGCACCGCAACTAGTGATCTTTATGACACGTATTTTAGAAACAGTTTTTTCAACGTCTCTTCCTCAGAAGATTTCTTAAGTTTATGAAACAAAACAGTTGTCAATTTAAAGGTTCATAAACGCACTTTCAGTAGATACCAATATTGGCTTGATTAAATGTAAAAACTGAGAGCCAGATACTCAAGTAACTTTTTTCAGGGAGGTGCGATTTTTGTGACGCCGAGTGTATATGCGGATTAGTGTTCGCCTGCGTTGGATTGAGTATACAGGCGGTTCCAAAAATAAGAACTTGTCTAAATAATATTGCACTTTTTAAATCACTTAGTAAAATAGAATGGGAAAAATCGAGGGAATCATCTTGTCCTTATAGCATTTACAATTTCATACACGAAAATTTTAATAAGTGTTATACGGAATGTAGAGAAGAGTCAAAAAGTATCCTTAAACCAAAACGTATTGGTAATGAATGTATGAACAAAAAAATTCTGAAAATATGCCAACACAGGGACAAATTATTTAATCAGTGGACAAGAGACTGTAGAAATAGTATTTTAAAGCAAGCATACACAATAAGGCACGAAATTACGTAAACACAGTGATTCAAAAAAGTAAAAATAAGTGGCTTAAATTAGAAATTAATAAGAACATACATAATCGTAGAAACCTATGGCAGATATTAAATAAATTAACGGGGCGAATTTCAAAATCGATTGATGATGTATTGCTCGACAACTTTGGTAACAGTAGTTATCCTCCATATAAGATTGCATGTTCATTTGCTGAAACTTTCGACGTAAGCGTCAAAAATTCAATCCCTAAATGTAATCTGCCTTTATTGGATAAGTCATTGTATAGTAACAACGCGAATGTCTCCTTTCGCTTTGTACCTGCTAATTCTAATGTAGTAGAAAAAATAGTACGCAACCTAAACAGTAATAAAGCGGCAGGTATTGACGGGATACGACCTATAGACATAAAAATATGCACCTTAGTCAGTGACGTAATTGCAAATCTTATTAATGCCTGTATAAAAAGTGGAAAGTATCCCCATATTTTAAAAACTGGCATAGTTAGACCTACCCATAAGAAGGGTAGCACTATGGTGCATGACAACTATAGGCCAATTACTATTTTACCCGTAATAGATAAAATTGCTGAAAAATACATTTGCAGACAGGTTTATGACTTCTAAGCTAAAAATAATATAATAACGGAAAAACAGTATGGCTTTCAACCGAAGAAAAATACCACCCAACTGTTATCGACCTTCACTAACAGCGTTTACAAGCATTTAGATAATAAGAAACACGTCTTGGTAGGCTTTGTAGACTATACTAAAGCGTTTGATATACTTAATCATAATAAGCTAATAGACAGTCTTAATGATAGTGGTATCAGAGGCCCATTATTGTCATGGTGCAGAGATTACCTTAATGACAGAAAATATGCGGTAAAAGTGGGTGATGCCATTAGTTATTATGTTAACTCTTCGGTAGGCACAGCACAAGGCTCTGTAATTGGACCATTGCATTACATCACCTATGTTAATAGTCTGGCAAACATCATCAGTATGCTGACGATACGTGTCTCGTTGCAGCAGGCGAAAATATTAACGAAACTGACCGCATTATGCAAGAAGAACTTAATATATTAACACAATGGTCTCATGATAAAGGATTAGTTATCAATGCTAGCAAGACCAAGCTAATGTATATAAGTTCGTCACAATAGGAGTAAAGTAATACCTAGCATTATTGTGCCTGACCACCGATGCCTTCACAAAGGACAATTGACTCTCAACTGTCATTGTGAAGAATTAGAGCCGGTAGAAACTCAAACTTACTTAGGACTTATAATAGATAGTCGACTCAACTGGAAACATCATATTGAGGATGTGTGTAATAGACTTCGAAGCATATTAGCAAAATTCTCCATAATTAAGTACTCGTATAAAGTCCCCTATAGAATTCTGCTACAATTATATAAATCACTGGCCGAATCTCAAATTTCATATGGCTGGTCTAGTTATGGGCGAACTTACAAATCACATTTAGATAACGTTTATTCATTGCAACTACGTATCTTAAAAACTATAGCCCCAGACCAAGTTAAAAACTTACACAGGGATTCTGATTACCATAACCTATTCGATTACTGCAAAATTATACCGGTGTATAAAAAACTAGAATATACTCTCTTAAATGAAGAATTTTTTAACGAAGATTTTAAAAAATATGGATAAAATAATAATAATATATATATATATATATATATATATATATATATATATATATATATATATATATATATATATTTTCTAACTATTCTAAAACCCGCAGTGCGGCCAAACCAAAATTAGCTAAACCCAATTATAATAATGATTCTGATTGCCATAACCTATTCGATTACTGCAAAATTATACCGGTGTATAAAAAACTAGAATATACTCTCTTAAATGAAGAATTTTTTAACGAAGATTTTAAAAAATATGGATAAAATAATAACCCTCTGGTAAGCTGAAAATGCGGAGGTGTCGGGGACCTCGGGTCCGCCCGCCACTGGCTACTTATATATATATATATATAAAATATATATATTTCTAACTATTCTAAAACCCGCAGTGCGGCCAAACCAAAATTAGCTAAACCTAATTATAATAATTTATACGGAAAACGTACTTTAGAATACATGGTTCCGAATTTAATTAATCAATTACCAACCTCTTTTCAAAATGAAATTAATCACAAAAATATTAGACACAAATTAAAAAACTATTATACGAACTGTCTATATCAGACTTCAAACTAAAAAAATAATAAAACAAAATACTATAATCCCCACTAACTATATTTCCTAAATATACTTATGTTATACAACCTAAGAATAATCATTATAATCGTCTACTATGAATGCAATATTCAGTAACTTACTAATTGATACCCCATGTATACGCAGGAACGCAGGAACGACCGGTTTTTGACGCGGTGAAGTGGGCGGTAGCAAGACTCACATACCTTTCTTGTGCACTATTAGGTAACTACGCATGTATGATTTATATATATATCTATATTATGATTTACCGCGTGTTGACCGTGCCAATTGCTGTTTAGTGTTTAGTAGTATTGCATTAAACATATTTTGTTGATTAAGGTGTAGCTCATATGTAAAATTTTTAATGTCGGCGGCTTGTGGTACACGGTAAAGTTTTCATTAAGCTTATGTTGTACCATATTATATCCTCTTTATCATGTATAATATGTTAAATAAATAAAATAAAATATTACTTTGTAAACGATTTAGGTTATAAAACTTGCATTAGTAGAACTATATTTTAAAATAATAAAACAGAACTCTTAGGACTTAAGCTTTTATATATTAACAAGTGCTCTCGCAAAGCGAGGAATTCAAGTACAGTAAGGTGTTAGATTAAAATTAAACCTGCATGGTCTAAAACACACATATATATATATATATATACATATATATATATATATATATATATATATATATATATAATGGTCGCATAGATATTATGACCAATTTGGAGAGAACAAACTAACAAACTATACTCTAGACGCTAACAAACGCACTGCGCGTTTTTGGTATAATCTCTTCCGTATTGGAAAGTTTGACTTGAAGAAAGAACCACGTGCAAGACCAGAGCCAGACACTAAGGTATATATCGCTGAATTAAAATTAATGGAAGAAGCCGATCCTTACCAAACGACCGAGAAACTAGCTTCATGATTTGTCGTTACTTTATCCAAAATAACAACTTATTATTTATAACAAATCGAACATATGCTAATAATAATGCTTCATTCCAAGGCAAAGTAGACTCGTCCAATCGAATAGAAAAATGAGTGGTTTGCAGATAATTACTCAAGAAACTTTCTATATCAGAGCTCATTTTATCAATACGTCTTTGTATATTGTATATTTGGAGGTTCGTGCAGAACAGTTTTTAAAACCTCTTCAATAGCGGGTAAAATTAAGTCTTCTCCGAAGGGGTTAGGTTTTCCAGATTTCGCTATAAGCAACGAAATATTGTAAGATGCCCGCTAGCCATCATCGTTACTTTGAGACATTGAAACAAACATACTATTTACGGTAGGTCTCTTTTCATATTTTTCCTTAAATTTTTGAAAGTATTTCAGATCTTTATCTATTTTGTCAGGATGACGCCTTCTAAAGTGGGGTCCCACGGCCCGCCAGGCGACAGGCCGCGCCAGGCGTGCCACCGCCTGTATAGGCCTGTCGTGGCCCCTACTGAGCGTTCCCACGGCTATATCAGAGTGTGTCCCTTGTGCGACCTGTTGACTGACATTCCAACATGTTAGGCGATACGGAGCGCACGGTTGCGTATGCAGCCGCTGTGGTTTTATTCAGTGGTGAAATTTTGTTAAGTCAAGCAAAAAGAAAGCAGAAGAAACGACGACACTGTTGGGTGTCGTCATTCAACAAGAGCCGATCAAGGTTGGTACCTAATTTTGACTAGCTATTGTATACCCGATTATTTTTATTTTTGAACAATAGAAACATTACATTTTCTTAATTACTTACAGATATAATGCAACTGATATGCTGAGTGATTTTGTACGGGAACCTAGCGGAACATTTGGAAATTTCTGCAGAATGTCTTCAGATGATTTCACGTTCCTTCTTAATAAGATTGGCCCTCATATCTCAAAGATTGATACGAACATGAGACAGTGCATTCCAATTCAAGAACGATTTGCTATTGCACTTAGATTTCTAGCTACTGGAGATAGTTACAAAAGCCTCTCATACTTATTTAAGGTTTGAAAACAAACAGTCTCAAGAAGCGTTGACGACGTCTGCAAAACAGTACAAAAATTAAGGGAAGAAGTAAAAGTAAGTTGCTACGTTCATAATAATATTTATTTTAAGAAACTAGGTACATTCATTTTGAGACTCATAAAACTCTTTTAATGTTGTTGTATCTGAAGCCAGATTAGTATTTGGCGCTTGTTATGCATTACAATTAATTTGAGTGTTTGGTTCTTGTGAGGAAGTATGTGGTGATGGTGATGATTGTGAATAATTGGGACTCTGGTAGGCCGGCGACTGCGATGCAGACGATAGTTGAGGATGGAATGGAGCTGGAGAACTTGGTGAATTCTGTGCAGACTGGGTACTCGGCGAAGTTGTGAAAGAGGAATAATTTGAGTGTATGGTGTCTGTAATGAAATATGTGGTAATGATTGTAAATAATTGTAGCTATAGTAGGCCGGTGACTGGGATGCAGAAGGCAGAAGATGATGAATCCTGTGGCGATTAATAGAGGCTCTGGTTCAAGGATCGCATAGGCCTGATGGTAGTTGTTTCAGTGTGATAATCTGGTTGTTGAAATTGTTCTTTTTCTCGTCGTTTCAGATGAAGCACCAACTTATCTATTTCTAGCATAGCTAATTCTCGTGTGTGTTCCTGTAGACCCCTCCATTTTTCTGCTAATAAATCACAATACAAAGAAGATACATCTTTTCGTGGCATTTGGCTTATTTGTTGCAAGTAATTGTATGCTTCGTACATCCGATTTTGAGTTTCATTTAGTTTTTTTTTTTCTTGGGGATTATTTTTGGAGTTTTGAATGCGATGTCCTGTTCTTCATTACTTTCTAAATTTTGGTATGATTCATTACATTTATTACTATCACATTCATTACTATCATCTTCACTCTCATCTGATATCTGAAATTAATCGAGAACTAAGTATTATTATTATGAGGCTTTTTTGTGCACCTTACTATTAACATTAACCTACAATTAACATCTTTTGTTTACAGTTGCCACGGTCATCACATGAATGGTTGGAGATCGCAAAAGAATTTTACCGCAAGTGGAACTTTCCTCATTGTCTAGGGGCATTAGACGGAAAGCATGTCGTGATACATAGTCCTATTCACAGTGATTCAGAATACATAAACTATAAGGGAACATTCAGCATCGTACTTTTAGCTTTGGTTGACGCTGATTACAATTTCAAATTTGTTGATTGTGGTTGCTAGGGAAGAATAAGCGATGGAGGTGTGTACAGAAACACGGAGTTCTACAAAAAAATATGTCGTTCTGAATTGGATTTACCACAACCAGATGTTTTACCATTAAAAGAAGAAAAGATGCCGTACGTTTTCGTAGCTGATAGTGCATTTGCCCTAACTGTTAACATGATGAAACCATATGCTGGAAACCATAACAAAGGAACAAAAGAAAGAGTCTTCAACTATCGTTTATCAAGAGTTGGGCGAATAGTCGAAAACGCTTTCGGAATACTGCTGTCTTCTGTTTTCAGAGTACTAAGGAAACCTATTCTAATAAGCCCCGACAAGGTGACGGACATAGTTATGACTTGTGTCTTATTACATAATTTTCTCAGGAACTCCAAAAAATCCAGGCAAATATACACGCCAGTTGGCAGTTTTGACACTGATCATGAAGGCGTTATTCAACTTAGCTCTTGGCGAAATGACCAAGAAGGAATGAGTTCTCTACTACCACTGTGATCTTTACCACGAAGAGCAGCCGTTACTGCTAAGAGCGTCAGAGATAAATTTGCTGAATACTTTGTAAATGATGGCGAAGTTCCATGGCAGAATAACTATTAAATTATTGTTTTATAAGTTTATACTTCAGATTTGGATGAGTGAGATAAAATAGGTACGTAAATGGTAGATTTATAGTCGATATAATATAAATAATTATTAATGTAAATTAAATGAAAGTATATAATGTAATGTATATAATGTAAATGTAATCGTAGTTTTAGTTTTCTTTGGTTTATATACAACATCCAAAAATTTTGCCATTTTGTCGTAGAATGGCTATTCCGGCTTATAAATATTATCGGTGCCACTACCCGTTTTCATAGAATCCTTGACTTTAGTTTTCACTTTTCTATAGGTAGACATTAAATTTTCTTTTTTCTTCTTTAACTCCGCAATAAGTTCCATCTTTTTATTGAGATTTTATGCGTAACCAAGCATCATGGACATCGTTCTTATTTTATTGAGGCGACGAATTATTCCAAAGCGCTGGTTCATTTTCATAAAGAGTTAAAAACTCGAATATGTGCTCGTTCGTCCACTCCATCATGTGCGTGTACGCGCAGGCGCCGCCGCAGGTGAAATGAACGATTACAACCGACGCAGACCAGTGTTGCCAACGGATGAAATAGCAATCCGCCAGACAAGGCTCCTCAAACCACCAGAAAATCACTAACAAAAAAGATGTCCCCCTCTGAAAACCACTAAAATTTCCACTAAGATATATGAATATGATTAAAGCAAAAAAAAGTAAAAGTACGTTTATTATTAAAAATCTTATTGTTGTTAATATAATTTTTTTTACTTTTAGTGATTAAAAACATCAAGTTGCTTAAGATATTATTTACATTAATAAATCGTCTTCAGATGAATCTGCATTTTCATTTCAGCCTTACTGTTATCCTTATCAGACTGATATGACTCCTTCGTCCCAATTTGTTTTATAAGATTTAAAGGAATTTCATAATTGCTGTAGCACTTTCCCATTAACTGTATACCACAGCGTATTTTTAGAATTGATTTCAAAAGAGTTAGCTTCATTCTGTTTCGCTGCTTGTTTTTTATAATATTTATGCTACTAAAAAGTCTTTCCACATCGGCATTCGAATGTGGCAATACCAAAAGTGTAATCGCAAATGTTGCTAATTCTTGAAATCGAGCAACACCTTATGCATCTTTGAATTTCAAGACTTTGCTCCAAAATTTTTTTGTATCTTTTGTTTCATTCCATCTCAGTAAATGAATTTGCTGCCATTAAAAGTAAAGTAAAGTAAAGTTACAGCCTATATACGTCCCACTGCTGGGCTCAGGCCTCCCCTCATTTCTGAGAGGGTTTTGAGGGTTTGCTGCCATTGATCGTCAATTTTTGCAATTAATTCTGTACTTGTTACGAACCGAGCCATTATATCAACCAGATTTTCTTTGTTGTGATGCAGGGTTTTTTCGAGACTTATACAGGATATTTGTTTCATGAGAGTAATATTTTCCGGCAATCTGTTTTTTATTTCGTCAATCAGACAACCTATAAACTGTATGCACCTATTCCGCAATACTTCTTCCTCTTCCCGTGGAAAACCTTTCTCTTTCATTTGTTGAATCTGTTTTTCGAATCGGAATCCCAGGTAGCATCTTTGGTCCAAATAGTCACGAATATTTTGAGTAAAGATATCTATCTTATGTGTAGGCAACGTTACTTTTAAAATTCCTAATCCGCTAAAAAAACCACTAGCCACTAAAAGCAAAAATTTGCCACTAAAAGGGGGTTCCAAACCACCAGATTTAGTGGAAAATCCACTAAGGTGGCAACACTGACGCAGACGCGCCCGTACAGGTTGCGACAGGCACCGTCGCGCCGCGCCGCGCCTTTGATTTTACCGACTCCCGATGGATCGGATGGGCGACAACAGACCACCGCAGGCCTCATCGGATGCATCGATTCCCACGGCCTGCCGGTCTTGTCTGGCGCGGTCTGGCCTGTGAGAAAGCAGGCCGTGGGACCCCACCTTTAGAGATGGTCTTCGAGCGTCGATGGTTTCATAGAGTCACTGTTCAAAACGTTGTTACATAAAATACACATGGGCAATCGTTTGCCTGCCGTTGATAGAAGAAAACCAAATTTCAATGTTTGGTTTTAAGATGATTTTACCAGAATATGGCTATTATAACACAACAGAATAGAATTATTGCAACAAAAAAAATGCCTGCGGAAACACCACTCTTAATGAATCGCCGTCGTCGCGTAAATAAATATTTTTAAGCCTCATTTACATTCAGCCCCTGCCACTGCTCCTCGCGCTGCCGGCAATACTTCGCTAAATACTGCCGTAGCAGGATCGCGGGAAGTGTGTATTTACACTCTGCTCTACCACTCACATCAATTTGGGCTTTCGACTATGGCAGACGTCGAAATAATTACAGCGTCCGCGCTGTGTATTCTTGCAATACAAAATTATGTTAATAATTTAAAAAGATATAAAGTTCAAAAGAAGATAGATAGATAGATAGAAAATTTATATGCTTAAAAACATGGTACATAAGATGATCAATGACGCGGAACTGATATGTTTTGCCATAATTGGCATGCAAAAATGATATGAAATACATCTAATTACACAAACCCAATGTTACATTTTAAAATTATTGCATTGCTTAAAAGTAAGGTACAAACATTTGAATTCTTATACAGTAAATTGTTCATAAATTATCAATTGAATTATTATAGTATTTTTACATAAATAATATTAAATATTATATGAGATTAGTTAAGCTATTATTATTTTAATAATTACACTACAGTATAAATTAATTCATAATTTTAATTACAATAAAATTATAATTTAAAAATCTCAGGCTATTATGCAAATATTACCATTTAACGTATTTTACATTTTAATAAATAAATAATCAATATGAGTTACTAATCGTTTTTTCAAATAAAATGTCAATGTTCATTAATTCCTTAAACTAAATTTTATATTCATGTAATAAATTTGACGAATTTATAATTAATTATGTACATAGGTACTATGTTATCTCAAAAAGAAAATTCGTATTCGTAGAAGATGATGAATTGTGGTTTTTATCGTTGAAATCCCATTTAGTTTTTTCTGATTCTGAGCATTTCTAAAAACTTTATTGTATTTTCATTATTTCACTCGAAAGGCATTTTGGTAGATCGTACTTATTTAATAACAACACGGCACGCACGTCCGTTCATCCAGGCGCTTGGCGCGAAGTGAGCGATGGAGCTGAATGTGAACACTCACTGCCGCTCGCGCTGCCCGTCCTTTGACTTCCGCACGAAAAACCGACATTTGAGGGAGCGTAGGGCAGTGGCAGCGGCAGCGGCAGTGTCAGCGCGAGTAGCCTGTTTACATACTGTCCTGCTCACTGCCCTGCTCACTTCCCTGCCCAACAGGGCTGAATGTAAATGGGACATTAAACAAAAAAGTACCTAGTTACCTACAGTTTAATCTTCCCTGGCTTTTTGTTCTTTTATAGAAGTTTTGAATAATCTCTAGTATTTAATTTTTACTACATAACTACCTACTACACTTAAATCTTAAAACAAATATAATATGATTGACAAATTACAAAATACAATAAAAATATGTATAACAAATAGACAGATACTTACTTTTTCCGGCACTGCAAACACTGACATCGATTCACTCACAGCCACACTTTTATGTTCAAAATCCCGGAAACAAATGAGTAACCTTTGTGAGTAACATTTTGTTCTTGGCATTCGTATTTATACTATAGATTAGTATAAATATTTTGATTGCAAACACAGCGCAAGTCGCATTTCATCCCTTTGCAGGTCGCAGGACGAGCGGGCGCACGGGTGGCACTTGCAAGTCTTGACGTGTGGTGTACACTTATACTATTATGTATGTGTCTATTGTTCTATTCAACTCTGTGTTTGAACTGAGTCTCAAATATTTTTGAGTACCTACCTAGTGAATGATGCTACCTGCCGTTGACGTTGACAGGTAAATCCAAGCCAAAAAATTTTTCTTTAATTTGAAAATCAGAAAAAATTCATGGACGGGGATCCAACTTACAACTTGTGAACCCGTTTTCTTTTCACGTCTACGTGGACCCCCGTGTGGTCTCCTATGGACCCCTGGGGGTCCACCTGGACCACTTTGGGAATATATAATCTAGCTGCTGGTTTTATATATTTTGAGTTGTGGTCGGTAAGATGATGCTGCCCATCGCTTAAATCATTTCCTTTTGTCATCTCTTATGACAATAAGAGATGACAAAAGGAAATGAAATAATCCACGCGATGATACGGCTAAACCATGTTTATTGTGTTCCCTTCATTCTCTTTCGCCGCTACTACATGGCGTTTGCTTTTATAGGCTTTTGTCTAATTATGTAGTTTTGACAGCGTTTACGGCCTCTATGGTGGTAGCCGCACGGGTTCGTCCCGATATTTTATTTTTTTCGTTGTTGGTGTACGACAATCGACAGATTAAGATAAATAAAAAAGGTTGTTGCCTAGCTTTTAAAGCTTCTGAAAAAGTACTATTAGCTTCATACCCTCCTTATTCAAATCAATCGCAGCTATTCTGTTTTCTTTAACACCCCATAATATAATTTAACGAAAACGGTAATAAAAAATGGCGCCATAGCTAAAAAAATAACTTTTCTAGAACAGGTAGACTCCTTAGGAAACACCCGTGATTTAATCACCTTTGAATACAGTTTAAGTGCTCCAACCACTTTTAGGTTGTAATGACTGATTTATATATAGGCGCATTTATGAAATACCGTTTGGATTGTTTAGGGTTTGTACGAATGTTATCCATTTTATCCACTATTTACTACACGTAGGTTATGCTACGTGACTAGGGTATAACTTAACGCAACTACTGCATCGTTACTGTAGATAATAATGCTCTAAAATTATAAATATGATAATAGACCAAATACATGTAACATAGTCTTTATATTAAAATTATTCTAATAGTTCTTATTCTAATAGTATTTTTGATCTAATTACAGTGATAAATACATTTATATTAACACGGTTTTAGGGTCGAATATTTTGCCCCATCATTAAGGTATTAAGCCGAAACAATATCGCAATTAAACCCTTGTCATGGCACGAATTCAATATCTACAAGTTTTTCAAACCCATGTATCGTTCCTGTCGCAAAATTTGGTCCACTGATGTAGCAGCACCAAAGATTAAATCTTTGAGCAGCACCCGTATTCCTTTGAATACCTGAGTATATTTTAGTAATCTAGACATTATCCGATTGTACGTTCAAATTACTCAAAATTTCTTTAATTACAATACTTCGTTTGTAACCAAACCAAGCATTTGAGTTAGTAATAATAACGCGATTCTAGTATGTTTTCAATATCGACTTTTTAAATATTAAAATTTTTAAATGCATCTAAACTATGAAATATACATAGAAATATTTATACATATAGTCCGGTCAAATTAGACCAGAAAATAAGAGTGAAGATACATAAAGTTACAACAAGCTGACAATCAATAAAATTGTTCAAAATATAATTATAAATAAAATTTTGAAGTTCCTCACCATTCCTGTTTATGGAAAAAATTTACTCAAGATCAATGATCAAAAATTGAGTTTTTCGCGATTTTCAACAAAAAGGTAAGTTTTATCATAAAAATACCCTAAACACAAATTGTAGATCATAAAATTATATACAAAAAGTATCAATACTTTTTTTCCTACAAGCTATTACGAGATATTACGATTCAAAAAGTTGTTAAAGTTGTAAACGTCATAATATGCATGAGTATGCCACGTATATATATCCATAGAGTTTTAATAAATGTTACAATATTTTTATATCGGTCGTTGTAACGTACACTTAAAATAAAACAAGAACCAGAAGTAGATCAAGAAGAAGAACAAGAAGAATTTAAATCGGACGAATAAGCTTCATTTCTTTTTTTTAATTTATATCGCTTTATTTTTTTCTAATTTTTGCTAATATTCATTATTTTGCAATAATTACAAATTAAACAGGATCATAACAGACTCGTGGAATAGGCCTACTGAGGAAACCACGTTAAAAAAACGCGCTGAGTGCACTACCTCATAGGTAACGTGAAAAAGTGCAGCTTATACAGCTTACAGCTTATATACGAGTAACTTTGAATAAAATGAAAGTAATCTCAGAAACAGTGGCACATAGGAAAAAATATATTGATACATTTTTGTAGATAATTTTATGATCTACAACTTTGTCTGGGATATTTTTATGATAAAACTTACCGTTTTGCTGAAAATTGCGAAAAACTCATTTTTTGACCTTTGGCCTTGAGTAAAAAATTTCCATACATAGGAATGGTGGAGAACCTCAAAATTTTATTTATAATTATATTTTGAACAATTTTGCCGATGATCAGCTCGTTGTAAATTTATGTATCACTGAATGTCTAGATTGACCGAAGTAATATAATTTTTCTGTACGTGTCATTAAACTCCTAAACGACTGGACCAATTTTGATGAAATTTTCACATGTATTTGAGTTGGTGAATAGTTTAGATTCACGACTGGATCTGGAAGGTTGCTTTCGAGATCCAGAAATTACCCGTGCGAAGTGGGGGCGAATCGCTACCTAAATTATAAAATGTTATAAAATGATATTTTAAAATTTAAAAGAGACAGGGTAGCTTAACAGCGAAGAAAACTACTTAAATGTAACGGCTCCATAATTTTTTATATTCGTTTTATAAAACCGGAAAAATGTTTAAAGGCAAAGAATGGTACGTAATTCACATGAGATCTCGACCTTTTCCGCCCCATGATTTTAACCTATGGACATGTCCGATATGTTCGAGATGACTAGAAGTTGTTTGAGCTTCAATAAATTCGTGAATTCCATTCCATCGTTTATTTTTTTACCTACACCTCTTCCTCCTTCTTTTTTGATTTTTTTTAGATATTTCCTTTGAATATTTGCAGCAACCTAATAAGTTCCCTTTCGGAATAATATAACGATTCGATTTCATACGCACGAAAAACACATTCAAATTTTATTTGTAAAAATCCCTCGTATAACTGAGTATTCATCCATTCACAACAATGAACTGATTTACCATTTTGTAATTCCGGTTGCGTCCGCGAGAACGGCCGACCCATTCTTTCGCCGTCGAGAATTTTATCCCCACAGATATTTCAGTGGGATGCGCAATCTAAAATTATATTCTTTTATTACCATTACCTACTTTTAATGTGACTCTTGCCCCGTTCGCAGAATAAGAAAGATTATTTCAAATCCCCGAGTACTTTTAATACAGACTTTTTCTTTTAGAGACATCTCAGAAACAGCTTTTTGTAATAAATGAAATAAATTTATCGTAATCTGTAGTAGTTATTATTTGATGAGGCCCGTAAAATTTGCATACGGTATGAGATTTGTCATTCTGTCGCGGGAAACGATAGGGCGCAGAAGGGAAAGGGGGATTACTCAAATGTATTTTATTTACCGAGCGCACGTGACGGACTGCTCAAGACGCAGCCGGCGCTCAACCGCTCGTTTGTCACACAAAATTATTACCCACACCCCGGGTCATTTATCATCCCCGTTGTTTGTTAATCAAACCTCGTCTCGTGTCTCTGGTCAGTAGTACATTTTAAGTTGAAGTATGTTTTATTAGTATTTACAAGGGCAGCACGCAATTGGTTTTTAATCTTTCTATGAGACAATTGAGAACAACACTTACTAAAGAATGTGTTATAAAAAGTGTATAAGGCACAATTTTATTCTTAAAAATAAAATGGAGGTTGTAGGAAACTTCCTCTAAAAGCGGCACCATTCACGGGCTTTCCCGAGTGTGACGGCGACTGCCAGGGAACCAATCCAAATTCTACAAAAGAGATTGAATTCAATGCTCTTCTCACATACTTATAGACTCATTTATAACAGCATCTAGATTTATCATGAATGTGTATAAAAGTTTTCGTTTTAAGAAGAATTTGCCTTTATTGTAACAACTGGATTGACTGGTGGGTGATATAACATATTATACCAAATTACATAGAAGACGTCTTTCTTTTTTTATTGCTGTTGTTGCAGCCCGTCACCGATCTGGGTATTTTAGTATTTTGGGTATTTGATTATAGGGTATTACACCCATTTTCAAAAAATGTTTTAAATGAATCCTAGAGTGATACTAAACCACTATAATATTTATGTAATTTTTTTTAAACCGAATAGTGCCATAAAAATTACTTTTGATCTAGCCTTTTAAAATTTCGCGTGAAAACGCTAGCCGTCATGCTGTTCAACTCGTGACGTCACTGTCCTAGAATTTTTCCGATTTTGCAAAGGAATAAGATACTTTTAAATATATAACAATGAGCTGTCGCCTATATCATTATTATGTTGTGCCTAAATGCAAAAATACGAGCATAAGAACGCCGGAAAATTTATGGATTCAAGGGCCAACTGATTTAAATATAAGAAATACTTGGTTCAAACTGGTAAGAAGATACCCGATTACATTGTCTATAAAAACTCGACTATTCTTCTGTGAAGATCATTTTTGTGTAAGTATGACTTATATTTAACTATCGTTTATACAAAACAAAACATCTTGAGCAAGTCAAATTACGTAATAAATTACGTTAACTTAGTTAGAACTAATGATTGCTAATGATTGTTATTATAGATAAACTAAACTATGATAACTACTTAACTATGTTTTATCAAAATACACTCTGACCTGGTATTTTTGTATAAACAAAAGTTAGTAATAAGTACTTACACTGATGTTTTACCATGCCTCAACTCATCAGAACAAAAATTGCGATTGCATGCAAACAATTTTGCCACCATCAATGTATTTATCCTTGGTATATTAGTACTTTCTGCTGTTAAGAATTCGTCTTCCATGATTCCTTTATAATAAAATTTTGATTAAAACTCAATATTCGTAACGATAACCTGAAAAGCTCAAAATAACACAGCACATTAGCTAGTTCTAATCAGTGACTCAGAACACTAATACCCTTATGCGGGAACAGTGACGTCACCACATTGCATAATATGGCGGACAGCGTTTTTGCAGATTTGAGGCACAGACAAAAATATTCTTAATTACGTGTCACGTTGTTTGTCCGCGATGGACTCCTAAACTGCTTAACCTATTTTAATCAAATTTGCACACCGTGTGCAGTTTGGTCCAACTTGAGAGATAGGATAGTTTTTTGCCTATATTTTTTTTTTGCAAATTTAAGGATTTTTTAATAGGACATGACAAATTGTCGTCGAAAAGGGCAGAACAACGTCTGCCTGGCAAGCTATAGTCAACCAAATATAAGAAATACATTTTGAAAGATGTCAGACTTATTGCACCAAGCATGCCAACCAAAAAATGGGAACGTAGAATATTCGATTCTTAGAAAAATCGATATCGATTATTTAGAATTGGTAATCATTTACAGTTTGATTTGAATAATACCAGAAAAATTAAAAATGTATAATTTAAAACACAACATTTCTCAGTTTCTTCGTATTTGTTGTTACTGCTTATTTCTAGAGACAAAGTTATAAAAATTTAAGATTGAAACTAGATTAAAAATATATTTATTCAATCATTTTCAGTACAACTAGTTGAGTTGTCGTTTAATTATTATTTGATTTTCAATAATGCAGTCAAAATTAATGTCTCTTTTAAAGTCATCCATAATCAGTTTTTTTTATTTTTCTGCCACTTTTACCCAATTATTATTTGTGTGCTTCAATGAATATAGAAGAAACAGTTTAAAAAGTTAAAGCCGAGTCACAAAATAAGAAGACAAATATAAAATCACAAAATTACACACAGTAAGCCCCCGAAATGACGGGAGATTGAAATTACGTAGTAGTTTTTTCAGCGCGGCCTCGTATATGAGTTTTTTGCCCACACAAATTTACGTTGACAACGTAAAAAAATAAACTTGTTTTATTCGTGATTCATGTAATTTAAGGAATTTTAAAAATAAAAATTTAACTACATACATAATACATTAAAAACAATTAATGATTCGATTACTTGAATATTTTTACCGATTATTTGAATATTTTTGCCGATTATTCGCATAACAATTAATTTTAATTATCCAAACACTACGGTAACGTACATAGCGACATATCATTGAAACGACGTGAAGTAAAAAAGTTGATACTGATTATTTTTTTAATATTTTGCTTTTTTAAAGATTCGAATTTAAATTAGTGATAAAAAACTATACACGTTGTTATAAAATTTAGATAACTTCATAATTCTTCAGATTTACGTAAAAGGTTATTTTAAATCGTGTAAGTGCGCTTGTTCAAAATTTTTGTGGAATTATTAATGTGAAACGTCAAAAGGTATTTCTTAGATTTGGTTGACTATAGTTGAAATGCAATTTTATAAATAGAAATCAATATTTCTCATTTACTTTTTACAAAACCTGTTATAAGTATATATTTTTTTATTTTTTTTACATGATATAAAATACCCTATTCTAGTCTGATATAAACGAAATAATTATACTAACTATACGTATAACGTAACTCACCCATGGGACGAATTGGATAATGTACTCGTATATTCTCTTGCGCTGTCACGACACGACGTTTTGATCATTTAGTTTAACTTTTGTTTTCTTCAAGATACTTTATCACCACAAAGATTACCTATTGAAAATACCTCTCCGAAAATATAATATGAACAACAGACTTGATTATTTCGATTCTAATATGATTATTATCTAATAACGGCGGCTGCTCTAAACTGTACCAAGAAGGAAAAATAATTTTCCTCTTGAAATGTTTACTGCCGCGCCGCATGTTTAAAATATCGCTTTCGAGTTTAATTAATATAACATGAAATCAGTTTGTTGAAATGAAGCCTCGTGCGTTTTAGCATATCTATATTTCCTACTTAGAATATGATCTCATAATAATTTTGATAACGTACGTACGTTCTCCTCAGTGATAACAAAACATATTTATTCATTTTGATTCTTAATTAAGGATAGATGTAGGTATCTATGGACTCCAAAATTCACTTACTTTCAAGTAAACTGTTAGTTTATTATTTCTATAAAGAAAATGTTATTTTTCATTTTCAATGCTATTAACCCTAAGCCGCTATTCCTAATCCAGCTAGCAATCTCCAGTGCGTGTCGGCTGATTTTAATTGTCCCGGAGGTATTGTTTTTTTTTATTATACAATTATACCTGATAGTAAGTACTGATGAATCCCGCATACTTTGTCTTAAAATAACAAAAACCTTTTCACTCCTTTGCTGTACAAATTATAAAAGACGACCAGAAAGCGAACCAGGTGCGCCGACCGACTGGTTGATCGATGTTGTATTTATAAGACATGTAGGGATGTTTTACTCAAAAACTTTTCTTCTTTACTGGAATTCGATTCTTCAAGTTAATTTGGCCTGCCAAAGAACTAATTCAGCTTACTCATCTGTTTTGCTTTATTCATTACTGCGGATAAAATCCGTAATGATATAGTCATTACATATTTTACCAGAAATCCTCTGGGTTTAGCGTTTGAGAGTTTCTAAATGTGATAAAACCAACCTCATAGACCTCTATGATTCGCTGGATGAGTGAGCTTTCTTATGAGGCTAGCGGAGACGAAAAAAGTTGTGTTTTCGTAGGTAATCACTGGCAACATGCACTAGTTGAACACTTTTATTTTAGACGATAAATATAATATATACGGGTAGCAAAAAGTCGTAATCGATCAATCGGTTAAAGCGAGTTGAATGTTATGAAAGTTCTTTTTTGAATAATATTGTTATATAATATAATAATATTATAAATGTTAGTGGCTGTATTAGAGATAATATGTGATCTATCATAAAAACATCGTGAAGATACGTACATGCTTTATAAAATAAAAAATATTTCGAGAGCATTTTTTTTCCGCGAACACACATTGCGGCCTCAATTCGCACCTGAATACTTGTGTCGTGTTTATGAAGATAAAATGACACTTATCCACATTGAAGTACAAAACTTTAAGATATGTATATCTTTGGATGAAGTCACCAACTTTCTAGGACGAAATGTTGTAATTCTTTTAGTAAAACCTTTAAATAAAAACTCATCGGGATAAATTTACCTGTATAATTGTCAAACTTTTGATGTGGTTAACGGTCGTACTATCTTCAAGTTTGTAATTCAATGTCTAAAAAATTTATGAAGGGACCAATTTATCAATAAAGTGTAGTACGTCGTAATGTTATGTAGCGACAGCGTAGCGTATATGTTACTTGCTGGTAAAATATTAAAAAATAATATTTACCACACCACCATTTATCTTACACCTTACATACACACATATGTACTCGAATAGGAAAATGAAATTTAACTTTAAGTAAATATAGATCCGATTAGTAATACGATCTCGGAATTCCGGGATTTTATTTTTTATAAAAATATCCCAAGAAGCCGCTTCCGTAATTAGTTAGCCAAAACATAACTTTAGGTAAATATGCATCCAATTATCCTATCTCTAGTGACGCATGATGCATAGATCTTATTCTTTAATTGATAATGAAAATCCGAAGAAAGCCTGGGTTAACTATGATATCAGGATGTTCAACGCTTCAGTCCATGGCCATGTGACCATGGCTGTTGCAAAGCTCTCGAAACGTCGGGAATATCATATTCCTAAAAAAATTAATTAAACGCAATAAAAACCGTCAAAAATAGTTTAAATCCAAGTAGCATCTACGTAAACATAAGAAAACATTACATCATCATCGTTATAAACGAATTCATTTAAAGTGCTTAAACGTCGTACATTAAATCGACTTATATTTACATAACATTTCTCTTCAAACTTCCTTTTATGTCATTGTATTCAGCGACCATGTAATATTTTAAACGTTTAACTCAAATGTAACGTTCAACACGTAGTGAACGCTACGCCGCAACCGGAAAATTTCATATATTTATAAATAGCAGACTACGTGTCTACTTAATCCCTCTTGGCTACGGAGTCATCCTTAGGCACTTTGGCTTCGTTTGCGACGTTGGGAAATTTGTGACGCTCACATGAATGAAACACGACCTACAAATTTTGGCGAAAGATTTTGTCAACCAGGTTTTGAAAGTAAAAATAGGTTTAAATTGACACGTGGTAGAGCCATGCTGCAGTTATATTAGTAGTATAGTTGTAGCACGAATGGGTCCGCTCGACCGGGGAAGGACCACGCTCTCACAAAATACCAGCGTGAAATAGTAGCTTAATGCTGCTGTATTTCGTATGGTAGTGTAGAGAACCGGAGACCCTTTTTACTGGAAACGAGGCATTCCACCTCAGTCCTCACGGGTGACAACGCATCTGCATTTTGATTTGTAATGGAGGATAGATGTAGATGTCTATGGACCGCAGCAACCACTTACCATCAGGTGGACTGTGTGCTCGTTTGTCACCCTATTCTATAAAAAAAGGTACTACCAGTACTACATTCAAATAAGCAAAAAGTTTATTATAAAATCGACGTGAGTTTTTGAATTCGCGACAGACATGTATAGAGATAATTAATACTTAATTTAACTAAGCGTTAATCAACGATTATAAGTAAGGCCGTAATTGTTTCCTAGGGGTAATGTGCAAAGAGCACATCTATTTACAAACCACTGGTAAGTGAACACAACACTAGTAGACTTGTAACGTGTAAATAGGCTTTTTGGAGCATGACCAAAATCCCATTCCGCAGAGACGTAGCATCAAAGGCCGCACATTGGATTAACTAAGATTGGACCACAATAATACAGCTGAAATAATACGGCTTCGACCTTTTTAATTTGCGTACCTAATTTACGATATGCCATGAAAATAGATTGTTGGATGATAATTTTATGTAAATAATTTTGGCTATACTCCAGACATTCGCGATGCTAAGTTTGTTTTTATGGAAGTACTATTATATTAGCTTAAGGTTAAGCTTCCACTTAGGATTCTGTCATTATTAATCTTACGAACACAAAAAATCGCTACTTTAATTTTCTTTGATCGATGTAATCACATCTATTAAATTTTACTCATATCACTTTTGAAATAAAAACATTCTCGGTTTATAACATGTGGTGTAACAAAGTGGTAAAATTGTTTGTACAACCGAATTCAATATAAATAATTTATTGTTGATTTTTTGAAAACAGTTCGACCTACTTTGAAAAAATTTAAATAGGACCGCCTGGGAAGTATGACACCCTTTAAAACAAAGAATTTTCCAAATCGGTTCAGGCGTCTTTGAGTAATCTGTGAACATACATAAAAAAGATTCCGACGAATTAAGAGCCTCCTCCTTTTTTAAAGTCGGTTAAAAATAACACAAAAGATGAAGCAAAAGAAAGCTGAGATCATTTTAATTTTAATTAAATTTTTTGTGTAGCCTATTTAAATCCACTAGTAACCATGTAAGCGAAAAATTTAGTGTGATTTCTTTTTGGGTCAAGCTTGCCATCAAGGTATTGTCGAGAGTGTAACGAAAAGTGGACACTATTCTGCTCCTACTTCACAGTTTTTACGCCTTATACTTCTGAAGAAGGTAATTTTAATAATCTTTTTCCTGATTTTTAAGTTAATAAAAGGTATCTCATTTTTAAAGTGATCTAAGTTTTTGAGCTTAACTTGTTACATGGTGATATATGTTATCGGTGTTAAGTAACAATACATTAATTATACGATTATTAAATTCTAGTTGCTTCATTATATTTCTACCCATTACACTTTTAACAACACATTAACCTAACACGTTGTCACAATCTTTCACAATATTAATTAATTAAAACGCCTCTCGAGCTTAAATGGCGCAGATTACGGAAACAGCACTTGATAATCCGTTTCCGACCGTGACAGCCGAATGGGCAGCTCAATTCCTACCCTATAATTAAGGAGTCACCTGCATGAACAACTCACTCCACGTAATTGAAGCCCAACTTGGGTCGAGTTATGTAGACCCACTCAGGGAGACTGCGGTTTGCGAGTCAAATTTCATGCAGATAATATAGGACCTCTATAACGACGCAACTTGTTTGTTAGGTACGATTTAATTGAAACCGTGAATAAGCGTCCTTCTCCTACGTTTTATGACGCAGGAATCTTCGTCACGAATTAAATTAAACAAATCCTGATATAGCAATTGACGTATGCCGTAGATAAAATTGCCTACCGCAATTAATGCATATCAGGAGTCTCCTTATTACATCTGATAATCATTCAACATCATAAAAATTCCAGTAAAGGCCTCCCCCATAGATTGTCGCTAAAGAGGATGTTTGCCATATGTAGTTGCTTTGTTTGGCAAGCGGGTTGGACATCGCAGTTCTTTTATTACTATTCAATTGATGAAGATGTTACTGCCCGTTTCAGTTGACCTGTGTCATCTCGGTGTCGACTATACAACCTACGATTTGGAATGGGGTTGTGTATATGTCGCGTGGTCATACCGCCACTTGACGGCAATAATAATTTCAATAATATCGAATAATTACTAAAATATTCGCATCGAGGAATACTCGCATGCGTTATGGTAGGAAGTGTTAGCGCCGCCGGCGTCCCAACCCAATTGGAGTTCCGCCAAGTCGGCATCGACTTCTGTTTGTTTATAAGTACTTATTCGTGTTCTAGGCAAATCTATGCCAGTTACATTGTAAAGGAATATTTGACTATTTTAATGGAAAGGTCAGATATAAGTACATATCTTCATTAATGATTATCATAATTGAAATCAGTATTTGTTTTAAATTAAACTGATTGTCAAAGAGTAAGTAAATGGTAACTAAATCCATTCGAACTTAATACCCATGCCAACAAACAACAGCTAAATCATAAGGGGGAAAATACCTCACACCACATTCAAGTTTGTCTAGAATTTATCTTTGTATTATTTTATAAATATACAGAGACTGGATACTCTCTGTCATTTTCTTGTAACTTGTGGAATCTTCTATTTTATTAGAATCGAATCTTTAACTTTAAAAAAATTCAAATATCGCTGAAAGTAAGAAAATAGGACACAATAATATGGTGAAGTGTGGTCGAATTCCTTTTAGTCGTTTGTCAGATCGTTTTATTATAAGAAATGATGTATTGAAATAAATGTAGACCCTTATTTTATGACAATTTCAAACTTGCCTAAATAAATTAAACCGGGCGCCGCGCCGGCATAATCATACGTTCTTCGCTGTGTCCGTGTTTACATAGGATTCGGTAACATCTGGTTTAGATGAACTGAATACTTCGCATTTAGGTTGGCAGCACTTGAAATCATGCCAGCTTATTTTAAGTGGCGACGTCTGCTCAAGATTTGTGTCTAATGTTCTACATCATAGATATTTTATGGGCTGTTTACGTATCAACAAAGTGCTAATATGGCTTTATTGTTCGCTCAATCACCGTAATCGCGAAGTTTAATGATCGTTTGCTAAGGAATTGAAAGTGAGCGCTATAACGAATCTTATTTACATTTCTCCTTTATACCCCTTAAACTAAGTAGGACTACTGCGCAATGATTTTTTATTTGTAATATTACAAATGAAAATGATGACTGATGCACAGGGTTCGTGGGAGCGTCAACAGCATTCTCAACGTTGAATAAAACTAAATTTACGGATTTTATCGCATTCTCAACGTATTTCAAGTAGCATTCTCAACGTATTTAGCGGGAAGAAACCCGAATGTGCTTTTTTGAAGCACTTTGTGTATATGCATGTACATGTACATGTACACAGTGCTTAGGACAGGTATCCTAGGTATATCATGTAATGTTTATTTAATTAATAACTTACTTTAACGGACATAGATTTTAAAGACTTCTATTGTATCTATTACAAATTATGGACTACATGGTCAATGAAGTGACAATAAATGGCAATAAAGGAATTATTATTATCACACTACTTAACAGGATTTTTTCACATATACAGTGCAATAATCACGGGTCATTTAGGAACATAGTTTTATGTTGCCAATTCAAATCGACGATCCACAATAATTGATAATTGTTAATTCATCAAGCCATATATTGAAAATTACAGTTAAAGTTAAACTTTTAATAAAAATATGTATGGTAGACATACACGAGCCTTGTAGTTAGTTAATATTAATATGAACGTTAGGGAACGTTACGGTTATATTGTTACTGTCGAAAATTAATGAAATAATTGCGTGAAAATCAGAGCTTTTTATGATATGGTGATAACATGAACTGATTCGGACGAGTAGATTTTGAGAAATCTCAGAAATAAAAATTTTGAAAAACTGTTTTTTTGGAATAACTTTTAACCAACCAACCAATTTTTTTCCTATGATGATACAAATTAACATCGGCTACTGATAAAAAATTCAGTTAATTAATTTAAATCACGAGAAGTATGTCTATTTTATATAGCAGTTTTCACTTTCCAATTATTCGCTCTCTCGTCCGTGTCAGTGCACGACGTGCATGGATGCCCGCTACATTTTATTAATGTGTTACGTTTTTGCAATATATTTCGCAGATTATTTGTTGCGTGCAGCTCTATTGTCGGATGGCGACATACCAGATATATCAACATTAAATATATGAAACTTTGTATTTATCAGTTTATAATTTGAATTAATGTGCTTTTAGCAAATTATATTTCGTAAATTATTTTCGTAAAGATATAGTTTTTGAATTTATAAGGTTTGTGAAAAGTATAGTAAAATACATTATTTACATACAAATAATATATAATTTTATTCTTGTTTGATATTTGATATCTGCCGTATGATTGCGACGAATTCTTCCTTCATTTCGTGACCATGGGAACGGCCAGAAAGACATGCCTCCTATCGATGACAATTAATTATCTCAGTTATAAGTTATAACACATATAAAATACCCTGACTAGCTATGAGAAATAGCATAGAATACTATAATACACTACAGAATGGCTATCAACCTTATTTTGTACGAACATCGGTGTCTCCGTGAGCACACAAATACAAGCAATTACGCAGAGTGAGCTAATTTAAAAATATTACACTTTTGATTAATGTTTTTGACACATCAATATTTCTTTATTTTTGTATCTAATACGACTTTTCGACTTACTGGTTTCGACTTACTGGTTGTAAGATGTAAGAGGGCACGTCTCCTCTAATTAAATTCCATTTCCCGCTGTTGTTTCGACACGTACTTATTGCACAATTTGCCATTTTTAAATAATTTGCATGCAGCGACGCTTGACACGAAAATTAAAAGGATTGATTGTGTTGACATTTATAGGTGTGAATTGACATGTTAGTGGCTACACGGGCTCCGCCCATACCCCCGTTCTATTATGTGTGTATTATAGTATTCTATGAGGAATAGTGAGATCGCTTGTCCTAGTCAATTGCCGAAACCATTACGGCAAATCCTTCCTACAAACAAGGTCCGGGCCTCCACTCTCTAATAAATGTTACGACCTAAAAGACAAAAAGAAAGAGCATATAAAACACTAGCTTTTGGCCCTGCGTCCACGTGATAGCGCTCACTTTTTATAAGATTGCACAATACGTAGAACTAAAGCTTTAACATATTAAGATAATGATCGCAGATATTAAGTTGAGGCTTTTCGAATAGTGAAAAGCACTCTTCAACTCTCTCAATCTCCTTCTTCAATGAATTTGTTTCTGCTACAGCTGTACGCGTGTACGCTTGTGGAACTCTTTCCCTCTGCATATTCGCCGTGCTCAATCCTTGTTTTACTTAAAAAAATTACTTCGTGTCATCATCTTGCGTTTTATTTATTTTTTAACTTAATTATATGTAATTTTATTATGCTTTTTTTAAAATGCCACTACTTTTGCGCGTTTATCGTATAACGGGCCAGTAGCTTCCTTATTGTCGGGATAGCTATGATAATGAACTAAAGTGGGTTACAGTTTGTCCCCAATATCCTTCGTAACGATGGCAGCTCGCCACCGTCTCCCGTCGGAAATAAAGTTTGATTTAGTTTAGACACGACAATCTGTTTGCAGTAGCAATAACGAATCCAATTATAGCTGTGGCCCTTAACATGAACTGTTCTTATCTTTTGAACAAACTTCCGTTGCTTGTTATTGTAAGCCAATGGTATGGGTATTGATGATGGATATTGATTATTTTGTAACTTATTTTATTTATTGACGCCGATAATCAAATTGAATAGCTGACGTGCTGCTCCTATGGACGCCGTGTTGCAATTACGCAGAAAGTGTAGTGCTGTTCTGCTGCAGTGCCGCACCGACTCTCGGTTAAAAAAAGCCGCACCTGCAACCTGCGTCTTAGCTGTTTAGTGTGGATGGACATTTATTCTTGTCGTACGCATTTTAAAAAAAACATGAATTTTAACCTACCTACCTTTACCATTCTTTGAACTAATAGCCGAAGATTTTTTTACATACGGTAGTTTAGTGACCAGGTCAACAACAAATAGTATATTGCATATTTAATATAATATATAGCTGATATTCCATCATCATGACCGTGTCACTATTTAGTAACTACTGATAGTACTAGTTATTACTGATATTGTATTCCAACTACAAGGACATAAATAAACGTTGAAAAGTTTGATCGCAGTTCAAACTTTTCAACGTTTATAAGTCGAAATACGCCAGTCTGTTTCAGCAGGCATGTGCTTATTGTATAATAGAATTTATAGAAGTGCTTATAGCATTCTTAAAAAATAATTTTTGAAACGAAATTTTCTCGAAATTGTATTGCTGGTATTGTGACCTTTGAACTTACGTAACAGCCAATATTAATTGCTGGTCTCGGCAAATACTAGCCTCGATCTGTAGATTAACTGGTAATTCATGGCGTTGTCAATTTCAGCCTACTATAAAGCTCTGAAATTCTGTTATTACATTAAATAGCTTAAGAAATAGAAATTGAAAATAACTTTAAGATGATTATACTTACCATGGTTTCTAAAAGTTTCTGTTTCCTTTTACTCTTTACTTTTACTTTTTTAAAGCACAGTTTACCATTATATATTCTTTTACAACAAAATTCATAATTAGAAATACTTAAACAAAAAATTTTTCTTCTTCCTTTTTTTTTTTATTTTTTTTTTTTTTTAACTTTTTTTTATTTTTTTCATTTTTTTTTTTTCCTTTTTTTTTTTACTACTTTTTCGTTTGGAGGAAGAAAAGAAAGGCTTTGTTTTTTTTTTTTTTTTTTTCTTTTTCGCTTGGTGCGCGACAACGCTGCTGCAGAATTCATACTCAGGATGTAGTACTCGTCAGTATTATGGACGCCACACCACAACGCCTGAAACTTCCTATAATGGTCGCCAAACACGGTCAGTTCAACTCTGATCATTCCAAGTGATCAGTTCAAACTAAAACGGTTGACATTTTTTTTAAATATGGAATTTTCGTTATATTTTGATAGTTATAAATACATCAATATCGGAGTTTTATATATAAGTTTATATAAAGATATATCGAAAATTGAATATTTTAAAAAAATGTCAACAGTTTTAGTTTGAACTGATCACTTGGAATGATCAGAGTTGAACTGACCGTGTGTGGCGACCATTATAGGAAGTTTCAGGCGTTGTGTTTAATTCAACCTTCAAGTATTTAATAGACAAAAGAGGGTTGGTTGCTTACTACTCGAATCTCGTTAGTCAAACAATGCACTTGATATCACTAATAGAAGTTAACTTTGCCTTCAGGAATGTACAGGTACAAAATTACGGTTACGTTTTCCGAAATATGTTATTTTAGAATGAAAATTTAATAACTTATTTACAGCATTGTTTTCGATATGATAACATGAGAGTTAATTTTGGTATTTTATTTTAACTGTCGCAAAGCAAGTTTTAACGCAACGTTACGCAAACTTAACGCAAAGTTACCACAGTAGTGATGCCACATGTGATAGTTACTTTGCCATGTTTTGCTATAACCAAGGGTTATCACTTTCAACCTATATTTTTAACCGATTACAGCGATTCAAAGAAAGGATTCTTATACTTGACATTATAGTATGTATGTTTGTATAGATATTTCAGCGTAGCAGCCTACTAGACCGATTTTACCTCATGAGTTGTCAATCGATTCATCTATATTTAAAGTGATGAAAATAAAAAAAAATCTGTATTAATTTTACTAGGTAGGTTGTTACTGCTCAGTGTTTTTGATATTTTCAACTTAGTGTGTTGATAATATTTTGTACCCAAAGAAAGGTCTCATTTTTAATTATAATTGTCTAATCTGTATTAATTAAAATTTTTAATATATTATTAATGTTTTGCTTTTGTGGGGAAAAATATACCTAATGAAAAAAATTTCGTAATAACATGATAATGATGACCAATAAAAAATCGAATACCTACTTAATAAAAATGACAATTGTGACAAGCTTTATTTTTAATTTATGCTATAGTTAATTCAAGCTTATTATTGCAGCTATTTGATTTTTAGTTTTAGACGAGAGCATTTTTTTTTGATATATTTTAGATTTTTGCCAAAGAAATTATTGACAAGATTTAATTTAAAAAAATATGCGTGTAATAATTGTGTACACATGTACGAAGTGAAACTTTTTTACAACGTATCAATCTGATTTAATTTTGTATTTTACATATGTAAGTGAAATTAGATTTACGTAAAAACGTAACAAGAAAATGTGACGTATTTTTAAGTAGAAAAAAAGACAAATCAGCTTAAAAATTGATATTTTTTTAGTGACATTGTTTGCATAATTGCTTTTATTCTTACTAAATTTGCTTTATTTTTTATTTGCGTAATTTTTACTGCCGCTTAATGATTTGTACAAAAAAATCCATTTTTACATGGCTGTAACACTACATAAGTACTTTGTATTAACTTTTAGTATAATCTATAAAAATACTTTGTAAAATAACCACAGCAATTATAAGAGGTTACTTCTTACCTAATATTACGTTTACTTTCGTTTTTTTTTTTAAATTATTAACTCCCAAAGCGACGCTTAAACATTTTTACGGATATTACGATTGAATAATAGACAGTAATTCTTCAGTTATTGTTTATGAAAGTCAAAAAAGATTGATTCAAAATTCAACCTCCAGGTAAATGTTGACTGTTGAATTGCGTAGATTTTTTAACCCTTCCACTATGAATTTCAGTGTAAGTTAGTTTTTGGTTTATAATTTAGATATATGTATAGATTTGTATCTAGTTATTTTAAAAATAAGGGTACTACTAGTATCAATATGGATCATCTTTTCCCTATTAAAAATCACATTATATTTAGATGTAAAACATTCGGTATCATAAATTTATTCCGTGCTATACAAATTAAATACATTAAATTAATATGACGCTTCAATAACCGCAATATCGTACATTGAAATATAATAAAAGTCGTTATTATGCAGTTGAATTAGCTTATATGTTGAAAATATACGAGGTATTTTTTTAATTTGACGACGAAACTGGAATTTCATCGCAACAGTAACATTACATTTTTTTATTCCTAGTTGCCTCGGGGTAACTGATAAAATCTCGCAAAATATCTCCATTTTCCCTTTTAAATACATCTGCCAGCAAAACTAAAGTACAACAGGGCAATGCCTCGAGCAGTCGTCAGCTGTTCTCTTACTCGCGTCTACGATCTGTGCTCATTTTATGAAAAAACTTTTGTCTACATCTTTGGCATTGTCTTGTCAACAGTTGCATTTATTCCGCCGTTTAACTTTATCTTTGTTATGCCGCGGTGTCACTGGCCAGTTTAAACGATAAATAAAATTGTGTTTATGCTCTTTATTTTTGTGTTTTTGTTTCTATATCTTTATTTATGTTAATCAAAACTTAGTTGATTTAATCCGATTATACTTTTCTATTGAGCTTTTACCAAAAGAGAAATATATAAAAAGTTCAACAAACTTAGATTTTCAATACTGTTTCAACCAATTTGGACCGATAGATTTTGAGAAAACTCAAAAAATAATATTTCAAAAAAATATTTTTCTGAAATAACTTTTAAACAAACGTCCAAAATCTAATCAGCAAATAGAAAATGACGTCGAGTGCTGCGAACCGCGTCACAATCGGTTAAGGCGTTGAAGAGAAATCGATGACGAAAAATTTCGAAAAAGTGTTTTTATCACATAACTTTTGAATTTATATTCTAATCTTTTTTTTTTAATATTATATAGAAGAGGGGGCAAATGAGCATGTAGCTCACCTGATGGTAAGTTTCTACCGCCGCCCATGAACAATGCAACACCAGGGGAATTGCAGGTGCGTTGCCAGCCTTTTTATAATAGATTTCATTATTGTTCTTAAAATAACTTAAAATATTGTTGTCAAAAAATTTCATAGTGTTTTTTTTAAATATTTTATTATTAAAAGAACCTTAAAATTTCCTCATTTTAGGAATATTGTCTATAACTAAAGATAATTAAATAAACGCAGGTATTCAACCTTTTCTTATATATTAGAAATTAATGTACGGATATTTCCAAATTAAATGTAATGTAATTTATTACCGTAAACTAATTCGGTAATGATCCATTAAGTATAATTGAGATCATATCATGTGGTAGGTCTACCTTTCTTCCTCCTACAGTTCGTCTGGGTGGGCACCATCCTCTTAGTTATTGCTGCCGTCAAGTAACAGTGCGGTACTAGACCTTACACAGTGAACCTTACCAAACCGAACCAAATATTTAAAACATTTTCTAGTATTTTATTGCTGCGAAGAAAAACGAACGAGATCGTTTTCAACTTCCAACTAATGGCAGATGTTCGCTGCAGATCATTACTACCTACAAATACCTTGTCATTTCCGAGCATTAGAAGTAAATGTCTCATCGTTTGAAATTATGCAGACACTCTTACCCTTTAAATAGAATGATAACAGTGATAAAAAGCAAATGTAACTTGAGAGAAAAAAGAAAACCGAAGCTTTGGTTATTGTCTGTTACTCCTTGATTGTGCTTTCGTTGCCAGCAGTCAACCTTCTATTATTATATTATGATTTGATTTTTTATTTAAATATTTTGTGCGTCAATATGTACGAGTTCACAGCAAGCGCCTAAAATTCGCCTGTTATCGGGAAGTTAATTTAGTAAATTTATTTGAAGCTGCAAGTTGTGGCGATGCTGTCGTCTCGCTGAAAGTGAAACGCACTGAAGCCTAAATCGCGCTATCAAAGTTTTGTAGTTAACGTGCTATATATAGAACAATACCCGGGCAAAGCATCTTGTCAAAGTGGTGATCCCGACATGATGTGAACGTGCAACCACCGGTAATTTTATACTTTCGCGGTCCCCTCGTTTTTTGGCTCTAGAAAATCGAAAAATCATCCGATTTCGATGATTTTTTTAAAATCTTCGTTTTTATGGCGGATTTATGAAAAAAAAGGAAAATATCTCACCTGAAGATTTCATATAGTTTTATATACTATAAACGTGATCAAAAACGCACTTCTTTGAATATAATCGTTCATAACTTTTTGCAAAGCATTAAACAAAGTTTATATTTTTTTTGTTATTTGTTTATTTTGTTTCTTACACAAAAACGAAGATTTAAAAAAAAATTAAAAATGTTTGTTTATTAATCTTTTATCTCACTTAAAGTTTTTATATGGTTTTCTGACTAAATGTTATCATAAACGCTCTAGAAAATCGAAATAATTATAAAAGTTAATATTTTGGTGTTTTATTGAGTGTAAGAACGAATTAGGGCATCCCGACTCGGACAGGTTAGGTTAGAAGGAGATGGCGGGGTCGAGTGAGGGAGCGAATAGAGTGACGTGGTGCTTCCCTCTCCCAACTCTCTCCCGTAGCGCAGTCGAGAAAAGCCCGGTCGAATATAAAGAATTAACCACGGAGGAGGTGGCGTCTATTCGTAAACATTTTTCAATGTTTTTTTTAAATGCTCGTTTTTTGTGTAGATTATGAAAAAATATATAACAACTTCATTCGATTATTTGTAAAAAAGTTATCAACAGTTATACGTAAATGAGTGCATTTTCATGAACATTTAAAGCCCTGAAACCAGTATAAGTTTTATTTTTTTTATTCCTGTAATGTTTTTCGTAAATCCGCCGTAAAAACAAAGATTTAAAAAAAAGATTTTTCGATTTTCTAGAGCCATAGTATAAAATTACCCAACTCACAACCAACCTTCGAATACTATACTATGACATTCACTTATGAAAATCGTCTTCTACACTCTTCAGTTCTTTCAAGCCAGTCCAACTTGTCTTCACCTCGACTTATTGCAGATTTATAAGGCGGACTATTGGCACTTGCTCTGGCCCACCGTTATCACCGGCATCACTTGCAAGTGCATAGTACAGCATGCTATACACACCGGCAAATCGTTTTCTCCGGCGTCCGACCTCCGTCTGAGGAGAAGGGGTGACGTAGCAGCGCTATCATTCGTGCTACCGAGATACGTATATAACTAATTTTTTATTTATATATATATATATATATATATATATACATATAGCGTTGGCCGCTCCCCGGGCAGCACTCTGCCCGACGCGAGATCTACCCTTTTCCTTCTAACGGTCACAAAGTATTTCATAAATATTGTAAAAGACAGAGAGAACACTTTTTACTAAAACAGTGTAGACCATACACATATCAACTTCGCTTTATTAAAGTGAAACTTTATTTTACTATATATGAATATTTTAACTACTTGCATACTATATGCTAAAACACATAACACAAAAAATTCATAGAACTAAAGAAAATTAAGTACACTAGCATTCAACAACGAGAATAAAGTAAAATTCTATTTTATTTTAAAAAGGAGGTACATGCAAATATAACAACAGTTATAAAAGTTAATAAGTAACTGCTCACTTGTTCGAGCTCCTTCTACCGTCGTAGTCGAAAGCTTCCCTGTACTTTTATGAAAAAAGTTTCGCTCGTTGCACTTCGCTATGGCATCGGCCTGCGGAAATTCAGATCTGCCGTAAAAAATCTTTATTCATATATTTTAGCCAGCCTGTTAAAATATGAGACGAGATTTGTGGGATGAATTAATTTTTATAAAATACTAGTTGTTTTGAAGCGTAGCTGCAGCACAAGAAACAATTGTGCAAGTTGTGATTTAAGTTTGGAAGAGATATTGCTTAATAAGGAATAACAATACATTAATTGAAATTAAATGATATCATACAGTAAGTTAAATGCACTATGTATGACTATAACCTTTGCGCAAGTGGAAGCAATAAGTTAACAAAGTTTTAGCGCAATCTGATGAACGGTATAGCTGCGCATGAAATACGAACAAATATTTTTTTTAAGTAATAGATTAAAATAATGTCCGTTATTTAGATTTAAGATATAATATGTTAGTGTACTTAGAAGTTCACTACACCTACAGACGTTTTATGTCCAGCAATGGTCTTAAAAAGTTGTCAACATATTATATAATATGACAAATTCTTACTCGAACTTTTCATATTATTAGATAAATTTATACATTGCGTCTGTAACTTTTCAAAAAGTCGTAATGAAAACGGCAACTTCGCTTTTTGTTTAATGTTATTGCCAAGACTTTGCGAGTAATTTAAAAAAATTACATTACCCTAACTTTTCAACACCGGGAAAATTTGGGCGAACTCGGTAATTGGTCCCCATCATATTGTGGATTATCAAAACGCGAAATTACGAATGCAAAAAGACGTTTGTGTATAAAATAACTATTTGAACATTTTCTTAAATTTGACATATTAATAAAATGGTTATTTCATAAACATTACTTCAAGGATTCATAAAAATCTTTGTGTAAATTTGGCGATTATTATTCGAATTCTGTCGGATCGGAAAACTGAGCTGCTGACGAGCCTTTACGGAAGCTCATTTTGTGGCTAATACCGCATTGCCACTAGGATGCTATTTGGCTATTATAATGTAATTACGTGATCATTGGTGAAGGAAAATATCGTGAGGCAACCTGTATGATTGGAAATAAGATATTTTTAAAGACATGTGAAGTTCGTCAACACGTATCGGGGCAGCGTGGCTAACAAATTTTTGTCCTAAAATGTTAGCTATGATATTCTCTTATTTTTGAGAGGAGATCGTAGCCCAGCAGTGAGAGATATAGGATACTGTTACTGAAATAGACGTGCTTCTAGCACTACAGTTAACTTTTACAAGAATAATGCATGCAATGTGAAAAATATGTAGCCGGTAGGTTTGTTATAGGGCTTTATAAACAAGTAATATTATTAAAACTATTTATTGTCTTACTTCAGCGTTCTTTTAAAAGTAACAGAAAACTATTTTTTAATCAAGTCCTGTCTATTGTATGCAATATCATGATTGTTTCACTTTTTTAAGTTTCATACCAAAGTTAAACATTTCAAAGAATATTTCATAGTTTATTAAACTATTACTTCACTCTCTTATTAGATTAACAGTTGAATCTTTTGTATACCAACGTAATTGGATAGTTGATAATTATTTGTAGTGTAACATCAATACACAAATTGTGCAAAGTTTTTATATAGGTATTATGGTTTTAACGAAAATTTATTTATTCATAAAAGTTCAGTTTACTTTTGAATACATCTTAATAACCCCGTGTAGTGGCGGTGTAAGATTATAAACTACTAAATATCTGTGTGTCTGTCGTAAAAGGCGACAAAGGGAAATTGAAACAGGTGATGGTCAGTAGCACCTTCTTGATAACAACTCTAAATAATAAAAGTACTGCGGTTGACCGCGCTTACCAGTCTGCTTTCCGACAGCATACGCGAAGCCCATGTCGCCTGGCTAACCGTAGTGCTCAGTTGCTAGCTCGCGAATATTAACTTTAAATAATTTGCTTTATGTTATCACTGTCTACTCCTTCAATTTTTGTATAGCTATTGACTTTTATGTTGTGTTGTGTGAAATTATATATATACTGTGTACCTGTATTGTTAATGATTAAATATTAACATTATTGTGTACGCTTGGACTTCATAAATTTTTCCCAGACTGAAATCTACACATATTCAGTCACACGCATACCTAGCGTCTCACTATAACTAGCCTAACTATGGCACAATGGGGCCAATGTTCAGCAATGGACTTTTATATGCTGTAATGGATGGACTCGTTCAATATATAGCAACATCTTAACAAAAGAAATTGATCCTACATTATCTATGCATACAAAATTCTGAATCCTCCCTTAAACAAATATCTTGTTATTCTTGGCCAAACAAAATCCACACGAGATGAGAAAACGTCTTTTATTCAATACTTGATTTATGTAAAGGTTTTGCGTCAGGAAGGACGATTTGAATAGAGCTCCCTGTTGGCCATGTCGAACCTGAAAGCTTTTCATAAATGAAGCTTCACCTCAGAGAAAGGTTGCTAAAAGCCGACTGTTGTTGTAGAAGAAACTTTACACTTTGTGATGCGATGGAGCAGACTAAAGCACCTATTGTGTGCCGTGCACGAGTGTCGTATACAGGCTATGTGCATAATAACCATATAGAATATCTTACTTATTAATAAAATGTATATTTTAAATACTACACCGCCTCGTACAACTAATAATTAATCCATAAAAATATAATATAGTTTGAAATATTTTTATGAAATAATGAAGAGCCTCTTTTAAGTGTTATCCATGATACAATTAAAGTTAATATAAAAGCCTATATACGTCACACATCTGGGCACAAACTTCCTCTCATGTTTAAGTTTTAGGGCAAGAAAGTGTCCTCAAGCATGTTTCAGGTTTCCTTTCTACGTTTTATTTCATCATCCATCACGTGGTAAATCAGCACTTACAACTGCAATTAGCAATTTCATTGTTGCCGACGGGGATCGATCTCGGACTACTTGTAAATTATATGGCGAACACTAAAACTTAGCATTTCCTAACTGATAATATAATATCACTTCTGATAATCAAAAATTTTTCCTGTATTCATTGCCTACGTGAAGTATATAGAATGCACTTTATAGTTTATTAAAGATTATCTTTCTTTTAAATACCTTAAAATAGTATTGATTTTAATCTTAAAATTCAATTGGTCTCACAATTAAAAGTGTTTTGACTGACTGAAAAATGTTTACCTGAAAGTCTATAGCTGCTGCCGTGAGCACTAAATAGAAATGATAATACATTACATTCAATATTCATATCACATTCGCGCATGTATTGGTTTTGATCCGTCGTTAGTTGAAAAGCTTCGCAAATTTCAGCGAAACTCCTGTGGGAGGTATTAAACGAAGATTTGAGCTAACGCGGCCGGAGCGGCGCTGCGGTGGTGAATAATGTGAATGTGCAATATTTGATTAGATTTTAGTTTTCTCGTTGATTTAGCGGAATTTTTCGTTCCTCCAGTTTTTAGTTTGATAAAACTGATCCCTTCAATCCACTAGAAAGGAATTAGAATTTCAGGTGAGCAGTCCAGTATAAATCCATAAAAGTCTTCTCATTAACTCATAAATAGTCCACTGCCGGACATCCCGAGGTCGCATGATAGTAGGAAGAATTTTCTAGTAGCTTAAAGAGTAACCTACACCTCATCTCTACCAGTCAGTGTTTTCAGAGGCTAATGAGATGTGCGTGAGATTTTGTGGTCACTGATGGATGTATCTGAATGAATGTATGTGACGGTTATCAAGTTTCTAGAATATATCAAGATAGATCCCTAGAATTAATATAATGACCCCTAAGAAATACTATCGAAAGTCTATATGTAACAAATGAGCGCGTGTAACCTTTAAGCGGTTAGAGTTTTACTATCTTAATAGTTATTAATAAAGATTTGTATTTATTTCTATTAATTATTTATTTTGATTGTTATTATTTATACAAGTATATCAACTATGCCGTCCTTTGGGTGTCGTAAGAGGCGACAGAGGGAAACTGGAACAGGAGATAGGCAGCAGCATCTTCCTGGTAACAACTCAAAATAATAACAAAAGCTGCGGGTGCCATTCCGCCTGCCAAGCGTGGCAGCTGAGAAAGTTGCGGCAATTTATTGGGGAGCTCTATGTTCACCAGTGGACTTTTATCGGCTTTTATTGATGGATGGATTCATGATTTATTTATAGCTTTTCCTTATAATTTTAGATATTTATCAAGAAAATTATTATTATTACTATTTAACTATAAATAAAATATAAATAAGTTGAACGTTAATGTGCGTTACTGAATTGTTAATAGTATGTGTTAAATAATTAGGAAATACTATAATTAGTATCTACCTTATTAATGTGCAAACGAACTTTTAACTGTACGTTACTTCCACCTGAAACAAATACCTTAAATAATACATAACTATTATAATAGTATAAGTTGCTGTTCTTTTTAACTTTGTTAATTTAAGTTTACATTTTTAACATTTTGAAGTCAATGAAACCCTGAGCACTTTTTTAAATAATCGTATTCAATTGCGTGTCGTTATACAAGTTGTGTAGTAATCGATATCATGATATGGACATGGCATTCTGCACAGGTAAACAACCTTTAATCCACGAGACAACTGTCAGTGAAGCACATACGTTTTTTAGAAATATATATGCACGATAATTAAGGTGACACCTCGACAATTTAATGGTTTTTCTATTGCGCATATTTTATAAGTTTTATAGATGATTGACTATATGACTTTAGATTTTATGAGAAGATAACACGATATCATGTAATTTTCTCGATAGAAAAAATTGCAAAGTAGGCTCTAATGAGTTACATTTCTCCATAACACCACAATATTTTTTACGAATAAATTAATGGAAAAATTTTTTAAGGCATATAATCATATTTAAGTTCTCATAAACCATTTTTTAATCCATAACGAAGTTTTGTAAAAAAAAAATAAAAATGTTGTTTGGCGTTTACTTAGTTTTTTTTCCGAGCGCGGGCTTGGTATGGCTATCTCATAATTTGTGTATTATGAAGTAATTGCCTCACTTTCATTTTGAAACTCGTCGGCTCGTCCGTGAGCTTCACCGAAACTAAGATTCATTTTCAAGGTATCTTCTTAATGAAGAATCCCTATGTCTTCAGGAAAAATAATATTTGTTTACATTTCATAAAACTTTTGTTTTCGATTTCAAAGAAAGCGACGGTAATTACAAAACTTCGCGTGACGACCGCGCTGCCCGTGAGAGTGATGTGATAGCTTGAGCCAGTTTAAACGGCTGTCGTTTAATATTTGCAATAACCGTTTCATGTTGACGATTCTAAAAGCAAAATTGACTTTTTTAAACGATTTAAATAAAGGCTCTACGTAAATAATAAATGTATGTTCATACATAATATCTTTGTTTATTAATCGATTTTAAGGATTTATTTATTTAATAGGTATTTAATATACTTTATCGTAGTCCCATATTAATTTAAAAAAACTTCTCACATGGCTGGAAAAATAAGCGAAGATTTTATTTAGAGTACACTCTTCAGACGGAATTCTAGACGTTCTCTTTCTTTTTGAACTTGGTCCCTTATAAAAACAACGACTTTTTTGATTGTTTTATTCTTTTTAATATTTGATGAAGGTTTTTACTTTTTGTTTTTAAGTTTAATTTTTATCTATATATACGAATGAAAACTTTATAAAACTTATGTTCTTTCGCTTGAATTAAGTTTGGAGATAGCCGTAATTAATAGTAGGTGATGTATGAAGTTGAAGTTTTTAATAGAAAAATTCAAATGAATCCATATACTTAGTTTTTACTTACGTTGAAGGCTGCTGCAGGATCTGACGTTGTTTGAGATCTCTCTGGTCCAGTATTGCTGTGGACTCGTTTTATCACCTTTAGCCTTTAGGTCGTCGTATATTTTAGAACGGAAGCGATCAAAAATCAAAGACGTACAGTGTTTGTTTACAGTAACTGTACAGCGTCGGTTGCACTACGGAAGCTATATTCGAAATGAATGGCAATTTCCTTATTGAAAAAAAAAATTAACTACGAGAAAACAGATGACCAATTGGTTTGGAACTGGAAGTAGCGTTATAGATTTAATATATAAATAATAATCATTTGATACGCCCTCATTACGATATCAGCATCCTAAGGTCGTTGCTAAATAATAAACACAAAAATAAAAACAGTATCTCAGTTATCAAGATCTGCTCCTCAATACACTGTAAGGATAATGTTCTGTGACTTGAGAGCTTGATCTCATGAACGATTACGTAACATTGACAGAAGCTTCAAGAAAAGAGCCTTTTTCAAAAGGCCGGCAACACATCTGCAATTGCCCTGGTGTTGTTGTTGTTCATGGACTGCAGTAATCACTTACTATCAGGTCAAAAAGCTTACAATATGATTAATCACATTTCACGCTATAAAATATTTTTTCTACTTAAGAAAACCTTGGATTTATCAAACTGTTGTGTATTTATATCTAAATACGACTTAAATGTTAATCACTCATCTCAATATGTACAACAATACGTGTGTCAAAAAAGAGGCGACAACAAAACTGCTTGTTTAAAACACAGTGATTTTATAATCTTTGCTTGTTTACTTATAACATAACTGATCATCCGTTGTAATTTAAATTACACAAAAAATTACGAAAAGATTGAGAAAAAATGCTTTCTCTTTAATATAAAAAATATAGGGCTGTGGTGGAAAATAAGGAGACCGATGGCCTGCCTCAAAAGGATGTTGGTACGAGTAACTCGAAAGGATTTGATGTAACTCTTATATACATTTTTAGTAAACAATAAAATATCGTAATACGAGTAGTACTTTATTAGATCTTAATAATTAATTACAGATATTATCATCTCAAGTATTCATACCTATTGTTTTGAACGACAAAATTTCGTTCAATAAATAGTATATATCCCTTAGCTGATAACGTAAATTTAAGCCACAACTTGAGGTATGCTTATTAATAAGATCATAACCTAAAGATTGTTCCTAAGTGCGTTCACTTGAGCTTGAGGTACGTCAATTAATACCGGCCTAAATATCAGGGCGTAGTTTAGTTTCAAGGCCATATTTAAATTATCTAGAATGACTTGAAACTCTTCGTAGCTACAACTTCCGCATAATTTTCCACATATGTATCCACCACCTAATATCATCCTGTGGGTCTCGTAAGAGGCGACAGGAAAAAATTGGGAGATGGGCTGCAGCATCGTCCTAAAAACAAATAAAACTGCGGTTGCCAACCCGCCGGCCAAGTGGCAACTTTCGCCCCTATGAAGTAATTTATGGGAGACGTCTATATTATGCAGTGGACTTTGGATATGCTGTAACAGTAATGGTATATTACAGAGTACAGTGCTGCAAGTGTATAAACGAAGTGATACTCTTACTAAAATCCTAAAACCCATTCCATAATAGTCGGCTCGACAGAAATGTTTGATTCTATATAAATTAAAATAAATTGATTCTATTTAAATTAAATTAAATAATAACGCATTCTGTTTTGATAGATATCGAAAAACAAATGATAATGCGACTCAACGTTCGAGACGTATTTGGAAGACGCATCTTATCGCGGTCGTGTCGGGTCGAAAATTGATAAATCTTCTCCGCTAGGGACACTGTTGCTGGTTATGCAATTATACCATTTTGTTTGTAAAATGTTATAAATATTTTGTGACCTAAATAAAATAAAATAAAAATTAAACCTATGGTTTGAAAGGCGTCTGGAATAAATTCTGTATGCCGTGCCTTTGTGGTATCGTAAATAAAAATATTAATTACTTTGCAACCTTCCGGTAACTAAATACAATGATGTGTCTTACCTGGATTGAAGAGCACCTCCCGCCCTTCCTCAATTGCATGCACTAACTCCGTCACCACTAGTCCCAGCACCACTACTCCCAACACAACGTACGTATATTATCGTCGATGGTGTGTCTTACGGCGCCTTTACATGTTGGCCAACACAGTGACGAATGTAGTGGCCAATAGCATTGGCCAACGTGTAGACGGGGTGTTTAGGCTTCATTGGTAAGTAGTGGAACGATGGCCCGCAAGTTGGCGCGAGATCCGTGTGGTGTCGGTTTTTTACAAAAGATCAAAGGATTGTTGGCAGAGTTTGGTCGCCGCGTCCACACGTTGGCCACGAGTTTAGTTTGCTACAAGCTCCCAGAGTGATTACACGCATCTGATTAAAATTTTATATTCACACTTTGTAGGGTGGATGACCCAATTACCAACCTTTTAGTGCCAATTTCAACTTTAAACATTCCTACTACTTTAATTAGCGCGATTTAATTATTTTAAACATTTGTCTTAATCGATAAGCTATTTATAAAAAAAAAAATAATGAACATTTATTTACAATCACATTATTACGAGAACAATTTAAAAATGAAAAAAAAATGAAGCACGTAGTTTATACGTGGTAGAACCATGCAGTTATATTAGAAGTATAGTTGTAGCACGAATGGGTCGGTTCGACCGGGGAAGGTCCTTCCCCTCTCCCCGCTCTCACAGAATAACAATGTAAAATAGTAGCGTAATGATGCTGTGTTTCGTATAGTGAGTGTAGAGAACCAGAGACACTTTTTAAAGGAAACGAGGCATTTAATCTTAGTCCTCACGGGTGACAACGCATCTGCATTTTGATTCGTAATCGAGGATAGATGTAGATGTCTGTGGGCCACAGCAACCACTTACCATCAGGTGAACTGTGTGCTCGTTTGTCACCCTATCCTATATAAAAAAGCGTGGGTTTCTTATAATTTAATCGTGCAAGTTTTCGAATCATCATCATCATTACAGCTCGTCACAAGTCCACTACTGAACATCCTCCTCCAAAGAATGCCGCAAAGCATGGTCCTGAGCCACTTTCCTTGTCATGAGTTTTTCATTTATGTTCTAAGTTATAATTAGTACCTATTATTAAGTCAGTGTTAATTATATTTATTGCTATTGTTTTTGTCTTTCTCAAGAAATAATTAAATTACCAAATAAATTATAAGGTGTTTTTTATATACAACAAATGTGTGATAGAAAAGCAAGTACATGTTTTGCTAAACTTTAAAAACAAAACCCAATTTTAAAACATAGACTAATCGATTATAACTCCTTTAACTTTAAAATAAGTTAAGTTCTAATTAATGGTATTTATTCCAGTTTCTGATGCATGTAAAGAATAAATAAAGCTAATCGTATATCGTATATCTATTTTTTATATATAATATATTTTTTATAAAAACGTTACCCCTATCACTTGGATTTTCTCCTGTATCGCGGAGGCAACTTACAAACATAAATTGCACAAGAACACACATCCAGACCCGAAACAATTATTTGTAGGATATACAAATACTTGTTCCATGCGGGATTCAAACCCGCGACCCTTGGCACAGCCACACATTGCCAAGCCACTGCGCCACGGAGCCGTCGTCTAAAATAAAATAAATTCGTCCGCACATTGGCCCGAACCGAAGTAAACTGAACGACCTTCCAACGTGTGGACGCCGTCACCAACTCTCGGCCAATATATTCGCCACTACATTCGCCACTGTGTTGGCCAACGTGTAGAGGCGACAGTACGTGGAATAGTGATGTTGGAAGTAGTAGTGCCGGGAGTAGTGGTGACGGAGTTAGTGCATGCAATTGAGGGAGGGCGGGAGGTGCTCTTCAATCCAGGTAAGACACATCATTGTATTTAGTTAGCGGAAGGTTGCAAAGTAATTAATATTTTTATTATAATGGATTTCCGGAAAGTAACGCCTAATTCTATCAATTTGTGGTATCGCCTAACTGAGATGGCCGTGGTGTTTTTTGTTCAGTATTCAGGCTATACCGACACGGTGGGCGATTAATCAGGAAATACTAATTATTGGATATAGTAGTGGGTTACTGCCCTATAGATATATGTTTATTGTTACAGACCTCTCAAAAAACAGTATACATTTTTGAACTATAATGTAATATATGTCACTTCCGTGATTGACTTCTATGGGCAAAATTCCTTACTACAAGATTGCCATAAATTAAAAGAAGAAGACGAAGAATCAGGAAACCACCTAATCTGTATCTGAATAATGCTTATGCAATTAGGTCCACATTACGTCTATTATAATTTAATAATGTTGAAAAATTTTCAATTTCATAATTTTCTAATTCCTCCGCTGATTAGGTTAAGTAGTAGGCAATTTTATTTACATTGTGTATACATAAAGGTAGAAGTTAAGTAAAAATAAACTAAAGACGTAGATACTGCTGAGTACAGACCTTTCAAACCTGAGAGCTGAGAGGGTTTTGTTTCTGCAAAGACTGCTACCATAACGCATATAATGTTAACTAAATTGAACTGGATTTCATATGTTCTCGAATTTCTGTAAATTTCTCAAACATAATATTTTTCTTCGCTGCTGGGTCCCCGCAGCACTTAAAATTGCTATTAACAATATAGATGCTGCCGGCGAGGATCAAACTCGGTTAACTCGTATGCTATAAATTTACACGTAACCTACAGCTTACTGCAGTTCTAAATATTGAGGTCCATGGTGTTGTTTTAAAAATATTCGCTTACATTATTTACTTTAAACTATTCGTTAATGTCTAAAATTATACAAAACTATTGACTATTAGTATATATTAACTATTATGCTATTGTGTATATATTAATTATTTTGTAACGTGTTTAAATTAACTTTCCTCTCTTTTAATATATTTGGAAAAATAGTTTGAAATCACATGATGTTGTAAAGTAGAATGTTATAAGCGAAGTGTAAGGCGGCCCCCACTAAGAATGGCTTAGTGGCGTTCCTTGGGAGAGGTCTATGTTCAGTATTAGATGATTTGTGATCTCCTGTAATGATGATAACTTTTGGTTTCAAATTTAACATTGAATGAAGAGTTCTTCACTTCACCTCACCCTTTTACATTTCCTGTAATGTGAAAAAATATTTCATTATTCATTACAGCCCACCAAAAGTTTACTAATGAACATTGGCCTTCCCCATAGCCTAACGGATATTTGCCATTGTTGACACGTTTGGCAAACGGGTTGGCAGATGCTGCTGCTCATCTCCTGTTTCAGTTTCCATTTGTTGTCTGCAATGATATTCAAGTATCATATCCTTTTTTCCAAGCACATACCTAAGTATCTATTTACAAAAAAAGAACGCAAATTCTACTGTCTTACATACGGAACATTCGTATTTAAAAAATAATTGCTCTAATTAATAAAACCGTTGGTAGATTCGGCACAAGAAAAACCCAGTACGCCAATTTGTCAAACAAATGTTTGGGTACACAAGCATTAATGAAAGGGAAACGAAATCTTCTTTGCAAGACAAAGGAGCTGGCATCAATATTTATTGGCGCGCTTAGTATTAATCGGGTAGGATCGTGCACTGTATCGAAAGAGCGAACGTCGACGTTGTCGAATAGATGGACTGTCGCGGTCGGAGCGCACCTAATTTTTCCTCAACGAATAATTTTCCAGGTTTCGTAGCGTTCGTAGCCGCGCCCGCTTTCCGATCCTTGCTCTACTGTGTTCTTGTACTGGCGACTGTCAGTGTCGTCTCGTCTCGACTCTCGATGTTTTCAGTAGTTCAGTACGCCCCCAGACGCCGGCGAGGTCGGTTGGATCGGTGCGTGGCCGATAAAACAGCGCGCGTACGAAATGTGTGACAATAAGTTTTGCTTCCTTCTATAATATCTAAATTTTGATGAGTTTATTAGACAGTATCTTATTAATGTTCTATAATATGTTAGCCTAAAAATATACTATTAATAGTAAATTTTATACAAAGCAGCTTCTTTTAAATACTTCACGTGAACATAGACCCTACACAACTTGTAAGCTGGGTAAGTCGATTTTAATAGACAAGTAATGCATAATAAAAACATGAAAATATTTTCTAAAGTTGTTCCACCAAGTGAATTGCATGCTCAATTGCATCCCCTTTCATTAAAAAAAAATACGGCCTACTGATATTGAAGGTATCATTTATTACCATTTTATTCTTACTATCTATGTACTACATTAATTTTTCACTGATCAGAAGGAAAACAAGGAGAATGAAAGAAATGAAAGAAGCAACCTAAATAATAGTTTTTAATATTAAAATTTAATTAATCAAAATATTTAATTAAATAATTTTAATAAAAAATAAGATTATAATATATATTTTCTTTTGTTTACAATTACAGTAAACACGTAAAAGTAACAGTAAGTGTATAATTTTACCTGAAAACCTTTTATTTCTCTGCTTAATCGCGTCTTCAGTTCTTTTCATTCCATTAACTTTAATACCCACTTCTGAAAATCGAATCTTATTTAAAGAACTTAGGTAATTAATTAGTTCTGCGGTACTATTTCACGTATACGAATTTATTATTACTTGATGGAAAAGAAACAAACTGAAATTGAAATATTATTATAACACTTACCTCACTGCGCGCCGCATATGTAGCGTACGTATCGCGTATTTGGCTGAATGATTTTCCATATCGCTGCAATTGATAAATTGTCGTACATTAACACCGTTTTTCACCATTTTTTACGACATGAAATATTTATGATATGTTTATATATATATATATATATATATATATATATATATATATATATATATATATATATATATATATATATATATTCTACCAGTTCTATTAAAAACTAGAGACGTAACGAGGTAATCTATCTTAGCTTTTAGGGGTGACAACGCACCTGCATTTTGATTCTAAATCTAGGATAGATGTAGGTGCCTATTCATTATTTGTTACAGCCTTTAAGAGTTCAGGCTATCCCTACAGATTGCATCATAGAGACGCCACCCTTGGTAGGCGAGTTGGCAATCCCAGATTTTTTTTTTAATTTGAATTATTGTCTGAAGGATGCTATTTACCTCCTGTTTTATTTTCCTTTGTCACCTCTTGCGACACAGGAGCTGGTGCCACGTTCACGCTGGTAGCACCCACTTACGGTATACATTAACAGGTGTATAGATTTTGCCATTCATAAGAGCTTCAAACAAGCCTAACCTAGATAAAATTGAAGTTATATAAATTTGGGTTAAGTAGCTAATATAAATTTTCATTTACATATACTCATGCCTAATTTTTCCATAAGCAATATTTATAGTTTGTTAGTGTACAACAAACATGTATCATGGCGTAGTCAATTACTGTACTGAATTTAGTCTTAGATTTTGAACCAATTGGAAACAAGCATGTTATACACAGGAAACGTTGTCCCCTTTTGTTGCCCCCATGGAATTAAACACACGAAAGCGGGAAATACTTTATTAGTCACTCAACTGAAACCAAGTGAAAAAGTTTGTAGAATATGTATGAAATATTTTTTAGAAGTAACAAACGAGCTCATAGTCTACCTGACGAGACCCCTTATTCAGGTGATAGTCCGTTTTTTATTAAATAAATACATATTTTCCTTACTTGTATGATGTTCTGAAAAATAAGCTAACACGGAAGTGTTGGAATTTTAGTCTGCTTGAAAAGGTCTCCTCTCGCTCCAATTTATACTGGATTATTCAGCAATAACCGGCTAAATTTGCAGAGAAAGTTCAGAATAAGTAAATCTCAGACATTCTGTCCTTTTTATCTTTTAAATTAAAAATGCGTGGTATAGCATTATTTTAACTGATTAAATTGCACACGCACACATTTTAAGGGTCGAGCGGTAGGCAAAAATGTTGGTGCTCATAAATCACATTCAATTTGGGATAATTTCAAATAAAAGTAGAAGCCTTACATACTCGTATTTTCAAAAACTACAATAACCGTACATCGTTATTTATATATTTGAACTTAAATATAAAATTTGGTTGCTCTTTGAAAAATAACTATGTACATTGCTATGATTTTTTGCTTTAGCAAATGAATATTGTTTGCAATTGAGCTGCCTGTCTACACAGTTGTACACCGTAAGATATGACTAAGTAGACTAATTTCGCTGATCCTTCATTAGTCAACTTTCAAATTCTTCTTATTTAGAAGATTGTGGAACTTGCGTTCGAAGTTAGTTTGTTAATATGTGCTCCCACTGGAGCTTAGAATCAAAAGAAATTCTAAGATTTACGGTCGAACTTTGAAATCTAAATTATATCTTGTAAATTAATTACAGCGTTCTGTTGCGATTGAGATAGTGTAAACTGCACAAAATTAGTGTTTTTTCTGCATTTAAAAGCAAATTGTTTGCTGTAAACTTTTTGGAAACAATATCCATTATTTGCTTGGGTCGTTTCTTTTTGATTTAAATAATAATGAAGCCCCATCAGCAAAAATAGCTATAAAAGTTAAAAAGTTAAAGTTACAGCCTATATACGTCCCACCCTTGGCCACAGGCCTCCGCTCATTTCTGAGAGGGTTCTAGGGCAAGGTTTTCTTCCCTTTCAAGCGTGTTGGCAGGTTCACATTTCTTCGAAGTATTTTATTCTTATTCCTCATACATGCATGTCGATGTTTTTCTTCACCGCCGTGTACGTGGCAAATTAGCACTTAAAATTGCAATTAACAATTTCATTGGTGCCGGCGGGGATTGAACCCGGTTTGCTCACGTACTGTGAAATTTACAGCGAGCACTAACCATATGAGCTACCATGGCTCTAAAATTTAGTATTATTACATAATATTGAATTATTTCATTACTTGTAAGTGATGTTTTGTCATATAACTCGTATAGCGTGTAACCCTACTCGTTCTAATACCTTTGTCGCCTACTCACAAAAGCATCATTTTGTTTAAGTTTTAGTGTTGGCTGTTCCTTTTTCGTGTTAAGCCGTCTAAACTTGAGTATAATTACAACCTATCAGCTACAATCTAGAAGCGAATAAAAATGAAATTGAAATAGCAGTAAGAAATGCTATGGGATAGAGATCGGCATAAAATGCACTAGTGGCATGTCAGTAATGAAATCGCCGACTCAAAGGAGGGTGAAACCGCGATCCATGTATTTCAGGTAGCGCATGTATTTTACCAGTTCTATACCTCAGATAAGTTTCCCCAGGGAAGTATTTTGAGCTTAAACGATGCACTAGTTAAATATTTTGTGATTCATTATTGTACAGTGTGTGTTTTTTTTTGGTAAAAGCAAAAAATGACTTGTAATAAACTATGTTGAATAAAAAAATATGCTTTTCTTTTTGCTGTCCACACATGACACATGTTTAAATACTGAAAAGTTTTGTGTTCAAAATAATTTTTATATATATTGTAACTTCATAGTATCATATATTGCGCTATTATTTTGCCTATGATATACTCGGCTTCCCGAGAAAATTCTGGCGTGATTTTTTTTCTTTATAAACGATGTAGAGTTTTTAAAATAATTATATTAAAATAAAAATTTAATAAATTTTAAAGCAGCTATTATTAAAGCCAAGCCAACGCACATCCGTAGGTAAATACTTTTATTACGTACTACGTTAAAATATTGCGACTATATTTCACGTCGCTTAACAAATACCGAGCCACGGTTGCCAAGTACAGTTAAGCGCGACTAAAACTATGGGTTTCCCGACTCTGCGATCGTGGTCATAAAGTACAAAAAGTGCGCCGCGCGAGAGTTTCTGCTGCATTTGCACTCAGTGTTGGTGGCGGGGCGCTATTCAAGAAAGGTTTATTATTAAAAAAAAACCTAGCTAGGGCGTAGTCGGGCGCCTTGTTCCCACCGTTTAAGATGAGAAATGGGCAGTAGCTACGCTGCGACAGCGTCACTGAGATTGCGGGCTGCATTATACTTATGCACTGAAATACTGAATATTCATTGTTGCCACGCGTAATATAAGCTGGGAGCTCTTTAATCAATTCTCCCTTGGCTCGAGCGCTATATTGCCCGGTAATGGTCGTTACGACTGTTCTCTATTGCTGTTTAGTATTTTTGTAAACTGATGATCTCTAAAATACGGTTGTGACTTTTTAACTAAAATGATTCTACTTACCTACATATATACTGATAATACGATTACTTATCATTGCATACTTTTAATAATAGTACGTGAAACACAAGTTTATCTATCAGACGCATTAAACGTTTATACGAAAGATTCTCAGAATTATTTACACTTTTTATCATCTTATTGAGTTATTAGCTTTATTTAGTCTTATTTCAATTGTAATGAGATTGATTTTAACCAAAATTTTTCCATCCTGTTTTTTTAACGCTTTTTTTATTAAGCTATTGCATAGCTTCTATCGCGGGCCTTGAGCGCGGGGACCGAATCCAGAAATTCCGTAACGAAAAAAACCTCACGCTCCCCACTCCGACGGGCACGGAGGTGTGGCGTTAAAGCCGTGCATCGTCTTAACGTCGTTTCAGTTCGGCAGACTTCGGCACTCGGCAGATTTCGGCACGGTGTTTGTGTGCGTGCGACTAGACGTATGCGTGTACACTAGCTGCTAACTCAATGATAAAAATTCCTGAATAACCTACATTTATTGTAAGATATTAAAAATATTTTAAACAATACTAACTTCTCATTTATTCAATAAGAGAAAAAAAAATGTTTTCTTATCGGTCACCACGCTCAAAAAGTGTAACTTGATTTAATATCAAAGACTTAACTGCATAAATAAAATAAATAAATAATTATAATTGCACAAGTTGATAAAAAATGCTATGCAATAGCTTTACGGCGGCAGTCACCGAGTGCCACACGTATTTTTTTTAAAGAATCAAACAGACTCCAAATAGACGTATAGTTTCTGTATATAAAATCAATGGAAGGAATATGCGCATGCAATAATGTGTGGCTATAAATCTGGTATAAAAAACTTGTCTACTACTGTATTTTTGTATACCTCTAACCTCTTCAAGGTTTGTGAAAGTGTGAAGGAGAGATCACCGTCTATATCGAATATTGATATAAGGATATTATGGTTAAAGTTACAGCCTATATACGTCCCACTGCTGGGCACAGACCTGTAATTTCTGAGAGGGTTTTAGGCCAAGGAAATGTCCGCCGCGCTGCCCCAATGCGTGTTGAACTTCACATGTCTTCCAAATATTTTTTTCTTATTTTTTAGACATGCAGGTATCTTCACGCTGTTTACCTTCGCCGTCGATCACGTGGTAAATCAGCACTTGAAATTGAAATTAACAATTTTATTGGTGCCGACGGGGATTGAACCCGCCTTCGAGCGCTTAGCCCTGAGTTAAAACATCTCTTATATTATGAGTAATTTTGTCGAATGCTCTGGGAAAGTCGATTCACGACATCAGCTTAATACCCAGCAATTACAAGATTATTATCTACGCTACGACCCCTAGTAAAAACATGTTTATATTCTGAAATGTGACGAAAAATGTTTCGTTTAAAACAGAGATAACGATTCATTCTAGTTTTTCATGAACACAAAGCTTATTATACTATAAGCATGTATTAGTTTACATCATTTTTACTTCCACGTCTTAGTTAATTTATGGAAAAAACCTGCAGTACTTTTGGTGAACTATTTTTAGTGGATATGAAGATTCCTCAGCACAAGATTTGATAAAAACGGGGTGAATTATATTGAAGCCAGTGTCTATATTGAAATTGATATATTTTATAATTTAGATATTAAAGCTTTCTTACTATGCATATATGAAATATCGACAATATTTTCGAAACTTTTAGTATTATCAACAATAGAGGTCGCATTGTGAACACTGTTTTGCTCTCAAATACGGAGTGAAAATATTCTCTAAATTTGTTTCAATAACGAAGTCGGTGCTAGACATAGTGTAACGAACAATTAAATCGAAATTTTGTACGTGGTAGAGCCATGCTGCAGTTATATTAGGTAGTAGTATAGTTGTAGCACGAATGGGTCGGCTCGTCCGGGGAAGGACCACGCTCTCACAGAATACTAGCGTAAAATAGTAGGTTAATGCTACTGTGTTTCGTATGGTGAATTTAGAGAACCGGCGACCCTTTTTACTGGAAACGATGCATTCCATCTTGGTCCTCATGGGTTACAACGCATGTGCGTTTTCATTCGTAATCGAGGATAGATGTAGATGTCTATGGGCCACAGCAACCACTTACCATCAGGTGGATTGTGTGCTCGTTTGTCACCCTATCCTATAAAAAATGAAAAAGACAATTAAATCACCGACTTCGGAAGCTATTATGTCAAAATTATTTTATTCTGCTTAGTTCCTTGGAGTTAGCTTTTTGGTTTGTTAAGAAATATTGTTTGAACATCGATGTCATCTTTATTAGGATATACTTTTTAAACATACAGAGTAGAAAAAAAGGTACATTATGCTTAACATCTTACTTTACTATAAATAATTTACTAAAGTTAGTTACACTAGCAGTTTCAAATGATAACATAGTTCAAGTGCCTCTGGTCACTGGGTTATGACTTATGATCAATTTTGAAAATACTATTGCATTGCCGTTGAAGTGATTGTCTGCGACTGTACCCGTATTATCTACATTTTACCATTAAATATTAATCCTTTTTAGGTCTCGTTTAATTTAAATCCCCTTCAAGAGTACCTATATGTCAATATTCATAATCCACGTTTACACATTCTACTCAATTGAATGGCTATCATTATCTCTATTTATTATAAATTACATTTAGTAATGGTATTAAATGTTTGGATCTATAGATGCAGAGAAAAACCTCTTAAACATTAAATTTAACATAAAATTAAAAAAAATCGCTGAAAAAATTTCATAGCGTTTAATTAACATACTTTTATATTACCGATGCGATGTTTCGATTACTTTGCAGAACGGATGGTCATATTATTTTCTTTTCACAAGTGTTTTGTAATGCACTGAGAATAAATAAAACTGATGGAATTATAACACATTGAACAAGTATATTAAACTGATTTTTAATCGAAAGTAAGACACAAATCACCAATTCTATAATAGACGTCAGTGAGATATACGCACACTTGCATACACGTAGGAACACGCGCGCTTGCACATACATACACGGCATTTGTTCGAAAGTAGAGAAATATAATGTTTCCTTTAATAGTCTGTTAATAGATACACGACGGCGGTGAATGTTCTTGGAGTTATTTAATTTCTGTGCATTATAATTCTACGGTAAAACTTATAAAAAATATAGACAGTAAGTTTTTGCCACCGATATAATTCTTTAGGCCTGATAATTTTTCACATGCTAACCCGAGAAGAAATATTATGGATTTTTTAAACCACCATCGCATTATATTTATTTTTCAGTGTATTGGTCTTGTCTTTGAATACTTGGATCCTATGTATACAAAAAGACACGTTATTCTTCCGATCTTTACATAAATCTCCTAAATATTTATCTCTGCTTAGTGTAATGGTTGAGCTAACGGTGAGCGAGAGTGCCTTATGAAAAGTAAAAAGAAAGAACGAAACGTTTATTACAATATTAAATTAGATAGAAATGAGAAATAAGAAACATGAAGTTGTGTGATGTGAAAAAGGATCCCGCCTGTGATAATATGTGGGAACTGGTTTTCAGTATGAACCTCTATTGGTTCACGAACAAACGGACGTGCATGTAAAATATAATAACACTTTATATTGATAATAGATCCATAAACTATATTGTTAAATGTCTAGGAGGTGTGATCAAAGTCTTTACCTTGCAAATATTTATAGTTTATAAGACGTTGTATTATGCGTAGAGTATACTAAAGATGCACATTAGGTCAGCTATATAAGATCCAGTTCACCGTCAAGTCTAGAGCACGCTTCAAGCGGCGTCCAGTTTGCGGTACATCATATAGACCACTCACGTTCAAGTTCGCCGTTTGGTTTTGCATGATGCCGCACCAGTTGAAACCATGACATCACCAGTGACGAACGACGACGCGTTAGCCATCATAGGCTTATTGCTCCGACTAGCGACTAGCTCCGACAAGTAGAAGTGACAAGTGCGAATGACAACTGACAAGTGGCAAGTGAGAAGTGACAAGTGCGTATTTTATTCCCACTTGTCACTTGTCACTGCCTGTTCATACGCATTAAGCAATTGTTATTTGTCAGTTGCACTTGCCACTCGCACTTGTCACTTCTCAAAATGTAAACCGGACCTTAGCTTATAAACGTCCTCTGCTAAACTTGGAACTCTTACGTTGCAGAGCAGATGTGCTTTAATGGCATTCGGAATGGCGATCACAGTACAAATCGTCTCCAACCTTTGACATTGCTCTCCGTTTTCAATCTGGGTATTTCATGTTTGGCGTAAATGCGATGGTTGCACCGCCAACACGAATTTTCTTAGAGTCCATAGTTTTAAATTAGCGATTTTGCAAAAAAAATAATAATAATAAACAAAACCTACTGCTAAGACTATGTGCTCATTTGTCACCCTTATTCTATACTTAATAGCTTTTATCTTTGTATATATTGAGGGGTTTCTGCCTTATATTAAAAATAAATTAAAAATTTTATCGACCATATCAGTATCTAAATCAGGTTTATTATAAGTACATATAATAGACGACACTACTTTACGAACATCCACGTGAACGATATCGCGAGTACAACAGTATGTCATAAATTGTCTATGGCCTCAGTACAAAATTTATGATCCCGAAAGAAATGCACGGTATTTACAAGTCTTAAAAAAAGATCTTATATATTTTATTTTTAGTTTTGGATCTAGGTGACTCCATACTGTGGGTGAATTCGCTTTATAGCTGCAATATCTGGCATTTTCTGGCGGAGTTCCATTAAATTCTTTTAAGTTTTCTAATCTAAACCCGGATCAGGGCAGGTCTGGGATGTTGTAATATTCGTTCGACTGCTCGTTTTTTTTTTGTTAGAAATGTAACGTTTTCGTAATTTCCAAATTACGAGTTAAATAAATTAATAATCATGTTATGCTATGATTTTGCTGATTTTTGATGCTTTTATGTATAATTTTTAGTATTTTTCTCTAACAATTTTCTTTATTTGCTGCACTAAGTACCATTTTTTATTTATGTTACCCAAACTTAAGAAAAATGAAACTAAATTAATCTCTCACATTAGCTAGAATTATTAAGCGGTATAACTTTATCATGCCATTCTGTTATACATTTCTTGGTGTTACCGGTAACTTGAGAGAAATATTATCTGATGTTACCTGTAATACAGGGAAAATTATACTTCAAAGGATCGTAAATAATTTGATAACTGAGACAGAATGAATAATACTACCTAAAGATATTACCGCGGTACCGTGATCTATCAGAATTTATTTTAAAAGTGCTTCCCTTTAAAAATAAATCTTATTTTAAAAATAGTGTTATAACAGAATACATTTATTTTTTCATTCATGCTTAGTTATAGTAATAATAGTTCGTCTAGAGGATAGAGATGATAACTTGTTACAGAACGCACCACTTTTGCTAAAGACTTCGGACATTAAGACGGCACGTACGGTGGGTATAAGTGGTGAAACTGCATGGCAGGATTTAATTGATATTAGTTTTGTAGGTGTGGCGCCAAAGACGCAAACGTTGCTGACCAAATTGCGATCATCTTCCATAACTTGTCAACTACTATTCAAAAATAGGTAAATATTTCTATTAAGGGCTTCAAGGCAAGAGAGAACCTGCTGGGCTACATCTATGCGGTGCGGTAGATTTCACATGCCCTCGATTTTTTGTAGTTCCTTTGATATACCTGCTTCCTCACGAAGTTTTCTTTCAGCAAAGAGCACTTGGTTAATCGTCACTTAAAACTGTAATTCTAAATTTGTGTTGTAATAGCGATAGAAATCTATTTGACCGCATATGATGAAATTCTTAAGGCGAGATATGTATTTACTCATTTCAGAGGCTTAATGACATTTTTATTTTCTTTTTCTTTGTATCCGCGTTTACAATGTATCAGGAGAATAATCAACTTTAGTAGGAATCCGGACCCTGGCGTGGTCTCAAGACAAGTCCAATGTTCGTACTTGATTAGCTTTGATTACTAACCCAAATAAGCATCAACCTGTACTGTACTATGCAACGGTCACTTAAATATTATTAGGCATGTTGTGATCTTTTTACGTAACGTAGCACGAAGATAATAATTAGTCGTCGTACAAATGGGACAAAGTTCATAATGGTATTTAGTGTAAGCAATGTGATGATTATGTAAGGAATGTACTTTGTATATATATTTTTAAAAAATATATATTTATGTGTGGTGCATGAAATACATTAGAAAGTTGGTGTATATTACTTATATAAATAATGATATTAGTTTTAATAGTAAATCATATCAAAAATTTTACTTTTGTGTTTCTATTATACTACCAGCCCAATTACTTTACTTTTACGCCATTAATTGATTCACTAGTTCCTGTCCGTTATCGCGTGCAAACTGAAATGTTTTCATTTTCTTTCTGTCAACATAACTGTGCATGCCCGCATGCATGTTACTGTTACTTTACAGCAGAAAACGTTAAGTTGATGGTGCTTGTCAAAGTCCTTTACAGCAAAGAGCTCTTCCACCTAGAAATCAAATCTTAACAGATTCTCGCAATGTAACATCTGTTTCTATTCTTTTTATCCATCATCGGTTCCTAAAGTGTATCGCTGGATATGAGCCCAGCGCATTGTAGCAAGAATTCGCTTTAATCGTCAGGCTTGGCGGGTGGATTGACGATCGCTTAAACAGACATCTGAGTTAATTGAGTATGAAAAATTGATGCTGTAAAGAACCCTGCGGTAGCGTTATTGAAAAAAGGTCTACCTGATTGATATCGAACCTTACACGCTTAAAATGTTAAGTTTCAGTTTTTTCGTTTGTAGCATAAAAAAAGATCGACTCAATTTGTTTCTGTCCGTCGCGCAATAAACCCAGCGGGGGAAATTTTTAAGTAAGGATTTATCTTTTGGGAGAGTCGGTAATCGCCCTAATTTCACCTAACGAAATTTAAATTATGCTTGAAGTGGTAAATTAATGGCATCTGTAAATTAAATGGAAACGTGTTGAACTGTTTTAAGCTTACTGTTAATTTGCAGCATTTTGATATTTAATTTTTTTTTCGACTAGAAAGATATATTTTCAAAAGAAGAATATCAATTATATATTATGATTCTATAATATTATCAGTATTTCAAGCATATAATATTTTGATTATCAATACTTATTTATAATTAATATTCGTTATACATAATATAAAAAAAAACTATAATAAAGAAAAACTAAAACTAGAAATTTAAATTGTCATAAAGTCCTACTCGCCGTGGTGTCGTGCCAAAAACGCTGGCTGCGATTCCTCGCTGAATGGTTGTACTTATCCTTTAACTAAAAAATGAACCAACCTTCTTATCACCAACAGCGACGTCCAGTCGCGGATTCAGTTCATTTAGTAACTTCACTGTACCCGGACCTAACAAACCTATATTCTCTACAGCAAATGGCACTAATATGTAGTCATTTCTCAAAGACTATATTATAATTCATTTGATTAGCTTTTATCAATTTTAAGTTACATTAATTAATCAGACTGCAAAATAAATTTTATTTCATTACGGCAGGTAAGCTTATGATAAAAGATCCTATATTTCTCAAGGTATTAACTTAACAGCATAGTAAAAAATTACGTTTCCGCAGTAGAATTGCAAGATTATCATACCTTTAGAAGTTTTTGTTTAAGCGGTGTTATTGTTTCAAACAAAAATTTAATTATCTCAACTGCGGTGCTCTCGAGGCTATTGTGGCTCGAATAAAACGTCGCACGCACTGATGCCGACCGTCACGAGGAAGCTCGCCGTGATAGATGATATTCGAGAACAATTAATCTTGGCCAAAATATGCGGACGATTTGCAAGTGAGTGGTCGGGCCTAATGGTCGGGAGGATTATCGCGAGACCGCATCCCACTCCCTGCGGTCCCCGCGTCGCGTCATTAACGGAAAATAATATCTTTCCTTTCGACTTGCATATTATAAAGTTATTAAGTGGTCAGTTCTAGAGCTACTGTTTTCCAACAATAAATAATATGAAACGAAGCCGGTGGTTATGATTATAGTACCTGGTTGACCTGATGATTATGGTTTTTTTTTTAAATTACATTTAGATACAAATTACATACTGATGAAACATGAATAATATTTTTTGATCTTATTGACATAATATAAAAAACTGAACTGGTAATTTGAATAAAAAAATCATGAGTGCAATTAGTTTAATTAAAATTTTCGTATTTTAAAAAAAATACTAAAAAAAGGGCTCGAAATAATAGATTTTCTCACAAAAGAAGGGAACTTGAAGAAAAGGGGGAAAAAGTCGGACCGAAGACAGGACGTGAACCAAGGCAATTATGATTTCGCGACCGCTCGATATCCACTGAGCTATTACGATCATTAACAAAGTGTCAAAATTTACCTTCTTATATTATAGCAGTTTTTCATTGCTTGAAAACACGGACAAAAAGCTAGATCGTTTTATTGCCCCCGAAACTCCCTGGAAACTAAATTTTATGAAAATCTTTGGAGCCGTTTCCGAGATTCCGATTATATATATATATATATATATATATATATATATATATATATATATATATATATATATATATATATATATATATATATATATACAAGAATTGCTCGTTTAATGGATTTAAATAGATTCAATATAATGGATTCAATTCCTATCTGATTCCTAAAAATGTTATTATATCAATCGTTCGTTATTAAAATTTGTCAAAAAAATTTATTTATCACTTGTGCTAGATTAGGTACAAGTTTGCATATGCTGAGACCTCTCTAGAAGCAATAACGTGGCGGTACACGCTCATATATCATACCGAGGGGCTTCATAAAGGAGGCGGCGAGGCGATGCCGCTCGGACACTGAAGGCGTTGTTATGCAACGCCGCTGTCTTCGAATAATGTCTTGCATAAATTTACCATAATCGCATAAATCCACTGCCTTTCGCGTAACTTAATGACTGCAACTACAATTTAGAATTTAAATTTGCAGAAAAATATTATAGAAATTTCTGTAGTATCTATTTTATTTTTTGCATTAGGACGGTATAAAGTTACAGTCTATATACGTCCCACAGCTGGGCACAGGCCTCCTCTCATTTCTGAGTAAGTTTTAGGGTATGTTAATCGCGCTGCCCCAGTGCATGTTGGTGATCTTCACATATCTTCGAATTGTTTTTTCTTATTTCTCTGACATGCGGGTTTCCTAACGATGTTACAATCACGACCGAGCACGTGGTGAATCGGCATTTAAAATTGCAATTAACAATTTCATTGGTGCCGGCGAGGATCGAACCCGAACGCTAACTATGAAATTTACAATGAGCGCTTAGCCCCTGAGCTACCACGGTTTTCATTATGATGGTATGATTAAATGTGAAACAGAAGCTGAGTTTACTGATGTAAATGTTCCGTGATTTGGAGATATCTGTTTATTGCAACTTCAATTGAATTGGAATGTATATCGATGCAACCTATAATTGGGATTTTGATTCTAAAGGCGTGTACAATCATGGTTACAGGAATTGCAACCATAAATGATGTCTGCGTATTATGCCTAAAATACAGGAAACAGTAAGCCTACTCCCGACAAATGCAAGTTTTCAATAAATAGCATTTAATCGATTTCAAAATAATTCACTTCAAACTTAGAATGGGCATGTCCATTTTTACTCGTATCTCAAGATTACACTAGTGATATTAGTTTTACGGCATCTAACGGGAATACTGAGAAATTAAAAATCAAACGGCAATATCATTTTGACCTAAAAGTTATATGTGCGACTGTCTAGTAGTTTTTATCGATATTCTATGTTATAATAGTGCAGTGTTATTGATAAAAAGTATAAAAAAGTTGTAGATTCTTCAAAATATTGAATACTAGGTGGATTCTCCGGAACTACTAAAAGAATATTTTTAGTAGTTCCGGTGAAAACAGTTCACGAATAAACAGACTGCGGTGATTTATATGTAGTTTTTGATTCTTAATTGTATTATTTATTATGATACCGGTTAGATTTTCATCAAATCTTTAGCCAGTTTACTATAGTAAATTGATATCTTTTTTTTATGGGTTAAGTTACGTTAAAATATCTAGTTGGTCCAAAAACGATTGTGTCTCCTTTAAAAATCCTAACAAAAGCCAGACGGGCCGGACACCGTCTAATTTCGCCGGACACGCAACCAAAAAGCCTGACTGTGTCCGGCTTTATCCGGACGCCTGGCAACGCTAGCCACGGCCTGCGACGCCCACTACGATAATATCGAAACGAGATGGAACGCGCGAAATAAATTAACACACGTCCGACCTCGACAAGCGCTCGCGCTCTATCAGGGGGGTACACTTCCATACATTAGGTTGGGGTCCAATAATTTGCAAAGACACTAGTGCCATCTTATACATTGTCCGCATAAATTTTCGAACATTAGTTTCTAAAAGGTGCGCTAGATGGCGACTACACCGATTCTGGTTATTCTCGAACTGGCAAGTAGCAACTTTATACGACATAATGGCTACCGTCCCGGCGTCTGAGCAAGTTGTTGTTTTATTATAGTTTAAGTGATTTTCGGTTGTTGCTACAATAAGTTTGGTTGAGTTGGGATTAACCCTCTGTTTTTTGTTGTCTGTTTAGATTTTCATGCTGGAACCACATTGTATGTTTGTGTAGTGTTGTGCGAAATAGACGCTTTCACTTATCATTCCGTAACCCGGTGGACATATTTAATTTGGTTTGGTGTTGTATTTTGCGGAAGAAACGCTTTTACATCGTGTATGTTAAATATATATATACAAAAATAAATGTTAATATTACTGAAATCTATAATACGTCTTTAATTGAACCCTAATCACTTAAATAATAAATATAACCGCCTATAGTATAGATAGCAGTGTATACATAACTACATAATATACTACTATCTATAGTCAACATGATATTGAGATTAGTTCAAGGGATATGATACCAGACGGCGACATATTTATATTGGGTGACAAAAAATCGTAGGAGATGGTTCTCTATTTCTGTGCATATTACTCTACTCTATGCGCTCTATTGAACGCAGAGGGCCGACGCAGTGAAATATATGGTACTTTTTTAGTTAATTAAAAAATAATAGTAACGATTTAAAAAGTAAAAATCATGGCACAGTTTAAGCAAATGTTGATGATTATTTTGATATAAATTTTACGTCAAAATGATCTAGAACTTTGCAGATATTGGGGCTTGTATCGAAGCTTTTTCGGTAGATAATTGAATTATGTCGATTTTTTTCCCTTACGTGAAAGGCATATAACGAAAATGTATTTAATAATTATTAAAGTATAGGATATTTGTGACTTAAAAATATTTTTTTTCGATGGTCGATATTCAAAGAATATACAAATTAGAGCTCCCAAATCATGTCTCTCAGAGTTTTAGCCTAAACATATTATTATTAAATAAATAAATAAGTTATCTAAAACTTGCCTTCAGCTTATTGTAGTAGAGAAAACGAACTATTTTTACCACGTAATTTTTATTTCAAGCAACGAACGGAAAACATACAATTTCAACGAGGAAAACTTGTAATTTCGCGTTTTTTTGTAATACTCCTCTTAAGTAGGTAATATCTATTTTAAAGTTTTATTAGGAACGTCGGAAGTGTTTTAAGATATTCGCCTGTAATAATAGTGTCTATTTTATGAAATGAAATATTTAATAATTAAATATTAAATTTGGTAATTTAATATTAAACGAAGGGCAGCTAAATGGGTCAGCTCGACGGGGAAAGGACTAAGCTCTCACAAAATACCTGCATAAAATAGTAGCTTGAGGCTGCTGTGTTTCGTATGGTGAGGTGTAGAGAACCGGAGATCCGTTTTACTGGAATCGAGGCATTTCATCTTATTCCTCAGGGGTGACAACGCATCTTCATTTTGATTCTTAATTGAGGTTAAATTTACATGTCTATGGTCATCAGGTAGATTGTGTAATCGTTTGTCATCCATATTCTATAAAAAAATTAAAAATATTCTTACCATAGGGAGAAATAATAATTTGATTGTGTTATAATCAACCGGATGTGCCTAAAAAATTGAGTTCGAATTAAAAAAAAAAACAAAATAGAATTCTACTAACATATTATTATTAAATAATATGAATGTAGTCACGATAAAAACCAACGTTCACTACCACGCATACTACGACGTATCAACAAAGTATCATAAATCCGTAAACAATGCGTTCGGTGGCCGTATCGTCCCCGTTTGTTATGTTTACGAATATAATGACCATTCAATCGGATGCAGCTCATTTTTTTTTGAATGACAAGTAAAAAAGTAGAGCTGTTGTTGTGAAAATTATTTTTATTGAAAAAATCGATACGACGGCAATTAGAAAATTATCTGGAAGAGAATTGCAATGATTGCTATTATTTTGGGCAACGGTGAGAATATTTGGTTACAACGCGGTTGGTCGCCTGCAAGATAACGTCACGTGCCATTCTCGAAGCGGGCGAATATTTTCCCTTTGGATCCGACGTCGATCCTGTTGTGGCATGCCACGATGTTAGTCGGTGACGGAACGGTTTAGTGCGCGTTGTTGCATATTTATTTATACAAAGTATTTTCTTTTGCACGTGTCGGTACGGTTATGGGCAGTTTTTTGTTAATAACGATAAATCGATCACTTACTCTGCCTAACGAATGCGATCAATTAGATCAAATGATTCTTCAATCCGCTCTCGATTACAGGCTGCGTTTCAAAAAATTCTAAAGAATTTTTTAAAAACCTTTTATGATTTTTGTACGTTAAAATTTCAAATATTGAGAAAAATAATTTTATTTAAAGAAAGGTGTGATGACCCGAGATATTTGAGACTCAAAACTTAGTAAATAATTTCACCATCATTTTTAAATCTTCTATAAATCACAAGGTCTAATTGACCAATTGAATGTCATTTATATAATTAAATTAAGGACTTCATTCTCCATTTTTTTCACTTACGGTTGGAATATTTACTAAATATTATATTTATATTAAATTATGGAGTTCCACTGTATTAAAGGGCTTAATACAGTGGCATATAATAATAGTGGGACTCCATTATTATTGTATAGGGATATAATAAAAAAAGAATCATCTAAATCGATTCATAATAACATTTTAAGAAAAACGAACACTCGAATTGAGAACCACCCCATTTTGACTGTATGTTTTTCTTTGTATGTTTTTTCTTTTCTTTTAGAAAAGGTTAAGCAATTTTTGGGACAGCCGCGGCAGACAGAACGTAAGTCGACACGCCAATGCAAATTAATAGAATCACAATTAGTGCTTGATTGTTGTTCGTCCTGCAGCTTGCATTTAGCAAATGAAACAACCTGGTAACAGATTCAGCAAGTAAATTTTATGAAGTGTGCTCATTTTCGTTCCGAGCAATTTCTACCCATCATACTGCGGAAACTATTCATATTAAATTTTAATTAATTGTTTTGTTTCCATCTTTATACGTCTACGAAGAATCTTACTACCTATTTCATTAAAGCAAACGATGTATTATTTCCAAATGAACTACATACAGTCTGATAATGTATCTACAGGTTACACGAAAGGTACTTAGTGCTATTTGTAAAGCAAACAAAACGTCAAATGTTCTTCGGGTTGACAGATGATGTTTAGTAGCAATTAATCTTGCCTGACCAAATATGCGGGCGAATTGCGGTGTTAATGACGACGTAACTACAGTGTTCCGTTTGCTCACGGCTACATTCGAGTACTTATTTCTCACGGAAATTAAGTATGTATATATTTTTAAACTAATATAATATGTCAGTGCTTGGCTTATATACCAGTTGATCTTAAGGAGATATTTTGATAAACCAATATGGCGACTTGGATTTTCATTTTCCTTAAAAAAATTATTTGTTGTAGAACTTACACGTAGAGGTAAACGTAGAGGCAAAAGTAGTTTCAACCGGGGTCGGGGATCAAGCTCTACACACAAAATACTGGAGTGTGACAGCAGAATAATGCTGTTATGTTTCGTATAGTGAGCTTAAAGAACCGGAGACACTTTTTACTGGTAATAAATTTTGATTCTTATTCGATGATATAAGTAAATGTTTGTCACCCTCGTTTGTCACCAATTCTACGAGTATATATATCAAAACTGGGAGGTTTATATAAGTCTCACATTTCAAACATTAAATAAACATTCAGGCTCGAATGTGAATTCGGTGTAAATGTTGGGGCTAAGGGCTAACGTAAAACGTAGCGTAATTCCTCAAATTATGTGCTACCCTCGGCAGTTCAATAGCAATCGACATATGGATTCTTGCCGTCGTTTTGGACCGTATGTCCCTATCCTGATTCAATGCAGTATTGCAGAGATATATTTTATGATCGTCAAATTATACGATTTTCGTGTAAACTACGCCTTTGTTATGCGATTTTCCGAACAAGGGCGCAGAAGCGTGGTGTGGCGGACGGACGAAGTTATAATAAGTTTCTCCATGAGAGCATTGTGTTTTGATACTGCATAACGACCAATTATCTTAGCGGATAATAACATTCGCCAATGCACCTATTGTACTGCCGCGACGTATCACATTTAAAAATGTAAAGCAGCTCTTGCAGCAGCAGCTACTAAGATTTTCGAGACTCTGTGAGACTGTTTGAGCATAGAATATTGTTAAAACGTAGTGATTATATATACTCCTTGAGTATTATGTGTTTGGCAATGAAATGCATTTACAAATAAGTATACAATAAAATATCGCACAAAGAAACCCCGAGCAAAACCCTCTCCATAGGTCGCTAAGCGGCCTTGAGCTTCTTCATACGGCCAGCAGTGAAGGTCCACGTCTCAAATCCATCCTCGTTTTAAGATATACCTGACGAGAAGATGTGCCGTAATTTTAGGCCAATGTTCAGCAGTGGACTCGTGAAAGGCTGTAATGATATGAAAATAGTATACAAATACGTTTTAGTTATCTACACTCCTTCTCCACACAAACTATCACTATGCCAAATCTGAAACATCTCCGTGCGCGCAATATGCTTATAAAAAAGGGTACAAAATGTTCTCCTTTCGTAAAAATAGATTTATCTGTACAATAAAAATGCAAGAAAAGAAAGTCAACTATTTATATATAACTCTCTATAAATACGTTTAAATAAATTGTTTACGACTTCCGTACAATCATTTAGTATCGCTTACTTAAGTAGTAATGATCTCTCTACTACCTGTCTCTTTCTATCAGTCTAGTGTTGCAGTTTTTTATGGGCGGCGGTAGTAACTTACTATCAGGTGAGCCACATGCTCTTTAGCCCCCTTTTAAATATAAAATAACTTTCTTGAAAATTCTTTTAACCAGCACTGCAAGGGTGCTGGGGACAGTAAGGACTGCCCCGGGACGTGCTTTATTAAAGCGAAGCTAGAGGGGGGCCCCGGTAGCGTTCCGGATCCCGGGACCCATCATATACGCTGATGGTGACTACCGCGGGGTTTTAGCCGGTAGAAATCCGGCATAACCTTACTGTTGCCCCCGCAGCCGAAGGTATCCATGAGGATTTCCCAACTGCGTGTAGTAAATTCCTAGTAAGACTTGCAAAAAATCGATGGATGTAGATAGCTTTTGTTCAGTAGTGAACTTGTGAAGGGCTGTAATGATGATAATAATTAAACAGGTCTGATTCTTTAAACAGTATTAGAAAATTATGTTATATTTCTAATATATTTTCGTGTTTCCCGTTCTACAACTAACCTAAAAGGAAACGTTTTTTCCGTTTAATTAACTACTTTAATTGATGATCTAATATTTTTAACTTCCAGCTAAGAAAATTGAAAATTTTCAAAAATAGAAAAGTTATTGGTTTCAAGAAAGGGTTATGAAAGTGAACGCAAGTAAGACGAAGGTTATGGTTTTTGAAAAAGAAGAAAGTAAAACGATTTGTGAAATAAGAATAGAAGGGGAGTTGATCGAGCAAGTAGATGAGTTTGTATATTTGGGCTGCGTATTTAGCAGGGATGGGAGATATGATAAGGATATAGAACGACGAGTGAATGCGGGAAATAGAGTAAATGGGGCCCTGCACTCTATTGTGAAGAGTCAAAATGTGTCGAAAAAGGCACGTATGGCAATTCACAATGCTGTGTTGGTCCCTACTTTAACGTATGGTAGTGAAAGTTGGGTGTGGCAGAAGAAGCACGAGAGTAGAATGAACGCAGTAGAAATGCGGTCGTTAAGGAGTATGTTAGGGCTGAATCTTAATGACAGGGTAAGAAATTGTGTAATAAGATAAGAGTGTAGTTTGCAAGATGATGTTGTGACCAGGATTAAGAAAGGAATGCTTCGGTGGTTTGGTCATGTGGAAAGAATGAATGAGGAAAGAGTGACAAAGAAAATTTATGTTGGAGAAGTGAATGGCAGAGTCGGAAAGGGACGTCCTAGGCGAAAATTTATCGACCAAATTGGCGATTTATTGAAAACGGGCCAAATTAGGAGTACCCTTAACCGACGAGCATGTATGCGGAGGTGTATGGATGTGAAGGAAGCGAGAGAGGTGTGTCAGGATCGTGCCAAATGGAAGTCTGTAGTCTCTGCCTACCCCTCTGGGTGATAGGCGTGAGTGTTTATGTATGTATTATTGGTTTCACCCCAATTTTCGAAAATCGAGTTTTCATCAGATCTCGACGTTTTGAGATCCCATGAAGTTTTTCTGACTAATTTCACGTGGACGGCCGTATGGATGTGTGTGTTCGTGCGTGCGTGCGTGTTCGTGCGTGCGTGTGGATCGCGTGCGTGTGTTTGTGTGTGTTTGTGTGTGTTTGTGTGTGTTTGTGTGTGTTTGTGTGTGTTTGTGTGTGTGTGTGTGTGTGTGTGTGTGTGTGTGTGTGTGTGTGTGTGTGTGTGTGTGTGTGTGTGTGTGTGTGTGTGTGTGTTTGTGAGTGCGTGCGTGCGTGCGTGCGTGCGTGCGTGCGTGCGTGCGTGCGTGCGTGCGTGCGTGCGTGCGTGCGTGCGTGAGTGCGTGACTTAAGAACGTAACTTTTGAATTTCTACGTCGATTAAGATGCGGTTTAAAGATCTAAAGGTCTCAATGTAAAATAGATTTGGTGATAATATGAACTTATTCAGACAAGTAGATTTTGAGAAATCTCAAAAATAAAAATTTTGAAAAACTGTTTTTTTCGAATAACTTTTAAACGGCTTTACCGATCGATTTCAAAAACTAATCAGCCCTTAACTTCAAAAAATGACGTCGAATGCCGTTTAGAAAATAAAAATTGGTTCATTCGTTCGTGAGATATCGAAGGAGAAATAATTAGAAAAAGAAAAACATTTTTTTTAACATTACTTCGAGATTTCACAACATAATTTGGTGAAATTTTGAGCGCTTTGCATTTAAAATTAGTGGGAAGTTCCAAGGATGGCCTGTAGGGTCAACCAATTTTTTTTGATCAAATTAAAACTTAATTACCGTGCTCTCGTCTACTACTTAGATCTCATATTTTGTTTTCATTAAAGCCACTTTAATTGCTGTCTGTAAAAGGTAGCTGCCGGTAGTCGGAATTAACCTTTCGAGGCGTAAAACCGTGCACCGGTTACTGGCGGGTCATCTGGTAGTTAATATTCAAAGGGTCGTACAATCACGGATTCCGGACGCATTTAACTTCCACTACCGCCTCGAAACGAGCTCTCGAAAGCTCCCTTTTCGTTACCGAATACAGTTTTCTGTGTCTACCTAAAATACCTATCGATGTGAAAACATAGACGCGTACTCGAAACAAATTTTTCCGCGTATTTTTCCATTCCTATATTTTGCAGGTATTCTAGATTTATTTAGGCGTATTAAAGTACGAATAATGGAATCATACATTAGTCAGGAGGCGAGTTTCACTTAAACTGTATTGCGTGGTGAATTTCGTAGCACTTTGAAAGCTTTACGCTTCTAGGGCAATATAAAAGTCACTATAACGCTCGTATTTATTTACGTTTCACATTAAAATTTCTCTTCACTTACTTTTAATTTACTTGAATAATGAGATCCGAAATCGAAATGTTGTACAACCACACTTTAATCGTGCTACAGTATATAGATCTGAAACAATACTTGATTGTTTCATCGGATTTCGTATTCATTACTCTACTTTTAATTAAGTTTAATCTAGAATTTTGAGGTTCGCTCCTCCAATTTCACACTTGAATGAATTTGTTTTAGGAACGTAAAGATGTATTTTGTTGGAAATACTTATTCTTGAGAAGCTAAGGTCGACTTTGTGGCCTTTGCCATTCGAGGTGTTTGCGACTCAACGATTCCGAGAATTAGTTGGGACATATTGATATTTTTTCTATCTCCTTTTCCTCTGTATAAATCGTTATCACGTTGCCATGTATTATTTTGCTGTCATTATATTCCCATTCTCGAACAAATTTATTTTACATTTCCATTACACAATGAATTGTTTCAGAAAAGTAAAGTAAAGTTTTCTTGAGATTTTCAAGAATCAGCGTTTTTATTAAAACATTGTAAACATCAATTTGTTTAAGTTGGCGTAGTGGTTTTAAATTTAATAAAAAAAACATACCCTAGTTAACGCCCAAGACTACCTTGTTTGCTCCGAGTCAAAAGAATAGCTCTTTGTAAAAGTTATTGGGCAAAAACCAGAAACCGAATTTCAAACTTGAAGTTTCAGACGATTTTGAGGAAGTTTTTGTTTAACGATTGTTGTATTGCTTTCGTATAACTTAATTAATTTAAATCTCGGCGCTATATTTCCCGGATGATTTTTTATTAGTAAGTTATATTGAGCGTTGTCAACGACTTGACGAAGGTTCTCCTCTAACATTAGGCCAAAATTAGCTACAATATGAATGCTGTCCGTATTAAAAAAGAAAAGAGGAGATACTATGTAATAATATAATATAAAAATATAATCTAAGTATTTGACTGTCTTAGGCGTCAAAATAACAAAAAGTAGCAATTTTTTTCTGCTAACACTAGTAGAAAAATATAAAAATAAAACTACTAGAATGAATAAAGCAAATCTCAAATCGTTAGCGATTATGGAAACTTGTCTAGCTCCGCTGCATTGCTTCCGCGAAACCGTCTGCCAAGTGATAAATACTCCTAATATTTGGGAGGCGTACTTTCAAAATCGTATTAAGATAAAGGCGATGTCGAAAAAAAAGCAATGTCTTATGTATTTGAATGCTAGAACACTGGTAATGGAAAATCGAAAATAACACGTTTCTTTTGTTTTCAGAAAACGCCGATGAGAGTATCGTCCGGATGTACTAATTCGAGTCGCGCACGGATGACGTGAACTATAACACCGGGAGTGCATCACGCCGCCGTGATGAGCACAACCCGCAGTTATGCGTCGGCGGCCATTTTAAACCGGAAACGGAAGCGTTTGTCGGCACGAGATGGCCGTCAATCGCGGCTCCCGCGCTACCAGGCTAACAGCGCATGCGCGCGATACCGCTCCGCGACACTATGAAATGTGGAAACACGGCAAGTGGCGACAGAAAGCACCACCGCCAAGGACAAACCCAGCCGTCAGAGTACCCAGATAGAAACTTTGTACAGTGATCTTATAGAGGCCTAAGTGTTGCTGTGTAGTGTATATATTATAGTGGTGTGTTGCTAAGCATGGCGGGTGATGGTCGCGGCGCACGCACTCCACTATTGGAGTGCGGTGGCTACGCGCAAGTGCACGCGTACAAGACGCCGGCACCGCGCTGCTGCTTCTGGCTGGCGAGCCATATAAACGTAAGGAAGTGCGTCGCTGGCGTCATGCTGCTCTCCGTCCTCACCATATTCTTCTATACGTATTACGTCACGGTGCCGCTAACGAGGTGAGTTAAATGCCCTTTTATGTAATATTGTATATATTTTAGTTTGTCTTATGTGAAAGAATAATAGACAAAGCTTAACAACCCTACTTCTGTGGGGCATTTTCGCAATAGCAATTGTGTGATTCTTATACAAAATCTAATGCATTTATTATAATTAATTATATCTCATAAAGTCTTATAACTTTTTTCAACCAAGTAATGTCAAATATAATCTTAATAGGGTATCGATAATAATTTTATCAAAGTATTATGTGCGGGCACCAAATTATGGAGCTCTGTTGACGTATGATCAAATGGTTATTTATGAGGTTGTTTTGCAAAGTATGTTAGCTCTATCCTTTTCCTATGAAATTAATCTGAAATTATCATCATTAAGTTAACAGGTACACTAAGTGAATTCTGAAAAGCCATCAGATGTACATGACAGAAACACATATTTGCCGACTGTTATATGATTATCTGGTCAATGTAATCCATCTGGTTTTTAGTTATGAAGGTTCATCATTATGAACGATCAATATCATCAGGAGCTTTATTGAAGTAAAGCTCACAAACGAAACAAAATCCACCAGTTCTCTAGCCTCACCTCAACAGAAACAGCAGTATTATGCCCTTGTATTGCGAGTGCCTTTCCCGGTAAAGTGGACCCATTCGTGCTGTGCCGTAATATGCTACAACGTGCCTATATTATGTGCAAAAAATGTTGAATCAATTGTTAGAAAAGCTATTATTCTTGTCGTTGTTCTTATCGTTACTTTAATTACACTTTACTGTCATCAGCTTCCTGAATATCAGTTTGTTGGGCTGATAATTACCGTTATGATACTAGATAATGCACAAATGCACTTAATGTTCTAAAAGCAATATAGCGACATTTTGAGATAAAATGTTGTCGTTTTAAAGTCTCTAGTTGTATTTTAAAAAATTCAACTATGGTAAACCCCATACGCTGGTATTATAAGAGAGCGTAGCCCCCCTCGGTCGAGCCAACCCATTCATACTACCACTATTATTGCTGCAGCGTGGCTTTACCACATAAAGTATAGTGATATAACACTGGTACGACCGCGGTCAACCTTCTATTTTGTCGGTAGATCACAACTACCAATAAGTCGATTACGAACGTATTAGCCGTTTTCTCTCTGTCCCCTCAAGATATTATCCATCATACATTAATTAAATATTGCCAATCAAATGTCCACTGCTGAACGTAGGGGGAACATTTGCCATAGTTCCCACTCTTAGCAAGTGATTTGGCAACCGTATTTTTTGTTATTTTGAGCTGTTATCATGAAGATACTATCTCACGTTTTATTACTCTCTGTCGTCTTTTACGATACTCACGGGATGGTATGGGGTCTTAGAGCTAATGAGTATATTATTATATTATTTGGTAGGAGGTAGTGAATTCTTTTTCGCTGCCACTACTCAGCGTTATCAAGATCCTGCCATTTCCTTCATGATTTAGAAATATTTTCATCCAAGCACATAAAGCTTTGTTGAATATAATTTATGGTTTATAGTTTTGCTAAGCAAGGTTGGTGGGGACAATGCCCTGTACACCTTGTGATAGGGAGTACTGCCTACCCTGAAGATAATAAATTAAACTTGGACTGTACTGAATTAGTTTTATTCGTGTTACAGGGATAACCCGACAATGTAACCGTGCGATCGTTATCTAAACTGTCTCGTTCTGTGCGACCGGCGAACCGCTCCCACCGCTACCGTCTCTTCCGTACCACTCCCCCCTCCTGCCGCTGCTAAACTACGTGACGCATGTTTATGCAGTAACGTCTCGCACAACCTTGTCTTCACCATATACTCCCGGCGTTGAAGAGTCATCTTCAATGTTTGATGTCGGCAAGGGGCATATTGTGTTGAAGGCTCGCCTGATTATTCCCTTCCTGGTACGGATGTCAGCGACTCTGGCAACTCCATCCCTTCCAGGCAGCACTCGAAGAACTCTCCCAAGTAGCCACATGATGGGTGGATTGGACTTGTCTTTTATGATGACAAGTGTTCCTTCCTTAAGTGTATCATGTGACTGCATCCATTTTGTCTTCTGCTGAAGTAAAGTGATATACTCATTAGAAAATCGGTTCCAGAAATGTTGTTTTAACAGTTGGATTCTGTGAAATCTTGCGAGGGATGATATTTTTTTGGTGCTGATCTGTGATTCTGGTGCAAAAATAAGAGACCGTCCAATAAGGAGATGGGCTGGAGTCAAGGGATAAAGATCTGAGGGGTCATTAGATAAAGGAGTGAGTGGGCGGGAATTTAATATCGCTTCTACTTGAATTAATAAACTGTTCATTTCTTCGTAATCTAGGAATGTCAGATTTAAAACACGTCGGAGGTGGTGTTTTATAGATTTAACAGCCGACTCCCACAAGCCGCCAAAATGAGGGGTATATGCGGGAATAAAAGTGAAATTAATACCTTGCTCAGTCATGTCTGCAGGTGAAAGCTGTTTAAGAAGTCCAGATAACTCACGAAATGTACCTATAAATGTCGTTCCATTATCGGAATAGATGGTTCGCGGTTTACCTCTACGAGACGTAAATCTATTCAGAGCTGCTATAAAGGCTTCCTTCGTCAGGTCCGAAACAAGCTCAAGATGCAAGGCCTTTGTTGCTAAACAAACACACAAATATAAGATTTTATATGTTTACATCCCCTTCCCTTGTGGTTGGCTATCATCACTGGCCCAGCATAATCTACACCCGTGTCAAGAAAGGGAAATTCTAAATGCGCACGCTGTTCAGGTAAATTACCCATAACAGGTTGAAGTGTTTTTCCCTTAAGCCTACAACATTTCACACATGATCGGACAGTACCTTTAGCTAGATTTGTGCCTCCTAAAACCCAATAATTTTGTCTCACTGTAGCCAGCAACAGTTGAGGACCCGAATGTAAATACTTAATGTGTAGCATTACAAAGAGAGATCGGCATAAAGGATGCTTGGCGCTCAATAAAATAGGATGTTTGACATTGTAGTCATAATAGGTATTAGAAAGTCTCCCACCAACTCTAATAAGTTTATTATTGTCAATGAAGGGTGATAGAGGTAAAAGTCTGTTTTTACGAGATAATTTTTGGTTAGTGATGAGCAACTGGTATTCCTCTTGAAAGGATTCCTCCTGAGCAAACCTTAACAGGAAATTAGTAGCGTTAGTAAGCTCAGCAATTGTTACGTTACCGCTTATTCTCTTTGATTTATAGCGACAGTTATTTATAAATCTAAATATAAACGAAGTAATACGTTGTAATTTTGAAAATGTGGAAATTTTTGTGATCAATTTTAAAATTATTTCTTTAACCACGTGAAGGACATTTAATCATTTCTGGTAAATTAGAAGGATGTAATTCCTGCTTAGGTTGGACTGGCCAATTTGCTGGATTTAATTGAAGGAAGGAAGGCCCTGACCACCACAAAGATGATTTACCTAGCATATCAGCTCTCAAACCTCGTGAAACGAGATCTGCGGGATTGTTCTTTGAGGAAACATGGCGCCATTCATGATTACAAAAACCTTCCTGTATCTCTGAAACACGATGACACACAAACGGCTTCAGTTGGCTTGGAGTAGTTCTGAGCCAACCCAATACGATCGTGGAGTCGGACCACAATATACACTTATTAATGGTAAGTGTTAAAGATTCTAATACCTTGATGCCAAGCCTCACTCCCAGTAGTACACTGCAAAGCTCTAATCGAGGAATACTGACCGTTTTCAAAGGGGCTACCTTACCCTTGGAAGTAAGAAGGCGTGTAGTAACTGTATCATCAACGTCTAAGCATCTAACATATACGCACGCGCCGTAAGCCTTCTCCGACGCGTCTGTAAATATATGCAGTTGTATATTAATTGGTGCTTGAGAAGCAACACACCTTGGTATATTTAAGCTATTTAACGTTGGTAATGATGAAGCAAAATCTGACCAAGCCTTTTTAATATGAGCTGGAACTGGCTCATCCCAACTACATTTTTTTTGCCACAATTGTTGCATTAATAATTTAGCTTCTACAATACTAGGCATAACTAGGCCGAGGGGATCGAATATTTGGGCAATTGTCGATAAAATAGAACGTTTGGTGATAACGTCATTTAGTTGTATAGAAATTGGAAATGTTAGAGTATCCGCAGAGCATATCCAATTTAAACCTAATGTTTTAGAAAGACTGTCATTACTAAGATCTACAGATTCAGATAAATTAATCTCACTGGATATCGCTACTAAAATTTTGCTATTGTTAGAATACCATTTACGCAAATTTAACTGCGCTGACTTTAAGACCTTACTTACTCCCTGACAAAGTGAAATTACTTATTCTACAGTTCTGTGACCAGATAAAAAATCATCAACGTAAAAATCCTGACAAATTGCGCGTTTTATATCTGGATTTGTAGACTCCTGACCTAACTGATACAAACATCGTGTAGCTAGATAAGGTGCTGAAGATATAATATAGATATAATATAGATATAATATGAATAATGCTACATATTAAGTATTTACATTCGGGTCCTCAACTGTTGCTGGCTACAGTGAGACAAAATTATTGGGTTTTAGGAGGCACAAATCTAGCTAAACGTACTGTCCGATCATGTGTGAAATGTTGTAGGCTTAAGGGAAAAACACTTCACCCTGTTATGGGTAATTTACCTGAACAGCGTGCGCATTTAGAATTTCCCTTTCTTGACACGGGTGTAGATTATGCTGGGCCAGTGATGATAGCCAACCACAAGGGAAGGGGATGTAAACATATAAAATCTTATATTTGTGTGTTTGTTTGTTTAGCAACAGAAGTTGAGGGGGAGAGGAGGGGGGTTTTGTTTAGCAAGGCCTTGCATCTTGAGCTTGTTTCGGACCTGACGAAGGAAGCCTTTATAGCAGCTCTGAATAGATTTACGTCTCGTAGAGGTAAACCGCGAACCATCTATTCCGATAATGGAACGACATTTATAGGTACATTTCGTGAGTTATCTGGACTTCTTAAACAGCTTTCACCTGCAGACATGACTGAGCAAGGTATTAATTTCACTTTTATTCCCGCATATACCCCTCATTTTGGCGGCTTGTGGGAGTCGGCTGTTAAATCTATAAAACAGTGGTAAATTTATATAAATAAATAGTATATTTCATTACGAGTGCGAAAAGCCTGTCATTGCAAAGAGTTCCGACAAGTGTCTATCCGAGCCGAGGCGCAGCCGAAGGTGAGGGTTGACAGTCGGGACAAGTTGCAATGACGGTTCCACACGTGTACTGAACAACTATTTTTAATACAGTTGCGAAAAAATGAAGCAATTTAATAAAATAAAACACAATAAACACAACTAACTTGCGTATTCATTTATATCCACGTTGTTCCTTATTTTCAGCATACTTTTTATCATCGAAAACCTCAACCATAATGTAGAAGGTTTTAATTTTGCTGAGAGTTCGGAGAAGTATGCCAACATAACATTTTCTGAAAAACTATTTGCTTTTTTCTTTTCTCTCCAAGCAATAAATTCGTCGTATGTAGATATGTAGCGACTTTTTGACTTTTCCGGTAAAATGTTCTCCGAAGCATTTTGTGCAATTATACTGAGTTCCGGTGGTGTTAATTCAAATAAAATATCGTTGAAATTACTCATTTTGTGCAACAAACGACTAAACTCGCAAAAATGTATTTGGAAAATGGCGCCAACCGTAAAATAATAAGCAGAGATTTTTTTTGTTTTTTTCACCCATTCTGGGTAGGCAAAGGGAACTATGTCCATACAGCCAAGTCTTCAGTAGAATTTTTTATTGATATGAAATGAAAATGAAATTTAACGAGATGAAATGGAATGAATCGTAACATAACTCATTGAATCAAATCATTAAATCTGATATTGAAACAAATTGGTAGCTTCTTTTTTGAAATATTTGCATGAATCATAAAAACTTCTATGAATTTTTTTTTGTAAAATCTTCGTAGTAGTTTTTTTCTTTTTAATAGACATTATTTTAACAGTTGTGAAAGATAACACACGAGTTCGGAAAAGGTAAAAAAATCTCGAGTATGTAATAGTCTACATTCCGAACGCTATACATTCCTGCAATACGCCACTTTTTGAGCAACTGTATTAAAAAATTAATTACCGCATGTATGAAAGATCATCACTTAAGAAAGACTGGACAGATTTCGATGAACTCTCACACTTACAATCGAACCTGGTAAATGGCATTGTTGTCGAGATCTAGAAATCAAAGCAAAGTCAGGGCGGATCGTTAGTCAGCATATAAAATTGAGATTACAAATGGGATCCAACTTGCTCATCGAGTGTTATTTTTTGTATTGAAAAAGGGTGACAAACGAGCACACAGTCCACCTGATGGTAAGTGGATGCTGTGGCCCATAGATATCTACATTTAACCTCGATTAAGAATCAAAACGCAGATGCGTTGTTACCCTTGAGGACTTAGATGGAATTCGTCGTGCCTCGATTCCAGTAAAACGGGTCTCCGGTTTTCTACACTCACCATACGAAACACAGCAGCATTAAGCTGCTATTTTACGCTGGTGTTCAGTGTGGTCCTTCCCCGGTCGAGCCGACCCATTCATGCTACAACCATAATATAGCTATAGCAGCGTGGCTCTACCACATATAAAAGTGTGTGTCAAGACTTAGTATTGATACCTCCCTAATTAATAGTTTATAAAGTTTTCCAAACGAATATTTGAAATATAATGTTATAATTATCATCACTTGATTTAGAAATCAGTTTACTTGGTCGTTCGTATAAGTCTAGTCCTTTTTTTAAATATTTTAGGTATATAAAGTAATGAAAATAAATAACAAAAAAAAACGAGTATATCAATGTCGATTGTAGCCAACATTGCTAACGAAATTACTGTAAATTAAAGACTAATGTCTTGTAAAGTAATGTCACACATAATACTACTACAATAGGGATCTCATTTTTTTAGTAAATCGGAACATACGAGTGTACTTACTCTCATATTTGGCATAGTATAAAGAGACCAAAGATGACCATTTGACATTTCTATTTCCACGCTTGAGTCATACGCAACATCTTTCAATAGATTTGTCTATTTTTGTCTTATTCGAAAATTAAATACAAAAAAGCGAGACAAGTATATTGACTCAATTTATGTTGAATTGTAGGTTCTCTCTATGCAAACGTATGTATGTAATTACTCTAAGACTTAAATATTTACTATAATGTCAACTGTCAATATGACGTCGATAAATCAGCGACCTTTTGACCATTTATTATTTGATTGACTGATGAAAAGCTATCGTATCACACAGCCGTCTATGAAAACAAGGTTTTTGCGTTATGAGAAAGTGATCATATTGTTGCGAGCTTGGGGTCCGTGGCAATTAAAAATTGCTGATTGAATTACCAAAATTGACACTAATTACCGAAGCAAACAAAACTTAAAATACACTAATAATTACACTGCTGCTCCGAATTCTTACCTTGTGTCGCCAAATCAATACTCACTCGGTCGCGTCCCATACTGGCCTTATGTAGGTCCTTTTCTACTGAAAACATCTACATAGAATGTACGAGTAGAATGTCAAAAGATCTAGCAAGGAATTTCATAGAAAGCTCTCCTGGTTCTGCTACTCCATACGAGATAATGCTAGTGAAGTTTCTAGAAAGATCTTGACGCTCCTATTTCTGCTACTCGATACTAGATGGTGCTAATAACAACCCGCCATCAACCAGGCATCAACTATGGCGCGCAACAATATTAACCGAATGACCATATTACCCTCACATACCATATGAATATATTAACCAGCTCAGGTTGCAAAAATATTAAACGTTTTGATTGGAGGGAAGAACTCCTTTTCAGTACAGGAGTCCGTCTGGGTAGGTGCCACCCTGTTACCTATTTCTGCCTCCAAACAGCTGCGCTTGCACTGCTGGGTGTCGGTCTGAAGGATGGAGAGAAACAGCTGCGCTTGCACTGCTGGGTGTCGGTCTGAAGGGTAGAGAGAGACAGTTGCGCTTGAACTGCTGGGTGTCGATCTGAAGGGTAGAGAGAGACAGCTGCGCTTGCACTGCTGGGTGTCGGTCTGAAGGATGGAGAGAAACAGCTGCGCTTGCACTGCTGGGTGTCGGTCTGAAGGGTAGAGAGAGCCAGTTGCGCTTGTACTGCTGGGTGTCGATCTGAAGGGTAGAGAGAGACAGCTGCGCTTGCACTGCTGGGTGTCGGTCTGAAGGATGGAGAGAAACAGCTGCGCTTGCACTGCTGGGTGTCGGTCTGAAGGGTAAAGAGAGCCAGTTGCGCTTGCACTGCTGGGTGTCGGTCTGAAGGGTAGAGAGAGCGGGCTTGCGGAAGGAGAACAGCTGCGCTTGCACTGCTGGGTGTCGGTCTGAAGGGTGGAGAGAGACAGCTGCGCTTGCACTGCTGGGTGTCGGTCTGAAGGGTAGAGAGAGCCAGTTGCGCTTGAACTGCTGGGTGTCGGTCTGAAGGGTAGAGAGAGACAGCTGCGCTTGCACTGCTGGGTGTCGGTCTGAAGGATAGAGAGAAACAGCTGCGCTTGCACTGCTGGGTGTCGGTCTGAAGGGTAGAGAGAGCCAGTTGCGCTTGCACTGCAGGGTGTCGGTCTGAAGGGAAGAGAGAGACAGCTGCGCTTGCACTGCTGGGTGTCGGTCTGAAGGGAAGAGAGAGACAGCTGCGCTTGCACTGCTGGGTGTCGGTCTGAAGGGAAGAGAGAGCCAGCTGCGCTTGCACTGCTGGGTGTCGGTCTGAAGGGTGGAGGGAAACAGCTGCACTTTCACTGCTGGGTGTCGGTCTGAAGAGTAGAGAGAGACAGCTGCGCTTGCACTGCTGGGTGTCGGTCTGAAGGGTAGAGAGAGACAGCTGCGCTTGCACTGCTGGGTGTCGGTCTGAAGGGTAGAGAGAGACAGCTGCGCTTGCACTGCTGGGTGTCGGTCTGAAGGGTAGAGAGAAACAGCTGCGCTTGCACTGCTGGGTGTCGGTCTGAAGGGTAGAGAAAGCCAGCTGCGCTTGCACTGCTGGGTGTCGGTCTGAAGGGTAGAGAAAGCCAGCTGCGCTTGCACTGCTGGGTGTCGGTCTGAAGGGTAGAGAGAGCCAGCTGCGCTTGCACTGCTGGGTGTCGGTCTGAAGGGTAGAGAGAGCCAGCTGCGCTTGCACTGCTGGGTGTCGGTCTGAAGGGTAGAGAGAGCCAGCTGCGCTTGCACTGCTGGGTGTCGGTCTGAAGGGTAGAGAGAGCCAGCTGCGCTTGCACTGCTGGGTGTCGGTCTGAAGGGTAGAGTTAGACAGCTGCGCTTGCACTGCTGGGTGTCGGTCTGAAGGGTAGAGAGAGCCAGCTGCGCTTGCACTGCTGGGTGTCGGTCTGAAGGGTAGAGAGAGCCAGCTGCGCTTGCACTGCTGGGTGTCGGTCTGAAGGGTAGAGAGAGCCAGCTGCGCTTGTACTGCTGGGTGTCGGTCTGAAGGGTAGAGAGAGCCAGCTGCGCTTGCACTGCTGGGTGTCGGTCTGAAGGGTAGAGAGAGCCAGCTGCGCTTGCACTGCTGGGTGTCGGTCTGAAGGGTAGAGAGAGCCAGCTGCGCTTGCACTGCTGGGTGTCGGTCTGAAGGGTAGAGAGAGCCAGCTGCGCTTGCACTGCTGGGTGTCGGTCTGAAGGGTAGAGAGAGCCAGCTGCGCTTGCACTGCTGGGTGTCGGTCTGAAGGGTAGAGAGAGCCAGCTGCGCTTGCACTGCTGGGTGTCGGTCTGAAGGGTAGAGAGAGCCAGCTGCGCTTGCACTGCTGGGTGTCGGTGTGAAGGGTAGAGAGAGCCAGCTGCGCTTGCACTGCTGGGTGTCGGTCTGAAGGGTAGAGAGAGCCAGCTGCGCTTGCACTGCTGGGTGTCGGTCTGAAGGGTAGAGAGAGCCAGCTGCGCTTGCACTGCTGGGTGTCGGTCTGAAGGGTAGAGAGAGCCAGCTGCGCTTGCACTGCTGGGTGTCGGTGTGAAGGGTAGAGAGAGCCAGCTGCGCTTGCACTGCTGGGTGTCGGTCTGAAGGGTAGAGAGAGCCAGCTGCGCTTGCACTGCTGGGTGTCGGTCTGAAGGGTAGAGAGAGCCAGCTGCGCTTGCACTGCTGGGTCTCGGTCTGAGGGGTAGAGAGAACCAGCTGCGCTTGCACTGCTGGGTCTGGGTCTGAAGGGTAGAGAGAGCCAGCTGCGCTTGCACTGCTGGGTGTCGGTCTGAAGGGTAGAGAGAGCCAGCTGCGCTTGCACTGCTGGGTGTCGGTCTGAAGGGTAGAGAGAGCCAGCTGCGCTTGCACTGCTGGGTGTCGGTCTGAAGGGTAGAGAGAGCCAGCTGCGCTTGCACTGCTGGGTGTCGGTCTGAAGGGTAGAGAGAGCCAGCTGCGCTTGCACTGCTGGGTCTCGGTCTGAAGGGTAGAGAGAGCCAGCTGCGCTTGCACTGCTGGGTGTCGGTCTGAAGGGTAGAGAGAGCCAGCTGCGCTTGCACTGCTGGGTGTCGGTCTGAAGGGTAGAGAGAGCCAGCTGCGCTTGCACTGCTGGGTGTCGGTCTGAAGGGTAGAGAGAGCCAGCTGCGCTTGCACTGCTGGATGTCGGTCTGAAGGGTAGAGAGAGCCAGCTGCGCTTGCACTGCTGGGTGTCGGTCTGAAGGGTAGAGAGAGCCAGCTGCGCTTGCACTGCTGGGTGTCGGTCTGAAGGGTAGAGAGAGCCAGCTGCGCTTGCACTGCTGGGTCTCGGTCTGAAGGGTAGAGAGAGCCAGCTGCGCTTGCACTGCTGGGTGTCGGTCTGAAGGGTAGAGAGAGCCAGCTGCGCTTGCACTGCTGGGTGTCGGTCTGAAGGGTAGAGAGAGCCAGCTGCGCTTGCACTGCTGGGTGTCGGTCTGAAGGGTAGAGAGAGCCAGCTGCGCTTGCACTGCTGGGTGTCGGTCTGAAGGGTAGAGAGAGCCAGCTGCGCTTGCACTGCTGGGTGTCGGTTTGAAGGGTAGAGAGAGCCAGCTGCGCTTGCACTGCTGGGTCTCGGTCTGAAGGGTAGAGAGAGCCAGCTGCGCTTGCACTGCTGGGTGTCGGTCTGAAGGGTAGAGAGAGCCAGCTGCGCTTGCACTGCTGGGTGTCAGTCTGAAGGGTAGAGAGAGCCAGCTGCGCTTGCACTGCTGGGTGTCGGTCTGAAGGGTAGAGAGAGCCAGCTGCGCTTGCACTGCTGGGTGTCGGTCTGAAGGGTAGAGAGGGCCAGCTGCGCTTGCACTGCTGGGTGTCGGTCTGAAGGGTAGAAAGAGCCAGCATAATAAATAACAGGCTGTGAGGCATTCCGTGTTAGCCTTCAGACAGGTGACAACGCGTCTGCTGCCTTTTTTGTTTAAAGTTGATAGCAGATATTTGTGGACTGCAGCCACTTACCATCAGGTGGACTGTAAGTGCGTTTCTCACTTCTATATAATTAAAAATTAAGAAAACGACACAAAGATCGATCACCATTGACTTTGCTTAAAGGAAGTAGAAGTAACATTCTCTTAAACAGAGGGTCCCATAATTTTATGGACTACCAACCTATTGTGCAGAATTTTTTTTAATAGTTCAATAAAAAGCTAATTTGTGATGCAATATTAAAATATTGTTTCCATATTCATTTATTCACCATCATTTCATTACAGCCTATCAAAAGTAGGGGAATTGCTACAAATATTTCCCATATGTATATTTAAATAGTATTTGCTATTATATGTGTATATATACATATATACATATTACTGGGGCTACCCAGTGTCAGCTCTTTCCACTTGACCGCATCCAGCGCAGAGCGACTTGAATCGTCGACGACCGAATGCTTTCCGATCCGCTCGATTCACTGGTGCTGCGAAGAGATGTTGCATCTCTTTGCATTTTTTTTTCACAACTACCACCTGGAGTGCTCTGAGGAATTGTTCAGATTAATCCCAGCCGCCAAATTTCTTGAACGCACTACGCGGCAAAACTTCCGATACCATCCACACCATCTGGATGCTTGGCGGTCCACAACTGTACGTTTCACTAGGAGTTTTCTTCCGCATACGACCTTTGTGTGGAATAGTTTACCACCGGCGATTTTTCCGACGACTTAGGGACCTTCAAGAAAAGAGCTTACTCCTTTCTAAAAGGCCGGCAACGCACCTGAAATTCTCCTGGTGTTGCAGTTGTTCATGGGCGGCGGTAGTAACTTAACATCAGTAGAAGCGTATGGTCGTTTGCCCTCCTAAAAAAACCACGCTTGCAGGATAATAAACGCAGTTTTTTTATTATTTTGAGTTGCCATATAGATACCTCCATATGGATTCTGTATCGCCGTCACAACACGACTATTTGTTGAATACGAATAATTTGTACCTAATTTATCTGATTATTCATCTACTAACTGTGTACCCTCGATTACGTTTACATTGAATATTTTTTTGACTCTTTTAATTCACAGTTAGTTGGTGATTTACTCGGTTAGAAGCTTTACTACATTGAGCTTAATTTTAGTTTCATAAACTACACCACTGCTCCAATTCAAATAGATGTTTATAGACATGTTTATACTTATGAGATTTAATTTTATCGTAAAAATCTATTACGTGCCTGGATGTCCCCAACACCGAGATTTCCATGCAATTAAAAAAAATAATAATTTGTGAGAGCGTAGTCTTTCCCTGGTTGAGCCAAACCATTGGTGCTAGACACATAATATAACTGCTGCATGGCTCTAACACGTATAACATTTGGTATCTATATCGATAGTATGCTGTACTTTAAAATAATAATAAAAATTTAATGTACAGAAATTACATATTATATACAGAAATGATAATTTCCTCCTTTCCTAGAACTTTAATATAGATGTGGTACCTCAGATGGTTAGCGATCGCTATGAATTTCATAGTACGCGAGTAAACCGGGTTCGATCCTCGCCGGCACCAATGAAATGGTTAATTCCAATTTTAAGTGCTGATTTACCACGTGCTCGGCGGTGACGGAAAACATCGTGAGGAAACCTGCTTGTCTGAGAAATAAGAAATAAAAATTCCAAGATATGTGAAGTTCGCCAACTCACATTGAGGCAGCGCGGCGGGCACTTCCTTGCCCTAATACCCACTAGAAATGAGGGAACGCCTATGCCCACCAGGGGCGTATATAAGCTGTAACTTTAACTTTTTTTATAATATAGTATAGAAGATTAAAAATCATAAAGCAGAAATTAATTGAACGACCACCACTTCTATTCTTACCTCAAACAAAAAAGAATAACTCACTGCTAACTTACTACTCAATGCTAACTTACACATGCTTTTTAACGCCAAATGAGGAAGCTTAAGGTCACTCAGTGAGCGATGGAAAGGTCCCCTTTAAACATCGATCATCCCTTACGATGTATCTGTCATAATTGTTGTTCTTAGTACAAGTATCAGGATCTTGTAACGCATAAACAAAACCTTCATTCTCCCCAAATAGGTCACCGAAACATAACTAGCAAAGCTGTATCAATGAAAGGCTCAGATGGAGCCTTGTTAAACTCTCGTGGAGCTCCTACTCTTTCCGTACAGTCTGTACGATGCAACCGCACATATCGCCCGATCAGCATTTTCGCCTCATACACTTCTTTTTATTGTTCATCGAATCAGTTCACATAGCATCGTCACACAGCGCGTTCGTGTACTCATCATTAGCTATTAGCAGTTTTTAAATATATTTTCCCTCTTCTATCAAGCAGCATATTTTATTTATATCATCAGCAGCAGCATTTTAGGTGTAACGTACATCTTTATGGTCCTTCGAGCTTACCGTGAGCGGGACCTCTGTCGTGAGTGACCTAATTTGAGTTGCGAAAGCGGTACGCGCCACGTGAGTCAAACAGCGGCAGCGTTGGTAAGTCTACAGCTCTCTATTATAATCAGCAACTACAGTAATTGTTCAAAATGGAAGATCTTCTAGCTAGCCAAAACCAAATAATGGGAGCTATGGATCAGCTCCTAATCAACTTTAAAAAAGACGGTGCCGACCGCAAGACACCGGCTCATATTAAAAAGCAACTTAGCACTTTAGAAAGTTTATGGCAGGAGGTTCAAAGTAATCATTTAAATGTGATGATAAATCTCATGAATATTTTACTGGCAATTACTAAAAAAGAACGTCCGATTTTTATAACGAAACGCGCAATTATATTCTTAGTTATTTACCGAGTGACTCTAAAGAAAAAAACCTTCTCAGGCCAGCTACCCCATTGCAAAAGACAGACTTTTCAGCTATACCTTCTGCCAGCGCACTCCGACCTGAAACTACAGCTGACGCAGAAGAATCCCGAGGTACTAGCAGCAAGTTAGAGGATATGTTGAGAAAGCAGAGAAGCAACTGCAATGATTTTCAGCGAACTATTAACAGCATCGATCTCGACAAAGTCTCTGAAAAATGGGAGTATGAGGATATTCTGAAGTCGGTTCGGACACGCTGGACGATAATAGACGCCTTGCACTAGGAAATAGACAGTGAACTGTACGAAGATAATGAAGAGTATGAAGAAATGTTCAGCAGCTATGAGCAAAAATTCAATAACATATTCAACATATCGATACCCATCAATACGATCAATACGATCAACATTACGGAGAATTTCGGGCAAGCTATAGAAAATATTGACCGACAGATTAAAGAGTTAAAGTCAGCTTCGGACGGCATAGCCAGCGTGAAGAACAGGCTCGACTATCATGATGTCCATCACTACGCCGCTATCTATTCACTGGTGGTGGCAGGACTAGCAGCAGCGTGCGTTGCGTTGGTGCGCGCGAGGTGGAGACGCCCCGCCCGCGCTGCTCCAGCCAGCAGTCAGCGCGACACCAGTGTACAGTAAGTGTGTTTAAAAGATGTGAAGTGTGAAAGTGAGTGTGAAAACAGAGCGAAGTGATCATTGTGCAAGTGTGTCCGATCAATATATTCAAAGTGTGCCTAATCAATCAGTGCATAAAAACACTTCCCCAATTTTACTTAAATGTAATTTTAGAAAAACTCGTTAGATAATGTCATGCAATCATCTTATAAATTAGCCGATAAGTGTTATGTCGGTCTCATTTATGTTTTAGTTTAGCTCATCTCATAGTCATCTCGCCCATCTTCTCACCCGGGAGCATGTATGGTGCAACCGCACATATCGCACGATCAGCATTTTCGCCTCATACACTTATTTTTATTGTTCATCGAATCAGTTCACATAGCATCGCCACACAGCGCGTTCGTGTACTCATCATTAGCTATTAGCCGTTTTTAAATATATTTTCCCTTTTCTATCAAGCAGCATATTTTATTTATAACATCAGCAGCAGTATTTTAGTTGTAACGTACACTGTCTATCGGTTGTCAAAGGTCTGTAATGCCAATTACTATTATTGCTTCTTGGCTAAGGATATAGAGATACGTCCCTTATCGAACGAAATGACGTCCGTGTAGATTGACTGGCGAGATCATCCGATCTCGTACAAAGAACGTATACAACATAAACATACTTGACACTATCTTCAAGTAACAGGTGGATTATTTATTATTAGAACCGATTTAAAATTAAAACAATTCTATCGACAGCCAATGTGATTGTGTGGATTTACGATAAAAAGTCGTTTATGTCAGGACATTTAAAAAACGCCTAAGATGACAAAACATCTCGTTCTATCAGGGCAACTCTCTTGATAAAACACCCGTAAAGTTGATAGCTTAGTAGTACCTTAAAATATTCATCCTAAACAGAGGATGAAACCGTTGTGAACCATTGTCTTACATCCTTTAGTTTTTAAATGGGCGTCAACTCTGGATAGCAGATGAAAGAATAGTTAGATAAGAACGTAAGTTAGGCTACACAAGGATTTCTACTAATACTAATAAAAATACATTTCCGCCATAATAGCCTTTTAAATTCCATTTCTGGAAACGAGCCCCCCGCCCCTCCCCTTGTGTTGGTGGGGGGTGGGGGTTTTTGTTTTTTTTTTTTTTTTTGTGGGGGGGGGGGGGGATTTGGGTATATTTTTTTTTTTTTTTTTTTTTTTTTTTTTTTAAGTGTTGGGGGGGGGGTGGGGGGAGGGGGGGGGAAAGAAGGTTTTTTTTTTTTTTTTTTGTTAGTATAAATTGTGGTGTATTGATTTTTATATAATAATAGGAGGGGAGAATTGTGTTTTTGTTGTGGTTGGTTTTTTGGTTTTTCCTTCTTTTTTTTTTTTTTTTTTTTTTTTTTTTTTTTTTTTTTTTTTTTTTTTTTTTTTTTTTTAACTGGGGTGTTTTTGGTTTTTTTTGTGTTTTTTTATTTTTTTTGATTTTGAGAATGTGAGTTTGCATCAGATCTCTACGTTTTGCGGTCCTAGGAAGCACTTCCGACTATTTTCTTCTGAACATCCGATGTGTGCGTTTATGCGTGTGTCCGTGTTTGCGTGTGAGCGTGTAAGCGTGCGTGCTGCGTGCGTGCAAAAGCGTGATGGCCTGAAATGTCAACCGTTTTTCAGATTTTTTTGGAAGGTTTCTAATCTAAAAATAATTTTTCGGACAAAAACAAAACCTATATACATGCCAGTGATTGATATAATAAATAAATTGTATCGCAATATTTGTGTAAAATAAACCTTTTTTGTATAAAATTGGGATTTTTTATTGTGTAGACCAGTTGACTCCACCGAATCAGTAATTCATTCTTGGGGCGATGTAAAATCCCAGAAAAAATTCAAAATTTGACCCGGGTAAAGTTCAAAAACTTAATAAACTAAGTTTGTATAAATTTTAGAGATTTTACGGATGATAATAACCTCTGGGAAAGGTGATCGCTACCGAGCCTTTTTTAATTTGTTTTGTATTGATAAATATAACAAAAATTGATTGTAAGCAGTTATTTAAAAAAAACCGCTGGGATTCTTGCTGGTTCTTCCCAGGACAGAGGGTTTTTTCCGAACCAATGGTAAATAAAAAAGGGACTTTCAATAAGCATTTTTATAGTCTATATTGAATAAAAAGTTTTTGTTCCATCAGGTGAACTGTAGGTTGTTACTTCAATTTTGTGAAAGAAGCAATAATGCGAAACCTAAATCCTATTTTAAGTTTGTGACAAAACTGTACATTTTAATAAACGTCGTAAATATACTCCAACATAATTCGTAATTGTGACTGAAATATATTATGTTATTCGCATAAAATCCAATTTACTTGCTGACAATCGGGAGTAAACACGTTGGCATTGAAAATTAATAATATAATATAGTCATCGCTTTCGGCCAGTTCGGAAAGTTACTGCATTGAGATTAGTGAGTGTTAACTTCATGACGCATAAAACAATACGCCATTTAGGTTATTTCAACAACGATTTAATGCGTATCAGGTGACATAATTAATGTACCAAAACCTTGCATAAATGAAGTGCTTTTGGTAGTAAATATTTCGCTGCTAACTCTGATATATAATACTGATATATATAGAGAGCGGCAAATGTTTCGAATTCCTCTTAACTTAATTTGGAAATTATTTCACTATACGGCGACACGGAGCGAGCGGTATAAAACAGATAGCATTTTTGAAAATACATATTCGTGGCCAATATTGCCACTTCACAATCCTCTTAAAAGAATTGCTGAATAAAGTAAGTCTGTGACATATCCTACTGTGTTTGGAAAGTGAAGGTTAGTGAACTACGTACCGATAAAATGAATGGCACACTGCATAAAGTGCCTGGTAAGAAGAATGAAAGATCAAGCAAGGAATAAGTAAGGAATATTGCGAGTGGTCTATGTGCAGCCGTGGACTGCCTCAGACTTACGATATTAATGCTGATGCTCTTAGTATTATGATTTTAAATTATTATCAAATATATGCCCGTGTAATTTCGCTGTTCTAAATTCTGATCAATAATATCGACATCGTGTAAACTATAAATGTAGGTATATACTTTATATTGTTACTCTGTCATTCAAATGTCTACAAAAACATCGTACATTTTGGCATTCATACAAAATTTATACCCCTTTTGTAAACATATCTAACAAATAAATTCCAAATAAATTCCAAACTAAGTGGAGAGGAATACGAAACACCGCTCTCTATTAAGACTATCTATGCGGTAAGTCAATATTTATATCAGAGTTAGCAGAGAACTATTTACTACTGAAAGCACTTTATTTATTCAAAGTTTTGGTAAATTAATTAAGTCGTCTGAAGTGCATTAAATCACTGTTGAAATTACCTAAATACCGTATTGTTTTATGCTTCATGCATGTTAACAATGTCTTCACAAATCTCAATCAGTAAATATCTCACCTGACCGGATGCGGTAATTATATTATATTATTATTTATCAATGCCGACGTCTTTACTTCCGATAGTCAGCAAGTAAATTGGGTTTTATGCGAATAGCATATACTTCAGCTACAGTTATGAATTATCTTGGAGTGACATTTACTAAAATGCTCAGTATTGTCACAAACTTCATATAGGTTTCTCATTATTACTCGCTTGACAAAATTGAAGTGACGACGGAACTAACAGTTCACCTGATGTTAAGAAACAAAAACATAAACTTTTTTATTCAATAAATAAAATGTCGACAATTACTGAAAATGTCGATAAAAATAAAAAGTGCATTACAGTTTTTCTAGATCATCAGAAGGCTTTCGATACCGTTTCTGTCCTCTTATGAGCAGATTGGAATCAGTGTGTCAGGGTCTCCCCTAGCTTTGCTGTGTGATCATTTGCGTGAGATGACTGTATCAGCGAGCTAGCTGACACAACATATGGTGTCTCCCAGGGGAGTGTATTGGGACCAACGCTTCTTAATTTACATCAATAATATATGGTTTTGTTTTATATATATATACTTATATATATAAAACAAACATATAATATATATTTTTATATATATAAAACAAACGCAATAACAACATACTATGTTATATTAATAAAGTTTGTACTTACGTGAAAATCTAGTTGCAAAAATGAACAATTTCTTGCTAGATAGAGTTTTAAATCCATTCCGCAATGAATAATCAGATTAATATGCTGCAACAGATTGCGAACAACGTTAGTTAGCAAAATAAATCGCGTTCATCTAATATGTAAATTGCTTAATTACAAACGTTCGCACAAATAACTTGCGAGACACAAGCGTGCGTCACAATTCCTTTGTTTTACTTAAATCCACTGTGTAGTGGCAGTGTCTACTACTCCATATCGTCCTGTGTATGATTATGTCGTAAGAAGCCACAGCGACAAACAACCCAGAAGATGGGCACCAGCGTATGTCTACTAACAGCTAAAAAATAAAAAAAACTGCGTTTGCCAACTCGCCTCCAAAGCGTGGCAACTATGGCAACGGTATTTTATTGAATAAAACTATAATTACAGATTTTATCACGTTTAATTGACTACTTTAACTTATTTTTAATTCCCGACGTTTCGGGTGCTTTACAGCACCCATGGTCACGGGGGGGACTGAGATGTTTGTCGTCCCAATGTCATAGTTAACCCGGCTACATTCAGTTTTTTTAATATTAATTTTCGGTCCGATCTACGCAGAACGAGTAATTATAGTTTTATTAAATGTGTGGTGTTCGCGTAAATTTAATAAACCATGTAAACGGTATTCTATTTAAAAAAAAACTTAATTCCGCCTGTACATAATATTGTATGAGGTTTTAATGAATAAATAAATAAAAGGAAAACAGGCGAACATTGAAGTTAAAGATATTTACTGCAAAAGCCTTATTGTTCCATCTAAATTGCGTGTTCTCTAAAATACAGTTTAAAATTTAAAAACTACAGCACATGTTTATATACACTTATCTTCCTTTGTGCTGCTCAAAAGTAATGCACGAAAGACTCCAATTTTCCGGATCCTTTCTCGCGCGCATCGAAACGTGTACTATAAACCATGAAAAGAGCTTCATAAGTAGCACTCAGTGAATCTACACATACCTTTCGAATACCGGAAGAGATTTATTGTGCATAAAATTAGCCGTTAATATCGGAAATTGCCTACTGAAAGAATTAAAAACGTTTAACTTTGCGTCGAGCGTCCTCGCCGCCCTTTATTTGGCAGCTTTTCACGGCTAAATTAGAACGAAGGGGCGAATATTTCATAGCAATTCATAACGTGATTTTATATAATAGAGGCGGATGTCGTGTAGCTATGTCGATAATATTTTATTTTATCGGCTTAAGTTTTCAACGGGCCTATGAGCGGCGAGAGGGAGGAGTTTTGCCGACTTGCTCCGATTTATTGCGAAACTTGTGTTCTGACTAATTAGTGGATGCTGATTCGCTAACGCATTTCTTGATTTGAACGACTATTGTTTTATAATCGTTTATACTTAAACTCATAGCTCATTAGTCGTTAAAAACAATTTTATGATGCTATTTATCAAAGTCCCTCGCTCCTTCATTTGAAAGCGAGTATCACTTATTACCATCATAATCTGAAGAATTTAACTAGCGTCAAGTGTATTTATTATATCTGATTAAATCCCATCTAAATTTTTTCTAATAAAAACTAATTTCACACCCTCGTTTCTTGTAAAAGTTAATTTTACACTCAGACGACTGTTTGTTCATTGATACGTATTCTTGCAGCAGGTAGCTAATATAAGTCTTTTGGCAGAGTTATTCTTTTCAGCTCGTCGTTAAAGTTTCCCGCTCGGGTCGGACGAGGCTTTCATTAAAGCAAAAAGGCCACAAATCTTAACCGCGGCTCGGGACTCGCCTACCTACGGATAAATATTTTCACAAATTCCGCTTTTATTTTAACGCCATTGAGATGAACCTTAATGATGCTTTGATGTGGCTAAGTTAAAACACAGTCTTAACTTTGGCACGTTTTGATTGATTTCGCTCAAATTGAGCGGAACTCCGTTTCCTGGTAATCAATTTCTTTGTATTTTTAATTAATATTAATCGGTATTATTTAAATAGTATCCAAAATGTAATGGAAAACTATTAATGTAACTCTGTGGTCTGTCTGCACGTAGACTCATATCATATCTTCAAATTGATTAAACTATTTGATTAAGGGGTTGTTTCTGCATTATAAAAGAGATGCATAAAAATTGGCGAGAATCACAGTTTTACAACACATGAAGCGCAGAGTTTTAAAATAGTCATATTCCATGTGATATAAAAATCAACTTGGTGCGTATTCTGGGTTCTGTTTTGCCACCTGAACCAAAAAATCCTGAAAACAAACTGAAAACACAGAAAACCTGTGCTAGTTGTCCTCCTAAATTGAACCGTATATCGTATTACCAATGTATGTCATACGAAAAACATGTGTGTTTGCAGTGTGCGATGCAATTATGCCCTAACTGTCAATAAAAATACTAAAGTTTGACAGTTGTCATTTTTGAGACGACACTTGTGATAAGAGTTTTTTTAAATTGATTAGTGTTTGAACTTTGGTATAAAAACATGTTATAATTAAGTAATGTTGATTTTTATTATTTTATAAGCAATTGTTGATCTCGAGCCTAGTTTTTCGATTATAGAGACCAAAAACTTTGTAACTACCCGTACATAATTAAAAATTATATTTAGATTATATTTAATTTTTACTTTAGGATATAGAATTTAACACAAAATGTACATTAGGATAATCTACCATATTTAATATACGTATTATAGACCAGATACAGCATGGGCCTCAGACCGTTCGTCACCAGTTATGTTACAAACAAACCACGTCACCAGTCAAAGGTTAAAAAAACTTATTACACCACACGAATCATTGAGCGTGTTTTTTAATGTAGAATAGGGGTGACAATCGAGCACACAGTCCATCCACCTGATGCTAAGTGGATGCTGTTGCTCATAGACATCCACATTTAACCTCCATATTAAGAATCAAAATGCAGATGCGTTGTCACCCCTGAGGACTAAGATGGAATGCCTCGATTCCAGTAAAACAGGTTTTTGGTTCTCTACGCTCACCATATGACACACAGTACCATTAGGCTGCTATTTTACGATGGTATTCTGTGAGAGCGTGGTTCTTCCCCGATTGAGCCGACCCATTGATGCTAAAACCATATAAATATTTCTGCAGCGTGGCTCTACTACGTATAAAACACAATTGTGTTGTAGGTTTTGATTTTCGTTTAAAGTGGCCACTTCATTTTTAAATTCATTTAAATTAAACTTTATGCTTTAATCTCTATTATTATGTTTATTTTATATAAAAATAAAAAACAACTACGTCTAATTTAGGATTTATCATAATGAACCGAAAATTATATTTTTATGTTCGTAAATGTCTAGTCCTTGGCAAGAGGGCTTCTAAAAGTCTTGCACTTTTTGATGCTTTTTCACGTCGTCCGTGTGGATATTCTTATAGATCTTAAAACATTTCCTGTAGGCACATTTTAGGACCTACGGGTGTTAGTGTACCATATACCTAAGAAGGGGGAGCGTTTCCCCTTGTTTGATGTATATGATAAAGTTTTATAAGTTGTCAGAAACAAAAACTGCTGCGTCACAATTATCCTCCGCTTATACAAAGTAGTTTTGAATAGAGGAATGCTCGCCGACAACCATTATATTTTATGGAACAGCCTCGTAGAAATTTTGGTATTGTTTTGTTGAATTTTCTGTTATATGGAAAGATGAAATGTTTTTATCCGGCGTTCTATTTTCTTACTTTTTGATTGTATTCTATAGTTGGATTTCTTTGACTCGCCATTTTTATCTATCTTTTATAGTCTTAAAAACACGAGTTTATACTACGTAAGACATAATATTTAGACTGCGAATAATACACTACATAATAATGAAATGGTCTAAAGAGTATGAATTTATTTATTTAAGAGCTGTTCGATGAGAGCATATATTTATAAAACAGAAATGACAAACTTACAATCCACCTGGTCGTAAGTAGCTATTGTAGTTGCAGTCCATGAACATCTGCAGCGAACCTCACATAAAGAAGGCTGCAGATCAAGATCATCAAGTCACCTGTGAAGACTAATATGGGATACCTCACAATCTGTAATTATGTTGACCCTCTATACTCTTCAGCATTTTTGCAGCAGTGTGAACAATGATTTTGATGGCTGAAATAGGTGAAAGGGTTGCTACCCTGACGGACACCTATGTAGAAAAGGAGTCATTAATTTTGCAAAGGGCCACCTTAATATTTTTTGTAACTGGGTTATCAACTCTACTACAAATTATCAGAGTGGATTAGAATAGTGTTACCCGTTGATTATTTTGTAACTATATGCAAGTGAAAACAATATACAAGCACAAGTATTTTTCTCCATAAGAGGCATTTCTTTAAACTTATGGAAAGTAATAGATATTCTGTTTATGGGCCAAGTACTTACTTCACTATTAAAATTTCTACACTTTACTATTGAAAAATTGAAATAAGAACGTGATGGTTTTAATTTTTTTATAAGAAAAGAGTTTTGAATATCATGTATTTCCTTAATTATGTCTGTCGACCGACGCTAAAATAATATGCTCCACACAGTAAATATTACATAATGTAGTGCGCGCGCTCCCTTTATATGTATTAGGGAGAACGATGAAATGTGTATAGTGGGGCTGAAAGAAATTGATGGATTTAGATGATAAGAGTCTAAGTGGGACTTATAACCGTCTGTAAAATGCCAAAATCTGAATAAACGTGTCTCTGGCGACCGACTAATCAAGGTGCATTTTAAAATTTTGAACAGAATTTCCTTAGACTAGTAATGGGCGACAGCACGCATATCTGCAAAGTGTTCTCTTTGTGCTCACTGATTTGCTACACCAAGCTATCAGGCATTACATCATTCTTTTTGTAATAATAAAAATGTTTGTCATACAGTTTGGTGTGGCGAGACCGTGTACCGCGGCCATTGTCGCAGTGTTCGCTGCTCGCGTCGCAGCAGCAGCATGCACGCGACCACACGTCGGACGCGCGCCTCCGCATCGATGCCAAAGTACTCGTCATCGTCGAGTCGGCCTACTCGCGTCTCGGACGAGACATCGCCGAACTACTTGTCGCCAACCGAATTCGGTAAGTGCACTTTGATCTCTCTTAATCAGCTTGTGTCAGCTCCCTACTGAATATACAGTAGGCCCGTTGCACAGAAAAGAAGATAACGATTTGTCATAATCGCTATATTTGATTCTACGTTTCTGCCCATGAGCCCATTTAGATGGTAGTCACCCTCTTACTCATTTCTACCGTCAAATAGCAGTGCTTACACTGGTGTGTTCCGATGGTAAGGGTGTGGAGAGCTGGTATAATTACAGGCTGTGAGACAGAAAGTGAAATGGGGTCAAACATCGTGAGAAAACCGGCATGTCTGAGAAATTAAAAAAAATATTTCTAAGACATGTGAAGTCCGTCAACACGCAACACTGCACTGCGATGGTGGACACTTCCTTGCCCTACCTCTCCTCTCAGAAATGAAAGGAGGCCTGGGCCCAGCAGTGGGGCTTGTATAAGCTGTAATTTTAACTTTTTTTTATAATATAGTATAGAAGATTAAAAACCATAAAACAGAAATAAATTATATAGGCTGTAACTTTATTTTACTCCGCAGTAGGTGGTGGGTGTGGAACAAAATATTTGCAGTCTACTTTGTTTGAAATCGGTTGCAAGTTTCAATTGACTGCAGAATCCACTTACCATCAGGTGGACTCTAAGTGGGCTTGTCAGTAAAAATTTATATAAAAGTCAGTTAATAAATGAAGCAATTTCTTTACCTAACCACTTATCTTCACGTACAATCCCGAACGGGGTAGCCAGAGAGAACAGATCGCCAAGTGTCACGATCCTTACATACCTCTTTCGCTTCTTTCAGGTTCATTAACTTCTTCATACATGCACGTCTAGGTATCCGAGTACTCTTGACCCTCCCCTCTTCGAGCAATTTGCTCAAATGGTCTTCGAAAGTTAGTCTCGGTCTACCTCGACACCTTTTAATATTTACTTTCGCTCTATATATTTTCTTCACCATTCGGTTTTCACTCATTCGTTCAACGTGCCCAAACCATTGGAGTACGCCCCTATCAATTTTTGTGATAAGGTCATCTTTCAATCCTGCCATATTGCGAATCTCTTCGTTTCGCTTTCGGTCGGCTATGGTAACGCCACACATTTTACGAAGAGATCGCATCTCCACTGCATTCAACTTGCTTTTATGCTTCTTCTGGCATACACAGGTTTCGCTGCCATATAACAAAGTCGGTTGTATTGCACACACTATTATTATCTATTGTCGTAAAGAGGACTTCAAACACTGCGTTATGTATTGCAAGGCGTGCACTCTTTACGACGCCTTGCCTTTTTTACTAATGCATTCAGGACACCATTGACTTTGTTTCCGGCAGCGACACGCCTATCCACATCTAAATCACATCTTCCATCCCGGCTGAAAGCACTCCCCAAGTATACAATTTCATTTACCTGTTCTAGAAATTCCTGATTTACCCATATTTCACATTTCGTTCTCTCTTCGTCCTTTTCAAATACCAGAACCTTAGTTTTATTAGCATTCAAACGGAGACCTTTAATTTCACATTCCTCTTTCATACACGTGACTAATGCCTGCAGTTCTGCTTCTGATGGTGCAATAAGCACTGCATCATCAGCATACAGCAGACAATTAACTTTTATGTCACCCAATTTCACACCCAAACAGCTATTTTTCAGCTTCTGTAAACAGCTGTCGAGATACAGTATGAATAGCCAGGAAGACATGACACAACCCTGTTTTACGCCCGCTTGGACGCTAAACATGGGTGACAGGTCATGCCCTACCCGCACACAGGCTTTACAGTCATAGTAAAGTGACTGCACAGCCCTTAACAATCGACCATTCACACCATATCCCGACAACAGTTCCCACATTTTCTTCCTTATAACCTTATCAAATGCTTTCTCCAGATCCACAAAAGCACAGAAAATTCTCTGGTTAACACTCAGAAGCTTCTCCGTGATCATGCGGAGAGAAAACATTTGATCCGTGCATCCTCTTCCAGGTCTAAATCCGCATTGTGCCTCCCATAAGAATCTTTCCGATTTCTCTTGCATCCTACGTGTCAAAACCTTCGAATAAACTTTACTTGCTAAACTGGTCAAGCTGATCGCCCGATAGCACCCGCAGTCAAAATGTGAACCTTTACCTTTATGTAAAGGCACAATGACCGCGGATCGATCATCTCATCGGACATCTCCCGTCCGCCAGCACAAATTGCACAGCAGATGGAAGCTGTCCCAGACGCGAGGCCCACCGTACTTGACCATTTCAGCAGTAACTCTGTCTAGTCCCGCAGCCTTACCACATTTCAAACTTCGAATCGCACGTTCAATCTCTTTCATGCTGATGACCTCAGTGAAGTGAGAGAACCAGGCGGTATGACTACTATTTAGTTATTTCTGCAGCTGAACACTCAATAATTCTGGAATCATCCGATAATCTGAAAGAATTCCAGGCTGGAATTACTCTGACATTCTTTTGTATTTCATCTTAGTACAGGGCTGTAACGTATCTGTATTTTGATTATTTTATGTATTTGCGCAACTATATCCATTTATCATCAGGTGGTCTATATGCTCGTTTGTCACCCTTATTATATAAAAAAAGTTTTTAATGTTCTTTTTTTATTCGTAATATTGAAATAACTCGTCCCACTCGTCCCAATGTGTGTCCCAAACAAGCGACTATGGGATATGCCAAAAAGGTCTTATAACCATCGTTTATATAAATGTTTATATAAATATCTATGGTATAACCATCCATTAACGCCAGCTGAAAAATATCTGGCGAGGAAAAGCAGCATCAAAAGTTCGAAACGTCTGGTACTAATCTGCCTGCCAAGCGTTACGATTAAGGTAAGTAAATCGTTTCTACAATGGGCGTAGCGTTTTGTTTGAACTTGTTTGGAGGAGATCAAGTGCTGCAAAAGCCACTTAACATCAGACAACTGATGCCATGTTTATTGCTATAATATAATAATATAATTCCCCTTATTATGGAAAACTCCGAAAATAATGAACATTTCCTTTGTTTTCGTAACAAATTAAACACTGCGCCGATGCCGTCATTTTTCGTTTTACTCAAGTAAACAAACACTGAAGTTGTTTAATTATTTTATAAAAATTTTGGAATCCCAAAATATTGCAAATTAAATTTTATGATTGAGTAAACAACAATTTAATTAAAATATTATTATGATTTACACAATTTAAAATAAATTAATATTTTCAGGAATGCGTTACCAAGATTATTTTTTATTTTTACACAAGAGAGTTATAGTAATCATAGACCAGGCGTTTATCTGGTATGATGTTTTTCTTTGCAACTTAGCTCGACAAAACAAACTTACAACCATAGATATAAGAAATAAGGAGATATGCTCAGTAGTTGAAAATGTATCGGAACCCGGTGTCTCCAGTTGGCCCCTACCACGCGCCAACTACTACATATGCACATCAGTAAAAGCAATAGATACACAATCGCGCACACACTCATTTTATACGCATTTTATAAATCAGAACATACTACACAACCAATTATAAACCTTATCTCATCATACGCAGCGTGCATTTACCATGCACCGTACAAAACTTATTCACACAAAAACATCTGTCGCTATCTTTCACTCACAAAAGCCGGCAGCGGCTGCTTCACGAAACTATCGTGTGAGTGAGAGTATCAGTAAAACACTTATCCATTGCGCTATTAGACCAGCTGATTCACAGGTCGATTTGTACTAAGCAAGCAATGGTTTTTGTTCCTAATGAAAACATTTGATTTGGTTTTTCATCGTGTTTCTAGTACCACGAAGTAATGTTTTAATAAATTGAATAAGAAAAACATTAATACTTTAGTACTTACGTGTGAAATGAGATGCCATCTTTCATGTAATTCACAATACAGCTGTTATTTTTGCAAACAATCACAGAACAACGCGGCATTTTGTCAAAAATCACGAGCAGTGAAGACGTCACGAGTTGATATTCGACTAATTACCGAAACTGGCATCAGGCCGCTTTGCGGCCAGATGCGTTCGCAAGTGCCACGCCTCCTTGCCATATCTCCTGTTGTTTATATGATCTGAGCTTACAACATACTCATCTGTATATGTAGGTGTATCAGTACAGGTGCATATATAAGTAACAAAGAAACGCCAGTACTCAGTACGCTGCATTGTTATTAAACATTAGGGAGTTGTACACTACAGCTAAGATGAACAATGCATTTCAAAGTGAATAATAGCAGAAGCAATTTAGAAATGCATCGCTTTAAAATCTTGTCTTAATATTTCCGGGGCCGCTTTGTTGATGACTATTACGGAACGATATTTGCAGACGGGCTATAGTGCACCTCGCTACACTTCCCGGCGTACGCTATCTCGCTGGGAGGCGCCTTCACGTCACTCGCCTTCCGCTCCGATCGATATAAAAATTAGTTCCCTAGATAGGGTTGATGTATCTGCGGGATTAGCTAAGTTGGTTTTGCACAATCGTTAACACTTATAAAAAACTTTAAAATTTAATTAAATCAAGTCACGTGACATTCACGACATATATCTCATATGTTATTACTCGTAGGTCTAGTATCCGTGAAGGCTGCTGATCATAGTAGTCCCGAGTTCTAATCTCGGGTCAGGCCTAAAATCAGTTATGGGGTTTTCTGTTGAGAAATTCTCAGGGGCAGCCCGGAGTCAGTAAATTGGCAATGTTTCACCCCCGTGCCTCGAAAAGCACACAACGACGATTGACCTGATCTCTCTCAGATCGTGTCGGATTGCTGTCCCATGTACGTACTAGCCAAAGATGGCTAGTCTTCGTTGGTACTGGCCGTCGTGACTGAAATCCGGTCTGGAGAACATTACTTACTTATATACAATTTCTATTTATTTTTATCGAATTACTCTGGTGATTAAATAAATATATTTATTTATTTATTCGACTTGTAATTTTACGGTTTCTGATTCATTAAGAGTATATCATTATATAGTATACCTTTTGTATATATCATTTATTACATCCATGTGAGTTTACTGTGGGTGTAATTTTCAGGGGCGATAACGCATCTTCGTTTTGATTCTCCTAATCGACGATAGATGTAGATATTTATGGGCCACAACACCCACTTACCATCAGGTGGGTTATATGCTCACTTATCACTCTTATTATATAAAAACCCTTAGAATATACAGTATAATATATAGTTTTTTCTTAAGGTATTTATAAGCAAGCAATGCTTATAAATACTCTATGAAAAAAGCTATAAAAGAATATTGGTGATCATTTTCAAAAATTTTATGCAATTTGATTTTGTTACAAGAGCAACTCGTACCAGTCTATAAATAAATTAAGAGGAAGTTTAAGACTTACCGTGCAAAAGCAATGTGAGGCAGCCCTCAGAACTTTGCTGCCAATGGCGCTTGTTCATGAAATGTTTGATGACTTAGGAATTAGATTCTCTGCCATATTTTTGATGCGACGCAAAATAGCTTTGGTTGATGGTGCTATATAAATATATGGTGAAGCTGAAATAAGCTTATCACATTAATTGTTCATTTGTAATGGAATGTTATTCAAACACAAAAATAGAAACATAATAAGAACTAATTTTAATCAAGTTAAAAATATGCAAACGAGAAATTTGTTCTTATACGAGTAGCATTCAACTGATATGTCTTTTTAGGTTATGTTCACTGATTTCTTGGAATGAAATTTTTTATATAACCTAATACGAATTTCAGGACATTGAAAGTTCTTAGAAAGTCAAAACTGAACAAACTAGCAAGTCATTACTTTAATTATATCTTTTCTAAACAGTGTCTATTTACATCAATACATCGCTGCAACCGATGGAGCCACTGAGAAAAGCACTTTGCACACTCGTCCTTAGGGGTCTCTTCGACGGCATTTTGAAACGCAGCCACTGCTTCCTCGGCGTCTATAAAACGTTTTCCTCGAAGTTTTTCTTTTATTTTCGGAAATAAATAAAAATCGCAAGGTGCAAGGTCCGGGCTGGGTGACGCAGTAATTTCACGTCTGACGTCGCTAAGTAGTTGAAGTCGATTGTTTGCTTGGCGGTGTGCGACGAGACGTTGTCGTGGTAAAGGAGGATCCTACTGCGAGGTCGTTTCTCCCGAACTTTTTCCAAGACAAATGGCAAACAATTGTTAGTGTACCACTCTGCAGTAACTGTTTTTCGATCCTCTAAAACAATTGTTGCGTAATGACATGTCCTTCCGAAGAACGAGGTCACCATCTTTTTTCCTACGCTTCAAACTCTCTTCATTTTAGTTGGCAACTGCTCGGAAGGAAACACCCAGACAGCAGACTATCTCTTACTTTCAGGATCATAACAATAAATCCAGCTTTCGTCACCCGTAAGTATGTCGAACACAGCATTTGAGTAATCTCCGTTAAATCTTTGAACCATTTCACGAAACCAATCAACACGAAGGAGTCTCAAATTATGAGGTATCCACCGGGCATAAAGCTTTCAGACCCCTAAATGTTCATGGAGAATTTTGTGCACTTGACTCATACCGATGCCTAATCTTGCCCAAATCTGCTGTTAAGTCACTCTTTTGTCAGTCTCTTTCATACGCCGCACAACACTGATGTTATCTTCAGTCGTCGCTGTAGAAGGCCGTCCCACACGCAGATCATAGGTGAGATTAGTGCGACCACGTTTGAACTCATTAAACTAGTTGTAAAGAGTGACACAAGATGGAGCTTTTTCGTGATAGGACAATCAAAGTCTATCATAACTTCCTTGTTGACTTAAATGACATCGAAAGTCATAACAAATCATTGTTCGAAAATTTTCTCGTGTTAAATTAATGCTGACTTGACACAGACAGTTTTCAATTTACCGCCAAATCGTAAACAAATGACAAATTAATAAAATACATACACAATAATGTTGGCAAAAAGTTCCACCTTCAAAATCCTATACCTTTAAACGAGCAATTCTTGTATATATATATAATCGGAATCTCGGAAACGGCTCCAACGATTTTCATAAAATTTTGTGTGCAGGGAGTTTCGGGGGCAATAAATCGATCTAGCTAGGATTTATTTTTAGAAAATGTCTTTTTGTCCGTGTTTTTAAGCAGTGAAAAACTGCTACAATATCGTTAGAATAAGAAGGTAAATTTTGACAATTTATTAATGATTACAAATAGCTTAAGTGGTATATTGGGCGGTCACAAAATCGTAATACCATGGTTCGAGCCCCGACCGACCGACTTTTTTTTAATTTTTTTTCAAGTTACTTTCTTTTTTGAGAAAATCTATTTTTTTCAAGCCCTTTTTTTAGTATTTTTAAAAAACGAAAATTTAAATTAAACTAATAGCACTCATGATTTTTATTCAAATAACAGTTCAGTTTTTTCTATTATGTCGCTAAGATCAAAAAATATTATTCGTATTTCATCAGTATGTAATTTGTATCTAAATATAATTTCCAAAACACACGAATTAAAAAAACCGAGCGAAAAATACCGAGCAAAGCTCGGTCAACCGGGTACTTTTAACTTATTTTTTTATTATATCGGTTACAAGTACCCAGTTCTAAAAACATTCAATGTCGCCCTTTATATATGTATTATAGTATTCTATGGTCGCCCTCGTAAAAAACATTAATATTTTATACTTAAATCTTGAACTTGTGATTTCCCTAAACTACTCAAAAGATTAAAATAATTAATATCTGTGATTCCTTTCATGTCCATGTTTATTTTATTCCTTATTTGTATATTTATTCTAGTGTATTGCTTTATGCCTTTAATTTATTACATTCTATCAATTTTCACTGTTGAACAGAGACCATAGAATCCATAGAATGTCTCAGAGGGATCGTACTAATTTATTATTCGAGATGAGGTACTAATAAAATTGTGAATTATTTGCAATTATAAATGTTGATTTACGTGCTTGGTAGTAATGATCTAATCCTAATCGGTCCATAACCCTCTCAGAAATGAGAGTAGGCCTATGCCCTTACTTGTGACGTATACAGTCTATATTTAAACTTTTGAGTAATTCAATTTTTCTACGAAAAATAACTATTGACGCGCAATGCATGTTGATTTTCCGAAAGTACGGTAAAATTGCCAATTGTGGCGACCAATTTGCATGTGACCTCTAAAGGCTTAATAAACTGGGAAGTAAACACGGCGACCGAATGTAATTTACGTATTATCATGGAGGGTCGAGCTGTCCCCCGGGCGGCGGCGGGCGCTCAATTGTGTCGATGACCAACCACCTTTTAGGGCCCTATTTGTAGTTGACATTTACGGTACACTGTTTAAAATCTAAAAACGTAAAAGTCGCCGCGAATATTCATCGAGCTTTTACATTTAGCGACAGAAGTTTCTTTTATTGAATATTCATTGGTTCGATGAAAACTTTACAACTTGCCGGTTACGCTCGAATGGATTTCGCCTAAGGAAATTTAAGTAAAATTTAATTGTTCGACGTTTGGATGAGAATTAACTGTCTGACTTCAAAAACGGATATTGTCGATTTGACTGCACTTATGTAGTTTTGTATGTATTTTATGTGATATCTTCGAAATTCATTTTATTATATTAAAAAGGGATACATTTTTACTGGTGATAGGACTCTTTTTTGCCTGGCAGTGCGTATGGTGAAGTGCCACCTATTTCTGGCGCCAAACAGCAATGCTTGCATTACTCTGTTCTGGTTGAGGTCTGAAGGGTATAGCGACCCAGTGCCTCATTCTCCTTACGGGCTATTGTGTGGCATTCCATCTTAGTTATCAGAGGAACCGCGGTAGCTCAGATAGTCAGCGCTCGCTGTAAAGTCGCATTACGCGAGCAACCCGGGTTCGATCCACGCCGGCACCAATCAAGTTGGTTATTGCAATTTTGAGTACTGATATACTACGTCTCGGCGGTGAAGGAAAACATCGTGAGGAATTATGCATATCTGAGAAATAAAATAAAATATTTCGAAGACATGTGAAGTTTGCCAACACGCATTTGGGCAGCGCGGCGGACACTTCCTTGCCCCCAAACCCTCTCAGAAATGAGAGGATACCTGTGCCCAGCAGTAGGACGTATACAGTCTGTAACTTTAACTTTTTTATCACAGGTAACAAGCAATACATCTGTAGCCTTTCTTGTTCTAAGTTGGCTACTTGTATCCATGGGTGACGACTTATCATCAGGTGACTTAAGTTTTATAAAAAAATACCTTTTTATTTTATTAAGGCTTAATTATTCCCATAACCAATTATTTTTTCTACAATAGACGATTGTATGTTTATGCACACATAAAGACAGCATCGATTTTATATTATTCTTAGTCTACGCGCGTATGTAGGCTAAAGTGATTGGCCAGCTAAGCTTTGTTGAAGGCCGATAGCCTTCGACATAGCTGGGTTCCAATCCTAGGTCAGGCTAAAAACAGTTATTGGGGATTCCAGATAGAGATAGAGATAGAGAAATTCTCAATAACATCCTCTTGTGAAGAATTTGGCGGCGTTTTACTCCCTTGCCTCGGAAAGCAAGTCAAGTCCTTGGTCTTGCGCCTGATTTCTTTTCGGTTTTGTCAGGTTGCTGTCCTATCACACACACACCACAGTTGTGCACTGTAACTCTGTTCTGCTCTGATGACTAGTCTTAGTCTTATTGCTAAACTAGATGATATGGCCACGAAGCCAGTGATTTCTAAGGGTTACAGTATCTACTCTCCTTCAGGTGGACTGTGTGCTTGTTTGTCACCCTATTCTATAAAATAAATAAAAAAACCTACCGTAGCAGATTTCGCTTACATACTCATAATTTATGATGCTATTTTAAGCTGATAATCTGGAAAGCGCGGAGAGCGTGGAAAGTGTGGTCCATCCTCGGTTAGACCTACCCATACGTGCTGCAGCAATAAGGCATATACATCGGGGTTGTACAACATATAAAACACATTTATCACTGTAATATTAAAAAAAGTATAATGTCATTTGCGTTTGTAGGTTAGTTAAGTTACATTTTTCGCTTCCTCATTTGTTTTGTTTACACGCTGTAAAGTAATCATCGGCACTTTCTCCATTTAATTTTATATTTACTTGCACATTTATCCATGAGCCTTTAATGTGTATTTCAATATTATTTTGAAATTATTTTCTGTAAACTGGAACATATTTTTCTATGATTAATTTAGACACATAGTTTTGTAAATTTTTAACACCTTCATCTTAATTAAAATTCAAATTAATAAGTTTGTATTATTACACTAAACCTTGTCATGTAGGAATAATAGTTAATATTGTAAACAATATAGTTCAGCATAATAGATGATATTGTTTACGTTATAATAACGCCACATTTCCGTACACAATATGACTTAATTATCATATTGTTGTGTCGCAAAAGCTTGTGTAGGTGAGAGAGGCAATGTAAAGTTAAATTACAGGGTGACAGCTGACTCGCGAGGCAGAAGACGAACGCACCATGAGGCGGCAGAGGTGCGAACTCTCCCGCGGCTGTCGTCGTTGCGGTGACAGTTAGTTAGTTAGTAGTGCCATTAGAGGCTGCCTGCGGCACTCCGCCCGTTATATTACGGCCTCATTTCCCATTAGTGTTCGTTGCTGTCAAAACGACTTAATTACTTTACGAGAAATTCACGGCTGTATAAACGCAACGCAAACGTCGATGTCGTCCCACCTGTTTGAATTAAGAATACTTGGGATGTAGTTATAAATATGATGTTTAGTTTTAATTTGCAAGATAGAGTAGTTTATTTGTTTTTAGACAGTACGAGGCTTGGGTCAATGCGAAAGTGGCATTTGATGATGATGGTTGTTCTCAAAAATTTTAAACCTAAACATTTATTTCTCTTTAAGGACCAATATCTTAAGCAATATCATTATTACGTGGCCCTACGTAGGCTTAGATTATGAGCTCAATAATAATTTCTATTATTTTAAATTTAAGATATAAAAAATACATCTTAAGGTTTCTTTTCAATTGTCCATTTATATCGTAAAAATGTGTTTGTGTATATCTCTGTAAATATAATCAAATTTTAAACTAAACAAATATCAGAAATAATAATGCTGATGGCACTGCAAAATGTCATTGAGGGCATAAATTAAAAGCAAATGCATTTTTAATTGTGTGTTACTTGTCTAGCTAATCATAAAAGGCGTCTAATGGGATATTAGGTTTGTGATTACATAGCCAATTATTTTATTGATTGTCGACTTATTCAGCGTTCTTCCTTATTTCGAGCTGAAAAGAGGGGGGAGTTAAACACAAAACATTTTGCACTTTTCTTAGAGGTTACCACACCTTATGTTTTAATAGCCAGGCCTTGGTTACTGTATCCTGGGTCCAGTCTTTGAATTTTATCTGGAGCGTAATTGTCGTCTTGTCTATGATACTATATCCTAACCTAGACAGATCGGGTATATGGTAAGTTACTCTTTATCTTCTGCGAAGTTGATAGCTTCCGAGAGATTTTGTAAATTGTAACGTACAAAATCGAACAAGAAACAAAATCTGTGCACAAAATCAGTTAGGTGTACTGCGTTAACGTGAACAACAAATATTATAGTAAACGTCTTGGAGACATTTTAGCTATTTAAACCTACGATTTTGTCACATTTTACTGCGCTAACCTTTATATTTTCACTTTATTGTGGTTTGCAATAAGCAATATATAATATAACTTATTTTTTAAATTTATGTTATTGATCTTTTATGTTATATAGTTGTCATTGGCATAATACCTTGCAGTTACATTTAAATTATTTATTGGACTTTGTATTTGTACCGAACCTTAACTTTTTATTGAATTATACTATCTACAAAGTAACACAATTTTACCTTTATTCGATGAGTTTAATAACAAAGAGTGACCGGCTCCTAATGGACTTTTGCGACTTGTAAATGTCGTACTACCTAATGTATACTCAGCTCAATCGTTCAACACTTTAAGGACGATAGTGAATTGTTACTACATAATATTTGAATGAAAATTTAATTGTTAAACTAGGCGACAGTATATACAAAATGCCTTTATATAAATAGTACCTTATTTTTATTATTTAGCTTGATATCCGATAGCGCACATAAATGAAAGAAAATAGACAACACGTAACTATATATGTCAATTCAGTTTTTGAAGCCATATTTTGACTGATAAATAGTATCAACAAGCGCATTGAAAATGTATCAAACTAATGCTACACTTATGATAAACAACCTATAACAATACACTGACAAAGCTTTCAGAGCAAATAACATCATTTTATAAAAGTTTATTATTAAGGCGGTATCCTGACCAAAACCTTGCAAAAGTGTGTTTTTCAGAGACTATTATCTCATTAGTTATGAGAAATAAGCTACATCTAAAAGCACATTATTAATGTTCGATATCCTAACATCACATTTCACGTTCTAATTTGTTTTCATGTATTATGAATACATTTAAAATCTACGTTTAAAAAATGACTAAAATTATTGATTACATGCATCTGCCGCTAAAGGAAACGCTCTAATCATTTGAGGATTACACTAATGGATATATAATTTAAAAATCTATATTCTACACGTTTTATTTAATTTCTTAAGTTCGCTTATCTTTTTTAATTGAAATAATTCCAAATATTCGGGCGTATTTTTACGCGATATATTGTAGCGAGAGCGCGTGGATTGTATAGGACCGAACGCTCAAGGTCTTTCGCTAGGGGACTAGTTTTAAACACGTTATAACCTAATATTCTATTACGACATCGAAATTAACGTTCATGGAAGACGACACAATTAAAACGAAAAATGAACGTTGAACAAAAAATCAAAGAGCTCGGCCGCGTTAAACAGCCCTCCAACTGTGCCGGCGTTATAAACAAGAAGTTGCGAGAGTTGTTACACGAAACGTCGCGATAAGGAGCCGAGCGGCCAAGTCGTCTCTAATGGCGGTAGCAAAGTGGCGCGAGTTAGTGAACTAACGACCGCGGCAACTGTTACACTCGGCACGGCTTCCAACTTGGCTGAAAGTCCAGCCAACCTCGGTGCCCATTCTACGACAGTTGTTTTTAAATGACTATTGCTGCAAACGCCTAGGAACACTGTTGCCAATATCTGTTTGTTGCATTAAACCGTCTTTACAAAACACGCAAACCGGTTTTTACAGATTTCAATGGTTTTCTAATATCTCAAATAATATTTATCTTATACAGATTCAGAAGTAAATGGATGTGATATACATTATATTTTTACTGTACCTTAACTTATGGAATCACATCATTGTCTGTCCGTCTGTCACATAATTACTCTCAGAGGTTATTTAACGCAGATGCTGTGAAAAATTCGTGATACCTTAAGAGGTGTTTCGCACTTAGGGGTTTGCGAGGCAAAATGGGAATTCAAAGAAATATTTGAGATCATTGCGTGGTGTAATAAATGTTCATCGAAGAACCAATATACATAAAAATTCTTGATGTTTTACATCTAGGTTCCGCACTAAAATATTGTCATATCAGCTAGTACACGAATTCAATGAAGTATCAACCGAGCGACACCAGAAAAGAAGGAGCAACTTTAGAAGTTAAGTTAAAGTTCGGTCAGCTCAAATTAGATGCGACTGTTGTTCTTAAGATGATTACGGTTCCTTACAAACCATCGCATATTGGTGACGCTTTTTGTTAAGCTGTTTTGCTTATGTGATTCATTTTGAAAATATAAAAATATAAAGACAAGGTACGACGTGAATTCTTCGTGATGTAAGGCGAACAACAAAGACAGGAATAGAAGCAAAGAAAACGAACAGCGCTAGCACAAACCGTGATCCAATTATTATATACACCTACGTTAACTAAAATTATCTTTTGTATTGTAAAAGTGATATTGTTTTTATATATTCAAAAAAAAAACAGTATAATATTATCGGAGCTAAGTTTACGTTTGTTTTATATACGTTAACGCACGGATTCAATTGAAAAATGTCAATTATCATTGTTTAATTATATTCTGAATCAATTATCACTCAAAATAATTATACAGCGGTTTATTAATATCTACATACAATGCATCTGCAATATGAAATTTCCGTAGTAAATATTTTAAATATTATCTCTATGTATGAAAATCAATTGCTGTCAGTTAGTCTAGCTAACAGCTCGACCTATTTCTTTATATTTTATTAGTTGGGTCCCTAGGTGGCTTAGATTCACATTTGGACCCGGTGGGCTGTTCTCGAGATCCAGGAATTACACGTGCGTAGCCGGGGCGGATCTCTAGTTATTAACAAAATCGTAATAATATATTTGGCGATAAATTATTATTAAATCTATCGATCAGTTATAATTCTCACATTTAATTACAAATCATTGTCATACGAGTACTAGGAATATATTCAAACCTTCAAAGATAAATCTTGCAATAGTATCTACGATTTGAATGGCCAAGTTCGATGTTTGTGAAAGAAATAATAGAATAATTAATAAAAGTTACAATCATTAACCAACTCCTCCACCCCTTCCACTTTAACTTATTCGTTTTCATTATAAATTATCTCATCGCATTCAGCATATGACAAAAATTAGCAGTCGCTCTAATTTAAACGAACGCCTATATCGCGTAATGGCTCGTTACTAATTAAGGTAATTAGAATCAATGAAGTCCGAAGCTAAATAGACAACGTCGCTAATGTCGCGCAGTCGCTTATCTTACGTATATGTACATGTTTACAAACGCTCACTACGTACCAGTTCGTGAATATCGTTGCGGGGGCTGTTACCGTTATCAGAATACAAATACACGACGTTTGCGTAGTTGTATATCGTATATATATACAAACGAGAAGTCTGCCGGTAAGATTAGGTAAATGCAATATTTGCAAGTTGCCGCTCGCCGTGACTTCGGTCCCTAGTACTTTCGGGCTACCAAATTGAAACGTGCCTTAACTAGAGCAGAATAAACAATTGCCTCTCGAAATTCTTATATTTTATCTTTTGACTCCGTTTCTATATGTGTATAACGCTTTTAATCCTAAGTTTTTCTTTGTTATTTTCTTACATGTACTGTTGATGTTTCGATCATTGAAGATCTTAGCGATATTAGTTAAATGGAAAGCCAGTGATTGAAAATTGAGAAAGTAACTCAAAGTGAATGCTTGGAGCATTTTCTTCCCTAATATTACCAATCGACTTTAAATGGTTGTTGAATGTTCGGAAAGGGGAAGCTATTATTGATGCCATTAAATTGAACAATTTTGTGACAAGGGTGGACCTTCCTTCAATAGTAATTTTAGCACGGCATCAGTTATCGTTTGTATCATATAAACCTACCGAGTAGGTAGTTATGTTTTAACTAGAAATTATAACCTTTTTGTGTTCTGCTTTCCGAGATATTATTTGAGCATTTGTGTTTTGTATTTGAAAGACGTAATATTTTAAAACTTCATAACATAAACACTCACGCCTGTTACCCAGAGGGGTAGGCAGAGACAACAGACTTCCATTTAACACGATCCTGACATACCTCTCTCGCCTCCTCCAATTTTGTTTTCTCCTCGATGAACGTAAATTAAGAATTGGTTTCTGAAACAAGATTTTACGCTTAAATAACTCACTAAACAAGAAATATGTACGGGGAATTGACGCAGATTTGTAGTAAAATGCATCAATGTGGTAGCGCGAGAGATCTCTGCGCTCTCTGTATTGATCTGGAGTAACGGGCACGCTTATCTGCACCTAGTACAACACAATTCACCTTTGCAAATATTATAAGCGTACATTTGCTCGTGCACCTTTGCGATCTCGTATCGTTAGTAAAACATTTCGCTGTATGCTCCGATAATGATATGCAAAAACAGAACATGTTAAAACGGCGACAATAATTAATATTTATAGTATTAGGTAAGTATTTATATCGTACATCGTTTTTTTAATTTAATCGATGGAAAATCATACTTAGCACAAAATATAATTTTAATTGATTAAAACAATATATATACACTTGAAAAAACTTAACATCTTAACATCATTTTATAGTCGGAGTCTATTGATGGACAAAGTGTAGCACTGATATAACTTTAAATTATGTAGAAAGTATTTGTAAACATGATATATAAGCTACGTTGAAAGTCATTTAAGAGAGAATCGTAACTGGTCCCATGGCAAAGTACAAGCGTGTTGAGTGTACCGGCTTACTTTTGCGTATGAGGTCAAACACATCTTAGTATTTGATGAGTTTGGTTATGGCACACTCGCTTAAGGTCCCTATTTTCGGCGACGGTGTGTGGCGGGTCGTCCACTTTTCTTTAACATGGTCGAAGAGGGCAATGGCTGCCACTTGCGTCATTCATGTGAACAGGTACTGCATTTGGGGCTGGTCTCCTTGGGCTCACTACGATCTGATAGCTCTAAATTTTATCGTTATTTTTTTGAGTAGTTATAAAACATACTTCTTAAAAAAAAACAATAAATTAAAAGTAAAAAAAATATTAAAAAAAAGCTTTTATTGAAATGCTGTAATAAGAAGAAGATAATTCTCCAGAGTTTCTTTCGCATTTTGTTCTCCGATCAGAAGAACCGTATTACGAAACGGAAGCAGATTCCAAAAAAAAAAATATGCAATCAAAATTTTATTTTCTTTCGTCTAAGAATTATTAGTATATTTAAGTTCGTTTCATCGTTTCAAACATGTTTTATAATCACTGGGTCGTTTTCCGGTTAGCTGGTTACTACAAATGAACATGCAATACAAGACAGTTAAATGAAGTTCTTTAATTATTTTTTAATTAAAATGACTTTTTATGTTTGGATACTAAATTGCTTATTTCTTGTTTTACGCTCTATTTTAAGCACTGACATACGTCGTGGGTCAGCGATGTATATAACTCTATGTCATCAAGTGTCACCGCTGTTGACCTATTTAATAGAAGTGTCTTTAAACATTCCTGCAACGTTAGCAATATTAAAGTTTTGTATAGTAACAACAGTTGTTTTCAAAGTAGGAATAGGTATTATATATATATTTCTTTTCTATCAAGTAAATCAAACATATTACGTTTGTAGATTGATCTTAGTAGTTTACGAGTGAATGCAGGAAATAAAGTAAATGGGGCTTTACACTCTATTCTGAAAAGTCATAATGTGTCAAAAACGCACGTATGTTAATTCATATTGCTGTGCTAATACTAACTTTAATGTATGGTGGTGAAATTTGGGCGTGGCAGAAGAAGCACGAAAGTTTAAATAAATGCTGTAGAAATGCGGTCTTTAAGGAATATGCTAGGGTTGAATCCGAATGACAGGGTGAGAAATTGTGTGATAAGAGAAAAATGTGGTATGCAAGACTATGTTGTGACCAGGATTAAGAAAGAAATGCTGTGGTTTGGTCATGTAGAAAGAATGAATGAACAAAGAGTGACAAAGCAAATTTATATGGAAGATGTGAACGGCAGAGTCGGGAAGGGACGCCCTAGACGAAAGTTTATCGACCAAATTGGCGATATTTTGAAAATGGGCCACATTAGCAGTACCCTTAACCGACGAGCGATTATGCGTAGATACTATGGATGTAAAGGAGGCGAGGGAGGTATGTCGGGATCGTGCCAAATGGAGGTCCGTAGTCTCTGCCTACCCCTCTGGGTGACAGGCGTGAGTGTTTATGATTATGATTTTATCTTACTATGTCTATCTACATTAATATATATATATATATATATATATATATTTTTTTGTTATTTTATAAATTGTGAGATAAATTTATTTACAAGAGGAATTTCTAGACCTGCCTGCTATTCTGAAAATTCTTTCACTGATAAAATTCTACCCTATTTCCTAGTGACATGCTTTCTTTTATTGTATTTATAATCTGGTTTCAGTTAGATATTAATCTTTGTAAAAACTTTATCAGCATTCACATTAAACGAAATCAATGTACCGAAAAGAAATTTAGTTTTTATAAAATACATACAAATTAAATAGTTGGTTAGTAACTTTGTAAGTTTGAATTAATACTGTTACATATAATTTTTAAAGAGTCTCTTATCGTATATATTTTATATTTATTATGACAAAGATAATAATTATATATTATGTGTATTTAATTAAATATCATCATCATCATCTTCGTCGTCGTTACAGCTCTTCATAAGTCCTCTGCTGAACATAGGCTTCCCCCAAGAATTATAGTAGGATGAAGATGTTATAGTATTAGTATATATTTATGTAGGTATTTCAATATTATATATCATTTAACCTTTTATCATCTTTTCCTTGTACCATTTTTGCAGCTCCGCCTCTTACAATATGTCTATCTCTGCTTAGCCTAACGTTTAACCGGAAGATAAATAGATAGAAAATTTATTTGTATAAAAACATGGTACATAAGATGTTCAATAATGTGGAACTAACATGGTTTTCCGCAATTAGCTAAATATTAGATAGCAATGACTATACTAAACTAAACATTTACGACAATATGTAAGTCTGCATATGTATTACTTTGTGTATTAAAGTTTATGTAAATAAACAAATTATGGACTGTATTTAAGTATGTTGCTAGTTATTTTTAATCGGAATATTTTGAAAATAAAGAATGAAGAAATATTGAAATAATTTTGCTTTTACTTGAATTTCACACGAGTTATTTGATCCTTTATTGATCAAAATCATCACATTTTTAAATATATTATGCGTTTGACACATAAATGATACTAACGGAATGATATTCTCGTTTTTGTACATATTATTTACGGCTGAAAGCCAAAGCGGACACATATATGTAGGTCTAGGTTTAGCCGACTACGAAGGGTACAGCCAAATGCGGTTCGATAAACTTACGTGTAGTTCGATTTATAAATAATATATTATTATGTCCGTGGTTTTAGATTGTCCCAAGGCGCACCGGTAATTTGCTGATATTTCTTGATATGTGCTTTCCTATTTTTGACAACTTTATCGATTTAATATCAAATAAATACATATATAGTTGTTACATCTGCCTTTGTAGTTTATGGACTAAAGCTAATTGCTTGCTGTAAATTTCACAGAACAGAAATGTAGATTGCAGTTTTAAGTGCTGATTTTCCACGTGCTCAACTGTGAAATAAAATACATGGTGAGGTAACCTGCAAATCTAAGAAATAAAATATTTCAAAGACTAATAATTGTTCTATAACCTTCTCAGAAATTAAAGGTCTGTTGTGCCTAGAGGTAGCATGTAAGAAGGCTATATAACTTTACTATACTTTAGACCTATATGCATTCACTGCCTTTCTTCCTTTATTTCTGAGAGGGTTATTCTTCTTCTTCGTCGTAACACTTGACAGCATGGTTGTGATTGTCACGAAGGAACGTCTGTAATATCTGTCATGTGAGCCGTCTCAGGAGTATTCTTTCTGCTGACCGACAGCCATTCATGTAAGGGATCGTCTACAGCAGACTTAATTCATTACTCGTTCGACCGTCCTCTCGTTATAGTGCCCTCTCTTTGCACTGTACAACAAAACGCTCGATGGTGTCACTCTTACGCTAGCTACGTGTTCTAAGAATTTAAGTATGCGACTATGTACTAACACTGACAGAGGTTGATTAATACTGTTACGAGCTTGGGGTTCGTAACAGTAAAAACTGCCGATTGTATTATCAAAATTGACACTTTAATACTGAATACCAATTACAACTTAAATCACATTAATAATTAATCACACTGATCACTTTAGTTCGTAGCTATATCGTTTCGAAGTATTCACTTGCATCGCCAATTCAATACTGCCTCGGTCGTGTATCTTACTGGTCTTATGTAGGCTCCCTTCTACTGAAAAATATAGAGTGTTTGAGTACATACAGGTCCCTACTGGTTAGGTGTAAAAAGTTCTAGTTTTGAATTCTCTCTCTCTCACCTAGTTCTGGTACTCGATACTAGATGGTGCTAGTGGCATTATTTATGGCGCGCAACACTGCCCCCTCCTAAGACATACTTGTCCCGAGCATTATCGGCCCAATAATAAAGCGCCAGTTGATCCACATGAACGATCTTAGGAGTACCTCTTGCACCTTTTTGTATCCGGTAGGTTACGTCATTGATCCTTGTCATAATCCTGTACGGTCCGTCTCATTTAGCTTGAAGCTTAGGAGATTTCCCTTTGCTGCGGACTGGTATGTGCAACCACACTAGTGAACCTTCGTTGAACCCTTTGTTGTTCATTTTGCGGTCATACCGATTTTAATCTTTTCAGACATTTGCTGCCACGATTGTCTGGCGTGCCCATAAATGTCATTCTTATTGTTATGCAAGTCATTTGCATAATCGGTTATACTGCGTGGGGCATTAGGTGGTATTCCAGTGACCAGGTCTTCAGGCGGCCGTAATTCTCTTCCAAAGTTTGGGAAAGTTGGTGTCACTGATGTACTTTCGTGAACAGCGCTTCCATATGACAACAAAATCTCTAAAGGTACTCCAATACGACAGAAGACTCCATGAAATAGTTTATCTGCAACTGTTGAAGCTTCTTGATTTTGGAATGGCGAAGAGTTTTGGCCACTTAGTGAAGTAATCCATCACAACCATAAAATATTATTATCACTTTCACTTTTCGGAAACAGTTCCGCAACGTCAAGGGCTATCCTCTCTTATGGTCCACTAGCATTGTACATTATTTAATGCAACTCTACCACGAGTCTGAGGTCCCTTCACAACTGCAGAACTTGTACATTTGCGACACCAATCCTCGACGTCGTCACGAAAGTGGACCCATGAACATTATGGTACAGCTGTAGAACATCCAGTACTTTAGCTTTAGGAACAACCATTTGCAAATGTTACCTGTCTCCCCGACCATTTTCCTATTTACGACACAGAACTCCAGCCTAGTAGTAAGTATCATCAAGCTGTCCCATCGAGCCCAATAGCTCTATGTGGTCGAACTCATCGCTGAGACGTCGCTCCACTTGGGCTTGGGAGCACTGGCCTTTATCCATTCCAGAATCGGTTTAATGTCCGAATCTTCGTGCTGTGCATTATTTTTTTTATGGAAAAGGGTGACAAGCGGGCACACAGTCCACTTGATGGTAAGTGGTTGCTGTGGTCCATAGACAGAGAGATCCTCGTTTGCGAATCTAAATGAAGATGCGTTGTCAGCCTTGAGGACTAAGATGAAATGCCTCTTTTCCAGTATAAAGGGTCTCCGGTTCTCTACACTCACCATACGAAACATATAGCAGCATTAAGCTGCTATTTGACGCTGGTCTTCTGTGAGAGCGTGGTCCTTTCTCGGTCGAGCCGACCCATTCGTGCTATAACTATACAATTAACATAGTTGCATCATGCATCATTCCATTCTTTGCTGAGGTGGTCTGTCCTGAGCATCCTCACAGATACCATTTCCTTACCCTCTTGCCTAGTACAGTGCCTGCAGTCTTCAGGTCAAGGACTTCTTGACAATGTACCTGTATTGTCAAGAGATTTGCCGCTGCGATTTTCGATCACTAAATCGTATTCCTGCAGTAGTTCAATCCACCTCGCAACTTTTCATTAAAAAATGGCAATAGCCATTTCCGCCCCAGAAGATATTTGCTAAAATACTGCAACGACTTTACCACAGCAAGCATTTCCCTTCTTGTGACATAATGGTTCCTTTCCAGATTTGACAACGACTTGCTTAAGTGCGCTATCACAACCTCTTGATCACCATTCTGTTGAGACAACACACCACCAAGTCCAATATCACTTGCATCTGTGCCAACTAGAAATGCCTTGCCCGCATCAGGGTACCCCAGAATTGGTGTTTTGCATAGACGGTCCTTGAGAGAGTCCTTGATTCTCCTCGGTTAGATTGTGTAAGAGTTTGGCTATATCTTTTTTTTTAATTTTTTTATAGGAAAGGTTGACAAACGAGCACACAATCCACCTGATGGTAAGTGGTTGCTGTGGACCATAGACATCTACATCTATTCTAGAATACTAATCAAAATGCAGATAGGTTGTCACCCGTGAGGACTAAGATGGAAGGCCTCGTTTCCAGTAAAATGCGGTATTTCTTTGCATCATTCCCTTGGGGGTGAGTTTGCTTCTAAATGGACGATCCCAACGTTGTTGCTGACTCTGTCGCTGATGTGGTACTACAGGGTATGGAACTCTTTATTCCTTCCTCTGTGGTGCCCATCGGCAGATCTTAGGCATTGTTTAGTCGCTCCTATAAAATAGCATCACGTTATAAGCATAAGTGCTACAGAGACTGGGCTGACGCATCAACGTCCCGGGATGTAAACGCTAGCACCCTAAAAAATAAGTATAATTCCGCCTCCAGGTCCTTCAAAAGAGTCATTGCCAAGGCAAAGTCAGAGCACATAAGCAGAATTGGCGAGAAACTAGTTTGTTTCCTTCTAGAACCCGTGCATTCTGGTATCTCGCCAAGGCTGTCCAAGGGAATTTCTGTCAGCCATCTCTTCCACCTCTGCACAGAGAGGACGACTCAATGGCCCATGCCGCAAAAGAGAAAGCCGATCTGCTAGGTTCCTTCTTTGCGTCCAACTCGACTCTCGATGACGGGGGGAGCACACCGCCGACAACCCGCGGTTTGAGTGCTCCATGCCGGATGTGCGGTTCACACAGCGCTCAGTTTGCAAAGCACTCCTCTTCTTGGACATCCTCAAGTTGGGTCGGCCTGACGGAATCCACCTAATTGTGCTGAGACGTGTGCTCCAGAGTTAGCACCGGTTCTGACGCGTCTTTTCCAGTACTCCTACTCCCTAGGCGTAGTCCCGAAATCATGGAAGACAGCTTTCGTCCACCCGATTCCTAAAAAAGGCGACCGCTCCGACCCATCCAACTACAGGCCTATCACTTTGAATTCAAGTAGCGAAGGTGTTGTAGATAGTACGGGAGCTGTAATTTCATCCCGTAGTTTGAGGTTGTCCAGCGTTTTCTTCATGTCAGCCACCACTTGATGGCTGACTTGACTTGGTCGATTTGTGTTTTAGCTTCCAACAGGCGGTTGTCATGTTGAGCAACTCTATTCTTCACCTCTCTTATCTCTTTCCCGAAAGTAGCGTGAAGGTCTTTCAAGAGAAACATCTTATGAGGGAAGAGCCCTTATGGCGTTAGAGCTGTTTTTCCTACCGACGGGCCTGTTCCTCCTGTCGGCGAGCTTATTCCTGCAGCATCATCATGAGAGCACATAAGTCAGGTGCTCTGATGATGATGCTGCAGGAGGAAATCGACTCTGTCAGTCTCCTGCTGGCATTGACTTCGGGTACGGATACCCTCCATGTCATCCTTAAGTAAAATCGGCATAATTGTATACCACTTCTAACACCAATTGTTACGAGCTTGGGGTTCGTGACAATAAAAACTGCCAATTGAATTACCAAAATTGACTCTTTAATTACTGAACACCTATTACAACTTAAGCACACTAATAATTAATCACACTGATCACTTCAGTTCGCAGTTATATCGCTTCGAAGTATTTTTTTATAGGACACCTGATGTTAAGTGACAACCGCCGCCGATGAACAACTGCAAGACCAGGGGAATTGCAGGTGCATTGCCAGCCTTTAAAATATTCACTTATATCGCCAATTCAATACTCCTCTCTTCTTACTGGTCTTATATAGGCCCTCTTCTACTGAAACATCTAGAATGTTCGAGTGCATACCGGTCCCTACTGACTAGGTGTAGAAAGTTCTAATTTGGAATTCTCTAGAAAGCTCACCTAGTTCTGCTACTTGATACTAGATGGTGCTAGTGGCATTAATTATAGCGCGCAAAAATGCCAATTAACGTTACGTTAAATCCTAAATTTAAACTATTAAAATTTAATTTAAACGTTAAATTTTAACGACAGTAGTTTTATAACCATGACTTCCGTTAACCTGCTCAGCGCCATTTCGCACCGACGTCTTCACACTTCAAGAAATTCGAAGAAGAAGAAGAAGAAAAGTACGAAAACACCTATCAGGTAATAACCTGATAGGTGTTTTCGTACTTTTGACTAAATTAAACAGGCGTTAAATAGAAGTAATTAAACAGCTAATTTCAGTAAGGTCTCCATTAGTAATGAAATAATTCACGTAATGAATCAGCGATAATGAAAACAAGATTTTAATCATGTTGCATATAACGGCCTTGAGCATAATTAAGGTCAATAAGGATAAGGAGGCAAACGAAGTTTTTAATTATTTTGAGTTGTTATCAGGAAGATGCTTCTTCTGTTTCAGTTTCCATCTGTCGCCTTTTACAACTTCCAAGGGACGATATGAGGAGTGGATATTTTTACACAAAAGAAATCAATTTTAAAATAGCAATTTAAAAAAAATCAAAGTTGAACGAACTATTTTCCAATTTAACGTTTGTGAACTAAGTTCTGTAACTGTCACAAACTCAAGCTTACTTTATGTCGATTAAAACTAATTTTACGGATTTAATTGCGTTTAATATGTATTTAAAACACGCGGCGTTTCGAATTTTTTTAATTAGTTTTATTCAATGTAGTATAGTTTTATTCAAACACTACCACGTGTATAAGAAATCATAACGTTGATGTTTTTGTTAGTTCCTGCTATTAAATTGGCTTGGCTTGACAAAGAGTTTACATGAATATGAAGCACAGTTGATGTTTTCTCTAATTAAATTTGTCGTTTGGAACATAGGCATCGCCTTTCATACGCCAAAGAATTTCTCTATAAATTTCGAGTTGCAATGTGATGTTATGTTATAAGCTTATTTTGTTTTTATTTTATTACTAATTTTACAAAAAGTAATTTTTTTATACGATAGGATGACAGATGAGCACACAGACCACCTGATGGTAAGTGGTTGCTGTGGCCCATAGACATCTACATCTATCCCCGTATGTGATTCAAATTGCAGATGCGTTGTCACCCGTGAGGACTTACGTGGAATGCCTCGTTTCCAGTAAAAAGGGTCTCCGGTTCTCAACACTCAGCATAGGAAACGCAGCAGTATTAAGCTAATATTTGACGCTGGTATTCTGTGAGAGCGTGGTCTCTCCGCAGTCGAGCCGATCCATTCGTGCTACAACTATACTACTAATATAACTGCAGCATGGCTCTACCACGTTAGATAATTATTATATATATATATATATTACTATATATACTTTCTATATCATGCAAATTTAAAATTCGCGCACTAGTGTGAGTTAATAAATATTTTGCAATCATATCATACTAACGGCCTATCTATGATATGCCTCATTTTAAGAGATGCATCACAGACTATTTGAATATTTATAGAAATATAAAATTTTCTGCACCTATAACTATTTAGATTCTAATAGAAGAAGAGATATCTACTATTTTCTTTTTTAGTGTACGCACAACCTGAAGCTCCTCTTACACTGAGAAATTGATCAATTTCGTAGAAGTCTTCTGCAAATTTTTTTCTCTATTGGACATTTTATTTAAGTAGCTATTTAATTTAACTACCTCAGATTGAGTTTCCCATCAACATTTTTATTTCTTGCGGTGATTGGCCCTGAACTCAGCAAATTCGAAATTCAAAGGATAGCTTCTTTTGAACTACTAATTAGAAAATCCTGTTCATGAGGTAAAATAAGTTAATTCTCTCTGGGGTGAAAGAAGAGAAGATGAGGGATTGGCCGATGAATGATATCAGCCTGATCTTTCATGTCACACGAGTTTAAACAGACCGCTTCCTTTTAATGACTTACCAATTAATATAATTTACACTAACAACTCGGAATGCTCTTACTGAACAGCAGTTACCAAATAAACTTTACTTCAAGGGGAGCTAATGATCGTTTAAAGTAGTTTAAAGCTTATTGTTGAGTCAACCATTCAAGTTAAATATCAGAACTGTCAATATTAGACTAATGAAGTTTTGCGCAACGTAAAATTCTACAAATGACGGTTTAAATGACATGTTCAGTAAATAATGTTTAAAGAAACGTTAAATATAAGTCATAAGATGTTTTCTGCATCAGTTTAATGAAAGATTGGTGTCTAATGTCGGTTTTAATATTTAAAGGCCTTTTCTGCATCCGAGTGATCAATTTAATTATTATTCAGATTTTACTATAAACAGTTTTACCCGAAAACCACTTACCATACCTAGTCTTAACCATAAATAAAACCGCTCCGGTTTCGCCTGGATAAAATCTATTAATATGGCGTTATTTAGATTTAAGATAATCTCAGACCATTTATTTTATAAATTCGTCGGCTTTTCTTTTTTAAAAACAGCTAAATTTACGGATAAAATATAGCCTACATCCCCTCCTGGCATTGCTCGCTATCTGTTCATAAAGTTTCATCGCAATGATTGAATTAATTACTTTTAAAAATTATTATTTTTATCTTAACAGCATGTAAGTAATCCCGTAAGCTTACAAGAAGTCAGTTATTTCAATGTTACAGACAGGCACTTCAATGTGTACAGATATGGGATAAATCCGGTGTAGGCGTATTTTTAATTGGTGGATTATTTTTCAGGTACAAGGTGGAAGTCGCAGGCAAAAGTCTACCTATTCTTACCACCTTGGACAAGGGGCGGTACGGAGTTATCGTCTTCGAGTCGCTATCAAAATACGCGAACATGGACAAGTGGAATCGGGAGCTTCTAGATAAATACTGCCGGGAGTATTCCGTGGGAGTTTAGGGTTTTGCAACACCTGGTGAAGAGAGTCTCGTCAGAGCGCAGCTGAAGGGATTTCCACTCTTTATGCATACCAACCTGAGGCTTAAGGTAATTTTAGGTGTTTTTATGTTTCGGGTAGCCCAAACAAATATATATTATATTTTAAGACCGTCTTGTACTCGTAGTACGGTTTGTAGACACGAAAACGTTTCCACGCTTCCCGCAATAGTTGAGCGAAAACCACAAAAGTGTCGAGAATTTTCGAACAAACAACATAAATGTCCAACCCTTAAGATGTCTGCAGGTATGGCCGCCGTGCGAGCGCTTAAACTTTTCAACTCTGTTTTATTTTTTTAAATGAAATAAAAAAAAACATAAACACTCACGCCTGTCACCCAGAGGGGTAGGCAGAGACTACAGACTTCCATTTAGCACGATCCTGACATACCTCTCTCGCCTCTTCCACATCCATACACCTACGCATACATGCTCGTCGGTTAAGGGTACTCTTATCTTATCGCCAATTTGGTCGACAAACTTTCGCCTAGGACGTCCCTTTCCGACTCTTCCATTCGCTTCTGCAACATATATTTGCTTTGTCAGTCTTTCCTCATTCATTCTTTCTACAGATGCTAAACCACTTGCACATCCACACACAAAAAATATTTCTCCATTTTTAAAGTTTCTTTTGTCAAAAATTACAAAATTACGGAGCATGAAAATTTTCTCATTAAAAATGAAATGAAAATTTGTACATTATTCAACTAACGTACGACTACGTATAAAAAATAAATAAATAAAAAAATGTAAATGTATTCTTAGCAAGACTTAAAAATAATAGACCTTTTCATTTCATATAATTTTTACACTGTTTCAGTATGGAATCTCTGCAAGATACATTTTTAAGTAGAGATTTAGTGTCATCCACGTTTCACGTTTCTGGCTTCACACATGAATGGTCCGTATATTTAATTTTTATAAAATAATTCTCCTTCTAAGCACCAATTAAATTTCAGTACATATATAGACGTTAAAAAAAGTTAAAAAGTACAGCAACGTTGCCGTAAGTCTAAGTTGGGCTGCGGTGGTGTGCACCGCGAGTTCCATTCCCGCATGAAACAAATTTTTGTATAGCCTACAAAATAATCGTTCCGGGCTTTGGTGTTAGTACTTTTGTTATATTATATAGTAGAGGATTACCATAAGCGCCACGCTTTGCTGGCGAATTGACGAATACAGTTCGCCGGCAGATTTTACACTTTGGATCGAGCTCACATCGTGCAGCAAGGCGGTGGCGGGGGGTGCGAGGTATCGTTCGACGCGGGAGTGTTGCGGGTTGTTTAGTGGCGGTGGGTAGTAGCGGCTTTTTTGAGTAACGAAACGAAACTATCTATCGAATATCAATAGCGGCTTTTGAAACACTCTATTTTAATACAGGGTTTTGAAACACTCTATTTTAATAGAGGGTTTTGAAACACTCTATTTTAATACAGGGTTTTGAAACACTCTATTTTAATAGAGGGTTTTGAAACACTCTATTTTAATAGAGGGTTTTGAAACACTCTATTTTAATAGAGGGTTTTGAAACACTCTATTTTAATAGCGGCTTCAATAGAGTGTTTCACGACGTGTTTAATTGAAAAACGTTGCAAATGAAACGATGTCCGTTTCACGAGAAACCTTGTTTGTTACTGTTTTGTATAGAATTAGACATGGTGTTAATGGTTAAAATTTATTTGTTAAATCATTTCGCACGGTTTGATAAAAAATTATGAACACTAATATATACAATTGTATTTAGTTCTTATTTTACTAAAAATATTATTATTATTGCACAAAAAAGAAAACAAAAATATTAACAAACGCGCCTAAAAAGTAAAAATTTGTTTTTACTTTTTTAGGCGCGTTTGCCGTGTCATTAAACTTAAACTCAAGACTAATTTAAACCGGGCCAAGGCCACTTAAATTATGCAATTTGAACTATTTTTTGTTAAAAACATGCACACTTCTTTCTCATTTCTAATATCGCATCTATACGAAGGGAATAGAGTCAAAGGTCGAATGCAAAAGCACCCGCGCTCACTCGACTTTCGACGACCGGTGGTACTTCTACCACAGCGTAAAGAGTCGGTTTCTTTACTCATGTGCTTCTACTTCAACAGCCGAAGCCGTCGCCGATGCGTCGCGAAAATAGCCGAATAAACGTTGTTTTATTGTTACTGATCGCTCGTTCGTGATTCGTGAGACGTTACTGAGTAAAACGTCTACTGTAATAGATAGTTTCGTTGCACTGCCATAACCCGCTACCCGCTATTGTGTGAATAGATAGTTTCAGTAATTAGTTACGTTTTGTAACGACCACTCCTATTTTTTAGTAGCCATGAGTCAGTGGACGGGAGTGCATCCCGCTTTGGCTGTCGAGGCCTATTTTGCGAACAACAATTCGATCAATGTGGCGAGGCGTTCTTTTAATTCTCACTTCGGTATCTGCCGATTAAAGGATGGTCCGTCGAAACAACTGAAGTGGGCGTGGGTCAAGAAGTTCAGAGAAACTGGATCAGCCATAAATGAGCCTCGGTCTGGACCTTCAACGTCTGTAACTACGCCTGAAAACACAGAGCTAGTGAGAAGGGTAATTTTGCGATATCCTCGCAAATCTATCCGGAAGATTGCAGCTGCAACAGGTTGAAAAAGACGTCAGTCCACAAAATAATTCGAAAAAAGATGAAGTTCCATCCATACAAGCTTCAAATTATCCAGCAATTAAAAGAAGATGACTACATAAAGAGGCAGACTTACGCAAGAGTGTTTTTGGAACGATTTTCTACGCCTACGCGTATGTTTAACATCTTTTTAGTGACGAGGCGCATTTTCACCTTGGAGGGTATGTCAATAAACAGAACATGCGATATTGGAGTGAGAGCAACCCAAATAAAGTCCATCAAAAATCTCTTCACAGCCCGAAGTCCACGGTTTGGTGCGCCATTTCTGGAAATGGCATAATTGGCCTGTATTTTTTTTAACAGAGGTGAAACTGTTACCGCAGAGCGGTACCGCGCTATGTTGGATATTTTTTTATACCCGAGCTGCATCGTCACGTCGGCTACAATAACAGAACTCACTTTCAGCAGGATGGGGCCACAGCACACACCGCCCGGGAGTCAATGATTAAAGTGAGAGAGCTTTTTCCTGGAAAATTAATAAGTCGATTCGGCGACGTAGCCTGGCCCCCTAGATCTCCAGATCTGACCCCTTGCGACTTTTTCCTCTGGGGATATCTCAAGTCTCGCGTTTACAATAATTCTCCGTCAACAATAAACGCCTTACAAGAAAATATTCGCCGCGAAGTTCAGGCTATCAGTCCCGCACTTTGTAAAAGAGTTTTCACCAATATGAAGGAAAGACTGCAAGAATGTTTGCGACTAGAGGGACGTCATTTGAGTGGAGTAATTTTTTAGAAGTGATTTCCGCATTATCCTTTTGTAAGAAAATAAATAAATAATTTAGATTATGTAAATACTTTTATTTTATTTTATAAAGTGTAAAATCTGCCGGCGGACAACCTGTATGAAATCATAATTAAAGCGGTCAGCCGCCGTAGAGTCTACATCACCTGAGGATGCCTCGTGTAGAAGCGAAATACGTGTCGTATTATCGTCGATGGTGTGTCATTCCTGGAATAGTGGTGTTGGAAGTAGTGGTGCCGGGAGTAGTTGTGTTGGGAGTAGTGGTGCTGGGACTAGTGGTGACAGAATTAGTGCACGCAATTGAGGGAGGGCGGGAGGTGCTCTTCAATCCAGGTAAGACACATCATTTTATTTAGTTAGCGGAAGGTTGCAAATTAATCAATATGTTTATTATCATCATTAAAGTCAACAATGTTAAAGTAATTTAAAATTAAGGTACTTTTACTTTAGTTTTATTCATCGAATTGCTTTTTTATTGCTAAGTTGCGGTAAACATTTCTATTTTATCTGTCTACGTGTTTTATGAATGCAGGCACGTTGGCAAAATTAAATGCAGGTTAGCTGCAGTGATAGCCGCAGTAAATATAATTTTTCTACACTGTTGGTACTGTCAACTGCGTGTGTTTGGCTGTATTGTAATTGAGAGTGTTGAGCTGAACTAAAAATTGATGTTGTCTATACATTGTTAAAATAAAGGCTATATTAAAGTCCACACAGAATATTGGTTAGATCACAGACAAATTAAAAAAAATCATTTTAAACGCGGAAATATTTTAAACTTACCATTCATATTGTTTTTATATAACAGATGTTTTACATTACATTTTTTCATGGGTGACAATTTCTATGGCTATATAAAATTCGATTATATTCATAAGTACTTTTACATACAGCTAATCATTTTTTTTGTCGTGTGATCGTGGTGAAAGAGAAATCTGTCAGTGTGCATGAAAAATATATGACTTCCGATAGATTGTGGTATAAGTATTGTTTTCAAACGTAAAATACCCAAACAAGCGCCGGGCAGCAGCGTCAAAGGTGCGTGACGTCTTGTCCTGCAATCGCGCATCCGCTTGCCAAGCGTGCCGATTAGGTAAATCCTTTTTATAACGGGACAGTTGACTTTCAGACGACACATCGAAAAATTGGCTCCGGGCTATCGCCGTACTGATCCGAGTGAATTCATAATTTCTATAAAAACCATTGAGCTATTATGTACTACGTACTAGAAGCGACACTGCATTCAGCTACTCTGTTCCACTCAACTGCGGTGCATACACCGCACTTTAATCAGTCACTCGCTAGGCGCTTATAGAGTTGTCACGTGTTGTGTTGATTTAAAAAAATCTCTTGATTAAAATATGCCGTCGTGTATACTTAAATATTGCACAAATAATTCAAGAAATGTCAGTAAAACCAAGGAATTACTTTTCATCGGTTAATAAGATACTTAATCAATAAAAAAGTATTATGTATTAATAATAAAACAAATTATTCCTTAGACGCCTTCTCGTGTCGGGGAATATAGATTATGAAATTAATATGTTCAGATGCATTATTTCTGTAGGTAGTTAAGTATAGGACGAATATATTATTATATACACATTTTTTGTAGAAACATATATAAGTTACTATAATTTACCAAAAATTTTCATGTTTAAATCTGCTTATTATTATTTTATTTTTAGGTTTCCACATCAAAGTCAAAGTGGTATAAATTCGTCAATTTTTAACTCTCGCATGCTCAGTATTTATGAACGACTTTTATTCTGATTTAAATAAATATATTTGTAATTTAAATGTTATGTTAATAAGTTTTGTAAAACATACATTTAGTATGTTTTTTTTATGTTTGACTTAGTACCTTTTAATATATTCAGATAAAAATATCATTAAAATGTTATTGGAATATAATTCATGTTTTTAGCAAATATAATATACAAAATAAATGACATAATTTAAATATTGTTCTCGATATAATTTACTTATTTAACAATACAATCTACTATTACCTGCGGGTCATTCTACTTATGTTTATTCTATGATAAAAAAAACAACCGCGCGAATACAGAGTAGCGCACATTTTTTGTTTGAGATAGCTGTTCTAGTACGTAAGTACATGTTACTTGATAAAAACTTAAAAAAGCGTCTACAATCTGCTCACATCTACAATTGGGTGGTGGCCGCGACGATTAAATCGCTTAGAAATTAAAAATAATTTTTTAAATATTAATTTAGTTTTAATAATCCCTTAGAATTTGTCATCATCATAAAATATTAAAAAAAATATGAGCAAGTAAATTATGTATAATTATTGATGTTATGAATATATTCGAGTGATTCCAAAGCATAATAGATTAAGTAATTACGTTGTAATTTCAACTATAGTGATTTTATGGAGGTGTTTTCGCAAATAATTATGATTGAGTCAAAATTATATAATCGTGTTTTTGAACAAGCGAATTCAAGATAAAGACATTAATTTACCTGTATCAAAATTCCACTTTCGTTAGTGGTGTCATAGTCCTATACTATTCGATGAAAGGATGTGCATTTGTTCGTGGTGTCGCCTTAACGAGCCAATAAAGAAAAATGAGAGAAGATTAATTTATAAATTGTATATTTTATAAAGGAGAAAAAAAAAGGAATAAATCTCTTTACATATTTATTTTTTTCTTAAAATATTTTAGTAGTAAAATATATTTCTATATATATTTTTAATTGATTTATTTAACTAGAATGCAACTTTAAATCCCGCATCACCAGTACTGCGTCTCTCCCGCGCCGGTGAGACGGCTTGAGGCGATTTGCCGGGAGATCATTGGACGGTGTTCCGAGCAAACAGTTCCACGTACGAGCCTGTCGCATGGGCCGTGAGACAGAACGACTACGGTTCTGATGGTGAGTAGTACCTTACATCACATATATACACCATATACCATAATCAATCCGTTCACTAACATTATATTACCGTTTTCAATTTAACACAACCTTTGCGAAATTATTTTTCTCGTTCATTTGCATGTGTATAAAAGTTGTTACTCCACTTTACGTAAAGCTTTGTATTATTATCTAATAAACATACTTATTTAATAAGGTTTTGTAAAAGCAACATTTTTTTAAGAACATTTTAAATGTACTTTTTATCCAGATGAACTTTATTTCTGCCGGGATTCCTTGGAGATAACTATACCACCTTTTTAACTCTCTTGCTACAAACAACAACGTATACATGACTGTTTCGGTTTGAAGATTATGGAAAGCCAGCATAATTATCGACCATACATATTCCATCTTTAGTTCTCGGAGGTGTCAACGCAGTCGTAGTCGTTTTTGTTGGAAGTTGGTTGCAAGTGCATTGATTGCAACAGCTATTAACATAAGGTGGACTGTTCATCCATTTATAACTTAAATGTCAATGAGGCTTCAGAGATTGATAAAGCAAAGTAATACTATTTCACCCGCAATTTGTTTTACTATTGTGATGTAAAGTAATACCTATATAAAACCTAATGTTAGAAACCTAAAGAGAATAAAATGTAAAAACGCTTAACTCCTGCATATTTCTTGGGTTTTGTAGCAAGATAATGGACCACCATGTATTCGGACCTCACATGTCCTGAAATTTCTTTTCACATGTCAATTTCTTAAATTTCCCTCATCGCTAAGCACACGTTAAATCAGCCCTTAAAACTGAAATTAACTTTTTGATTAGTTTCATTGCGAATCGGGCTCGTTTGGCTCGCGTACGATTAAATTTCACACGGTTATTCGCTAAGTTTTCATGGTTTTTAATGAACAAACCTAATTATCCAATTCCCTGCACTGTTTTTGTAATTCTTAATAAATAGAAAAACTATAACGTAAGCTACATAATATATCCTATATTTGACTTACACTGTCCTAAACTAAAAAAAAACGTACATTGTTATGACTATTACCGCAGTTCCCTAGCACGGAGTAATATTTTTACGAAGTTTGTACATCTGCGAACATAAAAATAGACGTGTAATATTGGATGAAATAAAACATCCAGATGGAATGAGATCCGAAACTTTTCTAACTTTTCGTTTCAGTGGCATGTACATGAAACAGTACGTAAAACGTATCCGTACATGGTTGAATATGTTTTGTGTTCATTGGTTCAATAGGAAAAAACCTTTTGCCTTCCCTTATATATTTTGGACGTAAACGTAAAGTTTTGACTGTCTCTATCCCATTCAGGGCTTATGTCGAGAACATTTTTACGAGTGTAAAATATATAACATTTTGTATGTTTTAACGCGGCCATTAATTCACGGTACGGAAACTAACAAATTATGTTATAATTAATCAGAGTACAACAGTTTTATGTTTTATTATCGTTATCTCTTGTTTCTTCAATCATTTTCACTGTTTGACGTCCATGAACAGTATCAACGTATTAAAAATTATAGCCATTAGCTTATGATATAGTTTTTTTAACTTCCCTCTAAGAAAATAGAAAATTTTGAAAAATAGGGAGTGTGTGTGTGTGTGTGTGCGTGTGCGTGTGTGTGTGGGTGTGTGTGTGCGTGTGTGTGTGTGTGTGCGTGTGCGTGTGCGTGTGCGTGTGCGTGTGCGTGTGCGTGTGCGTGTTGCGTGTGCGTGTGCGTGTGCGTGATCGTGTGCGTGTGCGTGTGCATGTGTGTGTGTGTGTGTGTGTACGTGCGCGCGCGTGCGTGTGTGTGTGTGTGTGGATGTGTGTGTCTGTGTGTTTGTGTGTGTGTGCGCGTGCGCGTGTGTGCGCGTGCGTGTGTGCTTGTGTGTGCGTATGCGTGTGTGTGAGGTGGATTTGAGAAATCTCAGAAATAAAAATTTTGAAAAACTGTTTTTTTTTGGAATAATTTTTAAACGGCTAAAAAAAATTTTTTTTAACGTAACTTCGAGATTTCGCAACATAATTTGGTAAAATTTGTAACGCTTTGCATTTGAAATTAGCGGGAAATACCAGGGATGGCCTGCAGGGTCAACCAATTTTTTTTAAATATATTTATAATATTAGGGTGACATCAGTCCACCTGATGATAAGTGGCTATTTTAACTTGTTTACAGAAAACATCTGTAAGAAAAGAAAACCTTCGGTCTCTGTTGCCAAAATGATTTCTATTAATGTTTTCAGGGAGTTATACAAATCAGTTTTAGTTTTTATGTTATAATGTGCGTTGACTCTTTCGCGCGTTAAAACTTCTGTATTTTTTATTCAGAATGGTAGAAGCGTTGTGTAAAGGCTAATCGCGCGTGGTTCAGTACGGGAAACTTCCGTCACCTGAAGTGTATGAAATTCGCGCAGTTTTGTAAAATATGATTAGCGTTCTAAAGAAATGTACAAAAGGGTTAGATATTATATGTTTATTAATTTATTTTTATATATTATTTTAATGCATTATTAAACAAAATTAAACATAATATGGCATGCATGAGACTTGTATATTGCCAAGAACTCTGTAATAAGATCCTTGCTCCATAAGTTAATGATCGTTTTCACAAAACCGCTCGTGTGTACTATGTTTGAAGCACACAGGCTTGAACGTATGACTGAGGTACGAGGAGATACGCGAGCGGGCGGCGCGCACGTGCATTCTCATTTTCCTTTTTGTTATCACGCGTTAGAGCGTATTGCCCCATTTACATTCAGCCCTGTTGGGCAGGGAAGTGAGCAGGGCAGTGGGCAGGGCAGTATGTAAACAGGGTTCTGGCGCTGACACTGCCGCTGCCGCTGCCACTGCCCGACGATCGCTCAAATGTCGGTTTTCCGCGCGGCGGTCAAAGGACGGGCAGCGCGAGCGGCAGTGAGTGTTCACATTCAGCTCCATCGCTCACTTCGCGCCAAGCGCTTGGATGAACGGACGTGCGTGCCGTCTTGTTATTAAATAAGTACGATCTACCAAAATGCCTTTCGAGTGGAATAATGAAAATACAATAAAGTTTTTAGAACTGCTGGAATCAGAAAAAACTATGTGGGATTTGAACGATAAAAACCACAATTCATCATCTTCTACGAATACGAATTTTCTTTTTTGAGATAACATAGTACCTATGTACATAATTAATTATAAATTCGTCAAATTTATTATATTAATATAAAATTTAGTTTAAGGAATTAATGAACATTGACATTTTATTTCTAACAACGATTAGTAACTCATATTGAAAAGGAACCAAATGGTGTAAACGTTCAACTAAGAAACAGAAGGGAGGAATCGAGGCTTCTCTCGATCCGGTCTCCTATAACGCCTACGTTGGGTTCGGGAACAACGTATGTGATCTCCGCAACGGAGTAACACACAAGGGCGATAACCTCTTCCTTTTCAGAAAATAGGTTCAGGCGGGGATTACGGGTCTTCCGAAGTCGTCCCGGTCCCAACGCCTTAATTCTTCGATGTGGACTGTATAATTTTGAGGGATGAATTTCTTGGGAATAAAACAGCAATTATCTTCAAACCGTTCCGTGAGAGAGTAATTACTTTTCCCTATCACTTCCCTACACTTTTTCTTTCTTCTTCTTATTGACTGCTGGTCTTGCACTTATCCCGAAGTTTCTCCGAACTTTCCCGAAACTTCCCGAAGGATTCCCGAACTTTTTTCCCGAACGAATTGCAATAAAACTCATTTACTGAGCTACCCCAGAGCTATACGCGAAAGTGAGCCGCGCCATTCGCGCGCTTGCGCAACTCAATTACATGAATTTGTTCTATTACTCTCTCACGTTTTACTTAATTACTTTATTTGCATAAGTCATACATCAACATAATTTACCTGTATAGATAGCACAAAACAATATCTACACTATGATATACATTACATTTTCATATCACAAAAAACCTTTTATTTATTTAACAAAATATGCCTATTTTACTCACAACTTCAAAGTCGAAATTTCTTAAATATTTAACATAGAAAGTTAAAACAATGTTTCCCACTTGAAATAATACATATATTAACCATAACAGTTAATTTACATTTTCTCTATTCATTTCACTATTAAAACACTTTTAAATTTCTTCTACAAAACATTATTTCACTTATACACAGGAATTTTCACATAAAAATAACACAGAATTCACCTTTTTTTGCACGTACAATCAATCTGAAATGTTTCACAAGTCATTTTTACATAAATTGCTGAAATTACAAATATTAAAATTTTTATATATTTGGCCTCCTAAGGGCGTGGCTTGGCGTGCGTCCGTGAACTCACACTATTTGAACAACTAACTTTGCACGGCTCTCGACTATCAGAAAAAATTAAAAGTCTAATATACACCAATATCGACAGTATTAGGTGAATAAATGCTTCTACACAATTTTCAAACTGTAGGAAACTATTTCTAATCAGATTCTTATCAGTTATCATGTTTCTTATCAGATAACAATATAAGTGAATGTTCTCATAAATCAATCATAGCAAATAGGCATTTATTTTCATACAAAACATATCAAACTCATATAAGGCAATACTTATGCAATTAATTTCCGTTAATTCTATTTATGCACAGAGTGATCATCTCGACCGGGGAACAAATCCGATCTCTAACTTCACTTTAATATTCCTTTGAATTTATTAAGAGATATTACTTAAGAAAACAATAAACTAGTCCGGCCTTGGAGTCGAACCCAAGACCTTCATATCATTAATTCGATATTCTTTAAGATTTAACTAAGCATTTTCTTATTAGAACATTGCTATTGGACAATTTGCCTTTTAGAAGCTATTCGTCATCGGTTGACTTAATAAACTGAAATATTCTTATAGGCGCGTCGCCAACACATATTGATTATTTATTTATTAAAATGTGAAATAAGTTAAAGCATAATAGCCTGAGATTTTTAAATTATAATTTTATTGTAGTTAAAATTATGAATTAATTAATACTGTAGTGTAATTATTAAAATAATAATAGCTTAACTAATCTCATATAATATTTAATATTATTTATGTAACAATAATGTAATAATTCAATTAATAATTTTTGAACAATTTACAGTATAAGAATTCAATTAGAGTGGATCTGTATAAGTATTTAATTGTACATAATACCTATTTGAATTCAAAAACAATGTTTGTACCTAACTTTTAAGCAATACAATAATTTTAAAATGTAACATTGGGTTTGTGTAATTAGCTGTATTTCATATCATTTTTTCATGCCAATTATGGCAAAACATGTCAGTTCCACGTCATTAATCATCTTATGTACTATGTTTTAAGCAAATAAATTTTCTATCTATCTATCTTCTTTCGAATTTGATATCTTTTTAAATTATTAACATAATTTTGTATTGCACGAAGACACAGCGCGGACGCTGTAATTATTTCGACGTCTGCCATAGTCGAAAGCCGAAACTGATGTGAGTGGTAGGGCAGAATGTAAATACACACTTCCCGCGATCCTGCTACGGCAGTATTTAGCGAAGTATTGCCGGCAGCGCGAGGAGCAGTGGCGGGGGCTGAATGTAAATGAGACATATGTGTAAAGGCGGCTATTATCCATCTTAATTCTCCTAGGAGACAATTCTTTTGTGTTTTTGTTTAAAGTTTGATAAAGTCCTTATTATGTTAAAAGAGCTAAAACGCGATAAAATCATAAGTATTACGTTATATGAAGTTGATTTTTGGAGTAAGTGATAAACTAACATACCTACAGTTTACTGTTGGTAAGGGACTCGTTAGACTCTTTTTTTACATCGATCCAATCACCTATAAAATTCATGGGTCCATCACAAAGAAAAAAAGAATATGCGGTGAAAAAAATAATGTGATTGTTAGCAAAGTTTTTTCCACCTTTGTTACTACTTTCCATTGCTGGTTTAAGTATATTTCACCCGACATAATCCGGGTAGATGATAATAAAGCCTACCACCTATCGGCGACAAGATTTTTCGGATATTTTTGCTTTTACTGCCATGTACGACACCCACGAGAAGAACTCCTTTACGACATCGTCACGTAGTGTGAAGTAATGCATTAACTATTAAATAACTAGTTTAATGCTAACAACGTTGACTAAATATTATAATGTTTGTACTACATAAGGGGAGATAAATTACCTCTTGCACCACTTCTCTATATCTCATATATACAGTATATCGACTACTTTTCTCTTTGTAGAGTGCAACGTCGATGATTTTTTATTCGTGTGTTGTTTTAACTTTATTCCCCAAAGTCGGAAAAGTTGGAAGAGCTAGCTTTGTAGTAACATCCAGTCCAGAAGTTTTTTCTGTCCCGTTTTTCAAACAAGGTAGCTGTAAAATTTTCCACACACCAGAGATTTCCTCTCTGAGTAATATCGTAGCTTGTCTTTGCTTGATCCTGGGTTTTTTCATTTAAATTTAAATTTATTAGGTGAGCATTCAATGTACTTACATTGTCTGTAACTAGAAATTATTGTTTATAGATTTAGAGTTCACTTTACATACTCATTTTTCACCTATACTGATTTTTAACATTTTTAATAGCATGCTATTTCAAAAAATTACATTTGTTTTTCTTTAATAGTTTCACGTATGTTTGTCTGCATATGTGAAAATATGAATGACAATTGAAATTACCAAAAATTCAAATTGACAAAGTGATTTTTACAGCAAGTACATCGTAAGATAGATTTTTCGATTTGATAATTTATTTTTAAACTATTTGCGAAAACAATTTGTGTATTGTATATAATTAATTAACGTTAAAGCGAAATAGTTATGATAATATCGTCCGGTCCGGGCTAATTATGACGATCAGAATGTTCCAGATATTAACTGCGCTAAATTCATTTCGTGGTAGCTCAGGAACTAAGCGCTCGCTGTGAATTTCACAGTGCGCAAACAACCCGCGTTCGATGCACTCCGGCACCAATGAAATTTTTAATTCCAATTTTAAATACTGATTTATCACGTGATCAGCGGTGAAGGAAAACATCATGAGAAAACCTGTATGTCTGAGAAATAGGAGAAAAAATTATTTCGAAGACATGTCAAGTTTGTCAACACGCATTATGGTAGCGCGGTGGACATTTCTTTAAAATAAAATCGTCTCAGAAATGAGGGCAGGGAAGAAACCTGTACCCAGTAGTGGGACGTATATAGACTCTCACTTCTACTACTACTTGTGTGGCTACAACAAAATATTGGTTTCACAAGCTGTATAATCTACGAGTAGTAGTTGTCCAACTTTTTAACAAATGGGTTCACATGAACCCCGTTTACCATGGTAATACTCTCACAGAATCCCGAAGTAAGGCAGCACAATGGCTCTGTTATATAATCGTATATGAGTGATTAGATTCGGAAATCTGGATAGCTACCGGTAACCATACTATTACTATTTTTAATATTGGTATATTTTGGTTATGTTATTCTTTCCTTAGTGACACGTAAAGGGTATTCTATTGTATGGCATTTTATGTTCGTACGATTATGTCGCCTTAAAAACGAGGATCGTTTCTAGTTCATGGAAGCTCGCTAATGTGCAACCTGTACCCAAAAAGGGTAGCCAAATTAGAGGCTAAACTCAGTAACCTTTATAATATGCGCAATAAATTATGGGACGTATATTGCGTACTTACCTTGTAACGTTTAATGAACATAATGATATTCTCAGTGACCTACAGATCATCTATTACTGGATATCTTTAAGGCATTTATTGAGATATGATCGGGGATCGGCGATCGGTAATATTGCAGGCTGGTCGTCTGAACCTAAGTCTATCAATGTCGTGGTTTCTTCGGGGATAAACTATGACCAGGTCAAAGAACAGGTGCTGTCTGAAAATAATACTATGGTAGAGGTCTCTTCTTAAAAACGATCTGCAATTGAATATCAACTTGGTGCGATTTAATGCTAACAAAACACTGACATATTTTATCACCGCCAAACAGGGTCTGTTAACCAACTTTCCGGAATGTAGCCTTGGAAAAATTTGATCGTCTACAGCTACTAGGAGTCAATATTTCATTTGACCCTACTTTGGCCAGTTCATTGAGTGCAAGGCAACGCTAGCAGCAAAAAAGTTTGTCCTCTCACCAAAGTGCCTCAATATTCATGGGGCCAGACTCTCAATCTTTTTCAAGCTCACTCTGGTTGTGTCAGGAGTACTGTTGTCACATTTGGTCTAGTGCTGCAGTATTAACTTGCTGCCTTGGAGTTAGCGGAAAGCCGTGTGAAAAGTTAAAACTTATGGGCTATTCATCACACTTTGACGCTTATTTGCATATTATCCATTACAGAGGCAGAGTTCGAAAATTCTTCGAGAAAGAAGAGATTTTAAAGTATGTGCACAAGTGCTGCACTCTATAGCTTCCCCATCCCTATTTTGCCATCGAATATCTCAATGTACTCTATAGGTTCAATTCTTACGTTTTTGACATGTCTCGCATTTGTACAAACTTGTAGGGTTGTAGGGACTGGAATTCTTTGAATGCGTCTGTTTTTCTTGACCACTACAATATGCGTCTTTTTAAGGCATTTTTTAATGTGAAAGTGTTTATTCAGCACCTTATCAGCACTTAATATAAAGTGAGTATTTAGTCAAACGTAGGCCCCTATTATTTACAATAAAAACTATGAATAAAATGTACATATGCAGGAGAATAGCGTAGAGAAGGTGTTAGGCGTTAGTATTAGTAATAGCAGTGGTATGGAGCAGTAGACTAATAGTTTGACTAGCGTCACTTGCGTGATAAAGAAGGTTTAAAAATGTGTTTTGCACAGAAAACCGGTCACCACTGGCGACGGTGATACAAGATCACGGCAGACTCGACGGTGTTCAGCGAGTACTGTTCGGTTCCGGACTCCAGTTTTGGTTGCATCGGCTTCTGTTTCTCGACGCTTTGAGCTACTTGAGTCACGGACAATTGAGCCTCAGCCTCGAGAGGTGGATCCTTGTTGATATCGATGATATCTTTGTCGGCGAAAGAGGTAAGTTTTCTTATTTTTTATAGTTTATTTTTGACACACTATGATTTTGTAAACCAACAATTCTGCGATATCGCTTAACATGCTGAGTGACAAATGTTGCTAAATGAACACTAGGTCTGAGGGACAACTGAGGGAATCGCCAGTTATATTTTAGGACTTAAAACAGATCGCGGTATAAATATAACGCCCCAACCGAGTAGTTGAATTCACGGAGCAGCAATGTCAATCATCGACTACATTGATTAAAGTATGTCTTCGATGAGCAAAATATATTCCAATTATATACCCGCGCAATTTGAATATGACCTTACATTTATGTATATAAGATATATGTAGAATCTTATATTTTATACGGTACATGAGAGTTAAGTTTCATTTCAAATATTTTCAACTTAAGGGTAAGAAAACTTTCGAATTAATTTAGCTGGTAACGAGGCACTTTATCTTAGTACCCGGGGGTGACAACGCATTCGCATTGTGATTTTTAACCGAGGGTAGATTTAGATGTCTATGGGCCTCTGCAGCCATTTACCATGAGGTAGAATAAACTCGTTTATAACAATTTGCAGATATTGTCGGAGATACACAGATATTTTATTTATATTCAGGGACTCGTCTCCACGAAGAAGATGTATCGGCGTTATTGGCATCTCAAGCCGCTCTGCAGCGACTGGTCACTGGCTTTCGGTTCAATCTTGGCTTCAGCGCGAAATACTATCACCATGGTACACCGCTGGAGAATCGTGGTGATGATGCTTTATTAAAGAACAGGGAACATTTTACTTGGTAAGTATATTTTCTGTGTAATCTTGAAGCGTTTGTCAGAACGTAATGGATTTTTTTTTAAATCTTGTCTGTCATACGCACGTTATAAAGTCATATAAATGAGCATTTAAAATTAGTTAATTATATTACCACCAATAAAAAAATAAAACTAAAACGATTTTGTAGACTGCTTCGTTGGTCTAGTGTTAAATAAGCGCGACTGCTTATCGTAGAGTCCCGGGTTCGAGTGCTTGGTCGGGCCAAAAGAGTTTTTGTCAAGGTATTCTCAATAGCAGCCCGGAGTCGGGAAGTTGGTGTTATTTCACCCTCTTGCATCGTTGGACCTTTTTATTACACATTTCCTATTGCAGTTTCGTTTTAGTTATTTACGTTTTTCTCATACATATAGTTTTTCAATATTGTATGTATTTCAATGTTTCATTATATGTCCGCAATTAGCCGCCAAATTAGTTTTTATTTGACTTCATGCAGCTTAAAACACACGAAAAGGCTAAGTGCTTTTAAAGTTATATAATTTGTCAAAATGTGTGGCTTAGAAGATTTGAGGGGACAGATGAACATGTATACATACATGTATGTACATACAATATATTTATTTTGTCGAGATGATGGTTCATTGCTACGCTTGAATACGATAGGTGGCGCTTTGGTCAGTTTATTGACAAATTCTATATTTTTGAACCAAAATGACTCATATTCACAGAATAATGTATTGGTTTAGTCTAAAAAAAGAAAATCACATAATCCAGACTCTGGTTGAGTTATAAGTAAGTAAGTGTAGAGTTTGGAGTGAACTCAGAGTGAAACTCATCGCGCAACCTACCGAGTATGGCATAAAAACGTCTGCCGGGCCAGCTAGTATCATTTTTAGAACGTTTTCTATAAGAACATAAGATGCGACACTACAGTTGACTTTTGCAAAAATTAATCACAAACATTTTTTCTTTACATCACAGCTACAATATTGTATATGTGTTTTAAATTAAACAGCTATTATTGGTTAATATTGAAATATAAATATTTCTGTATATTTATGAGATTATTACGTACGTAAAAAAACATAGTCACGCGTCATAACCCGCAACAATAAACTTGCTATTCCTCAGCCAGTTTAGCCAAAAAAAATTTTTATAACAAAACCTTTAAAAGTGTATATATATATATATATATATATATATATATATATGTATATATATTTATATATATATAATAAAATTTCATATAATATTTGTAAACAGCCACCTTTTGAACTTACCTTAACTACTTTGAGGATAATTATGATGATAATTTTGGACGTGGTAGTTGTAGCTCGAATGGTTCGGCTCGACCGAGGAAGGGCCACGCTCTCACATAATACCAGTATAAAATAACAGCTTAATGTTGCTGTGTTGAGTGACCGTATGGTGAGTGTAGAGAACCGGAGACCCTTTTTACTGGCAACGAGTTGTTCCATCTTAGTCCTCAGGGGTGACTACGCATCTGCATTATGAATTCTTACTTGAAGATAAATGTAGATTGTCTATGGGCCACAGCATCCACTTACTCAGGTGGACAGTATGCTTGATTTTTCCCCTAATTCTATTTAAAAATATCCAAATTACGCAGTGAAATTTTTTCTTAACTAGTCATTGGCTTACACAATAAAATAAATTATTATTCCAACATACGTATATACGTGGTAGAGTCATCCTGCAGCTATATTACTAGGGTGATCAATAAGTTTTTAGTAAATTGTATTTATTTTTCAACGTAATCGCTTAAGCTAATACACCTTCAATAGCGTTTTGCAAGTTGGTTAATTCCATTGGAAAAAAGGCTTTATCCTGAGATTCGAAAAACACAGCACACACATCACCTCGAATTCTACACCACGCAAGTGATTTTTCAAATGAGTAAGAAGTTGATAATCACTCGGAGCTAGGTCCGGAGAATATGGTGTATGCTGCGTTAACTGAAACCTAGCAGTTCGGATGGCAGCACTGTATTATTATGAAAAAGCACTCTAGCACGCAATTTTCTTGGCGTTATTTTTAGTTCTTCGCGTAGTTTTTTGATTAATAATGCATAATAATCTCCGGTTATCGCCTATCCTCTACTTAAATAATCGATCATGATTATACCTACGGCATTCCAAAAACAGAGAAGACAGTCTTTTCCACACCTTGCTTTGGTTTTTTACCAGGTCAAAATCGTGTACCTATGTTTTATGTAAGGTTACAAAACGAGAGCAAAAATAATCTGTATCTTCAATTGCTATATTTAGCTTTGAAATGTTAACTCTTGTTTTCTTTTGGGCTTCTTTTAACATTCGAGGAACTCACCGCGCGACCACCTTTTTGAATTTTAAGGTATGAGTTAAAATAAACTGAACTGTCCCAAACAAAAATTTTAGAATCTCAGCTAAATAACGCATGATCACATACCGATCTACCTCAACAATTTCTTCGATTTTTTAACGTTTTCTTGAGCGGCGGCCGTTGTTGGCCGCCCGAAGCCAGTGTCGTCATTGCAGGCGGCGTAAAAATTCAGCCCACCAGTATGCCACTGTAGAATAAGACGAAGCGTTGTCAAAGTAGACTGCAGTTCTTTAAAAACACTTTTTGTATAAAAATGTTTCGGGCAGGAATATTTTATAACTGCACGAAGTTCGAGTTTCTCTATTTTGCATATGAATGAAATTCCCCGCAAATGTAGTTTAATTTAAAAAAAAGAGTAGCTTTTAATTTAATTTTTCTGGCCTTGCCTTCTAACGATTTAAGATTCGAAAAGATATAAAATTTTTCTATAACTCAGTGATAAGTGTCCTACTCCGAACACTTATTGGTCAAACTAGTATGGTTGTAGCACGAATGAGTCGACGCGACCGAGGAAGAAACACGCTCTCACAGAAACCAGCACAAAAATAGGAGCTCAGTACATCAGCATTAAGTTTTTGATGTTGAGTGTGGACATCCGGAGAACCTTTTTACTGGATCCGAGGCATTCCATCTTAGGCCTTAGGAGTGACAACGCATCTGCATTTTACTACATTATCCTATACCATCAGGTAGACTGCATGCTCCTTCGTCGCCCTCTTTATATATATAAAAAAACACTTTTTGAATTGGTGTCAGATTGTGATGTTCGTAGAGCTAAAAATGAGCTTGAATTGAATATAATATATATATATATATTTATAGAAGAGGGGGCAAACGAGCATGTGGCTCACCTGATGTTAAGTGACTACCGCCGCCCATGATCAACCGCAACACCAGGGGAATTGCAGGTGCGTTGCCGGCCCTTTAGAAAGGAGTAAGCTCTTTTCTTGAAGGTCCCCAGGTCGTATCGGTCCGGAAAAATCACCGGTGGTAAATTATTCCACACAGAGGTTGTACGCGGAAGAAAACTCCTTTTGAAACGTACAGTGGTGGACCGCCAAGCATCCAGATGGTGTGGATGGTATCGGGACGTTTGCCGTGTAGTGCGTTCACGAAATTTGGCGGCTGGGATTAATCCGAACAATTCATCAGAGCACTCCCCGTGATAGATGCGATAAAATACGCAAAGAGATGCAACATCTCTTCGCAGCGCCAGTGAATCGAGCCGATCGGAAAGCACTCGGTCGTCGACGATTCGAGCCGCTCTGCGCTGGATGCGGTCAAGTGGAAGGAGCTGGTACTGGGGAGCCCCAGCCCAGAGATGGGAACAGTATTCCATGAGCGGCCGAACCTGCGCCTTGTAAAGTTGCAGGCGGTGTGCCGGCATGAAATACTGTCCCGCTCTGCTGAGCACGCCAAGCATTTTAGAGGCCAATTTGGCCTTCCCTTCCAAGTGACCACGAAACTGCACCTCACTCCAAACGTCGACGCCGAGGATTCCGATACTGCAACAAGGGGAGTGCCTTGAAACTGAGGGGATACGACAAAGGGGTTCTTTTTAGCGGTTAACGCGCAAACTTGTGTCTTCTGGGGGTTAAACTGGACTAGATTTAGTCGCCCCCAATCCGAGACTTTGTCCAGCAGAGACTCGACTTCAGACACAAGTTTGTCCCGGCACTCAGAGACGTTTTCCCGAGAAATATTGGCTCGGCCGGTGTAAAGAGCATCACCAGTGCTGTCATCTGCATAGCAATGAATGCTACGGGTTTGCAACATATCATTGATATGCAGAAGAAACAGCGTTGGCGATAGCACGCAGCCCTGTGGAACACCAGCATTAATAAGCTTGCAATCGGAGCTTGCACCGTCTACAACGACCTTGATGCTCCGATTCGCAAGAAAACTGGTGATCCAATCGCACAATTTCTCGGGAAGCCCATAGGAAGGGAGCTTCGAAAAAAGCGCTTTGTGCCAAACCCGATCGAAGGCCTTCGCAATGTCCAAACTAACGGCCACCGCCTCTTGGACTCTCTGCCTCCGCCCATCTGTGAGTTAGGTAGACCAGAAGATCACCGCGACCTACCACGGCGAAAACCGTATTGGCGGTCACTAATCAGCTGGTGATCCTCAAGGTACCTCATGAGCTGGCAGTTTACAATGGACTCCACTGTTTTGGAGAACAAGGAGGTGATGGCGATAGGCCGGTAGTTGAACGGGTCTGAGCGGTCGCCTTTTTTAGGGATCGGGTGGACGAAAGCCGTCTTCCATGATTTTGGGACTACGCCTAGGGAGTAGGAGTACCGGAAAAGACGCAAGAAAAATTAATGTATATATATATATATATATATAATTAATTTATTTATTCACAAAAATACAGTCGGTTATTCTTTATACAATGTACCTACTGTCCTTAAGAATTTAAAATACACATTTTGACTTTGACTTAAGTTATGTAGATAAATGTTCGTCGTACACAATATGATGACTAGTCACACGACTAAAACGTGTTAGAGTAATCTTCTTTAAAACTACATAGCTCAATACCGTCCCGAATTTTGTGCACAACCAGACACGAAAATCAATCTTTTGGCTTCGGCGTTACAATACACGTAGTATACCTAGGCGTACATATCATATGAATATACAGTAGTAGTGCAACTTTGACCTTTCGATGCTAAATGGTAGAGTCACGAGCACGCGTCGGAAATGTCGCTTGTGTCACACGCAGTGCGCGCACATTGATTTTATACACAAAAAATTTAGTTCTTTTATGAAAATCAAAATATATTTATAAAAAACTTATATAAATACAATATTCATTGTTGGAGCTGCCTATATATATATATATATATATATATATATATATATATATATATATATAGAGCTGCCTATATATATATATATATATATATATATATATATATATATATATATATATATATATATATATATATATATATATAGGCAGCTCCAACAATGAATATTGTATTTATATAAGTTTTTTATAAATATATTTTGATTTTCATAAAAGAACTAAATTTTTTGTGTATAAAATCAATGTGCGCGCACTGCGTCTAGTTGCGCAAGCGACACATTTCCGACGCGTGCTCGTGACTCTACCATTTAGCATCGTATCTACTCAACACTACTTGTCAAAGTTGCATTACTACTGTATATTCATATGATATGTACGCCTAGGTATACTACGTGTATTGTAACGCCGAAGCCAAAAGATTGATTTTCGTGTCTGGTTGTGCACAAAATTCGGGACGGTATTGAGCTATGTAGTTTTAAAGAAGATTACTCTAACACATTTTAGTCGTTTGACTAGTCATCATATTGTGTACGACGAACATTTATCTACATAACTTAAGTCAAAGTCAAAATGTGTATTTTAAATTCTTAAGGACAGTAGGTACATTGTATAAAGAATAACCGACTGTATTTTTGTGTAATAAATAAATTAATATATATATATATATATATATATATATATATATATATATATATATATATATATATATATATATTTAATTTTTCTTGCGTCTTTTCCGGTACTCCTACTCCCTAGGCGTAGTCCCAAAATCATGGAAGACGGCTTTCGTCCACCCGATCCCTAAAAAAGGCGACCGCTCAGACCCGTCCAACTACCGGCCTATCGCCATCACCTCCTTGTTCTCCAAAACAGTGGAGTCCATTGTAAACTGCCAGCTCATGAGGTACCTTGAGGATCACCAGCTGATTAGTGACCGCCAATACGGTTTTCGCCGTGGTAGGTCAGCTGGTGATCTTCTGGTCTACCTAACTCACAGATGGGCGGAGGCAGTAGAGTCCAAGGGGGGAGGCATTGGCCGTTAGTTTGGACATTGCGAAGGCCTTCGATCGGGTTTGGCACAAAGCGCTTCTTTCGAAGCTCCCTTCCTATGGGCTTCCCGAGAAATTGTGCGATTGGATCACCAGTTTTCTTGCGGATCGGAGCATCAAGGTAGTCACTTAACATCAGGTGAGCCACATGCTCGTTTGCCCCCCTCTTTTATAAAAAAAAATATATATATACACACAATATTCATTGTTGGAGCTGCCTATATATATATACACTTGTGGCAGGCAACTTCGCCCTTTCATTATGCTTACATGCTATGCATTGGATGTTTCCAGCTTCCTTAAATCCAGAATTTAAATTAACAAAAGAAAACTATTGTTATAAATCATAATTTTTAGATTAGGGAACTACTACTAGAGCTGAAAACATTTTAAATTAAGTTTTATAATATTTAAGAACAGAGGTAATATGGAAGTCATAATATAACAGAGATATAATTACAACTGTCACATAGACCAGCGGCTGTAAAATGCGTATCATTTTATGTATAACAAAAAGCGGTTAAATTGAATATAAATATGTAGTTACATAATGTTTATCCGGTTAAATTAATATGTATTTACATAATATTTATCCGCGCTCTACTTGTAATAGTATGCTAACATTAATTTTTGTTGATTAAAACTGCTTTTATGGATTTTATCGCGTTTATTTTACTTTTAATTACTTTTATTTTTTAATTCCCGACGTTTCGGACGCTTTCCAGCACCCATGGTCACGGGGGACTGAGATGACTGACGTCACGATGTCATTGTTAAACCCAGAGTACCTTCAGCTTTTTTAATTATTGTTTATGGTCCGATCTATACAAAATGAACTGACTATGTCCTGAGGTCTTGCAGTGGTATGCTTGGGTTTAGTTTTAATTTTATTGATTATAGGATTCCAAGCAGGTGGTAGTACCCAGCCTCCTTCTCTATTGAAGTTAGGATGTTTTTTAATTTCAATAGCCTCACGTATCATCCTTGGTAGGAATCGGTGTTCTTTCGCGAGGATTTGTGGTCTATCAAATCTGATATAATGGTTGGTTCCGTCTAGGATATGATCACAAACTGCAGACTTACAAAAGCATCACCGTTCCGGAAAATCCGTTAAAAATATGTTTTAATCAATATTTAGTCCGCGCTCTATTTAATATAAGTAAATCATTATTATTTTTGTGTTCAGGTTTTGTCACATGTGGAACCACCAACAGCCACATCTATACAGCAACGTTACCCAGCTTGAGACCGAGATGATGCTGAACAAACAGTTCGCAATAGAGCACGGCATTCCGACCAATTCGTGTTACTCGGTATCGCCGCACCACTCCGGCGTGTATCCGGTGCACGAGCCGCTTTACGAGGCCTGGCGGAAAGTGTGGGATGTTAAAGTAACGAGCACCGAAGAGTACCCTCATTTAAGGCCGGCCAGGTAATAACTTCTTTTCTAAAACCAATTCACTACTTTAAGTAATTCACTGCTGAATATGGGCTTCTCCCATACTGTAGTTCACGTCAGTATAATCCTAATAACAAACTGTGTCCCGATATATTACCCTTATTTTGTAAATCCTGTTCGGTTAAAATACAGTTAATTTGAGATTTAAGTTGTCTATTACCTCGATATGAAATCGACCTTACTCACTCCACCCTTGATATGATATGCTCGGCTTCCGAATAGAGACGGTTTGCCGTAATCGCTAAACTTGACAGACAATGGACCAAACGATTCCCACCTTTGACCCAGTTTCACATCACCAGCCAGTTATATCAACATGATGTATATTTTACTGATTAATTAAACGAAATGATTGCAATAAAAATTATTGGAAAACGCAATAATGCATTTGACTCATCCAAATCTAAGTAAAAGTTATGTCAGATCATTGTCTATTCCATTTTTAGTAGAGATGGGCCAAGTACTATGTTAATACTCGGTACTCGGCGTACTCCCACCGAGTACGTTTAAGTTTTTTAATACTTGTACTCGGCCGAATAACTCGGTTTTAATTCCGAGTATACTCGGTTTAAGTAAAGCAATATAATTAAAACAACATTGTTAATCAAAAAGTATTTAAAATCAATTATGATAATGAATTTGAGTTTGAGTAATGAGACAAAATTAGGTAAAGGTTAATGAAAAAAATCAATATTTAAAATTTAATAAAGGTATACTATGATGCAGGAACATAAGGCTCTCTGCACGTTCTGGTAACAGCCTATTCCTTTTTTTCGTAGACGTTACCAGCCTACGAAAATAATCGCTCGCTATACACAGTGCTTGCAGGTGCACATGGAAACACTCGCGCTAAACGTAACAGCTCTGGATACATTGTTTGGTGCCCTGCCCACCACTCGAAAAGATTTCTTGTCTTTTCCAAGACACATCTTTATGGAAACAGATATATTAAACTATAAACATTTTTTAATAAGACGATATAATATGTTTATACTGTTCTTATAATATGGAATATGTACGCGAAATAACGTTAGTAAGTCCAATCTTAGATCTAGTATATACTGCCAAGTTTTTACTACGTAGGGAATATAAAAGTGTAGGTATGCTACGGTAGGTAAGTAACATTTTACTTAAGTAGCATTTAAGTAAAATGTTACTTAAGTAAACTACTTACTGTACTTTAAGTAACATTTTACTTTGTTAACTTTTTGAGTTAAACAGTGACACTATGAATATTCAAATAATGCTAAAATAACAAAACGTGTGAAAGAAGGACCCGCGGCGGTGTTACATTTATTTAAAATCATGGCTGCCATAAAATGGCTTATATTTAGCGAATAAATCATTAGGCAGAAATGGATTGTTTTTCTTCTCTAAATGTTTAATGAAAGGCGGCTGGTAAATTCATTGTACTTTTAAACTATATTTTGTGTAATTTGGTTACTATAGTATAATCTCGATAACTTGAATGTCTGAAAATGCAAAAAAAAAACTGGTTAATGTATTTTCGACTTAACGTTAAAGTTAAGTCGAGATACAAATGATTTAATTCCTAAAATTTCGACATAGAAAGACGCGATTTTTTACTTGTAGAGTCAAAGTTAAATAAAATTTGAATTAAGTTTTATGGTACATATTTATTGAAGGAAATGACATTTAGTAAAGTACATCAGTTATCTTCTTTTTATTTAAGGAATTTGCAGATTTTTTATCAATTTTTTTTCTTCATGTTACTTTTTACCGCATTGATAACGTCGAATTTTTCACGTAGAGTTAAAGTTTGTAGCTCCCTTTTAGTAAGTATGTTGTTACTAATTAAAAGTGAAATAAGTAAGTACTGATCGACAGTGAACAAACGTAAGGTACACACACAGCTGTATTACATAGAAAGTTAAATGAATGTATTTCATTGTACGAGTAGAAAGGACAAACAATAGATTAGAACCACCAAAGATTCTTTTTGGATTTTATTGTTGTGAGTTCGGGGAATTCCAAGTAAGACGTCATTATATTTCGTTAATTTATGACTTACGGAGTCTACTTTTTGAAATTCGAGTTACAGAGTATAAATATGTACTATCAATACCTCACAGGGAAATAAGATTTTCCACTTGTTACAAAGCCTAAATGATACCAGACACCGCGTATTTATGGGTTCAGCGGAAGGGAATAGCATGTTTTTGAAATTGTTGTGGATTACGACTTAACGAAGTTCGAGTTATCGAGATTCAACTGTATAATATTTATAATAAGTGTAATAGGTAATAATAATTATATCGAATTTCTTCGATAATTACAAAACAACTGTGTTAGTTTAACAGTAAGTTTCAGTTGTAACTGTACGTATTGTACATAATTCTAATTTCTAATAGCGGTCATATCCATAATATTATGTTTTTTATAAACTTCAGTTATATACATAGATTTCATAAGTATAATGTTTAATTTGCTGAAAAAACCTGAAGTATGTTCATAGTCGGCGAATATTTCAATCGCGGTATCCGTAAACCTTTTTAACGTAACGTAAATCAAAATATTATGTCAATCAATAATAAAGCACTTGCCGGTATATATATATATATATATATATATATATATATATATATATATATATATATATATATATATATATATAAGTATATGTATAATAACCTAGACTGATTTAGTCTTATGATAAAACTAACCTTATATATCATATGCTTAAATTTGATCAAACACAGGATTTTTTCAGGTAAATGATAAGCTTAAGTAGTAACTTTGTTTTCTTTCGGTTCTTGATCAAAAGCCTAGTGTTTTTTTGATTTTTTTATTTGACCATAAATCTGCGACATTATACACTAATCGTCGCTGATTGGTTCAAACTGCTTTTCAATAATTTCTATCAATTGACATAATTTGGTTTGTTATTGAAATCGCAAGATAATTAAAGTAAACATTACTTTTATCAGTTTGTTTTATGTTATAACCGCTGCTCTGACCTCAGTTAATGTCTCAATTGATTGCGCGGAAATGTTTTGGATCTCTAGTTGCTTTTAGTATAAATGATAATTATTATTAACCTTGTTAATTATGAAACTTGTTTTAAGTACTGGTATCTACTCTTAATTTTGTTTAATAGTAAATGTATTATAAAAAAAACTAGACCCAAAAATCTTGAATGAGATATTTGCTTTTGTATTCGGATCGTCAACATCATCATGATTATAATTTAACAAGGTTATGTTTTAAGTATAGTTATTCTAAATGTTACTTTAAACCATTTTTTTATAAAAAAAACGATACTCAAAAATCGTGAATCAAATTATTCTACCATTAAGAAATAAACCAGATTCGACGCTTGTATTAAAAATAAGGACACAAATATTTTAATTAGAAAGGAGACTGTCCAAAATAGTATGAATCATAGGCCTAGTTTTGTACTAATAGGGATATAAATTAAAATAAAATATTAAACCGCTACTGATCATTCAAATTCACGAATTTGCCTTTGTTTCAGTTGTATTAATATTTTATTCTCGCCAAAAAATGCAAGATAGATGTCGTTAGCTGTCACATGTCATGAGGTTATTGATCCATTTATTAATGGCTTTTGTGTTGTATTGAGGTTTGTTCTATTTTATTTAATATTCTTACGACTCATGATTACTGTCATTTCCCTAATGCTTGTACTCATAATAGTTCAGGAGTTGTGGTGCACAAATAAAATTCAATTGTTCATATATAAAGATGTATTACTATTTCACAATGATTCTCTTAATTAACAACTAAATTAGAAAAGTTATGCAAAGCCTTAAATACTGAGCTACGCTACCGAGGTACCAAACTAAAGCTAACATTACTAAACTACCGTGGAGAAGCTAAACTACTTAGCCAACGCTAAAACTACCGAGAAAACGCGTGAACGCGGGCGACTGACTCACTTTGTGGCGTCTAGCTAAAATACTGGTTCAAAATTGTAAACTCGACGTACAGTCGCCACCACAATGGCTTTTTTATATAGTAGTGGTGCAAACGAGCATACGATTCACCTGATGTTAATTGACTACCACCGCTCATGAACAACCGCCAGGGGAATTGCAGGTGCGTTGTCGGCCCTTTAGAAAGGAGTAAGCTCTTTTTTTTGAAGATCCCTAAGTCGTATCGGTCCGAAAAAATCGCCGGTAGTAAACTATTCCACAGAGAGGTAGTACGCGGAAGAAAACTCCTAGTGAAACGTACAGTGGTAGACCGCCAAGCATCCGGATGATGTGGATGGTATTGGGACGTTTGCCGCGTAGTGCGTTCATAAAATTTGGCGGCTGTGAATAAACAGAACAATTCCTCAGAGCACTCCCCGTGATAGATGCGAAAGAAAATGCAAAGAGATGCAACATCTCTTCGCAACGCCAGTGATTTTAGTGCCATGAAACTGCACGTCACTCTATATGTCGACGCCGAGGATTCCGATACTGGCTGAGGCAACAATGGGAGTGCCTTGAAACTGACGAGATACGACAAAGGGGTTCTTTTTAGTGGTTAACACGCAAAATTGTGTTTTCACTAAGGTTATTAAGCAGCTAAAACAATTTTGCGTGTGATCACTAATCAGCTGGTGATTCTCGAGGCACCTCATAAGCTGGCAGTTTTCAATGGATTCCATTGTTTTGGAGAACAAGATGATGGCGATGGGTCTGTAGTTGGACGGGTCTGAGCGGTCACCTTTTTAGGGATCGGGTGGACGAAAGCCGTCTTCCATGATTTTGGGACTACGCCTAGAGAGTAGGAGTACCGGAAATGACGCTTTAAGACCGGTGCCAACTCTGGAGCACACGTCTTCAATTGGGTGGATACCGTCAAGCCCACTCGACTTGTAAATGTCCAGGGAGAGGAGTGCTTTGTGAATCGAGTGCTGTATACACCGCACCTCCAGCATGGAGCACTCACACCGTGGGATGGTCGGCGGCGTACTTCCTCCATCATCTGGAGTCAAGTCGGATGCAAAGAAAGAGCCTAGCAGATCGGCTTTCTCCTTTGCGGCATGGGCCAGTCAGTCGTTCTTCCTGTGCAGAGATGGAAGAGATGGCTGACAGAAATTCCCCTGGACAGCCTTGGCGAGAGATCAGAATGCACGGGTTCCAGAAGGAAGGCGAACTAGTTTCTCGCCCATTCTGCCTATTTGCTCTGGCTTTGTCCAAGCAATGACTCTTTTGAAGGACTTGGAGGCGGAATTATACTTCTTTTTTAGAGCGCTGGTGTTTACGTCCCGGGACGTTGATGCGTAAGCCCAGGCCCTGTAGCACTCCTGCTGAAAGCTTGATCCTATTTTACAGCAGCGACTAAACCGTGGCTGATACTTACCTCCGATGTGCACCACAGAGGAAGAAATAAAAATTTCCATACCCTTAAGTACAACATCAGCGACAGAATCAGCAACAATGTTGGGATCGTCCGGCGAGTGGCAAACCCGCCCCCAAGGGTAGGATGCAAAAAAAGACCGCATCCTATCCCAATCGGCTGACCTATAGTGCCAAACACGGCGGCAGCCTGCAGAAGGCAACCACGATTTCAGTGTGAGTGACACCACTCTCCGGACATGACAATGGTCCGATGATCCTAAACGGGCGTTGACGGAAATCTGATAACCGTCCGGATGAGAGGTCAGCACAAGGTCCCACCGGGAAGGTGCATGATCCTCCTCATCTGAAATCCGCGTAGGCGAAGTAACCAGTTGTGTCGGACCATATGCCAAGGCAAAAATCATGAACAGATCTCCCCGTTTTATCGGTTAATCGTGAACCAAGCCATTCGGCGTGGTGGGCGTTAAAATCGCCGAGGATTACGATCTCTGCAGAGGGGATCTGCTGTAGCAACGAATCTGTAGCCATTTGGACGTGGTCGAAGAGCTGATCTGTTGCGGCATTACCGCTATGGGACCTAGAGAGGCAGCCGTAGACGTGGGAATGATCTTCGCTGTCTACGTGTAGCCAAAGGATGGACAGGTCCGGACCTTAAGACTACGAGGCATCGAGAACAGATGTCCTCTCTGACGTATACGCAAACTTCAGCACGAGGCACAAAGGAGTGTTCCAGTTTGTAACCCGGGTAGGAGAGATACAAAGCATCAGCCGGAGAGGACACCTGCGTCTCGGCCGGAACGAGCAGAGCCGGCCTCGCCGTCTTGAGATGATAGTGGACGGCATTTAGGTTAGAGTGAAGTCCACCGAATATTGCAGAAATTCACGGATACCGTGGCAGGGGTTGCCTTGGTCTTGTTGCTCAGCTTGCCCCGAGCATTTGTTGTCTTGTGCGGAATTGGGCCCCCCCCCCCAGAATACGCGGAGCAGCCTGAGCACCCACGCTCAGGAGTGGAGTAACTTGTTCGTGGATGCTCAGCGAGGGCTTCTCCATGGGTGCTGGTACTCAATAAACGCGGAAGTTGAGCTTCCACTTCACGCCGGTGTGCAACAGCAAACCAGCCAGGTGGCTCTACCACTTTTACATGGCTATTTGAGTTCTGAAATGCTGTGTTATCCTTATCACTAAACCAAAACCAAATCGCCAAAGAAATCTACATGAAACACAATAAATACATTCACGAGTTCACAAATTCACGACCAAGCTCATAATAAGTAAAAATATCATGCTACCTACATTACTTTATGACTCAAGTCACTTAAACTTAAAGACACAGAAATGACATTTGACCAGTGACCGCGTCTTTTTATGACTGATAGGGCGCCATCTTATAAAACCATCAAAAACTTAAAATTGCATTTTTATTTTTAGCAAGTTGTTTAGTTCCATATATATCTTGTTTTATTTTTAATAAAATCCCTGAAATTTTCGCCCTTTTATCGTATAGTGTACATAGACTATGCCTGAAATGGATCGTCTCCTTTATATGTTGATTAGAAACCTACCGGGGTCGAAAAAGGAACTTACAGATTTAATTTATAAATGCTTAAAAGTAGCAAATTGTCTCCTGACATATGTTTTTGTGCAGGTTACGACGGGGATTCCGACATCGAGGAGTCATGGTTTTACCTCGCCAGACGTGCGGTCTGTTCACGCACACGCTGCTTTTAGAACGGTACCCCGGTGGCAGGCAGCGACTAGACCGTTCCATACAAGGAGGGGAATTGTTTCAGACTGTCATTAATAACCCTGTAAGTAAAATGATACGTTAAGTAACAGCATATATACGTCCTAACGATGGACATAAGCCACCTCACATTTCTCCAACTTCGCACTTCACAAAACCGCGAAACAAAATTTCCAACGAGAATTGCTTATAATTTTTATAATATAAACTTGTCAAAAGTGATTGTATTCTAATTGTATAAATTATTCGACTCAAACTCAGGATATAAGTGACCTCCTTGTCTCACAACAAATAATAGGTAATAACGTAGCCTTGCTGTATAATCTGTATCATCCCTTAAAGCATAAAAATCGTGTGTGAGAAAGGTGTTTTCAAAATACAGTACAACCTTAATATTACGAACCTTACTGTAACAAATTACTTGGTATAACGAATATTTTCTAATCCACTTTATATTTGTTAGATCAAGGTTGTACTACAGTATGTAAATATATAAATAATTCTTTATTAGCTTTATTTTACCTTTTATAAAAAGAATAGGGTATAAATAAATGACCACTTTGTGAATTTCTCCGTGTAGTAGTGATGTAAGGAAATCTACTACCCCATGTAATTACATTGGTTTTGTAAAAGGCGACAGAGGGAAGTGAAAAAGGAAAAGGACAGCAGCTTCTTTCCGATAACAAAATAAAATAATTTAAAACTGCGGTTGCCACCCGTCGATATCCATCCCATGAGTCGGTCTGGGTGGGGAGGCCTATGTTCACCGGTAGACTTTTGATAGGCTGACAGTAGTTAATAAAAAAATTATAACATTTTATTTTTACACGTGTAAATATATTACAAAACGGTTTAACACCCATACGTTTGACTCAATATAAAAGTTTTTTTTTTACCAATATTCATGACACATTGGTCCACCCATATCCATGTCAACGTGATATATTAGACGAACCCAAATCAAACTAATGTTATCCTGCAACAACATTAATCCGTTTTTGTACACGACGAATGGTGTCCCTTCTCTACAAAAATGTCAAAATATGGCGACGCGTAGTCATTCGTACACCATTCATTACTAAAAATTCGCATGTAGATTATTTTAAAATAAAATGTACGCTGTATTGAATTAACAAAATATTTATACCTTTTATAAAACCGTAACCCACCGTTAGGGGTTAGGGTGCTTGCTTTAAATATAACCAATGTATATATGTATATAAATATCGCCTGTGATTTTGTTAATTGCAATTTTAAGTGCTGAGTTACTACATGCTCCACGGTAAGGGAACACATCATAAGGAAATCGTGTTTCAGGAATAAAATATTTTGAGGACATATGAGTTTGATCCTTATAGAAATTAGACCTTTGGCCAGCAGTGGGAAGTATATAGGCTATATAGCCTATATATGTCCCACTGCTGGCTTTTCTTTACTTTTTATCTGTTTATAAGTTTTTTCAATGATATTTCAAAAACAGTCTTTTTAGTTTTAACTTCTTATATTTTTTAATCAGAAATAAAATATGAGATACTAAAAGTCAACTACAAAAAAATTAATTCTTTTATTCATTGGATATTCAGTTTGTCAAGGAATCATAGTTATTGAAGTTAACAAGATCGTAGAAAACTATTAATGCAGGAAAAAAAATCTTAATTCAAGTAAATATTCGTATTTATTTATATCTAGCATTTCATGTACTATTAGATTTAGATTTTAATCAAAATGCTTTCAAATGAATTGGACCTTGAGTATAAATAAATACATGTGACGTTTAATTTAATTAAATAGAAAATGCATCATTTATTGTTTGGCATGCAATAATATAAGACTTGTAAAAAATCTATCATCACGTTTAGAAAGGTACAAGATGGCTATTTTAATCTCGCATAGATTGACCTACAGGATATTATCGGAATAGTGTGGAATGAGACTTGGTCTTGGAATGTTACCCACACTTGCGTGTGGCTCCAACGACGATGCGTACATATGTCTGCAGAACCTCTCAATATCACTTAAATTTCTGGTGTATGGGAATTACGATGCCACAGTCGGTTCAACTTCGACAGTGGGCTCTTTTCGGCAGACAGGTCTCTGGCGAAAACTTAGAAGCTTTGTTTCCACCAACCGCTTCTTCAATACGAGTTGTAAATAAATTTGCGTTAGTCTCGCCGCATGCATTTGGAGATCTATCAGTTCAGTTGTTTGTAGGTTGTCATATCTGTTGAAGATCGCAGCCTAATCTCTCATCAAACAGCCATGACATTAAGAGTGCGGTCGGAGTTTCGGGTTCTTCTGCGACTCTTCGTACAGAACTTAGCTCCGATCACATGAATTATTTCCACGAGCTTGTCATTCATATCGTCTACTGTATTGAAATCTTCTAGGCAAAAAATGGGTGATACAAACCGGCGTACTAGGCTGCACTATAAGTATCGGGAATGAAATATTTCCACTGTTCCTGTCATATTAAAATCTTTTTAATTGAAAACTCCTTGGTTTTAAAAATCAAATACCATTTATTTATTTAAAAAAAAAGGTTCTCGGTCTTGTCACAAGGTTTTGTCAAACTTGTTTAGTCGTTGAGAAAATGGAATTGACTCGAGATTGAATTTTCTCGAGTCAATTCCATTTTCTCAACGACGATGCTTTGTTATGACTTTCGAAGTGGTTTAACACAAAAACAGTGTGTTGACCGAATGATTTCTGCATTTGGTGATGAAGCCCCATCCAAAACCACAATTTATCGCTGGTTTGCTGAATTTCAACGTGGACGTGTCAAGCTCAGTGATGATCCCCGTCAAGGTCGTCCAAAAACTGCAGTCACCCAAGAAAACGTTGATGCTGTGCGTAAGCTGATTGAGGAAGATCGACATGTGACATAACGCGAAATTCAGGCAACTTTAGACATTGGCATGAGTCAAATACAAATAATCTTGCATGAACAATTAGGTGTAAAAAAATTGTTTTCTCGATGGATTACCGCATTCGCTCTGAGAAGAGCAAAAAGCGGCTCGCGTTACTTAGTGCGTCAGAACTCTCGAAAGATTCCACGCAGGATCCTCAAATGCTGTATACAACATCGTATCAGGTGACGAATCCTGGATGTACGCGTACGAATACGAAACAAAAAACCAGTCACGAGTTTGGGTGTTCGAAAATGAGTTAAAGCCAACAAAAATTGTGCGTTCACGGAGTGTTGCAAAAAAAAAAATGGTGGCCACGTTTGTCTCCAAAACCGGTCATGTTACGACTATTCCTCTTGAGGGACAAAGAACGGTTAATGCAGAATAGTATGCTAGCATTTGTTTGCCACAGGTCGTTTCTGAACTCCGTAAAGAGAACTGCAACCGCCGCATCATCCTCCATCACGACAATGCGAGTTCTCACACCGCACACAGAACAAAAGAGTTTTTAGAGCAAGAAAACATAGAATTATTAGACCATCCGCCGTACAGCCCCGACCTAAGCCCTAATGATTTCTATACTTTTCCTAAAATAAAGAATAAATTGCGTGGACAGAGATTTTCATCACCTGAAGAAGCTGTGGACGCCTACAAAACGGCCATTTTGGAGACCCCAACTTCCGAATGGAATGGTTGCTTCAATGATTGGTTCCATCGTATGGAAAAATGTGTCGAATTTCGCGGATAATACTTCGAAAAGCAATAAATACATTTTTAAATAGTAATGTGTCACTTATTTGATTCCCGAAATTTTCAGTGCCGCCCTCGTAGTAGCCAAATAATCGTTCACTCCGCCAAGTGATTTGTGGACAATAGAAACGTGAATTTTGTAATAAATAGCAGTTTGAAAGAAAGCAAAACTGTTGAATCAGTTAACTGTTAAAAGGCTATAAAACCTGTTGCACGAGAAATTTTTATAAAAGAATTCAAAGTTGAGTTTTATCGTTTCGTTTAGAAAACACGAAATCAAAAGCTTCAGTTACATTTTACCCACGCTTTACTGTTGGAATAATTGTATACAAAAAATTGTGACAACTTGGCTATGATATTGTAAATGAAAGAAAATATTAATTTATGAAAGAGTATATTTAAACTTTTTATTATATTTAAAATTACATCTTAATGTTATTTCTCTATTCTATATATTAACAACAGTGGTAGAGCCAGGCGGTAGCTTTTGCTGTCGCACGGATGGGTGTGCTCGATCCGGGGTGGTATCGCGACATCGCAGAATACCAGCGTGAAGTAGAAGTTTACTTCTGCATTTCGCCTGGTAAGTGCGGGTGGAGGACCAATTCCTCTTCCCCCTCTAATATATGGTAGCGGAGTTAAAGAAAACATTACCCCTCAATCCCTCGCTGAGCATCCACGCCCAAATTATCCTACTCTTTCTGAGCATGATCTCAGTTGTGGGCTCAGATTGCCCCGCGTATTCTGAGGGGGGTGGGGGGATTCAGCTCAAGTCTTAAACTGCTCAGAGCAAGCGGAGCAATAAGACAAGGTTATCCTTGCCACACTATCGGTGAATTTTTGCAACATCAAGGGACTTCATTCAAACCTTAGCGCAATGCACTAGCATCTGGAGCTTTTTAAGCGAAAAACAGGTATCGTCTCCGGCTGTATCTCTCCTACCCGGGATGCAATTCAATCAACATTCCTTTGTGCCCAGACTGGAGTTTGCATATATGTCAGAGAGGACATCGATTTTCGAGCATCGGCAGTCTTAAAGGTACGGAGCTGTCCATCCTACGGCTGCACGTAGATAGCGACGGCCATCCCTGCGTTTACAGGTGCGTCTATAGGTCAACAACAGGTCCCATCTGCAGAGATCGAAATTCTCGGTGATTTTAACGCTCATCACGCTGTATGGCTTGGTTCCCGTTTAACTGATCATGCGGGTAGATCTGTAATATGACTGCTTTGTTATTTTGTCAGACACAACTGGTTTCTTCCCTATGTGGATCTCAGATCTGGAGGATCATGTACTTTCCCTGTTGAACCTTCTGCTGACCTCTCAGCTGGACGAATATCAGGGCTCCGTTGATGCCTCTCTTGGCTCTTCGCATCATTGTCTGATTCAGAATACGGTGCCACTCACGCTCCCATTGCGCTTGCGTTCTCAGGTTGCCGCCGTGTTTGGCACTATAGGTCGGGCGATTGGGACAGGATGCAGTCATGATGATGAGTCAATGCAGAATGTTTTTGCATCTTACCTACCACCTTACCCTTTTACCACTTGCCGGATAATCCCAACGTTGTTGCCGATTCTGTCGCTGATGTGGTTCTTCAGGGTATGGAATTATTTATTTCATCATCTGTGGCTGTGCCTATCGGAGGCAGAACTCAGGAAACATGGTTTGGTCACTCCTGTAAAATTGCGTTACGTCATAAGCAGAAGTACTACCGGGCTTGGGCTGACGCATCAAAATCTTGGGACGCACACACCAGCGCTCTTAAAAGAAAATATAATTCTGCCTCCAGGTCCTACAAAAGTGTCATTGCCAGGGCAAAGTCAGAGCAAATCGGCAGAGTTGGCGAGAAACTAGTTCGATTTTCTGCGGGAACATGTGTATTCTATCTCTCTCGCCAAGGCTGTCCAAGTGAACTTCTGTCAGCCATCTCTGCCATCTCACTGGCTCATGCTGCAAAGGAGAAAGCCGATCTGTAAAGCTCTCTCTTTGCGTTTAACTCGACTCTCGATAATGGGAGGAACACACTGCCGACCATCCCGCGGTGTGAGTGCTCCATGCGGGATGTGCTGTTTACCCAGCACTCGGTGCGTAAAGCACTCTTCTCCCTGGACGTTAACAAGTCGAATGGGCCTGATGGTGTCCCACCTATTGTGCTGAAGACGTGTGCTCTGGAGTTGGCACTGGTTTTAATGCGTCTTTTCTGGTACTTCTACTCCATAGGCGTAGTTCCGAACTCATGGAAGAGAGCTTTGGTGCACCCGATCACTAAAAAAGATGACCGCTCAGATCCGTCAGCTCATAAGGTACCTTGAGGATCACCAAATTATTGGTCACCGTCAGTACGGTTTCCGTCGGGTTCCGTCAGCTGGTGATCTTCTGGATTACTCAGATGGACGAAGGCAGTAGATTCCAAGGGGGGAAGCGTTGGCCGTTAGTTTTGACATAATGAAGGCCTTCGATTTGACTTGGAACAAAGCGCTTCTTTCAAAACTTCATTCCAATGGGCTTCCCTGGAAATTGTGCAATTGGATCACCAGTTTTATTGCAGATCGGAGCGTCATGGTCGTAGTAGACGGTACATGCTCCGATTGCAAGCCATTAACGCTGGTGTTCCAGGGCTGCGTGCTATCATCAACGTTGTTTCTTCAGCATATCAATGATATGGTGCAAACCGGTAAAATTCATTGCTATGCAGATGACAGCACTGGTAATTCTCTGTACACCGGCCGTGCCAATATTTGTCGGCAAAACGTTGCCGAGTACCGAAACAAACTTGTGTCTGAAGTCGAAACATTATTGAACAAAATTTCGGATTGGGGGCAACTAAATATAGTCCAGTTGAATCCCCTGGAACTACAAGTTTGCGCGTTTACCGCTAAAAAGAATCCCTTTCTTGTATCTCCTCAGTTTCAAGACACGTATCGGAGTAAGTATCGGAATCCCCGGCGTCGACATATCGAGTGACCTGCAGTTTCGTTATAGTAACAACAGAATAGTAGGATTACTCCCGCGCTGCGCGAGACTTAAATGCCTACTATTGCAGGGTTGTCACTGTCTTTTTGTTTAACAGCTAAGTGTCATTTAGTTTTATAAGCATTTATAATATGTATTTACAAACATAAAACGTACGGATACGTACCTATGCATCATATTTGTTAATCATTTTTTTAGTTACCTCTTAAAGAATCAATGTTTGTCAAAACAAAAACTACCAGCTTTACATTACAACAAATGCCAAATACGAGTAAATTAACACTGAACATATGGTGTCAGTTCAGATTTAAAGTTTAAAATTAATTTGATGTTATGTGATACGATAATTTATGTACTTATGAGGTATGTATTTATGTATACATAGATATCGTGATATAACCTATTAATAAAAAGCTAATTTTCTTAAAACCAAACTTTAAACAAACCCATATATCAATTTACTTTACAAAAAGAAAAAATAAAACGAAAAAATACTGCTAGTAAAATTTTATTAAAAGTTATCAAAGTCTCAAACAAAGGTGATTGCGGAGCGCGGTCAGACCTTTCCGACTAAACAAGTGTCGTTGTGTGCGTGCTGTGGCTCGTGCGGACGAGTTCGTACTGTCACGTGCCAGGCACGTACACACATATTAGCGACATTCGGTGCAGTTTTTAGATGATAGCCTACTGTTCTGTTTTTACTATTGTTTCGTGGTCACTTGGAAGAGAAGGCCAAATTGGCTTCCAAAAAGCTTGGCATACTCAACAGAACGGGACAGTGTTTCATGCCGACACAACGCCTGCCACTTTACAAGGTGCAGGTTCGGCCTCACATCATGTTGCCATCTATGGGCTGGGGCTCCCCAGTGCCAACTCCTCCCATTTGAAGGATCCAACGCATTGCGATTCAAATCCTCTCGTAAGTCGATACGACTTTATACGCATATTGTTTTTGCAAACGTCGTATTGTTACTCTTATGAAAACCTTTACAACACAGGGGGTCATAAAGGAACAGCGATATGAACTACCTTTATCTATATACTAATTATATGTGAATGTGAAAAATGTTTACTACGGAGCGAATTTAAAAAAGTAGTTCACTTACACGCATTAGCGGGCAGTGCGATCGGCTTTGCCCTGCTCCAATAAACCTCTCCTGATATATCAAGACGACTGTCGCCATGTAATTACGAAGGAACTTATATACTTACTGTTACTTTATTTTTCTAATTGTGTGAGAATATTTCAGTTTGCAGTACTTTTTTCGTAAATAAGCGCAATTTAAAAAAACTTACAGTGCGCTTCCTAGCTCTGCATTGTAATTTTTTTAAGTCATTTTAAGAAATACATAGATATCATCGTCATTAGTCGCATTATGTCATAAATGAGAGGATAGCTGTACCCAGCTGTGGGATGGGACTTATGTAGGCACTTACTTTCTTTTCTTTTCACGGTTCTGCGACAATTTTTTTCATGATTTTTTTTTGAAATGTTCATAAATGTTACTTTTTTAATCTTTAAAATATTGCCGTGTTCATTTTGTGTTTGGCTTTAACGCTAAAATCAACAACTCCCTAAAATTCCGCTGGGAGTCGTAAAAGGCGACAAAGGGAAACTGAACAGGATTGTGAGGATTTCGAGTTGGGTTGATATTTCCCTGATAACAACTAAACTATTCTCAACTAAACTATGAATAAAATATTACTTAACTAAATTAAAAAAAGCGTTTATCAACTTTATCAAATATCACCTCTTTCAAGAAACCAATGGGAGGAACCTATGTTCAGTAGGGGACTTGTAATATATGGTGATGATTGAATAATAGTAATCTTAAAATACAGTTACTGACCTACCAATAATCCGCAGATCAACATCTTCATGACACATATGTCGAACTACGGCAACGACCGGCTCGCGCTTTACACGTTTGAGTCGGTTGTGAAGTTCCTACGTTGCTGGACGAACGTACGACTGGCTTCAGCGCCGCCTCTCGCACTTGCCGACAAGTATTTCCAACTTCGACCCGATGAACTTAATCCGCTCTGGGGGGTAAGTTTTTGATTTACCGGCAGTTTGCAGTTGGATGCCGTATAGTGACGGTGTCAGAATATCCACTACTCCACATCATCCCGTGGTGTAGGTCGACAGAGGGAAACAAATCAGGAGATGGGCAGCAGCGTCTTCCTAATAACGATTTAAAATAAAAAAAAACTGCGGTTGCAAACCCGCTTGCCAAGCGTGGCAACTATGGCAAATATGTGCCCCTATGAGTCAATTTATGGGGAAGCATATGTTCAGCAGCGGACTTAGATAGGCTGTAACGCTAACGGTATTCAGTTACTTGTTGGTAAGACCCATTGCCTGCTTCGGAATCAGTCTGGGTAGGTTCTACCTTTTTACCTTTTTTGTCGCCGAGCAGAAGTGCACTCGTAATAGTAACAGGTTGGCCTGTAATAAATAATGATTACAGGCTGTGGGGCTATTTATAGAACTTAGGCGTGGCAATTGGCAACGCATCTACAACATGCAACATAACGCACATCCTGGAAGTAGTTTGTTCAGAATCGTTTACTGAATCGATTTCTATCATTTTTAATATAGGTAATTTTTTATCCCAAAAATAATTAAAACTACGTAAATTACAGTCACACTAAATCTGTACAGCCAAAACGAACTGAAATAGACCGTAACTTAAGGCAATAAGACTTTTAAGAGTACGGTTTTATTTGTATTGTTACGCGCTCAAGTCGACGTCACTAGCGCCATTTAGTTTCGAACCGAAGAACTAAACTTCTTGAAGTTGAAACACGAACTCTCGGTACCTTGCGGGTGTTTACTTGAATATTCTAGATATTTCGCTGCTAATTTATATAAATACGAATGCTGCAAGATGCGATCGGGGAACTATTGGATTTGAACCTCAAGCTCGTAACAGTATTATTACTAATTATGTCATTCGATAAAAATAAAGCAAATAGAACTTTATTTCAAGCACGTTAAAGTCCTTGCGTTCGTGGATTTGTACTGTGACCACAACATTCTTCCGGAATTAGTATAACTAATTTGATAAATAATCAGTGCATAAAAATGTTTAACTAAAAATTCAGTGTATGTATTATGATTATAACATAATATACTAATTAGGGTGTCTTTGTATGGGGTCTATTGTATAGTTTATTTTGTTTGAATTTGATTGCATGCAGAATCTAATTTTACTGGCAATTGGCAACGCATCTATAATTTATTTTGTTTGAATTTGATCGCATGCAGAATCTAATTTTACTGGCAATTGGCAATTGACAACGCATCTATAGTTTATTTTGTTTGAATTTGTTTGTATGCAGAATCTAATTTTACTGGCAATTAGCAGTTGGCAACGCATCTATAGTTTATTTTGTTTGAATTTGATTGCATGCAGAATCTAATTTTACTGGCAATTGGCAATTTGCAACGCATCTATAGTTTATTTTGTTTGAATTTGATTGCATGCAGATTCTAATTTTACTGGCAATTGTAAATTGGCAACGCATCTATAGTTTATTTTGTTTGAATTTGGTTGATTGCGGAATCTAATTTTACTATACTTTTTACTATTAGCTTTTACATTTATAATTTAAAGAAATTATTTTATACATATTATAAATGTTAGTGATATCTTAGACATAAACATAGACATCGGTTTTATTAGCATCAATACACTCACAAAATATACCTTTAGAAATAAATAAGAACATAAAAACACACAAGATACAAGATGGTAAACATAATTAAAAATAAATCTCGGCAAGAGTGAGTGATGTGATGCCAAAAAGGATTCCGTCTCAGCATATGTTACCACAGGTGCTGCAGCAGCGCTGATTTTCAGCGGAGCCCTGATAAGTATTAACTCGATATTGCGCCCGCGTCCTTATAGGTGCTAACTTTCCATTTAAAATATTGAATCAACCATTCATTCAAAGTATACATTTTTAAGTATCAACATAAAAGTAAAAAAATTCACATACGTACATATACACACTCACACATAAAAACATATTATATTATATACACATTAATTATTAATATATATTTGTTAAATGGTACTTATGAAATAACCTGCCAATCACTACTCGTGAAATCATGATTTTTGAAATGCTAAAAGGTGTTTTTTAATTGAGCGTTAAAACAATCTTCGTGGTCGTTTTCGGCTACTTCGATAACTTCCTAGTATAATGGTAAGTTATTTACTGCACTAGAGATATTATAATGCCACTAACAAAATCGTTCGGAATAAAGCAAAATTACAAAGAAAATATTACATTATCATTCACTTTTATTTAGCGCTTATTAATGCTCAAATACTCAAACTTTGCTCAATTTTATGATGCCTTTAAGTCTCGTGTTTCTCTATCACTTTAAGTGAAAGTGAATGTGACGTCACTACATTTAACGAAATCTTGAAGTTTAGTAGCGATTGAGTATTTGGGCATAAAATTGTTAAACGCAGTGCAAATACCCTCACACCGGTTATGCTGAATCTGCAGGATTTGTTTAACATTTTTTGTAAATATTGTAACAAACGACGCAGAACCCGTGCGACGACGTGCGGCACCGGCGCATCTGGTCGCGCAGCAAGTGGTGCGGCTCGCTGCCGCGCGTGCTGGTGGTGGGGCCGCAGAAGACGGGCAGCACGGCGCTGCACACGTTCCTGGCGCTGCACCCCGCGCTCGCGCCCAACCTGCCCAGCCCCAGCACCTACGAGGAGCTCCAATTCTTCAACAACAACAACTACTTAAAGGGATTGGACTGGTACGTATTAACCTATATAGTAACTGTCAAAACTTGTTCTGGTTTACTTTTATACTTGACACGGTCTATAGCTACAGTTAATGTCAGTAACCTTGGACAGGTCGCTACTCTGCCTAGCCAGATAACGTCTCACACTACAACAAGTAATAGCGAGTAAGGGTATCCATTACATGGGATAGTATATCAACTCCTGGGTATTGTAAATGGCGACAGAGCGGAACTGAAAAAAGTTGATGCGCAGTGACATCTATCTCATAATAACTCAATTATAATGTAAAAAAATGTGGCTAGTATTCCCCCCCTCCCCCATTTGGCAATTTATGGGGGAGATCTATATTCAGCAATGGACGGTGTTTTTTTTGTTCGGTGGTTGTTTTTTTTTTTTTTGGTTTCATTTTTGTTTTTTTTTTTGGCAATTCCTAAAAAAGGTAACCACTCTGATCCGTCCAACATAGGCCTATCGCTATCCACCTCGTTGTTCTCTAAAATAATGTAATCCATTATTAACAGCCAGCTCATGGGGTACCTTGAGGATCACTAGCTGATTAGTGACTGTCAGTACGGTTTCCGTGCGGTCGCACGGCTGGTGATCATTTGGGTTAGCTAACTCATAAATGGGCGGAGGCAGTAGAGTCCAAGGAGGAGGCGTTGGTCATTAGTTTGGACATAGCGAAGGCCTTTGATCGGGTTTGGCACAAAGCGCTTCTTACGATGTTTCCTTCCTATGGGCTTCCCGAGAAATTAAACAATTGGATGGAAACCAGTTTTCTTGCAGATTGCATGAAGGTCGTAGTAGACGGTACATGCTTCGATTACAAACATATTAACGCTGGTGTTTCACAAGGCTGTGTGCTATCACCAACGCTGTTTCTTCTGCATATCAATGACATGTTGCAAAGCGGTAACGTTCATTGCTATGCGGACGACGGCACTGGTGATGCTTTATACACCGGCCGTGCCAATATTTCTCGTGAAAACGTCGCCGAGTACTGGGATTAACTTGTGTTTGAAGTCGAGACTTCGTTGAACAAAGTCTCGGACTGGAGGAGACTAATCGTAGTCCAGTTCAATCCCCAGAAAACTCAAGTTTGCGCGTTTACAGCTAAAAAAGAGCGTATCTCCTCAGTTTCAAGGCACTCCCCTTGTTGCCTCAGCCAGTATCGGAATCCTCGGCGTCGACATATCGAGTAACTTGCAGTTTCTTAGTCACTTTGGAGAGAGAGCCCAATTGGTCTCTAAAAAGCTTGGCGTGCTCAGCAGAGCGTGACAGTATTTCATGCAGGCACACCGCCTGCAAATTTACAAGGCGCAGGTTCAGTCGCACTTGGAATACTATTCCCATCTTTGGCCTGGGGCTCCCCAGTGCCAGCTCCTTCCATTTGATCGCATCTAGCGTATGGGTATTCGAATCGTCGGCGACCGAGCTCTTTTTTCACTGCCACTGCGAAGAGATGTTGCATCTCTTTGCGTATTTTATCACATTTACAACGCGAAGTGCTCTGAGGAATTGTTCGGACTAATTCCAACTGCACAGTTTCACCATCGCACATCGCGATAAAACTCGCGATACCATCCATACCATCTGGATGACTGGCGGTCCACTATTATGCCATATAAAAGAAGTTTTCTTTCTCGTACAACTTTCTTGTGGAAGCGACTACCACCAGAGATTTTTCCGGACCGATACGACTTAGTGACCTTCAAGAAAAGAGCCTACTCCTTTTTAAAAGGCCGGCAACGCATCTGCAATTCCCCTGGTGTTGCAGTTGTTCATGGGCGGCGGTAATCACTTACCATCAGGTGAGCCGTATGCTCGTTTGCCCCACTACTATAAAAACAATTTAAATAATGAAAAATGGCGGACCGTGCTTTGAAGCATTCCTTTTTGGTTTTATTGAAGAAATATTTACACAAGAACCATGAGTATTATTCTCAATCAATTCAATCTAGGTCTACTATTCTATTTTTATCTGAATTATTCTCAGAGTGGTCAACATCGTTATTATATTCATTGTCACTGTGTTTTTTATCATAAAAATAGAACATGGAATTACGTAGATATGTAAAATATTTCACTGACTGTTTAAAAAGAAAGATACTTAGGTTTTTATAACTTGTGTTTATAATAAAACTTAAGCTCTCTTCATCATCTTTAAACATCTTGTGTTATTAATTGTTGTTAAAATTATTTTAATCCCAGTCAAAACCTCAATGTCATGCAGTTCAAGGGCTCAGCACTCGCTATAAATTTCACAATACGCGAGCAACTCGGGTTCGATTCCCGCCGGCATAAATGAAATTGTTGATTACAATTTTAGGCACTGCTTTACCACCCGCTCAGCGGTAAAGGAAAACACCGAGAGGAAACCTACATGTCTGGGAAATTAAAAAAAATCAAAGACATTTAGAGTCCGCCAACATGCATTGAGGCGCGGTGGACACTTCTTTGTCTGTTAAAACTCCTTGCTAAAACCCTCCGAGTAATGAAAAGACGCCTACGCTCAGGAGTGGAACGTAAACTATAGGCTGTAACTTTACCAACTTCTGTTGATTTTCTAATATTAAGACTTAATTAAAAAAAAAGTAGAAAAAAGTTCTGTATGCAAATTATTTTAGTTACCAGCAGTACTTTTCAAGTGTCAGTAGACGACAGGTTGAGGTCATTTACGTTCCTATTCTTGTCTTGATCGTATTCGTATGAACTAAAGAGCGTGCTTTTGCAGTTCAGGTAATATTACGTTTGTTAAGCAAATGATAATACCGCTCCGACTATATTATATATAATATATATATATATATATATATATATATATATATATATATATGTTTTTTTATTTATATATTATGTACGATTACGGATGTCCTCGAAATAAGATTTTTTTGTAAACATGCAGGTTTCGTCCAGCTGCAGCAGCAGAGAATAATTTACAGTTCTAACGTACCATATCACACTATAATTGTAATTTTTCTATGAAATTCCAGTTTATAGAATGCAGTAGTAACATCAATTTTGAATCTAGTCTTGGTTTTTAGTACTAAATGAATTTAAATAAAAAATGGCTATTTAAATGAAGGTACGGATTTTTTTTACTTTAGACTTGCGCACTTTGAAACACTTTCATTGTCCAGGTACTTGAACTTTTTCCCGGCGAGCCTGAGTAACTCGAGCCAGATTTCCTTCGAAAAATCAGCGACGTACTTCGACGGTGAGCTGGTGCCAAGGCGTGCCCACGCACTTCTTCCTACTGCAAAAATCATTATTATTCTTATTTCTCCCTCTAAAAGGTACGTGTATTATTTTGAAATATGATTATTCCTTTTATTGTTTCCGCTTGTGTTTGCACACTCCTGGAACTTTTATCTCTAGGTTATACAAATTGTCCCGTGCCAAAAGCTAGCAACTGTACTACGAAACTTACCTAAATGACTGAACCTTTTTCGTCATGTTTTCTAAAATTCTATAAATACAAAAAAAATATATTCGCTTTTTATTATGGATGTACGCATATCATTAATTTCATTTCTATGTAAAATAGGCTATTTTTATTATTTTCTCTAACAAGAAATGTTTCTCATTATAATGTAACCCAGATTTTACATACTATTTTCTTTCTTGGTAGTACGTAAAACAACAGTCTGACCCCCTACCATAATTATTGGAATGATTTAATGTAATCGCTTGCCAAGTGCATTAGATATTCCAGTCTTAGGTGTTTCGCGCCATTGACGCTACTTCCCGTCGCCGGTCTGGGCAACATCATTATGCATTCAATATGACAAGGCCACAAGGTTCTACGGATAATTTTCCTTAATTGCCTCTTATGTCACCAACGGAACGAGATGAGGTAATGTACTCCATAATGATTTCTTATGTTTACGCAAACACTACACATTTAAGTGAAATGTGTAGTGTTTGCGCATGTTAACTTATTTTAAATTCCCGACGTTTCGAGCACTTTACAGCACCCATGGTGATGAGGAAGCGCTGCGTGCTTGTTAGTTGAACTTAGTTTCATTTAATGAACTCCAAGTTCGCGAAGTCGTACGACAAGGCGGCTTGGCAAACATGAAGTTGTATTTATTTATTTTTCTAATATGGGCTTAAACACATATTTTTTTAATATTTTTTTATTACTTCCTGTGACACATTGTTGCGACACTACGTCCAATTACAGGATTTGATTTTATTGAAACCCACACAAGTACGACCGACCCTTTAGCTGCGTCTGATGTTGCATAAAAGAGAAAAAATGATGCATGATATGACTATAACCATAATATTAAATTAATAAAATAAGATATCTGTAATTATTAAAAAATCAATACAATATATTGTGTAAATTTTATAGCGTCATACTATATACTTTAAACAATCTAAATGAAAACACGACTTAAAAAAATCTTACATATCTCTAAGGTTTAAGGTATACAGTCTATATACGTCCCAGTGTTGGACATAGGTGACCTCTCTTTTCTCAAATGATACAGGACAAGGAAATGTCCACTGCGCTGTCCCAGTGCGTACTGTCGAACTTCACATGTCTTCTAATATTTTTTTTCTCAGACATGCAAGTTTCCTCGCAATGTTTTTTTTTCACCGCCGAGCACGTGCTAAAACAGCACTTAAAATTTCTTTCAACGACATTGATGTTGGCGAGGTTCGGGTGAAATTCACAGCAAGCGCTTTGCACCTGCGCTATCACGGCTTTTAAAAGGCTTCTCACCGTTTGTTTATGTATTGCAATGTGCACAAACTAAGTAAAATGTAGTGTATAAAAATTATAAACTCATTAAATAGAGCAAATCCTGTAAATCCGAAAATTTGCTTTTTAAATCCGAACATGCTTTAGAAATGTAAACGTGTTTGATGATATACAACGAGCCCTTATTAGGAGCTGTTGTAGTATTAATATTTATTAGATATTATTATCTGTATAATATATATATAAGATGATAGATATCTTATCATTGGGATTGCTTTGTAATAATTCTGTTTGTGAAAATGTGAAAAATTGTTATTTTAGTTTATTAATAATTAACTAAAATAACAATTTTTCACATTCGGCTTGTCATTGCTCAACAGACAATACTGCCATCGTTCTTTCACAGATCCTATCTCCACAGATACAGATAAAAATAATGGATAAATTAAAGAAATACATTTTCTTTTTATGTCCCCCCTTTGGGAAGAAGATTTACAACAGTTTTCACCTAACTAACTCATCCTCTGGTTCTTCTTCGTCAAATGTACGGGCTGGAGTAATTTTCGTGATATGGAAAAGTTTTGATTCAGTTTTTTTGTATCCTGTTTCAATTCTGTATATTGAGTTTGAAATTTTCTCAACAATCTCGTAAGGTCCAATTCTCAGTTTCATTTAACCCGGCCTCTATCACTGAATTGTTTACATGTTTAAGAAATTTTTCTTTACCTTATCATCCTCTTTTGGTTTAAACCAACATATAGCTTCAGAATGGTAACTAGTACCTTTATTTAATTTTTCGCCGCTTTATCTTACACGGATTGAAATCTTCATTTTTTCTATTAGTTCTTTAGATTTGGATTTTTTTTTCTTACCTGAAATTTTTTTTTTCTCTACCATGTGTCCTTACCTACTTACTTCACTAAACAAATCCACTGTATCTTTTAATGCTTCTCTATCAAGTTTATTATGAATAAATTTGGATAAGCTAGCTGCAATAAAACCCACCAATGTACCTGTGTCAATTGATCTTCTCATAACCAATAAAAGTTTTTCTTTTCTCATAGCATAATCCAACAATGAACCATTTTTATATTTAAATAATAGTGCGTAAGTTACTGAGTTCCATCTCTTGTTTGCAAATGTTTCACAGAATTTGTTTTTCCATGTTAACTAATCTGAGCTAATCGTTAGTTTTATAATCATTGAGCTGTACCACAACAGTCTACACAAGAACCATCCATAAACAATCTAAGTATTTCAATTATCTTTTCATCAGTTTCAAGTCAAAGCGTATGCATTTTTATTCAAAAATATCAATCCACTGGTTAGCATTAGAATTTTTGCTCGTAAATTTTTCAATCACAAACTTTTCTGCGTTTTTGGAACAGGAAACTTTTTTATTGCAATCAAATTGTCCTTTACTGGTCTGATAGAATAATTTTGTATTTTTATTATGTGTATTTGTATTATATGCAGTTTTTGAATTTTATTCTGAAACCTCCTGTTTTTATTGCTACCAGCAGCCGTGATAGATGATTAATGTGTTCAGAAAAGATTTTGAAAATATAAGAATATCGTCTATGTAGTTTTAATTGTAAATCAGTAAGTTTATACTTCCTCAATATATTACTTAATATCCTCTGAAAAATTGCTGGTGAGGTCTCTAATCCAAAAGATAGTCATGTTCACTGAAAATGTCCTCTTCCTGTGTTTTTTCTATCTTCGATTCGTAGAGGAATTGACCAAAATGCAGAGTTTATGTCTAGGGTTGAAAATAATTTGCAATTCTTCGTCTTCATCATTATTCTTCAATTAACGGAAATGGATGAACTTGAGTTACCACTATTTTATTCAAGTCTCTGAATCCCGATCAAAAATCGTCGTGTACCGATGTCATCGAACTGTGATATACACAGTCGGGATTTTTATTTTCCTCTTCTTTTGCTAATGCTAAAGTAACAGGTGCAGCGAATGGACTGTAGCATTCTTCTATCAACTCATTCTGTAGTAATTTTTCTAATTGTTCTTCAATTTCTTTTTTATCTTCAAAAGTGCATCAGTAAGGCGTCTTAAAACAACTTTTATAAGAAGATTCATTGCATTTTTAGGACCATACTTATATAATAAACTAAATAAAACATTAGACATTTACCACCTTAATTAAATAGATTGTTAAAAACTGTACATAATTACCCACAAAAATTAACCTATAATTATTTCAGTTTCACTGAAAACCTTCTTAGTATTCAGACTTAAATTCTTATATAACTTTCACATACACATTTTACATAATCCTCTCCTATAACTGCTTACACATATTACACTCATAACACAATTACTTCTTACACACATCTTCAAAGAGAGAGGAACGACAAACATAAATTTTTATCTGGTTTGTACCTTGGTATAAGTAATAACTTAATATATAAAACACAATATGTGATCCAATAAATTTAATTATACGTAAGCTATGTTAGCAGAATGTACAAATTTTTAGATAGTATTTAATTATTTAACTTTTGCCTGCGTCCTAATATTTATATAAGTAAACTGTAGGGATATGGCGCTAACAGCTGACAGGTCTCCTAATTTGGCTGCAGATGCTAGGTTTCAAGTATATGTACCAATGTAGCTTTCTTAAATGTTAAGCAAATATCTGGATGTACTACCTTTTGGACATAAAGAAATTATTATTATTTATACATTTCTGTTTTAATTGACTCCATAAATGTTTTTTTTTCTTAGGGCGTATTCGTGGTATCAACACATACGATCGCACGGTGACCCCGTCGCTAAAAATTACACTTTCCATACCATCATTACTGCGAACGATTCCGCCCCCAAGCCGCTTAAGGATTTAAGGTGAGTTCTTTTTGAATATGCCCACAATATTAATACGGAAAATGGAGCGAAACAAGCGCTAAGTTCTCAAGATATTAAACCGGTAACTCTGTTTCCCATTGAATATTCTCTGAATTGAAACTGTATTCATTTGCTGGGACTTTAGCGTAGAGACTACTCTCCGTTCACTTTTCAAATGTTTTGAAGTAAGGCGCAGATTGCGGGATATGCTCGCTTTTGTCCCAGACGAATAAAGAAATTCGTTCTGTTCGTTCCATTTGTTCGGTACATTGTTCGTTTTAACAATAAATCTATTACAAATACATACTTATAATATAGAACTGGATGAAATTTAAAAGCAATTTAAAATCCCAATTCCCACATAACAATTGTAAAACAACGAAAAACGGTTTAGAAAAATAAAAATGTTTGTGATCCGTTTGACAACTCTCCTATATGACATTTCACCCGAAAACGTTTTATATTGGCCCTTTTAACAAACATTTTTATCGTTTTATCTGTTTTATTTTTTGTTTGAAATGTCAATTTCACTTTGCATTCGATGCTACCAGCAAAGAATATAAGATTAATAGAATAAATAATTTTGTTGTCTCTAATAATTACGTTATCTTAATTATAAATTGGTGAATATTCCTCATCTGGAGAAAGACCTCTTCCAGGTCGGGACGTATTTTTGCGTAATAGGGTTCGTACTAGGCAAAACTTGTTGATTTTATGGAGCAAATAATATTAAAATTTAAAAAAGTAATATATTTGGTAAAAATACATCACATTAACTTATTTCTCTTGCAATACTATCGAAGTAAATATAAAAAAACTAAACTTCCTTTTCGACTGGGAACCTGGTATTATGAAACCTTGTTAACCTTGACTGGTAAACTGTAAAATTTTAGTATTTGGGTAGCTGGTATATTAAAATCCATCCATTAATCAGAAATAGCACCGGCAACATACAGAAAAGAGCTTAAATTAAGAATCAACCGTATCGAAATTTGAAATAGTTTTCAAACTGTTCCAAACCTTGCACAGATAAATATGCCAAAAAATCAATAACTGGCTCGTTTTACCTAACAATTTTTAATGTAATGTAAAGAAATTTGATCCCAAGGATGTGTAGTTCCTGACTACACTTCTTTGGAATCACTATTTAAGTAATGTCCTACCTAGGAGAAAAGAAACCTAAAAATAACTATGTAAATATTAAAAATCATTATGAAAAGCCAAAAAGTTAAAATGGTCATATCGAAAACAATGGTCGAGAATTTCGAATCATGATCTCTTAGTGGTGTTCTCCGTCACGTGACCTAATTTTTTAAATATTTTTCTTCTTAGTCTACACAATTTAGTTTTAATAAATAAAGAAAAATTTCGGTATTCTACAAGATTAGCTACTATTTACACAAATGACTTCTATATTGTAGTGTTCACTAGATCATGTACATGTAGTGTACACACAACAGAGTTTAATATACCTATACCAATAGCATGTACGGCTTGCGCTGAATATATTATGTTAATCTTTGCTTCCTGTCACTGCTCTAGGTCATTTATGTATAACTTAGTTGCATAATGTGATGATTATTCCGTTCATTCTCGGAAGCATCGTGCTTTATACTTAATTAGTCTACGAGATTGATATTGAAGGAAACAAGTGAGAAAATCATATTCAATTACGCCGTCTTCAACGCCTTGGAATATAATGAATCATAGTCTATAATAATACTGGATTTCTAAACCCTTAAGCCAGAACATAGCAGTGGCTGCTCTACTTAGCGGCAAAACAGGTGACAGGGGCGGGGCGGTAGTTACCACCATCCCAGATGGCCTCTTAGACAGAAACGAAACCATACCACAGAGTAAAGAGCCATACCTACCACATAATAAATTCCTTACATACTTTTAAAATGTTAACCAAACAATTGTATAAGACTTTGGTTTATTTTCTTAATTCGTGGTGAGTGGACAGGAATGTGTTATGGCAAACACTGAACTCATATAGGTTGAGCGCTGGTTTGATACAGGCATTAAGGTCTCTTTATAGGGACTCTAGTGCTTGTGTCAGGATCAATGGGGTCTACTCGGACTGGTTTGGCATCCAAAAAGGTGTCAGACAGGGCTGTGTGGCTTCCCCTTGGCTGTTCAACCTATTTATGGACCGGTGTTTGCAAACTTTGAAAGATGAAGAATGTGGGTTAAGAATGGGCGAGTTAACCGTCAAATGCCTTTTGTATGCCGATGATCAAGTCATACTTGCGTCATCGGCGGCAGAGTTGCAAATGATGGTTACATTAATGAACTGGGAATTAAAAGAAAGGGGAATGAAAGTGAACGCAAGTAAGACGAAAGTGATGGTTTTTGAAAGAGAAGAAAGCAAAACGGTATGTGAAATAAGAATAGAAGGAGAGTTGATTGAGCAAGTGGATGAGTTTGTGTATTTGGGATGTGTATTTAGCAGGGATGGTAGATATGATAGGGATATAGAACGACGAGTAAATGCAGGGAATAGAGTGAATGGGGCACTACACTCTATTATGAAGAACCAGAATTTGTCAAAACAGGCACGTATGGTAATTCATAATGCTGTGTTAGTCCCTACTTTAATGTATGGTAGTGAAAGCTGGGTGTGGCCGAAGAAGCACGAAAGTAGAATAAATGCTGTAGAAATGCGGTCTTTAAGGAATATGCTAGTGTGTAATCTGAATGACAGGGTGAGAAATTGCGTGATAAGAGATAAATGTGGTATGCAAGATGATGTTGTGACCAGGATTAAGAAAGGAATGCTTCGGTGGTTTGGTCACGTAGAAAGAATGAATGAGGAAAGAGTGACTAAGCAAATTTATATGGCAGATGTGAATGGCCGAGTCGGGAAGGGACGCCCTAGGAAAAAGTTTATCGACCAAATTGGCGATATTTTGAAAATGGGCCACGTTAGAAGTACCCTTAACCGACGAGCATGTATGCGTAGATATATGGATGTAAAGGAGGCGAAAGAGGTATGTCAGGATCGTGCCAAATGGAAGTCCGTAGTCTCTTCCTACCCCTCTGGGTGACAGGCGTGAGTGTTTATGTATATGTATGTCTTGGTGAGTAACGTTAGACCTAAATATGAATTGAATATGAAACATGTTGAATTTAAATTCGAATCTATTTCTCCGTGAATTTTCATCATGATTTCCAAACAGCAGATATAAACTTCATTTGTTACATCTAAGTTACGCCTTATCTAAGTAACCATACGATACTCACGACACGAACTCCAAAATCTAAGCTACATGATTTACTTAAGTTAACTTCGTTAAGGGTCTTGTTATTTGAATTTATATGTGATAGTGCAAGTATGTATGAAAGTACCCAATTAGTGTACGTAAATCTTTAATATAAATTAACACTTAGATTCTTGTACTATAGAATCAGACGAAAACATAAAAATGATATTTTTCAAAAGTTAACTAAGTTAGAATATGTAAAAATGTTAAGATTTTTTTTTAATTTTAGTAGGAAGGAATGGTAAATAGCACGGTTCTGAGCAATCCATCGACTTCTTGCGTGTCTTAAGTGGCGACTATGGCAAACATTACCCCTATAGCATCTTCATAAAAAGGCCTAAAGTGTATTTAAAGTTCATACAAAGTGACTTACTTAATGAAGACGAGAAAATAAATTTATTATTAATTGATCAGCTTTAAAAGTGCACTGCTTTGTGAGGACTTGCCTTAATCATTTCGCTTGGCAGGCTGAGTGACGGTCGCAGCACCAGACGTCTCACACCTCGCACCTTTGACGCTGTTAGACGGTTCGTTTATGTCTGGCGTTAAGGAGATAGCTGCAGCGCTATCTCTCAGAAAACATAAGATTTTTATGATATTTTCTATAGTCTATTACGTCAGATGTAGAGTTTTTTTTTCATTCTAAATTTAATAAACGCTATTTTAGACATGTTAAAATTATAAAAAATTATTTTAAAGTGAAACTGTTGTAAATTAAAAAAAAAACTATACGCAGTGTATTGTATAACTCTTTGATGAAAGCCCTGGGTAACCACGGAATGTCGTCCGTGACAGAAAGGGGAAAAATGTAGTCAAATGGACCCCCGCGTGCAGCGATAACGTTTAAATTAACTTGCGTGCGTGATATATCTACCTATCTTCTAATTAATAATAATTATGTAAGCTATTTAAACGTCGGCTATTTAAATGTTGTGCTTCAACACAGTCCATCTGGCTGTACGTCCCGTCCAGGTTATGTACGATGCACAATGAAAAATGGCAATGAGTACACTTCACGTACGCCAATAATTATTTATTATTTGCTAGAGCCGATAAATAAAGATGAACTGTATAATAATAAAACATGTTTATTCGCTGAACAGTTACAGTTAAATAATTAATTATTTTATATGAGCGTTCGTGATTGTGCTTGAGAGCGAAGTGCCGTCGATGTAGAGATAGCCGAGGGCTCATGGACAATACCACCGCCGCGATGTTCTTCATGTTGTTCGTTGATGTTATTCAAGCGTGCTCACAGCCGTTTTTCATGCTGCATGATGCATAACCTTAGCGGGACTGTGTGCGAACGGTCTAAGCTTACAGTTTGAACGGCCCACAGGAACCGTTGCTTGAACCCGGGCAAGTACAGCCACCACCTGGAGCGCTGGCTGGCCGAGTACAGTGCGCACCAGCTACACGTGATCGACGGCTCGCTGCTGCGCGCCGAGCCCGCCGCCGTCATGAACACGCTGCAGAAGTTCCTCAAGCTCACGCCGCTCATTGACTACAACAAGCTGCTCAAGTGAGACGATACTTTTGCTTTCCGTAGTGAAAACTTCTTTAGAATTATAATTTGAAACGGGATGAAACAAAAAAGGGACACTAAAAAGGACAAACATAATATACACCTATAGAATATTTAATCTGCGAGAGAATGAGATAGAATTACAGTATACAGTGTTTCCTATTATCTCGGTCTCCTTTTTATGCGGTGCTTCATAGCCTTTTCGCATTAATTAATATTAATTTAAATAATTTTTAAACTTGGTAACAGTAATATAATAAATAAACCCTCCAGTTATCGTACTTCTGATAATCTGCATAGTTACGTGTAGGATTATCGAATTTATATAACCTGCAGCATCCATTTACCATCCGATGGATTGTATGCTAGTTTGTCGTCCTTAATTATTAAGCTATTGCATAGCTTCTATCGCGGGCCTTGAGCGCGGGGACCGAATCCAGAAATTCCGTAACGAAAAAAACCTCACGCTCCCCACTCCGACGGCCACGGAGGTGTGGCGTTGAAAGCCGTGCATCGTCTAACGTCGTTTCAGTTCGGCAGACTTCGGCACGGTGATTGTGTGCGTGCGACTAGACGTATGCGTGTACACTAGCTGCTAACTCAATGATAAAAATTCCTGAATAACCTACATGTATTGTATTAAAAATATTTTAAACAATATTAACTTCTCATTTATTGAATACGAGAAAAAAATTGTTTTCTTATCGGTCACCACGCTCAAAAAGTGTAACTTGATTTAATATCAAAGACTTAACTGCATAAATAAAATAAATAAATAATTATAATTGCATAAGTTGATAAAAAATGCTATGCAATAGCTTTACCGCGGCAGTCACCGAGTGCCACACGTATTTTTTTATTAATATTTATTAATAGAAACCCCGAAACTTCATTACTTTTACATATCTTTATTCATTATAACGTCAATTACTATCAAACCCTACGAATAGCTTTATAAACTTCTTTGACTAATGTTTCACAAAATTTTAAGTCACCACCTGAAATACATTAAAAGGTTCATTTGGTAGAGCGGTGAAATGCGTCATCTCCTCACAGAACCACTCCAGGCAAACGTATTCATTAACACCACAGACGAGCTTTTACTTTAGCAAAACGTTCAACGTAAAAGGGTATTTGCGCTGCACTCACGCTACATTTAAGTTTTAATATTTATTGGGATAAATATTTAATTGTTCAAGTCCAGTGTCGGACATGGGCCTTACAATAAAATACATTACTAGACATCGGATATTACTTTATAGCTAGTGAATACTATATTATTATGTGTGTTATAGCTTCTTTATAACTGAGTAGTGGCGGTGTAAAGATATCCACTATCCTCTATCGTCCCCTGGATGGCAGCGTTTTCCTAATAAAAACTAAAAAACGCGGTTGCCAACTTGCTTGTCAAGCGTGGAGACCTAGTGGACTTTTGCCAGGCTGTTGTGTAACAAGGTTAACGAGTACTATTATTATTTGATATTATTCATCGAGTAATGGGTGCGTTTGGCAGAAAAAAGCGCTAGCAAGCGCTTATAAGTGCTAAAATAGTTTTCGGCCAGGACACGATTGCTACTTCAGTAGCGCTGACACAATCCGCCATTTTGCTTATTTAATTTGTTTGTTTTGAAGTAGAGTTTATAAGTTGTTTTGTGCAATATTAGTTTTAAGTAATATAATGACATGAATAAACATATACATGCTATTAAAACTCGTGATTGGTAAGTTTTTAATATGAATACTTTACAAACATATATTTAAATAAGGTTAGGTTCCCCGGTTAAAACTAACATCGTGTCCTGGAGGAAAATAGCTACTTACGATTTGACAGCGCTTACCGCTTACGATCGCCATTTTGCTTACAAGCGCTTGCTAGCGCTTTTTTTCTGCCAAACGCATCCATTGATTGATTGATTGAATACCACTATAAAGATTTTTTGTGTTTATATATTATTTGAAATGTAATATTTAGGATTTATCAATCCTTTTCATTTGGATTGACTCGACGGTATAAATAACACGTGATTAATTTTTAAATATCAGACATGCGTATGTAAACCCATTTCATTTAATATGAACAGTTTCAGCATTATTTGCCAGCCACGAATATCGCAATCTGTAAAGCAGTAAACGAAAATACGATACTTGCAATTAATTTTATTACCTATAATACATTTTTTACTAGATACTTAAAATTAAATAAATAATAAAAAATGATACATGCGTAAATCATCAGCAGTCAGCTCTGGTTGTTCACGTACTACGAGTATAGAATTGAAGAAGAAATTTTTTTATAATCAAAATAAAGCACAATTTGAAGAACTCGTGTATCATAAAATCTTTTGTGAAGAAAAATTTTATGACGAAATCTTCATGTCCGAGAAACGACATGTTACTGAGATAATAAATTTTTGGTCAATCAGTAGTAGATTTTAATGTTTAGTAAGCTTAAATTAAGCTTAAACTGACAAAAATACTTTAGACCTTCAGGATAAGCGGGTCTACGTTTAGTACATATGTAAGGTATTCCTTTGTTTTCTTCCTGAATAATAGAAATAGAGTAAATATTTTTACGCTAATATTTATATCCACTGCTGCTATGTTTCCACGTTTCTCTTTTTCATAAATTAATTATTTGAACTGAGAACTTTCAAAGATACTTAAACAGCCGAAACGGGAATACAGAATGATGACTTCGTCAAATTTTCGAACATTGTTGTATAGTCCTCGAACGTTCGGACTCTTTTCGGATCCTTGAATGCCTATGTTTCAAATTTATTACAGCCCGGATATCCCCATAATAGGTCATTATACCCTTACTTCACTTTAAGTCGATACAAGATTAAATTATTAGATATTATACCTTATGACTTACATAATGTCGTATGTTTCAGATACGATCCCAAAAAAGGCTTCTTCTGTCAAGTGACAAGCGGCGAGAAGACGAAGTGCTTGGGCAAATCGAAGGGCCGAATCTACCCGCCGATGGAAGAGCGCTCGGCGAAGTTCCTGAAGCGCTATTACACGCCGCACAACACGGCACTGTCGAAACTTCTAGTGAGATTAGGCCGCCCCGTGCCCCAGTGGCTCAAGGACGAGCTGTCCAATGGATAGCACAGCTCCCAACCTCAAAGGTTGAAACAGCAGGAATTCGCGCACGGACTCATGAAGGTCTGCGTTGTGGCCATCCCCTAACTGCTATCCGATGGAAGTGGCCGACAGTCCAATACAAACACGAACAATGAGCTTGGCTCAACCAATATGTTGTTTTTCGAGTGTTTCGATGTGAGAGTATAATTGTTGAAGATTACCTTTGTCTATCGAATCTTGTAATATAAATTTTTAAGAAGTGATGTTTAAAGGGTCTGGATCGGATAGTTTTAGAAATAATTTTTATTTGTTTTAGTAGCTTTTTGAACATAATATGTTTTGATTCCCGGAATTGAGCATATATTTACAACTTAATTGCTTGCCTATGTACTTTCGCTCTTAGCCAGACGAGAAACATAAACAGGCAGCTATTTATAAATATGTTAGAAATATTTATCTGTTAGCGACAAACGCGAAAGTTAACGCTTTAAAGCAGCTGCCCGAATAACTAAGTTATTTAGTGAATTATTGTTACTTACGACGAAGCGAATAATCGAGCTTTTATTGTTCATACTTGTGAGATATATTCTCAAGAAATAACGTCTTCTGTAAGAAATAATTAAGCAGAATATTTGATTCTCAATCCACGCGACGGTTTTACACATGCTCTTTTCTAAGTGTTTGTTTTGAATGCTTTCGTACCTGACACATTTGTACAATGCGTAGTTAAATTCTTTAATTTGCTCGAGGTACATCTAAAGTGCATAATTGGTTTTCAAACGTCACAGTGCCATATGAACTTATTATACGAACGGCACTAAAACATGTCTTTATATTTGTGTACAACACACTAGTCCTTACTGTAAGCTATTTCATATTTTTTATATCTTAATTAACTGGTTTATGTCCTTGCAAACAAATACACGCAGTGACAGTGTTATGTTTGTTTTTTTTAGCAAATTTTCAGCAATAGACGTAAGATTTAAAGAACGCAGCTCAAGGATTCATGTAAAAGTGGAATCACACCTTGCGACTAGTATAACATGATTTTCCACATATGCAGTTTTCTTGCCGCATGTTTGCAAAATCTGTTTTCATCTTAATATTGAATATTCGCAATATTTTAAATAATCAAACTTGTAATGATTGAAACTTGTCAACAACCCACAGGACGCTAAATGTGTTATGATTTTAACATTTTCGTCTGAAAAGGTATCGAAAAATACAAAATAATATTCTTGAATATTGTTAGATACCCTTTCGTTTCTTAATTATAGTATTGTTTTGATTTAATTAAGCGTTATTACATTTACAAATAAACGAACAAATTGTGGTTATACAGATCTAAGTATTATATGAAAACCTAACCTGATTATATTTATATAACAACTACAATAAAGTTACATTATTTAAAAACAATTATTTATTGTACTAAACACTAAAGTAATTAAAAAATACTATATTTTGTTTCTAGAAAAAGATGTAATATTTATTTATCATGAAAAGCCTGAAAAGAATTTTCTTTTTAGAATCATAATTTTTCTTGTTATGTTGTGGCAGCCTTAGGTATGTGAATCATGTGAATAGAAGGCTGCCACAAAATGACAAGAAAAATCATGAAAACATGATAAATAAATATTACATTCTATAAATATCACATAATACAAGTTCATACAATTAACTCGTGGTAAATTTGTTTATCATGTAATTTTATGTTTGACTATTACGAGTTCGTTGAAATAGTTATTTAAATCTATTTAAATATCAGTGAATTGTATGCTTTACTGCGATTACTGTTCTTACGAACTGAGGCGCCATACATTCAAGATTTTAATAAATATTATATTAAATTTTTTTAAATAAAAATTTTTCAGAGTAAGAACTATTTAAAAATAAAAGTACATTAACTCGTACATGTTTATATTACAAATTTGTAGTTATTTTTTGGTTATCAAAGTTTTATCCTTATTTTCTAAATATCTTGAAACTATTTGACCTCCAAACAAATTTTAGTTGACAAACGTCTGAATATATAATTTTATATAATGATAAATGTGAATGGTCTTCATAAAAAAATACATCACTTATTTTATTAAATGATTTAAAACCATGCATTTATTTACTTTTCCTGTTTACCTAAACCCAAATAAAATTTCTATGGTGTGCTTCTAGGAAAGTTTGGTTTTGTTTTCTTTGTTGTTATTTGTATTGTAAGGTATAAGTAGTTTAACAATATCCCGAACATGATGATATCGAAAATCGGTTCATCGACTCATTTGATTTTATTGAACTCCTTCAGTTTTAGGAAAGAAAAGCTCTCGAGGTGCAGCCTTGTACCGGTAAGCGATGTGTCAGGGAGGCTCCCACTAAATGGAGTGACGACCTGGATAAAAAAAGATAATGACTAAGATATTCAGGAAGTCGATAGATGCAGGTGACTCAGGACCGTGCTTTGTGGCATTCCTTGTTTTTTGTATCCCTTGTGGACTTGTATTGGCTGTAATAATAATTCCGTTGTATTAAACAGAGCTCAAAGAAACGAATTAAAGAGTATATATTTACTACATTATGATGCGAATAACTCATTTCGGTATTAACTAAAAAACATATTTGAATTTAAAATTTTAAAACCATATATTTTATATTTTAAAATGGCCAGTTCAATAGAACAACAATATCATATTTAATAGTAAAGATATATCAATTTTGTTATAAAAGTTAGGTCTTAGATTATAAATGCCTCTTTACTTCGTTTTCTACAAAAACAAAATTTATAAATCAGTTGCGTTTCTGAATAGGAAAATCCATTAAGACTTAATGATATGGAAATAAATAAAATAATCTGACTGTTTGTGACACTAGTGGACACTGATACAGAACTTAATTTGCTTGTTAATGTAAATATCTCTAACCTGGCCCTGAGCTAACAATACTTGTAGCCCTATTAAATTAATCAAACTAATCAAGTAAAAAATGTTTTCTATAATGATGTTGATGTTATAAGATCTGGAAAAAAATATATGACATATATACAAACAATAACTGTAAGACACTATTGCATAAGAAATTATAACTTTATGTGTAAGTTATGTTAAATAAATTATAAAGACTTTTCCTTTACTATATAAAATTCCTTTATTTGATCATCACATTGTCAGTTCTTTGTTAACACAATTTATGTAAAGAACTGATACATTATTTAGTTGATTGTTCAAAATTATTGACCTACATGTGTTTTCTATATAGGACACCCTGGAGAAATAGCGCTACATAGCTAGTGCTTGACAACGTTAAAAAAATCTATAGATAGTAAAGCAATTTGGGAAAACGTTAACAAGTTTCTTTTAATTAATTAGCATAAACATTTCACTGCAAGAGGTGTAAGATTCTAGCATAGACTTAAGTAAGTTTTCAACCGAATTGACTCATTCAGCAAACATTCGTCTACGTCATATGAATAACAATCATTAAGAATACGTTGCAGTGTAGTGGCGGTTGAGAATATCCACTACCCCATATCTTCCCGTGGGTGTCGTAAAAGGCGACAGAGGGAGACAGGCAGGAGATGGGCAGCAGCATCTTCCTAATAACAACAATAATATAATAAAAACTGTGGTTGCCAACCCGCTCGCTAAGCGTGGCAACTATGACAAATATCCCCCCATAAGCAACGACGTAAACAAACGGCCCCCAGTCCCCGGCGGCTCCGCTATTCCTGGCTACGGTGGCGACCATGGTAACGGCGGGGCAGGGGGTGCTAAAAATCTCCGGTGGAGGTTCGGTTGCCACCTACGACGACTCGACCTGGCAACATATAACGCACGCACCCTGAGGACTGACGAGAAGATACTGGAGTTGGAAGAAGAGGTAGACAAGTTGCACTGCCATATTATTGGATTATCCGAGGTCCGAAGAGAGGGGGAGGACACGGTAATCCTCGAGTCCGGCCACTTGTTCTATCACCGGGAGGGCGACCATCCGTCCCAAGGAGGTGTCGGATTTATCGTCCACAAGTCTCTCGTCAACAACGTTGTAAAGATTGAGAGTGTGTCGACAAGGGTCGCGTACCTGATACTCAGAATCACAACGCACCAACTTCGGCACATTCCGATAAGGAGGTGGAGGAAATGTATGAGGATATTTCTAGAGCCATGCATTCCTCCAAAACCCACTACACGGTGTTGATGGGAGACTTCAACGCAAAACTAGGCACAAGAGAAAGCGGCGAGCTGAAGTTAGGGAAATTTGGAGTAGGGCAACGGAACCGTAGGGGCCAGCAGCTGGCCGACTTCATGGAGAAAGGGGGACTCTTTATGATGAACTCTTTCTTCCAGAAGCGGCTCCACAGGAAGTGGACCTGGTCGAGCCCCGACGGTTAGACAAAAAATGAGATTGAGTTCATTATGATGACCAGACGCCAATTGTTCAGTGATGTCTCAGTGATCGCAAGGGTGAAAACTGGCAGCGATAACCGAATGGTTAGATGCACACTGAACCTAAACGTTAAGTTGGAGAGGTCTCGTCTAATGAAGTCACGGAGCGTTGACTTCATCCCCCTCGTGCTCTAATCCAGAATCCCGAACCCTTTCAGCTCGAGTTACGTAACCGCTTTCAGTGCCTAGAAGATTGCAATGCAGTGGACGATATGAATGACAAGCTCGTGGAAACTGTCCATGCGATCGGATCTAAGTTCTGCAAGACCCGTCGCAGAAGAACACAAAAACTCTCCGATCACACTCTTAATATCGTGGCTGTAAGACGGGAGATGAGGCTGCAATCGTCAACAGATTTGACAGCATACAGGCAACTGAAGAGACAGATCTCCAAATGCATGCGGCGAGACTTACGCAATTTTAATACTGCTCGTGTTGAGGAAGCGATCGAGCGAAACCAGGGCTCCAAAATCTTTGCCCGAGATCTGTCTGCCAGTAAGAGCCAACTGTCAAAGTTGAAGACTGAGTGTGGCAGCAACGTTTCCGGAACACCTGAGATTCTGAGTGAGATTGAGAAGTTCTATGGGCAGCTGTACACATCATCGTTGGAGCCACACGCAAGTGTGAGTAACGATCCAAGAGCAAGTCTTATCCGACACTATTCCGATGATATCCCGGACGTCAGTCTGAGCGAGATTAAAATAACTCTCCAGCACCTTAAAAAACGGCAAGTCCCCGGACGAGGATGGAATTATAGCAGAGTTTCTGAAAGCGGGGAGAAAACCGGTACTTGAAGTCCTTCAGAGGCTATTTAATTCCGTCCTCCATGGTGGCACTACTCCGGAGGCGTGGAGCAGAAGTGCGGTGGTTTAGTTATTTAAGAAAGGTGACTGAATTTCGTGCCTTTTTTCGAAAATTATCTCTCTTATCAACATTTCCACTAAAAGTCATATAATTTTCTAATAATATAATCATAATTATTTTTGAAGCTTTGACAGCTATATAGACATGTGTCAATCATGCATGATTCGTTCGTTTGAGCTGGCTTAAAAGTCACAACCAATCACAAGCAATTGACGGAACGAAAAGATGGCATAAACACAAAAACCTCAAGTGATTTAATTGATTTGATTTTGATTTATAACTTTATTTAGTATTATTATATATTTTAAATATAAATTAAGTTTATTTTATTCATTTCCTAATAATACACAATTTCATCTTACTTTACATGTCAAAAATAAGGATTGTAACATTTATTTTCTACAAAATTAAACTTTTTCTACGTGGTAGAGCCATGCTGCAGTTATATTAGTAGTATAGTTGTAGCACGAATGGGTCGGCTCGACCGGGGAAGGACCACGCTCTCACAGAATACCAGCGTGAAATAGTAGCTTAATGCTGCTGTATTTCGTATGGTGAGTGTAGAGAACCGGAGACCCTTTTTACTGAAAATGAGGCATTCCATCTCAGTCCTCACGGGTGACAACGCATCTGCATTTTGATTTGTAATGGAAGATAGATGTAGATGTCTATGGGCCACAGCAACCACTTACCATCAGGTGGACTGTGTGCTCGTTTGTCAGCCTATTCTATATAGGTGGTTGAAAATTGTCATATTAAATAAATAATTTACAATGAAATTTTTGAATTTGTTATTATTAGTAAACTCCACAAAATTATATTTTTAATTCATAAATGTAACAAATAAATATAATAAAATGTAAAATAATTTTTGCATTGCTTATTCGATCCGTCTGTTTATTCAGATCATTGGGGATTGGGTCGATTTTCGGCTCATTCATAATTCATACCAATTACGAGTTAAAAAGGCTCCGTAAATTGTTTGTGATTGGTTGTACCGGTACATTTAAAAACAAATGAATGAACCACCAATACTTTTAAGTATATCAGCTCAAACGAACGAATCATTCATAAAATGTCAATAAGTTTAAGTTCGATAAAATTATTACGTATAGCATGTACTAGATGGGGTTTTTACAAATCTCAAATTGAAAAATTTTGGTTATCTCACAATGGATCTCACAGAATCACAGGGTACTGGAGTCCGAAATGATCCATTTGGATGATCGATCCGTAAGTATGTACCGGTACGCGTGACGGAATGTACTAGAATGATTCGGTCACTATAAAAGAATGATTGACACATATCTACAGCTATAGTCTTCACTAAGACTGGGGAACATTTATATTCACGTGGCTTCGGGCTGCAGCCCAAAAAGTCTATCTATCAGCTCCTGCTCGAGGCCACACTTAAGTTTCACATGAAGTGAATCCAAAAATACAAAAACAGTAAAGTTAACAAGATTTTGTTCTACGCCCTTTAAAAAGAAATGCTCTACCGTCGCCTTCAGATTCAAAAACGCGTTCTTAGCAGCAGCAGCAGCAGCAGCAGAGCTAGTTCTCGATCAAATTCATCCAATAATAACCGCAACAAGGCCGATACTGTAGGTGCTGCTTCTTCGCCAGGTTAGGAAGCTACTTTTTTGACAGGTCACCAAGATTATAACATAATTGAAGAAAGAAGAAGAAGAGAAATGATGTTCCTCAGGTAGATGAGAACCAGTCCAATACGTAAATCTTATAAAAAACGTAAATCTCGTGTTGATGAATGGTTGTCAAATAAGGCAAATAACACTGAGAAATACCGGTAAGCCTTATATTTATAAATCAAGGAATTCTTTTTCTGCAAGGTGTTTACAACCTTCGAGTGGGGAAAAATGCAAGTTGCGATGTAAAGTAAATGTGACCACCAGAACTAAAATTTTTGAAAACTATTGGCAATTGGGAGACTTGTTTTTACAACGAAATTTTATTCATATACATATGAAACGGATCATTTCTGCATTTAGATTTTCTGTTAAAGCTCAGCCTAGAAATGTCAATCAGAGTTTTCATTTCGAAGTCGATGAACAAACTATACGAGTATGCAAAACTTTTTTCAGAGCTGCATTGGCTATTAATGATCGTGTCATTAGAACTGTGATTAACAAATCCAAAGATGGTTTCTTGCAACAAGATATGAGAGGGAAGCACAATAACCATAACAAAAAATTGCGGAATCTATCCGACAGGTCAGCGTCACCTCATACAAAAAAAAATTGTTAAGGGAATATATCAATGGGGAAGAATCATTCAGTGATGTTTACAGAGATTATAAAGCTCTTTGCGAATCCAACAACACGTCTTAAGGTAATGAAATTATTTATTTATTTATTTCTACCTCTGTCTTTACAGGCATTCCTAATACGACAGTGTAGGCACATAAAACTATCTAATTTAATAAGTACAGAACACAACTTATCAACTATTATAACACAATACATATAATGTCACTTTTGTGAATTCACCCAAGGAACAGCAGAATAAATCTATACCCTGTGCTACTTTATTTAGAGTGTGAAGCACTCGGGTCAGTGCCGATATTTTTCTGTATGCCTTTAGAAGGTTGGTGCGTGCGCGTGGTACCGCGAACAGCGGCGGCCGCTTCCGGCGCCACACGTACCTGTCCGGCACACACAACTTAGTCGTTCGCAATATCGCCTCGTTATACACTTTTCCACGCAGCAATTTAAACATATATGTTGCCAAACTTAACTCCCTCCTAACCTCCAGTTTGTTATACCCCACCATGCCTAGAACAAATAATGTTGGGTACATTAATGGGTAGAACGGATACACTCCATATAATTTTAAATAAAGAAATCGAATAAATTTATTTTGTATCCGTTCCACCATCAATTTGAGAAACTCTATAGTCAAGAATATTCAAATGTGAATTCAATATTAGCTTCTTTAAGCCAGAGAAAGATAAGTGCGAATTATGTGTGCAATATGAGAATGCCGAAGGTAACGAGAAGAAAGACTTAGAAGTTGAGTATTTAAAACATATTGAAAAAATAATCTATCCAGAAAAGAGAAAGACATTGATAAAACAAACTCCAATTCTGACAAGAATGTTGTAATTTACGTTTTACAGACTATTTTACAAGTACCGAGAGGAAACACGTCTATTTTTTATTACCAATTCAAACTCAACACTGAACTTTACTGCATCACACATTGGTAACAATAACGACAAAACGGACTGTTTCTATTGGCATGAAGGAGAGGCTAATCGTGGTGCAAATGAAATAAGATGTTGTATTTAAATTTATTGGAATAATATAGACCAGGACTTCATATTATATTCTACTCCGACAACTGTTTCGGTCAGAATAAAAATTGATTTAAAATTGCAATTTATTTGTTTGCCATCGTGAAATTTCCTAAAATTAAGTCCATAACACACCTAATAAAAGGTCATACGCAGAATGAAGTCGACTCAGTTCATTCTTCGATTGAGAAACAAATCCAGAAAAGGCTAAAGTCTGGTCTATTTTACGTACCCAGTCAGTATGTGAAAGCTATCAAATGCGCTAAGAAAAATGTCATCGAGTGATTTTTATTCATTAAAGCGTCTTCTTAAGGATATTGGATTTACGACTGCAAAGTCCTTCAAAATTTCTGAGCTGAGAATTTTTAAATTGTTGCAAGATGATCCTTCTAAGTTGTTGTACAAAACGTCATTTAAAGATGATCAGAGTTGTGAGATAATAATAACGCGAAAGAAAAAACGAGATTATAAGCCCCGCGCGTTGTTATTGCTATGGAACCTTGTCACAATAACAGCTGCGTGACGTCATCCACCTCAAAAAGTACAGACAACAAATGAGTTAATCTTCTTTTCGTGTGAGGTGTTCAACCTCTGATGAAAAAAGTTCATGACCTAGGGTTATAGTTATTTATATATACATATATTCATAGGTATTTAATTACAAATATTTTCTATTAAATTACCTACTAACATAATAAACGTAAAAGAAGTCTGTTTGATACGTTTTCATTAAACCTCTTAATCAATTTTAATGCACAACTAATAAATAAAACAAAGTATTAAAACATCGATGTTTATTAATACAATTTAATAATTCTAGACTAATTCTTCAATTCCACTCAAATTATCATCTAAATCAGAACTAGCTTCAAAGTTCGTTGTTTCAGATTCACTGTCATCTGCCGATTAAAATCTAAAAATGTAAATATTTAAAATGTCCGTCACAATTTGCTTTGAAATTACATGTCCGCAGTAGTGTCCGTAGCAGCTTGTATATCTCTATACGCGTAAGCGCTGGCTGACCTTGCGAACGGTACTGAGTACTGACAGTTCGACTACGTCACTAAGATGGCCGCCTGTCGCAATATCAACGTGCGGGGCTTATACACTCAAACCTGCTTATAGATCTAAGCCAAAACTGAAAGAAAAGAAACTAAAAGATCTCCAAAGTCTATTGCAAAATAATCACATCCCACATTTTTACGAACCTTTTTATAATTATCTTAAGTAAAAGCCATGTTTTTATACAATAATGCTACCTATGTAATTTTGATATTTTTTAAATTAATATTTGAACTAATAAGTTCCTGTTCTAGTTATTACTATTTTGATAATTATTATTTTGAAGTAACCGTCCATACTAAAGATGCTGCTATACCTGAGACTGTCTGTCTACTAAGGTAAACGTTCATTTTTATAAGCAGTTAAGTTTTTTGAGTTTAATAAGTACCTTTCTCTATTTTATCAAATAAAAAATACGTGTGGCACTCGGTGACTGCCGCGGTAAAGCTATTGCATAGCATTTTTTATCAACTTATGCAATTATAATTATTTATTTATTTTATTTATGCGGTTAAGTCTTTGATATTAAATCAAGTTACACTTTTTGATCGTGGTGACCGATAAGAAAACAATTTTTTTTTCTCTTATTGAATAAATGAGAAGTTAATATTGTTTAAAATATTTTTAATATCTTACAATACATGTAGGTTATTCAGGAATTTTTATCATTGAGTTAGCAGCTAGTGTACACGCACACAAACAAGGTGCCGAAGTCTGCCGAGTGCCGAAGTCTGCCGAACAAAAACAACGTTAGACGATGCACGGCTGTCAACGCCACACCTCCGTGCCCGTCGGAGTGGGGCGCGTGAGGTTTTTTTCGTTACGGAATTTCTGGATTCGGTCCCCGCGCTCAAGGCCCGCGATAGAAGCTATGCAATAGCTTAAAAGTTAATGGAGATAAAAATTGTATTATTTTCCAAAATACGAATATATTTTCTAAAAGAGAGTCCATATTATATGCCCAATTTCAGGATTCTTGAAACTTACTTAAAAAATGTATTTTTAATAGATATAGGTCATTTGAATTGTAAATAAACTACCTATGTTAGTTATAAATTTTAGTTACGTAGCTTTCAAAGTTTTGTCATAATCGTTTTGTTTTATGACTCTTTTTTGGCACAAGCAGATCAGAAGAAAGAAGAAGTGTTTTGTTAGGTAACAGTCACTTGAATCACACTATCATAATTCTCTCTGCATCTGCAATCTTAAACCAACAAAGAAAGACAGACGGAGTGCTGCGTACATTTCAAGATAGCCGAAACATTGCTCAACGTAACAACGGGCTTCTGCGTCACTTAGCTAATAAAACAACTCACTATTTCCGAACCAGTGGTAAATTAAAAAAAATAACCATCAATAAATATTATTTATAATCCATATTGAATAATAAAGTTTCTGATTCTGTTTCGATATCCCTTTGGAGTACTCTATTTTAACAAAAATGGTTGCTAAGAAGTAAACAGTTTTCTTCTTAGGACAATAGTTTTTTAGAACAAAACAAATTATATTTTGATAACTTTTCCAAAAAGTTAATATATAATAAATATAAAAGTATTATGTATATAATAAATATAAATAGTAAAGAATTGTTTACCACCGGCGATTTTTCCGGATCGATACGACTTAGGGACCTTCAAGAAAAACTTACTTCTTTCTAAAAGGCCGGCAACGCACCTGCAATTCCCCTGGTGTTGCAGTTGTTCATGGGCGGCGGTAGTCACTCAACATAGGTAAACCGTATGCTCGTTGGCCCCCTCTCCTTTAAAAAAAAATATATGTTGGAATCTCGAAAACCGAAACCAAAAAATGGTAATTATTATTACCATTTTTTTCTGTATGGCAATTTATTTTCTGCCTTGGAGTTCGTTTGGGTAAGCACCACCCTCTTACCTAGTTTTGCTGACATGCAGCAGTGCTGCACTGGTGTGTTCCGTGAAGGATCAGAAAGTCAGTATAATTAGAAGCTTTGAGACATTTTATAATAGGCATCAGGAAATAACGCAACGTCATAATATTATAAAAAATCGTTTAATTTAGATCGGCTTGCTTCATAACAACTGCTGTATAAAATTATTATTTTATATTGGCTGAAATCGAAATCGTTAAATAACTTTAATGGTAAGAAGCTTGGACATAAATAATATAAAGACCGCTCATAATATTTCGTAAGAGAATTAATAAACGTTGAAAGGCGCCTGGGCTCGTTTATATAATGGTATAATTTTTCTTTTATATTTTATTAAAAAAATAAAGTATCTTGTAGAAGCTAATGGAAATATTTTTGATTTACACACTCATCAGAGTATCTAAAATAAATTACGGATAATTCATTAACTTATAGATGTCTGAAATAAATTAAATTGTCATAACAAAGTGACCAGTAGACTACTAATCTAATGTTTTATATTTTATAAATTTTACAGTTAAGGTTGTTGTATGTTATTGTTAATATTATAGTTTTGTTTAGATAATAATATTCAGACAAGCACCCATTGACTTAAATGTGTTTGGGTGTTACGAGTTGACGTTCTTATAAAGAGCTAGATTGAATATCATTTGTATTCACCACAGTTATTTTCCTTAACTGTATAGAACTCAGAGAAAATATTCTCAAGATAAAAATAATGAAATCAAAAAACAGCATCTCAAGAATTGGCAGGATAAAATATAGAACACTAAAGTGTTAGACATGAGAAATAAAGAAAGCCCATGGTAATTTTTTGTGCTACAATTACATAAATACCATAAAAACAAAATAATTACCTTAACAAACAAATTGCCTTCTTATTGCAACTACAACATGCAGGTAACATTGTTGTCTTCCTAATAACGACTTAAGAAACTGCGGCTGCCAACCTGCTTACCAAGTCTGGTAACTATGGCAAATTTATGGCAATTTATGGGGAAGCATATATTCAGCAGCGGACTTAGGCTGTAACGCTAACGGTTTTCAGTTATTTGTTGGTAAGACCCGTTGTCTGCTTTGGTATCAGTCTGGGTAGGTTCTACCTTTTTAATTGTTTTTGTCGCCAAGCAGCAGTGCACCCGTAATAGTAACAGGTTAGCCTGTAATAAATAATGATTACGGGCTGTGGGGCTATTTATAGACCTTAGGCGTTGCAACGCACGTTTGGATTTGGTTGCAGATGTCTTTTGATTGCAGAATCTAATTTTATTATGCTTAGCTCTCACTTTTATAAATCAAAGAAATTCTATATCATAAATGTTAGTTATATCTACGTGGTCGTTTACGACTACTTCGACATCTTCCGAGTAAAGGGAAGCTATTACTTGCACAAGACGTGTTTTAGTGCGACTAACATATCACAGCGACCCGCAGCGCCCCTGTCAAAACCCAGCTACCTACTACCTACGAAACTGTCAAAACCAAAATTACTAAACCTTTTTCAACAAGTTATCTACAATACTACAAAAACAAAAAAAATCGCTTTTTATTAAGGATATACACATATCATTCATTATTTTCATTTCAGTATAAAATAGCCTATTTCTAATCTTTTCTCTAACAAGAAAAGTTTATGTTTAAGTCTCTAACAAGAAGATTTTACGTACTTTTTCTTTCTTGGTATTACGTAAAACAAGGGACTCTTTCTCCTAATCCACCCGCAGTCAGTCATCTGGCCCCCTACTATAATTATTGGAATGATTTACTGTATTTGCTTGCCAAATGCATTAGATATTCCAGTCTTAGGAGTTTCGAGCCTTTGACGCTACTTCCCGTCGCCGATCTGGGCAATTTCATTATGCACACAATATGACAAGGCCACAAGATTCTCCGAGTATTTTCCTTTATTGACTCTTATGTACCAACGGATCGAGACGAGGTAATGAGCTCCATAATGATTTCTTCTGTTTACGCAAACATTACACGTTTAAGTGATACTAAGTTATACCAAATATGTCGCGTATATTCACTTATTTTAAATTCTCGACGTTTCGAGCACTTTACGGCACCCATGGTGACGAGGAAGCCCTGTGTGCTTCTTAGTTAAACTTAGTTTCATTTAATGAACTCCTAGTTCACCAAGCCGTACTACAAGTTGGTCAAATGCGGCTTGGCAAACATGAAGTTGTATTTATTTATTTTTCTAATATGGTTTCAAACACATATTTTTATTATATTTTATTTTATTATACCCTGTAACACATTGTTGCGGCACTACGTCCAATTACAGGATTTGATTTTATTGAAACCCGCACAAGTTATTGACGTCTAAACGACCGACCCTATAAATGCGTCTGATGTGGCATATAAAAGAAAAAATGATGTATGATATGACTAGAATCTTAATATAATAATAAAAAAGATACCCGTAATTATTGAAAAATCGATACAATATAATTGTGTGTGTGTCTTGGCATCATACAGTATACTTTAATTATTCGAAATGAAAACACGACTTAAAAAATCTCTAAGATTAGAGCCTATCTTATATACGTCCCAGTGTTGGATACAGGCGACCTCTCTTTTCTCAGAGCATACAAAACAAGGAAATGTCAGCTGCGCTGCCCCGATGAGTATTGTCGAACTTCACATGTCTTCCAACATTTTCTGTTAATTTCTCAGACATGCAAGTTTTCTGCCGATGTTTTTCTTCACCGCAAATCAGCATTTAAAATTGCTTTCAACGATGTCATTGATGTTGACGAGGTGCGGGTGAAATTCACAGCAAGTGCTTGCCCCTGAGCTACCACGGCTATTAAAAGGATTTTCATCTTTTTTTATGTATTGAAATGTGCACAAACTAAATAAAATGTAGTGTATAAAATTCATTTAAAAGACCAAATGTTGTTGCTTTTTAATCCTATAAATCCGAAAATTTGCCTTTTAAATATGAACATGCTTTAGAAATATAAACATGTTTGATGATATACAACGAGCCCTTAGGTATTAGGAGCTGTCGTATTATTAATATTTATTAGATGTTATAATATGTAATAAATATTACTAACACGACACGACCGTGTAGTGGCGGTGTAAGAATATCCAGTATCCCATATCATCCCGTGGGTGTCGTAAGAGGCGACAAAAGGAAACAAATCGGGAGATGGACTGCAGTGTCTTCCTAATGGCGACTAAAAATAAAAAACTGTGGTTGCCAATCCGCTTGGCAAGCGTGGCAACTATGGCAAATATCCTCCCTACTAGGCAATCCATGAGGGAGGCCTATGTTCAGCAGTGGGCTTAAGGAGACTGTAACGGTAACAATAACGGTATATTATTGCGAATAAGAGAAATACGGAGCATTTTCTCATATTTGATTTTCAAAAAGTAGTGAGAAATACACAAAATAGTACGTAGAAATCCAATGCGACTTACACCTAAACTTGATCCAAAAACAAAGGAAACGGGGATTTCTGGGTCCAATTTGTAATAAGTTGAAATATGGTTCGAAATAAAAGCGTTATATTTTTTTATTTCGAAATGTAAAAAATTAGCCCAATTCACAATCTGGAAGACGAGAAATCTTAAAAATAAGTTTATGTCACAAATAAAATACGATTCCATTACGATACGAAATCGATTACTTCAATCGATTAGTGTGAATGAGTTTTAACAATTAAACCTTAAAACAACTTACAGCAGATAATTGATTCAGTCATAGTTATTATATAAATTACAATTAACACAATGTAAACAGTTTAAAAAATAAAATATCATAATAAAAATAAATCCTAAAATCGATTCACGTTTACAGGTCGATTTATTACTTGTGTTTGCCAACTGTATTTTTAATCTGTGCTGATAGTGAGAGCTCTTGCCTGATTCAATCTATGATCTCTCGTCTTTTATTGTTTTAGTACGTATGAATTTTGAGTGTATTTCTGTGTTTCCCACTGTAACTTTTAACTGTAACCACTGTACTTTTTTCTACAGACTTCTGATCTAACTTGAATTGCGCGAATCTTGCTATCATACTGGACACCGATAACCGCGTTTGCCAATTTGACTTTGGCTTGGTATTTTGGGTTTTACGGCCTGGGTTTTATCGATTGGATATTGACACAATGAATCGCTGTGTGAATTGTAATTATAATTGAAGACGAATAAAAGATAATTAAAAAAAGTGTTTTTTAAACATCGCCTTACCTTCGCTATCTTTCAATCTATTTGTGAGTTTCCTATTATCCTTCTACTCAGTACAATAAATACTACAGTTAAAATAGTAGGCAATTGTCTAATAAAAAATAGCAATCGCACTTCAATAATCAGCTGTTTAGCTTAGGTTGTTGCCAACTTGTTGCGTAACCCCACTTTTACTGAATCTCATATAACTTTGCTTTCAGATTGCCAAAATCCGCCGAATTTTCAGTAATGTTTTGATAATATATAAACTATTGATTGATACCACATTCATATTTTTACAATCTGGGCCCAAGAATGTATGATAGCGTATCAGTCTCCTTTATAAATATGCTGTATAACATTACCAAAATATTTACATTTATACAGCTCTGACTTAATTGACTCCATGAATGTTTTTTTTTCTTAGGGCGTATTCGTGGGATCAGCACATACGATCGCATGGTGACCCCGTCGCTAAAAATTACACTTTCCACACCGATATTACTTCGAACGATTCAGCCCCCAAGTCGCTTAAGGATTTAAAGTGAGTTCTCATTCTCAAGATTTTCAACCGGTAACTCTGTTTCCCATTAAATACTCTCTGAATTGAAACTGTATTCATTTGCTGGGATTTTAGCGTAGAGGCTATTCTCCGTTCACTTTTCATATGTTTTGAAGTAAGGCCCAGATTTCGGAATATGCTCGCTTTTGTGCCAGGCGAATAAAAAATTCGTTTCGTTCGTTCCATTCGTTCAGTACATTGTTTGTTTTAACAATATATCTATTACATATACATACTTATATTGTAGTACATACATCCATTGTACGTTAATTACATCCATTAGATGAAATTAAAAACGAATTTAAAATCCCAATTCCCGTGTTACAATTGTAAAACGACGAAAAACGGTTTAGAAAACAAATAAAAATGTTTTGTGATCCATTTGACAACTCTTCTATATTCCATTTCACGTTTTATGTTGGTCCTTTTAACAAAAATTTTCATCGTTTTATCTGTTTTTATTTTTTGTTTGAAATGTCAATTTTACTTTGCCTTTGACGCTACAAGCAGAAAATGTAAGATTATTGAAAAACTAGAATAAATAATTTTGTTATCTTAATTTAGTAATTAATAACTAATTGGTGAATATTCCTCATCTAGAGACAGACCTACTTCAGGTTAGAATGTTTTTGCCTAATGTGTGTATTTCTGCATCCAAACCTGTCTGTCAAAAGTTTGAGGTAAGCGGTAAGGGGGAGACGGGTTGAAATGCACGCTAATTGGTTAAAATCAAGGTTGCGACACTTGCTAATAAGCAAATAGTGTTGGGATTTTAACTAATAAATTTGGTGCCAAGTCTACTTAATCAGTACCAGAATTATATTCTACTATAAATTAGTACAAAATAAAATAAACAAAAGAAGTTTTATTTAAGTAGGTATCGTATTTAGTAAAATACCCATAATTTTTTGTTTTAAAGAATATTTTTTATTAAAACAAGCTTTCTTTACAATATTGAAATAATAATAGAATGCTATTAAAAATAAAATAGCAATAGTTATTTAAACTGTCAAGTTCACTTCCGTTTCCTACTTGTCTTGACATGGCGTCTTAGCAGTAAAGAGAGCGGAGTGCCGTCTATTAAAAATTATATCAATATTATTATGAATTATTTTTAAGAAGTTTTGAATAGTTTGATATAATTATTAAATCAATTAATTCATATATGGTACATTCACAAAAAAAATCAGCATACACCTATGTCGCTTATAGCATAAGTCTGTAAAACATTCACGATAACATGCATAATATTTACTTGTACCAATATTACAGTTTAACTGGTACAGTACTAGTTACACGTGCCGGTAATTAAAGTATAGCAACAATAAACTGCATTGAAGAGAAAGGGATGCATAGTCCGAAAATATCCGAAGATGTCCGAATAAATCAACGCGAGTTGCTTGTGACAAATGTAGGTTAAGCTCTGATTTAATTTTAATTAATGAGTTTCGAAATTAAAATTCTCTTATCTATGAAAAGTGATGCCATTTTTTTGAAATTACACATTTGGCTACTATTTACGCACTATTTTATTGTACAGGGATTCATGTTGTGCGTCTGTTGTATTTTATTTTGTCGAAAATTCACGAGTCACATGCAAGATGTTCACGGGTCAGGGAAGTGGTCGCCACTAAAGTAGATCGCGCGATCGTTTTCTTAAGTAAGACGTATTTGTCTGATGTGTTGACAGAAAGTGTTCGCATTTCGTGAGGCGTCTATTAGGGCTGTGTAGTCGTTGGGTACGTACCTACTTGACAAAGGTTGGTACCTAATTTATAATGTACCATAACATCTATTTCAACCATAAAACATAATTAACTTATTGATTTCATAGAGCAAATAATATTTTAATTTTAAAAAGTAATATTTTTGGTAAGAACACATCACATTAACTTTTGTCCCTTAAAATACTATCGAACTTCCTTTTCGACTGAGAGAACCTGGTTATAAGTCGTGCAATTTTGGATTTTCAAAACTTTTTTTATTGTCGTTTGAAATAAAATTGTCGGATAATTAGAAGTGATAGTTTTTAAACTATCACGGTTTATTTGTGAAAACTTGTGTGTTTTTAAAATACTTTAAAAATTTGACGTAAGCATGAGCGATTAAGGCATGCACATTTGGATTTACCAAAAGTTTTTGTTATTTCGCCTCCTTTAATATTCCCCCAAACTCAAGGGCCATAGCTAAGTGTAGAAGGGTCGCCTGATGATGACTTTGTATTTACAAAACGTAAATTTGTTAAATCTGTTTAAATATGACCTATTTATTATATAAAGGGAATAAATTTATATTAGGACTGCAAAATTATTAATGAGAAATCGCTGTTCCCTTAACGGGTTCCTGTCTTGTCATGGCAGGAACCCGTTCAGGGAGTTGCCGTGGCTTGGCCACGGTTGGCCCGAGGTTGGTTGTCGAACTCTTGGATGTTTGCCCTTGGAGCTATTAATACGGTTATGCTCGAGGTTTCTCCGCGTGATAAACTTAGGAATGAGGATATCCGCCAAAGAACCAACGTGACCGACATCGCCCAACGGATTAATAAACCGAAGTGGCAATGGGTGGGCCATATAGCTCGAAGAATCGATAACCGATGGGGAAGAAAGGTTCTTGAGTGGCAGCCTCGTACCGGCAGACGAAGTGTAGTACGTCCCCCCACTAGATGGAGTGACAACCTGGTAAGACATGCAGGAAGTTGATGGATGCAGGTGGCTCAGCACCGTGCTTTGTGGCATTCCTTGGGGAGGCCTATGTTCAGCAGTGGACTTGTGAAGGGCTGTAATGATGATGAATGGTAATGGCATTATATTAATATAATACATAAATGGAATGGACGTTACAGGTAGAGGCCTACCCGTAACGTTCATCCTATTCATTTTCTTTTGTATCATAGACCTTATATATTCCCCCTTACTTTCATAAGTCATTAATATATAGGACTTTAACCCACGACCCTACTATTGTAATGCAAATTCATCACAGAGACCTTCTATGGTATTGCTTTTGTATCATAGACCTAACTTTCATAAGTCATTAATATATAGGACTTCAACCCACGACCCTACTATTGTAATGCAAATTCATCAGAGAGACCTTCTATAGTATTGCTTTTATATAATAGAGCTTACTATCATAAGTCTCTAATATAGAACTAGTCATTGTGCTACAGTACTTCAAGCAGTCGGGCACCCGACCACCCCATATATATTGTTACGAGCTTGAGGTTCGTGACAATAAAAATTGTCGATAAAATTACCTAAATTAACACTTTAATTTACTTTACACAAATTAAAGTTAAAAACACTAATAATTAAACACACTAATTCACTTTATTCCGCTCCGAAGCTTCGCTTGTTTCGCCAAATCAACACTACCTCGATCGCATCTTGCAGCGCCTATATATTTAAATTAGCAAAGAAATATCCAGAATGTTCAAGTAAACACGCGCAAGGTACCGAGCGTTCGAGTTTCGACTAGGCGCTGTCGGTTGAGTGATTTGTGATGTCATTTTCTCAATGCTCCCCTCGCTCTCGTTCCTGACACTAGATGGCGCTAGTGTATTGTCGATTTGAGCGCGTAACACTGCCCCCTCCTAAGACATGCTCGTCCCGAGCATTATCGGCCCCATAATAACGCGCTAGGCGATCCACATGGACGATCTTAGGAGTCCCTCTTGCGCCTTTCTGTATCCGGTAGGTTACATCGTTGATCCTGGTCACAATCCGGTACGGGCCGTCCCATTTAGCTTGAAGCTTAGGAGATTTCCCTTTGCTGCGGACTGGATTGTGCAACCACACAAGTGAACCTTCGTCGAACCCTTTGTTGTTCATTTTGCGGTCATACCGGGTTTTCATCTTTTCAGACATTTGCTGGCCCGATTGTCTGACGTGCTCATAAACGTCATTCATTTTTTTCCGCAAGTCATTTGCATAATCGGTTATACTGCGTGGAGCATCAGGTGGTATCCCCGTGATCAGGTCTGCAGGCAGCCGTAATTCTCTTCGTTCACGAAAGTCACTGCTGTACTTTCGTGAACAGAACTTCGATATGACAACAAAAACGGTTGTATGTGCTTGTCCCAATCTCGTTGCCGATTGTCTACAACTTTTGCTAGGTACCTCCAATGTCTGATTAAATCGTTCCACCATTCCATCAGATTGCGGGTGATAAGAAGTCGTTCTTGTTTTATGAGTACCCATAACTCGGCAAGTTTCCTGGAATATTTGAGACTCAAAATTCCTTCCTTGATCGCTGTGAATCTCTAAAGGTACTCCAAAACGACAGAAGACTTCATGAACTAGTTTATCTGCAACTGTTGAAGCTTCTTGATTTGGAATGGCGAAGACTTCTGGTCACTTAGTGAAGTAATCCATCACAACCATGAAATACTTGTTACCGCTTTCACTCTCCGGAAACGGCTCCGCCACGTCAATGGCTATTCTCTCCCATGGTGCACCAACATTGTACAACTTCAATGCACCTCCACTACGAGTCTGAGGTCCCTTTACAGCCGCACAACTTGTACATTTGCGACACCAGTCCTCGACATCGTTTCGACAGTGGACCCAGTAAAACCGTTCTCGGATCTTCAGTAGAGTTCGTTTAACTCCCAGATGGCCTCCTGAATTATGGTACAGCTGTAGAACATCCGGTACTTTAGCTTTAGGGACAACCATTTGTAAATGACAGCTGTCTCCCCCTAACATTTTCCCATTTACGGCACAGAACTCCATCCTGAAGCAGCAAGCTGTCCCACTGGGCCCAATAGCTTTTAGTGGTCGAACTCATCGCTGAGACGTCGCTCCACTTGGCTTGGGAGCCCTGGCCTTCATCCATTCCAGGATCGGCTTGATGTCCGGATCTTCCAGCTGTGCACGTTGTAAGCTGTCATTCCACTCGTTGCTGAGGTGGTCTGCCCTGAGCATCCTCACGGATACCACTTCCTTACTCTCTTGCCTAGTACAATGTTTGCAATCTTCAGGACAAGGTCTTCTTGATAATGCATCTGCGTTGCCATGAGATTTCCCGTTGCGATGTTCGATCTCAAAGTCGTATTCCTGCAGTAGTTCAATCCACCTCGCAACTTGTCCTTCTGGATTTTTAAACTACAATAGCCATTTTAGTGCAGCATGGTCAGTTCGTAAGTGAAATTTTCGCCTTCGCTAGCAATTCGCGTCTTGTGACACAGTAGTTCCTTTCCGGTTTTGACAACGACTTGCTGAAGTACGCTATCACGACCTCTTGGTCACCATTCCGTTGGGACAACACACCGCCAAGTCCTATATCACTTGCGTCTGTGTCAACTATAAATTCTTTGCTTGCATCAGGGTATCCCAAAATAGGTGTTTTGCACAGACGGTCCTTGAGCTCCTGGAATGCGTTATTGCAACTTTCATCCCAGCAGAAATGTCGCTTCTCCTCGGTTAGCTTGTGCAGAGGTTTGGCTATATCTGCAAAGTTCTTCACAAATCGCCGGTAATAGGAGCACAAACCCAAAAATGCTCTAACCTGCGTCTTGTCTTTTGGAACCGGCCAATCCTTGACAGCGGCGATTTTCTCTGGATCTGTGCGGATACCTTGTTCCGATACTACAAACCCCAAAAAGTTAACTTGCCGTTGGAATAGTGAACATTTCTTCGGGCTCAACTTGAGGTTGACACTCTGAATCTTCATGAGCACGCGTTCCAGGTTTTGAAGGTGTTCCTCAAACGTACGGCCTACGATGATGATGTCATCCAAGTAGACCAGACAGGCATCGCCAATTAGCCCGGTAAGTACAAGTTCCATCAGCCTTTCAAACGTTGCTGGAGCATTGCACAACCCAAACGGCATTACTTTAAATTGCCACAGACCCTTTCCCGTCGAGAACGCAGTTTTCTCCTTGTCCTTAGGGTCAATTTCAACTTGCCAGTAGCCACTTTTTAGATCCAGCGTGCTAAACCACTTTACTCCTGTAAGCATGTCCAGCGTGTCATCAATTCTTGGCAAGGGATAGGTGTCTTTCTTCGTAACGTCGTTCAGACGGCGGTAGTCAACACAAAACCGCATGCTGCCATCCTTCTTCTTCACCAGCACCACTGGTGAACACCACGGACTAGAGGAAGGTTCAATAACACCATCCTTCACCATTTCTTCAATCATGGTTTCCACTTCCTTTTCACGTGCTACCGGCAATCTTCTTGGCCGCTGACGGATAGGCAATTCTTCTCCTGTGTTTATTTTGTGTTGAACTAAGCCAGTCTTTCCTATGTCAGCATCGTTTGATGAGAATACATCGGCGTACTTGAGTAACAACTTCTTCGCCTTGACCAATTCGTTCGGGGAGAGAACACTCCGACAGTCTTCCAAAAATGTGGTCACTCTCGTTTCTGCATCCTTGCTGGGGGTCCCACTCGATATATATTGGCACCGACGTAACCAATCCACTTCCTCACAAGTACCAATCAGTGTGCCTTTTTCTATAATCTGGTCCCGGTCGCAAAGGTTCAGCACACGTACTCCTGAGATGTCAGTGGTCCTGACCAAGGTTTGAGCTACTTTCCATGGAAGGTCATTGTTTACCCTTTCCACAAGTACACAACGGTGGGCTTGCCCAGCGTTTCGAGGAAGACTAACCGGAACAATCGTTTCCGATCTCGGCGGAAGAACAATCTTCTTAATGCTGTACACGTTCCCTGGTAACGCACCTTCCATAAAAAGTTCCTTCTGTCCACATTTCAAAACACCTTGCTTAACGTCGATCTCACAACAATTATTCCTCATAAAGTCTAGGCCTAGGATGCAGTCGTCCATTATATCAGCCACGATGACATTATGCAGGTAGATCTCGTTGCCTAGCTTCAACTCCATCTCCTTCTGTCCACGGACGGGTATACGCTGACCGGTGGCTGTTACCAAATTAATGCGTTCTCGGTTGTATGCGGAGTCCCCAAGGAACTGACTTATAAGTTGGGAACTAACAACCGTACGAGAGGCTCCAGTGTCTATGGTCAGTTTACACGGCATTCCGTTGACCTCGCCCTTGATGATTAGACTGTTCCCATCATGGGTTTGTGAGATCGAGATTCTTGGGGCTCTTTTAACATCAGCCAGCACCCGCCCCGCAGTTCTGGCTTTTACTCGTTTCCCTGCTGCTGCTGGGCGGTGCTGTTGGCCGCACTACCCTCCTGAGATCGTTCACCTTCCCTTTCTAGGGTTCGCTTAGGGCAGCTGGATCGAAGATGGCCCTTTTCCCCACAGCCATAGCACCTTGGGCTGTATCCTTTGTTGCGGTAGCGAACTGTAGCTGCTGCAACCTCCCTGACGCGATGGGAACGATGATCCTGCCGCACGGCTTCCACTTCCAGTGCATGGGCCAAGGCGTCCTTAAGCGTCTCGTGGTGCCCGAGCCTCACAGCAGCTCTGACTTCCAGGTCGCGGATGCCGTCGATGAATGTCTGCACCAGGTTCCTTTCAATGAGCGCAGGTACAGAGCTTCTCTACTTCTAAAGCCCACTGCTGCAGGTTTTCGTTGATGCACTGCACACGATCTTTAAGCTGCGCACGAAAGACGTGTTCCAGGTGAGCGTCGCCATATCTCGCCTCCAATGCCTCAAGGAGTTGCTCATAAGTCACTTCCTCACCGAGAGCTTCCAGAACTGTTAAGGCCTGGTCACGCAGGCCTAGTGTGAGAGCAGTCATGGCCTGATTTTTATTTCAGCCGTTCGCCTTCATAACAGCCTCAAACTGGATTTTGTAGGCCGACCAGGAAGAAGTCCCGTCGAACGGTGGCACTTTGAACCCACGTAGCGAAGGTGTAGTAGCTACTACGGGAGCTGTAGTTCCATCACCCAGTTTGAGGTCGTCCAGCGTTTTCTTCACGTTAGCCACCACGTAATCAACCCGATTGTTCACTTGGTCGATTTGGGTTTTAGCTTCCTTGATTTGGGTTTCAGCTTCCGACAGGCGGTTGTCATGTTGAGCAACCTTATCCTTCACCTCCTTTATCTCTTTCCCAAAGGTAGCATGAAGGTCCTTAATGAGGAGCATCTGCTCTTCCGACCGACGGGCCTGTTCCTCCTGTCGGCGGGCCTGCTCCACTTGTCCGCCCCGCAGCTGCTCTTCCAATCGGCGGACCTGTTCCTCCTGTCCGCTCTGCAGTTGCTCTTTCAACTGACGGACCTGTTCCTCCTGTCGGCGAGCCTGTTCCTCCTGTCGGCGAGCCTGCTCCTGCAACATCACCATCAGAGCACCTAAGTCAGGTGCTGCAGATGTAGGAGCTACCGACGGGCCTGCAGCCGGTGGCTGGCCCTCCGACGTCTGCGGCGTTGCACCACCAAATCTTCGTTGGTCCGTCTCCTGCTGTCGTTGACTTCGGGTACGGACACCCTCCGTTTCCTCCTTAGGTAAAATCGGCATGATTTTATCCCACTTCTGACACCAATTGTTACGAGCTTGAGGTTCGTGACAATAAAAATTTCCGAAAAAAATTACCTAAATTAACACTTTAATTTACTTTACACAAATTAAAGTTAAAAACACACTAATAATTAAACACACTGATTCCCTTTATTCCGCTCCGAAGCTTCGCTTGTTTCGCCAAATCAACACTACCTCGATCGCATCTTGCAGCGCCTATATATTTAAATTAGCAAAGAAATATCCAGAATGTTCAAGTAAACACGCGCAAGGTACCGAGCGTTCGAGTTTCGACTAGGCGCTGTCGGTTGAGTGATTTGTGATGTCATTTTCTCAATGCTCCCCTCGCTCTCGTTCCTGACACTAGATGGCGATAGTGTATTGTCGATTTGAGCGCGTAACAATATGTACAACATTGGTTTTGTATCTCCGCGCAGCTCCTCCATACAAGCCATCTCCTTCTGAACTCCTTCCAAGACATAGACAATTTTTAAACAATTTTCTATTTATCCTATAAATGTTATTTATCTTTATTTTTATAATATTTTCAACTTGTATTTCTATTATTTATCATATTTAATTTTTTTAATAAATCTATTTATTCTGAAAAACAATATTTTGCCTTTAATTTACTATATTATTTGTCTAATGTCTGAAATGTATTTATCTTATCTTTATGCTTATTAATGTAATTTTATTGTTTAATGTATATCTTTTAAGTTTATTTTTGACGCCCTCCTATGTTGATTTTAATTATTAATAATAATGATGGGCCGTCACAATATTAATACATAGGATTAAAAAGTTACATTTGTAGTGAATGAATCAGTGTACCTGTATATATATATATAATAGCTGTAGATAGGTAAGTTGTCAGTTTTAAAGAAGTAGATCGTACCGGAAAGGAAAAAAGTAAGATTATCTACAAAAAAAAAATGAGATGCCATCAAAAACATTACTTGTAAAAAACCCAACTACTCGCAACTCAGTTCTTCTACCGTAAAAAGTAGTGAGATCCATGTAATACTAAGTCGGTTAATTTATTCAATCCCTACTTAAGGGTCCTTCTGTTTTAAGTTATTACGTAATTAGCTAACCTAAAAACATCTTATAGTGACCATATCAATGTTAAAAATCTTTTATGTTTTAAATAAATAGATTGACTTTTTGCATCACGTTATTGCGATTACGTTTTTTTTACGGTTTTTTCACGCAATTTGGCGGCTGGGATTAATCCGAACAATTCCTTCTGAGGAATTGTTCGGATTAATCCCAGCCGCTCTGGCACTCCCCGTGGTATATGCGAAAGAAAATGCAGAGATGCAACATCTCTTCGCAGCGCCAGTGAATCGAGCCGATCGGAAAGCACTCGGTCGTCGACGATTCGAGCCGCTCTGCGCTGGATGCGGTCAAGTGGAAGCAGCTGGTACTGGGGAGCTCCAGCCCAGAGATGGGAAGAGTATTCCATACGCGGCCGAACCTGTGCCTTGTAAAGTTGCAGGCGGTGTGCCGGCATGAAATACTGTCCCGCTCTAATGAGCACGCCAAGCTTTTTAGAGGCCAATTTGGCCTTCTCTTCAAGTGACCACGATAATGCACGCCTCTCGATATATCGACACCGAGGATTCCGATACTGGCTGAGGCAACAAGGGGACTGCCTTGAAACTGAGGAGATACGACAAAGGGGTTCTTTTTAGCGGTATGTGATCGAGAATTCCGGATGTTTCAGTAGAAAAGGTCCTATATAAAGGCATTAGGACCGCGCGAATTGGCGATACAAGCAGACTTAGGAGCGAAATAAAGTAAACTAAGAACTAAAGTGTTAAGTGTGATTAACGATTAGTGTGTTTTAAGTTTTAATTGGTGTTTGGTAATTAAAGTGTCAATTTTGGTAATTCAATCGCCAGTTTTTATTCTCACGAACCCTAAGCCCGTAACAATATGAATGCTTGAAGTGAACCGCTCGCGCGAGTACTGGCGCGTTAAGTGCTGTGTTGTTAAGTCTGCTAAGTTGGCATAAAATATGTACGTTTCACCATACATTTATTATCTCGGTCTCCTTTTTGTGCGGTGCTTCATAGCCTCCTCGTATTAATTAATATTAATCTAAAGAATTTTTAAACTTGGTAACAATACTATAATAAATAAACCCTCCAGTTATCGTACTTATGATAATCTACATTGATCTCATTCTTTCGAAGTTTAGTTTTCTGAAGGTTTCCCCTCTACTGCGTGTGAACTGCACACAGGTTTTTATTTTTACGCGACTCCCTCAGGAAAAGGGTAATGTTTTTAGAGTATATGTATATATGTATATCTATTTATTTGACACGCTCTCAATCCTAAACGGCTTGATGTATTTTAACATATGGGGTGTCGTTAGATTAGTCTTAGTTGTGGAAGTGACATAGGGTAAAAGGTTTTTCTTTTTTCAGCAAACTTGTTAATCTATCGGGTTTTTTAAAATTACTCTTACATTCTTTATGCTTCTCTACGATGATTTTCCAACAAGTAATATAATCAGGTGTTACTTTGCTTAAATCCATTAAGTTAAAGTTAAACTTTATTATCTAAATACTGGTTGTGTCTTACTTAGTTTGAAGAGTAATAGTTTCCACGAGAATGGATTTGCAGAGAATGACTAGAGTGTTTAGTCTTCGCAGAGTCTATTTTTCTTGATATTGCCCCATTAAGAGGCAAACCACGCGTAGGATTATCGAATTGATATAGGCTGCAGCATCCGTTTACCATCTACTGCACTGTACGCTAGTTTGTTATCCTCAATTATTTTATTAATATTTATTGATAAAAGTCCTGACCATTCATTACTTTTACATATTTTTATTCATTATAACGACGATTATTATCGAACCCTACTTAATATTAGAAACTTTTCTTTGACTTATATTTCACAAAATTTTAAACCACCGACTGAAATACAATAAAAGGTTCATTTGGTAGAGCGGTGAAATACGTCATCTCCTGCGAGCATGGAGGCCTAGTGGACTTTTGATAAGCTATAACGAGGTTAACGAGTACTATTATTATTTGATATTATTCATCGAATATTGATAGATTGATTGATTGATTACTATGATTTTTTGTGTTTATATAATATTTGCGTTTATATATTATTAGTGTTTATATATTGCAAAAAAAAGAGAAAAAATGTATTGTAATAAAAATGAGTCCTGGATACCTGAAATTAAATAAATAATAATAAAAAAATATTTTGAAATATATTTAAATTTATGAATGTATCTTTCATTTGGATCGACTCGACAGTATAAATAACACGTGATTAATGTTTATATATCAGATATGCAGATGTAAACCTATTTCGTTTAATGTAAACAGTTTCATCATTATTTGCCACCCACGACTATCGTAATCCGTAAAGAAGTAAAAGACAATAAGATATTTGCAATTAACCTTATTTCACGGCAATGCGTTAATGATTTGTATTTAGTATTTAAATAAAATTTTATAATAACAATATATTTTCCTAGATACTGAAAATTAAATAAATAATTAAAAAAATATACATACGTAAATCATCATCGATCAGCTCTGGTTGTTCACCTACTACGAGTATAGAATCAATTTTTTTGTAATCAAAATAAATCACAATTTGAAGAACTCGTGTATCATAAAATCTTTTGTGAAGAAAAATTTTAAGACGAAATCTTCATGTTCGAGAAACGACATGTTTCAAGATGTTGAAGATGTTCTAAACTCGAAAAATCTTAAGCTCTAAGATAATAAATTTTTGGAGTCAGCAGTAGATTTTAAAGTTTACAGGAGCTTAAAATAAGCTTAAACTGAGGAAAATACTTTAGACTTTCAGGATATGTGGGGCTATGTTTAGTCCATACAAAAGTATTCCTTTGTTTTCTCCATGAATGAGAATAGAACAAATATTTTTACGATGTAATTTGTATCTAGCGCTGCTATGTTTTTACGTTTCTATTTTTTATAAATTAAGTATCGTAAAAACTTGAAAACTTCTAAAATTACTGAAACAGCCGACAAAATTAACGAAACCGGAATGATGATTTCGTTAAAATTCCGAACATTATTGTATAGTCCAAGCTGTAATTTTGTCTCCTATTTGTTTAGCTCGAACGTTTGGACAAATTTCGGATCCTTAATTACCTATGTTTCAAATTTATTACAGCCCGTATATTCCCATCATGGGTCATTATACCATGATTACTTGACTTTGAATCCATGTAAGATTAAATTAATAGATATTATACCTTATGATTTACATAATGTCGTATGTTTCAGATACGATCCCAAAAAAGGCTTCTTCTGTCAAGTAACAAGCGGGGGAAGACGAAATGTTTGGGCAAATCGAAGGGTTGAATCTACCTGCCGATAGAAGAGCGCTCGGCGAAGGGCCTGAAGCGCTACTACACGCCGCACAACACGGCATTGTCGAAACTTCTGGTGAGATTATGCCGGCCCGTGCCCCAGTGGTTCAAGGACGAGTTATCCAATGGATAGCACAACTCCCAACCTCAAAGGTTGAAACAGCAGGAATTCGCACACAGACTCATAAAGGTCTGCGTTGTGGCCATCCCCTAACTGCTATCCGGTGAAAGTGGCCAACAGTCCAATACAAATACGAACAATGAGCTTCGCTCGACCAATATGTTGTTTTTCGAGTGTTTCGATGTGAGAGTAAAATTGTTGAAGATTACATTTGTCTATCGAATTTTGTAATATAAACTTTTAATAAGTGATGTTAAAAGGACCTGGATCGGATAGTTTTAGAAATGATAATTTTTATTTGTTTTAGTAGCTTTTTGAACATAACATGTTTTGATTCCCGGAATTGAGCATATAATGTATTTACAACTTAATTGTTTGCCTATGTACTTTCACTCTTAGCCAAACGAGGAACATAAACAAACAGCTATTTATAAATATACTGAAATACGCTAAAGTTAACGCTTTAAAGCAGGTGCCCGAATAACTAAGTTAGAATAACGAAGTAAGAAGCAAATAATTGAGCTTTTATTGTTCATACTTGTGAGATATATTCTCAAGAAATAAGGTCTTCTGTATGAAATAATTAAGCAGAATATTTGTTTCTCAATCCACGCGACAGTTTTACACGTGCCCCTTTTCTAAGTGTTTGTTAAGAATACGTTCGTACCTGACACATTTGTACAATGCGTAGTTAAATTCTTTGATTTGAAGGAAGGTACATCAAGGTACATGTAAAGTGAATATTTGGTTTTTCAAACGTCACAGTGCCATATGAACTTATTATGCGAACGGCACTAAAACATGACTTAATATTGTGTACAACACACTAGTACTTACTGTAAGCTATTTCATATTTTTCTATATCTTAAATAACTGGTTTATTTCCTTGCAAACAAATACACGCAGTGACAATGTTATGTTTGTTTTTTTAGCAAATTTTCAGCAATAGACGTACGATTCAAATAGTGTGCAGCTCAAGGATTCATGTAACAGTGGAATCACAGCTTGCGACTTATTAGTCGCAAGCTGTGATTGATTGATGTGCATGATTTTACACATATACTGTGTTCTTGCCGCATGTTTGCAATATTTTCAATAATCAAACCTGTAATGATTTGAAACTTTTCAATAACCCAGAGGACACTAAATGTGTTAGAACTTTAACATTTTCTTCTGAAAAGATATCGAAAATTACAAAATAATATTCTTGACTATTGTTAGATACCCTTACGTTCCTTGATTATAGTATTGTTTTGATTTAATTAACCATTATTAGATTTACAAATACACTAACAAATTGTGGTTATACAGATCTAAGTATTATATGAAATTCTAACCTGATTTTATTTATATAATAACTACAGCAAAGTTACGTGATTTAAAAACAATTACTTATTGTACTAAACACTAAAGTAATAGGCTAAATACTATATTTTGTTTCTAGAAAAAAGTAATATTTATTTATCATAAAAACCTAAAAAGTATTTTCTTTTTAGATAGATAAATTTTCTTGTGATCTTGTGGCAACCCTACGTGAATTATGCGAATGGCAACATTCACATACATAATACAAAGTTCATATAAATAACTAACTCGTAGTAGATTTGTTTATAATGAAATTATATTTGACTATTACGAGTTCGTTAAAATTATTATTTAATTTTAATTAAATATCGAAGCTTTGTTACTGTTCTTACGAACTGAGGCGCCAAACACATTTAAGATTTTAATAAATATTACACAAATTTTTTTTAAATAAATATTTGTCAAAATCAGAACTTTTTAAAAATAAAAGTACATTAACTGTAAATTTTTATATTACAAATAGATAGTTATTTTTGTAAGCTTTATCTTATTTTTATATCTTGAAAAGTTAAATTTTGTTAACAAACGTTATAATTTTATATAATGATAAATATAATGGTTTTAACACGTGTCCTTCATAAAAATACATCACTTATTTTATTAAATGATCCAATCCCCCCTACACACAATATGGTAGCGGAATCAAATTTAAATCTCCCCCAAGATGGTACCACTACCCTTGGACGATCCCTCGCTGAGCATCCATGAGCACAGCGCCTATGAGTGCCTCTTTAGATCCCACCGAACTGTACCAAAATAGGTAGCACCGACCGAATACAACGACGTCGAAACAGACCGATTCATCGACCACGTCCAAATGGCTACAGATTCCTTGCTACAGCGGATCCTCTCCATAGAGATCGTCATCCTCGGCGATTTTACCGCCCACCACGCCAAATGGCTTGGTTCACATTTTGCCTTGGCATATGATCTGACAAAACTAGTTACTTCGCCTACGCATATTCCAGATGGGATCTTGCACCTTCCCTGTTGGATCTTCCTCTGACCTCTCATCCGGCAGATATCAGGTCTCTGTCGACGCTCTTCTTGGCACTTTGGACTATTGTCTAGTCCGGAGTGTGGTGCCACTCAGACTGAAATCGCGTTTTTCTTTGCATCCTACCCTTGGGGGCGCGTTTGCTTCTCGCCGGACGATCCCAACGTTGTTGCGGATTCTGTCGCTGATGGAACTTTTTATTCCTTCCTCTGTGATGCCCATCTGAGGCAGATCTCAGCCATGATTTAGTTGCTCCTATAAAATACCATCATACTATAAGCAGGAGTGCTATCGGGCCTGAACTAACGTTCAACATCTAGGGATGTAAATACCAACGCCTTAAAAAAGAAGTAAAATTCCGCTTCCAGGTCGTTTAAAAGAGTCATTGCCAAGACAAAGTCTAGTATAGAAACTATTTCGCCTTCCTTCTGGAACCTGTGTATACTAGTCTCTTATCAAGGCTGTCCAAGGAAATTTCTGTCAAGCATCTCTTCCATCTCTGTACAGGAAGGACGCCTCACTGGACCGTGCCACAAATGAGAAAGCCGATCTTCTAGACTCTTTCTTTGCGTCCAACTCGACTTTCGATTATGGGGAAACCGCCGACCATGCCGCGGTGTGAGTTCTCCATGCCGGATGTGTGGTTCACGCAGCGCTCGGTTTGCTTAGCTCAGGGTTTCTCAGCTCAGGGAGGGTTACCAGCTGATTAGTGACCGCCAATACGGTTTTCGTCGATCTCCATAAACTGGTAATCTTCTGGTCTACCTGACTACTAAATGAGCTGAATCAATAGCACAGAAACAGTAATAATGAGACAATAGAAATGAATTAGCGCTCGATTACTTCCAAAAGCGATGTCGCCACATCTTACCGTATTATAAACATACGCAATGCACAATGATATCTGTCACCATGAAACATAAATCAGGAAACTTCAATACTACGGTGTATTTAAATTATTTCATTTTTAAGTAACAGAACGGAAAAAGTTGTCATTAATGGTATGAGTTCTTCCGAGTCGATAGTACAAATGGGCGTACCTCAGGGCTCAATTCTCGGCCCCTTTCTGTTTTTTTATAATATATTATTGACTAACCTTACACAGTAGGGGATAACTATGATATAGTATATTTGCTAAAGACACTTCAATAACTTTAAAATTAAAATGACAGTTACTAAATTACAACGAAGTAAATAATGCTATAGCTAAGACAGTCAATTGGTTTAATGTTAATAATTTGCATTTAAATGGAATTAAAACTAAATGTATGAAAGTCGTAACTTCAAATGTCAAAATTTTAATACTAATGCAATTTTAAATGGGGAAGAGCTGAGTCTTGTTGATACCACAATTTTTCTTAGAATCACACTAGACGCAAAGCTTCAATGAGGCTCCTATATATCAAAACAAGCTATCAGACTTAGTTCTGCAGCAAATGCTGTAAAAAAGATAACAATTATTACCAGTACTGAAACGGCTAGACCGGTTTACTTTAGCTATATCCGTGGCATAACATCGTTTGGAATTTTGCTATGGGGTCACGCAACTGACACTGATATTATATTTATTTTACAGAAGAGGGTCATTAGAGCAAAATATGATTTTAAACCTAGAGAGTCGCTCTGACAAAATTTATGGAAATTAATATATTAACTCATTACACTTTACTTTACATTACATTACATACTTCACACATTACATTACATTTTCATGAATGTGTTGGGAGGCCATCCTATACATTCATGAAAATGTAATGTACGTACACAAAAAAAAGTAGTTTTACAAAATTAGTGATATTCATTCTGTAAATACTAGGAACAGACACAAGCTAGTAGTACCTACCAGTTACTCGACTCCAACGAGTCAATAATTCATTATTGGGGCGATGAATACGCTTTTACAACAAAATCCCAGAAAATATACAAAATTTGATAGGTATAATTACAGTTAGTTTAATAAAGTTCAAAACTTTATTAAACTAAGTTTGTATAAAAAGTGTCATTATAATATTAAGGAATTTATTGATGATAATACCTTCTGGGAAGGGTGATCGCTACTAAGCTATTACTAGTTTGTTTTGTGTTGTTAATTGTAACATACATGATTGTAAGCTCATAGTCCTGTTGGGTTTCTTCTTGGTTCTTCCCAGGACAGAGGTTTTTTTTTGCGAACCAGTGGTAAATGAAAAAGAAGGTGACTTTCAATAAGTATTTTATAAGATTATAAATAATCCATTTTGAATAAAAAAGTTTCTGTTTCTGTTTCTATTTGTAGAGTAAATTGATCTAACGGAGCTGCGTCAGGCAACTCTCACGTGGATAACTGAATTACTGTGGCGCGTTGCTCTCATCCATCACTGTAGATAATTTAAAGATAAAAGCCTATTATGGACGCTCATTAATCGCTACGTGGCAGATTTTAACGTGGAGATAGATATAGATAGATGTGTATCGTTCAGACCGTTGTACATTGAAATTTCAAAGTAATGGCATCATACTTAACTAAGCTTTTACACAATTATTTATTAATAACTTATAAATATGCATAATATATATATATATATATATATATATATATATATATATATATATTATTTTATACTCTGATAATAATATTATGTATAGTAATAAATTAAACATCTATTAAATAAGTTAATCCCTTAAGATAAACATGTTGTTAGTGATAAAAAAATCAATTTGCTAAATTAAAATATTATAGCTTTAGTTACGATCATGTAAGGAAAGCAATTGGTAAGGAACAATTAAACTTTTATTCTGTGTGTGTAGATTTGAAACAAAAAGCAATCAAAGTGATTTCTCAAGTTACATAAATCATTTAACATTGGCTGTTTAGGAAACTTTTCGTACATACATGAAAAGACAATAAAAATTCAATTTTTATATAATAACGCCTTAGTTGATATCATAACCAAATGAATAAAGATATGGTATGGTTTCTTTACTTATGTGCCATAACTGCGGCGATATCATTGTGATTTTAAGTTAAAAATTTTACCTTTCTTTTAGTAATACGAAATCACAAGTAAACATCATACCATAATAACGTTTTATAAAATTATAAAAATGTTACGAAAATAAAATATTACTGTGTTATTTAAGAGATTTCCACCACTATTTTACGTGTTACTTTACCAAATCCTAAATAAAATGGTGTTTGCCAACGTTTAGGATCATTTGCAAATAGGACGCCTACATGTCCCGTAGTGAAAGGAATTGGAGGCTTCAATAAAACGGTCCAAGGTTCGATAAATTTAAAATTTAATTCTTGTTTCGATCATAATATTACTTTAAATATAAATTCGTTAGTAGTAGACAAAGTGACCGAACGTCTGCCAACCGTTTCGGTCAAAGCATCCGCCATGACAAACTTCAATAATTTGGTTTTAGCGGATGACACTTACTCCGTCCCCGGAGAGATTGATATGCCCATTGGTGCATCTATTTTCTCTTACCTCTTGTTACTTAACAAGGTGAAGAGCAACTCCTCGTGTATCACACTTTACGCATTGAAAACCGTTTTAAGTTATGTTATCGTTGGTTCCACTCCTACTGTTGATAATATTTTGGGATCTTCTCATTGTTGCACCGCTATTGAACCTCCCGAACTGTTGGCTCGCACATTTTGGGAAATTGAGGGGGTGAATGTCGCGCCTATACTTAGCCCGGATGAAAGATTAGGCGAGGAGGTTAAAGGCAAAATGATAGAGTTTCTTGGTACGGGAATAAAAAATAAACCCGTAGTGGTTTCACCGCAGCTGGAAGGAACGCCCAAAACAAGAAAGCCCTGGAGCCAGGTTTATAGACTCTATGAAGAAGGCCCATTTACAAAGTTAGATCACCCAGCGATCCGTCGGGTGACAGTATCGGTGTACGAGGACAGCGACACGGCACTCGAGTCGACGTCATCAGCGGAATCGGGCACGGTGCGGAGCGAGGTCGCGGCCGTGGCGCACAGCGACGCCTAGCTGCCACAGCAGAAGGTATGCCGCCTCGGAAGCGTCTAGTTGGACCTGATGAGTCAAGTATTGCTTGGTGGAGCAAAATAAAATAACTACGAGAGAGAAAGAGAGAGAGAGAGATCTGGCTGCAAGCAGACCTATCCGCTTTATCGAAAGAAGTGAGGAGGCTTCGCCAGCAACACGCCACAAGCACTGTTATTCCAAATTCATCGTCGCATAACTTCACCGCTTAAGATTATTAATAATTCCGATTCCCTCAGGATATTACATACTTATGATTATATAATTGTGTGTGATTTGAATATTTGGCTTTATCTCCAGCAGAATTACAAATCAATATTTAGCTTATTAATGTTTATATAAAAATGTGTACGTGATTTGGTTACGAAATGTATACTGCTGAAGCTGTGCAAAATTTAAATCATTCCTTGCCGTTACAATAAAAGCCTTTGCAGTGTTGGAAGTGGTTGTACAATATTTGTTTGTGTTATCATTGTTTGTATGTGATTTTGTATTGCGTAGATTTTTATATTATCATAATTACACAAGTCCACTGCTGAAAGTGCCCGCTAATTTTAGACCTATGTCTGTACTACCAACTCTCTGTCAAATTTTTGAAAAAATAATTTTAGACAAATTTTTTTTAAATTATTCCATAAAAGTCAATCTGGTTTTACAGGAGTCGCTCGACGACTGACGCAGGTGTTGAGCTTTCAATTGTATTCATCATGAGATATTAATCAGGAAACTACAACAGTCGGTCTCAAAAATATTGCCTATTATTTCATATTTAAATAATAGAACTCAAAACGTCTTTATCAATGGTAAAGATTCCACTGGATCGGTTTTAGTGTTGATCCCACAACAGTATAATATGTAAATGTTAATTGTAGCTGTTAAGGAGGTAGGAGTATAATTAAAGATCTAGAACAAAAAACACGTTCCCTTTCATTTAACACCTTCCAACATTACACAGTAGTATCAATGGGCGTTCCTCAGGGCATAACTCTTGGCCCATTCCTGTTTTTAATCTATATTAATGATTTACCTGATCTTATAGGGAACAATCACGATATAGCATTCCGAGCCGAGTCTATTTTTTCGGTTATATATATTATTAGTTTTAGCATTATTATGTCTACTTCACGTCACTTATACAAATGTTACTGCGTCTTTTCACTTATTTCACTTTATATTTTATTTCATCTTATCTATGCTCACACATTCTATAACAAATTCTAAGCAATATTAATATTGAAACGCCACCCCTACATTCTTAACCACCCCCAGCAAACACCATCCTCCAAAACACTCTCCATTTCACGAACAATATATTGTAGGCATAACGCCTACTTCATATCGCTTCCACCCCCACTTAATTATTATATATCATTAATTATTTATAATTACCTAATTACCCCTTTTATAAATAAAATTATATATATGGGACCAGGATAAATAAAATATGTTTTGATCTTTCTGAATGATCTTTCTAAAGGTTTTATAATAGGCCGTTTGTAATAATTTTGGCGTGATCGTCTTAGGTAGGACCCTTATTACATTGTATTTGTTTAGTAACTTAGTTCTTTTAGGTGTCTTTTGGTAATATGAATATTCACCAGAGCAATTGAAAGATGTTGGCAGTGCCTTATAAGCTAAGTGAACCCCGTTCACGAAGACAGGGCTCGACAAAGGTTAAGAACATAAAAACGTCCCTATTCCACTTGCATCGGGTTAACTTTATCATTTATTATTATTTACATACAAAAATACCCGATACAAGGGTTTCGCTCTCCCAGATTATTTAAAAAAAATGTGTGGGAGGCACACACGCCGTGCGCGGTGAGCGTCAACCTTCACCACGTTCGCCCGCATGACGCCCAGATGATCGTATATGGGATGTTACCGTTGTATTGGACTTATATGTCACAAGTTTATGATAAAACCCAATTATTGATCAAAAACCTAGGCTTTTGATCAAGTAACGGAAGAAGACAAAATTACTACGTTATGTAGGTATCAAACCTGAGGAAATCCAGTTTTAAATCAAAAACCGATGATTTAGACTAATAAAATCAACTTCCTTAACCTAACCTAAGCTTAAATGTTATCATAAACCTCAACAAATTCAGGTTTTTGATCACAAAATAAGACTTGTTTAGGTTAATGATAAGATCAAGTGATAATTTAGTCTTCTACAAGGTAAAACCTGTTTTTATCATCAAAAACCTACAACATATGTAATGATACAATATTTATTATATCGTAAATAATTATCTATACCTATGTAAGAAACTTAGAAATGTTATCTGAAAAGACTGTTACCCTTTTAGCTTTAGCTACTGGGCATAGAGTCCAAACAATATGTGCCATTAATAATAGTACATATAAAGTTGGCTGCAGGAAATAAAATCAAATATCTTTATTCATGTAGACATTTAACAACACACTTATAGACAATAATGATATCAACATATTGTAATACTCATAACTTTGGGATCAAATATACTCGTACGGAGAAAACCGCTAAAATACTGCCGGTATTTTTTGTTCGCTTGTCGAACTCAAGCTCGTAACAATACATGGCTTTGGCTATTTTATGTTCAATATGACATATTACATTTTCCAGATTGTAAATTAGATTACATGTGTTAAAATAGAAGACATTAAGACAAGCATGTTTATCTTAAATTGACTGTTTAATATATTTATTTTTGCATCTTCATTCATTCATTCATTAAATGTATATTTTAAAAATATTTACCGTTAATGTAATGACAAACTTTCTATGGGTTTTTTATTAAAATACACACTGTTAAGCTGCTGTGGATGTCATCATCCTTTTTTCTGGCAACACTAGACAAGTATTCGTTTCAAGCGTTAAAAGAAGAAACTGGGTATTTGTCTATGATCGACTAATTGACTCATTGTAGAAGGAAATTAAATTGTGCAATATAATTTAAAGAATACAGTTATAAGATTCAAGCATTGGCAAACAAATATTCGATAGCACGTAACGCAAGTTTCTCAAATTTAGTTACTTTGGTCGGTTTTCTTAGAAGAAGAGTGAGCTACCAGAATTTAAATCAGCTTTCCATTGCTTTAATTCAATTGCCTTTGCAACTGGCTTGGTATATTCTAAATTACGAACTATCAAATTTCAAAATTTATCAACGCAGATTTATATTTTTTTTTATAAATAACTAGTTTCATTTCTATTCTAGTTCTTCAGGGTAAATCCCCACCGGCACCAGGAAAACTGATTTACTAATGTTTCGAGTTCCTCAATCATTTATATTTTTATCTCTTGTTATTTACTATCTCTATTACCGAATTATTTATTTATTTATTTAACACCAACAAGACATACACTAACAAAATCATAATGTTTTTACAAGATATTACAAATGCCATTAAAAACATAACTTGTAAAAAAATCAAGTCTCGCAACTCAGTTCTACTGTAAAAAGTTGTGAGATCCATGTAATACCAAGTCGGTTAATTGATTCAGTTCCTACCTAAGACTCCTTATGTTTTAGGTTATTACGTAATTAGCTAACCTAACAACATTTTGTAGTGACCATATCAATTTTAAAAGTCTTTTATATTTTAAATATATAGATTGACTTGGCCATCGCATGAAACCACAATGTATCTCACAAGAAATACATATTATATTAAATTAGATTGCTTAGTGCGATTGCCAAGTCAATCTATATATTTAAAATATAAAAGACTTTTAAAATTGATATGGTCACTACAAAATGTTGTTAGGTTAGCTAATTACCCTTTCCGGTACCTTCTACTTCTTGTAGTACCAAAAACGTTACTTATGTAATGGCACCTCATTCTGTAATACATATACAAGTACTTACTGAATTATTCACTGCAAATTTAACTTTGTAATTCTATATATTTATATGGGATTACAAAGTTATTAATGCAGTTGGTGTATCTAGAAAACTGGACCGAAATTGAAAAATATTTTAGTTTTTCCTTGATTTATACACTACATACTAATGGTATTCTAAATTTGAAGCTTCTATGTCTGCTAGAAGTGCCTTAGAGTTTTGATGATCGGTCAGTCAGTGAGTGACAAAATTAAGAAATTTTGACTTGTTACAATTCTTAAACTACTGGTTCAAATTGAATGAAATTGATAAAATATACCATGGTTATACAATGCTTACTCGGTTACTGAAAATTCAGGCTTCTAGATTAATTGACTACGAAGTTATAGGGGGTCGAAAATGGCCTGAATTGCTTCGAGAAAAGATGGTACGGCCGTGCCGCTTTTTTGCTCGACTTGGCGGGGGCACTACCGTGCCCCCAGATACTAAGTGTTGACTTAATTACAGATGTTACACACATTTCACAAAACATAGACACAAGAACACAAATGCTGTGAATCAAATTGAATACAAAAATTAGAGATAAGTAAATAAAAACAGAATTCAATATATGTAGTAATTTAAATCATGCATAATTTCATACTGTTATTTTCATAAGTAATAACTTAAGAGTTAAACATAACAATAAATAACACATTATTTGATTGTTCAATCATTAATATATCAGAATTTAGCTTTGTATTACTAGTAAGAAGAAAATATTTTATTACTGTGAATCACAATTAATTGAGAACTATAAATGTAATAAATCACGCTTGAATTTCGAAAGATTATCTGAAAATATGTCAATATCAACTTTTCTATCTTCATTTTTATTATCAGTAGTCGTTATGGCATTAATACAATTCCTGTGTGATAATTTACATATAGTATTATAACTCAACATCAATGTATTAATCAGAGGATATCGTCCATGACGTAAACGTGTGCTGTTTTCTACGAATGGTAAACCGCCATCTTTCTAACGCGTCTGAGTCTTAGTCGTACGTGGTAGAGCCATGCTGCAGCTATATTATGGTTGTAGCACGAATGAGTCGGCTTGACCAGGGAAGGACCATGTTCTCACAGAATACTAGCGTCAAGTAGTAGCTTAATACTTCTGTGCTTCGTATGGTGAGTGTAGAGATCCGGAGATCCTTTTTTAAAGGAACCGAGTCATTTCATCTCAGTCCTCAGGGGTAGCAACGCATCTGCGTTTTGATTCTTAATCGAGTATAAATATAGATATCTATGGGCCACAGCATCCTTTTACTATCAGGTGGACTGTGTGCTCGTTTTTTACCCTTATTCTATAATAAAATGAAGAACCATTTATAAATAAGTTAAATAAGTTTTTATTAATGATGTTCGTTATGTGGCCTGCTTCAATAACGGACTGTAGAATGCTTGAATATCATAGAGTTTGTTATCCCATCGACAACCAACATGTTCCTTGTGTTTGAAGAGGATGATGTTTAGGATCAAACTAGTCATAAATTACACTTCAATATCGTTCTCCTCGGTTGCTTTGTAGCTTGATAAATTGAACATACCTAGCATATAAAATATTCGAAGTGAATTAATTACACCGAATGAACAATATCATCAACTCTTTTATACAATGTGTCCGGTTACCGGTGTCGGAGCTTTTAATTCTATAAAATATAATCAATTTCATCGACAAATCATGTCTCAAATCTCATTTAGACCTAGCTGTATTTAAATGGCAGCCATTTAAATTTTTTAGTGTCACCACCTCGAACCCGCGCATTAAAATTACAATATTCACCGATGTAGAAGTCCTACATTCTTAAAAGATATCTCATTGGATAGATAAAGATACGCGTAATAAAATAAAAGCTAACTTTTAACTGCAAAATTGTATTTAAATCCTAAAATAACTTAGAAAAGAAAAAAAATGTAAAAAAATATCGGTTATTTTTTCACATTTTAGACTTTAATGAAAAAAGTAAGTCATTTACCTAATGATTTTTACATTAATCAGATAGATCAGAACATATCCTAACCAAAAACATAAAAATCTTAATTGTAAATTAAATAGTTTAAGAATTGTACTTTATCAAACACGACCTCTTAAAAGCGCAAGCTGCACGTGCAGGATCATTTATGATAGTTCAAGAGCAGGTAGAAAAACCCAATGCCCGTTGTTTGATGTTCTAAACAAGTGTACTTGGGACAACAAAAACAGTCGTCCCTCGCCACGCCTTGTGATTACACTACTTTTGCCCCTCTAAGATCGCTTGTTGTTGTTATTGTTAAAAAAAAATTCCGTTTTGTGGAACTTTTTAAGTTTGTGGTGAAGTTTCTAGTTATTTTGATATTTTCAAAAATGGCAGATGGTAAATACTCAAACCAGCATGTCGCTGATATCCACTTTGTGTATGGATTGTGCAACGGCAACGCAAACAGAGCTGTCACAGAGTACGCCAGAATGTTTCCCAACAAGCCTACACCAAATGCTCGCACTTTTGTAAGGATACCTTTGCGGATAGCTGAACTTGGGATCAGAAGACCCGCTAATGAAAGATTTCGGCTTGTGGCACCTGAGGAGGAAGAAGAGATATTACGTTTAATTACACAAGATCCCAGACTCGGTGTATAGACGAATAAGCAATATGCTTAATTTAACAAAATGGACAGTTTGGAGAGTTTTAAAGAGGGAAGGTTTGCATCCTTACCATTTTCGGCGGGTACAAGACATTCGCGAACCTGATTATGTTATAAGGGCAGTTTTTTGTTCGTGGATCAATAGAAGAACAAGACAAGATGCAGATTTTTTAAAAAGAATTTTGTGGACTGACGAAGCCACTTTCACGAGATCGAAGGCTTCAAAACAACCCTCATGCTCTTAGAGAAAGTACTTTCCAACATGAAATTCGAGTGAACGTTTGGGCTGGAATAAAAGACGATATTTTAATTGGGCCGATAATTTTACCAGAAACTATGAATGGCCCAAGATTTTTAGAGTTTGCAAACACAGTTTTTGGAAGAATTAATGGAGCTTCCATTAACTCACGGAGCAAGGATGATTCTCCAACTTGACGGTGCACTTGCACATTTTGCAGTAAATGTGCGAAATTATTTAAATGAGCGCTATTCGCCGTGGATTGGTCGCGGTGGAAGGATCGCTGGGCCTCCGCGTTCACCGGATTTAAATCCCTTAGACTTTTTTCTATGGGGCACTATGAAGCAAAGATTTTATGCGAACGTGCCAAACTCACGAGAAGAGTTGATTAATAAAATAATCGAAGTTGGAAATGAATTGCGACAAGATCGGGAGATGATCAGACGTGCAACTCAACATGTGGCAATAAGGGCTACAACATGTCTCCAACATCGCGGAGGTCATTTCGAACAGTTTTTATAAATAAGTTTTTAGTTACGGCATTTTGAAATGTTGTGTTTCACTCTTCTCATCAATTCACTTTGTCTGTCTGCAACCAGGGCGACAAATTTTTCAAAGGTCATATTCAAACAGTTATAATACTGATTTTTTTTTTGGTTACAATTAAGATTTTTATGTTTTGGTTAGGATATGTTCTGATCTATCTGATTAATGTAAAAAATCATTAGGTAAATGACTTACTTTTTTCATTGAAGTCGAAAATGTGAAAAAATAACCGATTTTTTTACATTCTTTTCTTTTCTAAGTCTATTTAGGATCTAAATACAAATTTGCTGGAAAAAATTTGCTTTTATTTTATTACGCGTATCTTTATCTATCCAATGAGACTCGCATCTTTTAAGAATGTAGGACTTCTACATCGGTGAATATTGTAATTTTAATGCGCGGGGTCGAGATGGTGACACTAAAAAATTTAAATGGCTGCCATTTAATTACAGCTGGGTCTAAATGAAATTTGAGACACGATTTGTCGATGAAATTGATTATATTTTATAGCATTAAAAGTTTCGAAACCGGTAACCAGACACACTGTATAATATTTTCTTTAATTAAAAATTTCAATATAGGTAGTCATTACATAGTAAACTTTTCAACTTATTTTTAATTTGATTTTTGAATTATTTTTAATTTAAAAAGTATTTGGATTATATAATTCTTTTACAATTTAGCTGTTGTGACATTCAGTTTTGATTTAGTAGAGAAGGAATCTTGCTTGAGAAGAGATCCCCCATATGTGGCAAGAGTTGTTACGGGCGAAAATACTCATATACGCCGGTCAAAAATGTTAATCTTTAAGGCAACTATGCCTTATAAAAACATTGTTAAAAATATACGAGTAAATAATATGTTTATGTATCGCCGTTTGTGTATGCGTTCATAAAATTTATAGATATTACATTTTTCCTTCGGTTTTATGTTTGGGTTGGATTAGGGTATAAGTCGTTTACTGAAGTGATATTTATAACCGTCCCAGCATTCCTAAGAGAATTGAAAAATTAAAATCTTTCTTTGTTGAATGTAACATAACAAAGATTTTTATAAAAACAAGTCTCATTAAATTAAGTTTTTGTGGGTATCGTAAGATGCGACAAAGCGAAACAAACGTGAGTTGGGCATTAGCATCTTCCTGATAATCATTACCGTTACAGCATATTAAGGTTCACTGCTGAACATACACCTCCTGCAACTCTTCCTCCTGTACTGTAATCGTAATGGATAATACATTTTTTGGGACGTAATTGTGAACCAATTTGAACAACGCCCTATTTTTCTACAAATGCCAAACACACCCAAATGTGTTGCCTACTGGTGTTTAAGGAACAAGTCGAGACGACTAATGGTGGAGAATCAAAATTAAAATTACACAAATTGGCGATAGGGAGCAGTATAATCAGTACAAGGATATTGGCATTGCGCTTACTAAGCCGCCAAACGAAGTGAGTATAAGTAAATCGTATAAGAAATGCATGCCTAGAATAAGGCTATGCAGACTTTTAATAGACTGTAACGGTTACGGTGATTTTTTTAAATGAGTTCTTATAGTGCACTGAAATCTCCGTCTGTCCTGGAATATAAGCATCTACCTAGTCAATTTTTAGTGTCGTATTGCCGTAGTCCCGGATTTGAATCTCGGTTTGTTTATTATGTTTTCTGATAAATTACAACCCGCTCTCAGCAGGAGCCCAAAGTGCCTTAGAAAGCGCATAGTCCTTCACCTAATCTCTCTCTCTCTCTCTCTCTCTCTTTGATCATGTCAGATTTCAGTACCATCGGACTATGAGTGTGATGAAATATACTGTTTGTACCTGTGCACTATAATCTTGTGCACTAAAATTGTGCAAATGGCTTGTCTTCGTTGAGACTGGCTGCTGTGATCGAAAGTTTTGATTTGGAGTGAAAAATGTAAAAACATACGTTATTATTCGCCGTTACGTCATATTATTAATTTTGTTTCTTAGACGTTTTTTTAATCGGTTTAAATAGAGATACTGTGTCTTAATAACCTTGGAAATTTAGAAACAAACTATTTTAGCAATGGACTTGTAAGAACAGCCAATGATTGTATCGCCTATAAACATTTGCTTTGCAATTATTCCCATTTTACAATTCACACTCGATTTCGATTACGGCCGGCAAATGTTTATCGCCTACTTGCGGCAATGTTATTTAATTTATAGGTTTATTTGAGTAAGCTTTTGTTAGACTTTTAATCAAAAACTTTTTAGATACAATTTATTGATGATTTGTGTAATAAGATAACGTATTAGATCATATTTTTCTAGATAGTAGGACTCCTTAGGATGGTAGGAGTCCATCAGGGTAGGTAAGAGGGTGGTATCACCTATTTCTACCGTCAAATAGTAGTCGTCCGGTCTAAAGGTTGGATCTTTTACGCCGTCACCACAAAATTCCAACTCTGTCCAGTGAGAATCAAGGGACAGATATGTAATATAAGTTATTAAACTCGTCAAATATTCTATTGAGCTTCATTGACGCATTCCAGTTTAGTCCTTAGAAGTAACAACGCCTTCTTTGTTTGTAGTTGGCTGCAGGTGTCCATGGATTGCAGTACCCACTTACCGTCAAATGTAAGTTAGTTTATTTGTCACTGTAACTTATAAAGATTATGTTTCAATTGTCATATTTTAATAAAGTATGCTTGGTGAAGACAAGATTGTGCGAGACATTACTGCATAAACATGCGTCACGTAGTTTAGCAGCGGCAGGAGGGGGGAGTGGTACGGAGGAGACAGTAGCGGTTCGCCGGTCGGACAGAACGACACAGTTTCAGTTAACGATCGCACGGTTAAACTGTCGGTTTACCCCTGTAGCACGAATAAAACTAATTCAGTACAGTCCAACTTTAATTTATTATCTTCAGGGTAGACAGTACTCCCTATCACAAGGTGTACAGGGCACTGTCCACACCAATGCTTTAAACAGCGTACACAAAAACAGCGACATTAAATATCATCTCTTCTTATATATATAAACACTCACGCCTGTCACCCAGAGGGGTAAGCAGAGACTACAGACTTCCATTTGGCACGATCCTGACACACCTCTCTTGCCTCCTTCACATCCATACACCTACGCATACATGCTCGTCGGTTAAGGGTACTCCTAATTTGGCCCGTTTTCAATAAATCGCCAATTTGGTCGATACATTTTCGCCTAGGACGTCCCTTTCCGACTCTGCCATTCACTTCTGCACCATACATTTTCTTTGTCACTCTTTCCTCATTCATTCTTTCCACATCACCAAACCACCGAAGCATTCCTTTTTTAATCCTGGTCACCACATCATCTTGTAAGCCACACTCTTCTCTTATTACACAATTCCTTACCCTGTCATTCAGATTCAGCCCTAACATACTCCTTAACGACCGCATTTCTACTGCGTTTATTCTACTCTCGTGCTTCTTCTGCCACACCCAACTTTCACTACCATACGTTAAAGTAGGGACCAACACAGCATTGTGAATTGCCATACGTGCCTTTTTCGACACATTTTGACTCTTCACAATAGAGTGCAAGGCCCCATTTACTCTATTTCCCGCATTCACTCGTCGTTCTATCTCTTCTTCTCTTCATTATCACCGTCAACTGAAGACCCACTGGTTAGTTATGATAAACAAAAGTATAGTCACTGTCACTGATGAAGTCGCTTTAATGTTATACTTTTAACCTTCATAGTTAGCGTAATACATTTTGTGTTGAGAAAAAAATCATAATCGCTTCCGTGCGACATTCTTATTATGGGGTTGCCTGTATATTTCAACGTAAAAATATTACACACGGATGTAATATCAAACTTTATAGCCCGGGTAACAATCCAATCTTGGAGTAATTGTCCAAACTTTACCACGAAATTGGCCGTAAAATAAACAAATATGCGAGCGTCCTAAATCTTATATACAATAACATGTCCTGCATTCATAATAATACTATCTATATGATGCAATATATGATGATGCTTTTGCATAACTGTTTTCTTATCTCGAGCATTAAATTCAGCTTTTGATACTTACGACAATCTAGTAAACCTTTTAATGGTGTAATATTTTGATAAATATTTCATTTTTAAATAAAAAGGGTGACAATTGAGCACATAGTCCACGTGGTAACTGGATGCTGTAGATCACGGACACCTCACCTTTAGTTTTTGAATTTGAATTGAATACATGCATACATGCAAGTGATGAGCAACGTGTGGTTCAAAATGTTGCGGGCGATTTAAAGCTTTGGTCTCTTGGTCGTAATGCAGAACGCTGCGGATTGCGGCATGCGGTGCCGGACATGTGTCAGCAGCGATGGACAAACGTGGTGAATTTGGGAGCGCATACTCTGCACTGCGCGGCGTCGTTCTCGTTGCGACGCTGCGGTGTGCGTCAAGGATTGACAATGGATTTGTTTGAAGATAATTTTATAGAATTAATGCTTCTTTGTCTTTTTAGAAGCAGTAAAAATTCTTCGTCCTCCTCAAGTAAAGCACATATTTCAAAAATATTATTCATGTTGACATGTCTGCTTTGGTAGCTGCGGCAAAATCAACTAACCACTTTTCCGCAGAGATGCTAAACACTGCGTTGTGACGCTGCGTTTGAGCCGCATACCGCAGCGTTGTGCGTTATTATCAAGAGACCAAAGCTTTAGGCGACGGCGCGAAACTTTTGCTTAGCACATTTACATATGGAACCATGGAGGTAGAGAAAGGAGAAGATGCCGTAGAAAATAGTGTCCCAGAAATATGGACACCATAAGTGAGGCGCTGCGATCTTAGTCAGGGGGTTTTCATGCTGGTCTACCTTTCCGGTGATCCTGTTATGGAATACGGGTACGCGACCCCGGCTCCCCGAGCTACTGTTATTCTCCTGCGCTCCTACCCCCAACCTTCTTTTTCCTTTTCCCAAAATGGTAGCTTCCTCTACCAACAATAGCATACCCAAAGAGGGTTGGTGTCAGGCAGGCGGCCGACTGTAAAACTTTTGCCAAATCCCATGCAGTAAACCTATGAATATTACGAGTTGTGGGATATATGACAGGGCTAGGGCGTACCCCGCAGGCGACGCGCAGGGGCAGCACCCGGCCTCTGTGGGAAGTGGGCAAGGGTTGTCGCACCTTACGGAGCGGGTGCGACGTAAGAGGCGAGCCCGGAGAGAGAAGAATGTCAGAGTGAGGTTTGCAAGCTGGAATGTAGGTACGATGACTGGAAGAGGAAGATAGTTAGCAGATGTTTTGAAACGACGAAGAGTGAATGTTGCCTGTTTGCAGGAAACAAAATGGAAGGGCAATAAAGCAAGAGAGATTGGGGAAGGATACAAGTTTTATTATTGTGGAAGTGATGGGAAGCGAAATGGAGTAGGAGTTGTGTTAGATAGTGGAATGAAAGAACGAGTGACAGATGTGAAAAGAGTAAATGACAGAATGATAGTTGTTAAATTAATGATTGAAAACAAAGTAGTGAATGTTGTAAGTGTGTATGCTCCGCAAACAGGCTGTGAAGAGAGTGTGAAAGAGAAGTTTTGGGAGGAATTTGATTGTATGATGATGGGAATACCTGAGAGTGAGGATGTTTATATGGGAGGAGATTTTAATGGACATGTAGGGAGAGTGAATGACGGGTATGAAAGAGTACACGGTGGATGGGGGTACGGAGTGTGGAACCGTGAGGGGGAAGTTCTTCTGCAAGCAGCATGTGCTTTCGACCTGGCTGTAGTAAACACGTGGTTCCAAAAACGAGATCAGCATCTTGTTACTTATAAAAGTGGCCACCACGCGACACAGATCGACTATCTTCTGATAACACGGAACCAAATCAAGAGTGTAAAAAACTGCAAAGTGCTTCCAGGTGTGACTTAGTATCCCAGCACCGAATTCTGCTGGCTGACATCTGCTTAACTGTTCGCCTCAACAAACATAAGGATCGTCCCCCACCCAAAATAAAGTGGCATTTGTTGCATAAGGAGGAGTATGCAAGTGAATTTAGAGAGCTAGTTGTAAACAAGATGATAGAGATGGGTGATATGGAAGGAATGAGTGTGAATGAGTGCTGGAAGGAAATGGCTGATTGTATCCGAAGTGTGGCAAGGAAGGTGTTAGGAGAAACAAAAGGGAAGCGTATGATAGATAAGGATGGGTGGTGGTGGAGTGAAAGTATTAGAGAAGTTTTGAGAGAAAAGAAAAATGCCTTTAAAAATGGCAGAGTGTAGAAGACAAGACTGATTCCATAAAAGAAAGTAAGATAGGGGCGTATAAAGAATGTAAGAAGAGAGCAAAGAAGGAAGTTGCTATTTGTAGGGCAGAGGCGCAAGATAAATTATATCGGTCCCTTGAAAGCCTCGAAGGTCAAAAACGACTTTTTCAAATTGCAATAGCGAGAGAAAGGAATGGAAGAGATGTTTCACATGTAAAATGTATAAAAGATGATTCTGGAAGCATTTTGACTGACGATGAAAGTATAAAGAAGCGATGGAAGGAGTATTTTGAGAAATTGATGAATGAGGAGAATGAATGGAATGGTATACTTGAAAACCCACCAGTGAATATGGGCTTAGTGAGAGAAATTAGTGTGGAAGAAGTAAAAATGGCTGTTAGGAATATGAAGAATGGGAAGACGGTCGGCCCAGATGGAATACCAGTAGAAGTGTGGAAGTTGCTGAGTGCGGATGGATGGAAGTGGTTGAGTTTATTTTTCGGTAAATTGTTGCAGGAAGAACAAATACCTGAGGAATGGTGCAGTAGTATACTGGTCCCCATTTTTAAAAACAAAGGAGACGTTCAAAACTGCAGCAGTTACCGGGGAATAAAACTCATGTCACATACGATGAAAGTCTGGGAAAGAATAATAGAGAAAAGAATGAGAGAAGAGTGTGAGATAACACAAAACCAGTTCGGATTCATGCCCGGTCGAGGTACGACAGATGCCATTTTCACATTACGCCAATTGTGCGAAAAGTACAAGCGCGTGCATAAAAATCTGCACATGGTTTTTGTCGACCTTGAAAAGGCGTACGATCGGGTTCCCCGTGAGGTTTTGTGGTGGGCGTTAAAGATGAAAGGTATGCCTGGGAAGTATGTGAGATTAGTCCGTGCTATGTACAGAGCATCCCGTACATGTGTACGATCTGCCGCGGGAACTACGGGCAGTATCGATGTGGCGGTAGGGCTGCACCAAGGGTCTGCATTGAGCCCTTACCTCTTCCTACTGATTATGGACGCTTTGACGTCGGACCTGCAGGATGAGGCACCCTGGTGTATGCTTTTTGCCGATGACATCGTGCTTGTCGGGGAAGAAGGCATCGAGGTACAGACCAGACTGACGGGGTGGCAACAGAGGCTGGAAAGTGTTGGCTTGAAGATCAGCAGATCCAAAACCGAATATCTGTGCTGTGATTTCGGCGGTCTTTCCAGTCCTGTACCCATGTCGTTGGATGGCGCTATACTGCCTACCTGCTCAGATTTCAAGTACCTCGGTTCCCTCATTCAAGGCGACGGCGGAATAGATAGAGCTGTGCAGCATAGGATTAACGCAGGGTGGATGAAATGGCGACAGGTCACAGCCACAACGTGCGATCCCCGAATGCCAATAAGGCTGAAGGGGAAAATTTACAAATCGATCATCCGACCTGTCGTCATGTATGGAAGTGAATGCTGGGCCGTCAAGAAGAAGGATGAAAATAGACTGCATGCGAATGAAATGAGAATGTTACGATGGATGTGTGGTGTGACAAGGATGGATAAGATAAGGAATGAGTATATAAGAGGAAGCCTGAAAGTAGCGCCAGTGGTAGAAAAGGTGTGAGGAAGCAGATTGGCATGGTTTGGGCATGTGATGCGGAGGGATGAAAGTCATGTCACAAAACGAGTGTTGAATATGAATGTGGAGGGACACACGGGCAGAGGAAGGCCGAATAAAAGATGGATCGATTGTGTGAAGAGTGATATGAGAATGAAAGGAGTAAGTATGGAAATGACGGCTGATAGAGAGGAATGGAACAAGAAGATTTACTGCGTCGACCCCAGATAATGAGAAATGGTTAAAAGCAAAAGAAAGAAGTGAGGCGCTGCGATCGCTAAGTTCGCTCAATAAAAGTCATTTCCAGTCTATTATTCCGATTAGATATAAACCATATGCACATCCCCGCACAATAAAATATTTCTCCATTTTTTAATGTTTCTTTTTGTCAAAAAAAAATTACGGAGCATAAAAATTTTCTCATCAATGCCGCGAAGAAAATTTGTACATTATTCAACTAACTTCATTTACTTGTACACACAAACAGTTAACTTCGCAGCCACTACTCACCGACGGCAGCGCCGCTATAAATTCTAAAATTCTACAAACAGGCTGGCTATGCTTTAGTACGTAGCGATCGTTCTCCTGTTCTCTAACCTCTATGCATGGATCGGAGACATATAACAATACGCGCGTCATGTTGCGCGTTAATTATAACCTAATGGATATATGGTCTAACAATTAAAGTGATGGGCATATATAACTAAAGTGTAACAGGTATTTGTCACTAAAAGAACATATGTTACTCACCCCTGCACACTTGCACTAAAGACATCTAAAATAAAGAAATCGCGTGCACCATGCGATTTCCTCGAGGTCTGAACCGTGTGCGAGATGGGTCACATGTTCCACCTTTTAATAATAATAAAACAACTGTGAATTGTACGCGGTTTGTGCCGCAGAATTGCGATGGAGCAACAAAATGCGACTTTTTGGTTGTATTTCCCTAACTTTTTCAAAGACGATATTTATTACATGCTTTATAATTCAGCATTTGATAAATTGGCAGTATCAGCTTTCAGTACAACTTTTCGACTTCCCGTTACCTTTCCCATCCATATCCGTCCCGTCAGTATGATTACAACCTGTGCATTTCATCATTCTTATTTTAGTCTAACCTTTTGGGTAACAACATATCTATGGTCTTATTTGATGAAAGATAGTTCCATGTACCCGTGGATAACAAATTGTCACTTACTAACAATTAGTTTATTACTTGTTTGCGCCCATAATATTATAGAAACAATCGAATAGAGAGCATTCCTTTAAATATCATAGCATCCAAACAAGTAATCTGCATATCTGAGAAAAAAATATTCTTAGCTCGTGTAATATCCGCTTACACGTAATGAAGCAGCGCGGGGACTTCTGCTAGAAGTAAGAGGCAACAGATGGAAACTAACCAGGAGGTGGTCAGCAGTATCTTCCTAAAAAAAAAAAATACAAAAAATTGCAATCTATGGAGGTTGCCTATTTTTGGTATTACACAGTATGCGCAAACATTCGTGAACTCTCTATTTCCTGACTCTCGTAGATCGATGGAACGGCATTTTCACACTACAGGAAAGAGATCAATCGCAGAACCAACGGCTTTACGTGCTTCTCGAGGCACGGAGGTGAAATACTGCCAACTTTCCGCACAGCTCAAAGCTGCTACGGTGCATTTTCGGACAGAAAATCTCAATAACTGATTTTAAGTCTAACTCGAGACTCGTGAGCGCGTTTACGACCACTAGACCAACGATGCAGTCTCACATTGTTATTGTTTAAATAACTATTAAGTTTATAATTATATGTAGTGAAAGACCACCAAATAAATGCAACATTGTTCAAAAAAACCACGGCATTAAACACATTCACATCTTTTATACTTAAACACATCTCCTAGTGTACTCAGTCTAAATAAGTTGCATAAAAATGCATATTTTCATTTTTTTTAACAGTCAGATTTCGTAGCTCTTATATTACACTCATTTTAGCGGAGTTTCTGCATGCATAAATCTTAAATTTTTGTAATTAAATGTTTGCAGTAAATGAAATTCATGCGTCGAAGCAAGAAGCTATAAAACAGGTCTGTTAATATTCCTATCATTTTATTAATGAAGAGATTTATAAATGTTCTATTATTTTAAGAACTACTTAAAACCAGAATGAAATAAATACATATATGTAAAATAATAAGTTGGTGTGTTACTATTCTTAATCAGGGATAAATGTAGATGTCCATTAGACACAAAATCCACTTATCATCAGGTGGTCAGTGTGCTCGTTTGTCATTATTCTACAAAAAAAAAAAATATTTGCACAAATCATCGACATTGTGCACTTCTATATTTAGATTATTACTAGTAATTTATGAACTAAATCATTTAAATGCTTATTTTAATCATGAGGTAAAAGATATTCACAAAATAAAATACAACATAACCAAATTTAATAATGAAAGCCATTAATATTCAGTCAGAGTTTTTACACGTGGTAGAGCCACGCTGCAGCTATATTATGTTTGTAGCGTGAATAGGTCGGATAGACCGGGCAAGGACCAGGCTCTCACAGAATAACAGCATAAAATAGCAGCTTAATGCTGCTGTGCTTCGTATGATGAGTGTAGAGCACCGGAGACCCGTTTTACTAGAATCGAGGCATTCCATCTTAGTCCTCAGGGGTGACAACACGTCTGCATTTTGATTCTTAATCGAGGTCAAATGTAAATGTGTATGGGTCACAGCATCCACGTACCGTCAGATGGACTGTGTGCTCGCTTGTCACCCTTATTCTATAAAAAATTCATGTATAATTGCTAATTTCTTTCATACTGGTGTAGTCTCTGGGTAGTTTTATTGTTTTTTGGTAATGAATGGCTCAAGTTCATTTTATAACAGCAAAAGTTACGAGAACATCGTTTTATTTTTTTCGTCATTATTTGAGTTCTACGAAATAATATATATATATATATATATATATATATATATATATATATATAACTCAAACACTACTAACCATCTCTAAATGTACTGCTTTAACCTTAAAATCTACAAAAATGCAAAGCTAGCGCCTATCCTGTCGCTTACTAAAAAAGGTCCTGCAAAGTCACTACCGGTAACATCAAATGCAAAGCCGGGCACGACGCGTTAGATTACCCATTATTTGCTACGCGGCCACAGCTGTTATTCTCTAGTATATACACCGTAATCTGTGGCTTTCATTCTTTTACAACGCACAATATCGTTGGACATATGTCTGACTAGCTTCCCACCATGAATAGGCCAATAACGGTGCCCCGCTTTAGTTTAATATTACAGGTACTATCTTCGCAGGATCATTTGTAGTAAGTGGGAAGATAGGCCGCCGTGCTCGGCTTATAAAATACTATCTCTTTATTTTTGTAGATTTTAAGATTTAGGTAGTACATTTAGAGTTTCTGAGTATCAAAAGCCGATTATAGCTTAAGATAAGAAAAATATTATGCAAAAGCATCGTAATATATGTCATCATATAGATAGTATTATAATAGATGCAGGATGCGTAGTAAGATTTTAGAACGCGCGCATATGTGGTTATTTTACGGCCAATTACGTGGTAAAGTTTAGACAATTACTCCGGGATTGAATTGTTACCCGGGCTTATAAAGTTTGATATTACATCCGTGTGTAATATTTTTATATTGGTATATACAAGTATTATAATAGCTTTATAAGAATGTTGCACGGAAACTGTTATGACGTTTTACTAAACACAGAATGTTTTACGCTAACTATGAAGGTTAAATATATAAAATTAAAAGGACATCATCAGTGACTTATTCTATACTGTTGTTAATCATAACTAACTGGTATCACGGTGGAATATTTCTTTTATATCTTCATTTGACGGTGATGATAAAGAAAATAAGAAAAACCCAATGACTAATTTTGGTACATATACATACATAAACATAAACACTCACGCCTGTCACCCAGAGGGGTAGGCAGAGACTACGGACTTCCATTTGGCACGATCCTGACATACCTCTTTCGCCTCCTTTACATCCATATATCTACGCATACATGCTCGTCGGTTAAGGGTACTTCTAACGTGGCCCATTTTCAAAATATCGCCAATTTGGTCGATAAACTTTTTCCTAGGGCGTCCCTTCCCGACTCGGCCATTCACATCTGCCATATAAATTTGCTTTGTCACTCTTTCCTCATTCATTCTTTCTACGTGACCAAACCACCGAAGCATTCCTTTCTTAATCCTGGTCACAACATCATCTTGCATACCACATTTATCTCTTATCACGCAATTTCTCACCCTGTCATTCAGATTACACCCTAGCATATTCCTTAAAGACCGCATTTCTACAGCATTTATTTTACTTTCGTGCTTCTTCTGCCACACCCAGCTTTCACTACCATACATTAAAGTAGGGACTAACACAGCATTATGAATTACCATACGTGCCTGTTTTGACAAATTCTGGTTCTTCATAATAGAGTGTAGTGCCCCATTCACTCTATTCCCTGCATTTACTCGTCGTTCTATATCCCTATCATATCTACCATCCCTGCTAAATACACATCCCAAATACACAAACTCATCCACTTGCTCAATCAACTCTCCTTCTATTCTTATTTCACATACCGTTTTGCTTTCTTCTATTTCAAAAACCATCACTTTCGTCTTACTTGCGTTCACTTTCATTCCCCTTTCTTTTAATTCCCAGTTCATTAATGTAACCATCATTTGCAACTCTGCCGCCGATGACGCAAATATGACTTGATCATCGGCATACAAAAGGCATTTGACAGTTAACTCGCCCATTCTTAACCCACGTTCTTCATCTTTCAAAGTTTGCAAACACCGGTCCATAAATAGGTTGAACAGCCAAGGGGAAGCCACACAGCCCTGTCTGACACCTTTTTGGATGCCAAACCAGTCCGAGTAGACCCCATTGATCCTGACACAAGCACTAGAGTCCCTATAAAGAGACCTTAATGCCTGTATCAAACCAGCGCTCAACCCATATGAGTTCAGTGTTTGCCATAACACATTCCTGTCCACTTTTGGTACAGTACCTACTTATTATCAAGTGGACTGTTATTTTATTTGCTATTTATTCAAATCTCTAAAATAATATATTGATATACCTTAATATTTAGATATCAATATTCGATGGCATTGTCAAACAAATTAAAGAAATAAAATTAAAAAAATTAAGCAAACAAATTTTATATTATGACTAACAAAGTACTATATAATATTATATTGAATGATGGTGAGAATTGTGGTTAATTTAATTTAATATAAATTTTCATAAAACAAAAATGATTAACGACCCAGTCCAGTCTACCTGATGGTAACTACAAGCCAGGGGCACGTCCAGCCTACCTGATGGAAAGTTACTACCGCAGCCCATGCCAACTTCAAACAAAAAAGTCTACAGATGCGTTGTCACATTTAAGAATTAAAACGGAAAGCATATCAGAGACGCTGGTTTTGCACTTACCTTAGAATTTAAAAATAAGAAAGTGAGATTGAGAGTAGTAATAAAATATTGGCAGCTTCATCGATCTTAAGTCATTATAACACAAGTTGCTCTAAAGTTTGAAATATGTATCTTCAGCTGTTAAGTGTAGCGACGCTTTGGAGGCAGATTGGCACTCCATTTTCTAAGCTGGTTTACATGTAAGTAATCCTTCCTTTGAGGAATTATTATTAAATTTACCAAGGGACACAAAAATCTTTTTCAGATAAAATAAAATGCTGCTTATCTATTTGGGCCGTGGTAGCTCAGGGCTTAATCCAAATAAAAACACGATCTTCATCGAATATTGATTTCTAATATTTACGCTACACATTAAATAAAACTATTTATATGGATTTTATCGCATAATTAACGTATTTTTTATTCCCGACGTTTCGTTTGTTATTTATTAATAGGGTGCTTCATTTTTAATTTATACTCAAAACTGAAGGTAGCCGAAGGGCAAATATCGCAGTCTCCCCGCTCCCTCGTGACCACGTGCTACAAAGCACCTGAAATGTCGGGAATTAAAATAAGTTAATTAAATGCGATAAAATTTGTATAAATAGTTTTATTCAACGATCTTCATCAAGTTTTCTTGCGTTTACGGTTCACTGTTTTCTATTTTTGATTAAAAATAACTAAATATCGACAATCTTATTGTTTCGGTTAGTTTTAAGTACAGTACTTTTAACCCAGAGCACCAGTAACTACACCACTACCGATACTACACCATATATCGATAAAATTTGCAGTTGTCAGATTTTTTGCTTTGTCTTTGTCAATTTTAAAACAAAAGGGAACGCGTGCATCCTTTTTCGGTCGACCCCAAAGATTCTTGCTGGAGCTTAAAAAAACGCTGCAGGGTGATTCTAGTACGTTATAATAGGAATATTATAATTTAATTATTATAATATGCAAATTTCAGAAATTTAACTAAGGGCTGATTTTTAAATTTTCGGATAAAAGTTATCCACCTTATCAATTATACATGACTTTTTTATAGAATAAGGGTGACAAGCGAGTATACGGTATGTGGCTGCTGTGGCCCATACACATTTACATTTGACCTTGTCGCAGTGACTAAGCGACCGGCTAAAAATGTTTATATGACCGAGTAGTATATGATTGATGCAATTTAATAAAATTCAATGTAACAAAATTAATGCATTTACAACAAAATCCAAATGATTGTGCCTGGAACGAAAATTGACAAATTCTATTGAAACTCAGGTGATCTATCTTATTTAATGAAAATGAGGAGTAATTGCTAATTTCTTTCATGCTGCTGTAGTCTCTGGGTAGTTTTATTGTTTTTTGGTAATGAATGGCTCAAGTTCATTTTATAACAGCAAAAGCTACGAGAACATCATTTTATTTTTTTCGTCATTATTTTCTACTAAATAATATATACTTTTAAACATTATATAGTTCTACTAAATAATATATACTTTTAAACATTTTTCGTTAATGGATCGCTTTGCTGTTGTTATTCAAATGAAAGTAAAGGAAATAATATTTAATAATAAGATTTAGGAAACTTTTAACTGTATTTTTGCATAAAAAATTATTGACAAATCGCTTAGAATTTCTTTGGCACCGTGGAATAGTTTAACATTAATAAGAAGCACATGAACGAACACTCAAAACCGGGTAAATTATTTGTTGGTCACATCAATAACAATTGCCACTCGCTAACTACAACTTGGTATTTTTCGAGCGTTTTCACCAGTGAATACTGTATAGTTTACTGTAAAATGCAAAGGCAAGCGAGTGCGTTGATCATCGGCGAATCTCATCTTCTTGCATTCACTAGTTTTCATTCGATTTGTCTGTACGCTGCGTAATACGAAGGACAAGTTTAGGCCATATATAACGTTGCAATTAACAGAGTTTCTGCAACCATAAATCTGAAAAGATAACGAACTTTGTAATTAGTGTTTAAAACTAAATACATTTAACACCCGAGACAGTAAGCTGTGAGAAATTGATGGAAATGTTATTTTTATGTTAAGAACGACTTTGAAGGCTAAAATGTTTAAGAAATGTCATAGTTATCATCAAATGGAAGACGACTCTTCCAACATTCAAAGTGGGTTATAGCTAGAATGTTATTAGTAACAAATGACACTCAAGGTTTGAATTATGAATATCTTCTATCTCTTAAATATAATAGCATAATAGGTGTGTGCCAAGATATAGTTTATTTAAGATGAATCAAGACTTAGTATCGTCTGTGATAAATTGGAATCTTCTAATGCCAACCTAAAACCAATTTATTTGTCACACGCAAACACTGTTTTATTGAAAATAAGAGATATTTTCACCACTGATAGTGATTGTGATAGAACTGGACTAACGATAGACATAAAGCACAAAATAAATACGATGATGTCAGAACTAAGGCACAAATCTCTCCGGATATTATATTATGTACCAATTTAATGAAATAGTTATTGAATATGTAAAATAGTAAGTAAATAAATATGTTTTTAAATGTCAGTAAATCAAGACGAAATCAATAGAAGAAATATACCCTGAAAAGAAAAATCATGGTGTTTATAACCTCAAATAAGTTTTAGAAATACAATGAATAATTGAAGGCTGATGCATACTTCGCTGTCTTACATATAACTGCCAATTATGAATCTTCAACAGACGAACAAGGAATAAAATATAATAATGTCAATGTGCAAATGAAAGAAGTATCCTAAACCTAAAACCAGAAAACAACGACTTTCGCAAAACAACTCAAGTAAAACATGCATTGCTCGCCCGCTATCAAAAAACGAAACGGAAGAGAACAGGCCATCAAATACAATCCACTGATCCAAAAAGGTCTAAACGACCAAGCATGTAGACAGAATTAACATTAAAAAAAAAGGAAACCAGGAAGACCGAAAGAAAGATGGGTCGCTGAGATTTAAAAGACATCAGACAAAACTGATTAACAATAGCACAAAACCGGAAAAAGTGGAAATATATAGAGCAGGAATTTACCCAAAAAGGTAAATAGTAGTCTTAATTGAAATATGTATTTAATTTTCTTAACGCACATAATGGATAGGATAGGCATAAATGACCGCAATAGCCCATAGACGTCTACATGTATCGAGTAAAAATTAAAAAAATTAAAAGTTTTCACCCCTGAGGACCTTCTTTGTTCCTCTCCTTACCAATAAAAAGGGTATACGATTCTCACACACACATACACTAACGAAATACAGCGGTTATCCTCCCCTTTGTTACACTGATATTTTGTTGGGACGAGCTCCTATCCCAGTTGAGCAGAGCCCTTCGTGCAGCAGCCATAAAATTGCAGTAGCTTTGCATTTAACTTTATTAATAATACTCGTTATTGACATTTGGTTCCTTGGTGGTATAACAATCGATCTTCTTTCGTTAATATGAGGATTCGTAGTTTATCAAATTTGATAAAGTTGCGGTGACGATTATTAGATATTCATAGACTGCAGACTTCTCAGATTGTTGATCCTTCACATCATTCATATGTTCTTTTACGCTTGGTTTTTTATCTTTTTATTCATTCTGTATAAGAGAGACCACATTCATTATCAAGAGTCTATGAATCCTCTGACTATGAATAGGTCAATACAGCAGGCACATAATTGACTTGGTCATTGTGATCTAGGGTCTGGATCCAAACCTTGTTGTTTTACATACTGGACCTAGGTGGAGTCGAGTAGGTGTTTACTGTCTCAGATCCCTTGTGCTCTCTGAATTCTTTCAAAGAGTTTGTAGAGAGTTGATTTTCCCACGGTACTTGACTATTATGAATAGTAATGAGAATAACTGTTTGTGAGAGAGAGTGTTTTTTGAAAATTGTGAATTGAGTTATAAAATGTATGAAGTTAAGGTTGTCTAAGAATTCAAATTTGCCTGATGGTAAAATTATCAAAGAATCGTTTACGTATCGTTGTAGAATCTTGTACTAAGAAGGCTTTAACTACAGAGTTCTCCACGAATTTATTGACAATAATGGGATGCAGAAGACGCAAGCGAGCGTACCGTCCTACCATCAACTTGCTTTTAGAACTCTTATTTTCTCAAAAAATAGATAAATGTTGGACAGTAACTAATTATAAGAGCATACTGTGCAGCCATGTCATTATTATCAAGCTTCCTAGTTTCATAGATGCAGTATTTAATGGGTACACACATAAATAATGACTGGACTCATAATCGCCTAAAATAGCAAGATAATGTTTCATCTAGTAAGTGTTTTAATCGGAAACTTTTTTTACTGGTAATGAGGCATTCGATTACATCTTCTTCGATGATAGACTTGGGTGTTCTATGGACAACAGCATTCGCATACGCTCAGGTGGACTGTACGCTCATTTGTTACTCTAATTCTACAAAAAAACTCTCAACACCTTGCCCGCTTAACACTTGTTATTCAGTTTCCGCAACTAGACTTGGTTTGGATGCCAAAAGACACCGTCTAATGTAAAAAGTTGTATCCAGGCTGAAAAATTCTTATTGTAAAAGGTATGGGAGGATATTCATAAATACAACTGCTGAATCAGGTGTCGATAAGATATTCAAATACTTTGAACAAGAGAGGTAGCGTAGAGATGAGATCGATATACAGAAATAGGTGAATTGTTTTTTTTTAATACTGAATAATGACAATTTTCCTTCATCTCGGAAAAATACCTATTTGCCGAGATGAAGGAAAATTGTGAGTAGAAATAGAGAATAATATTAAATTATAATATTGATTATATCAAAGAAGAGGAACCGAAATGATCTGCAAAAGATCAGGTGCCAAACCAACGCCATAACATACTTTCCGAGGCACGACAATAAAACACCACCTAACTTTCTGACCCCAATCTGCTACTAAACATTGCTCAAGAGAAAAATACCTTAACTGATTTATGATCTAACCTGCGATTAGAACCTAGAACCGCATGATGAGTCGCACTTACGACCATAAGCCCAACGAGGCAGTTAAATTGTTCATTGGCAAGTGAATGTGTCAGACCTAACTCATGTTAGGTCTGACACATTCACTTGCCACTGCATCGGATTTGAATAAAACAGTCTTCTAAACGTAATGTCCAGAGAATAATTAAAAATTAATATTTGGCCGAAGTAAAAGGACAGATCTGCAGTAATACAAGGTTCAGCACAAGTAGCGAAGCTTCTATAATCTTGCAGTCGTTTAGAAACTTTGATAGCGTCGTCTAGGCTTCGTATCCGTAAGCGTTCTAGATTGACGAAAGCACCACTATTAAACAAGGAACAATAGTTTTACAAACAGATGATGATTTAAGATATTAATGTTATACGACCTCTCTCATAAAAATCAAAGTTTATTTAAAAATACTGAACTCTCTCTTTCTCTGTTCACTAAATGATGATAAAAAAGGACAATATGAATGAAATGATGATAAGAAAGTAATCAACGATTATGAGTGAGGTCAATAGCCGTTTGACATAGAAGGAGCAATCCTAGACTTCACAATCTATAATGATTGATGAAATCTATCATTAGCTGTATCACCTTTCTTAACAAATTTGTAAATGAGCGGGTGAGATGTACACCTACCTTTTAGCAGAGATCGCTAATGTCAACATTTTCCACTCTAGCATTCAGCTTGCGCATATTACTTAGCAAGTGCCTTATAAAAGCCTCAGACTATCAAATAAATATAGTCGTAGTCCTGCGTTAATTCCAAGTGACGTCGAAACCAAGTCAAAACTATGCCCAACATATTGTTTGAAGTTTAAACACGCATTTATATACTCATAAGCATCTAAAATATTTTGCACTTAACAACATAGTTTAAGTTTTTTTTTCTATAGAATAAGGTTCACAAATACACAGTCCACCAGGTGGTAAAAAGATACTGTGGCCCATAGTTATCTATATTTATCCTCAATTGAGATATAAAATGCAAATATAAATGGATACGTGAAGTGAAGAAGATATCGAGCTAAATAAGCTAAAGGTGAAATGAAGGCAAGCTTTGGCATTTTTTTAAGAATAGTGAGCAGCTGCGAGCTAAAATGTGAAAATGAAATATTTATATTATTCTTACTTTATATGTAAATTTCAAAAAGTTTTATAAGGTAAGTTTAACTTTCAATCTTCAATATGTAGCTAAAATCCGCTTATTATAGTGCGATTATTTCAAACTCTAGTGTATACAATTAACCCATAACAACCAAAGTACCTGCAAAGTTCTTGTTATATGAGAGTATGCCAGAGCGGCTGAACAACCGAAGACATAGATATCTAATAATCTCGGAGAAAGCTCTTGAACCGCAAGTGGCTAGCACGAAATTCGTATTACAATACGTCCTTTGCTATTTCTTAACCGTAACTTTATGAAATACAGTTAGAATTTATGCATGTGATGTTTTTAATTGATTATTTGAATTGTTAGGGGAAGGTTGTCGATATAACTGCTAATAATAATACTGTTACATCCTAATAGAAGTCCAATAATGAATATACCACCCCAAAGGTTACCTTATAAAAGAGAAAAATATTTACCATAATTTGTAACTGCAGTTTTTTTTCCAGTTGTAATTTGACTCTGCAGCCCATTGCTTGATCAGATCGCTTTGTTTCTCTTTGTAGCTTCCTACGATACCCACGGTACGATATGAGGTATCGGATATTTCCACACTGCCTCTATATGGCATTGTAATAGAGCCACGTTGCAACTATTTATGTTTAGTGTAGAGAACTGGAGACCCTTTTTACTGGGAACGAGACATTCCATCTCAGTCCTCAGGAATGACAACACAATCAAAATGCAGTAGTTCTTAATTTAGGATAAATTTAAATTATTATGATCCACAGAATCCACTTGCCATCAGGTGGACTGTGTGCTATCTGTGTGTTTGTCACTCTTATTGTAAAAAAAAAACAACGTAAGATTTCTTTATTTTATGACGAAAACTACATTCATTGAATAAAACTATTATTTACGGATTTTATCGCGTTTAATTACTTTAATTTATTTTTATTATTATCCCGACGTTTCGGGTGCTTTACAGCGCTCATGGAGTCCCCCCCGTGACCATGGGCGCTGTAAAGCACCCGAAACGTCGGGATAATAATAAAAATAAATTAAAGTAATTAAACGCGATAAAATCCGTAAATAATAGTTTTATTCAACGTAAGATTTCTTTATTTTATGACTGAAAATACATTCGTAATTGTATGTGTGTACCTAGAGTTTTCTAAACTAAAATTATTTCCAGCGCAGTTTATTGCTTTATAGTCAGTTTTGTAGTAAAGTTGAAACAACAACCCAGTGATTGCACTGTTGCCCTAGCAATAAAATTATACTCAAGCTGTACAACAATTTTATAGTAGTAACAAAACCTATAATAAGTTAACAAAAAAATCATTATTGATCCTAGGAACATTTTTTTTGAATGCAACCCACAGCTTTTTAGAGTCAAGTGTTGGAAATCGGCCTAGAAAGTAAGGTTCGCCTTTATTGACAAATTTTGAAAGTAGATTGGTTACCGGAATACTAGATGATTCATGATACTTTATCCTATCAAATCGGTCAAACTATTTCACATCTAACATCATCATATAATATAGTTATATACCCCAGCATCATGGTCCTCATGACCATTCCATATTCCTTTTATCTTTATCATTTTCTTTCCATTTTATTTCGTTGGTCTAGTATATGTAAGAAGTTGACTGCCTCTTTGATTAAAATCACTAGAACAAAATAGTGTCATTTTAGAAATAATAGACTTAAAAATGTAATTTTTAGAATCATTTTAGAAGTATTGATGAACTCATTCCGAAGGTTTTTTTTAAACGTTACCTACACTTTTTGCGTTATACCAGGACTTTCTTCCCAAAGGCAAGTTGCAAATGGCAAATGACAACTAGCAAATGCTAACTGGCAAATGCTTAGTTACTGCGTCACCGAGCTGTTAACTGTTATGTATTTTTTTAATTCAATTTCGTAAGTGGTTGTGCTCTATTTCTGTCTAAGGAGCCTCTTTCGTATTTTTGACACCAATAAGCAAAATACACTTACTGGCGTATTTTTAACATTTGATCTTAGTTCTCATGGGGTAACTAAGCATCTGTGGCCTTATTAATGGTTGTAGGCGTCTGTGGGTCGCAGCAGTCACCGCCTGATAATAAGTAAGCACGTCATCTTAATACAAAACACTACAATAAGGTGAGCGTAAAATAATAGATATCGAATGAAGTATTGGCGATAATTATGTAAGAATTAATGCTTATCTGCAGACACTTATAGAATATTTAAATCACACATGATATAGCGATACACTAGTTAGTATCGCTTGTGGTCGAAATTCGACCAGTTACATCGCATATAGCCGCTGAGCGTGATCAAAATGCCTTCACATAATATCATCAAATGTAATACATAATAAATTTTTATATTTTGTAAAGATATGGTTCAAACCTCTCGAATAATATTAAATTCATTCCTCACATTTTATAATTAATACTAAAACGTACAACATTTTATACGTTTATGGAATATACTCATCTAGTCTTTTTAAGGAAAAGGGAATGCGAATTTTGAGGTATTTTAGAGTATCTGCTGAGTAACTCGCATGTTTACAATTCATTAGGCAAGATAAATGGTTTCAATAAATCAGTGACATCATCACGTCTTCTTGAATACTTTTTTAGCATTTGAAGTTACTTTAGACGCAAGGGTTTTAAATATAAAGGACTGAAAACAGGAAATTTTTCAAGATGTTTAGCAATTTATAATTGAATTAAACATGATTTTAATTTAACGAATTTAAAATAAAATGTTTAGTATAAAAAAAAATTTCATCTAGAATGAAAATTCAGCTCATTCAAAAATACAGCTTATAGCCAATTTTAAGGATACGATATGATAACTTTGTGACCAAAAACACCATAAATTTAAAAAAGAAATTTAAGTAAGTAAAATGTTAGTCAAAGTTTTTATCTTCATTTTGCTTTTAACTTAAAACAAAAAATACTTTTAAAAAGTATAACGCTAAGAATATTAAAGCGTTCAAACTATGACTTAACGACCTCATTAGGGAAAATTTTTCTCACTTATACGGAAGTACAAAGCTTGAAGTATGACGACAGTTAATAGAGGAATTTTTGGGATATTTTTATTTAAAAATATAGCAAAAGAATAACTACCAATTTCATCATCGTTATCATTATAACCCATCCATCACAAGTCAACTGTTGAACATACACGTCCCGCAAGGAATGCCACGAAGCACGGTCAAGAGCCAATTGCATCCATCGGCTTCCTGCATCTATCAGATAACTAAGTCGTGCATCTAGTGATAAATAAATAAATAATAAATAAATAAGCCTTTTATTTCTCATTTTTCATGCTGTTGTACAATAGAAGTTATACGTTTACATGCAACAGTAATAAACATTCATATTTTAGTTACATAATTAATTTGTGTTAGTAATTTTTAATGTTTAATATATTTAAAAATATTTTTATTATATAAAAAAGTTTCAATAAATTTAATGACCCTTCTTGCAGGCTAAAGGTCTCTTCAATTTTTGACTATTGTTTTTTATCTTTCGCCTTTGTTTGGCAAATCATCTCCTGCTATGATTCTAAACACAGTTAGTTCATTCTGCGTAGATCGGATCAAAGACAATAATTAAAAAGCTGAAGGTACTCCGGGTTAACCTTGACATAGAGACTTGACATAGATCATTATGTCATACATTCATTATTCTATCATTTATCCCTCACATGCCATTTTCTCTTGTGTGTTTTGATTCAATTATTAATGTGATGATTAATTACAAAATTCCTGCTAAGGGTAATTTTAGGATAATTTGCAAGAGGAATGTAGAATATGCAGCGCGTGTTACTCTAGTAAAAAGTGGTAACTTTCTTCTTCGATTACCAAACCTTCTTATAAATCCTTGCAATGAGAATCTAAGAACATACTTAGTAGCGCGACTCATTTTCTGCCAGGCTGTTATTAGGTAGTCCATCTTAGTACTCAGAGGTGACAACACGTCCGCTGCCTTATTTACTTGAATTTGGCTGCCATATTATTATATCTACATACTCGTCACGCTTACCTCAAAACTCAAAAACAAGAAATACAACTGGTGCGTGATGTCAGTTGTGATTTGGCTCTAAAACGAGATCCTTCACTACTGGGTCGCTGGAGAAAGCTTAAGGTCACTCTGCAAGCTATGGACAGGGCTACACTTGGAATTTCTCTACGTATATAGCCGAACGAATCAATGATCTAAAGTGTAGCCGGCCATCCAACAATTGAAAACCGACAAGAAAAAAAGTTTCGAGAATGGCAACCTTGTTCGGATAAGCGAAATGTAAGGTTCTAGATGAATTGACGACCTGGTTAGAAATGCGGGAAGTCGATGTATACAGGTTGTCTCGGAACATTGTTTTTTGCATTTCTCGGGAAAGGTCTATTTATGTTCAGCAATTCACTTGTGATGGGCTGTTATGATGACGATATTGAGGTAGAGTTACGTTAAGCAGTTAAGTTTTCGAAAAAAAATATAAAACCTAAATTGTGTTTTCTATAAGTGATTTTGAAATTTGTTTCTTTTTTAATTTTTTTTTAGTTCTCTTATAATTTGTAATAACACTCGATTGGTGGACTCGTTTGCCTTGCTGTAAGAAGTACATTTAATTTATTAGTTAATTTTATTTTAATGACTTAGATATTGAATAATGATTTCTTATAATTATGCGAACACTACACATTGAAATAATACTAGTTTTTACGGAATTTATCACGTATATTTAACTTTTTAAATACCCGACGTTTCGAACGCTTTACAGCACTCATGGTCACGGGCGGGACTGAGATGTTCTACGTCCAGATGTCATAGTTAACCGCGGTTACCATAGATTAAAATTTTACTTTTGTTCCGATCTACACAGTATGAACTTATGGTATCTTGAAGTCTTGCAATTGTATGCTTGGGTTGGGATTTAATTTTATTTATTATAGGATCCCAAGCAGATGGTAACACCTAGCCATCTTCTCTATTGAAATTAGGATGTTTTTTGATTTCAATAGCCTCGCGAATCATCCTTGGAAGGAATCGATGTTCTTTAGCGAGGATTTGTGGTCTATCAAATCTGATGTAGTGACGGGGGCGATCCTGTACGTGTTCACAGACTGCAGACTTCCCGGAGCTTAGATTCTTCACATCAGCTATATGTTCTTTAACGCGGGTTTTAATAGATTTTTTAGTTTGTCCTATGTAGGAGAGACCACATTCACAATCAAGCTTGTACACTCTTGCATCTTGCAGAGGGACATGACACTTGCCTGATGGTAAAAACTGACCAATCTTCTTCAGCGGCTTGAAGTATGTTTTGATGGAAGCGCGCTTCAAGATGTAGCCAATCTTGTCAGTGACTCCTCTAACATATGGCAGTACAGCAGATACACGCTCGACCGTGGCCGGCTTCACTCGTTCACTGTGACGGAGGCGCGGGACCCGAAGCTTGTTGTCATGCAAAACTTGCTTGACATGGTGGAGCTCCGCAGCCAGGTGTTTACTGTCACAGATCCCTCGTGCATTCTGAAACAAAGATTTACCCACGGTAGCTAACTGTGAAGGATGGTGGTGAGAATCACCGTTTAAATATCTATCTGTATAGGTCTTTTTTCTATACACAATATGGCTCAAGGTATTATCAGGATTCCGAATTACTAACACATCTAGAAAAGCTAAGGAATTGTTTGCCTCTAACTCCATTGTGAACTGAATTTTTGATAACTTCAAAGTTGTTCATATAAGTGCACAGAGCATTCCGGTCCACTTCCCCGATATGCTGACGACTTTTATTTGTAAGCATATACATGCTGTTCTTATTTCTGAATCGCCCTTCTTCTTCTTCCCTCCATCTGTTACAATCTTCCTGGGTTCCAACTAATTCGAAACGATCAGTTAGTAGGTGGCGGTGGAGGTGTTGCTATTTATGTACGTTCACACATTCCTTTTACTATTGTTGATGTGTCTGCACAACCACCGCCGCCAAACGCCGGTGAGCACCTTTTCATTGAAGTCTGTGTGATTTCAATGAAAATCACACTTAAAAGTTCTTCGTGGTATTTATTATTGCTCTTTTATGCGTATCGACTTTTTCAACTCATTCCAAAACATCAGATAAACTTACTCCCTCCCATTCACATACGATTATTATGGGTGACTTTAACACTTGTCTCCTTAAACAAGATGCCAGGGCTTCTTCTCTTCAGTCAATCTTATATTCTAGTAATCTCTCTATTTTACCATTAAATGCCATAAATCATATACTAAACTCGAATCCGTCTCTCCTTGACCTTATTTTTGTTTCCTCTTGTAACGATTGTCACGAAGAACGGCCAATATACGGCCAGTGCTTTCTCATGTCATGAACTAAACTTTCTATCCTATAAATCTCGACCTCCCGAATTTAAAAACAAAAATTCTACTGCAGAATAAATTTGGTGGTATAGACAGTCTTCGAAAGGATGCATTACTTTGGGACTGGTCAAATCTTTTTAGCGCAGATAACCTACATAGTAAAGTTTCAATATTTTACTTTAGCCTTTATTAAAATCTTTGATGTGTGTGCACCTGTACGCGCAGTCAAAATCAAACATCGTCCATCACCTTGGCTTACCGATGATATTAAACATATTATTAATAAAAAATCGATAGCTAAGGCTAAATATAAACGTAAGCCAAATGCGTATAATAAGGAAAAGTATATTAACATTCGCAATAAGTGTAATAAGGTGTGTAGGGATGCTCAACGCTGTCATATTCATAAGTCACTCAAAAAAGGTGATACAGCAAAGGTCTGGAATTCTTTTAGATCATTGGGTGTTGGAAAATCTAAAAATACTCCAACGACAAATGCTTTAAACATTAATCTTTTAAATAAACATTTCTCTTCGTTGTACTGCTCAGATAGCACTGTCCTACTCCCAATTACTCCTTTTTTATTTTTAAACCATTCACTGTTTATGACGTTAAGAAGAGTGTTTTATCTATTGCTGTTTTATCTATTACTTACTCTAATGCAGTGGAAAGTAATTCGTCAGTCTAAACATGATTCTTGCTATTCTCGATATTATTCTTTATATTATTTGTCATAACCTTAACTTCTCCATCTCTACAAACAGTTTTCCATCATCTTGGAAAAATGCTGAAGTTACTCTTATCCCAAAGAAAATTAATCCTGCGTCCTTTTCTGAATTCCGTCCTATTTCTTTACTGCCCTTCTTATGAAAAGTCCTTGAACTCCTTGTTTACACGCAGTTCAACAGTTTTCTTTGTGCTAATTCTTGCTCCAATCCTTTACAGTCGGGATTTCGACCTGGACAAACTACTACCACAGCATTGGTGAACATTACCGATGATATCCAATTGGGAATGGAACGCGGTGAAGTAACTGTTCTTTGTTTATTACATTCCAGTAATGCCTTTAATACCATTGACCATGATGTCCTACTTGCCATAGGGACGCGTTTTATCTCCTTTACTTTTGCAGTTTTTATAAACTCAATATCCAATAATTTAGGTAACTTATTCCTACCACCTTAATGCAGATAATCTGCAAATATATAATTAAACTTTCTCCCCAATGCTATCGATGTCATTAATGCAGATCTCGAACGAATTCTTGAGTGGAGTAAAGCATACGGCCTTCATGTTAACCCAGCAAAATCACAAGCCATTATTATCGGTAGCGCGAAAATGTTGAAAAAATCCTGCCTTGATTACCTACCTACCTCAAATAGTACTTGATAAAACTATATATCTAACAAAAATTCAGTGAATAACTTGGGGATCCACATTGACAAAAATCTATCATGGGACAATCAAATCAAAGAGATTCATCGTAAAGTTTATGCCCCCTGCGACCTCCTTGTGTAGATTACGTAACTTTCTTCCCATTTATACCACAACTACGCTTGCCAAGTCCCTTCTCTTTCCTATTTTTGACTATGCGGACGTCAGCTTCTAGATCTCACCGAAGTTCAGCTTGATAAACTTGAGCGAATTTAGAATTTCTGTATAAGGTTTATATTTGGATAACGCAAATATGATATCTCTCTCTTTCGTACTAAGCTCAAGTGGTTGTCAATACGACTTGATCGAAATGCTCACATACTTCATCTTCTCTATAGTGTTCTCTTTAATCCTTCTTACCCCAAAAATGGTTTTGAGTTTCTTCGTGATTCCCATTCGCGTAACCTGAGATCAGCAGAGAGCTTGAAATTGATAATGCCACTACACACTAGTAAATTTATGTACAAGTTATTTACTGTATAGGCCATTCGTTTATGGAATGTGCTCTCATTGGCAGTTAAACGCGCACCATTCCTACCGGTATTTTAAAAACTAGTAAAGAACCATTACCTTGCACTTTGAATGGAAACTTCGCTCCAACACTAGCCATTAAATATTTTATATATGTATGTAGTATATTGATTGCATTTAAATAAATAATTAAATACATATTTATTTTATTTTTTGTATGTATATATGTATGTTTAATTATATATATATATATATATATATATATATATATATATATATATATATATATATATATATATATATATATGTATAATGTGTATCCTTTTTTTATCACAACAATGTGCCCTAACCTTGTCATCTTTGTGTCCTGTCCATTCATTGGTTGTCTGGAAGAAATTTCTATCAGCAATAAGATCGCCCATTGCATATTTCTTTTGTATATATAATTTGTTTATATGTGATGTGCAATGAAGAATATTAAATTAATAAAATAAATAAAAAGCTAATCATAGGACAGAAAAAGTATTCGACTATCGACAATCTGTTCATAAGTCACATGTTATAAAAGGTACTCGTTGATCGTTCACAAAAATTCATTTTATATTTTTAGGAATTGCAAACGATCAGTCAACAGCACGTAATATAATGATTTCTTATATTTACGCGAACACTACACATTGAAATAATACTAATTTTTACGGAATTTATCGCGTATATTTAACTTTTTTACCCGACGTTTCGAGAGCTTTACAGCACCCATGGTCACGGGAAGGACTGAGATGTTCAACGTCCAGCTGTCATAGTTAACCGCGGTTACCATAGATTAAAATTTAACTTTTGTTCCGATCTACACAGTATGAACTTATGGTATCATGGAGTCTTGCAGTTGTATGCTTGGGTTGGGATTTAATTTTATTTATTATAGGATCCCAAGCAGATGGTAGCACCCAGCCATCTTCTCTATTGAAATTAGGATGTTTTTTTGATTTCAATAGCCTCGCGAATCATCCTTGGAAGGAATCGGTGTTCTTTAGCGAGGATTTGTGGTCTATCAAATCTGATGTAGTGACGGGGGCGATCCTGTACATGTTCACAGACTGCAGACTTCCCGGAGCGTCGATTCTTCACATCAGCTATATGTTCTTTGACACGGGTTTTAATTGATCTTTTAGTTTGTCCTATGTAGGAGAGACCACATTCACAATCAAGCTTGTACACTCCTGCATCTTGCAGAGGGACGTTACACTTGACTGATGGTAAAAACTGACCAATCTTCTTCGGCGGCTTGAAGTATGTTTTGATGGAAGCGCGCTTCAAGATGTAGCCAATCTTGTCAGTGACTCCTCTAACATATGGCAGTACAGCAGGTACACGCTCGACTGTGGCCGGCTTCACTCGTTCTCTGTGACGTAGGCGCGGGACCCGAAGCTTGTTGTCATGCAAAACTTGCTTGACATGTTGGAGCTCGGCAGCCAGGTGTTTACTGTCACAGATCCCTCGTGCTCTCTGAAACAAAGATTTACCCACGGTAGCTAACTGTGAAGGATGGTGGTGAGAATCACCGTTTAAATATCTATCTGTATGGGTCTTTTTTCTATACACAGTATGGCTCAAGGTGTTATCAGGATTCCGAATTACTAACACATCTAGAAAAGCTAAGGAATTGTTTGCCTCTAACTCCATTGTGAACTGAATTTTAGTATTTATAGAGTTAAGATGGTCTAAAAATGCAGTTACTTTACCTAAAGGTAGAATTGTGAAAGTGTCGTCTACGTACCGCTTGTAGAATCTTGGATTTATGGGAGAAGTAAGCAGGGCTTTCTCCTCAAAGTCTTCCATGAATATGTCGGCGACAATGGGAGATACAGGTGAGCCCATCGCCACACCATCTACTTGCTTGTAGAACTCCTCCTTCCACAATAGGTAGCCAGATGTAAGGCAGTGTCTGAGTAATACTGCATATTCTACGGGCATGTTGTTTTCTTCCAGCCTTCTAGTTACAATTGAGATGCAGTCTTCAACAGGTAAGCATGTAAACAATGATTGCACATCAAAACTGACCATAGTTTCATTGTCTGCCAGACGTAGGTCTTTAATCTCGCTGACAAAATGGTAGGAATCCTTTATGTGTGCTCTTGTATGTCCCCTGAGCGGTGAGAGTATTTTCGCTAAGTGTTGAGCCAATCTGTAAGTTGGCGAATCGATTTGGCTCACTATGGGGCGTAATGGAGCATTGGGCTTGTGTATTTTTGGTAACCCATACATCTTTGGTCCATGACCACCGTGGCGTTTCCCTTATCTGCGCGGAGAATCGTAAGTTCTGGTTTATTGCGTAGGTTCTTTAACGCTATAAATTCGTCTCTGGGAAGATTCGGTTTAGGCACTGAACATCGACGTAACATAGACGAAATGTCTTGACGTATCGCCTCCAAATCTTCTTTCCGCATATTGTTTTTAAATAAACAGTCCTCGACACTACAGATAATTTCTTCGTACGGTAATCTGCTTGGAGTTATAGCGTAATTCAGTCCTTTGGATAACACCTTTATTGTTGCATCATCCAGTGTTTGTTTTGACAGATTATAGAACGCGATTAATCTATGATCTGTGTTTGTCAATGGTTGCTTTTGGTTCTGGCATTGATTCGGATGTTTGACATTTGATTTGGCCGTTAATTTTTGATATTTTTCTATATGTTTGTTTTTGCATTCGTTATATTTACTAATTTCGCGTTTATTTAATGTTTCCATGCAAAAGTTATAATCAAACGTCGTTAAAACTTTCTTTAATTCACTGGATGATATGTCTATGGATTTATTTATGTCATATAGATCGGAGCGTTTTTGTTGGATTACCGCCCGTAACAACTTTTTACTTGCCTGATTTAAGATCTTAGCGCTTCCTCGAATGTCCTTTTTGGTGGATATTTTGACACACGTAGGAATGAGATTATGGTCTCGGCATCTCTTCAAGAAATTTAAGGCTGTTAGATATCTTGCGCGCTTAGTCTTTAGATCTTCTAATCGGCGTATTTTATTTGCAATTACCAGTCCGTACTGGTTTACATAATGATTTCTTATATTTACGCGAACACTACATATTGAAATAATACTAATTTTTACGGAATTTATCGCGTATATTTAACTTTTTTACCCGACGTTTCGTTGTGTTGTGTTAAATCAGGCAAGTAAAAAAAAAAAGTTGTTACGGGCGGTAATCCAACAAAAACGCTCCGATCTATATGACATAAATAAATCCATAGACATATCATCCAGTGAATTAAAGAAAGTTTTAACGACGTTTGATTATAACTTTTGCATGGAAACATTAAATAAACGCGAAATTAGTAAATATAACGAATGCAAAAACAAACATATAGAAAAATATCAAAAATTAACGGCCAAATCAAATGTCAAACATCCGAATCAATGCCAGAACCAAAAGCAACCATTGACAAACACAGATCATAGATTAATCGCGTTCTATAATCTGTCAAAACAAACACTGGATGATGCAACAATAAAGGTGTTATCCAAAGGACTGAATTACGCTATAACTCCAAGCAGATTACCGTACGAAGAAATTATCTGTAGTGTCGAGGACTGTTTATTTAAAAACAATATGCGGAAAGAAGATTTGGAGGCGATACGTCAAGACATTTCGTCTATGTTACGTCGATGTTCAGTGCCTAAACCGAATCTTCCCAGAGACGAATTTATAGCGTTAAAGAACCTACGCAATAAACCAGAACTTACGATTCTCCGCGCAGATAAGGGAAACGCCACGGTGGTCATGGATACGTCAGATTATAATTCTAAAATACAAGAACTTTTGTCGGATGTAAGTACTTATAAAAAAGGTTAAAAACGACCCAACAAACAGCACACTAAAAACAACTAGTGACCTCATAAAGAAACACTCCGAAAAATTAAATCTGGACGTAAAATGGATAATACCTACGTGCGCCAAATCACCAAAGTTGTATGGGTTACCAAAAATACACAAGCCCAATGCTCCATTACGCCCCATAGTGAGCCAAATCGATTCACCAACTTACAGATTGGCTCAACACTTAGCGAAAATACTCTCACCGCTCAGGGGACATACAAGAGCACACATAAAGGATTCCTACCATTTTGTCAGCGAGATTAAAGACCTACGTCTGGCAGACAATGAAACTATGGTCAGTTTTGATGTGCAGTCATTGTTTACATGCTTACCTGTTGAAGACTGCATCTCAATTGTAACTAGAAGGCTGGAAGAAAACAACATGCCCGTAGAATATGCAGTATTACTCAGACACTGCCTTACATCTGGCTACCTATTGTGGAAGGAGGAGTTCTACAAGCAAGTAGATGGTGTGGCGATGGGCTCACCTGTATCTCCCATTGTCGCCGACATATTCATGGAAGACTTTGAGGAGAAAGCCCTGCTTACTTCTCCCATAAATCCAAGATTCTACAAGCGGTACGTAGACGACACTTTCACAATTCTACCTTTAGGTAAAGTAACTGCATTTTTAGACCATCTTAACTCTATAAATACTAAAATTCAGTTCACAATGGAGTTAGAGGCAAACAATTCCTTAGCTTTTCTAGATGTGTTAGTAATTCGGAATCCTGATAACACCTTGAGCCATACTGTGTATAGAAAAAAGACCCATACAGATAGATATTTAAACGGTGATTCTCACCACCATCCTTCACAGTTAGCTACCGTGGGTAAATCTTTGTTTCAGAGAGCACGAGGGATCTGTGACAGTAAACACCTGGCTGCCGAGCTCCAACATGTCAAGCAAGTTTTGCATGACAACAAGCTTCGGGTCCCGCGCCTACGTCACAGAGAACGAGTGAAGCCGGCCACAGTCGAGCGTGTACCTGCTGTACTGCCATATGTTAGAGGAGTCACTGACAAGATTGGCTACATCTTGAAGCGCGCTTCCATCAAAACATACTTCAAGCCGCCGAAGAAGATTGGTCAGTTTTTACCATCAGTCAAGTGTAACGTCCCTCTGCAAGATGCAGGAGTGTACAAGCTTGATTGTGAATGTGGTCTCTCCTACATAGGACAAACTAAAAGATCAATTAAAACCCGTGTCAAAGAACATATAGCTGATGTGAAGAATCGACGCTCCGGGAAGTCTGCAGTCTGTGAACATGTACAGGATCGCCCCCGTCACTACATCAGATTTGATAGACCACAAATCCTCGCTAAAGAACACCGATTCCTTCCAAGGATGATTCGCGAGGCTATTGAAATCAAAAAACATCCTAATTTCAATAGAGAAGATGGCTGGGTGCTACCATCTGCTTGGGATCCTATAATAAATAAAATTAAATCCCAACCCAAGCATACAACTGCAAGACTCCATGATACCATAAGTTCATACTGTGTAGGTCGGAACAAAAGTTAAATTTTAATCTATGGTAACCGCGGTTAACTATGACAGCTGGACGTTGAACATCTCAGTCCTTCCCGTGACCATGGGTGCTGTAAAGCTCTCGAAACGTCGGGTAAAAAAGTTAAATATACGCGATAAATTCCGTAAAAATTAGTATTATTTCAAGCACGTAATATTCTTTCAAAGCTCCATTATGAGTCTCTTAAATTTATTTTTTAAATTTTCTTTACACAAAGCGAGCATCGGAAGTTTAAACTAGTTTCCTTTTTTTTAATTCAAACACCTCTACTGCGTACATGGATTGGATCATAACAAAGGTATGTTACGTTTAATACTATATGGGTTACATCAATTAAACAACTCCGCTTAGTTAAGCGGAGTTGTTTAATTGATGTAACCCAGAGTTCTGTTGATCACAAAATAGTTGATCACATAATAAAGCAGAAAAAGTACATTCTCATTATGCACTGCCAACTATTAGATTTACTTTCATAATATTTAGCCAATGCAGGCCTTCACACCTACTTGGTGATAAATAGTGATGAAGCCCAAAACAGGGACCACTGTCTAAGTTTAATCCACACTTAATTAAATATAAAATCTGTTAAAACAAACAAACTTTTATAGACGTTAGTTCGTGGGCAGCATCCGAAAAATCATAAACAAATTTGTTACGTGGTAGAGCTACACTGCAACTATATTACATTTGTAGCACGAATGGCTTGGCTTAACCAAGATAAGACTACGCGGTCACAGAATACCTGTGAAAAAAGCAGGTAAATGCTGATGTGTTTAGTATGGTGAGTATGAGAGAACTGGTAACCAGCAGCCACCACCACCATTGTGGCATTCCATCTTAATCTTCAGTTATGTTAACGCATCTGCATTTTGATTATTGATCGCTAAATTTAGATATCTATAGGCCACATCATCCACTTACTATCAGGTGTTAATTTACCACTGGTTTAAAAAAAAAAACCTCTGTCCTGAGAAGAACCAGCAAGAAAAGTAGTAAGACTTTAAAAAAAAAGAGCTTAAAATCATGCTTGTTACAATTAACAACACATAACAAATTAGAAATAGATAGAGGGTGATCGCTACACCCTTCCCAGGAATTATTATCATCCATAAATTCCTTAATATTATAATAACCCTTTTTATACAAACTTAGTGTAATATAGTTTTTGAACTTTGTGCAGGTAAAATTTTGTATATTTTCTGGGATTTTGTTGGAAAAGCGAATACTTCAGCCTAAGAATGAATTACTGACTAGGTGGAGTCGAGTATCTGACACTACTAGCTTGTGTCTGTTTCTAGTATTTGCAGAATAAATATCACTTAATTTTGTAAAACTACTTTTATTTTTATGAATGTACATGACATTTTCAATAATATATTGAGAGGTCAAAGTTAATATATTGATTTCTTAAAATTTTGGTCGAATGACTCTTTTGGTTTTAAATTATAGGTTGCTCTAAGAGCCCTCTTCTGTAAAAGTAATGTAACTTTAGTGTGTGTCGCGCGTACCTATAGCAAAATACCATATGAAATTATGCTAAAGAAATAGCTAACGTAAACTGGTCTAGCTGTTTCAACAGTGGTAAGACTTCTAATCTTTTTTACAGCTTGCTAGTTTTGATATATGAGGGCTCCATTGAAGCTTTTCTTATAGTGTGGTTCCAAGAAAATTAGTGCTATCAACAAGATTATTTTTAATTTTTTTTTTTTGACATTTACTTTTTTCGTACAGGTTTGACATTCGGAGTTATGAATTTCATATATTTAGTTCTAGTGCCATTTGAATGCAAATTATTAACCTTAATCCAATTTACTAATTTAGATATATCTATACTTCGTCATAATTTAGTGACTGTCTTTTTAATTTGAAAATAAATGAAGTGTCATCCCCTATTATGCAAGGAAAGTCATTAATATATATATGTATATATATAAATGTTCGTTTACGTACGTTACCTACTTTTAAATGATAAAAGTTACTCTTACAAACACTCTTAAATACGTGGGCTCCAAAAGCTTAAAGTCGCTCAGCGAGCAATGGAAAGAGCTATGCTCGGAGTTTCCCTGGTAGACAAAATTCGAAATGAAGAAATCCGCCGGAGAACCAAGGTTACTGACATAGCTTTCCGTGTTTGTAAGCTGAAGTGGTAATGGGATGGTCATGTCTGTCGCAGAAGTGACAACCGGTGGAGTAGACGTGTTATAGAGTGGAGACCGCGTCTAGACAATCGTAGTGTGGGACGCCCCCTGACCAGATGGAGCAACAATCTGTGCAAGGTGGCTGGCAGCAACTGGATGCGTAAAGCTGAAGATCGGGCTAAGTGGCGCGCCTTAGGACAGGCCTATGTCCAGCAGTGGACTGCCGCAGGCTGATGATGTAATTATTCCACGTAAATATTTAATAAGTTACCCATAATTTAAAAAAAAAGTATTTATAGCTCGACCTTAACGATTTTCCACCCTCTTAGCGGTTATTTTCAGGTCATTTATTCGTTCATTACAGCCCATTAAAGTCCACAACTCAACATAGACGTCGTAGATAGCCCCATAAGAGTAATATTTGCCATCATTGCCACGCTTGATAGACGAGTTGGTTACCTGTAGCTTCTCAAAACACCTACGAAACGATATGGTGTGGTGAATATACTAACACCGTCACTACATGGTTTTTTAATCAATAAAACAAAGTTATATAATATGCATAAGGCAGAAAATTCCAATCCGTCCAAATGTCGTTTTAAAATGAAATTGAAACACGTAGCATGTAAATCAATTCTATCATTGGAAGTTTCATGGTGCGCCGCACTAAATCGGCTGCAAAAACATAAATTCTCACATCATTTGTTCGGAAGCACTATTACACAGATGAATAGTTGGTGTTTTGTTGGAAGTAAATAAATAATGTTCTATATTTTTATACAGTTTTAATGAACATTTTCCACATAATATTTTGTCTTCAGATGTGATATATATTTTACATGTAAAATTATATTTTTCAGATGTAAAATATATTATCCCGAGTGGACTGTTAGCTCGTTTGTCACTCTTATGAATATAGAAATGTAAAAATTAAAAAAAAAAATACTTATAGAATATACTTTACCTACAAGATATCAAATTTAAAACTACGCACTCCTTCCTTGTATTTCTTTTCACTTTTTTACATTTGAAGAACCGTGTAATAGCGATGTAAAAATATATTTTACCCCATAAGTCGTAAAAAACGACAGAAGGAAACAACCCAGGGGATAGGTTGCTGTAGCTGCCCAACTCCTGGTTTATTTATATTAATATTTTATAGCGTCTTCTTAATGAAAACTAAGAGCAAAAACTGTTTAACGTGACAACTATTGCAAATATTCCACCCATGGGGCAATGTATGAGGGAGCCCAATGTTCAGCAGTGATCTTTTTATAGACTATAACGCATCGGTTTGTCACGTTTATCGTATTAAATACCATAATATCTAAATCTCTTTTTTGGTATTGTTTAAGTAGAATTTAGCAATTTTTATATATCGGACATGGTTAAAGGGATAATATTTAACAAATATATAAGGGAGATGCATGCAGTTTAAAATTAGATGATCTCTACTAGTCTTCATTACAGCCTATAAAAGTCCACTGCTGACAATAGGCCTTCCTCAAAGATTGCCTCAGAGGGAAATGTTGCTATAGTTGACACGCTTGGTAAGTGGATGGAACTATTTATTTCATCATCTGTAGTACCCATCGGAGGCAGATCTCAGCCTTGATTTGATCTTGTGTTTAAGACTGCATTACGCTGGTGATGGTGACGCTGGTCGATGGACCATCATTTTTAAAAATAACTTCGCCTCTACGTCCTTCTAAGGACTTACCAAAACTTTATTACCAAAGCAAAGCACATTGGCAGAATTGGTGACAAATTAGTTTGCCTTCCCTCGGGAATGCGAGAGACCAGAATGCACGGACCATTCTTTTTATTTCAAATTGATGGAAGATTGGTTTCGTGCATTCGATCCCTTAAAAAAAGTAACCGGTTTGATACGTCCAACTATAGGGCTATCGGTGTTACCTCTTTGTTCTCGAAAATAATGGAATCCTTTATTAGCAGCCAGTTCATGCAGTACCATAAGAAGAACCAACCGATTAGTGACCGCCAATACGGTTTCTGTCGGGGTCACTCAGCTGTTGATCTCCTTGTTTACTTAACACACCGTTGGCCTTGGTGGTTAGTTCGGAAATAGCGAAGGCCTTCGAGTAGGCTTGGCACGAAGCGCGTATTTAGAAACTTCCTTCCTTTTGGCTTCTCTATAAATTGTGCAATTGTGTCACCAGTTTTCTGGCTGATCGGAGCAGCAAGGTCGTTGCTGACGGCGCATGCCCCACTTGCTGTTTCTATCTATGGGCCGAGGCTCTTCAGTGCCAGCTCTTTCCATTTAATCGCATTCAGCATAAAGCGGTACAAATCGTCGGCGACCGAGCTCTCTCTGATCGGCTTGTCTCACTGGCGCTGCGAAGAGATGTTGCATCTCTTTGCGTGTTCTGTCGCATCTACCACGGGGAGTGCTAAGGGAATTGAAATCGTGATTGTAGAAGCGCGAATCTTGGAGTTTGAAAATGTTTTAAGTAAATATATTACGGACTTTGCGAAATCGTTTAATATAACTTTATACGAGTGGGAGTAACTCGTATAAGGGATATCTTGAATTCTTTTGAGTTATCATTATTTTAAGACGCACCATCGGTATCCTTATTTTCCACCCGAGCCTTATATTTTTTTTATAATATCACGAAAGTATTTCTTAGAATAGACTCGACTAGACTAGATTATAATAGAATAGAATATAATTGAATTAAATAGAATTGATTAGGATTGGATAAGTTAGGTCAGGGGTAGGGTAGGATTAGACAGGATGGGTTAGGATAAATACTATAGGATTGGATAAGGCAGGATGGAATATTATGGTTTCATTTACTTCCTGTCATCAGATTTTTGTGAAAAATAATATAACAATAATTGAAAATTAATAAAATAAAATAAAAGAATATTCGTTGAAACATATCAGATTTTTATTCGTACCTTGCGAGCTAAATCATATTTAATTTTGGGGACTGGGGGAGCAGTACTGAGTCGCCTTATACTTTTTCACCCTCTACAAGAAAGAAATTTACAATATTTAAAAACTTACAACATAATCTCAGGTGTCCTGGAAATAATGCTAACACAGTTGGTCTTCTACTTCGACAAGTGACTATTTCCTGTAAGATCCCTGGCAAAATCTAGAGCTTTTATTCCTTTCACGCCGAAAAATAAGAGAACAGTCTGTCCACTTGCCTGTTAGCTGTCATATCTGCTGAAGACAACAACTTCAATTCCCGTTTTACAACCGTGAGATTACAAAGTGTGATCAGAAAGTTTTTGAATTCTTTTGCGACGGAGGAAGGAAGGAAGGAGTAAGCTATTCATTTAGAGGTACCTAAGTCACATCTGTCGAGAAAAATTGCCGGTGGTAAACAATTCCACAGAGAGGTTGTACGGGGAAGAAAACTCCTAGTAAAACACACAGTGGTGGATCGCCAAGCATCCAGATGGTGTGGACGGTATCGTCAGTTTTGACGCGATGTGTGTTATGCTGTTTTTATCTCAGAGAATGCTTAGATTTAATGAGATTAAAGTTTATAAAATCATTTTGAGTCTAATAACAGTTTTTTATGCCGAAGCTGAGACGTTTATTATTATCATTAATATTTATTATCACATACCTTTTATCACAAATAATTTGATTCTGATTTTGATTTCTTGTGTGTTAGTACAACGACCTGTCCAATTTCGTTGTACGCTGGCAACCCGAGTTTGATACTCTCCCTTAATAAAGGTCTAAGTAGCGAAATTTCGAACTACGAGAAACATCTAATCGTCTATAAATGTCAATATAGAAAAAACGTTCAACAGTCGTAAGTTTTAGATTGCCGAAAGTTTATTTCTGAATTTGTCAATTTTTCATTTGTATGGACATTGAACATTATTTGTAAATACCTAAAAGACCTAAATCAACAATATTTTTGTTTTAAAGTAATTAGTGCTAGTTGAAAACCTAACAAAAACAGCTAAAAACTATTGCTCCTATTTATTCATTAACTTATTTTAATTTTTATTTATGTTATTATTTTATATTAATTTTCATAAAATAGTTTCTATATTCGTTATTTTTTGAAAAGCTATCCCTGTGCCCACCAGCTTTATCCACCAGTAAATTGAGGGGGAATTTCTGGTAACCCCCTGTAGCCACTGCATTGCATTTTGTGCCTTATTTACATATCCCGTGCACCCACTGCATTACAGTTTTAGCTGAAAATATATATTATTTAAAAGTACGCAGCAAGGGCCATAAATATTACTATTAAAATTATATCCTACGAGTAGACAGACTAAGGAGACTGTGCGTACATAAAGTTATACAAATGTTTATGTCTACGTGTTCAAACATTTTGAGAACCTAATGATATATTCATTTCACGTTTAACTATATAAACCTTTCGATAAGTGGACATTTTCCTACATGAACGTTTCTTTAATTGGGCACATTGATCATGAATGTTTTGCATCGATATACATTTTATTTTATTTTGATAGCGATACGTTTGATTCTAGTACCACAAATGAAATTATTTTAATTTGTTCTTTATTTTTTTTTAAAGTTTTAGGGTAATAAACAAGCTATGGTAGGTAAGTGGCCCATAGATATCTACATGTACTCTCGATTAAGATTCAAATTGCAGATTAGATCTCCCTGAGAACTGAGAGGAATTGCCCCTTATCCAGTAAAATGGATCTCCGGTCCTCTATACTTACTACAATACAGCAGCATTAAGCTGCCATTTTACGCTGCTATTCTCTGAAAGCGTGTTTATTCCCTGGTTGAGCCAACGCATTCGTCCTACAACCATAATATAGCTGTAGCATGGCTTTATCAAGTCTAAAATTGATATTAAAACTAAGGCCGAATAGACTGACGTGAATATTATAGGTAGGTGTAATTCCAACAATATCACGTATTTTATATAGGCACTTGTATACTTAACATTCCCCAACATAACTAACTCATGACTTATATGGTTTTGTGTATGTTAAGGGCGGCTAAAATTATCTTTGCCCGGAGCAGCTAAATAGCTAGATCGGACCCTGGTTCGTGTTACAACTATATAGCTGTAATATGGCTTTACCGCCTTATTCAAATAAAGAAAAAGTCTCTTTTTAAAAGACTTACGTAGATATTTTACGCGCGTTAAAAGGTTATAAGAGGTTTCTGCTTTCTTCTATACATTTTTTATAATTTTTGGCATAATATACAATTCTTCCTGATTTCCTATAACAAAAGAACACATGTACTCATACAATATTTACCATTTTATTTGAACAAACCCTTTTACGGCTATAACGCGCAAGGGAGCATTCAGGAAACCGTACCGCAGTAATATTAAAACTTTATGAAAGTCTTTAGGTAAAAATTTTACCTCCCTATAAATAAAATAATACCATAACTCTGCAATTTTTAAGAATATCTGAATCGAATAATTTACCGAATACCTACATTATTGTATGTCTAAACAGTTTTTGTTACAGTTGTTATTGTAAAGATTTCTTATATTTACGCGAACACTATACATTGATTAAAACTACTTTTACGGATTTTATCGCGTTTTATTTATTTTATTTTTAATACCCGACGTTTCGGGTATTAAAACGCGATAAAATCCGTAAAAGTAGTTTTAATCACAGTTGTTATTAGTTAACCTAAGTAAATAACACGGATCTACAGCTAAAGTTATCACAATGTTGTACAAGTAAGGGTGAATAAGTTATTGTGTAGCTAAGCCAGTGTGCTTTACCATCTCAGAAAAATAACTTTTTTATTGGTCTGTGTTAACCATTGACTACATCACCACTTACGACCAGATGGGATAGTAGACAATCACTGGCTTAAAGTGTACGGTGAGCGCTGTTTCTCTGTGAGAGATTGATCCTAACCTGGTCGAGGCAACCTGGCTGTATTACTGCTATAATAAAGCTGCAGCTCTACAACGTAAAATAATATAAATTATTAACTTTTTTCATGACATAGGTGATCTATTGAGGAGGCCTATGCTGAAAGACCGGTAATAGGCATAGGTACTTGTGTATGACGCCTTGATAACATGATACCAACATTAATTTTAAACAGAAAATGATGAAATCTTACAGTGGGTACCTGATTGGTAAGATTAGATTCCTGGTAATGGAGACTTAAATAATGATCTAATTCAAAATGTTTACGTGGTACAGCCATGCTGCAGCTATATTATTAGTATAGTTGGAGCACGAATGGGTCGGCCCAACCTTCAGAGGACCACGCTGTCACAGAATATCAGCGTAAAATGCTGCTTAGTTTCTTATTGTGAGTGTAGAGAACTGGAGAACCTTTTAACTGGAAACGAGGTATTCCGTCTTAGTCCTCGTAGGTGATAACGCATTAGCGTTTGTCACCCTTATACGATAAAATATTATTTGCTCCTGATAAACCTATAAGGGAACCGCATTTCCTAATTATTACGATTTTATAGCTTAAAATCAACAAATTTAGTTATGCATTACAGCTTACCAAAAGTTCAATGTTGAACATAGGCTTCCTCTTGACTTTACATTATATGGAGGATTTTTACTTATATATTTATAGCTGGAAACGTAACAGTCGTTAATTAACTATATGAGGTAGGTGCATATGTATGTCATAAAGTAAGCTTATTAAAAGTTTTCACAAATAGGTAATCAATTTTGCTAAAAACATACACATAATTTTATAAATCTATCTACATAAAACATAAAATGTTTCTACCTACGTCCGTTTTAGACTTTAAAATAATTGAACTGATTTTGATGAAAAAAATTGTATGTACAAACGGGTCCGTGGATGATTTACATTAACATTTGGACCCGGTAGGTGGCGCTGCTGTCGAGATCCGGGAATCACCCACGCAAACCCGAGGTGGATCGCTAGTAAATTATAAGTTGCCAGCATTTGCCTATACATCCGATTACAATGTGCGTGTCTTCAAGGCAAACGTTGCTTTAAAGGGCTGGCGAGTTGATAACAACATTTTTTTTAATTATTTCGAGTTGTTTTTTATTATTTGAACTGCTGTTTCATTTACCTCTTTCGTCTCTTACGACACCCACGGGCAGTAGATTCACATACACCGCCACTACATTAATAAAAAATTACTAATAACTGACAAGTAAAAAATCTGTATCCCTTTCGAGTACGCTGTTTTATCAAAAATGGTTGTTAATAAGTAAACAGTTTTCTTCTTAGGACAATAATCTTTTAGAAGAAAATAAATGATTGATAACTTTTCCAAAAAGTTGGAATGGCTTACATTTGTTTTCCTCAATTTAGGATATCGCTGTAAACAGATGTGTCCCGTTATCTAAATTGCTCGCTTATAAGCATTTTATGCAAGACTACTTAGTAAAGTATTGAGTTTGGAAAGTTGTCAAGACTTTGTTTACCTAAATTGTTAAACTTATTTTAAATGGCTCTTTATATTTTTCGGTCTAAATTTATTATTATTTCGATGAGCCAACTACTTGATTCTTAAATTTTTTAATATTTTATAAACTATGACAATTCATATTGTAAATTACTTAATAAGGATTGAATAGGTTGTTTCATCATTTAAGAATACCTTGTCGGTATGGAGCATAAAATTGATAGCTATTTGAACGTATATTTATTATAATAAATAAGAATTCAAAAAATTGCACACCCGTCATCTAGTGTGATTGGCAAAGATTTCAAACTTCTATTTAGCACTTTCATGACTAGTATTTTCTTTCTAAAAATTAAAAAGTACCTAACTTTGTAGTACTGTCACAGAGGACACAAAAATTACTTGTTCGTCGGCGTACAAGAAGTAGTTGACGGTTAATTTGACAATTCTTAACCCACAGAGTTTCCAAACAAATGTCCATGAACAATTTGAACAGTCACAGTTTCTTTCATATCTCTTTCAAACAACACCTTAGCATACAATTTTCTGACATTTCTAACTGGCTGATTCCACTCTAGTATTTACAGTCCTGCTGTGACATTTTGCCTTTATACAGTGGGACTATAACCAAATTGCATCTGTGGCGATTTCTATATTTTATATGTAAATTTTAATATATTATTTACGTAACTCTTATTAATTATAAGGGTTATATCATTGTTAATAAAATGTGTAAAATTTACTTATGCATTATTATAATTTACTGGGTCGGTCGCTGCGACCACGCCTTCCAGATAGGCGAAAATAAGAGTAGTGTAGAACCAGAAGACAGAAGTAATTTTATTTGGGAAAACCACTTAAATAATACACAATTAAAATTGTTAATCTTTTTTATTTAATTAAGTATTAGTAATCTCAGACCAAATAAGATGGAGTGCTGCGTACATTTCAATCGTTCCGCAAACATGCTAAAAGTTTTTTTGACACACACAGATTTCTTCTTTCTTTATTTATCATATATTGTTTACTGCTGGAAGCATGCTTATGCACCTAAATTTATGTTGTTGGTTGATAATAATTTAGATACGAATGTGTACGTGAGTGTGTGTTCGTACAATAAGTTAGGTATGGATTTGGCTCAATTTTTGATTATATAAATGTACGCAGCGTCGTATTTTTTTGATATTACTTCATTTAATCGGGCACCAGGGAGTGGACAAATTAACCCAGGAAAAAACAATTTTTTTAAAGTTATAATGACTTTCTTAGAACACTTTAAAATTTGACATGCTATACAATATTTTGAGACACTATGACACTTGTAATATCGAATATGATATTTGTAATATCATTGTTGTTTTTTGTATTAGCAACAAAAACAAGTAGCGTAGCTGTAAAAAATATAAGTAGGTAATTTAATTTTTTTCTTACAACTTTATAAAATCTTAACTTTTAATCAATTTCCACTCGTCACTGTATAAACAATGTATCAACATTACAGTGGCAAGTTAAAATAAAACTAAGCCCAAATAATAAAGATTCAAAAAAGGTAAATACTCTTGTGACACTAATAAAAAAAATCATATTTTTTCTTAACGGGAACCAAACGAGAAAAAACGTTATTGTATGCCCCAAAAGCAGGTTTATGGTTACACATTGGGGTAGAAAAGAGTCGGCAAAAGATTTTTGAAGTACGAGTGAGATAGATTGTCAAAACTGATTATATATGAGATAAATATAATTAAAGTGTTCGTATGTACATATTTAAACAACTGGCAACTAAGCACCCCACCACGACAAGCCGGGAAGCCGTTCTTAGAGAACCAAGGGGTACCTACATTATACTTTAATAAGTGGTGTTTATTTGTTTATTTTGTTATGAGACTGATTTTACATTTTAAAATTTTAATACCTTTTAGCTAAGTTTTATTACTAAAATAATAGTGTGCCTTAAATACTTTGATTGTCTTTATAGAAACGCAAATATATTTTGTTTTGAAATATTTTTATAACTAATAAAAAATATATAATTGTCTACAAAATATAAAATGAACCTTTTTTTGCTTTACCAATATTATTAACTGATTTTGTAACAGCTACAAATATACAAAAATAAATTCATTTTATAGACTAAATAGAGTGGTATTATTGTTTACTAAAGTTCAACTATATAATATATAAATGAAATAAAATGGTAAGGTTAGGTTATTGAGTAAAAACAACAAATCTTCACAAGTCCACTGCTGAACATAGGCCTCCTCCAAGGTATGCCACAAAGCACGGTCCCGAGCCACCTGCATCCATCGACTTCCTGCATGTTTTACCAGGTCGTCACTCCATCTAGTGGGGGGTCGCCCTACACTTCGCCTACCGGTACGAGGCTGCCACTCGGGAACCTTTTTTCCCCAACGGTTGTCGGTTCTTCGAGCTATATGGCCGGCCCATTGCCACTTCAGCTTACTAATCCGTTGGGCTATGTCGGTCACTCTGGTTCTATTGCGGATATCCTCATTTCTAAGTCTATCACGCAGAGAAACTCCGAGCATAGCCCTTTCCATAGCTCGCTGAACGACTTTGAGCGAGCGTCATACGGCCAGCAGTGAAGGATAGATAGTGAAGTATACTGCTAATAAATTCAAAAGCGTTGTTAAAGGATTTACTTTTATTACAGTAAGTTAATTGTAGGAGAAGATGTACACACACGCTCATATTTATAACGGAGCATTCAGCGTTAATTACGAATGCTAGCACAACATATTGATTTCCATATATTTAGAAAATGATAAAACTAAATAATAAAGGAACATATTCATATCGTGTTGTGTTTTTTTCACTGTTTAAGGATATATAAAACAGAATTTTTCGTCTACAGAAAAAAAGTTATAGGTATTTTAAGAGGTTTTTTGCTCTCCTGTAAATTAGCAACTTTTATCTTATGCTTTTTTCCCCTGAGGGTACAATATAATAATATGCCTCATCTTGTAATTTTATTTAAAATTATGCCAAATTGATTGTGATTTATGGGCAACAACATTTTTGTCTACCAATCGACCCTTACAAATGTGTTCGTGTGCAGTAAAATCAGCTAAAATAATGCATTACCACGTATTTTGAATTTAAAATATATGAAGGACAGAATGTTTGCTATTTTTTTTAATTTAATTTTTCTTCACATTTTGCCTATATTACTTATTCTGAACCTTCTCTGCAAATTTGGCCGGTTATTGCAAAACAACCCTGTATAGCCGTCAAGTTGACTTTTATATCGCGATGCACAGAACAATGTTAAGCAGTCTATATTATCAATGTTGCTTCACGTTTATGAACTCAATTGTTAGGCAACAGTTGAAGCAGTATTTTCAGTAAAGTTCACCGGAAAGCACTTTACAAGTTTTAAAATAACATTCCAGCAAAAGCCTCGCTGATAATATTGCTGAGTTATAGTTTTCATAAATATTTCGAGCACGATACAACTGTTTAGCGGTTTACGAACCCTTTTTATTTAGTGCGATATTTATTTAAATGAAAAAACAACATTATTCGACCTTCGTTGAGATTTGCTTGGGTGCGGCGGATTCTATCTTTAATCAATATCCTAAAAAGATATCATATCCATTATCTACAAGCTTAAAGGTATACAATTTTTAAATACTTTATCCGACGTAAAAAGCGACCGCGTGGACACGCTCCGCGGAGGCAGGCCTCTGTCACTTGCTACCTGCGTGAAATAATTACCTGAAATCGCAACGCACTTAGGGTGACATACGCAGTCGGGGCCAGCGCGTTCTAGGCGATTGAATGTTAGATTTTTTTTCGCTGTTTACGTAAATAATTTTTTGTAAATACTTGTTGAAATAGCTTTTGTTCGTTGTTTAGTATATTTAATTGTTGGATAAAATAGTTCAAAAGTATTAATGTAATTTAAAAATTATACATTATGTCTATTTGATTAATTTTAATGGCAAAACGTCGTTTCTACTATAATTGTTGGGCTGATAGATGCTAAATGACCAACAAAAGATTTCGGATATATCATTCTTTAAGTTATCGAAGAATTTTAGTGTAATGTGTGTAATTTAGTGTAGTGAAAGGTGAATTTATTACATTTTAGATACTTATAGCAAAAAGATTTAAGTAATAATTTATCTTCAGACAGCCGTTGTAGCTCAGATGGTTGTGTCCCCCCCCCACCGGCCCGGGGTTTTTTTTTTTTCTTTTTTTTTCTTCTTTTTTTTTTTTTTTATTCTGGGGAACCATGGAAAGTCCGCTGTGACTTAGGAAGGGAAAAATATGCACAGTAATATGGACATTCGTGCGCAGCAATAGAGTTTTATTTAGCTTGCGTGCGCGATTTATCCTATTAATAATAATCATGTAATATATTAAAATCGGCAAGCTCCACTTCAAAAAAGTGTAACTTCTGTTGGTAGTACTATTATTTATTCTGTGGCGGAGGTACGTGCCATTCGCACCTCTCGAGTCGTATCGCGCGCCTCGCCACCTGAGTTAATCTTTGCCAAAATTGTAAATGTTTTTTCAACAATTATTTTAATGCACTTTACGTTTATATGATCAGTGCAAAAGCTTGGTTTTATTCTAATTAAGCCTAAATCAGCCTAAGGATTATATTTGATAGCAGCTTTAGCCACATGTAAGTGGTACGAAATAAGTTTGTATAGCTTGACAGTTAGGTTTAAAATTCTTCTAATCTCTTAGTATGTTACATAACAGGCTACAAATAATAGTTACAAATTTGTTTGGATACATCATATAATATTGCGAGCTTAAATAGCTACAAAGTAGGTGAAATTATATTGTGTTATTAACACAAAAAAGGATGTGGTCTCTAGTGACAATAACTGTAATCTGAATGAAAAGTAACCTAAGTTACCAAGTGGAGATGAAGTCACGGATTCCTGTCTTGAGATACATAATTACTGAGTTAGGAGATTATATGCACAGCTTGTACTTGTTTAAATAAATTAACAACACAAATAACAGAATGTACATCACTACTTTTAATAAAACTATTTGTGTTTTTGTGAACATACATAAAAATTTTCTAAAAGTACTCAGAGAACAAAGGTAATTATATTCGTTTTGTTAAAATTGCCAGATTATTGTCCCGTAGTAAAGATACCATACAAAAATATGCTATATAAATAACTTTTAAATAAACTAAATGGCTGTTTTAACACAAGTAAGGTTTCTTATTCTTATACAGCCTATGCTGCAGACCTAAGTTTGTTTGCTAATCTAAACACAGTGATATTAGACCCAAGTCCCCAGACCCAAGTGTCCAACCCAAAAAAAAACAACTTCTGCTAAAAAAGAGAACTTTAGTCTTTGGAGACACGAATATCGATTTATTATGCCCTGACTGTATGACAAAATATTATAAGACTTTTCTTACGGAATCTGGATACAAAATTATGAACAAAATAATCCCTGAGTACCCGGGAAACAACAACTACTAAAACAATTATTAATCATATTTTTATAATGATTTCTTATATTTACGCGAACACTACACATTGAAATAATACTAGTTTTTACGGAATTTATCGCGTATATTTAACTTTTTAATTACCCGACGTTTCGAGAGCTTTACAGCACCCATGGTCACGGGAAGGACTGAGATGTTCAACGTCCAGCTGTCATAGTTAACCGCGGTTACCATAGATTAAAATTTAACTTTTGTTCCGATCTACACAGTATGAACTTATGGTATCATGGAGTCTTGCAGTTGTATGCTTGGGTTGGGATTTAATTTTATTTATTATAGGATCCCAAGCAGATGGTAGCAACCAGCCATCTTCTCTATTGAAATTAGGATGTTTTTTGATTTCAATAGCCTCGCGAATCATCCTTGGAAGCAATCGGTGTTCTTTAGCGAGGATTTGTGGTCTATCAAATCTGATGTAGTGACGGGGGCGATCCTGTACATGTTCACAGACTGCAGACGACGCTCCGGGAAGTCCGGGAAGAAATAAAAAGAGTTGATGTCTCCGCCAAAACAAGAAATAATGTATGGAGCGACTGAATTAGTTATAGAATTGTCAAATTTTGAAAACCTTTCCTCTAATTTTAATATTCTAGAAGAATGTATTATAAAAATAACTGCCAAAAGTAAAACAAAAAAATATTGAACCAACCTCAAAAATAATGAATTAACTAAAATATAATAGCAAAATAATATGCTCAGAATAACGAGAGAAATATGCCTTGAAATAAATTAAAACAAAATCCTAAAAATAATAACCTAGAGCTAGATTTTAAATCTAAGAGAGACACGCTGGCACAAACGATTAAGAATACAAAATATAAATATTTCTACGGATAATTCATGAAATGTACAAAAAAATCCAAGAAAATGTGAAAATTAATTAATAATCTATCAAATAACAAAATTTTAAGTAATTGTGTTCCCCCAAATCGTTTTTCCTGAATATTCTTCATAGCGGAAAAACGATTACAAATATACAACTAGCTAATAAAATTTTCAACATACAAACATTGTCTGAGTAAATCTAAAAAAGAACTAATAATGCTAATATTATATGTAAATATAAAGAGAACTCTGCTTATTCTGTCAAGACTAAAAATAACAAAGTAAAAAGAAGCCACGTCTAGCTTTTACATTAGAACAAGTTAATAATAATAGTGTGTATTCTTTGGTTCCACTCATAGAATACTATAATATATACATAACAGAACGGGGGAGTGGGCGGAGTCCATGTGTAACCACCATGTCACTAACGTGTCAATTCACACCTATAAATGTCAACACAACCAATCGTTTCCAATTTTAGTGTCAAGCGTCGCTGCATCCAAATTATTTAAAAAATAGCAGATTGTGCAATAATTATGAGTCGAAAGAACAGCGGGAAATGGAGTTTAAATAAAGCTTATGTCAACTCATTGCTGGGTAATAAATGTAAAATTAAAATTTCTAATAATTTGATGATAATATGAGCTGAATTAATTGCTATAAATGATGCCCCACTACATGCTGGTACAACAATTTTTTTTTAAATCAGTCGTTCTAACTGATAGCAAGAGTGGTCTTGAACATATTGCTCGGTGCGTCTTTGGTTTCAGAGGTGTAGCAATAGTATATTCGATATTAAGTGAAATATTAAACTTCAATGTAAAAGTCGTGAGTTAGTATTGCAGTTGGTACCGTCACACATCAGTTTACAGGTCAATGAGGAGGCTGATAAACTGAGAAAATTGGCAATCACCCAAGGAAGAAAATGTAATATTTGGTCCTTACATATATGAAATAAGCGTTTTTCCGTACTGATTACTTTCATCTCAAATGTCTCCTCTTTAGTTAAGATTTTCAAATTCAAATTTATAAATTTATTTAGCTGGTACATTTGATTTTTGAAAACAGTCATTCATTTGTTTTTTCCTCATTATTTTTTCTTTGGCGTCATTTACTACTGCACAATGGAAAACTGAAATATGGGTATATTTACGAGTACGAATTCTACCGTGGCACCATTGCTGCAGAAACAGATCGAAGGATAAATGATGTGTACAGTGCTGGTGTCGCAAAAGAAAACACGATACGTTTTTGGTTTCAACGTTTTCGTTCTAGAAATTTTGACCTTCAGAACCAACCCCGTGGACGGCTGGAGACCAAAGTGGAAAATGAAGAATCAAATGCTATTGTGGAAGCGGATCTATCACAAAGCACTTCAGAAATAGCTGCAGGCTTCGGAGTAAGTGATAAAACTGTATTAATCCTCTTGAAGCAAAAAAACTTGAACAATGGGTACCTCATGAATTGAGTGCAAATACGCGTCTAATGCTGTTTTACTTTGCTCAATCGACACAAAAATTAAGGGATTTTAAATCAAATCATTACTTGTGATGGAAAGTGGATACTGTACGATAATAGGAAGCACTCGTCGCAATGGATAAACCCTGGAAACTCAGTCAAATCCTGCCCTAAACGAAAATTGACTCAGAAAAAGTTACTTGTGAGTATTTGGTGGACTAGCGCCGGTGTTGTTCACCACAGTTTTCTAAAATCTGGCCAAACGATTAAGGCAGATATCTTTTGTCATCAACTGCAAAACATGAAGGAAGAACTAGCTGCTAAACAACCGAGATTGGCCAATCGCTCTAGGCCACTGCTGCTTCACGACAATGCAAGACCACACACTGCACAAAAAACAACAATTAAGTTAGATAAGCTACAATTGGAATGTCTGCGACATCTACCGTACTGCCTGGACCTTCCTCCAACAGATTACCATATTTTTCGGATTTTGGAAACTTTTTAGAAGGAAAAAAATTCAACTCCGATGCGGCAGTCCAAAACGCCTTCAATTTATTGATTCTCGCCCCACATGGTTTTTTTAGTAAAGGGATCAATGGACTACTTATAATATGGCAAAAGTGCATATAGAACAATGGTGCATAATTTAATTTATTAAATATATTTTACAAAAGAAATCGACTTTGTATTCCTCTCGAACAAAATGCAAATTTCATATGTAAGTACCTGTTATTATTATTTGATATTATTTATCGAGTATTGATTAATTGTTTGGTTACTATAATTTTTGTGTTTATACATTATTTGAAATATATTCAGAATTTACGTATGTATCTTTCATTTAGATCGACTCGACATTATAGATAACACGTGATTAACCCTTCAATATGCACACAGTTGGATCCAACCACGGTAATATTCCGCCAGATTCCAAGCGGTCGGATCCGACCACACCCACCCATAGCACTTTAAACCATAAAAACTTATATTTAAAGACTACTTGTCTGTGACGAAGTTTGGTATTATAAGCTCCATGTAAAATTTTCTATCCTTATCCTTTAATGCAATAAAAAACTCAGTCTATTGTATTTATTTATAATCTACGTTCATTTCGTACGACTGTTAGGTGTAGCATGTTATTTTTGGGAGCACAGTTATATAATCAACTTCCAAAATATGTGAAAGAAGCGACTTCGATCAATATTTTTAAAAGAAAATTATTTGAATATATTTATAATCACGAAAATATGCATTAAAATTATACTTGGACCACTGCCTTATAGTTGATAGGAACTCAATCGCAACTCGCTTCTTGGTTAAAGATTATCGAGTTATCGTGTTAATATAAAAGAGCGGAATTATCTAAGAATTCAGTCCTGAGGAACACCCATTGATACTACCGACCCGGAAGTACTCTTAGCGTTGATAACAACTATTCTGAGTTCTTTCTTAGAATTACTTCAACATGATTCAATAAAATTTAAAGTAACTTTACATGCACCATAGTTTCGATTATAATTAAAAAAAATCAGCGATTTATGAGGTTTTTAAAAGAGTTTGTCCCTTTTAAAAACCTCAGTCAAAACGTGTTTCTTATAATTATGTTATTCCTCAGATGTTTTCTTTACGTGCTCGGCGATAACATGTACTTAAAATTGCAATCAACGGTTACCGTATTGCCTGCGATTATATAAATCTGGTTGCACTCGTACTAAGAGCGTTAGTTAGTTATGTCGAGCACTTAGCTACCCCAACCAGCTTTTGCCAATTCCCAAAATAAATTATATACTCTTATTAAAAAAAAAACATATTTATTTTTGCGATTAGTTAAAATTATATTAAATTTCACTTGTTATTTACTTTGTATCCTTGTACGGGTTATAATTTATTATTTTTGTAAGTGTTTTGGGTTCCTTTATTAAATTTAAACAATAAAGTCAAAGCGTTCGTAACATCTGCACATAGTAAGCTCGGAGCGCTTTTGTACAGAAGTATCTTACAAATTACATTTTTCATTAAGTATGTATTAAAGAGGTTAGGTTAGGTGAAGTTAATAAAAGTTTTATTTTGTTAAAAAAGCGTTAAAATATAGATATAGATTGAACTATGATTTTCTCCTGTATCGCAGAGAAGTTTTACGTTCCATTAATTGCATATGCATACATTTGGACCCGCAACAATTATTTGTAGCCTAATAACACTTATCCCCTCCGTGTTTCGAACCCGGGGCCCACAGCACCTAGAACAAGTACTTAGTCACTACGCTACCGGGTAGTCAAAGCTAAAAAGAGAGAGAGAGAGAGAGTTTTACTGTCGGTGCTTCTTCGGGAAGAAAACATATTTATTCTTAATCGAGACTCGACTGCCTTTTTTCGTAGTAGTCGGCTCGAGAGAGGAGTAACCACGCTCAATTAGAATATCCGTGCGAAATTTCAGCATGATGCTGCTATGTTTCGTATGATATGAAAGTGTAGGGAATCTAAGACCCTTTTTACTGGAAACGTGTAATAATGCATCGGCATTTTGATTCTTAATCAAGGATGGTGTCTATGGGCCGCATACTTTGAGTATTCAACCAACTTAACTTTGGTTTAATAGTCAAAGGCCGCATAGCATCAAGTGGTCTCTGTGTTCGTTTTTCATCCTTATTACATAATAAAAGAATAGATGTTGGTGTCTATGGGCTACATCATTCACTTACCATCAGATAGACTCTGTATGCGTTTGCAACTCTAACTGGTAAAAAATCTTTTTTAATATACATACATATTTGTATTTGTTTATGAAATGAAAACATGAAAAGCAAGCGCAGTTATAAATTGGACAAGCATGAGACACAAAGAATTATAACGCATCTTAGCAAATTACATCATAGTTTATAAAAAATCATGTATTTAGATTACAAATATATATACAATTTTATAAAATTAAACCAAGATACAAATATATGACTAGCTTCCTATTGTCATAAAAACTGTATTTTAAAAGCCAAAATTATGAGTAGACATTTTGTTTTGAAGTCCGACTTTCTGAACTTTGCATTTTTATTAGCTGTATCAAAAATTACGTAATAAAAGTTGTACAATAATCCTTCAGAATCGTTCTCAAGTCATTGTGACGTCCCATTACTATTATTAATAATTAATAATCAATTTATATATATAAAGGGGCTTCAAAAATAATCTTAAAAGATATATATTAAACATTAAAATACGTTAACAAGCGTAAAATAAAATAAATACATTTCAGACAGTAAGTATTAAAGTAAATTAAAGGCTAAATATTGTTTTTCAAAATAAATAAATTTATTAAAAAAAGTGAAAATATTCAAAATGTGATAAATAATAAAAATTCAAGTCGAAAATATCATAAACTTAAAGATAAATAACATTTATGAAATAATTGGAAAATTGGTTAAAAATTGTCGAAGTCATAGAATGAGTTTGTGTATAAAGGTTAAGTTATGGAGCGTGCTCGCGTATAAGAAAATTCTTTAGCTATTGAGGATGTTCGTGTATAGATGGCTTGTATGGAGGAGCTGCCGGAGACGCACACTCAAGGTCGTACATATATGTGGGGTGGACGGTTGACCGACTGCTTAAAGTCATCATCATCATTCATCATTACAGCCCTTCACAAGTCCACTGCTGAACATAGGCCTCCCCCAATGCCACAAAGCATGGTCCTGAGTCACCTGCATCCATCGACTTCCTGCATGTCTTACCAGGTCGTCACTCCATCTAGTGGGGGGTCACCCTACACTACGCCTACCGGTACGAGGCTGCCACTCGAGAACCTTTCTTCCCCATCGGTTATCATTTCTTCGAACTATATGGCAGGCCCATGGCCACTTCAGCTTACTAATCCCTTGGGCTATGTCGGTCACTCTGGTTCTACTGCGGATATCCTTATTTCTAAGTTTATCACGCAGAGAAACTCCGAACATAGTCCTCTCCATAGCTCGCTGAGCGACTTTGAGCATCCTCATACGTCCAGCAGTGAAGGACCACGTCCCAGTTCCATATGTCATCACTGGCAGCACGCACTGGTTGTATAGTCTCGTTTTCAGGTTTTGAGGTACAGCTGACGAGAAGATATGTCGTATTACCCGAACGCTGCCCAGCCGCATTGAATTCGTAGATTAACCTCTCTGTCGAAGTTATTATAGTCGGACTATTTGTCCCAGGTAAACGTACTCTTCAACAACTTCGAGCATAGTGCTCCCAACAGCTACCGGCATATGTATGATATGGACATTCAACATGATCTTTGTTTTGTCCATGTTCATCTTAAGACCTATCCGTTGGAAGACACTATTGAGATTATTAATCACAGTGCTTAGGTCCTGCAACAATTCTGACGTAAGGACTATATCGTCGTACAAGTCGAAGATGAGTGATGTACTCGCCATTGATATTAATACCGTATCATTTCCAGTTCAGTAGCTTGAAAACGTCTTCCAATGCAGCGGTGAAGAGTTTTGGGGATATAACGTCACACTGTCTTACACCTCCCTGCATTTGGATAGGTTTCGTACTCTGTTTCTGTACTTGGATAGTACGATGGCCCTACTGTACAAACACTTCAGCACTTCAATATACCGACAGTCCACTTGGACCCGCTGAAGAGACTGTAGCACCGCATAAATTTTGACGGAACCAAAGGCTTTCTCATAGTCCGTATACGCCAGGTAAGTGTGGTAGTAAGTGGCAGATTGTACTATTCGGACTTCTGTACAATTTGCCGAAGAGTATGAATGTGGTCTATGGTGCAAAAGCCTTTTCGCAAACCGGCTTGTTCGGGAGGCTGGAAGTCGTCGAGTCTCCGTGCGAGACGATTCGTTATGACTCGAGAACAGCACGTAGACGCGGCTCAGAAGAAATATCGGTCTGTAGTTCTTCAAAAGAGCGTTGTTACCTTTCTTGAAGAACAAGACCACCGCACTTCTACTCCACGCCTCAGGAGTAGTAGAGTAGAGCCCCTGAAGGACTTCAAGTACCGGTTTTCCACCTGCTTTCAGAAGCTCCGCTGTAATTCCATCATCACCCGGGGACTTGCCGTTTTTAAGGTGCTGGAGTGGCATTCTAATCTCGCTCGGACTGACGTCCGGGATATCATCGGTATAGTGCCGGATAAGACTTGATCTTGGGTCGCTACTCACACTTGCGTGTGGCTCCGACGATGACGTGTACTGTGTAAATGTCAGATATCCCGGAAACGACGCTGCCACACTCTATTTTTAGCTTCGACAGTTGGCTTCTTTCTGACAGACAGACCTCTGGCGAAGACTCTGAAGCCTTGGTTCCACTCGATCGCTTCTTCAATACGAGCTATACTGAAGTTGTGTTAGTTCCGCCGCATGTATTTGGAGATCTGTCTGTTCAGTTGCCTATATGCTGCCAAATCTGCTGAAGACTGCAGCTTCATTTACCGTCTAACAGCCATGAGATTAAGAGTGTGATCGGAGAGTTTATGTGTTTTCTGCGGTGGGTCTTGCAGAACTTAGCTCGGACCACATGGACAGTTTCCACGAGCTTGTCATTCATATCGTCCACTGCATATCAATCTTCTAGGCACTGAAACGTTTTTGTAACTCGAACTGAATGGTTTCGGGACTTTGGATTAGAGTATGAGGGGGACGGAGCGTTGAATTCATTAGACGAGACCTCTCCAACTCAACGTTTGTGTGCCTCAAACTATTCAGTGATCGCTGCCAGTTTTCACCCTCGCGATTACTGAGACATCATTGAACATTTGGCGTCTGGTCGTCATAATGAAGTCAATCTCATTTTTTGTCCAGCTGTCGGGGCTCTACTAGGTGCACTTCCTATGGGGCCGTTTCTGGAAGAAAGAGTTCATCATAAAAAGTCCCTCTTTCTCCATAAAGTCGGCTAGCTGCTGGCCCCTTGGGTTCTGTTACCCCATTCAAAATTTTCCTATATTCAGCTCACCGCTTTCTCTTGTGCTTATTTTTGCGTTGAAGACTCCGATCAACACCTTTTAGTGGGTTCTGGCGGAATTCATGGCTCTAGAGATAATCTCATATATTTCCTCCACCTCCTCATCAGGATGTGCTGAGGTTGGTGCGTAAACCTGTATGACTTTCAGCGAATCCCGTGTGGTGATTCTGAGTATCAGGTACGCGACTCTCGTCGACACAATCTCAATCTTTACAACGTTGTTAACGAGAGACTTGTGGACGATATATCCGACGTCTCCTTGAGACAAATAGTCGTCTTCCCGGTGATAGAACAAGTTGCCAGATTCGAGGATTACCGTGGTAGCCCTCTCTTCAGACCTCGGATAAACCTATTTTATGCCAGCGCATCTTGTCTACATCTTCTTCCAACTCCGGTATCTTCTCCTCAGTCCTCAGGGTGCGTGCGTTATATATTGCCAGGTCGAGTCGTAGGCGGCAACCGAAACTCCACCGGAGATTATTAGCACCCCATACCCCGCCGTTATCATGGTTGCCACCGCAGCCAGGAATAGTGGGGCTGCCGGGGACTGAGGGACGTTTCCATGATGTTTTATATAACCATGATATTTTATATTACACTGTTGGTGGGTGAGACATTTTCAGTTCGATCGAAAATGCATTTACTCAACGTCAGAGACACATACCTTCCGATGGCGAATTATTACTCTTATCTTATAATTGCCTTTTGGCTATATCTGCCGTTGTATTGGTTAGTTGAGCATATGTGTCGACCTCATGCTGGTGGTAGCTGGAGTGAGGATCTGACGAGACTCTCAAGACTGCGGCCGAAAGCCGCACAACGTAGGGCCCCATTCCCTTGAGGTGAGCCGATAGACTCATGACACGCTCTGCGACTAGTTGCCGTGCTGATTATGCAATTGGTGGTGATGCCATACACTTACATCACGTCTGCAGGAGCGGTGGCCTGGCAGATGGAGACGCTCACGGAGGGTTTACGACCAGTGTGCCTATTTGTCAAAACCGTGTGACTTACATTCACTGTGGCTGGATTCGTTCGTATTCTGTATGGCGTTTACACGCATTGAGATGCGCGACTTCGGTCGATGTTTGTGCTTACGCACAAATAAGGTGCCAAGCCCTCTGTTACTGGTTAGCCAGTTATTTTGCTGTGGACTACGGTCCAGTTCCCGATTTAGCGTTCACTTAGCTTATAAGGCACTACCAACAGCTTTCAATTGCTCTAGTGAATATTTATTCTTCCAAAAGACTCCTAAAAGAACTAAGTTACTAATCTAACACAGTGTAAATAAGGGTGGTTCCGCTAAGTAAGTAAGTATCCTAACTAAGACGAACATGCCAAAAATATTACAAACGGCCTATCATTAAACCTTTAGAAAGATCATAACATATTTTATTTATCCTATTCACATATATAATTTTAGTTAAAAGGGGAAATTAATTATAATTATAAATAATTCAATTAAAAGAGGGGGGGGGGAGCGGTACATTATGAATTGAGAATTTTATTTCATTTTAAATTAAATTTTTGTAATAGGAACTTGAAAAGACCCCGTCGATAATATGACACGTGTTTCGCTCATAACGAGGCATCTTCAGTTGAAATAGAGTCTGCAATGATTGACATATATTCATTGCCATGGTCGTGATGAGTTTAATGCACGAAATTGGGGAGTATGGAAAGTGCTCTTAAAAGTAGGTATCATTATTTTTTTTATGTGGATCTTAACTAATTTAATTTTAAACATACAAAAAATCTAACTAAAAATTAATTTTAAACATACATTAACTCGTACCTACATTACTAGTGGCGAAACCTCCCTTACACTTGCATTAAAATTCAAGAGATAAAGCCACATTCATGAATTCAAAAAGTTTGCAACAGTTTTCTGACGTCTATTTGTCACAAATATTAAGAAGAAACACGTAAATGTATGTAATATATCTTTATGGCTATTATATTTAATATTTTTATATAATTATATTATACATACATATATGCCAGTGCCATAAATATACCTTCTATGAGATAATGAATGATAAAATTTTCTATTTGTATATTAATACATCTTGTATTTATCTCAGTGTCTGTAATGTCAAAATTACAACTTTCTACTTAATGCATTTCAAAGTATATATAGTACAAAATTTTTTTTTTAAAATATAGTCAATCAGTCTGTCTGTTTATTCCGGCTAATCTCCTAAGCGTGTATGTTGTATGTTGCAAAACAAATAATAAAGTTCAATGAATCTATTTATATAAAACCTCTTTCCTACTTTTATCTAGAAAGATATAGAGTCTAAAATTCGATGACTGTGAAACAATAAAGATATGTTCAGAAATAGATTCCCGAAGTATTGACAGTGCTCTCACTGTTATGGAAATGAATACAATATGTATGCTGTGCTCGTAACTTTGTTTATTTTAGGAAAGGCTCTTTTGCTGTGAGCTTATTGTGAAAACGGTTTATATAACTTGACAGCAATCCAATATTTATAGCCAATTGAGGATACATCCTTGCTAAGAATTCTGCACAATATGCGTTGTAGTTCTATCAACTTTTTGTAAACCATTTACATATATTAAAATGAGATTTTTGAGCAAAACAATCATTTTATTAAAATTAATGCGAAGTGTGAAGGCAGAAATACAAATCATATTTATTAATCTAAAACTAAAACGCTATTCAAACTTGTACCTTCCCTAGATTCCATAATATAACCGTGTAAAATTTATACCAAATGAAAAAACAATGGAAAGTTTTATTATCTAACTCGACTTGGTTGAGTTTTATACTCTACGTTGCTCGGCAAGCTATGGCCGACGTGTATAGCCAGCTTTCTAAAATCCCGCCTGGTGGCCAGTGCCCACAACCCGTGCCCCGGACTGCCCAGCTGGAGCTGCCCCACTGCCCCGTGTCCACCGAGACATCTTTGAGGGTTAACGTACGTTGTTTGTTGTAAAATTCTCCCCTGTTTGGTGACATTTGAGGCAAGTAAGGTAACGTTTTCATACTTACATACAAGGTAAAAAGCGCTCATTTTTTGTTACTGATTTAATATGTTGCATTCTAAAGAACCCAATTCCATATAAATTGTTGATAATCGTTGAAATAATCTACAATCCATTAAAGTTACTGGTTTCTTAAGGCTGACGTGGAATCTGCTTTTTACTTAGTCTAAGGCTATAAAACGTATGTACGTATATCGCATTCGTTATTTGGATAGACGCCAAATTACTTCTGGGCAATACTCCAGTACTACGAAACGTTATATGATTGACTACTTAGCCGTCTTTACGAGATATCTTAACACAACCTAGCAAATGCTTCTCTGCCGCTGTTATAATTATAAATGACGTATATACTTGAGACCAATTTCGAATATATCCGCCCCTCGGACTCGGGGCGGCACATAATTAGTCAGGTAACATGACTGAAGACATTGTTTATTCATTAACTTACAAACTTATTATCATTAACAATTTACTCATTAATAAGGAAAATCTTAATCGTTTTTATCGATATACAACGATAAATGATAGAAAACTTAGAAACGAAACGAACTTAAGATAAAATCTATACATTAAATACTAGTTGGGTCAGCAAACGGTCCTTTCGCTATGTAATTTTTCTTACAGTGCAAATATAAATTTTATTAGTAACTTCATCACACTAATATATTTTAAAGTTTGCGAACGATCCCTGCCTGCTCTAATGAAATTGTTTATTCCAATTTTAAGTGCAGATGTGCTGATCTTGTCCTGCGGTACAATGCGAGTTAAATAAGAAAAGGAACGTCATTGACCTAGAATGACCGCGACTGTCAACTGTCTTTGTAGAAAATATATCCCTATCATCATCATCATCATCATTATCATCATTACAGCCCTTCACAAGTCCACTGCTGAACATAGGCCTCCCCAAGTAATGCCACAAAGCACGGTCCTGAGCCACCTGCATCCATCGATTTCCTGCATGTCTTACCAGGTCGTCACTCCATCTAGTGTGGGGTCACCCTACACTACGACTACCGGTACGAGGCTGCCACTCGAGAACCTTTCTTCCCCATCGGTTATCGGTTCTTCGAGCTATATGGCCGGCCCATTGCCACTTCAGCTAACTAATCCGTTGGGCTATAGTAATGGTATATCATATATGTATCATATCCCTATAGTAATGGTTAATTATTTGACCCTTTCATCATCATTTCAATTTATCAAAATTCTACTGTTGACATAAGTCTTTTTCATCAAATATATAATCTAAATAATAAATAATTAAAAAAATATTTTTCGTGGTAGAGCCATGCTACAGTTATATTAGTAGTATAGTTGTAGCACAAATGGGTCGGCTCGACCGGGGAAGGACCACGCTCTCAGAATACCAGCGTCAAATAGTAGCTTATTGCTGCTGTGTTTCGTATGGTGAGTGTTGAGAACCGGAGATCCTTTTTACTGGAAACGAGGCATTCCATTTCTCTCTCTGCATTTTGATTTGTAATCGAGGACAAATGTAGATGTCTATGGGCCACAGCAACCACTTACCATCAGGTGACAGTCCACCTGATGGTAAGTGCTCGTTTTTCATTCTATCCTACTTATAAAAAAATCATATGGGGCAATCTTGCCTCAGATGATTATATATTTGTTTTAGTTGCCACGCTTGGTGTTGTTAACAGGAAAAAATTCATATCTTATTTCATTTCGCTCTTCATAACGAATAATCCTACACCCACTGTAAGATGTAGGTTGGTGGGTTAGCGTTTAAAGTAAGTTGACAATCATTTTCGACCGAACGTTAAAACTTTTATTTTATATTAAAAATACCAGGCTACGATATAATTTCCATAGGAATTGTTTGAAAGACTGGGAGGGTTTTATTTATTTCAAAGTTATAGTCAAATTTAACGTTTTAAAGTATGTATCTCTTTCCTTGGGTTTATTATATTATAATATATATATATATATATATATATATATATATATATATATATATATATATATATATATATATATATATATATATATATATACAATACGTGGCTCATCGAAGTAACTCCCTTAAACTTTAACTTGTACATTAGCTAACTCCTAACTTTAGTAGTACTTAGATGTATATATGTTGGTATAAGTAATAAACTATAATGGGTTTGGCAAGTTCCAGCTTAATCGAAACTTCGCTAACAAATGTTAACTAAATCTTGATTATGAAGCACTTTCATGATAACCTTCAAAATTTACTACATTCTATTATTAGTATAATATATCTTACCATTATAGATTATTTTCCTATAAAATGATCGTTGTTATTGATAAATGCTCCGGAAAAAACAAAGCTGGTCTAGTTATAAATTATGATCGGACAAGAGCGAATAGGACTCGCACATTAAAGGTTTCACATTAACCAATTTTTTCTGAATGAATGATACCGACTCCCTGGCATGCCCGTTTGGTCTTGTCTACACCAGACCAGTACGCGGTATACATGACATGTCTAGTGACATTCTTTCCCTTCCACTTCGTCTCATTTACACATAACGCATCTATTTCTCTATCATCAGATGCAAACTTATCCATTTAGAATCAGCTTAGCCAGATGGGCTTCTGCAATCCACTTTTTGCCCTTCCGGGAGACAACGTAACGTAACGTATTTTACGCCGCTACCACGCGCCAAGTAGCCGAGTCTGTACTTTTGGCTTGTCGGCTTGTCGCTCATTTAGCACCACCCGGGGGACACGTGTAGGGTGGGCCTAGGATTAGGTGGTCGAATCTTACGGACGCGAGCGACTTATCCCCCAATGAACTGATAACTTTCTCTATTACATTTGCATATATTATATATTTCCACATATCAATGTATTATCACATAACTTTATTGCCCAAAATATTAGTACAAAACAACGTTATTTCACAAAAAGTACAAATTGAACACATCATAAAAACAATTGAAAATTCACATTATATAAAGACTTCAATAAAATATAAAGCATTTTATCACTATTCTATAAACTATTTCTTATGGTCATAAACCTTAAATTGTTAAATACATTTTCCGTTAATATTTTCATCTACCTTATATAATACAAAAGTTTAATGCAAGTATTATAACTTTAAACAGATATTTAAGCAAAACTTGAAGCTGAATTAAGTTTTACTATTATTTTTTCTCATTATTTCGCTATTTTATCACTAGAATAGAACCTTATTGATATTTCTCTTATCTTATTCTAATACAAAATTTTACCAAAACATTACCAAGTCGCTATTATACGAGTATAAAATTTAATGCCTTTAATAAAAAATATTATTTTAATTAATATCCATAAGAAACAGTTCGGACTTGCGTTTTTCTTTTCAGCTAATTGCCTACGTAAGTTTACAAACTCTAGTTTACACGACCCTCTGGATCCTACAGGAAGGTCTTACCATCCCTTTTTAATATATATATACTTTTCCTTGTCTTGCAATGGTGTATATCATTTTGCTCCAGCATAAAACTGTCCTTATCTAACGTATTACTATGTCTTATCAGTGAATAAAACATTAAGTAAAAATAATTAAAAAAGCCTAAAGCGAATAAAAAGTTTTAATTATTTATTTAATTCTTATTACATAGCCGATTACTATGTAATGTATGACTCTAAATTAGTATAAATAACCTTACTTTACTCAAAATTAGCATTTAATAAAAAATTATCAATTCTATTATAAGATCTTTAAGGAACAATGAAAGACTTAATGAGATGTTTATCTCGCGTCGTCAACACATATTCTATCTACTTTATATTAACCAAAGCGTGTCTCGAGCCGATATGGACGCTATTACAGTGCCTCAGTATAGGACAGCAATAGCGACTCCCTATCGCTACCAGGAGGCTGTTGAAGCTGTTTCGGACGCAGCGCCTCTCGAATGCAACCAGTTTGCGCATGATAACTAGGAAACTGTCTATGCGAGCTTCAGCAAACATTGCCAACGTGCTGCAGTACCGAGACGGCCCCATCAGCATCCTGAAGCCCTTACTACAGGACGCGCAGGGTTGCAAGACGCATAGACTGCAGGTGTAAAAAGATTGTCACTTAAATGTTATTATTAGGCTCTTTACGTAAAATACACAATACAATACAAATGGGACAAAGTTCATAATGGTATTTAGAGTAAGCAATGTGATGATTATGCAAGGAATGTACTTCTTATATCCATTTTTACAAAATAGATGTGTGGTTTTTACAAAATACATGTGTGGTGCATTTAATATATTAGAAAGTTTTTTTTACATTACTTATATACATAATGATATTAGTTTTAAGTAAATCATATACAAAATTTTACATTTGGGTTTCTATTATACTACCAACCAAACCACTTTATTTTTACGTCATTAATTGATTCACTAGCTTCTGTCCGTTATCGCCAGCAAACTTACTGAAATGCTTTTATATTTTTCTGTCAACATAACCGTGGACGCACTGTTACTTTACGGCAGAAATAGGTAAATTGGTGGTACTTTTCTAAGTCCTACACAATACAAATGGGGCAAAGTTCATAATGGTATTTAGAGTAAGCAATGTGATGATTATGCGAGGAATGTACTTCTTATATCCATTTTTACAAAATAGATATTTATGTGTGGTGCATTTAATACATTACAAAGTTTTTTTTACATTACTTATATTCATAATGATATTAGTTTTAAGTAAATCATATACAAAATTTTACATTTGGTTTTCTATTATACTAACAACCAAACCACTTAATTTTTACGTCATTAATTGATTCACTAGCCTCTGTCTGTTATCGCCAGCAAACTTACTGAAATTCTTTTATATTATTTCTGTCAACATAACCGTGGACGCACTGTTACTTTACGGCAGAAATAGGTAAATTGGTGGTACTTTTCTAAGTCCTACACAATACAAATGGGGCAAAGTTCATAATGGTATTTAGAGTAAGCAATGTGATGATTATGCGAGGAATGTACTTCTTATATCCATTTTTACAAAATAGATATTTATGTGTGGTGCATTTAATACATTACAAAGTTTTTTTTACATTACTTATATTCATAATGATATTAGTTTTAAGTAAATCATATACAAAATTTTACATTTGGTTTTCTATTATACTAACAACCAAACCACTTAATTTTTACGTCATTAATTGATTCACTAGCCTCTGTCTGTTATCGCCAGCAAACTTACTGAAATTCTTTTATATTATTTCTGTCAACATAACCGTGGACGCTCTGTTACTTTACGGCAGAAATAGGTAAGTTGGTGGTACTTTTCTAAGTCCTATACAGCAAGGAGCACTTCCACCTAGACATCAGATCTTAACAGAATCTCGCAATGTAACGTCTGTTTCTATTCATCTTATCCATCATCGGTTCCTAAAGTCTACCGCTGGATATGAGCCGAGCGCATTGTAGCAAGAATTCGCTTTAATCTTCAAGCTTGGCGGCCGGATTGACGATCGCTTACGGCGGCTCTACACGTTGGTCAACACAGTGGCGAATGTAGTGGCGAATATAGTGGCCACGAGTTTGTGACGGCATCCAAACGTTGGAAGGTCGTTCAGTTCAGGCCAATGTGCGGAAGAATTTATATTATTTTAGACAACGGCTCCGTGTTGCAGTGGCTTAGCAATGAGTGACTGCACCGGGGGCCGCGGGTTTGAATCCCGCACGGAACAAGTATTTGTATGTCCTACAAATAATTGTTTCGGGTCTAGATGTGTGTCCTTGTGCAATTTATGTTTGTAAGCTGCCTCCGCGATACAGGAAAAAATCCAAGTGTGGGGGTAACGTTTTTATAAAATAATTGTAAAAGAATAGTGGATATTAATGGGGCTGTAAATAAATATACGATATACGATTAGCTTTATTTATTCTTTACATGCATAATAAACTGGAATAAATACCATTAATTAGAACTTAACTTATTTTAAAGTTAAAGGAGTTATAATCGATTAGTTTACGTTTTAAAATTGGGTTTTTATTTTAAAGTTTAGCAAAACATGTACTTGCTTTTCTATCAGACATTTGATGTATATAAAAACAACTTATAATTTATTTGGTTATTTAATTATTTTTTGAGAAAGACAAAAACAATAGCAATAAATATAAAATTAACACTGACTTAATAATAGGTACCAATTATAACTTAGAACATAAATGAAAAACTCATGACAAGGAAAGTGGCTCAGGACCATGCTTTGCGGCAGTCTGTTGAGGAGGATGTTCAGTAGTGGACTTGTGAAGAGCTGTATATAAACCTTTATAAGTAAATCGACGTTTTTTTATATAGGATAGGGTAACGAACGAGCACACAGTTCACCTGATGGTAAGTGGTTACCATGGCACACAGACATCTACATCTATCTTCGATTACGAATCAAAATGCATAGATACGTTGTCACTCGTGAGGACTAAGATGAAATGCCTCGTTTCCTTTAATAAGGGTCTCCGGTTCTCTACACTCACTATACGAAACACAGCATCATTAAGCTACTGTTTTACGCTGATATTCTGTGAGAGCGTGGTCCTTCCCCGGTCGAGCCGACCCATTTGTGCTACAACTATACTACTAATATAACTGCATGGTTCTACTACGTATAAACGACGCGCTTCATTTTTTCAATTTAAAATTGTTCTTGTAATAATTTGATTGTAAATAAATGTTCATTATTTTTTTTTGATAAATAGCTTATCGATTAAAACAAATGTTTAAAAATAATTAAATCGCGCTAATTAAAGTAGTAGGAATGTCTAAAGTTGAAATTGACACTAAAAGGCTGGTAATTGGGGCATCCGCCCTACAAAGCTTGAATATAAAATTTAAATCAAATCCGTGAAATCACTCTAGGAGCTTGTGGCAAACTAAACGCGCGCCCAACGTGGAGACGCGGCGACCAAACTCTGCCAACAATCCTTTGATCTTTTGTAAAAAACCGACACCACACAGATCTCGCGCCAACTTGTGGGCCATCGTTCCAATACATACCAATGAACCCCAAACACACACTCTACATGTTGGCCAATGCTATTGGCCACTACATTCGTCACTGTGTTGGCCAACGTGTAGAGGCGCCGTTAAACAGACATCTGAGTTAATTAAATATGAAAAAATTGATGCTGTAAAGAACCCTGCGGTAGCGTTATTGAAAAAAGGTCGACCTGATTGATATCGAACCTTACACGCGTTAAGTTTCAGTTTTTCCGTTTGTAGCATAAAAAAATCGACTCAATTTGTTTCTGTCCGCCGCGCAATGAACCCAGCGGGGGAAATGTTTAACTAAGGATTTATTTTTTGGGAAAGTCGGTAATCACCCTAATTTCACCTAACAAAATTTAAATTATGCTTGAAGTGGTAAATTAATGGCATCTGTAAATTAAATGGAAACGTGTTAAACTGTTTTAGGCTTACTGTTAATTTGCAGCATTTTGATATTTAATTAGTTTTTATCAATTTTAAGTTACATTAATTAATCAGACTTACAAAATAAAATTTTATTTCATTACGGTAGGTAGGTTTATGATAAAAGATCCTATATTTCTCAATGTATTAAGTTAACAGCATAAGAAAAAGAATTGCAAGATTATTCCTTTAGAAGTTTTTGTTTAACTGGTGTTATTGTTTCGAACAAAAATTTAATTATCTCAACTGCGGTGCTCTCGAGGCTATTGTGGCTCGAATAAAACGTCGCACGCACTGATGCCGACCGTCACGAGGAAGCTCACCGTGATAGATGATATTCGAGAACAATTAATCTTGGCCAAAATATGCTGACGATTTGCAAGTGAGTGGTCGGGCCTAATGGTCGGGAGCATTCCACTCCCTGCGGTCCCCGCGTCGCGTCATTAACGGAAAATAATATCTTCCTATTCGACTTGCATATTATACAGTTTGTATAATATGCAAATATGTGGCTACTTCTAGAGCTACCTGTTTTCCAACAATAAATAATATGAAACGCAACCGGTGATTATGAATTCACTTCCTATCTGATTCCTAAAAATGTTATTATTATCGTCTGTTATCAAAATTTGTCGAAATTTTTTATTTATCACTTGTGCTAGATTAGGTACAAGTTCGCATATGCTGAGATTGCTCGAGAAGCAATAAAGTGACGGTACACGCTCATATATCATACCGAGGGGTGTCATAAAGGAGGCGGCGAGGCGGTGCCGCTCGGACACTGAAGGCGTTGTTATGCAACGCCGCTGTCTTCAAATAATGTCTTGCATAAATTTACCATAATCGCATAAATCCACTGACATTCGCATAATGACTGCGACTACAATTTAGAATTTAAACATGCAAAAAAATGTTATAGAAATTTCTGTAGTATGTATTTTATTTTTTGCATTAGGATGGTATAAAATTACAGTCTATATACGTCTCACTGCTGGGCACTTTCCTCCCCTCATATCTGACAAAGTTTTAGGCCAAGGATGTGTCCACCGCGCTGACAAAGTTCGTGTAGGCGAACTTCACAAATCTTCGTAATTTCTTTTCTTATTTATTCGACATGCGGGTTTCCTCACGATTTTTTCATTCAATACCGAGCACGTGGTAAAATAGCACTTAAAATTGTAATTAACAATTTCATTGGTGCCGGCGAGGATCGAACCCGGGTTGTTCGCTTATCGTTTAGAGCTTAACGTTATAAATGATCCGTTGATAATGATTGGAATGTATCGATGCAACCTATAATTGCGATTTTGATTCTAAAGGCCTGTACAATCATGGTTACAGAAATTTTTAACATTGCAATCATAAATGATGTCCTCGTATTATGCCTAAAATACAAGAAACAACAGTAGGCTTACTCCCGACCAATACGAGTTTTCAATCAATTGCATTTAATTAAAACTCAAGTAATTCGAACACTTCAAAATGTGTCAAAAAAGGCACGTATACCAATTCACAATGCTGTGTTGGTCCCTACTTTAACGTATGGTAGTGAAAGTTGGGTGTGGCAGAAGAAGCACGAGAGTAGAATCAACGCAGTAGAAATGCGGTCGTTAAGGAGTATGTTAGGACTGAATCTGAACGACAGGGTAAGAAATTGTGTAATACGAGAAGAGTGTGGTTTGCAAGATGATGTTGTGACCAGGATTAAGAAAGGAATGCTTCGGTGGTTTGGTCATGTGGAAAGAATGAACGAGGAAAGAGTGACAAAGAAAATTTATGTTGCAGAAGTTAATGGCAGAGTCGGAAAGGGACGTATTAGGCGAAAAATTTTCGACCAAATTGGCGATTTATTGAAAACGGGCCAAATTAGGAGTACCCTTAACCGACGAGCATGTATGCGTAGGTGTATGGATGTGAAGGAGGCGAGAGAGGTGTGTCAGGATCGTGCCAAATGGAATTCTGTAGTCTCTGCCTACCCCTCTGGGTGAGAGGCGTGAGTGTTTATGTTATGTTTTTAATTCGAACACCTAAAACTAGCGCACACTCATATCGTGGCACATAAAAAATCATACTTTTTTTAGAATATGGGTAACAAACAAGCACTTAGTCCACCTGATGGTAAATGGATGCTCTGGCCCATACACATCAAATGCAGATACGTTGTTACCCCTGAAGACTGAGATGGAATGCCTCGTTTCCAGTAAAAAGAGTCTCCGGTTTTCTGCACTCACTATACGAAACAATTAATTTAGAAAACAATTAAGCTGCTATTTTACTCTGGTATTCTGTGAGAGTGTGATCCTACCCCGTTTGAGTCGACCCATTCATGATACAACCGTAATACAGCTGCAGCATAGCTTTAGTACGTACGAGTATATTTGTTTCCGTAAATACATTTGGCAATATAACGACTATCGGTTAACATTTGCACCAAAATTATAATTTTTGCGTAAAGAAAACGTTGTACATTCTATATTTAAAAAAAAAATATATATTAATTAATCAATTAATTGATTAATATTAATTAATCAATTAATCTATCTACACATATAATAAAAATGTAAATTGCAGATGTTTGTACATTTTATATTTTTGTAACAAATTGATAGAGAGGGACTAAAAATAAGTAATTGAATACATTTGTTTCATTTTTAGAATTGTTTGTCTGTCTGTTTGTTTGTTAAGTTATCATGTATAAGGTACTGATTTATATCAAAATAATCGTTAAAGTGTCATGTATACAGCACTGATTTATACCAAAATAATCGTTAGGAAAATTGTGAAGCATATTTTCGTTTAACATTTAGTCTTTGTTTTATTAAAATCTGTTCATCCTATCAAAGGTTATGATTAATATTCTAAAGTATGGTTACGAAATATAGATATAAACTTTAATTATTTTTGATTAAATTATAATTGATCATCATCATAAAGTGGTATATACAGACAGACGCAGTGTGTAAACTTTGTTTTAAAATTTTTTTACATTTTCTCCACATGTATATGTATATGTATATAATTTCAATTGTATTTATCATTTTGATTAGTAAGTATGAATCGCAAACATTACTAACGTCATAACTTATAACTTGAATAAGAACAACATTTTCTATGATCAGATTCGGTATGTATAAACTGCATTTGCATATTTCTGTTATCATTTTGTATCTGCCTACAGGCAGTTCTGCAAGCTTTCAGCCTGCAAGGAATTACAGATTTGTTATAAGCGATCCACTTGAAAAAAGATAATGAATATTGTAGAGTGTCTTTACTAAATAATAATTATTATCAAAATATTATTTTTTTCTATATTTATTGCTTTTTAATGTTTATGTTTGTAATGATTAAGTAATAATTTAGATATGATATAAAGCTGTTGCATTCAATGTCAATAAACTGTATTATATTTCCATAGTTCTGTTAACATTTTGTTATCTCTGCCTCTATGTTAAATAAAAAAAATTGTTATTAAAAAAACACCAATAATTAATCAGCTCCAGTAATCAAATACACAGTAATAATTATGTATTTACATACTACAATGTTTTGACTATGTACAAGTTGTCAGACTTTTTATTCTCAATCAAATTAAAATTTATTTACGTGTAAAAAAAGTTGTAATTATTTGTACCAGAAGCAAATATATAGTATGAATTATAATATATTATAGTACATAAGTTTGCATAATAATATAGTGTAATGTATTATTCCTATCTCCTTGATGTTTTTGGACCATACCTGCGACAGAATCGGATGCTTAAGACTGATGGGTTGTTAACTCTGGAAAAAGGAATATTTTTATAGGATAGGGTGACAAACGAACACATAGTCCACCTGATGGTAAGTGGTTACTGTGACCCATAGACATCTACATTTATCTTCAATAGAGAATGCAGAATAAATGCAGATGCATTGTCACCCCTAAGGACTGAGATGGAATGCCTTAATTCCAGTAAAAAGGGTCTTCGGTTATCTACACTCGCCATATGAAACACAGCGCCATTTAGCTGCTATTTTACTCTGAGCCCCGACTGAGCCGACCACAGAACACGGAAAGTTTTTCTGTTTTCAAGGAGCCGACCCATTCGTGCTACAACTAATACACATGGTGGTGCTACATCTGGCATGTTGTAAAGAAAGGTGAATTTTGTTTGATTTATAATATCGTGGTTGTACTATCATTGCTTATTATTGTTACGAGCTTGAGGTTCGTGACAATAAAATTGCCGAAAGAATTACCAAAATTAACTCTTTAAATCAATTTACACTAATTAAACTTAAAACACTAATAATTAATCACACTGATTCACTTTATTCCGCTCCGAAGCTTCACTTGTCTCGCCAAATTCAATACTTCCCCGATCGCACCTTGCAGCGCCTATAAATACACGTTAGCACCGAAAAATCCAAAACATTCAAGTAAATACGCGCACCAATCGACAAGGCGCCGAAAGTTCGAGTGTCGGGCTTCTAGAAGCTTAGTTCTTCGTTTCGATACTACATGGCGCTGTTGGTTGAAAGATTAGTAATGTCATTTTCTGGAAAGCTCTCCTCGCTCCGTTACCCGACACAGATGGCGCTAGTGCCGGGTACATGACGTCAACTAGGCGCGCAACACTGCCCCCTCCTAACACATGCTCGTCCCGAGCATTATCGAACCCATAATAACGCGCCAGGCGATCCACATGGACGATCTTAGGAGTCCCTCCTGCGCCTTTCTGTAACGGCTCCGCAATGTCAAGGGCTGTCCTACCCCATGGTACACCAACATTGTACAATTCCGATGCTCCTCTACTACGTGTCTGAGGTCCCCACACAGCCGCACAACTTGTACATGTACGACACCAATCCTCGACATCGTAACGATAATGGACCCAGTAAAACTGTTCGCGGACCTTCAGTGGAGTTCGTTTAACTCCCAGATGGACTCTTGAACGACCATGATGGCACAGCTGTAAAACATTCGGCACTTTAACTTTAGGGACAACCATTTGCAAACGACAGCTGTCTCCTCGACCATTGTCCCATTTACGGCACAGGACTCCATCCTGAATCAGCAAGCTGTCCCATTGGGCCCAATAGCTTCTAGTGGTCGAACTCATCGCTGAGACGTCGCTCCACTTAGGCTTGGTAGCACGGGCCTTCATCCATTCCAGAATCGGCTTGATGTCCGGATCTTCCTGCTGTGCATGTCGTAGGCTGTCCTTCCACTCGTTGCTGAGGTGGTCTGTCCTGAGCATCCTCACGGTTACCACTTCCTTACTCTCTTGCCTAGTACAATATTTCCAATCTTCAGGACAAGGTCTTCTTGACAATGCATCTGCGTTGCCATGAGATTTCCCGCTGCGATGTCTGATAGTAAAGTCGTATCCCGGCTGCTGCTTGGCGGTGATGTTAGCCGCACTTACCTTCTGAGATCGTTCACCTTCCCTTTCTAGGGTTCGCTTAGGGCAGCTGGATCGAAGATGGCCCCTTTCCCCACAGCCATAGCATCTAGGGCTGTATCCTTTGTTGCGGTCGCGAACTGTAGCTGCTGCAACCTCCCTGACGCGATAGGAATGATCCTGTCGCACGGATTCCACCTCCAGTGCATGGGACAAGGATTCCTTAAGCGTTTCGTGGTGCCCCAGCCTCACAGCAGCTCTGACTTTAAGGTCGCGGATGCCGTCGATGAATGTCTGCACCAGGTTCCCTTCAATGAGCGCAGGTACAGACCGGTATGCTTTTCGCACCAGCTTCTCCACCTCTAGAGCCCACTGCTGCAGGTTTTCATTGATGCGCTGCACGCGATCTTTAAGCTGCGCACGAAAGACGTGTTCCAGGTGAGCGTCGCCATATATCGCCTCCAATGCCTTAAGGAGCTGCTCATAAGTCACTTCCTCACCGAGAGCTTCCAGAACGTTTAAGGCCTGATCGCGCAGGCCTAGTGTGAGAGCAGTCATGGCCTGACTTTTATTCCAGCCGTTCGCCTTCGCTTCTTAGGCGCGCAACATTATTTATTTGTTGCTTCGTATAAGTAGTGCATAACACAAAAGGTTACTTGTTTGTTTAAAGTATGAGTGATAAGAATGCAACAACAAAACAAAAACCGTCAGTGTGACTTCATTTTCAAGAAAAAAAAAGAATATCGTGATTAATGTGATTTGTAAGATATGTAAAAAGCAGTTTATAGATTTAAAAATACTACAAACATGAAAAAGAACATGTAAACACTACAATTAAATAAATATTTAATATTTTCATTTAATTTCATATTGCCACATATTACTTATTTACTAATGGTACCTATTTAAAAATGGTTTACTACTCGTAAGGTAATCGCTACTGTCAACTCTAGTGATAAACTTTTACTCGAAAACTCGTGTACAACTAGAACGACATACGTACATAAATTAACCCGAATGGCTCGAGTCACAAAATTCTACTCGAGTCGCATCTTTATCTTACGGCCAATGCAGTGTCTGTCTACAATTTAGTGATGAAATCGACTTACTAATTTCAAGCAATTTATTGATATATTATGTAATATTATAATAAATTGATATAACGTAATATGTTTATTATTTAATATCGATTTATATCAATTTACATTAAGTATACTTTGTGATAGTCAAATTATTAATAACATTTAGACTTACGTCATAAAGTTAAAGCGATATTATTTTATGAAGAATATCGATACGCAAACCAAAAATATATAACTACCAATCAATTTGTGACAAATTGACACAGCTTCGTTCAGCTAATTTGAATTGTGTTACTCGAGTTCAAAATCGAGTTACCTGAATTTCAACTCGAGTCGATTTTTTTCCGAGTAGGCACATTTCTAAGACAATTATTTTTTATATATTCCATTACCAACACCAACGACCTGAACACGAATATCAAAACAACTCATTTTTTCCACATTTCTTGATTCCGTTTAGGTTTTCAAAAAGAAAATGGAGGACATTTTCTTTAATTACGGGTGGAATATTTACTCAAAACTATATTTATATTAAATTATCGAATCGCACTGTAGTAAGCCCTATATAATAAAAAAGAATCATCTAAATCAGTTCAATAACATACAAAGAAAAAACGAACAGTCTAATTGAGAAGCACCTCAATTTAACTGTATGCTTTCTTTATATGTTAATTTTCTTTATATGTTGTTTTCTTTTAAAGTAAGCTAAAAAGGGCTTATTTTTTTCATTCGTACATAGAAGGCTAACTGGGACAGGCGCGGCAGACAGAACGTAAGTCGACACGCCAATGCAAATTAATAGAACCACAATTAGTGCTTGATTGTTGTTCGACCTGCAGTTTGCATTTAGCAAATGAAACAACCTGTAAGAGATTCAGCAAGTAAATTTTATGAAGTGTGCTCATTTTCATACCGAACAATTTCTACATATCATGCTGCGGAATGCATGCATGCTTTTTATTATTTGTTTTATTTCTACCTTTATACGTCTACGAAGAATCTTACTATTTTTATTAAGGAAACGATGTATGGTTTCCAAATATAGAAATATACAGTCTAATAATGTATCTAAAAGTTACACGAAAGGTACTTAGTGCTATTTGTAAAGCAAACAAAACGTCAAATGTTCTCCGGGTTGACAGATGATGTTTAGTAGCAATTAATCTTGCCTGACCAAATATGCGGGCGAATTGCGGTCTTAATGATGACGTAACTATAATGTTTCGCTTGCTCACGGCCACATTCGAGCACTTATTTCTCACGGAAATTCAATATATTTTTTTATATTTTTTACATATATTAGTTTTTTAATGATCTTAAGGAAAATTTTATTGTATTGAATTTTCATTTTTATTTTGTTGTAGAATTTAGAGTGAATATTTCAGGGTTGGGATTTGTTTGAAATTTTGGTTTTATTTTTAATCGATGATAGAAGTAAATGTCTGTGGGTCACTGCATCTATTTACCATCAGTTCAGTGTAAATGTTGGGGCTAACGTAAATCGTTGTGTAATTCCTCCAACTAATGTGCTTCTCTCGGCATTCAATAGCAATCGACATATGGATTCTTGCCGTCGTTTTGGACCGTTTTTCCCTATCCTGATTCAATGCAGTATTGCAGAGTTATATTTTATGATCGTCAAATTATACGATTTTCATGTAAACTACGCCTTTCTTATGCGATTTTCCGAACAAGGCTGCAGAAGCGAGGTGTGGCGAACGGACCAAGTTATAATAAGTTTCTCCACGAGAGCATTGTGTTTTGATACTGCATAACGACGATATATATATATATATTCCTTGACTATTATGTTTTTGGAAATAAAATACATTTACAAATAAGTATACAATAAAATATCAAGCAAAGAAAACCCGAGCACAACCCTCTACATCTCAGCTTCTTTATACGGCCAACAGTGAAGGTCCAAGTCCATAGGTTATCGCTGGCAACACGCACTGGTTGTACAATCTCGTTTTAAGATATACCTGACGAGAATATTTGCCGTAATTTTAGGCCTAAGTACAGAGTTGGACTTGTGAAGGACTGTAATGATGATGATGATGCAATAAAATAATATACAAATACATTTTAGTTTACTGCACTCCTTCTCCACATAAACTATCAAGTTCTGAAACACCTGCGTGTGAACAACATGCTTATAAAAAGGGGTACAGAGTATTCTCCTTTCGTAATTAAAAATGGATTTATCTGTAGATTAAAAATGCAAGGAAATAAAGTCAACCATTTATATATAACTCTCTGTAAATAAGTTTAAGTTAATTGTTTACGACTTTCGTACAGTCATTTTGTATCGGTTACTTAAGTAGTAATGATCTTTGGACTACCTGTCTCTTTCTATCAGTCTATTGTTGCAGTTGTTCATGGGCGGCGATGGTCATTTACTATCAGGTAAGTCACATGCTCGTTAGCCCCCTTTTTAAATATTAAACAACTTTCTTGAAAATTCTTTTAACCAGCGCTGCAAGGGTGCTGGGGACACTAAGGGCTGACCCGGGACCTGTGATGATAATTAAACAAGTCTGAATCTTTAAACAGTATTAGAAAATTATATCTTTCTAATATATTTTCGTCTTTCCCGTTACAAAACTAACCTAAAAGGAAACGTGTTTTTCCGTATAATTAACAACTTTATTTGATGATCTAATATTTTTTTGATCAAATTAAAACGTAAAAACCGTGCTCTCACTACTACTTAGACCGCATATTTTGTTTTTATTAACGCCACTTTCTTTGCTTACGATAGTCGGTATTAACCTTTCGAAACCGTGCCCCAGTTACGGGCAGGTCATCAGATAGTTAATATTCAAAGGGTCGTACAATCACGGATTCCGGACGCGTTTCACTTCCACTACCGCCTCAAAACGAGCTCTCGAAAGCTCCCTTTTAGTTACCGAATACATTTTCTGTGTCTGCCAAAATAACTTTCGATGTGTAAACAAAGACGCATACTCAAACAATTTTTTCTGCACAATTTTACATTCGTATATTTTGCAGGTATTCTAGATTTATTTAGGCGTATTAAAGTACGAATAAAGAAATCATACATTAGTCAGGCGGCGAGTTTCACTTAAACTATATTGCGTGGTGAATTTCGTAGCACTTTGAAAGCTTTACGCTTCTAGGGCAATATAAAAGTCACTGTAACGCTCGTATTTATTTCCGTATTCACATTAAAATTTCTCTTCACTTACGTTTAATTCATTTGAATAATGAGATCCAAAATCGAAATGTTGTACAACCACGCTTTAATCGTGCTTCAGTATATAGATCTGGAACAATACTTGATTGTTTCGTCGGATTTCGTATTCATTACTCAACTTTTAATTAAGTTTAATCCAAAATTTTGAGGTTTGCTCCTCCAATTTCACACTTGAATGAATTTTTTTTAGAAACGTAAGAATGTATTTTGTTGTAAATGCTTGTTCTTGAGAAGCTAAAGTCGACTTTGTGGCCGTAGCCATTCGAGGTGTTTGCGACTCAACGATTCCGAGGATTAGTTGGGACATATTGATATTTTTTCTATCTTCTTTTCCTCTGTATATTTCGTTATGACGTTTCAATATATTATTTTGCTGTCATTATATTCACATTATCGAACAAATTTATTACACATTTCCATTACACAACGAATTGTTTCATAATAAAGTTTTCTTGAGATTTTCAAGAATCAGCGTTTTTATTAAGACATTGTAAACATGAATTTGTTTAAGTTGGCGTAGCGGTTTTAAATTAAACAACATACCTAACTACCTTAGTGAACGCCTGAGGCTTAAAGTTTATAATACCTTGTTTGCCCTGAGTCAAAAGAATGGCTCTTTGTGTAGGTAAAAGTTATTGGGTAAAAACCAGAAACCGAATTTTAAACTTGAAGTTTCAGACGATGGAAGTTTTTGTTTAACGATTGTTGTATTGCTTTCATATAACTTAATTAATTTTAGTCTCGGTGCTGCATTTCCCGGCAGATTTTTATTAGTAAGTTATATTGAGCGTTGTTAACGACTTGACGAAGTTTCTCCTTTGACATTATGCCAGAATTAGTTACAATATGAATGCTATCCTTATTAAAAAAGAAAAAAGGAGATAACTAAAGAACATAATCTATAGTATTTGTCTGTCTATTCTTAGGCGTTAAAATAATAAAAAGTAGCAAAATTTTTGCTCCTATCTCTGCCTTAAAAAAAACTAACAAACGAATTTACAGGCCACCTGATGGTAAGTGGCTACTGGAGCCCTGCAGCCAACTTCTGCCAAAGAAGGAAAATTTAATGTACAGAAGTTATACATTTTATACACGGAAATTATTATTTCCTCCCAGAGCTATAATAAAGCCGTGGTACCAATGATGGTGAAGGAAAATATCGTGAGGCAACCTGTATGACTGAAAAATAAGAAAAAATATTCGAAGACTTGTGAAGTTCGCCAACATGCATTGGGGCATCGCGGCGGAAACTTCCTTGCCCTAATACCCTCTCAGAAATGAGGGGAGGCCTGTGCCCAGCTGTAGGACGTATATAGGCTGTAACTTTAACTTTTTTTATAATATAATATAGAGGATTAAAAATCATAAAGCAGAAATTAATTAAACGACCACCACTTCTATTTCATAACTCAAACAAAGAAGAATAACTATCCACTCAGTGCTTATTTAGAAATGCTTTTTAACGCGACATGAGGAAGTTTATGGTCGCTCAGTGAGCTATGGGAAGGTGTCCTTCGATCATCGTCTTCCCTTACGATGTACGTCTGATAATTGTTGATCTTTATAAAGGTATCAGGAACCGGTACCGTATAGACAAAACCTTCATTTTCCCTAAAGAGGTCACCGAAGCATACTAGCAAAGCTGTGTCTGTGAAACGCTAAGGTGTAGCCTAGTAAGATCCTCGTGGAGCTCCTTCTCTTTCCATACTGTCTACTGGTCGGTAACGGTCTGTCTGTGCCGATTCTTGCTATTTCTCCTTGACTACCGGATAGAGCGATGAGCCCTTTATCGAACGAAATGACGTCCGTGTAGATTGACTTCCTGCATGTCTTACCAAATCGTCGATCCATTTAGTGAGGACTGCCACTCGAGAAACTTTTTTCCCTGTTGGTTGTCGGTATCTTCCAGCTATATGGCCGGCCTATTGCCTCTTCAGCTTACTTATCCGTTTCCAGTGATGACTTATGAAACTTAGACGTGGTCCTTCACTACGGCTTAGCACGCACTGCGATTAAAAGCACGCGTTTAACCGCACATCTGAAACCGCTAAAAAATGTAACACATAGCTTTCTATACAAGCGCACGCATTAGCGACTTTTTTCAGTGACTGATTTTAAAAACGTAACTTGCTACATTTCGATCGCGGTTTCCCCCCGTACGTGTTATTTAACTCTTCAGGTGATATAGTCATATGGAATGCAGTGTCTTCATGCAGATACTGGCCCGCAGCTTGTAATAATTTATCAAAAGTACCAATCGAAATTCTGTGGTAATTAAAAAACATATCGGGATGTTGTCGCACATCGTTGTACATTTCGCAAAAGTATCTTTTCAGATGTCTTTGATCTGTTAGTGGATGTACCCAGTACTTATGGCATCGCCGTTGTTTACATTTTCTATTTTTTCAAAGCCACATCACACGCTACTTGCTTGAAATACATTGTGGTACGGAAATAAAATCAAGCAAAACGCCAAACGCAGTGCGAGGTTGCATGCGGTTTTGCGTTTTCAGTTATTCCTAAACCGCTCGCGTTTAATCGCAGTGCAGTTTGAGGACGCTCAAGGTTGCTCAGCAAGATATGGAGAGGGCTATGCTCGGGGTTTATCTGTGTGATAAACATAGAAATGATATCCGCAGTAGAACCACAGTGACCAACATTTTGCGACACACCGCTACTTTACTTTACTAGACATTATACTTAAAAAATGGAGTCAAATGCCGTGAAGCAAGTCAAAATCGAACGACGCGTTCAAAAATTATAGCTATTTAAACATCTCAAATAATCGTTTCGAATTCAAAAATTAAATAGATATTCTACCGTTGCACTCGAAAATAAGCTGGAAGTTCCAGGGATGGCCCACAATGTCAACCGTTATCCAGATTGTTTTGAATGGCTTCTAATCTTAAAATAATTAATTTATGGGACAAAAAAACATAGAAACATGCCAGTAACTGATATAATATATAAATTGTATCGAAATATTTGCGTAAAATAAACCTTTTTTTGTATAAAGTTGATTCAAGTGTTGCACGGGCACAGTAACCACAAAAATAAGTGATATTCAATAGGTAAATACTAGGACGGACACAAGCTAATGGTACCAGTTACTTGACTCCACCAAGTCGGTGGTACATTCTTGGGGTGATGACAAAATCTCAGAAAATATACAAAATTTGAAGTGCACTAAGTTCAAAATCCTTATTAAACTTGTTTTGTATAAAAAAAGGGTTGTTATAATATTAAGGAATTTATGGATGATAATAACGCCTGGAAAAGGTGATCACTAGCAAGCTATTTTTAATTTGTTTTGTGTTTTTAATTATAACATACATGACTGTAAGCTGTTATTTTAAAAATATGTCCCGCTGGGTTTCTTGCTGGTTCTTCCCAGGCCATAGGATTTCTCCGAACCTGTGGTAAATTAAAAAAAGTGACTTTCAATAAGCACTTTTTATAATCTATTTTGAATAAAAAAATTCTGTTTCGATTGTGTTAATGCGAAACCTATTAATACAAATTAATACAAAACTGTCCACTTTAATAAATATCGTAAATATACTCCAACATAATTCAAAACTGTAGCTGAAATATATGCTATTCGCATAAAATCCAATTTACTTGCTGACAATCGAGAGTAAACACACGTCGGCATTGAAAATTAATAATATAATTATCACTTTCGGTCAGTTCGGATAGTTACTGCATTGAGATTAGTGAGGACATTGTTAACTGCATCACGCATAAAACAATTCGCTATTTATATAATTTCAACAGCGATTCTATGCACTTCAGGCGTCATAATTAATGTACCAAAACCTTGCATAAATGAAGTGCTTTCTGTAGTAAATAGTTCGCTGCTAACTCTGATATAAATACTGATTTACCGCATATATATTAGTGTCTTAATAGAGAGCGGTAAATGTTTCGAATTCCTCTCCACTTAGTTTGGAAATTATTTGGCTTGTTTACAACAGGGGTATAAATTTTGTATGAACGCCAAAATGTATGATGTTTTTGTAGACATTTGATTGACAGAATAACTATATAAAGTATGTACCTACATTTATAGTTTATAAAATGTCGCTATTATTGATCAGAACAGCGAAATTACACGAGCATATATTTGATAATTTAAAATCGTAATACCAAGATCATCATAATTAATATTGTAAGTCTGCGGCAGTCCACGGCTGCACATATACCACTCGCAAAATTCCTAAGCTTTGGGCTCTTGGTCGTAAAGCACAACGCTGCGGTATGCGGTATTCGGTGCCGGATACATAATCGTATGAATAACATGTAGAATGGTCTCTTGTTCCGCCACATTGCGTCAGCGGCAAAGGGCAAGCGCGGTGAAGTGGGGAGCGGGTACTCCACACTGCGCGGCGTCGTTCTCATTGTGACGCTGCGGTGTGCGTCACGGGTTGACAATGGATTTGTTTGAAGATAATTTAATATAATTAATCCATAATTATCCCTCTTTATATAATCTTCTTTCTTCTTCCTCCTCAAACAAAGCACAAATTACAAAACTATTGTTCATGTTGACACCTCTGCTTCGATACCTGCGGAAAAATCAACTGACTGCTTCTCCGCAGGGATGCTAAAAGCTTGATTTTTGATTTGCGTTTGATCCGCATACCGCAGCGTTGTGCGTTACGATCAAGAGACCAAAGCTTTTACTTAGCTTGATCTTTGACGTCTTCTTGCCAGGCACTTTACACAAAATGTCATTCATTTTATCAGTACGTAGCTCACTAACCTTCACTTTCCTTTACTTTTTTCAGCAATTCTTTTAAGAAGATTGTGAAGTGGCGATATTTAGCGCGAGTAGGTATTTTCAAAAATGCTATCTGTTTCATACCGCACGCTCCGTGTCGCCGTATCGTGCGACAGAGAGAGAGAGAGAGAGAGAGTTGCAAGTCTTTGCTTGTATTTCCTTTTGGAAATATTGTTTCGGCCGATAACGTTTTCAACCTCCTAAAACTACAAAATGAGACAGTTTTGATCTCATTAGATTCAATACACCTTAATCTAGATCTGTACGTTTATTAGTAATTCAGTTTATTTTGATTTTTTAAAAAAATTAAGGAACTTTTTTAATAAAATTAAAGAATTTGTGCATACTAGGTTATCACGTAAGTATAAATTTTATATATAAAACAATAACAACATATTAGCTATATTAATAAAATTTTGTACTTATGTGAGAATCTAGTATGCAAAAATGCCACCATTGTTATATCATTTTGAATTTCTTGCTAGTTAAAGTTTTTAATCCGTTCCGCAGTGCATATACAGATTAATATGCTGCAACAGATTACGCACACGTTAGTTAGCAAAGCAAATCCCGTTCATCAAATATGTAAATTGCTTAATTACAAGCGTCCGCACAAATAACTTGCGAGATACAAGCGTGCGTCATAATTCCCTTGTTTTACTTAAATCCACCGTCATATTCACTACCTCATATCGTCTCGTGTGCGGTTATGTCGTAAGAAGCCACAGCGACAAATAACGCAGGAGACGGACAGCAATGTCTTTCTACAAACAACTATAAAATAAAAAACAGTGGTTGACAAACTATGGCAACGGTATTTTATCTGCTCAATCTCCTAGCAGTCTCATGAGACCGCGGTCATATTCCGCCAAATCCCTAGCGGTCTCATGAGACCGCATCCACCCACAGCACCATAACCCATAAAACGTATATTTAAGGACTACTTTACTATGAAGAAGTTAGCATTATAGAATCATTATGAAATTTTCTATCCTCTACTTGAATAAAAATTCAGTAAGTCTATAGATATTCATTTATAATCTACATTCAAAGTACGTCATTGTCGAGTGTTCGTTGTTGTACATTGTTGCGTTGATTTTTGGATTTTTCTAAGTTAAGAACAGTTTTTATATTATAAAATTGTTATGAAAATTTTGGGTGAATATAATTTATCTTTTTACGTAAATAAATTTCGAGTAATATAAAGAAATAATAGTAATTTTCACGCTACATGGTATGTAGTTATCAAAATAAAATAAAGTATTTTTGTAATGATTAATACATTGAATAACTGACTTTTATTTAAACTAAAGGAAAGATAATTTGGTATAGTTTCTATAATGCCAAACTTCTTTATAGAAAAGTAGTCTATATATATAAATTTTTATGGCATGCGTCCGTCAAATCCCGAGCGATCGCATGCGACCGCACCAACCCACAGCACTTTAAACCATAAAAAATTATATTTATAGACTACTTTTCCTTAAAGAAGTTTAGTATTATAGAATCTACACAACATTTTCTATTCTATAGTCTGACCGAAAGTCAGTTACTCTAGGAATTTTGATTTCTAATCTACCGTAAAATTGCGCCATTTTCGTATGGTCGGCAAATGTCGTAAATTGACAGGAGAATAAAAATAAAATACACAGCGTAACTGATTTTTGTTCAGACCACAGGATACAGCATATCGTAAAGATACTATAATGCTAAACTTTTTATAGAAAAGTGGTCGATTTGACGAACGCATGCGACTGCATGGGAATTTTAAGAGGATTGAGGATACATATATATATATATATATCTATATATATATATATATATATATATATATATATATATATATATATATATATATATATCTTTACTGCAAAAGCTTTTTTGTTCTCTAAGCTTTATTGTTTCTCTAAATTGCGCGTTCGCTGAAATACAGTTTAAAAATTAAAAACTACAGCACTTATGTATATACCCTTATTTTTCTTTGTGCTGCTCAAAAGGAATGCATGAAAGACTCCAATTTTCCGGATCCTTTCTCGCGCGCGTCGAAACGTGTACTATAAACCATCAAGAGAGCTTCATAAGTAACGCTCAGTGAATCTACACATACTTTCTTTTCGAATACCGGAAGAGATTTATTACGTATAAAATTAGCCGTTAATATCGTAAATTGCCTAGCGAAAGAATTAAAAACGTTTAACTTTGCGTTGAGCGTCCTCGCCGCCCTTTATTTGGCAGCTTTTCACGGCTAAATTAGAACGAAGAGGCGAATATTTCATAGCAATTTATAACGTGATTTTATATAATTAGGACGGATGTCGGTAGCTACGGCGATAATATTTTATTTTATCGGCTTAAATTTTGAACGGGCCGATGAGCGGCGAGAGGGAGGAGTTTTGCCGACTTGCTCCAATTTATATCGAAACTTGTGTTCTGACTAATTAATGGATGCTGCTTCGCTAACGCATTTCTTGATTCGAGCGCCTATTGTTTTATAATGGTTTGTACTTTAGTTCGTTAGTCGTTAAAACAATTTTATGACGATATTTATCAAAATCATTTCAATTGAAAGCGAGCATCACTAACTTATTACCACCATAATCTGAATAATTTAACGAGCGTCAAGTGTATGTATTATACGTGATAAAATCCCACCTAAATTATTTCTAATAAAAACTAGTTAATTTTACACTCTTTCATTTCTATTAAAAGTTAATTTTACACTCAGACCACTGTTAGTTCATTGATACGTATTCCTGCAGCAGGTAGCTAATAGAAGACTTTTGGCCGAGTTATTCTTTTCAGCTCGTCGTTAAAGTTTCCCGCTCGGATCGGACGGGGCTTTCATTAAAACAAAAAGGCCACAAATCTTAACCGCGGCTCGGAACTCGCCTGCCTACGGATAAATATTTTCACAAATTTCGCTTTTATTTTAACGCCATTGAGATGAACCTTAATGATGATTTGATGTGGCTAAGTTAAAACACAGTCTTAACTTTGGCACGTTTTGATTGATTTTGCTCAAATTGAGCGGAACTCCGTTTCCTGGTAATCAATTTCTTTGTATTTTTAATTAATATTAATCGGTATTATTTAAAAGTTTGGAAGTATAATTAAGGAGTCTGTATCCAAAATGTAATGGAAAACTATTAATGTAACTCTGTGGTCTGTCTGCACGTAGACTTATTTCATATCTTCAAATTGATTAAACTATTTGATTAAGGGGTTTCTGCATGACAAAAGAGACGCAAAAATTTCTCTAAAATATAAATCTGTGTGTGTATTGTCATTGTCTAGAGCTCATTAGGTAGAGTATAATTCCCTTTCATCTTCAAAGAAATGGTATGACAAAGTTGTCAGTTTTAGACTGCTTTTGTTACAGAATCTATCTCAAAACTAAACTAGTAAAAAAAGTTTATTGGTCAAAATATGTTCGGAACCCCCTATAAGAGCAAGACCCGACTAGCACTTGGCTGTTTTTTTAATGTAATAACAAAAGAATTTTCATTTCTTTTCCTCAGTGAATAAGCTTATTACAAATAATTTTAGTGTGAATCATGATTTTGGCGAAATAGGTAAAAATATGCCAAATTATCGATTTAAAATGCATGCGGCGAGACTTACGCAACTTTAATACTGCTCGTATTGAAAAAGCGATCGAGCGGAACCAGGGCTCCAAAGTCTTTGCCAGAGATCTGTCTGCCAGTAAGAGCCAACTGTCAAAGCTGAAGATTGAGTGTAGCAGCATCATTTCCGGGACATCTGAGGTTCCGAGTGAAATTGAGAGCTTCTATGGGCAGCTGTACACGGTGATATGTGATTTGAGCCACACGCAACTGTGAGTAACGATCCAAGAGCAAGTCTTTTTCCGACACTATTCCGATGATATCCCGGACGTCAGTCTGAGCAAGATTAGAATGGTTCTACAGTACTTTAAAAACGGCAAGTCCAGGGGCGAGGATGGAATTACAGATTAGCTTCTGAAAGCGGGTGGGAAATCGGTACTTAAATTCCTTCAGAGGCTCTTTAATTCCGTCCTCCATGGTGGCACTACTCCCGAGGCGTAGAGCAGAAGTGCGATGGTCTTGTGCTTCAAGAAAGGTGACAACGCTCTCTTGAAGAACCATATACCGATATCCCTTCTGAGCCGCGTCTACGTGCTGTTTTCAAAAGTCATTAAGAATCGTCTCGCACGTAGACTCGACGCCTTCCAGCCTCCCGAACAAGCTGGTTTCCGAAAAGACTTTAGTACCATAGACCACATACATACCCTTCGGCTAATTGTACAGAAGTCCGAAGAGTACAATATGCCACTTTGCCTGGCGTATGTGGACTATGAGAAAGTCTTTGATTCCGTCGAAATTTGGGCGGTGCTACAGTCTCTTCAGCGGTGCCAAGTTGACTGTCGGTATATCGAAGTGCTGAAGTGTTTGTACAGTAGAGATACGATGGCTATCCGAGTACAGAACCAGAGTACGAAAGCAATCCAACTGGTGTAGGTGTGTTTGTGGACGTTTTCATTGTCTCGACGATAGTACGATCCTTATGGCAGAATCGCTGGAGGACTTAAGCACTATGCTTAATGACCTTAATAATGCCTCCCAACAGATAGGTCTTAAGATGAACATGGACAAAACAAAGATCATGTTTAATGTCCATGTCACACCTATGCCGGTAGTTGTTGGGAGCACTAAGCTCGAAGTTGTTGACGAGTACGTTTACCTGGGACAAATAGTCCGACTAAGTAAGTCCAACTTTGACCGAGAGGTCAATCTACGGATTCAATGCGGCTGAGCAGCGTTCGGGTAATACGACATATCTTCTCGTCAGCTGTACCTCAAAACCTGAAAACGAGACTATACAACCAGTGCGTGCTGCCATTGATGACATATGGAACTGGGGCGTGGTCCTTCACTGCTGGACGTATGAGGACGCCCAAAGTCGCTCGGTGAGCTATAGAGAGGGCTATGTTCGGAGTTTCTCCACGTGATAAACTTAGAAATAAGTATATCCGCAGTAGAACCAGAGTGACCGACATAGCCCAACGGATTAGTAAACTGAAGTGGCAATGGGTCGGCTATATAGCTCGAAGAACTATATAGGCGAAGTGTAGGGCGATCCCCCACTCGATGGAGTGACGACCTGGTAAGACATGCAGGAAGTTGATGGATGCAGATGGCTCAGGACCGTGCTTTGTGGCATGCCTTGGGGGAGGCCTATGTTCAGCAGTGGACTTGTGAAGGGCTGTAATGATGATGATGATGATGATCGATTTAAAAAAATCTACTAGGGTGAATCAGATGTCAAGAACCATTTCCAAACTTTGTTTTGTGTCATAATCTGTTTCGGAGTGAAGTTAACTCTTTGTCCGTGGATGGCGGAAACTAAACAAAGGGATTAGAGATTTGATATATTATCCTGTTTACCTATTTTTCAACAGCAAATAATTAAATTAAAAATAATATTCTTTTGTGAACTTAAGCATTTTTGTTTAAACCAACTCGCGGCATAATTTGCATGACAAAATTATAATTACAGTCTATAAACGTTCCACTGCTAGGCAAAATATGCCTATCTTCTCTTTTAGTAGTTCCTAAAGTAAATAATTATTTTGGTAAACGAACTAAACAATACATATTAACTAAACTTGTAAATTTGTCTGCCATTCGATTTTAAAGACAATGTACCGCTCTGTAATTATAGGAAACGGTTCAAAAATATTTCTTGAAATATCTATTGAATTAATATAATTTATTTGCTCAACATAATTACATCATAAGAGATAAAAATATACAAAAATTACAGATAGATAGTAATGTAAATGAGAGCAGTTTTTTTAATAGACTTGAAGTGAGAAATGTATTTACAGTCTACGTGATGGTAAGTGGCTACTGTAGTCCACAAACATATGCTATCAACTTTAAACAAAGAAGGCAGCAGATGCGTTGACACCTCTCTGAGGGCTAACATGGAATGCCTCACAGGCTGTTATTAATCATGCTGGCTCTCTCTACCCTTCGGACCGAAACCCAGCAGTGCAAGCTTAGCCTAGGTTAGGTACCTACCCGGACGATCTCCTATACTGAAAATAATATTATTATGGTATCATATTATTTTCCGCTTTAAACTTTCCTTTCTAAATTTTTCGCTTCTACTTAATGTTTAACTCAAAAACGGAATGTAACCACAATTGAAAGTCAAAGAATAGAATTTAGTTAGAAGCAAATTTTTAACAAGCAAATTAATTAATTACACAAAGCGTGATGCGCAGCACGACACGCCCCTTCGCCGGAAAATGCCGAGCTTTCACGAAGTTAATGTATGTGAGACAGCGACCCGAACGGATACACACGTGAGGGCACACGTCGTTTCGAGCGTTCGTGCGGAAGGCGTAGTTTTGAAATATTAATGTTTATCGCTGAAGATTACATATATATACAATTTGATTCGATTAGAATTTTTCTTTAAATTTAAGGTAATTTATTGATATTTGTTCATTGATTTATTGGCGCCGACGCAAAATTACTTAGGTATACTTACATTAGTTTAAGAACTTAGTTATTAAGGTTAATTAAAAACTCAAAATATACTAAGGTACATTTACATTAGTTTAAGAACTTAGTTATTAAGGTAAAAGAAAAGGGTTTATTATTTTTAGCTTTTTAGTTTTTTCAGCGGTTTAATTTTTTTGTTAAAAGTTTTTTTTTTTACAATTTTTTATAGCTATAATCTACTCATTTCTACATGCTTAATTTTTGATAACTTTTAAAATAGCTACTTACCTTACTTTAGCTATTAACTGTTATATAATTCTACTTTATATACTATTATTTGTTTAAAGCTGTAATCGACCTCGGAAAGAAGAAGAAAAAACAAGAGTGAAAATACTTGAGGGTATTACTTTATCCGATCTAGCTGAATCTCTGCTTAATTTAAATCTGATCTTTATCAGAAATACAGAGACTGATAGGTCTACACACAAGAGACTGACAGGTCTAAGGCTCATTCATAGTGAGGTTTTTTGTAATGTAATTTAATTATTATGTAATGAAAGCTGTGAGTAAACAATAAATCACCCCTATTTTCCTACCCTTAGGGTAATTTCTTTTCCTAATTTATATGAGACCCATTTCGAGGCATATACCCTATCCAATAAAAAAATAAATTATCAAAATCGTACTTTGTTTTCCCGCCATTAGGGTTAAAAAAATTTCCACATTTGTATGGGACCAATTTTAAGGTATATCCTGTCCAATAAAAAAAGAATTTTTAAAATTGGACTACTCTGTAATAAATCACCCTTATTTTCCCACCCTTAGGATAAACATTTTTTCCAAATTTATATAGGACCAATTTCGAGGTAATACCCTATCCAATATAAAAAGAATTATAAAATCGGACTACTCTTTAATAAATAACCCCTATTTTCCCACCCTTAGGGTAAGAATTTTTTCAAAATTTATATAGGACCAATTTCGAATTTTTCAATTATTTTTTCGACCTATCCAATAAAAAAATAATTATCAAAATCGGACTACTCTGTAAAAAGTTATGCGTAGTCATACATAAAAAAATATACGCGTCGTCTTGAGTACCTCCTCCGTTTTCTCGTCGGTTGAAAACTGCATGTAACGACAATTGAAAGTCAAACAATAGAATGTCATTTTTGTGGTATTTAGGTACTTTAAAAAAGTTTTTACCACAAAACATTGACCGTGTTTTTTTTCAAAGAATTAGGGTGACAAACGAGCACACAGTCCACCCGATAGTAAGATGATGCTGTAGCGCATAGACATCTTCATTTAACCTCGATTAAGAATCAAAATGCAGATGCGTTGTCACCCCTGAAGACTAAGATGGAATGCCTCGATTCCAATAAAACGGGTCTCCGATTCTCTACACTCACCTTATGAAACACTACACGCACGCTGCTATTTTATGCTGGTATTCTGTGAAGGCGTGGTCCTAACCCGGTCGAGACGACCGATTCATGCTAAAACCATAATGTAGCTGCATCGTGGCTCTACCATTTATGAAACATAATTGTGTAGGTTTTGATTTTTATTTAAAGCGGCCACTTCATTTAAATGGTAACTTAATACTTTAGTCTCTATTATTATGTTTATTTTGTATAAAAAGAAACAACAAATAGGTCTAATTTAGGGTTTATCATCATCATCATCATCATCACAGCCCTTCACAAGTCCACTGCTAAACATAGGCCGTAGGGTTTATCATAGTGTACAGAAAATGTTATTTTTAAGCTCGTAAATGTCTACTACTGTACATGTGCCTCTCACATAGTAGGCAGGTTATTCGGCTCTTATATATATAATCGCCTTTTCAAATGGGTTTCTAAGTCTTGCAATTTTTGGCTTTTTTTTCATCGTTAGTATAGTAGTATATCTAGATATTTTTAAAAACCATTTCCTGTAGTCGTCAGTTACTATATAACTAAGAAGGGGAAGGGGATCCCCCCTCCCCTTCTTAGTTATATGGTTTCCTCTTATGGAGAAAATTAGTGAGAAAAATGATGTGCGTATGATGTGGGCTAAAATAAATTGATGGATTTAGATAATAAGAGTCTAAGGAGTCCTTTTAACATCTGTAAATGCCAAACTAAGGTGTCTCTGGTGACCGACTAATCGCAGTGCATTTTAAAATATTATACAGAAATTTCATAGATTTGTAATGAGCAGCAGCGCACACGTGTGCAAAGTATTGTCTTTGTGCTCAATGATTTTTTTGTAATAAAAAAAATGTTTGTCATACAGTATGGTGTGGCGAGACCGTGTACCGCGGCCATTGTCGCAGTGTTCGCTGCTCGCGTCGCAGCAGCAGCACGCACGCGACCACACGTCGGACGCGCGCCTCCGCATCGATGCCAAAGTACTCGTCATCGTCGAGTCGGCCTACTCGCGTCTCGGACGAGACAACTCCGAACTGCTTGTCGCCAACCGAATTCGGTAAGTGCACTTTGATCACTCGTAATCAGCCTTTATCAGCTCCCTACTAAACATACAGTACGCCCGTTGCACAGAAAAGAAGATAACGATTTGTTATAATCGCTACATTTGAAATTTTTACACTTTATTAGGGTGGTCTACGTTTCTGCCCATGAGCCCATTTCAGCTGTGTTCAAATCGTAAGAGTGTGGAGAGCTAGTATAATTAAATGCTATGATATAGAAAATGAAATGTATAATGTTTTTCTTTGCAACTTAGTTAAACAAAACAAACATACAACAAACTCATCTGTCTATGTAGATGTATCAGTACAGGTGCATATTTAAGTAACGAAGAAACGCCAGTACTCAGTACGCTGCATTGTTATTATACATTAGGAAGTTGTACACTACAGCAACGATGAACAATGCATTTCAAAGTGGATAATAGCAGAAGCAATTTAGAAATGCATCGCTTTGAAATCTTATCTTAATATTTCCGGGGCCCCTTTGTTGATGACTATTACGGAACGATATTTGCAGACGGGCTGTGCACCTCGCTACGCTTTCCCGGCGTACGCTATCTCGCTGGGAGGTGCCTTCACGTCACTCGCAATCCACTATGATCGATATAAAATTAGTTCCTAGATAGGGTTGATATATCTGCGGGGTTGGCTAAGTTGATTGCATAGTCGTTAACACTTATAAAAAACTGTAAAATTAAAAAAATAAGTCACGTGATATTCACGACATATTATATCTCGTATGTAATTCGTCGTTGGTCTAGTAGTCGTGTGGGCGACTGCTAATCGTAGTAGTCCCGAGTTCTGTATCAGGTCTGGCCTAAAATCAGTTATTGGTGTTTTCTGTTAACAAGTTCTCAGGGGCAGCCCGGAGTCAGTAAATTGGTGGTACTTCACTCCCGTGCCTCGAAAAGCACATGACGACGATTGACCTGATCTCTCTCAGATCGTGTCGGGTTACCATCCTATGTACTACATGTAAGTGTGGAGGTGACACCTGTGCTTGCGAGCACACTCTGGCACTATCCTGTCCTGCACAGATGGCTAGTCTCCGTCGGTACTGGCCGCCGTGACGGAAATCCGGTCTGGAGAACATTATTTACTTACATACCATTGCTATTTGTTTTTATCGAATCGCTCTGGTGATTAAATAAATATATTCATTTATACATTCAACTTATAATTTTACGGTTTCTAATGTCGTTTACACCCTATCTCAATATCATTTATTACATCCATATGAGTTTACTGTGGGTGTAATTTTCATGGGTGGAAACATATCTTCGTTTTGATTCTCCTAATCGACGATAGATGTAGATGTTTATGAACTACAGCAACCACTTACCATCAGGTAGGTTATGTGCTCACTTATCACTCTTATTCTATAAAATACATTAGAGTATGATATATAGTTTTTTCTTATAGTATTTATAAGCAAGCAATGCTTATAAATACTCTAAGAAAACCCCTTAAAAGAATATTGTTGATAATTTTCAAAAAAATTATGCAAATTGATTTTGTTACAAGAGCAAATCGTATAAATCTATAAATCATTTAATGCGATTATGCATAAGAGGAAGTTTAGGACTTACCGTGAAAAAGCAATATGAGACAGCCCTCAGAACTCTGCTGCCAACGGCGCTTGTTCATGAACTGTTTGACGACTTAGGAATTAGTTTCTCAACAATATTTTTGATGCGACTCAAAATAGCTTTGGTTGATGGTGCTATATAAATATGATGAAGCTCAAATAAACTTACCACATTAATTGTTCACTTATAATGGAATGTTATTCAGACGCAAAATAGAAACATAATAAAAACTAATTTAAATCAAGTTAAAAATATGTAAACGAGAAATTTTTTACTTATAGCATTCAACTAATATGTTTTATCATGTTATGTTCACTGATTACTTAGAATATTTTTTATATAATCTAATAAAACGACATTAATCGTATATATTACTTAAGTCTTGAACTTGTGATATTCCTTAAACTACTCAAAATATTAAAATAATTTATATTTGTGATTCCTTTCACTTCTATGTTTATTTCATTCCGTATGTGTATTGCTTTATACTTTTAATTTATTATATTCTATCAAAGTTCACTGCTGAACATGAGCCTCCCCATAGAATATCTCAGAGGGGAATCGTAGTAATTTATTATTCGAGATGAGGTACTAATAAAATTGTGAATTAATTGCAATTATAAATGCTGATTTACTCACTCGTTAGCAATGATCTAATCCTATTCGCTCCATAAACCTCTCATAAATGAGAGTAGGCTTTATGCCCACCCTTGGGGCGTATAGTCTATATTTAAACTTTTGTAGGATTAATTCAATTTTTTCACGAAAACTAACTTTAAATTGACGATTGGCACGAATTGGCAATTTGCATGTGACCTCTAAATGCTTAATAGACTGGGAAGTAAACACGGCGACCGAATGTAATTTACGTATTATCATGGAGGGTCAGTCTGTCCCCCGGGCGGCGGCGGGCGCTCAATTGTGTCGATGACCAACCACATTTTAGGGCCCTATTTGTAGTTGACATTTATGGTAAACTTCGTTTAAAATCTAAAAACGTAAAAGTCGCCACGAATATTCATCGAGCTTTTACAATTAGCGACAGAAGTTTCTTTTATTGAATATTCATCGGTTCGAGGAAAACTTTACAACTTACCGGTTACGCTCTAATGGCTTCCGTCTACGAAAATTTAAGTAAAATTTAATTCATCAACGTTTGGATGAGAATTTACTGTCTGACTTCAAAAACGGATATTGTTAATTTGATTGTACTTACGAATATGTGGTTTTGTATGTATTTCAAGTGATATTATTCATTTTATTATATTATAAATGGTCACATTTTTACTGGTGATAGGACTTCTTTTCTGCCTAGCAGTGCGAATGGGTCACTCTACAGTACGCCCACCGGTACGAGGCTGCCACTCGAGAAACTTTTTCCCCTATCGGTCGTCGGTCATTGGCACTTAACTTGCTCCATTGGGCTATGTCGGTCACTCTGGTTCTACTGCCGATATTCCCATTTCTAAGTTTATCACGCAGAGAAACCTCGAGCATAGCCCTCTCCATAGCTCGCTGAGCGACCTTGAGCGTCCTGATACGGCTAGCAGTGAAGGACCACGTCTCAGATCCGTAAGTCATCACTGGCAACACGCAAGGTGTGTCATCACTTCCCGAACGCTGCCCAGCCGAGTTGAATCCGTCGATTGACCTCTCAGTCGAAGTTGGACTTACCTAGTCGGACTATTTCAGGTAAACGTTCTCGTTAAGGTGGCCCTAGTCGATAGCTCGAGCTAAATGGTGGGCGGGATTAAAATGCATGCTATCTCAGCCGACATCACGTGCGAAAGGGATGGACGCTGTGATGAGCAGTAAGAAGCTAGTGCGCACACACATACGCACTCGAGTGACGCAATGCGCGACGGCGTCACCGCGTACCTACCTATGCGATTCATTTTTGAATAATAACATAAACTCAAAGGGCAATTGTGCGCTTCTTAGCGCAGTGGCTTAGCAATGAGGCTGCGCTGGGGGCCGCGGGTTCGAATCCCGCACGGAACAAATATTTGTATGGCCTACAAATAGTTGTTCCGGGTCTGGATGTTTGTCCTTGTGCAATTTATGTTTGTAAACTGCCTCCACGATACTGGAGAAAATCCTACTGTGGGGGTAACGTATTTTACAAAGAGAAAGGAGAGAGAAAACAAATTGGTGTTATTATAACTTAGGTTCTGCTGTGTGAAACGTAATTATTATGAACCCAATTTATGTAGTTGTTATTATGAAAGTTCTTATGTGTTCTTGTGTGTTAAGTAGATGTTGTTATTATATATTAATTTCATTGATTTGTTTTTACCTACTTTTTAACCGACTTCGAAAAAAGGAGGTGGTTCTCAATTCGTTGGTTTATGTTTATGTATGTTCTGTTCCCCAATTTCTCGAAGATGCCTGAACCGATTTGGAAAATGATTTTTTTATTTGAAAGCATATTTTTTCCAGATGATTCCATGGTATTCGATGATGGTCAGATCAGGATATGATGATGGGATCTTGGAGAAATCGAGGGAACTCTTCAATAAATGACAGCAAATCAACCGCGATTGCTGCTATCGCGTATCTATGCATTCTTTACGCAATGGCACTGTATAATATCACTCCTGTACCCACTAAAGGGACGTAACTCTCAACTAAAAATAGTAACATTAAAAAAATTGAAAAAAATATAACCGACTTCTAAAACAGAATAAAGTGTAAAATAATCATGTTTTTTATGTTTTTGTATTTTATTGTAGGTTATGCAAACATTACTGTAGGTACTATATAATCTAAATAGGTATTTACTTACCATAGCTAGTTAGCTATAATAGCCCACAGGCAACTCCCCGAAGTATATGCCAGCCAGTGTCAGGATAACTGCTTTTTCGACAGCGCGACTGATGTGAGTGGGGCTTTTATGTAGATTAATTAAATAAATAAAAATGTTAGTTTGTAAATTGTTTATTGATTGTTTGTGTTCAATAGCGGTTTGCAATATTCTCTTAGTACTTAGAAAGTTATCAACAATAGGTATTGTGTCACTGCAGGGACAAGCACAAACGTCTATCAAAATAGTAACGTACCTAAACGGAATAGGACTAACAGCACAAACTTCCTTACAGAAGTTCAAAGAACACGACTAGGCAAGGTAAGTAATTAGAAGAAAACCACAATTTAGAGATCGATTGTAATTCAAATTCACAGTACAGACACAATTAGCGAAATATAAATAAAATTTTGAATATTTTATGATAGTAGATAACGCTAGTTGAAAACTAAACACTGTATGGGAATGACATCACTGAACGAGTCAGGTGGTCAGTCTAAACAAATAAAAGGCGCGATTGTATAAAGAGATTCGTTACGAAACGTTTGTAGGCTGGGGGGTTTGGCCTGTTTATGCTATTGATAACGAATGCTATAAAATATGTAGAAATTAGAAACTAAATCCTATGTGTATTTATCTGTATTCATAACCCAATATCTGAGGTAGGTTAATGCGCTCCTTAATTTTTATATAGTTCGTATTATTCTGTAAAAGGTAAATTAAATCTAAACCAAAATATATACTTTAATACCATAGCAAAGCTACCACTTTTTTATTTAGTAGTAGCTCATATAGCGGAGGCTTCGTACGGAATCCTAAAAAGTACTTAGTTGTCCACTCACATCTGTATGGTTCTTTCTTCAAAGGACCATTAGCCACCTGCCTGGTTCTCGTATGATATGACCAATGTAATACCTGGACTGACCTCTCTGAGTATTGTTTCAGCAGATCGAGTGCTTCTTCTCAGTTTCATGTTTTTGTTGTGTTAAAGTGTTTTTTAAAAAAAGAACTTACAAAACAAATTTTATTTATCCTTCTTAGATTCTCATGTAAAAGTAAAGTAAAGTAAAGTTACAGCATATATACACGTCCCACTACTGGGCTCAGGCCTCCCTCATTTCTGAGAGGGTTTAGGGCAAGGAAGTGTCCGCCGCGCTGCCCAAATGCGTGTTGACGAACTTCACATGTCTTCGAAATATTTTTTTACTTATTCCTCACACATGCAGGTTTCCTCACGATGATTTTCTTCACCGCCGAGCACGTGGTAAATCAGCACTTAAAATTGCAATTAACAATTTCATTGGTGCCGGCGGGGATCGAACCCGGTTTGCTCGCGTACTGTGAAATTTAAAGCAAGCGCTAACCATCTGAGCTACCACGGCTCTTAATTCTTATGTACTTACATAAATTACACTATGTATATTAGGATATGAGATTCCTATACGTAAGCACGATTATCAAAAATCTAAAAATTACCTATTCTAATTAAATTTATAGATAATTTTAATATTTTCGACAATCGTGTTTATCAATGAGATGTTTTCGTTAGTTGGCAAATTAAAGTAGTTAAGTACCTAATGTACTACCTGTATCGAAAGTTCATTATTAAGTACTTACCTGTTTTCAATTTTAACTACATGTGCTTCAACAAACTTATGGGTAACTTTTACCAGCTATATTCATCCCGGCTTCAGCAAGTGGACACGAACAAAAGGAAGCAATTTTTTTACTAAAATTTAAGTAAAATTTAATTCATCGACGTTTGGATGTGAAGTGATGTTGTCAATTTGACTGTACTTACGAGTATGTGGTTTTGTATGTATTTTAAGTGATATTATTTATTTTATCATATTAAAAAGGGATACATTTTTACTGGTGACCGGACTCCTCTTCTGCCTAGCAGTGCGTATGGATAAAGTACCATCTATATCTGGCACCAAAAAGCAGTGCTTGCATTGCTCTGTTCTGGTTGGAATCTGAAGGATATGGACTGTGTGCTAGTTTGTCACCCTATTCTATAAAATAAATAAATAAACTTACCGTAGCATATTTCACTTAAATATTCATAATATATGATGCTATTTTAAGCTGATAATCTAGAAACCGTGGAGAGCGTGGAAAGTGTGCTCCTTCCTCGGTTGAGCCGACCCATACGTGCTGCAGCCATAATACATATGCATTGGGGTTGTACAACGTAAAAAAAAAACACATTTATCACAGTAATATAAAAAAGTATAATGTCATTTGGTTTAGTTTACAGGTTAGTTATGTTAGATTTTTTGCTTCCTCATTTGTTTTGCTTACACGCTGTATAGTAATCATCGGCACTTTCTCCTTTTATTTTCATATTTACTTGCAAATATATCTATGAGCCTTTAATGTGTATTTTCTACAAACTAGAACACATTTTTCTATGATTAATTTAGTCACACGTGTTAAAACTACTTTTACGGATTTTTTCGCGTTTAATTTTAATGATTTTTAATTCTCGAGGTTTCGGGTACTTTCCAGAATTCCATGGTCACGAGGGACTGATGTCACTGGCGTCCCGATGTTGTTAACCCGGAGTATTTTTATTTATTATTTATGGTCCGATCTACGCAGATTGAACTCACTGTGTCTTGAAGCCGTGACCATGGGTGCTGGAAAGCACCTGAAACGTCGGGAATTAAAAATCAAATAAATTAAACGCGAAAAACATCAGTAAAGGTAGTTTTAACACGTGTGACTAAATTAATCGTAGAAAAATGTGTTCTAGTTTGTAGAAAATACACAGCTCATAGATATATTTGCTAGTAAATACGTAGTGTTCGCGTAAATATAAGAAATCATTAGTCACATGGTTTTGTAAATTTAAAACACCTTCACCTTAATTAAAATTTCAATTAATAAGTTTGTATTATTACACTAAACGTTGTCATGTAGGAATAATTGTTAATATTGTAAACAATATAGTTCATTACATACAGCGTAATAGTTGTTATTGTTTACGGTATATCATCATCATCATCATCATCATCACAGCCCTTCACAAGTCCACTGCTGAACATAGGCCTCCCCCAAGTAATGCCACAAAGCACGGTCCTGAGCCACCTGCATCCATCGACTTCCTGCATATCTTACCAGGTCGTCACTCCATCTAGTGGGGGGTCGCCCTACACTACGCCTACCGGTACGAGGCTGCCACTCGAGAACCTTTCTTCCCCATCGGTTATCGGTTCTTCGAGCTATATGGCCGGCCCATTGCCACTTCAGCTTACTAATCCGTTGGGCTATGTCGGTCACTCTAGTTTTACTGCGGATATCCTCATTTCTGAGTCTACCACGCAGAGAAACTCCGAGCATAGCCCTCTCCATAGCTCGCTGAGCGACCTTGAGCGTCCTCATACGGCCAGCAGTGAAGGACCACGTCTCTGATCCGTAAGTCATTACTGGCAACACGCACTGGTTGTACACTTTAGTTTTCAGAGATTGAGGTATACCTGACGAGAAGATGTGTCGTAATTTCCCGAACGCTGCCCAGCCGAGTTGAATCCGTTGATTGACCTCTCGGTCGAAGTTGGACTTACCTAGTCGGACTATTTGTCCCAGGTTTTTTTTTTATAGAAGAGGGGGCAAACGAGCATGTGGTTAAGTGACTACCGCCACCCATGATCAACCACAACACCAGGGGAATTGCGGGTGCGTTGCCGGCCCTTTAGAAAGGAGTAAGCTCTTTTCTTGAAGGTCCCCAGGTCGTATCGGTCCGGAAAAATCGCCGGTGGTAAACTATTCCACAGAGAGGTTGTACGTGGAAAAAAACTCCTTGTGAAACGTACAGTGGTGGACCGCCAAGCATCCAGATGGTGTGGATGGTATCGGGACGTTTGACGTGTAGTGCGTTCACGAAATTTGGCGGCTGGGATTAATCCGAACAATTCCTCAGAGCACTCCCCGTGATAGATGCGATAAAATACGCAAAGAGATGCAACATCTCTTCGCAGCGCCAGTGAATCGAGACGATCGGAAAGCACTCGGTCCTCGACGATTCGAGCCGCTCTGCGCTGGATGCGGTCAAGTGGAAGAAGCTGGTACTGGGGAGCCCCAGCCCAGAGATGGGAACAGTATTCCATGTGCGGCCGAACCTGCGCCTTGTAAAGTTGCAGGCGGTGTGCCGGCATGAAATACTGTCTCGCTCTGCTGAGCACGCCAAGCTTTTTAGAGGCCAATTTGGCCTTCCCTTCCAAGTGACCACGAAACTGCATGTCACTCGATATGTCGACGCCGAGGATTCCGATACTGGCTGAGGCAACAAGGGGGAGTGCCTTGAAACTGAGGGGATACGACAAAGGGGTTCTTTTTAGCGGTTAACGCGCAAACTTGTGTCTTCTGGGGGTTAAACTGGACTAGATTTATTCGCCCCCAATCCGAGACTCTGTCCAGCAGAGACTCGACTTCAGACACAAGTTTATCCTGGCACTCGGAGACGTTTTCCTGAGAAATATTGGCTCGGCCGGTGTAAAGAGCATCACCAGTGCTGTCATCTGCATAGCAATGAATGTTACGGGTACGCAACATGTCATTGATATGCAGAACAAACAGCGTTGGCGATAGCACACAGCCCTGTGGAACACCAGCATTAATAGGCTTACAATCGGAGCTTGCACCGTCTACAACGACCTTGATGCTCCGATCTGCAAGAAAGCTGGTGATCCAATCGCACAATTTCTCGGGAAGCCCATAGGAAGGGAGCTTCGAAAGAAGCGCTTTGTGCCAAACCCGATCGAAGGCCTTCGCAATGTCCAAACTAACGGCCAATGCCTCCCCCTTGAACTCTACTGCCTCCGCCCATCTGTGAGTTAGGTAGACCAGAATATCACCAGCTGACCGACCACAGCGAAAACCGTATTGACGGTCACTAATCAGCTGGTGATCTTCAAGGTACCTCATGAGCTGGCAGTTTAAAATGGACTCCATTGTTTTGGAGAACAAGGAGGTGATGGCGATTGGCCGGTAGTTGGACGGGTCAGAGCGGTCGCTTTTTTTAGGGATCGGGTGGACGTAAGCCGTCTTCCATGATTTTGGGACTACGCCTAGGAAGTAGGAGTACCGGAAAAGACGCGTTAAAACCGGTGCCAACTCTGGAGCACACGTCCTCAGCACAATTGGGGGGATTCCGTCAGGCCCACTCGACTTGTGGATGTCCAGGGAGAGGAGTGCTTTGCGAACCGAGCGCTGTGTGAAGTGCACTTCCGGCATGGAGCACTCACACCGCGGGATGGTCACAGGTAAACGTACTCGTCAACAAATTCGAGCATAGTGCTCCCAACAATTACCGGCATAGGTGTGACATGGACATTAAACATGATCTTTGTTTTGTCCATGTTCATCTTAAGACCTATCCGTTGGGAGGCACTATTGAGGTCATTGAGCATAGTGCTTAAGTCCTCCAGCGATTCTGCCATAAGGACTATATCGTCGGTAAATCGAAGGTGAGTGATGTACTCGCCATTGATGTTAATACCGTATCCTTTCCAGTCATTTAGCTTGAAAACGTCTTCCAATGCAGCGGTGAAGAGTTTCGGGGAAATAACACTCTATTATAGTTTGCATTAATATTTATACTTTTATGTTATATAGTAGTCATTGTCATAATACCTTGCAGTTACATTTTAAATTATTTATTGGACTTTGTATTTGTACCGAACCTTAACTTTTTATTTAATCATACTATCTACAAAGTAACATAATTTTAAATTGATTTTAATAACACAGAGTGACCGGATCCTAATTAACTTTTTGTGACTTGTAAATGTCGTACTACCTTATGTATACTCAGTTCGTTCAACGCTTGTCATAATACATTGCAGTTACATTTAAATTATTTATTGGACTTTGTATTTGTACCGAACCTTAACTTTTTATTTAATCATACTATCTACAAAAAACATAATTTTACATTGATTTTAGTAACATAGAGTGACCGGATCCTAATTAACTTTTTGTGACTTGTAAATGTCGTACTACCTTATGTATACTCAGTTCGTTCAACACTTTAAGGACGATAGTGAATTGTTACTACATAATATTTGAATGAAAATACATTTGTTAAACTAGGCTACAGTATTTACAAAATGCCAATATATAAATAGTACATTATTTTTATTATTTAGCTTGATATTCTATAGCGCGCATAAATGAAAGAAAATAGATAACACGTAACTATAAATGTTAGTTTAGTTTTTTTAAATCATATTTTTGACTATCAATTCCTATTAATAAATAGAATCGACAAGCGCATTGAAAATATGTTATACTAATGCTACACTTATGATTAATAACCTATAACAATACACTGGTAATTCTTTCAGAAAAAGGCTAAAAAAAGTAAGGCTTTCAGAAAAAATATCATCATTTTATAAAAGTTTATCATTAAAACACGTTATAACCTATTCTATTTCGACATCGAAATTAACGTTCATGAAAGACACGGTTAAAACAGAAAATGAAACATAATAATACATACATAAACACTCACGCCTGTCACCCAGAGGGGTAGGCAGAGACTACAGACTTCCATTTGGCACGATCCTGACACACCTCTCTCGCCTCCTTCACATCCATACACCTCCGCATACATGCTCGTCGGTTAAGGGTACTCCTAATTTGGCCCGTTTTCAATAAATCGCCAATTTGGTCGATAAATTTTCGCCTAGGACGTCCCTTTCCGACTCTGCCATTCACTTCTGCAACATAAATTTTCTTTGTCACTCTTTCCTCATTCATTCTTTCCACATGACCAAACCACCGAAGCATTCCTTTCTTAATCCTGGTCACAACATCATCTTGCAAACCACACTCTTCTCTTATTACACAATTTCTTACCCTGTCATTAAGATTGAGCCCTAACATACTCCTTAACGACCGCATTTCTACTGCGTTCATTCTACTCTCGTGCTTCTTCTGCCACACCCAACTTTCACTACCATATGTTAAAGTAGGGACCAACACAGCATTGTGAATTGCCATACGTGCCTTTTTCGACACATTTTGACTCTTCACAATAGAGTGCAGGGCCCCATTTACTCTATTTCCCGCATTCACTCGTCGTTCTATATCCTTATCATATCTCCCATCCCTGCTAAATACGCAGCCCAAATATACAAACTCATCTACTTGCTCGATCAACTCCCCTTCTATTCTTATTTCACAAATCGTTTTACTTTCTTCTCTTTCAAAAACCATAACCTTCGTCTTACTTGCGTTCACTTTCATACCCCTTTCTTTTAATGATCTGTTCATTAATGTAACCATCATTTGCAACTCGGCCGCCGACGACGCAAGTATAACTTGATCATCGGCGTACAAAAGGCATTTGACGGTTAACTCACCCATTCTTAATCCGCATTCTTCAACTTTCAAATTTTGCAAACAACTGTCCATAAATAGGTTGAACAGCCACGGGGAAGCTACACAGCCCTGTCTGACACCTTTATGGATGTCAAACCAGTCCGAGTAGACCCCGTTGATCCTAACACAAGCACTAGAGTCCCTATAAAGGGACTCCAATGCCCGTATCAAGCCAGCGCTCAACCCAAATGAGTTCAGTGTTTGCCATAGCACATCCCTATTCACTCTGTCATAGGCCTTTTCCAAGTCCATGAACGCACAAAAAACCTTTTGGTTTTTGGCCAAAAACTTCTCCGCGATCATGCGCATGGAAAAGACTTGATCTGTACATCCCATTCCCTTTCTAAATCCTGCTTGCACATCCCAAATTTTTCCATCAGTTTCTTTCATGACCCTTTCAATCAGTACCTTAGCATACAGTTTTCCCACAATGCTAAGAAGGCTGATGCCACGGTAGTTTTTACAGTCCTGCTGCGACCCTTTTCCCTTATATACTGGGACTATCACGGCTTTGCACCAGTCTACCGGTACCCGCTTCAGTTCCCAGCATAAATTAAACAAGGTGTGCAGCAGGCCTGCCACCACTTCCTCTCCAGCCCTTAGCATTTCGAGTGAAACTCTATCATATCCGGCAGCCTTACCTGCTTTCATGCTTTTCATTGCTTTCATTATTTCACCTACACTAATCTCGCTACCTCTTTCCTCTTCTTTCGGAATTTCTACTTCACTTAGTACACACGTTGTCTCCTCACTCATAAACACACTTTCAAAATATTCCTTCCATCTCTTTAAACTCAAAACTTCATCATTCAGAATATAGCCATTCTCGTCTCTTATAGCATTCATCATAGGCTGTTTTGAATGTCCCCTGGCAGTTCTTACAAGTTTCCAGAACATTTTAATATTTGCCTGGAAATTATCCGATATTCTTCTATCATTCTTATCCGTTCTTTCTTGCTTTTTTCTTTCAACTACTTCTTTTACTCTCTTATTAAGATGTCTAAAGACTGCCTTTTTTTCTTTCAATATCATCATTCGTACCGCTAGAATTACCAGCCTTTGTTGCTAGTAAATCTAGCCATGCTCTCTTCTTTGCTTCAACTTCCATACGTACCTCATCATCCCACCATAACGTATTATTTTTCCTTTCATTCTTTCTCTTACTAACACCACATACTTCGGTAGCTGCATCCACTAAACCTTTCTTTACATTTTGCCATACATTCTCCAAGTCTAACTCCTTCATACATAATTCATCCAAACCACTTATATTTTCTTTCAGTCTACATTTGAACTTCTTTTTTCTCACCTTCATCTTGTAACCTTTCTGTTCTAATACGCTGTAACGCAGTGGTAGACACAGATGACCGATGGCGCCAACGCCTGAATAGACCATTAATTCGGCATAGAACCAAATAATGATCCGTTCCTACGTTAGAACCCCGGTAAACCCTTGTATCTACAACTGCGCCCCTCAATCTTTCATCCACAATTATTAAATCTATCATGCTTCTATCGTCACCTCTTTCCCAAGTATACATGTGAATCCTCTTGTGGCGAAAGCAAGTGTTCGTCACAAAAAGATTCTTTTCCATACATACGGTGAGGAGACTTTCACCATTCTCATTTATACTTTCATCACCAAACGTTCCCAATATCCTTTCATAACCAAGCCTCCTCACCCCAACCCTTCCATTAAAATCTCCTAGCATAATAATATTTTCATTTCCCTTACACTCCATTAACACCATCCTTACCATTTCCCAAAACTGCTCTCGGATATAAGTGGGCTTAGACATGTCTGGGGCGTAGACCCCTAACACAAACAACTTCTTTAAGCCCACTTTCATTCGTATCCACAGCAGTCTTGGGCTTACACATTCATACTCTTTCACACATTGGCCCATTCTTTCTGAAAGGATGATACCTACTCCCTGGCATGCCCGCCCGATCTCGTCTACCCCAGACCAGTATGCGGTATACATGCCATGTGTAGTGACATCCTTTCCCTTCCTTTTCGTCTCATTTACACATAACACATCTATTCCTCTATCATTCATCATATCGCATACTTCATCCATTTTATCATTCATTGCCCCACATACATTCAACGTAGCCAGACGGACCTCTGCAATCCACTTTTCGCCTCTCCGGGAGACAGAACGTGACGGGTGGCGAACCTCGTCGCCGGTTTTCCTCCCGGAGATTCTTCGCACCCCTGCCCCATTAAAGGGGCGCCGGGAACTCGGGGCCATTTCTATTATATTGTTCCTCATGGTGCGGATAAAGGGTGGTATATTTTACGCCTCTACCAGGGCGTGGAGCCGAGTCTGTGCTATCGGCTTGTCGCTCATTTAGCACCACCCGGGGGACACGTGTAGGGTGGGCCTAGGAATAGGTGGTCAGAGCCTACGGACGCGAGCGACTTATCCCCCAGGAAAATGAAAATGAAACTTGAAAAAAATATTAAAGAGCTCGGCCGCGCTAAACATCTCTCCAACTGCACCGGTGTTATAAGCAAGATGTTGCGAGAGCACGAAACGTCACGATAAGGAGCCGAGCGGCTAAGTCGGCTCTAATGGCAGCAGCAAAATGGCGCGAGTTATTGAACTAACGACCGCGGCAACTGTAACACTCGCCACGGCTTCCAATTTGGCCGAAAATCCAGCCAACCTCGGTGTCCATCCAACGACAGTTGTTCTTAAGTGATTATTGCTGCAAACGCTGGGCAACACTGTTGCCAATAGCTGTTTGTTGCATTAAACCGTCCTTACAAAACACGATAACTAGATTTTTGACAGATTTAAATGAGTTTGTAATAATTTTTATCTTATACAGATTCAAAAATAAATGGATATGATAGATATTATATTTTTATTATACCTTGACAAAACGCTTATGGAATCACTTCATAAACACGATAACTAGATTTTTGACAGATTTAAATGAGTTTGTAATAATTTTTATCTTATACAGATTCAAAAATAAATGGATATGATAGATATTATATTTTTATTATACCTTGACAAAACGCTTATGGAATCACTTCATTGTCTGTCCGTCTGTCACTTAATTATTCTCAGAGGTTATTTAACGCAGATGGCTGGAATTATAATATTTACCCAAACACGAAAATTTCGTGATACCTAAAGAGGTGTTTCGTACTTTCGTACAAAGAAATATTTACATATACATATATAACGGAATTCAAAGAAATATTTGAGATCATGCGTGGTGTAATATTTGTTCATCGAAGAACCAATATACATAAAAATTCTTAATACTTTACATCTAGGTTCCGCACTAAAATATTATCTTGCGCGCAGCAGAGCGAGCCAACCAAGCAACATCACAAAAGAAGGCGCAACTTTAGAAGTCGAGTAAAAGTTCGGTCAGCGCAAATAAGATGCGACTGTTGTTCTTAAGATGATTGCGGTTTCTTGCAAACGATCGCATATTGGAGACGCTTTTCGTTAAGCTGAATGTTTTGCTTATGTGATTCATTTTAATAATATAAAAATATAAAGACAAGGTACGACGTGAATTCTTCGTGATAAGGCGAACAACAAAGACAGGAATAGAAGCAAAGAAAACGAACAGCGCTAGCACAAAATGTGATCCAATTATTATATACACCTACGTTAACTAAAATTATCTCTTGTATTGTAAAAGTGATATTGTTTCTATATAATATATAGAAACAATATCACTTTTTCAAAAAATAGCATAATGTTATTGAAGCTAATTTACATACAATTCAATATTTCAAACACATAATATAACGTATATTAAACAACTTATTAACACACGGATTCAATTAATGAATGTCAATAATCATTGTTTAATTATATTCTAAATCCGTTATCACTCAAAATTCACAGCGGTTTATTAATATCTACATACAATGCATCTGCAATATGAAATTTCCGTAGTAAATATTATCTCTATGTATGAAAATCAATTGCTGTCAGATAGTCTAACTAAAACAGCTCGCAGCAGCAAAACCTATGCCAATAAAATTCTTTGTGTTATTGAATGGGTCCTAGGTGGTTTAGATTCACATTTGGACCCGGTGGGCTGTTATCAAGATCTAGAAATTACACGTGCGTAGCCGGGGCGGATCTCTAGTTATTGATAAAATCTTAAATAATAATATATTTGGCAATAAATTATTAATAAATCAATCGATTAGTTATAGTCCTCACATTTAATTACAAATCGTTGTCATACTAGAAACATATTCAAACCTTCAAAGTTAAATCTTACAGTTCTATATACGATTTGGATGACCAAGTTCAATGTGAAAGAAATAATAGAAGAATTAATAAAAGTTACAATAATAACTCCTCCACCCCTTCCACTTTAACTTATTCGTTTTCTTTATAAATTAATTCTCATCACATTCAGCACACGACAAAAATTTGCAGTCGCTCTAATTTAAACGAGCTTCTATATCGCATAATGGGTTTGTACTAATTGAGGTAATTAAAATCAAGGAAGGCTGAAGCTAAATAGACAACGTCGCTAATGGCGCGCCGTCGCTTTCCTTACGTATATCTATATGTGTACAAACGCTCACTACGTACCAGATCGTGCATATCGATAAGGGGACTTTTACCGTTATCGAAATACAAAATACGCGACCTTTGCGTAGTTGTACTATCGTATATATATATATATTTTTTATAATATATATATATATATCAAACTATAAAATATAAACTCAAGACAGAGCGCTGTCAACAATGAAGTGAGGTCGGTTTGATAAACATTTGTGCACTAAGTGAGTGTTGCCGTGCAGTAAAAATTTATTACCCTTTTTTTTTTAACATGGGGAAATGCCTACGCATACCCGCCTCGCGGGGGCAAGGACGGGTTATGTCGGACTCGTACCGACTAAAACCCCATGGTGTTCCACCTTCGTCGCATATTGGCAGGGCTACGGGAACGCTTTCGCACACTTCCGCGGCCCCACCAGCGACTGCCGCCCCATGGCAGTACCTCATCGGGAGAGGAATATTCTTCCCCGTTCTCCTTCCCAAGTAAGGCGCACCAGAACACATGGCACGCCTTCCTCCACGGCCTCCAATTACATCTGCGCAACAGACGCCCCCGCGTCCGATGCGCGAAGGCCATGGGGCCAGGAAAAACGAGCACTTAGAAGTACTAGCCTTCCCGACCCCAGCGGCGGATCTGGTCTATGGCTATAAGATTCGGCTGCGGAGGATAGGGAGAGCGGCGCCTCGCAATACCGACAATCCTCTCCCCCCGCAGCCCCATCACCACCGCATCAACGGTGCGGCCCCGTTTGAGTCGCGGAGGATAGGGCGAGTGGCGCATCGCCATACCAACACTCCTCTTCCTCCGCGACTCCACCTCGGCTGCAGCGGTAGGTGGGGAGGACACACCTCTCACCGCAGTCCACCAACACACTTCCGAAGTGGGCTTCCCAAGCCCACTCGGAGTGGCCACCTCGGGCCGGCCCTCCACCTCGGACCAGCCATATGGGTTCCTCTTTGTTTCGCCGTGGGTGACCAAGCCACGGCTTCTAAGCCCCCCGCCACGACAAGGCGGGAACCCGTTCGGGGGTGTAAAAAAAAATTATTACCCTAATAAGTGTTCAGTACCCTAATAAGTAATCAGGATGAATGGATGAATAAAAAGACAAGTTGTCAATTATTTAATTTTATACCTCACATTAAGAAGTAGTATGTAAGTATGTTTATTTCGACTAAGTAGGTAATTGAAAGAAACATGGTTTTTGTTTTACTAGCCTTTTTGATGGGTCAATTTTTTGAAATATTGCCGTTTATTGTCCATCGTTTTGGAAATTGTTTCCAATTTGGAAATATGGTGGAAACGAATTGATAAATATTTTTCAATTATGCATCTTATTAGGCTTATTTTATGCTCTTGGCCAGCATAATTGTGCTCAGTCTCCAATTTAGATAAAACGTTGTCAGTACCAATAAATCGTTTTAAAATATTAATAACAACTGATTTGTGTTGGTTTTCAGTAACTATCACTATGCTTTCATTACATAATTTACGTACAACAGTTTCACAAATTACGCATATTTCGAAAAGGTCTTTCGACGGAAAAGATTAAGCCACCTTTATCTTTTAAAGATATCAGTTGATGGAAGTCAAATATCTCATCCGACTGTAAGCGAGCTAGACACGTTTGACACTTTATGACTCTTGATAAGTAATGCACTGTACTTCCTGATACATATCCGATAATGTATTTTTTATTGTCATTAAATTCGCCAATATTTAAACGACTGCCTAATCAGCACAATCGTTTCCGATTTCTCTTAGAAATTGTATCGAAGAACCTTCAACGCAATCTTATTCCTCGTACCGACGAAGATGTTGTAGTATTTATTACTTGCGTTGCTCAAGTGCAATTCAATATGGCTATGTTCTCTAGAGGAACACAATTTCCTGTTGTCAGACATTTCAGTTCAAGATATGTCAGTAATTTTCAGTAACTGGCCTTGGATTGTTTGACATTAGGATTGTCATTGAATCCTCCCTGCATCCTAATAGATGAAAATAATACTTCCAAGTGATCCTGGCTCAACTTGTAAGTTGGTAGGTAGATCAATCGTTGTTCAGTCTCAATCCATTTACTATAATTAGCTTTCAGACTCTCAATATTAATTAATACACACAAGAACCCTGCTTGGCATTTAGTTTCTATAACTGGTTTATAGAATCGTGTAATGACATAAAAAGGACGACCACTGTGAGTCACTTTCCTTTTGGTCATTATTTTTACTTTTAGATTCGTGACGTATTCCTTTAACTCATCCAAGAAACTAAATATAAGGTTTTTTTATTTGATTCAGAAAGAGGTTTCTTGTAATCGAATTTCCGCATTGTTCTAGAATTGTACACGTCAAACATATCGTTGAAGTTTTGAATAAACAGTTCTGTACCTTCAGTTTCTTGAAAAAACGGTAGATTTAATTCACTTCTGCATATTTTTAAAGCCGTGTTAACACTTGCACTCAACAACTGTGTGGCTAGCTTTACCTTTATAATTTGATTTTTGAAAGTCACATGCCTTTTGGATAGTTTATTAGCAAAGTGTATGCATTCTTCATTTTGTAACTCGTTTAGTTGTACAATAAATTTTCATTCAACTTTTTTGTTATTTAGGTTCACAAATTCCTTTTTTGCTTCGAACTGGTTTCTAATGAGTTTAATTACGTGGCTAGGATCCACAAAACACGCTATTTTATATTTAGCTTCAGGATGCGGATGGGGTATTAGAGTTTTTATATCCAGTGTATTCATGATTTGGCAACCAAGTATTTCGATTGCATTAAAATTCGTAGAATGGCCATCAAAGGTTAGTGATGCGACATCTACGATCCAGATTCAGATTAGCTTTTTGTTCTCCTGAGATTCCATTTAACAAAAAATATCCTAATAGAATTTTGAATCTATGATTAATTTCTACTAACAAAAACACTTAAGCTTGAGAAGCCAGAGGCGCCGTCTCCTCTATACCAGTTCCTATATCAACAATTCCTATGTATTTTTTGCCATCCCAGATTTTTGAGATCGAATGGACACTTCATCAAACACCAGACTATAAATTGGTCGATGTTCACTAACTCGTGACTTTGCCTTACGTGCTTGAAAAGCTTCCTCCGTAAATCGCGGTTCACCTTTTATATGTCCGTACCATTTGGCTAGGGTTTTTGGGTGTGGAAGACAAGTATTAAACGTGCATCTAACGTAATGATATGCTTTTGGCGAGTAATAGTTCGAAGTTAAACAAAACTTTTTCATTGCAGGTGTATATTTAATGTTTTTTTTTTCACTTTTTCCTTTTAAGGCATTAAATATATCAACGGCAGCAATATTTTCATTAAGTGAATTGTATAAGTCAGTGTCTATATCATTTTGGTTTCTTAAATCTTCTAATTTTCCTTCAACGACTTATTTCTTTCTTTTAGTCGCCTCACTTTTTGATTTAAGTTTTTAATTTATTTTCTTTTGTTTGTGTTTCTTTTCTAGGAGAAAAATACGCTGTCTCAATTTGTATTTTCTGGGTGTGTCGCTGAGACGTGCTAAAAAAGGAAAGGGTAAGTAACTACATGAACATATAAGAACATAGAACATTTAAGTTTTATTTTTACTTACAGCTCGTGAAGAACAGGGCTGTGTCTGATCCACATCAATTGTTTCGATGGGTGTAGCTGGAACGTGCTGAAAGAAGAAACGGGTAAGTAACTACATAAACATATAAGAACGTATATATTAAACAATTAACTTTTACTTTTATTTACAGCTTGTGAATGGACAGAAATAAGAAACAGGTAAATATACAGCATATATAGTAGTGGGTTCACTCATCCATATTTGTACCTGCTGCACCAAATCTATCAGATTTGGTGCAACAGGTAGATGCTACACATGAAATAAATAATCTATAATGAATAAGTTGTAAATTATGCAAAAGTTATGACGTTAGGAGGTTGGTTTGATATTTACAAGACATAGTGAATATGGCTGATATTCTTATGATAGTCTGCTTATGTCACTAAAAACACTGTTTTACTTATCAATGCTACATGAAAAAATATCGATAATAAACGACATTTTTCAATTTATTATTACATAATACTAAATATAATATCATAGAAACATTGAATATAACCTTTGGATATCCGTTTCGTACCACACGACGAAGTCCTTTATTTGTGTAATAAAAATCGTCATCTTCAAAATGTGTCGAATAAACTACGCTGCGCACCGTTGGATTCCACGATGGCTCATTCCGGCTAACTCGAATCACTCGTATCCATTTCTCTTTAATGTCTTTATTTCGGATGGGGAACCTTAAAAATACAGATTTTTGAAGTGATGATAAAACATGGAAAAACAAAAAGAAAAATTATGCGCATTTACACTTACATTAATTTTATGAATATTAAAAGTAAAATAGAAATAGGTAAATGAACGTGACATATTAAGTTTCGCGTCACATTAATAATTTACTGAATAAATGGGACTATTGTGACGTTCACTATATAGTGGCAAATAAATAATAAAAATGATTTATTAAAAATTTGGACACGGAATTTTTTCTTTAAAAACTGCGAATTATTATAGCGTGACACTCCGTGCGCTAGAATACCTCGAGTGACAAGGTAAGGCGGGCGTAGTTTCGTTATATATGTGTGCGTGAAACTGTGTATTCAAGGAGTCCCTAGCTAAAGCTCTGGACTCACAGGACTCTACCATCTCCCTATCGTCGGAAAAAATCGACACCGCGGTCGACTCACTCTCCACCCTTATTAAATCGTCCCTTAAGGAGAACGAAAGGGTCGTCCCGGTTGCTAACAATAGTGGGCTTCCCCTACATATTAGCAACCTATTAAAAGCCAAGAAAGCTGCTTTCCGGAGAGCAGCAAAATATCCCACCCCCGAATATAGGCGCACGGCCAATCGTCTTCAACGAGAACTCCGTTTCCGCCTCTCTGAATTTCGAGACCTCGAAAAGAGTAAACTCATGGAGAATATCTCTCCATCTCATACAGCGTACTATCAGATGGCTAGAGCCCTCCGCATAGACGCTATCACCCACACTCCCCCCTCTCTCCCGTCCCGACGGTACGGTTGCCTTCGAGGACGAGGAAAAGGCTGAGTGCCTTGCAGACAGCATTGCCGCACAATGCTCTTCTAGCTCTCAACCCGTCGACACTGCACACGTCCAGGCAGTGGAGGATAAGGTCCGCCGCCGGAACTCACCCCTACAGCCTCCGAACCTATCTCTGTGTCCAATAATGAGATTTCATCCCTCATCAAAGGATTTAAGCCCAAAAAGGCTCCGGACGCGGATGGCATCTCCAACAAGCCCTAAAATTGAGAGTAACTTTTATTATCTTCAACGCCTGCTTCAACCTTAGTTACTTTCCCACTACGTGGAAAGAGGCAACTGTGATTGGTATTCCCAAGCCAAGCAAGACTCTCAACCTCCCCTCCAGTCATCGCCCTATTAGCCTCCTCAAGGCCATGGGCAAGCTTTTCGAAAGAGTCATCCAAACTCGCATGAGGCGCCATCTATTTCCCACAGACGGTGACCCTCTTATCATTCCCCATCAATTAGGTTTCCGAGCGAAACACTCATGTCCCCAATAAGTTCATCGTATTGTGGAATATATCCTCAGTGGTTTTTATCCTCGTCGTCATAAGACTATCGCGGTCTTTTTCGACATAGCTAAAGCCTTTGATAGAGTCTGGCATACAGGCCTTATCTATAAGTTATACAAAATAGGTCGTCTAGTACGTGGCCTCTTATCTAAAGCATCGTATCTTTCGTTTTAGACACGAAGGCACGCTATCTTCACAGCGCCCTATCAAAGCTGGTGTCCCTCAGGGCTCAGTACTTGCTCCTCTGCTGTACATCCTGTTCACCAAAGACATTCCCATTCCGTCGAAAGGTGTTCAGCTCTCCCTCTTCGCAGATGACACTGCTCTCTACTGTAAAGGTATCTCGCTACCTTTCATACGGAAGAAGGTTCAAAAGTCAGTTGACGACCTAGGAGCTTGGTTCAAAAAATGGCGCATCGATGTGAACCCGGAGAAGAGCTCCGCCGTTCACTTCGATTATAAATGACGCCGTCTCAAAAACACTCCACCAATACGTATGCTAGGGACCCCTGTCCCCTGGCATACGTCTGCCAAATATTTAGGTGTCACTCTAGACACAAGGCTCACTTTCAGGCCCCACGTCAAAAGAGTAACCCGTCACGCACCTGAGTAGGCTCAACAGTATGTTGGGCCGACAAATTAAAATGTCCATCAGAAACAAGCGTACCCTTTATAAGGTATGTATACGACCAGTCATTTCCTACGCGGGCCCCATTTTTGCCCACGCCGACCCTAAAATTATTAATGAACTCCAAATAGTTCAAAACCTTTTCTGTCGTCGAGCTGCGAACGCACTTTGGTACGTCCGTAATGCCGACCTTCATCGGGACCTAGAGCTCCCTACAATTCAGCAACTTCTTAAAAAACTCTCTGAGAACTTCTTCTAAGCCTCAGAGTCGCACTCCAGTCATCTTATTCGTGAGGCAGCTACTTATGCAGCCCCACCTCTCGCTATCGAGTCCGCAGGCCGAGAAACTCTCACTCGGACCCGCCTAATAAACTGTCAAACGACCTAAACTGCCTCCTGGCGGCTCAGGCCAACTCTAATTAAATTATTCTTAATTTTATATAACTATAATTAATTTGCCTTCGCAGGCACTTCCTCAGCGGCTCGTAGCCGCCTGCGCCCTCTTTTCCCAAAAGAGGGTCGCTTCCGATACGGCATAAGAAGCTTAAACAGCTGGTTGCCAGTCCCCAAAGGCGGTTTTTACTGGGTATCACTTAAGTTCCCCCGGTAGGCAGTGAGTACCTCATAACCACGATAGACCGACTGTCGTGGTATGCGTAATGCATTTTCCGCCTCCCTACATAAAGGGTAGCCTTTTCCAATTGCTTCAGGCGCAAAAAAAACTGTGTATATACAAGGCGAGGTGTAGTTTTACGGGCCTTAGTGCGTTGTTCGGCGGGTCTGTGTCTTGAGTTTTTATTTCGTCTGAGATATATATACAAACGAGAAGTCTTTTTTTTTTTTTTTTTTTTTTTTTGCGGATGGAAAATCATCTAATGACCCCTTTCGCTCTGGGTGGAGCGTAAGGGGAGTGTCAGAACTTTTACTGACTAAAAACCATCCGTGTTCCTTCAGTGCCCTTACGTTCCGGAGCCGCGGTATCTCTTTCGAATAGCCCGCAGCCCCGGCAGGCGTCGGCCCTTGCGGGCCCCATCACGCTGCTGACAGCTCTTTGAGGCGCGCGTGGAACAAAACGCGCCGTCGACACGGCCTGTCGTCGTTAGACGGACGGACGACGAGCTACCCATTGCTCGCCGTCCACAGGCCCGCGCCTACGGTGGCCGGGGGCCACGACGTAGCCCCCGACGCCCGGGGCGTCTCCCGCGGCGGCCTGGGAGGAAAGCTGCTGCTCTTTCCTTCTCCCGCTCCGCCACCTCCTTCGCTAGCATCACTGCTTCACAGAAGGTGGTGACGGCATCCCATTCCGTCTCGCTCCGGACCATGGCTTCGACCAGGGCCGGACGCGAGAGGTCGCCGCCGCCTATCGCCGCTACGAGGACACGGCGGTGCTCCGCCCAAGCAGGGCACACCTCCACGGTGTGTTCCACCGTGTCCTCCGGTCCATCCTCGCAGTGGGAGCACCCGGGCGTTTCCTCCCGCCCGATTCGGTGCAGGAACCTCCCGAACACACCGTGTCCGGTGAGGACCTGAGTCAGGCGGAAGGTGAGGATGCCGTGGCGTCTCTCAAGCCACTCCTCAAAGAGGGGTCTTATCGCCGCTATAGTGGCGTGCCCAGCACGGGGTTGCGACAGTCGCTCTCTCCATGTCGCCATGAGATCGTGCCGGAAGACTGTCCGCTGCGCGACAACTTGCCGCGGCAGCGGGGTTTCCCCCCGGCATAGTGCCTCCGCGCGCCATTCGTGCAGGCGTGCGAGGACTACCGCCTCCAGATCCCATGGCGGCAATCCGGCAAGGAGGCTCGCCGCCTCGCGGGAGATCGTGCGGTAGCCGCGAACCATTTTAACGGCGACCACCCTTTGGGGCGCGTTCAGGTGGTGGACGGCAAGCCGCGCCAAACCACGCGCCCACACCGGGGCCCCGTAAAGGGCCATGGATCGCACGATCCCCGCGTAGAGCCTCCGGCAGGGGAAGGCGTTTGGCCCCCCAGGTTCGGCAGGAGTCGCCTGAAGGCAGCCCCGGTCCGTTCCAGTTTGGGAGCCAAACGTCGGAAGTGCTCAACGAAGTTCCATCGGCCGTCGAGGACGAGTCCTAGGTACTTCAGCGTCGACTCGACGCCGATGGATACCCCTCCTACCATTACTGAGGATCCCGGTGGTGGCCTGTTCCGAGGACCATGGAAGTGCATGGCCTCGGACTTGTGCAGAGCCACCTCGAGACCCAGTTGCCGAATCCTCTCAACGACTATCGCAACCCCGCGTGTCATAGTTTCCGCCGCCGCCTCGTACGACCCCCCCTTGTGCCAGTACCAGCGTGTCGTCAGCGTAGCAAATTACGCTGACGCCGGTAGGGAGGTCGGCGCGCAGCACCCAGTCATAACCGATGTTCCACAGAGGTGGCCCCAGAACCGAACCCTGTGGGACACCGCACGACATCTCTCGCCGGTTCCACTCACCGTTGCGACCGGGGTAGATGACGGCCCTGTCCGTCAGATAGTCCCCGACTATACGACGGAGATAGGTCGGCACCCGGTGATACCGGAGTGCCTCCCTAATGCAGCTCCAGGGCATGGAGTTGAAGGCGTTGGCGATGTCAAGAGACACCGCCAAGACAACCCCCCTCTGGCCACTGCATCCCCCGTCGTGAGGGCTCTCACGCGCATGATGGCTTCCACCGTAGAGCGCCTCTTGCGGAAACCAAACTGGTGTTCCGCAAGATCCGGCCCCGTCCCCGCAAGGTGCTCGGCGAGGCGGTTTGCAATGACTCTTTCAAAGAGCTTGCCCACCTCGTCGAGCAGCACCACGGGCCGGTATGCGGTCGGAGAGTCCGCAGGGCGCCCCGGCTTCCGAATGAGGACCAGCTTCCCCGTCTTCCAACGAAGCGGGAATTGGCCTCTCTCCAAGCATGCGCTTAGGAGCCCCTCCAGTCGGGGCCCGAGAGCCTCCGAGGCCAGGACCCAGGCTTTGCCAGGCAAGCCATCGGGTCCTGGGGCGGTATTCCTGGCCTTGAGCCTACGTACCGCCACTCTCAGGTCTACCCCGGTCCCTTCCGGGATGTCGTCGTCGTCGTCCTGGTGGTCCGCTTCCGGCACCGCATGTGGCGGAGCCATAGGCTCGACGAGAAGTCTGCGAGTAAGGTTTGGTAAATGCAATATTTGCAAGTTGCTGCAAATATCCCGTGATTTCCGTCTCTAGTACTTTTGGACTAACAAATTGAAACGTGCCTTAACTGGAAGAGAATAAACAATTGCCTCTAGAAATTCTTATATTTTATCTTTGACTCCGTTTCTATATATTATTGTTACGCGCTAAAATCGGCGCACTAGCGCCATCTAGTCTCAAACCGAAGAACTAAACTTCTTGAAGTTTAAAACTCGAACTCTCGGTACCTTGCGCGTGTTTACTTGAACATTCTGGATATTTTGCTAATTTATATAAGTAGGCGCTGCAAGATGCGATCGGGCAGAGTTGAACTCGGCGACACAAGCGAAGCTTCGGAGCGGAATTAAGTGAATTAGTGTGTTTAATTATTAGTGTTTTTAGTTTTAATTTGTGTAAAGTAAATTAAAGTGTTAATTTAGGTAATTTTATCGGCAATTTTTAATTGTCACGAACCTCAAGCTCGTAACAATTGGTGTCAGAAGTGGGATAAAATCATGCCGATTTTACCTAAGGAGGAAACGGAGGGTGTCCGTATCCGAAGTCAACGCCAGCAGGAGACGGACCAAAGGAGATTTGGTGGTGCAACGCCGCAGACGGCGGAGGGGCAGCCGCCGGCTGCAGGCCCGTCAGTAGCTCCTACATCTGCAGCACCTGACTTAGGTGCTCTGATGGCGATGCTACAGGAGCAGCTGCAGCGCGGACGAGAGGAACAGGCCCGTCTGTTGAAAGAGCAGCAGGAGGAACAGGCTCGCCGACAGGAGGAACAGGCACGTCGGTTGGAAGAGCAGCTCAAGCGCGATAAGGAAGAGCAGATGCTCCTCATGAAGGACATTCACGCTACCTTCGGGAAAGAGATAAGGGAGGTGAAGGATAAGGTTGCTCAACATGAAAACCGCCTGTCGGAAGCTGAAACCCGTATCGACCAAGTGAACAATAGGGTTGACAACGTAATGTCCGACATGAAGAAATCACTGGACAAACTCAAACTGGGTGATGGAACTACAGCTCCCGTAGTAGCTACTACACCTTCGCTACGTGGGTTCAAGGTGCCACCGTTCGACGGGACTTCTTCCTGGTCAGCCTACAAAATCCAGTTCGAGGCTGTTATGAAGGCGAACGGCTGGAATAAAAGTCAGGCCATGTCTGCTCTCACACTAGGCCTGCGCGACCAGGCCTTAACAGTTCTGGAAGCTCTCGGTGAGGAAGTGACTTATGAGCAACTCCTTAAGGCATTGGAAGCGAGATATGGCGACGCTCACCTGGAACACGTCTTTCGTGCGCAGCTTAAAGATCGTGTGCAGCGCATCAACGAAAACCTGCAGCAGTGGGCTCTAGAGGTGGAGAAGCTGGTGCGAAAAGCATACCGATCTGTACCTGCGCTCATTGAAGGTAACCTTTTGCAGACATTCATCGACGGCATCCGCGACCTGGAAGTCAGAGCTGCTGTGAGGCTCGGGCACCACGAGACGCTTAAGGACGCCTTGGCCCATGCACTGGAAGTGGAAGCCGTGCGGCAGGATCATCGTTCCCATCGCGTCAGGGAGGTTGCAGCAGCTACAGTTCGCGACCGCAACAAAGGATACAGCCCAAGGTGCTATGGCTGTGGGGAAAAGGGCCATCTTCGATCCAGCTGCCCTAAACTAAGCGTGGAAAGGAGAGTTGATCGATCTCGAGAGGGTAGTACAGCTAACGGCACTGCCTGGCGGCGACAGGATCATCGTTCACCTCACGCTAGGGAGGTTACAGCAGTTACGGTTCGCGACCACAATAAAAGATACAGCCCTAGGTGCTATGGCTGTGGGGAAAAGGGCCATCTTCGGTCCAGCTGCCCTAAGCAAACCCTAGGAAGGGAAGTTGAACGGTCTCAGAAAGGAAGTGCGGCTAACAGCACAGCCCAGCAGCAGCAGGAATACGACTTTACTATCAGACACTGCAGCGGGAAATCTCATGACAACGCAGATGCATTATCACGAAGACCTTGTCCTGAAGATTGCAAACATTGTACTAGGCAAGAGAGTAAGGAAGTGGTATCCGTGAGGATGCTCAGGGCAGACCACCTCAGCAACGAGTGGAAGGACAGCTTTCAACATGCACAGCAGGAAGATCCGGACATCAAGCCGATTCTGGAATGGATAAAGGCCAGTGCTCCCAAGCCCAAGTGGAGTGACGTCTCAGCGATGAGTTCGACCACTAAAAGCTATTGGGCCCAGTGGGACAGCTTGCTGCTTCAGGATGGAGTTCTGTGTCGTAAATGGGAAAACGTTCGGGGAGACAGCTGTCATTTGCAAATGGTTGTCCCTAAAGTTAAAGTACCGGATGTTCTACAGCTGTACCATAATGATTGTTCAGGAGGCCATCTGGGAGTTAAACGAACTCTACTGAAGATCCGAGAACGGTTTTACTGGGTCCACTGTCGAAACGATGTCGAGGACTGGTGTCGCAAATGTACAAGTTGTGCGGCTGTAAAGGGACCTCAGACTCGTAGTAGAGGTGCATTGAAGTTGTACAATGTTGGTGCACCATGGGAGAGAATAGCCATTGACGTGGCGGGGCCGTTTCCGGAGAGTGAAAGCGGTAACAGGTATTTCATGGTTGTGATGGATTACTTCACTAAGTGGCCAGAAGTCTTCGCCATTCCAAATCAAGAAGCTTCAACAGTTGCTGATAAGCTAGTTCATGAAGTCTTCTGTCGTTTTGGTGTACCTTTAGAGATTCACAGCGATCAAGGAAGGAGTTTTGAGTCTCAAATATTCCAGGAAACTTGCCGAGTTATGGGTACTCATAAAACAAGAACGACTTCTTATCACCCGCAATCTGATGGAATGGTAGAACGATTTAATCAGACATTGGAGAGGTACCTGGCAAAAGTTGTAGACAATCGGCAACGAGATTGGGACAAGCACATACAACCGTTTTTGTTGTCATATCGAAAGTCATGTCAATCGAACAGAATCTGTTCACGAAAGTACAGCAGTGACACCAGCTTTCGCAAACTTTGGAAGAGAATTACGGCTGCCTGCAGACCTGATCACCGGGATACCACCTGATGCTCCACGCAGTATAACCGATTATGCAAATGACTTGCGGAACAAAATGAATGACGTTTATGAGCACGTCAGACAATCGGGCCAGCAAATGTCTGAAAAGATTAAAATCCGGTATGACCGCAAAATGAACAACAAAGGGTTCGACGAAGGTTCACTTGTGTGGTTTCACAAGCAGTTAAGGGAAATCTCCTAAGCTTCAAGCTAAATGGGACGGCCCGTACCGGATTGTGACCAGGATCAACGATGTAACCTACCGGATACAGAAAGGCGCAAGAGGGACTCCTAAGATCGTCCATGTGGATCGCCTAGCGCGTTATTATGGGACCGATAATGCTCGGGACGAGCATGTCTTAGGAGGGGGCAGTGTTACGCGCTAAAATCGGCGCACTAGCGCCATCTAATCTCGACCCGAAGAACTAAACTTCTTGAAGTTTAAAACTGGAACTCTCGGTACCTTGCGCGTGTTTACTTGAACATTCTGGATATTTTGCTAATTTATATAAGTAGGCGCTGCAAGATGCGATTGGGCAGAGTTGAACTCGGCGACACAAGCGAAGCTTCGGAGCAGAATTAAGTGAATTAGTGTGTTTAATTATTAGTGTTTTTAGTTTTAATTTGTGTAAAGTAAATTAAAGTGTTAATTTAGGTAATTTTATCGGCAATTTTTAATTGTCACGAACCTCAAGCTCGTAACATTATGTTTAACGCTTGTAATCGTAAGTTTGTCTTTGTTATTTTCTTATACGTACAGTTGATGTTTCGTTTATTGAAGATCTTAGCGATATTGGTTAAATGGAAAGCCAGTGATTGAAAATTGAAACAGTAACTCAAAGTGGATGCTCGTAGCATTTCCTGCCCCAATATTACCAATCGATTTTAAATGGTTGTTGAATGTTCGGAAATGGGAAGCTATTATTGATGCAATTCAATTGTATAATTTTGTGACAAGGGTGGACCTTCCTTCGATAATAATTTTACACAGCGTCAGGTATCGTTTATATGTATTATTTAAACCTACCGAGTACTTTATGTTTTAACCAGAAGTTATAACCTTTTAGTGTTCTGTTTTCCGAGATATTATTTGAGCATTAATGTTTTGTATCTGAAAGACGTAATATTTTAAAACTTCTCCATCCTACTTTGATCGAAGATCCTACTATTTATTCCATATAATTTCTCATTTTTTAAAATATAATTCTTTATTTTTGTACTTATATTATAATAACTTTACATTTCGTCTAAAACACTAACTTTATATTTTATTTATTTATGCTTTATTTGCACACCGAGTACAAAAAGGCGGACTTAATGCAACAAGGCATTCTCTGCCAGTCTACATGCAGGCTAAGCAGAGAAGATATTGTGGGTGAAAAGTGCAACTGAGTTAAAATATCTATAAGTAATCATACACATTACATTTTGCGATACATGTTATAAACATGATTATACACATATATTATTATAAAGATATACAAGATATATAAATATATACATATATATGTATATATTTTACATTGTATTAGAAGTACATGGCTTGTTTAGACTACTCATCGCGTTATTTTAAAGTTACTGCTCCGTAAGCAGCCGCTTTGGCTATGTTATTAACTATGTTTCTGCTTCTTACCGGCCAATTGACCACTAAACAAGTTTATTTATGTCTTCTACCAGCCCTCTCTATAGGCCCCTGTAATTTTATACCAGTGACTATATACTTTTGTTCATCGTAAGCCCGTATACATATTTGTCTGTTAATTGTTATCTTGTTTATATTATTTCAATGCGTAGCATACGTTACATTATTTTTTAATCCCTTTATTTTTGCTTTGTTCTATCCGCTTTGTTTGGTATTATGTAACGATTTTATTTGATATTTTGTTTCCGTTGAGGATTATCATTTATAACACAGAGATATTCGTGGATACGTTAGCAATTGTAATCCACAAGGATAACCTAAAATCCTTAGAAAAAAGAAAAATCTTTCGGATTTTAAAATAACTTTATTCATAAAGGTACATACAAAATTGTGTTTTCCCAAGAAGAACACACAATATTACATTATAAAAACAATAAAATACATACATTTTACAAGACATTGACAAAATACAAAGCATTATTACGTAATTTACATCTTATCATACATGTTGTACGCCTTAAAATATTAAATATTAAACTTTATTATGACTTATAGTAACAAATATAGTTCCATTTACATAGATCTTATCATAACGTTTATCTTAAACAATTAGACAGCTAACACAGAAAATAAAGCTTGAATCGTATCCTTTAATTAAAGTTTTAAGCAAATCATCTACAGGATATGACATCAATTGATAAGAGATTCTCATCCTCTCGCTCTAGCAATGGTTATCCTTGTTTTTCTTAAAATATATCTCTACTACTCTAACATTATATTATCTCTTTCCTTCGAAAGCAGTAGAATCTTGTTAGAACAAATAAAAATAATATTTTGAATTGTTTTTAATTTTTAATAAAATTTCTTTGTAATCATTATCTCGATTCATGTTGCGCAATTGATTGTTACGTATCACATGATTCTAAGTTAAATAAAAAAAGGACACAGCATCAGGTATCGTTTATATGTATTATTTAAACCTACCGAGTGCGTTATGTTTTAATTAGAAATGTAGCGACATTCATATATCATTCGCACATTTACACACTGTCTTAAGGTACAGGGATTTGCTTCTCTACATAAACAATGGTTTTAGGCTTGCAATGCTAACAATCTCCCCACCGTACGCTAGTACCATTACAAGGGCAGCGTCACAGGTACCAGGACTGTTAACCGAGATGTAGGCCTCCTCAGAAAGCCTGTCTTCGTGATGACGTCCACAACCCTAGTGTGACCATCTTCTCCTGTTAACGTCCTATGCTCTTTAGCTCGTGGCCATGTGTTGCGTGGTAGCGAATCATCTACGATCAGAAAAACATCGCCACCCTTAGGCTCTATGAACTAGCTACCGTCGCTTGTTCGAGCAATCAACGTAGGCATATATTTCTTTAGCCATCTAGACCGAAAATGGTCCGCTAATCTCTGAGACGCTTTCCAATACGGCTGACCGGTTAAATGTTCATCCATGAATAAACCAGGTGGACTATCTTCACAAGAACGTCCTAAAAGAAAATGGTTTGGTATTAATGATTTCTTATATTTACGCGAACACTACATTTGATTAAAACTACTTTTACTTCTTTGAGAAGGAGGCTGGGTACTACCACCTGCTTGGGATCCTATCATCAATAAAATTAAAACTAAACCCAAGCATACCACTGCAAGACCTCAAGACTGACTATGTTCATTTTGCATAGATCGGACCATAAACAATAATTAAAAAAGCTGAAGATACTCCGGGTTTAACAATGACATCGGGACGTCAGTCATCTCAGTCCCCCGTGACCATGGGTGCTGGAAAGCGCCCGAAACGTCGGGAATTAAAAATAAAAGTAATTAAAAGCAAAAATAAACGCGATAAAATCCGTAAAAGTAGTTTTAATCATGGTTTGGTATTAATCAATAGATGAGAATTGACTGTGTGTTCTTGCTACGAACAGCATCGTATACACGTAAACATCTTACTTGACTGTTTCGATTTGAAGATTATTAAAATTCAGTATAATTATCGACCATCCAGATTTATGTTCTATCTTTAGTTCTTGGAGCATCAGCAAATAAAACGCTAACCATTTCTACACAGTCGGTTATCCAGATGATCTGACAATACTGGTCTCTGGTAAGACAGCAAGCATTGTGTGCGACCTGATCCAAGCGGCTCTCCGTATTGAGGAGAGATGGTGCATGAAATATGACCTAACCGTTAATCCAAATAAAACGGTTATAGTAATGTTCACACAAAAACGAATGCTGAATAACTATCACCTTCCAAGTCTTTTCAGCACAAAACTCCAGCTTTCCTCGGAGGTAAAATACCTAGGTCTTACCTTGGACAGTAAACTTAACTGGAAAAAACACATAGAAAACAAAATCAGCAAAGCTAGTTTAACTTTCTGGCAATGCAGAAACATTATTGGCAAACGATGGGGTTTAACGCCAAAAATTATACTGTGGCTGTACAAAACTGTAATTCGACCCATGATCACATACCGGCTCTCTGGTATGGTGGACCAAAACCAATGAAGCCACCACTATACAAAAGCTTCAGCATCAGCGTTACCAGAGATTAGCTTGTATGGCTGCCAGGGGCTGCATAAGGACTACACCAACAGCAGCTTTGGAGGCTATACTGGAGCTAATGCCGCTTCATCTACATATACAACAAGAAGCAACTTTAGCTGCCATTAGACTCAAGACCCTAAATCAAAAGAGTAGAGTCCCCCATACAGATATAATCGATAGGATCCCAAAACAATTTGTATTCGATAAGAAGTACAGGATACAATTGAAGGAAACTGACCATCTGGAAGGATTGGGTCTAAGAGAGCTCAAAGTTTTAACGGATGGCTCTAAGACAAATGAAGGTGTAGGGTCTGGGGCTTTCTCTAAAGACCTTAATATCCACATATGCACACCGCTGGGTACCCACAACACAGTCTTCCAGGCTGAATGCATGGGTATCATCGAAGCGGCCATAGCAATAAATGTTAGGAAGGTGAAAGACTTCTCCATCAGAATACTGACCGACATGGCGGTACTACAAGCTCTGAGTTGCAATGTGACGAACTCGGGACTGATATACGAGTGCCATCAACGATTGAATGAGGTATGTAAGCACAACAATGTGACTCTGCAATGGATCAAGGGACACAGTGGATATAGAGGCAACGATGCAGCAGATGAACTGGCCAGAAGGGGATCGGCCCTAGCAACTATAGGGCCGGAACCAATAATACCAATCCCCTTTGGCTACGTTCGTTCACTGGTACGTAGATACTTCAATAATTTACACACTCAGCTTTGGAAAAATTTTGTAGACTGTAGACAAGCTAGGGAGGCCCTACCTAAAATAAACAGTCGTCTAACCAAGGTTCTAATGAGACTGAACAAGCCACAGATCAGGATAGTAACAAGTGCTATCACAGGACATGGCTCTTTTAACAAACATTTGTTCACCATAGGTGTTACTGATAGCCCCCTGTGCAGGGCATGCATGGGAGAGGAAGAAACGGTGGCTCACGTGTTGCTGACATGTCCAGAAGTCGCTTCATACAGGGCTACTCTCGGCACGCCGGGATCGCTCCCCGAAGTTGCTTCCAACATCAAGAGACTGCTGAGCTTCTTCGGGGATATATCATGGATCGAATAACCATATTGTTCCTACCCACACGCAAAATACGCGCTTAGACATGGAGTTGCGGAAAACAGCCCGTCGTAAACTAAACTAAACTAAACTAGTTCTTGGAGGTATTAACGCAGTTGCAAGTGCATTGATCGCAACAGCTATTATCGTCAGGTGGACTGTTAGTACTTTTATAACTTAAATGTTTAAAAAATAAATTATCTGCATTGTCAATGAGTCTTCAGAGATTGATAAAGCAAAGTAATACTATTTTACCCGTAACTCGTTTTACTATCGTAATGTAAAGTAAAACCTATAAGAATAAAACCTAATGTTAGAAGCCAAGGATTTTTCTCAGGGTTTTGTAGTAGGTAAGACTCCACCATGCGTACGGACCTCAATATCCTCAAATTTCTTTTCACGTCTCCATTTCTTAAATTTCCTTCAACGCTGAGCACACGGCAAATCAGGCTGATTTAAAACTTAAATTAACTTTTTCATTATTTTCATTGCCAATCGGACTGGTTTGGCTCTCGTACTATTAAATTTCACACGCTTATTCACTAAGCTTTCACGGTTTTTTTTATGAACGAACCTAATTATCAAAATTAATGCACTGTTTTTGTAATTTTTAGTAAATAAAAAAATTATAAAGTAAGCTTCACAATATCACAATCTTATATTTAAATTTAACCGCCCTAATCCAAAAAAATAATACATTGTTATGACTTTATTATCGCAGTTCCCTAGCATGCAGAAATATTTTTACAAAATTTGTACATCTGCGAACATAAGAGGAGACGTGTAACATTGGATGAAATAAAACACCCAGACGGAATGAGATCCGAAACTTTTCTAACTTTACGTTTCAGTGGCCTGTACATGAAATAGTACGTAAAACGTATCCGTACATGGTTGACAATGTTTTGTGTTCATTTGTTCAATAGGAAAAAACCTTTTCCCTTCCATTATATTTTGGACGTAAACGAAAAGTTTTCACTGTCTCATCCCATTCAGGGCTTATGTCGAGAACATTTTTACGAGTATAAAATATATACCATTTTTTATGTTTTAACGACGCCATTAATACACGGTACGGAAACTAAGGAATTCTATTATAATTAATCAGAGTATAACAGTTTTGCGTTTTATTATCTTTATCTCTTGTTTCCACAATCATGTTCACTGTTTGACGTCCATGAACAGTATCAACGTATTGAAAATTATAGTCATTAGTTTATGATATAGTTTTTTTTATATATTTACAATATTAGGGTGACAGTCAGTCCACCTGATGATAAGTGGATATTTTAACTTGTTTACATACAAAAAACATCTATAAGAAATGAAAACCTTCGAACTGTTGCCAAAAATATTTCTATTTATGTTTTCAGGGAGTTATACGAATGAGTTTTAGATTTTATGTTGTTAGTTGCAAATCCGTATAATAATCAGTAGGTATAAATAAATACGCATATATTTCATGCCCATATTTTATGCAAATTCTCACAATAACAATGAGCATAAATTTGAATCGAACACCGCCTACTGAGAGATGTCTTGTAAAACATTTTTATGAAAAAAGTTATTATTAATTATTTGAATGCGATAGTTTCAATTTAGTCGCTCATCAACCTACTTGCAATCACAATTGAAATTTCCCGTTGTTCATTTATTATTATTATAGCTCTCCTAAATTTTTTATTTGCAAATAAATGTCGATTATTTTGGTTATGCGTGTTTTAGTACACGTTATTCTTATTAGTTTCTGTGGTGGTGCATGTTCTAATTCTAACATCACTTAACCACGCCAATTTGTTTTTTGGTTTAATATCGCTCCAAATGTGGTGTTATTTTCTTACTGTGGAAGTACTAGTTATGCTTCATAAAGTTATATAAACTTTAATTTTAAATTTATACTTGATAACTTTAAGTGAACTTGAATTCATTTACATGAAGATTTCAGTTTGCCGAATCTGTTATGCGGATTAATAATATGACGATTAATGTACGCTTTAGGAGGGACACCTTTATTATGATGATGTTATATACCTTATTTGTATAACGCATGTTTTGTGTATTTTTTAAAGAATATTAACAATGCTATAAACATTACTAATATTCCCTTTAACCACTCGTGGTAAGCTTAATTTGCTTGTGTTACGAGTGGTACACGCCAGTAGTCGGATGGCGAATTCGAACCCACGACATTTTTGAGATCGCGGTCTGCGCCCTGCCATTAGGCTACTGTCGCTTCAAATAATGTAATTAATAATACAAAACTAAGAATTTAAATCATCGCTCTACGCAAGTTCGCTTACATTATAACAGTCAAATATTTAATTCATTTACTCATTACATTCTAATTCATCACAAGTTCACTGCCTTCTTCAAGGAATGCCTCAATCCTAATGAACTTGCAAGCATGTGGACTTAGACAGAGAGGAACGATTGCGTATGGCTACTCCCCCCCGACCGATCCGCTGGTGGCCCGCGTTGTCCTATGATTACAGACATTGTATGTCGATTATGTATTTTTAGTCGGGACCAAACGTTATATTATATTCATTAACAGCTGCTTTTATACGAGTTCATAAAAGAAGGAGGTTCTCAATTCAGTAGTATATTTTTTGTAAGTATGATAAATGATATTTTCTTATATCATCATCATCATCATCATCATCATCATTACAGTCCTTCACAAGGCCACTGCTGAACATAGGTTGCCCCCAAGGTATTCCAAAAAGCACGGTCCAGAGCCACCGGCATCCATCGACTTCCTGAATGTCTTACCAGGTCGTCACTCCATCTAGTGGGGGGTCGCCCTACACTTCGCCTACCGGTACGAGGCTGCCACTCAAGAACCTTTTTTTCTTAACGGTGGTCGGTTTTTCTTAAATGGTAAACGGATTTTAAAATTTACACTGTCGTCAGTCGTGTTCTGAATGCAATATTTCGTACAAAGTGACTGACATGACAGCTAACGGATTAAATATCCATTTAAAGAAGTTTTCTTCAAATGGATCATTAACTCGTTGCCACTATTAGGATGAATATTTTCTTGAAGAATATTCCATCCCTGATAGTGGCAAAATATTCAATGAGTTTTTCAATCTAACTGTTTAAAGGGTATATTAGTTGTTCCTTACTACTATTAGGCAACACCCCTCGGGGGCACACACTATGACTTAGCACCGCCTTTAAATAAATATTTTTATTAAAAGGCGCGAATAATGTTATAATTATAGTTCATTAAAATCGGTTTTTAGCTTTTATTATTATTAACACAACAATATTATCAATAAAACACCAAAATTAAAACATTTTTCAATGTTTTTTTAAATATTCGTTTTTTGTGTAGATTGTGAAAAAAATATAACAACTTCATTCGATTATTTGTAACAATGTTATCAACAATTATACGTGAATAAGTGCATTTTCATGAAAATTTAAAGCCCTGAAACCAATATAAGTTTAATTTTTTAATTCCTGTAATTTTTTCGTAAATACGCCGTAAAATGAAGATTTAAAAAAATATCGAAATCGGATGATTTTTTGATTTTCTAGAGCCAAAAAACGAGGGGACCGCGATAGTATAAAATTACCGAAATTGAGAGAGCGTGATTGGGAAGTGTTAATGGATCCACCATAGTCTTGACCCTGTACCCTCAGATTTTCACTGTTTGTTTTCAGAATTTTTGGGTAGAGCAGAGAGCTTGTTTGTGCGTTAGCATTCAATACCTACAAGATGACAAGTTAGAACAAAATGGCACATATTTATTATAATTAAATGTAATTAGCCTTTGAAAAAAATGTCTTGAATTTGTATATAAAATACGAAGAAACTTTTTTCTTGGCCTTGTAATAAGTACTACTATATTACTATTATATGAAGTTGATTTTTGAGGTTCGAGTAATAACAGTTTTACTCTTGGTAAGGGACTCGTTAGACTCTTTTTTACATCGATCCAATCACCCATAAAATTCATGGGTCTATCACAAAGAAAGAATAATAAGCTGTGAAATTTTTTTTGTGACTGTTAGCAAAGTTCTTTCACTTTTTTGCTTTCCATTGCCGGTTTAAGTATATTTCATCCGACATGATCCGAGTAGATGATAATAAAGCCAACCTATCGGCGACAAGATTTTTCGGATATTTCTGTTTGTATTGCCATGTACCCACGAAAAAAACTACTTTACGACATCATCACGTAGTGTGAAGTAATGCATTAACTATTAGATACCTATTTAAATGACAATAACGTACACTTTATATTATAATATCAATGATACATTAGGGGAGATAAATTACTTCTTGCACCTCCTCTCTACATCTCAAATCCGGTATCACACATCCAATATCCTCAGTATCCACGTATCAAATCATATACAGTATATTGACTACTTTTCTCTTTGTAAAGCAAAACGTCGATGATTTTTTATTCGTATATTGTTTTAACGTTATTCCCCAAAGTTGGAAAAGTTGGAAGAGCTAGCTTTGTAGTCACGTCCGGAAGTTTTTTCGCCTTCGTTTTTCAAACAAGGTAGGTGTAAAATTTTCCACACACCAGAGATTTCCTGTCTGAGTAACATCGTAACTTTTCCTTTGCTGGATCCTAGGTTTTTTCATTTAAATTTAAATTTATTAGGTGAGCGTTTAATGTAACTACATTTTATAATTAGAAATAGTTGGTATAGATTTAGAGTTCACTTTACATATTCATTTTTCACCTATACTGATTTTTAAGTTCTTTATTAGCAAGATATTTAAAAAAAATGCATTTTAGTTTTATTTTATAGGTTCTCTAATGTTTGTGTCTACGTGAAAATATGAGATTTTATCTTTTTTTTCTGTTAATGACAACAATTTGTAAAAACAATTTGTGTATAATAATATATAATTAATTAACCTTAAAACGTGAAATAGTAATAATGATATCGTTCGGTCTGGACGAATTATGAAGATCAGAATGTTCTAGATATTAACTACGCTAAATTCGTTTTCTGGTAGCTCAGGAGCTAAGGGCTCGCTTATACTACGATAGCATATCTAATTCCTGTCGTTATCTGTCCTTATTTACTTATTTATTTAAACTTTATTGAACCTTATATTAAGTACAGGATCAAAAGGCGGACTTACTCCTAAAAGCATTCTCTGCCAGTCAACCTTATGGCAGTGATAGAACTATGAAGACGGTTACAAAGGAATTAAATAAAAATATACACAAACATATATAAACCTTAATATATGTCGCCGCAAGGACATCTTCTGTTGACGAAGCCTAAATTTTGCATTGTCTTTTAATTGTTATAAATTATACTAATCAAAAGTGTATAATTATTAATGCTACAATTTAATAACAGCAATTTATCAGAAACATAACATCATGTAACTAGCTAGTTCTTTAAAACTCTTTTGGTTTATAAATCTCTTTATTGACAACTAATTCCTATTAAAACAAAAATTAAATTATCAACTTTTGACTCAAATATTGTATTAAATCGTAGAAACAAATAATTGTCGATTTAATTATTAATCCTGGTAATTAAAATTGCTTAAGTAACCTAATGAATTCAATAAAAGTTATTGTTTAGTGAAGTATTGACCAATCAAATCGTCGACCAATCAGAGCACACCTAAGTCGTTATTACGTTTGCCTCATTGTATGAACGCGGGAATAGAATCACTTCTGTTCCTGCGACCGTCACGGTCTAGTTCTATTTTCCCGGTAAAACTTTGTGAGTATTATTTGTGAGTTTTCATAATAAGAAGTGTAGAATAAAGTTATTGTAGTGCAAAATTAAAAGTGTGTGGTCTAAGATCTCTTTCATTACAATGGAAACAATATAACTTGTCAAATGGGGACAGTGGTGCTGCCTCACCATAAAAACAACCCCGAGGTTTCCGCTCTGACATCAGAAGTGGGATCGCACGTGCGATCCATATGTGCCGGCAATCCTCAACGACTTGTATAACGAGAACGCAGCTCCCGAAGATATTCCACAAGATTTTTTTTGGAAATGGTCAATATGATGCGTTCTATGAGCGAGCGACTCAGCGCTCGGTCACCAGAAAAGATGAAGATAACTGAAGTATTTCTACCCTCTATCTGATGGTAATGTGGGTGTTCGTGAGTGGTGCAATCACATTTATTCGGCTAAAAACACTTATCAACTCAGTGATTATGACATTCGAATGAAAGTCACTAACCTTTTGAAGGGACGTGCTAAAATGTGGGCCGATAACTGGCTAGTGACTACTTCTACATGGGAAGATTTGCTTCAAAACATTACCACCACCTTCGAACCGGAAAGCCGTTACTCGCGTTACGTATTGAGATTTTGAGAACACGTTTACGACTCTTCTAAAGATATTCCCGAGTTATTATCTCGGGCATGGCTTCTATGGAGACGCGTGACGAAATAAAAACTTGAAAACAGTGATGCTGTAGAGGCCCTTATCGGAACCGTGGGTGACGAACGCCTTAGAATTGAGTTAATGAATGTTAGGGCCACCTCGGTGCCAGAATTGATATCCGTTGCTTCATCCATTCGTGTTAAGCGTCCCGTTGCATCCCAAAATAATTCAAATCTACCGCCCCAAAAACGTTTTAAATATTTTCTGATAACAGAAGTTCTTCTTGTAGTATTTGCGAAAAGATCGGCCATACTTCTGATAATTGCCGTAATAAAAGTAATTTTAATGTCCTTTCATTTGATAAAAATCGGTCGACGCCTTTAGCTACAACTAGTGATAGTAAATTTTGTTCATTTTGTTCAAAGCCTGGTCACACATTCGAGTCGTTTTCGCGCCGCGAAAAACTAATAACTTCTAATATAAATTAATTGAGTGATAGTACCCGCAGTTCTATCTTAAACATCGTGCGTGTTCGAGTAGGTAATTTGCTTATAAATACTGTTTTCGATAGCGGCACCGAGTGTTCCATTATGCGGAAATCCATTGCGAATTAATTTCCAGGGCATAAGAATAAAGTTGTGAACTATTTGCGCAGAATAGGTTCGTTCCCTGTTATATCTAGTGTTCCATTATGCGTAAATCCATTGCGAATTAATTTCCAGGGCGTAAGAATCAAGTTGTGAACTATTTACGTAGAATAGGTTCGTTCCCTGTTATATCTAGTGTTCCATTATGCGTAAATCCATTGCGAATTAATTTCCAGGGCATAAGAATCAAGTTGTGAACTATTTACGTAGAATAGGTTCGTTCCCTGTTATATCTACCAGCACATTAATAGCTATTATGCGTGATTAATCATATTCCTATAGAGATTTTGTTTCACGTACTACCCGACTTCGAAATAACTTCAGACGTTTTAATTGGTGCAAACTTACTACATGAAACGGGTCTAAGTGTAATTATTACCAGAAATGGTGCTACCCTAATTTCTTAAAACTCATGTCATGCATATACGATCACATAGATCTATTTTTGAAAATTTTAATCCTGATTTAATTGATGACTTTGAGATAAATTAACTACTTGCTCTCCTTAATAAGTACTCTTTCGTCTTTACTCAAGATTAGATAGATAGATAAAAGCGTTTATTTGTTTCTCCAATCACACACTTAAATTCAGTGATTAAACTAGATATACAAATCAAAGTATTAAAAAAATACATAAACATTACCACCACCTTCGAACCGGAAAGCCGTTACTCGCGTAGATAAGATCTAAATGTACATGTGTGTTGCAGTTTATCAAATAGGTCATAGCTTTAATATTATTGTAGTGTAATTATGTCTGAAGGATGTATCCTTTCAGCTCTTTAATTTATATCTTGGCTTTAATTTAGTAAAAAATTACGGAAAAGATGTGTAAGACTGCGTACCCAATTAAGGCTAGTACCTAAATGACTTAGCCAACCATGGGTTAGTAAAATTAAAAAGAATAGGTAATAGGTTTATAGCTGGCTAACGAAGTGTTTGGGAATACATTGTTTTTGTTTATCTAGAAGATATGTTTTGTATTTATTTTTAAACTTGTAGTTGGTGTTAAGATTTATTATTGGCGGTGGGATGTTATTTCAACACTTCGTTGCCATATATCTGAATCTGCCAGTTCTGCTCCAACGTATTTTTTTTAATACGTGTCACGTTGTCCGCGATGGACTCATAAGCTACTTCACCGATCTTAATCAAATTTGCACACCGTGTGCAGTTTGGTCCAACTTGAGAGATAGGATAGGTTTTTTGCCCATTAGTGACCCACAATATATTTTTTTTTTTGCGAATTCAAGTATTTTTCTTAGGACATGACAAAAGATCGTCGAAAAGGACAGAACAACGTCTGCTTGGCAAGCTACTATATATATATATATATATATATATATATATATATATATATATATATATATATATATTGTATGTAAGTATCTTTTTCTTTCGCCAAAGCAAACCCAAACGGCTCTTTTCAAAGCCACCGAAGATATGCAATTGTTAATATGTCATAGAATCTATCTAACAGTAGTATGCCTTCTGTGTGCTTTGTTAAACACGTCCTTGACAGCACTGAATATGAAACTGAAGAGTGGAGACTAATCGAGATTAGTGTATTTTTATAGAACTGTTAGAAACAACAAAAATAACATAAAGAGTATTCTATTATTGTCTTGTATTCTAGTATTGTATTTTATGGTCATACGATTATGTCGCCTTAAAAACGACAATCGTTCCCAATTCATGAAAGCTTTCTAATGTGCAACCTGTACCTAAAACGAGTAGTCAAATTAAAGACCAAATTCAGTAACCTCCAAAATCTGCTCAATAAATTACGGGACGTATATTGCGTGCTTACCTTGTCGCGTTTAATGAACATAATGATATTCCTACAGTAAGATTTTTGTCAAACCGGTTTATTAGAGGATCTTCATGGTCACGGCCACACATCTATCATTATATCTACGATATATTTACTCACATTTGATCTGGTGCTATAGTATTAACTTGCTGCTTTGAAGTTAGTGGAAAGACGTGTGAAAAGACTTTTAGGCTATTTATCATATTTTGACGCTAATTTGCATAGTATACTAATACAGGTGCAGAGTTCGAAGGTTTTTCGTGAAAGAAGAGATTTTAAAGTATTTGCACAAGCGCTGCACTCTATAGTTTCCCCATTCCCATTTTTCCATCGAACTACTCTATGTACCATTAAGTTCCATTGTTACGTTTTCGACTTGTCTCGAACATGTTCAAACATAGATGTACTGGAATTCCTTGAATGCGTCTGTCTTCTTTGACCACTACAATATGCGTCTTTTTAAGGCTAGAGTAAATAGGAATATTTAATATGAAAGTGTTTATCTAGCACGATATCAGCGCCTAATATAATTTGAATTTTTGATCAAACTTAGGCCTATAATTTATAATAAAAATTATGAATAGCGGTGTTAGGCGTTAGGTTGTTAGTATTAGTAATAGCTATGGTATGCAGCAGTAGACTAATCGTTATGACTAGTGTCACTTGCGTGATAAAGAAGGTTCAAAATGTGTTTTGTACAGAAAACCGGTCACCACTGGCGACGGTGACACAAGATCACGGCAGACTTAACGGGATTCAGAGAGTACTGTTCGGGTCCGGACTCCAAATTTTGGTTGCATCGGCTTCTGTTTCTCGACGCCTTAAGCTACTTGAGTCACGGACAATTTAGCCTCAGTCTCGAGAGGTGTATCCTTGTTGATATTGATGATATCTTTGTTGGCGAAAGAGGTAAGTTATTTTATTTTTTACAGTTTATTTTTGACACATTATGATTTTGTAAACATACAATTCTGCGATATCCCTCACCATGTTGATTAATACGTTGAGTGGCAATTGTAGTAAAATGAACACTGAGCTTGAGGGACAACTAATGGAATCGCCAGTTTTATTTTAGAGGCTAAAACGATATACTAGGGTGACACTGAAAGTTCTTAGAAAATCAAAAATTGAACAAACTAGCAAGTTATTAGTTTTCATATCTTTTAAAAATAGTGTCCATTTACATGAATACATCGCTAAATCCGACGAAATCGCTGAGAAAAGCACTTTTCCCACTCGTCCTTAAGGGTCTCCTCGACGGCATTTTGAAACGCAGCCACTGCTTCCTCGGCGTCTATAAAACGTTTTCCTCGAAGTTTTTCTTTTATTTCTGGAAATAAATAAAAATCGCAAGGTGCGAGGTCTGGGCTATGGGGTGGGTGACCCAGTAATTCCACGCCTGACGTCGCCAATAGTGTTGCCCAAATGCAAGAACAAGACGAGACTTAGCCAGTCTTGGTCTTGGTCTTGCGCCAATACACCTGGTCTTGTTCTTGGTCTTGGTATTGCGCTCTCAGTCTTGTTCTTGGTCTTGGTATTGCAGCAAGAGTCTCGCAAGTCTCGCAATTACCTATTAGCCTATTGCTATTTATTAAACGTTACTTTAGATCTTAGAACAACTTAACAGAGTAGGCACATTTTGAGCTTGAATTAACATAGCCATAGAAAGACCAACCAAATTAATAAATGTCTAAACATTTAATGATAAATTCGAAAAATCAACTAATAACGGGTGGGGTTTGAACCCATGACCTAAGCGATCCGTGCCGATGCTCTAAACAACTGAGCTGTCTACCAAGTCTCACGGCCACGGGAGTTAGTCTACTTGTTAATAAACGTTTACATTTAATAAGCTTACATGTGCTAAAACTTAGTCAAAACATATAAAAAACAAATTATTGGCATTAACTTGACTGTATTATAAAGAACATTATCTGTCTAGAAAGAGATTGATAGACCCTTATATGAAATGGAATAAAAGCGTTAAACAATTTACCATTTATTTAAATAAAAAAATAAAATACAATACTAATTAAATTACATAACAGTACACAACAGCTTTGATATTACTGTTACTTTATATTAATTCTTTTGACCAAAAATTAATACAAAGTAACCATCTGACTCATCACTTAACCTATTTCTATGTTTTCTAATTACTAATGATGCTTTAGAAAATAATCTCTCAGCAGGTACTGAAGTTGCAGGTATTGAAAGAATATCATCGGCCATCTTCGATAAAGTCTGATATTCTGTCTCATGCGTCCTCCACCACTCTAAAATGTCTTCCGAACTGGTGGCTCTGGGTTTACTTAGGTACTCCTCCAACTCGTCTATAACTAAGCCTTGATGAAAAGATCCAGATCCAGATGACGTCGAGGGACATGCATACAATTTCTCAAAGTCTATTACGTCTTCATCTTCATCATATTCACATACTTTCTTTTCATTTCTTGGTGATTCTAGAGATATATTCACTGAGTGTAGATTTTTATATTTTTTATAAAGTTCATTAAATTTGCGCAGGCTTTCTGTTTTAATTTGCTTCCCCCATAATGTCAGGTCAAAAGTCTGAGTCTTATGTGTTGGGTCTAAAATTAAAGAGCTACAATAAATTCAGTTGCTCTTTTTATAATGTTTAAGCATTTTGTCTCGAGCTGCTTGAAAACCCAGAATGAGCCTTTCATCCACTTCGGATCGATTAGGTTTCTCATCTAATTGTTTTACCATGGATTCAATTTTATCGAGCAAAAGATTGAATGATACAATGACTAGCGGTAATTTAATATATTTTTCTCCACCAAGTTTCGTTTTTAAAAGTTTAAAGTTTATTAGAAACTTATGTATTTTTTCGAGTATTTGCCATTCACTATCTGGGATTAGAAAATCATTCAATTCGGTGACAGAAGTTCACAATATGTTAGTGCCAGTTCTCACTTTTAAACCAAATCCAATCATATCATATGTGGCGTGCAATCAGATTTGATGGCACGCCAGCTGCTTCACAAGGAGACTGAAACTCCCTCTTCAATATCTCACTTCTTTTTATTTTACTGGAAATACTGCGTAATTTTGTTATAGCTACACGTGAGTCAGCAATATTTGGCGCATATTCTTCATCTTCCTCAGTTTCGTCTTCATTATCTTCATACTGCTGTTCTTGTCCCTTATTGTCAAATTCACTGTGTAATGATAAGGTCTTTAATAAATCTTGTACAACAAGGTTCAAAATGTGAGCAAAGCACCGGAAATGTTGATTGTCTGAATCAGAGTGTGGCAGCTGTTTGTCCAATTCATACATAAATTTGGTATTTGCAGTTGCGTTGCCGCCCGTGATACCCTGTATTTTATCAATTATGTCATTTTGTTTATTGTATATTTCATATGTTGTTTATTTCAATAAACATTCGTGGAAAATCGTTGCAATATCTTCCCCAGTATGTCGACCGCATGATGGTATAAAATCAAGGACTACAGATCGATACTTCCATTCGTTGTCTATATAATGAATAGTGACCCCTTAGTAACTCCTACGAGCAATTGACGTCCATCCATCAATGGTAAATGACATTTTAGATGAAAATTGTTGTAGTCGTTTCTTAAGATTCAATTAAAGCTCAGCAAACTATTCTTTGACCTTCCTTCTAAGTGTGGACCTTTTAGGAATCACCATATTTGGGCAAATTGATCGAAAATATTCTTGAGTAGCTTCGTCATCGAAAAATGAGAAGGGAAGATATTTTTTAACCATCCAATCAATTGTAGCTGTCGTGATGTTGTCACTGCTATTTTCAGACTGAAATAAAACGGTAAATCATGTGTCTCGCCGATTATAAAAACAAATGAAAATATGAGTGAATTATAAATATACATATTTAACACTATAATCTATGTATACATATACAAACTGACTATAATGATATCTCAGGAACTATAAAACATACAAACTTGAAGTTTGTAAGGTAGGTTCCTTTTATGGCACAGAGATGGGTTAAGAAACGGTTTTGAGAAAATTTATCCCTAAGCGAGTGAAATGGGAGTTGGAAGTTTGTATGAAAGTCCTACGTTTTTGAAGTTAGAGACTCGAAAATCGGCATTAAAGTTATAATTTTTCAATAATAAAATCCTGAATAAGTTGTTTTACGAAATCCTAACCCTAAGGGGGTGAAATTGGGGTAAAATGGTTATTTTTAAAGTATAGATATGAAGATCGACATTTACTTTATTAGTTTTAAATAATAAATACTTGCATAGTTAAGCTTTACCTATATAGCCTCTTTATACTTAGGTAAGACTTTTGCAGCGAGAAAATTTCAAAATCTCATAGGAAATCAGATATTGTACGCGGACGAAGTCGCAGGCGGCCGCTAGTTACATAATATATGTGTTATGTAATTGTGTGATAAGTATATTATTTCTTACCTGTCCACTTTTTCCTGTGGTTATTAACAAGCTTTTCCATTAAGTTTGTTTTTCAGGAAGAAATATTTGTGATTCCTTTTTGTGGAAAGATATTAGATGCTTCCTTAAGCCTGAAGTGTTTCTGTTTTTCATTTTTATTTCAAACTTTTTATGTTGGGATAATTTACACAAAGCAATTTGGGATGCATGCATTATGTCCAAAAACTCATCAAATTTACTTTCAGATCCTTTAGATCTATAATTCCAACTCTCACTACTCCGACTAGAACTATTCGACTCTTCGTCACTCATGTCAAATTGTAAGCTTATCACTCCGAGAACAACAAGGATTAGAGTAAAAACAATTAATACATTAGACTCGAAGGAAAGCTCAATTGGGAATGACTGGAATTAAAATAAATACTACTATTTGTAAGTACACGCCGAAAGACCGACAAAGGAAAGTTCGGCCATCCTTTGATAAAATTAATGATTCTTCAGAAGATTAATAAAGTAGATGCGTTGCCAGATAGGTATAGTGTGCCTACGTAAAAATGAAATGTAAATATGTAAATAAAATTGTGTTTATTATGTTCTTCTTGTGATTGAATTAATCTACGTTAATTAAATTAAATTTGCCTTCACTCGTTTGAAATCAAAAATTAAAATATGTTTTATTCAAGTAGGCATTAAAATACACTTTTGAATAGTCATATAATCACTGTTTTCCCCAATTTTTTCTTTTCCATGTCCAGGGGTTCTGATTCTACTGAGAAGAATCATGAAAGAAAGTAAGAAACTCAGTAGTTGCTCTTTTCAAAATATTTTTACAATAGTTCTATAATTATGTAAAGCGATACGTCAAACGTAAAATGTCAAATTTATATGTAGATACCAAATCGGTTTAGAAATTTCTAGTTAGTCATGTGTAATACGAGAGGTCAGTTCCAAGCATTTTTGTCTGACTTAAATTGAAAAGGTGAAAGATCTAACATTTCTTTTGGAATCTTATTATAAAAGCGTATATCGCTACCCAAGAACGCATTATATACTTTGTGTAACCGGAAAGCAGGTATTGTGATTTTATTTTTATTTCTACTATTAAAATTGTGCAAATCACTATTATTTACATCAATTCGATGCAATCAATTACTTTAAACGATTCTCTAAGAGATACTCGGGCTCCTAAAAAGTACATAGATCTTATTTTACGCTTTTAATATACACACTTTTTATATGATTCGATTAGCATTGTACAAATGTTTACACGTTTCAAGTATGTTAAAAGTGTCTACAATATTTACTAATGGGTGACGACATATTCGAACACTTTGTGTTCAAAAACACACACTTCCAAAAATCGAGATTTGCAGTAAATGAAAATGAAGATAAATGATAAACATTTTATTGAACATGTTTATCTATTAGGTAATAATAATAATAGTAAGTAATTATTATAAACCCATATAGTTAATATTATAATAATTACTTACTAGAATAAATTATTGTGGTATCTACCTATCCTTACCATTATCTAATTACAATATTCCTTGCGAGATCAGCATAATATATTCGTGTCCATTCTGAGCACCCGGAAACTTATTTTATTCTTTGGAACATGTATTTTGTGGCGGCATTCAAACAGTGTCAAATGCACTACATTTGCACTGCGGCGCGGCGGCGACGATTGAATGCAATATCAATAGAAGCCACCGGCGCGTGTATCTTGACCTTGTACTTACGAATAGCTGCAAAATTTCTTTGACAGGTCAGTATTCGACCTTTCATGATGCCGACAACAAGACGCCGCGCTTTTTGAAAGTGCCGATGGTCAAAACTAGGGATGCACTGTTTTTTCTTTTAATGGATATTTTCATCCGCTATGTATGTTTATGGTATTGTTCGTAATGCGCATAAGTCCAATTTTCCAATTTTTTTATATATTTTTTGCGTCTCATAGCGTCCCTAAGCGTATACCCGAACTCCTATACTCCCTGAAACGACACTCATTCCTAACTGCAAGACGCAAGAGTCTCGCAGGCTTAGTCTTGTTCTTGCTCAAATCTTGCACGGTCAGTCTTGGTCTTGGTCTTGCTAAAATTAGGCGGTCTTGTTTTTGGTCTTGTTCTTGCATTTTTGCAAGACTGCAAGACCAAGTCCGATTTTGGGCAACACTAGTCGCCAAGTAGTCGATTGTTTGCTTGGCGGTGTGCAACGAGCTGTTGTCGTGTTGAAGGAGGATCCGAGCGAGGTCGCTTCTCCCGAACTTTTTCGAAGACAAGTGGCAAACAATTGTTAGTGTACCACTCTGCAGTAACTGTTTTTCGATGTTATAAAACGATTGTTGCGTAATGACCTATCCTTCTGAAGAACGAGGCCACTATCTTTTTTCCCACGCTTCGACCTGTCTTCACTTTAGTTGGCAACTCCTCTGAAGGAAATACCCAGACAGCAGACTCTCTTAGTATGTCGAACACAGCATTTGAGTCACCTGCGTTAAATTTTTGAATTATTTTACGACACCAATCAACACAACGGAGTTTTTGGGCCTCTGTCAAATTAGAGGTATCCACCGAGCACAAAGCTTTCTGACCGCTAAATTTTCATGGAGGATTTTGTACACTTGACTCATACCAATACATAAGCTTGTCCAAGTCTGCTGATAAGTCACTCTTTTGTCAGTCTCTATCATACGCCGCACAATACTAATGTTATCTTCAGTCATCGCCGTAGAAGGCCGTCCCTCACGCAGATCATCGGTGAGATTAGAGCGATCACGTTAAAACTCATTAAACCAGTTGTAAGCAGTGGCACGAGATGGGACTTCATTGTGAAAGGCCAATTAAGGTCTATCATAACTTTCTTGTTGACTTAAATGACAGCGCAAGCATAAAAATCATTGTACGAAAATTTTCTCGCGTTAAATTCATGCTGACGTAACACAAACCATTTTCAATTTGCCGCCCAATCGTAAAAAAATGACATAAATACCTACATACACATTAATAATGGCAGTCCATTTTCAAAATTTGTCTTATTTTTATTATATCGTTTACAAGTGGCCAGTTCTAAAAACTTTCAGTGTCGCCATTGTAAATATAACGCCCCGACTGTTTAGGTTCATTTTAAATATTTTCAACTTAAAAGTAAGAAATCTTTCAAATTTAATTCTAGAGATACCGAACAGGCACCATTTAAACTGGTAACGAGGTTATCTTAGTACTCGCGGGTGACAACGCAATCTCATTGTGATTTTTAGACGAGGGTAGATTTAGATGTCTGTAGGCCTCAGCATCCACATGCGATCAAATAGACTGAGCTCGTTTGTCACACTTATTCTATAAAAATAAAGCAGTATTTAAATTATGTGGTGTTAAAAATTTACAGATATATCCGAAGATACGAGTACACAGATATTTTAATACTATTCAGGGACTCGTCTCCACGAAGAAGATGTTTCAGCGTTATTGGCATCTCAAGCCGCTTTGCAGCGACTGGTCACTGGCTTTCGATTCAATCTTGGCTTTATCGCGTAATATTATCACCATGGAACACGCTTGAGAATCGTGGTGATAACGCTTTATTAAAGAACAGGGAACATTTTACTTGGTAAGTATATTTTCTGTTTGCGTTTTTCAGACACACAACTTTTTTTAAGTTTTGTCACACGCACGTTATAAAGTCATATAATTTATTTCAGATTTGACAGCATACAGGCAACTGAACATACACATCTCCAAATGCATGCGGCGGGACTTTCGCAGCTTTAATACTGTTCGTATTGAAGAAGCGATCGAGCGGAAACAGGGTTCCAAAATCTTTGCCAGAGATCTGTCTGCCAGAAAGAGCCAACTGTCAAAGATGAAGACTGAGCGTGGCATCGTTTCCGGGATACCTGAGATTTTGAGTGAGATTGAGATGTTCTATAGGCAGCTGTACACATCATCGTTGGAGCCACACGCAAGTGTGAGTAACGATCCAAGACCAAGTCTTATCAGTTTCCATGAGCATGTCATTCATATCGTTCACTGCATTGCAATATTCTAGGCACTGAAAGCGGTTATGTAACTCGAGCTGAAAGGTTTCGGGATTTTGGACTAGAGCACGAGGGGGACGGAGCGTTGACTTCATTAGACGACTCTCACTTAACGTTTAGGTTCAGTGTGCCTCTAAGCATTCCGTGATCGCTGCCAGTTTTCAACCTTGCAATCACTGAGACATCACTAAACAGTTGGCGTCTGGTCGTCATAATGAAGTCAATTTCAATTTTTGTCGAACCCTCGGGGCTCGACCAGATCCACTTCCTGTGGGGCCACTTCTGGAAGAAAGAGTTCATCATAAAGAGTCTTTCTTTTTTCATGAAGTCAGCCAGCTGCTGGCCTCTTGGGTTCCGTTGCTCTATCCCGAATTTCCCTACCTTCAGCTCACAGTTATTTCTTGTGCCCAGTTTTGCGTTGAAGTCTCCCATTAACACCGTATATAGTTTTGGAGTGAATGGCTCTAGAAATATCCTCATACTGTGATATTTCTTATTCCTCAGCAGGATGTTCCGATGTCAGTGCGTAAACCTGTATGATCTTTAGCGAACACCGTTTGGTGATTTTGAGTATATGGTACGCAACCCTCGTCGATACACTTCCAATCTTTACAACGTTAAGGAGAGACTTGTGGACTATAAATCCAACACCTACTTGGGACAGATGGTCGCCGTCCCGGTGACAAAACAAGTTGCCGGATTCGAGAATCACCGAGTCCTCCTCCTCTCTTCAGACCTTGGATAATCCTATAATATTCCAGCGCAACTTGTCTATCTTTAACGGAAAAGTGTTGTTTTTTTGCCTTTTCTCGGGCTTTTTTTATTTTGTTGGGTATCTCTTCTTCCAGCTCCAGGATCTTCTCGTCAGTCCTCAGGGTGCGAGCGTTATATGTTGCTAGGTCGAGTCGTTGTATGTGGCAATTGAACCTCCACCGGAAATTCTTAGTACCCGCTGCCCCGCCGTTACCGTGGTCGCCACCATACCCAGGAATAGCAAGGCCGCTGGGGACTGGGGGCTGTAACTAATATGGAGGGTATATCGACATAGTTGCCACGCTTGGCGAGCGGGTTGGCAACCGCAGTTTTTTTGTCGTACAGTTGCTTTTATCAGGAAGATGCTGCTGCCCATGTCCTGCCTGTTTCCCTCTGTCACCTTTTACGACACCCACGAGGAGATATGTGGTAGTGGATATTCTTAACCGCCACTACACGGCAGGTGTTGCACGTAACTCTTATTTGTAATATCAGTAATATCCATAATATTATGTTTCTTGAGCTTGTTTTTTAAAAACTTCAGTTATATCCATAGATTTCATAAATATAATGTTTAATTTGCTGAAGAAAGCTGAAGTATGTTCGGAGTCGGTAAATATTTCAATCGCGGTATCCCTAAAAATCTTTTTAACGTAACGTAAATCAAAATATTAAGTCAATCAATAATAAAGCACTTGCCCGTTGAGCGATGCCATTAGTACCAGGAGCAATGCTATGTTAGGAATTCTTAGTATTTTATATATATTTGTGTATGTCGCAGGTTTATGGACAAATCAGGTCAGACTGATTTAGTTTTATGATAAAATCAACCTTACCTAACCTATGCTTAAATTTTATCAAAAACAGGATTTTTTCAGGTAAATTATAAGATTAAGTAGTAACTTTGTCTTCTTTCGGTTCTTGATCAAAAGCCTAGGTCTTTTTTATTTTTTTTTTATTGACCATAAACCTGCGACATATACACTAATCGTCGCTGATCCGTTCAAACTGCTTTTCAATAATTTCCATCAATTGACATAATTGCCGCACATTACTTTTATCAGTTTGTTTTATGTTATAACCGCTGCTCTGACCTCAGTTAGTGTCTCAATTGATTGCACAGAAATGTTTCGGATCTCTAATTTCTTTCAGTTTAAATGATAATTTTAATTAACCTTGTTAGGTATGAATCTTGTTTCTAAGTACTGGTTCTTAATTTTTTTAATTGTTAATGTATTATTAAACTAAACTAGGCCCGAAAACTGTGAATGAGGTATTTGCTTTTGTATTCGGATTGTTAACATCATCATGATTATAATTAACAAGGTTATGTTTAAAGTATAGGTACTGTAAATTTTATTTCAGACCTTTTTTTTAAAGAAACGATACCCAAACATCGTAAATTAAATTATTTTACTATTAAGAAATAAAAATCGATGCTTGTATTAAAAATATTGACACAAATATTTTAATTAGAAAGGAGACGGTCCAAAATTTTATAAACCATAGGTCTAGTTTTGTACTAATGGGATATAAAATTAAATAAATTATTAAAACACTTTTTATTATTCAAATTCACGAACTAACGAAGCAACCCTAATGACGGATAGATGTCGTTAGCTGTCAATTGTCATGAGGTTATTGATCCATTTATTAATGGCCTTTGTGTTGTATTGAGATTAGTTCTATTTTAGTTTATATTCTTCTGACTCCGGATTACTGTCATTTCCTTATGGTTTTACTGATATGTGTGGTGCACAATAAAATCTCCTTCACATATAAAGATGTATTTCTATTTTCACAATGATTCTCTTATTTAACAACTAAATTAGTATAGTTATGCAAAGCCTAAAACCGAGCTCTACTACCGAGGTAGCGAACTAAAGCTAACATTACTGAAGTACCGGAGAGAAGTTAAACTACCTAGCTAACGCTAAAGGTACCGAGGAGAACGCATGACGAGGGGCGACTGACTCGCTTTGCGGCGGCTAGCTAAAATGCTGACTCAAAACTGCAAACTCAACGTACAGTCGCCGCCACAATGGCTGTTTGAATTCTGAAATGCTGTGCTATACTTATCACTATAACAAAACCAAATCGCCAAAGAAATCCACATGAAACACAATAAATACATTCACGAGTTCACAAATACACGACCAAGCTCATGATAAATAAAAATATCATGCTACCAACATAATGTCCTACCTGCCTAGCTCTAACTTTTAGCTCTTACTTTTACCTTGTTACTTCTGACTTTAAATAAGTTGTTAACTTACCTTTTTAGTCTTTATATTCTTGTTATACCTTCTACCTACTCATATACCTAACTACTGCCTTAGACTGTGTTTTGTACATAAATGTAATTATTTAGCATCAAGGCAAACCTCTGTGGTTATTAGATGTTAATTAAACCTATATCTGAATGTATTTTTTTTGATATAATAAATAAATTAAAAAAAAATTAAAGGTTAAAACTAATTAAAAACTGCTGTTGCCAACCCGACATCCAAGCCTGACAACTATGTCAAATACGGGGGGTATTATACGAGGCAATCTACGGGAGAGGTACAAGTTCACCAGTGGACTTTCGATAGGCTGTAACGTATGCATAAAGGGAAAAAGTCTATCAATAGACTGTTTACGGGTTTTTCAGGGGAAGGAATAATTTCATACGTATCTTTTCTTCAAATGTCCACGTCACCTGCACGCACACGGTGCGTTCTCCTTGTGAGTAACAGCGATCTATCGGCGGCCCGGTAGCAGCATTACCACTGTGTATTTATCAGTATATGTTCGCTCTAGGTCCGTTTCGCACTCGCCAACCCGGTTGCACTTCGTTATGAGTACATACTGGTCAAACATTTCATGTTTTTCAAATTCTTGTTAATGAAAATTTATTGACTTGTAAATGTAAAGACTGTTTAAGTAAAAGTGAAGAAGTTAAAATAGATTTAACCTTAACAAACACTCGAGAGGGCATCTAGCAGTGAAGAGTAAGTAAAGTAAAGTTACAGCCTTTATACGTCACACTGCTGGGCACAGACCTCATCTTATTTATGAGAGTGTTTTAGGGCAAGGATACGAACAATTGTCCACCGCGCTGCCCCAATGCGTGTTGGCGAAGTTCATATGTCTTCGAAATATTTACGAAATATCTTTTTCTTATTCCTCAGACATGCAGGTTTCCTCACGATGTATTCCTTCACCGCCGAGTACGTGGTAAATCAGCACTTAAAATTGCAATTAACAATTTTATTGGTGCCGGCGGGGATCGAACCCGGGTTATTCGCATACTGTGATATTTAAAGAGAGCGTTAACCATCTGAACCACAACGGCTACGGGGATTAGGAAAGAATTCGTTTAAATATTTAGTGTAATAGTTAGTGTTTTTGTTTAATTTCAGACATACTGGTGGCCAAACACCATTTTATTTAGGATTTGCTAAAGCAACACGTAAAATCGCAAATACAGTAATATTTTATTAGAATAATAATTTCATAATTTTATATAAAGCTTTATTATGGTACAATGTTATTCCTTATGTTTTTATATTACTAAAATAAAGGTGAAATTTTCAGACTTATTACAATGATATCGATGCAGTTATGGCACCTAAGTAAATAAACCGTACCATATCTTGGTTATAATATAAACTAAAGCGTTTTTGTAGAGAAATTGATTTCTTATTGTCTCTTGGTGAACGTATGAAAAGGCCTCCTAAACAGCCAGTGTTAAATCATAAATCACTTTAATTGCTTTTTTTTAAATCTACACAAGCAGAATAGAAGCTTAATCGTTCTTTACCAATTGCTTCCTTTACAAGACACGTCATGCTCGTACATCAATTATTTATACGTTATTCGAGGGGCTTAGTAAGACATGCCATTACTTTGAAATTTCTATGTAGAACGGTCTGAACGTTAAAGATATCTATCTCCATATTAAAATCTGCCACGTAGAGTTTAATGAGCGTTCTTAAAGGCTTTTATCTTCAAATTATCTACAGTGATGGATGAGAGCACCGCGACCCAGTAATTCAGTTATCCACGTAAGAGTTGCCTGACGCAGCTCGGTTACATCAATTTATCTACTAATTTATATATTTTATGACTTAGGGAATCTTATAACAGTGCAGAAAAAAACCAACTCATATTTATACTAATTCAATAATGTTGTGGATATTCTTGCCACGGCAAAGCGTGGCAAGAATATCCACAACGTAACATCATCTCGTGAGTGTCATAAGAGTTAACTAGAACAGGAGATGGGCAGCAACATCTTTCTGATAACAACTGTAAGTAATAAATAGCTGCGGTAGCCAACCTGCCTGCCACGCATGGAAACTATGGCAAAATGGATGGATTTGAGCAAAGCGATTATTACATACAAGCATTAAAAGTTTTGATTTTAATACACTTAGCTTTTCTGCTTCTTCTCCATCAGGTCGTTAAAGTCTTCCGCTGGACATGGGCTTTTCCAACTATATGGAGGTATGCATTGATGGGGTATTCTAGTGAAGACGAGATGGTTATAATGCTATCAATCGGAAGCTATAAAATCTTTCTGGCAGTTTCTATAGTCGTCTCTCAGGACGCCTACAGAACGAAATGCAGTAATGAATACTCTTACACCGTCAACATACAGATCACTATATTTAAACGAACAAAATTAAGTGTTTCCCTGCTCTTTACTTTAAACGCTAAATTGTTAACATCAAAATGTTATTATGACAATAATAATTTAAATTGAGGAGTCTAACTTATCAATGTTTCCTTATCGTTATTTCTCTGTCTGTAACGTAATAGCAGCAAATAATTGTTATAATGTTAATAAACTTTATGAAAGAAATTATTATTTATGAAAATTAATATTTTAATGTTCGATTTCCAGTATAAATATGTAAACATACTGTATGTACAAAAACAACATTAACGTGAGTGTAACAGTTAATAAACTTATACAGGTTATTTTTCTCTGTTTTCTTTTAGTTGAAGTATTTTATGATTTTAATAATCCAGAAACCAAACAGTGTCTAACAGTGGGATTTTACGAGCCGATAAAGAAGAAATCTGCATATAAGTAAGTGAACAAAAACTTATTAAACAAAGTGAGGAAATAAATAAATAAGTTTAGCCCAACGGATTAGTAAGCTGAAGTGGCAATGGGCCGGCTATATAGCTCGAAGAACCGACAACCGTTGGGGAAAAAAGGTTCTCGAGTGGCAGCCTCATACCGGTAGGCGAAGTGTAGGGTGACCCCCCACTAGATGGAGTGACGACCTGGTAAGACATGCAGGAAGTCGATGGATGCAGGTGGCTCAGGACCGTGCTTTTTGGCATACCTCGGGGGAGGCCTATGTTCAGCAGTGGACTTGTGAAGGGCTGTAATGATGATGATGATGATGAAAGTGAGGAAGACGTGACATCTGAACATTGTCCTGTGCACTCGAGCTGACTATCAGGTCGATCCGGCTGTGTATTGCGAACGTTGGAAATACTGAGACCGCGGTACGGTATGAACACATTCAACCGTGTGTTACAGCTATTATGATCAACCGATCCAACTCAGGCAAAGCCGGGGTTTGTTAATTGTAAAGTAGAAAAGAGATTCAAAAATTTTATACAACATTTGGAAATGTCTTGCAATTGTGAAACTGGTTAGGTTATTGACGGAATAAATATGTAAAACATGGTGTGTGGAGAGTACTTGATAATCTTCCATACTTGCATTATAAGAAAAAAGAACTATAATTAGTCTCTCTCGTTTAATACGACTTACACTTGATAAATATATAGTATCTATCTCCAGTAAAACAATTTATCACCATGTTGAAAATGTAGTCAAATAGCACACGACGTCTTGTATCTACCTATCTTGACTATAATAAAACTACTAGCTACTAGTTAATATTATAGGATTCATTTGTTGTTAGTTAAGTATTTTTTTCTATATTCTTTATTCAATTTTTATAAATACAATTTAATACACATAAAAATACAGTATTTTTATTTTTTGTTCTAATTTATCTGTGACCCAATAATCTCAAAGCAATATCGCTCCTTTCTTATTAGACCTATTGTAGTATGCGGCTTTTCTAACAAAGAAAATTGAAAATTTATTCGGCTTTAAAACAACCGAAGGATGAGATCATAAAAAGAGAACAATATCAGCTAGTAAGGTCATAAACTTTCATGCACGAGGACACACACTCTCATGTCACACACAGGTACGAGGGCGGCACTGAAAATTTCGGGAATCAAGGAAGTGACACAACATTACTATTTAAAAATGTATTAATTGCTTTTCGAAGTATTCTCCGCTTGGATGGAACCAATCATTGAAGCAACCATTCCATTCGGAAGTTGGGGTCCCCAAAATAGCCGTTTTGTAGGCGTCCACAGCTTCTTCAAGTGATGAAAATCTCTGTCCACGCAATTTATTCTTTATTTTAGGGAAAGTATAGAAATCATTAGGGCTTAGGTCGGGGTTTTCTGCGGATGGTCTAATAATTCTCTTTTCTTGCTCTAAAAACTCTTTTATTCTGTGTGCGGTGTGAGAACTCGCATTGTCGTGATGGAGGATGATGCGGCGGTTGCAGTTCTCTTTACGGAGTTCAGAAACGACCTGTGGCAAACAAATGCTAGCATACCATTCTGCACTAACCGTTCTTTGTCCCTCAAGAGGAATAGTCGTAACATGGCCGGTTTTGGAGACAAACGTGGCCACAATTTTTTTTGCAACACTCCGTGAACGATTTTTGTTGGCTTTAACTCATTTTCGAACACTCAAAGTAGTGACTGGTTTTTTGTTTCGGGATCGTACGCGTATATCCAGGATTCGTCACCTGATACGATGTTGTGTACAGCATTTGAAGATCCTGCGTGGAATCTTTCGAGTTGTTCTGACGCACCAAGTAACGCGAGTCGCTTTTTGCTCTTCACAGAGCGAATGCGGTATCCGTCGGGAAAACAACTTTTTTTACACCTAATTGTTCATGCAAGATTATTTTAGTATTTGACTCATGGCAATGTCTAAAGTCGCCCGAATTTCGCGGTATGTCACATGTCGATCTTCCTCAATGAGCTTACGCACAGCATCAACGTTTTCTTGGGTGACTTCAGTTTTTGGACGACCTTGACGGGGATCATCACTGAGTTTGACCCGTCCACGTTGAAATTCAGCAAACCAGCGATAAATTGTGGTTTGGGATGGGGCTTCATCACCAAATGCAGAAATCATCCGGTCAACACACTGTTTTTGTGTTAAACCACTTCGAAAATCATAATAAATCATCGCTCTTAAATTTTCTCGAGTCAATTCCATTTTCTCAACGACTAAACAAGTTTGACAAAACCTTGTGACAAGACCGAGAATCTTTTTTTAAATAAATAAATGGTATTCAATTTTTAAAACCAAGGGGTTTTCAATTAAAAAGATTTTAATATGACAGGAAAAGTGGAAATATTCCATTCCCGATACTTTTAGTACAGCCCTTGTATAGGTAGAGACTAAATACACCAACAATAAAAGTGTTCCAAAACTTCGGAACTTGATGTTCAAGAAGTAACTGACGGAGAACAAAGTTCTACGAGTATTAAATTTTATTTTAGTGGATAACACTTTTCAACTTTTACAGACGACTTCCACGTTTACTTGGATCGTTCAATGTTGCAAATAAATTTTAGTGGTAAAATAAATGTTATTCAAATATTCTTCATTTTATAGGATTTAAAAGGAGCCTTGCATGACCGATAAAGAATGTTCTTTGATATAATAATTTTTAAACACGATATGATGGTAGGGCCGCCGACTAGGAGTCCATCTGGACTGGTACCACACACTGATGAACCAGTTCGAAAACAGAGCCAGTATTATCACAGGCTGTGAGGAATTTCATCGTAGTCTTAGTCAATGATGATAGTGGGACAAAGGCAACGAATCTCTGTCCTTTCTAATAATATAGATCATTTCTTAGACTTTTGGCTGTTACCTTTTGAAGATTTTTTTTATAGAAGAGGGGGCAAACGAGCATGCGGGTCACCTGATGTTAAGTGACTACCGCCGCCCATGATCAACCGCAACACCAGGGGAATTGCAGGTGCGTTGCCGGCCCTTTAGAAAGGAGTACGCTCTTTTCTTGAAGGTCCCCAGGTCGTATCGGTCCGGAAAAATCGCTGGTGGTAAACTATTCCACAGAGAGGTTGTACGCGGAAGAAAACTCCTCTTGAAACGTACAGTGGTGGACCGCCAAGCATCCAGATGATGTGGATGGTATCGCGACGTTTGCCGCGTAGTGCGTTCACGAAATTTGGCGGCTGGGATTAATCCGAACAATTCCTCAGAGCACTCTCCATGGTATATGCGAAAGAAAATGCAAAGAGATGCAACATCTCTTTGCAGTGCCAGTGAATCGAGCCGTACTGGGAGTGGTACTGGGGAGCCCCAGCCCAGAGATGGGAACAGTATTCCATGTGCGGCCGAACCTGCGCCTTGTAAAGTTGCAGGCGGTGTGCCGGCATGAAATACTGTCCCGCTCTGCTGAGCACGCCAAGCTTTTTAGAGGCCAATTTGGCCTTGGGCTCTTCCAAGTGACCACGAAACTGCACGTCACTCGATATGTCGACGCCGAGGATTCCGATACTGGCTGAGGCAACAAGGGGAGTGCCTTGAAACTGAGGAGATACGACAAAGGGGTTCTTTTTAGCGGTTAACGCGCAAACTTGTGTCATCTGGGGGTTAAACTGGACTAGATTTAGTCGCCCCCAATCCGAGACTCTGTTCAGCAAAGACTCGACTTCAGACACAAGTTTGTCCCGGCACTCGGAGACGTTTTCCCGAGAAATATTGGCTCGGCCGGTGTAAAGAGTATCACCTGTGCTGTTACCTGCATAGCAATGAATGTTACGAGTTTGCAACATATCATTGATATGCAGAAGAAACAGCGTTGGCGATAGCACGCTTAAAAGCCTTGTGGAACACCAGTTCATTGCTTGATTATTCTTGCAATCGGAGCTTGCACCGTCTACAACGACCTTGATGCCCCTATCTGCAAGAAAGCTGGTGATCCAATCGCACAATTTCTCGGGAAGCCCATAGGAAGGGAGCTTCGAAAGAAGCGCTTTGTGCCAAACCCGATACTTGCTAGTGTCCATACAAGAGCCTCTTATTATCAGGTAGGTTGATTGTTACGAGTAGCTTAATTCACTTTCATTCATTATTATTACGGCTCAATAAAGCCTATTGAGTAAAATATTGCGTAAGATTCGTGAAGTTAAAAAATGAAGTAATTCATTTTTCAACCAACTTCCAAAAAGGAGGAGGTTCTAAATTCATTTGTATATTTTACGTATGTTAGTTACCTCAGAACTTTTTTTCTATGTGAACCAATTTTGATGATTTTCTTTTATTTGAAAGCTGGTGCTTCTCATGTGGCTCCACAAAAATGTGAACAAGACCAGTAGTCTTTTTCTTGAGTTACAGATATTAAATTGACTTTGAATATATTGATGATGTTCTACTTTTATTTATATTAAAGTCAGTTGTACATTTTTTTATGTTACCACTTGTGTTGAGATCATGAGAACCTAAAATATAAATACAATATGTAACAAATCTCTGTGGTCCCCGTTAAGTGCATTATCAGAATCAGTATTCAAACGTATAGAAATAACTGTACTTCAGAAAACTCGACATAAAAATAAGTATGTATAACAATCACAGTGTTTCTTTGCCGAATTAAATTACAATATCTGTTTGCAAAACACATTAAAAGATAATATGGCGCCAAATATAAGTTCGATAAGATTTTGAAATATCTCTGATTAAAAGATAATTAATAAAGCTTAAAAATATAAATCCACCATTTTTTTCATATTACTTAAAAGCAGGGACAACTACAGTTATAGACAATAGCCAACAGGCCACTGCAGTTGACTATCTTGATCATAAAGTACAGCCCCAAGCCACGTCTCGACGTGAATTACTTCTTGTTATTCATTTTGTATCTCGCTGTTCCTGCTTTTAAATATATTGTGAAGTATAGTTCGTCTGAAAATATTTCTTTATTAATAATGACTTCTTTATTAATAGCAAATCCAGTGGGCACCACAGATGATGGAATAAAATCTTCCATACCCTGAGTTTTTCTCGTGTGGCATATCACATCACATCAACAGCCATTTAAAGTCCACTACTGAATTTACTTAGAAAAATTTGTACATACTCACCACGCAGATGGTTAGCTATAGCATTAGCTCAGGTGGTTAGCGCTCGCTGTAAATTTCACAATACCCGAGCAAACCGGGTTCGATCCCCGCCGGCACCAATGAAATTGTTAACTGCAATTCAAGTGCTGATTTACCATGTGCTCGTCGGTGAAGGAAAACATCGTGAGGAAACCTGCATGTCTGAGAAATAAGAAAAAAATTATTTCGAAGACATGTGAAGTTCGCCAACACGCATTGGGGCAGCGCGGCGGACTATTCCTTGCCCTAAAACCCTCTCAGAAATGAGAGGAGGCCTGTGCCCAGCAGTGGGACGTATATACGCTGTAACATTACTTTACTTTACTTTACTCACCACGCCGGGCAAGCAGATGGGTTGTCTATAAAATTTACAGCATTACCTCTGTCCAATTTGGGTTCAGCGTTTTTGAACGATTTTGTCATTGATATATATAACACGTTGTTGTGTTGTATAACTCAATGGATTTTGTCATTTAGTGTAGTACATTTTTGTATTACTAAAAATAAAATGCACTGACTGATACTGCTAGTCATGTGGCACAAGAGTCTGCAAACGGACTCCCCAAATATTACCAAACAATGTACATCATTTTAAAATAATACTAATAACGAATTATAAAATATATTATTATTATTTTTAAATTTTATTACAGTTTTCAATTTTCTATCATATGTTTGTATAGATCATCTTTTGGTCATAAATAAATTAAAAAATATATAGGTCTCATTGAAAAAATCACAATAGTTAATTTTTGAAGTCTGGTTTTCAGTAAATTGTAGAAAATTGTCTTTTAACTGAAAACGAGGCATTCCATCTTAGTCCTCAGGTGTGACAACGCCCCTGCATTGTAATACTTAAGCGGGGATAATAATAATAATTTATTTTATATTGGTAAACTGTACTAATTATTCCAATATGTTTTAATTTAAAAAATAGTCTACAATAACAGGCACCTGAACTAGGATAAATCTGTATCAGGTGTATGTGCTAAAAGATACATTCACAAATATTTTCCGTTTCTTATATAAAATGAATTACGTACTAACTAATAAGGGTTACTTGGGTAAAATATATTATCATTAATTTACTTATGATATTAATTAACTTAAAACAATTAGCAACTTCCCCATATCATCGTATGACAAATTTTGTAACCATGTTCGAATTACCTTTTTTATAGTCTGCCATTTTTGATGGATATATGTACAAAATTGCATTGACTTGATTATACAAAAAAGGGCCGAGGAATGTAAAAAATCTATGCATGAAATAATGCCTTATTCAAATGTTAGTTTCAATTACTTTACCTTTGCGTCTTTTATCAGTGACCTCTCTTCTGCAGGGCAATTAAAAACATCCGCTCTCACAATATTATTGTTTTAAATTCATTTCCGACATCAGAAGTGGGGTAAAATATTTTTCCGGCATGTATATTATGCGAGTACAACATTATTAATGATTTTCTGGAATATTAGAAAACAGATTTATCGTACTATCGAAGATAATCTGAAAATAATGGCAGATTAATGCTCTTGGATCAAACGTCGAAAAATATTACGCAATTACAAAGTTTATGAAGACAGACAGATTAGAGTAGAATGATCATCGGTAAATTCTTGTAATTAGCGTATGACAAAAGGGATTACATTGAAACGTCGGCATTACGATAACTCAATTGGAATAAAATATTTTGCCAGAGATAAACTGCATTGGAATATAGGGTGAAAAAACGAGAGAGACGTGGAGGGAAAGTGAGTATATATGTATATAAATATATAAATATATGTGCCGGTGACAAACACAGGTGGCTACTGGATGATATTTACTAATAATTTTAATATACCCATATATATACATATATGTTCTTTACTCATATGACCTAACAACGTTTCAATTTTAATGACTACGTTTTAATAATAATATATAATAGTATTGACAGAATTGTGTGCTCATTGAGCAAACGCCAAAATGCTGTTGTGCCATAATCCTTTCATGGCAAATGCTAATACATCGATTGCTTGGGGATGAATTCACTTAACGTTATGTGTATAACAAGTTAAAAGTTAGAAAGTTAAACGGCCTATACCGTGCCGTACACTGCTGGGCACAGGCCTCCCCTCATTTTTGAGAGGGTTTTAGGGCAAGGAAGTGTCCGCCGCGCTGCCCCAAAGCGTGTTGGCGAACTTCACATGTCTTCGATTTTTTTTCTTATTTTTCAGACATGCAGGTTTCCTCACGATGTTTTCCTTCACCGTCAAGCACGTGGCAAATCAGCACTTAAAATTGCGATTAACAATTTCATTGGTGCCGGCGGGGATCGAACCCGGTTTGCTCGCGTACTGTGAAATTTACAGCGAGCGCTAACTATCTGAGCTACCACGGCTCTATTATATAACGAGTTACTTAACATAATATCTTAATTCTGCAAATAAGGTAATATTTATACAGTGTAGCTTTAAGTATTTTTTTAAATTATGTATTTATTTTAAATACCACGTTTTTATATTCCTACATTGTTATCCGATTCTGAGCCATGTTAAAAATTTCGTGTCTCTATTTCATCGGGAATTTAGTTTTAAATCAGTTAATTTCATTCTGAACAGACATAAGTACACGAAAGCGAGTTAATAAAGACGTGGTTAAAAGGTAAAACTTCAATACAGAAACTAATTTCTAAGTCCGCACCGGTGTGGTGGTGTGGAGGTATAAGAAGTCCATCACCCAATATCTTGTACTGCAATCGCTGATCCGCTTGCAAATCGTGGTGATGAATGCAAGTCTTTTCTACAATGGGGAAAGCTCACTTTCAAAAGTGGACTATTTCTGACTGAGGTATTCAATTTTCTGATATAGCAGTTAACCCCGGCCACCTTCGGCCTTAAATAACGTCCTGATGCCAGAGAAGGTATTTTACACATACCTAAAGAACTAAGGAATTTCCACACGTGAGCTGGCGAAGAATTACTTATATTGCTATGGATAAATCGGTGTTTAGCAAAACGTACCATCTGATTGTATCTATTTCTGGCCATCTTAAAACACAGCCAAATTTCCTCAGATCTCCTCCTCCTGAACCAGGCAAAAGCTCGATTTCGCCTGGTAATTGCCTTCCGTACCTTTTCAGTCACCCAGGGAGCCATGGACGTTTCAGTTTTACTTTACGTGCAGGAGCATGGTTATCATACAAAACTTGAATTATGTTGTTAAAAATTGTTCCTTTCTCGTCTACTGTGGATGCAGTTGGTAATGGTGTAAAATGTATGAGCGATGCGTCTTTCATAAGCTTATCCATATTAATTTTTCTGAAATTACTTAGGAACAGTACAGTAGGTCAATAATTGGGAGGTTTAAGGTGTTATAATGCGTAAATAAGATCATGGCGGGAAAATCCCGGTGCTTCAAGTTGCCCATATGATAGTCCCCTGTCAGAGGAGTCAGTATTAATAAGATCAATCGGTGAGTCATCAGTGTCGATATTATGATGAGTTGCCTTTAAAGGAAGAATGTTGAGATCGATAGACTCAATGACTGTACGAAGCTTCTGAGACCAGATTGAATTTTTCAGTAAATTCGTGTTACTATGCCATTTAAAAAAATTATTAAGAATATACTAGTAAATAGAAAATATGTTTATGTATCGCCGCAACGTTTGTGTATGCGTTCATAAAATTTATAGATATTACATTTTTTCCACAGGTTTTATGTTTGGGTTGGATTAGGGTATAATATATTTACATTATTTAATATAAGTCGTTTACTGAAGTGCAAATGTTTATAACCGTGACATAATCCCCAAGAGAATTACAAAATTAAACTCTTTCTTTGTTGAATTTAACAAGGATTTTAAAAAAAAAAAAGTCTTATCATATTAATTTTTGTGGGTGTCGTAAGATGCGACAAAGCGAAACAAACATGAGTTGGGCATTAGCATCTTCCTGATAACCGTTACCGTTACAGCATATTAAGGTCCACTTCTGAACATAGGCCTCACCCATAGGATGATAACAGCTCAAAATATAAAAACCTGCGGTTGCCTACCTCTGATTTTCTTTTAAATGAGTTCTTATAGTACACGGAAATCCCCACCTGCCCAGGAGTATAAGCGGATTTGAATCTTGGGTCGTTTATTAGGTTTTCTGATAAATTACTCTCAGTAGCAGCCCGAAGTACTTTAGAAAGCGCATAGTCCTTCACCTAATCTCTCTCTCTCTCTCTCGCTCTCTCTCTCTCTCTCTCTCTCTCTCTCTCTCTCGGATCGTGTCAGATTTCAGTACCAACGGACTAAGAGAGTGAGGCAATAAAGTGTATGTACTTGTGCACTATAATCTAGTCGTGTATGGTCGAAATATTTGATTTGGAGAGAAAAATTTTAAAAACTTACTTTATTATTCACCGTTACGTTACATTATTAATTTTGTTTCTTAGACGTTTTTTAATCGCTAGTATAACATGTCGCGACCTTCCTAAGCTTACAGGTTAACCTGTAAGCACAGGAAAGTCGCGCCGGGTTGAATAAAGATACTGTGCCTTAACAACCTTGGAAACTCACTTCTAGCAATGGACGTGTAAGAACAGCCAATGATTGGATCGTGTATAAGCATTTGCTTTGCAATTGTTCCCACTTTACAATCTACACTCGAGATCGATTACAGCCGGCAAATGTTGATCGCCTCACAACTTGCGGCTATGTTTGCTACTTTATAGGTGTGTATGAGTAAACATTTGTTAGACTTTTAATTCAAAACTTTTTAGCTACAATTTATTGATGCTTTGTGTAATTAGACAGCATATTAGATCATATTTTTCTAGATAGTAGGATTCCTTTTCTGCCTAAGAGTCCGTCGAGGTACGTAAGAGGGTAGTCTTACCTATTTCTACCGTCAAATAGTAGTGCTCCGGTCTAAAGGTTGGATGTTTTACACCGCCACCACATGGCAACTAAATTTAAATTCCAATTTTGTCCAGTGAGAGTCTAGAGAAACACATCTAGTGTAAATTAATAAATTCATTAAATATTCTATTGAGCTTGTTTTTGTCATATTTAATATATTTAATAAAGGACGCTTTAAAGTACGCGTCCATGAGCTCGCGCCGGACGCACCACACGCACGGCACGCAACGGATTGAACGGATTTGCCGATGCCATGCGTCCACTGTATCCGGATTTTATATTTAGTAGCGGTGGGTAGTAGCGGCTTTTTTGAGTAACGAAACGAAACTATCTATCGAATATCAATAGCGGCTTTTGAAACACTCTATTTTAATAGAGGGTTTTGAAACACTCTATTTTAATAGAGGGTTTTGAAACACTCTATTTTAATAGAGGGTTTTGAAACACTCTATTTTAATAGAGGGTTTTGAAACACTCTATTTTAATAGAGGGTTTTGAAACACTCTATTTTAATAGCGGCTTCAATAGAGTGTTTCACGACGTGTTTAATTGAAAAACGTTGCGAATGAAACGATGTCCGTTTCAAGAGAAAATTGTTTGTTACCGTTTCGTATAGAATTAGACATGGTGTTAATGGTTAAATTTATTTATTTGTTTAATAGTTTCGCACGGTTTGATAAAAAATATCACTTGAAAAGATTTAACGGCAAACGATTTATTTAATAATTATGATTATGATAAATTCACCCACAGGTTCAACATAAAATATTGAATATAAGTTTGATTTTACAAGTAAATAATTATTACAATGCTTATTTTTAGACATCTTAAGCCTACATTTTTATGTAATAAATCAAATGAATACATGTGATGTTTTATAGAATATTGACCTTCATGGTTGTAGTATCTTTTGTAAAAAGTACACTGGCATTACTCCGAGATATTTTTCATAACTATCACATAAAGTTTTAGTATTATTTTTACACTTAGTTACTTACACTAATTGCTGTATAATTATTATTATTAACACTAATATATGTATTTAGTTTTTATTTTACTAAAAATATTATTATTATTGCACAAAAAGAAAACAAAAATATTAACAAACGCGCCTAAAAAGTAAAAACAAATCGTGTCATTAAATTAAACACAGGACTAATTTAAACCGGGCCAAGGTCACTTAAATAATGGAATTTGAACTATTTTTTGTTAAAAACATGCACACTTACTTTCTCATTTCTAATATCGCATCTATACGAAGGGAATAGAGTCATAGGTCAAATGCAAAAGCACCCGCGCTCACTCGACTTTCGACGACCGGTGGTACTTCTACCACAGCGTAAAGAGTCGGTTTCTTTACTCATGTGCTTCTACTTCAACAGCCGAAGCCGTCGCCGATGTGTCACGAAAATAGCCGAATAAACGTTTTGTTATTGTTACTAATTGCTCGTTCGTGATTCGTGAAACGTGAATCGTGTTACTGAGTAAAACGTCTACTGTAATAGATAGTTTCGTTGCACTGCAATAACCCGCTATCCGCTATTGTGTGAATAGATAGTTTCAGTAACTAGTTACGTTTTGTAACGACCACTCCTAATATTTAGTTTTGAGTGAGTTGACGTATTCGGTCATGGAGATTGATGAAGATATTAATATTATTAACTGCTTATTGGAAGATGAAGAAGAACGTAAAACTAAACGTAGAATGTTCTGGGTTCAGGAATGAAATTATATAATATTATTATTTATATCTTTTTATGATATTATACAAGTGTACTTATTTATACTATTTTTTAATCTTAGTATTAACATTTTCGGAGTTAAATGCCGTCAAAATTTGTGGTCCTCACATGGCCTCTGCCCATTTGATAGGAAAGCACCATGTGAGGGCACCAGGAAACGATGCAGATACTGCTGTACAATAAAAAACCCACAGAGGTCATGTGTAAAATATTATCTCAAATATTTCAAAATAATGTGCACAATATCTCAAGTTCTGCTCTGTACAGCACCTTGTTTCGATAATTATCCCCTTCTATTCATTCATTTTCTAGGTTTAGGCACGGGTTTAAGCGTTGTTTTAGTATATCAGTGAATAATTTACTACAATGTAGTTTAACCCTTAATAGCAGTGCCGATGACTTTACCAAGTTCTGCTCTGTACAGCACCTTGTTTCGATAATTATCCACTTCTATTCATTCATTTTCTAGGTTTAGGCACGGGTTTAAGCGTTGTTTTAGTATATCAGTGAATAATTTACTACAATGTAGTTTAACCCTTAATAGCAGTGCCGATGACTTTACGGACACTGGTAACATACGGACTACATTACTTTTTGTGCATTGGGCAGTGGTAATATAGAGACCTCAGGGATTTTTTTTTCAGGAATAGACAAACAGAATAAAAACATAGTATTGTTATTTTTATATCCTTATATTCCACCAAACTCAACATTCAAAAGAAAAAAAACTAGCTAGGCCTGGCTAAGGGTTAAGCAAAACAAAACAACACATGCGGTACCAGGTGATGCCAGCGGTGAACTGAAACTGATTTGTGTGACGCCACCGGCACGCAACACATTTTTTTGCTCATAAATGCCGGTGTTCCGTGCGGGCAGCGAGCATCATTCCGCCTGTGGCATCGCTCTTGAGCGGTCTTGCCCAGGTAGTCCGCGCTCCCATCCCCGCACGGAAGCGCCCCTCTCGCCCGCGCGCCCCCGCTCTCCCCGGCTAACACCGGCCGAGCAGACGCCGTTGGTGAATTACTTTGTATTTTCGCATCGTTCTTGCCCCTCGCTCCGGCGGGGAGGCTTGAGCGCGCTTTGCTTTGTTTTGTTTTATTTTTTATGTTATTGTTATACTGTTAATTTGATTTTATTGTTATACTGTTACTTAGGAAGTGAAATCCAAGCGCGGTGCGAAACGCGCTGCAACCTCTCGCGCACCTCCCGCCCCTGCCCCGGACTGCTCCATCCATCGCTGCCCCCCCCGCCTGCTCGCTCCACCGCAGCCCCCACGTCGCTGCCTCAAAGAAACAGGTCCCGCCCCCTGTCTTCCTCAGGGACAAGGCGCAATTTACCAGACTTTCCAAAGCCTGTTACGACGCAGGCTTTAAATATGACCAAGCCACCAACCTTGGTGAGTCAATTAAAATCATTCCACAGTCTATGGAAGACTTTAGAAACATCACCAAGCTATTCACATCCGAAGGTGTGCCCTATCACACCTACTCCCTCCCTGAAGATCGTAAAGTCGGGGCTGTCCTCCGCGGAGTTCCCTTTAAACTCGCCAACGACGAAATCCTGGAGGACCTTAAGTCCCAAGGATTCCCAGTTGAGGCTGTGCACAAGATGCACAGCAGTAGGGCCAAGAGGTACTCGCTTGCCCTCCTCATTTTGTCAAAGTGCCGGAGGCGAAAGACATCTTCCGACGGGTACACACTGTGTGCGGCCTGTCGAGAGTCAAAGTCGAAGCCCCCTATAGGCGCGGTTTTCCGGCGCAGTGCCACCGCTGCCAACTCTACGAGCATGCGGCGGCCAACTGCTCACCCCATCCCAGGTGCGTTAAGTGCCTAGACCCGCACAGCTCGAAAGAGTGGCCCCGTGACACCGAGTACCCACCCACCCGCTTGCGTCCTTTGCGGACAGATCGGCCATACGGCCAACTTCAGAGGCTGCCCTCGCACACGTCGCCCCAATCTCGGCAACAAAGCTGCCAAAAAAGCCCCGCCACCGGTCAATGACCGTACATTCCCGGCCCTCCCATCCAAAATGCCCCCACAGGGCAAATCTCAGTCACCTCAGGACCCATATCGGCCCCTCAGGAACCATATCGGCCCCTTCAGGAACCCTACCGGCCTCCTCACCTCCGCCCACTAGGGCCCCGACAACAGGCTGAATCCTCTTACGTCGATAACGTAGATACAGTATACACTGCTATCCGCAATATCGACGTAAAAGAGATCGCAATTTTAGCACGCAAACTGCGCGCTTCTCAGTTTGCTCGCGCTTACCGAGCATCAACACCTTCTGAACTCAATCTAATTAGTCATCCCATCCCATTCGTAAGTTGCCTTAATTAGGCAGTAACTCTTCCCAGCGGCTACTCGCCGCTAGCGCCCTCCTTTCACCCAAGGAGGGTCACTCCGATACGGCACAATAAAGCTTAATCAGCCAATTGCCAGTCCCTAAAGGCGGTTTTTAGAGGGTATCACTTAGGTTCCCCGGTAGCATGTGAGTTCCTCATAACCACGATAGACCGGCTATCGTGGTATGCGTAATGCATTTTCCGCCTCCCTACGTATAAGGTAGCCCTTTAATTGCTTCGGGCGCAAAAAAAGTGCGGGCAGCGTGAATAGTGGACGCAGTGCCATGTGAAAACATAAAAAGCAAACTAAAATCCTTTGCGTGCCGTGCGTGCGATGCGTCCGGCGCGGTCCAGTGGACGCTTACCTTTAAACAGCGTTTACAAAAACAGACGTTAGTCAACAACGACATTTAATATCTTCTCTTCTTTTCTTCATCATCACAGTCAAGTGAAGACACAAAAGAAGTGAGCCACCATGGTACTAGTTAGTTATTATAAAACAACAGTAGAGAATAGGCCACAGATGATGTCGTTTTAAACCTTCATAATTAGCGTAAAACATTTTCTGTTGAGAAAATAATTCCTAATAGCTTCGTTGCAACGTTCTTATAATGGAGTTACTATTATAAATATTTCAACATACGAGTAAAAATATTACATATTGATGTAATATCAAACTTTATAGCCCGGGTAACAACCCAATCTCAGAGTAATTATCCAAACTCTACCACGTAATTGGCCGTAAAATAACCACATATGTGTACGTTCTAAAATCTTATATACAATAACATATCCTGCATTTATAATATCATATATTATAAATGCACTATCCATATGATGATGCTTTTGCATAATTTGTTTCTTATCTAAAGCTTTAAATTCGGCTTTTGATACTTAGGAAATCTAGTAAACTTTTTCTATTGTCAATTATTTTGATAAATATTTTATTTCTAATAGAAAAGATGACAATTTAGCGCACAGTTCACCTGATGGTAAGTGGATTCTGTGTCAAATGGACATCTACATTTATCGTCGATTAAGAATAGTGACACACTAACATATTATTTTACATACATAAATTTATTTCATTTTACATTTAAGTTGTTATTAAAGTATAAGAACATTTATAAATCTCTTCATTAATTCATTAAACTCTTTAGTGATAGGAATATTTACAGACATGTTTTATAGCTTCTTGCTTCAGCGCGTAAATTTTGTTTACTGCAAACGTTTAATTACAAAACTTTTAGATTTATGCATGCAGAAACTCAGTTAATATGAGCGTAATAAGTGGCATAAAATCTGTCTGTTAAAGAAAGTCAAAATATGCATTTTTATGCAACTCATTTAGACTGAGTACACTAGGAGATTTGTTTAAAGATAAAGGTCGAGGAGAATGTGCTTAATGCCGTCGTTTTTATGAACAATGTTGAATTTATTTTATGGTCTTTCACTACATATACATATTAACTAAATATTTATTTAAACAGTAACAATGTGAGACTCGTTGGTCTAGTGGTCGTAAACGCGGTTGCTCACGAGCTTCCGAGTTAGACTTAAAATAAATTATTGAGGTTTTTTGTCCGAAAATTTACAGTCGCAGCTCTGGGCTGTGCGGAAAATTGGCGGTGTTTCACCCCCTTGTCTTAAGAAGCACGTAAAGCCGTTGGTGCTGCGCTTGATCTCTCTCTGTTAGTGTGCTGATTTTTACCATTATTCTACAAAAAATATTTGCACATTTCATCGATATTGTGCACTTCTATATTATTTAGATTCATTAGTAATTTATGAAGTAATTTAAAGGCTTATTTTAAGCATTTTTCAATCATCAGATACAAGTTTTTTATAAAATAAAATACAACATTAAAAAAAATTTAAAATATGTTTAATTTTGTAGATGTGAATATTGAGTCAGGAATTGTTTGCTCTATACATTTTATGCACGATGCTCGAACTTATGTTCACCGTTCTTTTAATTGTTTACGTTTTATCTACATCCAAGTTTCAGAGGATAGTTTAGTAGTTAGATTCAGTTAAGTATCAGAGGATAGAAGAAAGAGCCTATTAAAATATTTCTGGATTCTAGATATTCAACGTTGAAAAGACTGGATCGTAAGATGTGAAAAACTGTTTCCAATCAATAGAAGAAAAGTGTGTAGAAAGCAGTTAACGATATTTTTCATAAGGAGTATTTAGATCTACCGTCTTTAGGAACTGTTAAAGACATTCTTCCTGAAACTGACGAGGAAGACGATATCAACAATTTACTTTCAAAATGTTTATCCAATGTTCTCAGCGGGACACTAATCCATAACCCTACTGGGTGCATTGAATTTTGGAACATAAATTATTATTTCAATAGTATATTTATATGTATAGTTAATATTCTGTATGCTCATAATGAATTCCCTTATTGTTTGTAATTTTTTTAATTTCTCCTAAGCGATTTGTCATATTTTGAGAAATAAATATAGCTTAAACTTGAACCTAACCTAACCTTATCGTTCAAGAGATCAAGCCCTGAAGTCACAGAACACTATCCTTAAGTACAGCATCTTGAGGAGCTGATCTTGGTAGCTGAGATACTGTTTTTGAATGTTTTTATAAAAGTAACTATTTTAGGATGCTGATATGGTAATGGGGGCTTATTAAATGATTACTTACTAGAGTTTTTCGTTAATATGTACCTAGAATAAACTAGACTGGACTAGATTATAATAGAAAAGAACAGAATTTGTTTATGGTTAATTGAAAAAAAATACTAATCTCCTCAGTTTGATCACAGGCGCAGTTAGTATCCAAAGAGTGTACACAGAAATAATTCATAATTTTATTCCGCCCTCCCTTTCTACCATTAAACGTTAAGTCACTCAGTGGACCCCCATTTTTTGTGACATTCCTAGCATTCGAACGAAATGATTCGCTTTAGTCAGCGTTCGTTTTTCCGGCTAATTTAAATTTGAGCGTCTTCTCTGCAATAGTGAACAGGCTTTTGTTACGCTAAGGTACTACAAAAATAAAAAAATAAACAAATTGAGTTTTAATTTGTCATATATTCATTTAAAATAAATTTAACCGCAGTAAATAATTTAAATTAAAAAATATACAATATTTTAATTCATTATTACGTAAATTTAGGCTTATATTTGAAAATTCCATCCTCCTTTGTGAATCTTTAAGAAAGAGCAATTAGCTGACAATAAATTAAATTATCTTAAAAGCTAAGCAAGATTAAGTAACATTAAAAGAACCTTCTAACGAACAAATGAACGAAATTAAATTTCTTGCCATTGTGTAATTTGCTTATCATTGGTATTTAGATACTTAGATTATATATATATATATAAATGTACTATTTATTATATATTATATATAGTATGATATATATATTATAAGTTTAAAATTATTTATTTTAGTCCGATTTACGCGGAAACTTAAGAAATATAAACTGGAAGAAATTAATAATTTAGACTGAATATTATACCCTATGATATTCGGACGTCGAACATCTGTAGGTGCTGTATAGTACTCGAAACATCATTATTTTTTTTTACTTCTTCCACCGCATATTTGCAAAAGTTCATTAAAAAAATTCGTTGAAAATGTTATCCCTTGCTCACGCAGATTTAATTTTTGGGGGCTGAGAGGCCAGTCCAGGGTCACCATATTATGTTGCTGCAGCCATTGAGTCACCATAAGGACAAGCATACATTTAAATTATACGGTTTACCATCTACAAGAATGAAATATGCACCAAATGTACAATAAACAATAGAAGTCAGATAAGTGCTAAAATGATATTCATGTTTAAAAGCTTTCTTTTTGTGGTTGCGAGGTAATCTTAATTGATAGACATAACATGTTGTGTCGCAGA